>JAPFFF010000013.1:2615268-3922903 GCA_039105265.1 Tritrichomonas musculus
TCAGGCTACGTTTTGGATCTGGCCTTGGGCAATCTTTTGGTGGATGCACCAAGAGTGAAAGTGATTCTTTCTTCTTCTGATCAGAAACTTTTTGTGAATGATCAGAAACCAATATCTGATTGGATGTGCTTGCTTTCTCAGAGAGACCTTCGTATCCATTCAGCTGATACTCAGATGCTGTTGCCTCTTCTTCCACATTCTTCAAATAACTTTTTGAATCATTATTTGGTCGGCTTCTTATTGGATGAACCAGGAGTGATCGTGATGCATCTGGAGCCTGTTTTGGACATTCATGCTCTGATTCTTGATTCACATCTTCTTGATTCATTTGTTCTGCTTCCGTGTCTGCAGCGTCTGAGTCTTCCTCCAAGTCTTCAAGTTGGAATTCTGAAGTGATCACATTGCCGAGTGTGCGATTGTGCTGCCTTGGCTGTGAGTCATAGCCTACTTCATACGCAACTGAGGTGGCGCTTTCTTCGAGGTTATACGAATCAGTGGAAAAATCTAAAAAGTTTGCTTTGTCTGACTCTGACATGTTCGCTTTGTCTGACTCTTCTTTAGACTCATCAAGAAGGAATTCTGTAATGACTTCATTGCCTATCGTGCGCTTGAATGGCTTCGTTTCTTCATCTTTTGTTGGGTCCCCTAAAAGTGGCTGCAATGCGCTCGCTGATGCATGCTTTTCGCTATTGCTTTCTAGAATGTTCTTCTTTTCTTTGTCACTTTCTGTTAAGTTCTGCTTTTCTATGTTATCGATTCCTGCTTTTTGGTCGCTTTCTTGTTCTGACTTTTGCTCCAGTTTTTCAAGTATTGAAATAGAAACAGGCTTGTTTACTTCTGCCTGTTTTGTGTCTGGCTGTGGTGGCTGCACTGTATCGTCTTTCTTGGTCTGCTTTGGCTTTGTGATTGGCACTGATTTCATCGAGTTAAAGGCTTGAACGGCGACATCTTGCTTCGATACTTTTTGGCGCCTTATTTTTATCAGCTTCTTTTTGTGCTTTTTGCGAGACTTGCCGGCCTTGCTCGCTGATCCTTGCTGAGGTGATTTATCGCCCTTGCATGCATCCTCGTCTTCTTGGTGCTCCAATTCATTTGCTGCTGGCTGTCCGTCATTTTCCCTGCTCTCCTCTTCCTCCTGGCAGTCCTCCGCCTGCTGCATTTCTTCCTCCTCTTGACAGTCATTAGCTTGCTGCATGTCTTCCTCCTCTTGATGATCACCAACCTCCTGAGCATCTTCTTCCTCCTCCTGATTATCGTCTACATGATGAGTTTCTTCCTCTTGATGATCATCTGAGTTTTGTTGCTCAGAATGATTGTCTTCTTTCTGGCTGTTTTCTTTCTCTGAATCTGTAGACTCGTCATATCCGTAAGCAGTGAATTTTCCAGGAACAAACAAGCTCTGCATCCTTCTGTATTGTTCTTCACGCTCGCTTCCGTTCAGGTAGCCGAATCCTTCATTTCCTACGATTCTTCTTAGCTCATCGACTTCGTCCTCCAAACTGAAAGATTTAGGAACACTTGACACAACTTTTTCATCAAGAGTTATTTCAATTGGCTTTTTTCTACTCAATTTTGAAGAAGGTTTCTGAGAAGCCCTCGAAGATGAGCGCGAGCTTCCCTCGTATGAAGTATCATCAAAGTCCAGCTCATCTATCATTGTTCTTTTCTTGCTAATAAGTAAAATTTCATTGTAAATTGAGAGACAACGATCAAAATTAATTGAAATGTCATTGAGGGCTTTTTTGGTCGATGCTAGTTTTTCATCTTCTGCATCTTCGTCTAGCAAAGATAGCTCCCTCTTGATCTCATCACCTTGGCCTATTTTTTGTCGAAGTCTGTTTAATCTTGATCGTTTAAAAAGTTGAGGATTTGAATCGTTTGTTGAAATGCAATTTTGGGCTTCTTTTTCGAACAATCTGTTTATGTTAGTAAGTCTGGAATTCAATGATAATAAAATCTGATAATAGTAGAGATTTTTCTCTGATTCAGAAAACTTACTAATTAACTGCGTGGCGCTTTTTTCAGTATCGCTAATTTCTTGATCATATCTTTTCATTTCTTCCGTAATTAAACATGATTCAGTATTTGTTGGTTGGGGATTACCAGCTTGTTTTTTGTAAAAATGATAAATTTTTGAAACTTTTTTGCTTCGATCAAATTCTGTTTCGAGCGTTTTTGTTGATTTTGAACATCGATCTAACATATTCTCGTAATAAGCTTTTCTGTTGATAATTTCATCTCTAATTTTTTGATTTTCTTCACAAATTAATCGCGTATTTTGCATCAAATGCTGATTTGTTTTCTCATATTCATTTCTCTCTTTTTTTAATTGTTCAATTAATTGCATCAATATTTTCGCTTTACCTGTATTTCCGCCTGTAGCTATTGCTTTAGTTTGCTGCTTTGAAAGAGATGTTATCGATAAGGATGAGCTTACTCTTGACATTCCAGATTAATTTTAAAACACGTTTTTTATTTAATTGAAAAATACTCGTTATTTAAGAATAAATTTTATTAAAATTTAATGAAAAATTGGTCAACCAATTTAACTTTTTGAGATCAGAAATATTGATGTTCATCAAAAAGTTGTAGTTTTTACAAAAAGTTTGGAATTTTTCCATTAAAACAAAATCATCGTAAATTCAAAATTTTCGTACATATATCTTCATCAAATATGTTTAAATCTTTTTTTAAACAATAAAATAACAATATATTTTTATAATAAATATATATTATATTCTAAAGGAACTATAAGATTAATTAATATCCTTTTATGAGGTAAAAATTCTGAAATAAATTTTCAGGGAAAAATAGCGTCTGCGGGGGGATTTGAACCGCCGAACTTAAGATCATGAGTCTTACGCAATAGCCACTATGCCACACAGACTCACAAAAATTTTTCTCTTTTTTCCTATAATAAAAAAATCCTAACCATAATGTAAAGAGAATATTTAAATCAAGTCTCCAAATTTCCAATTCTTATTTAAAATCATTTTGTTTATTAAAAAATAAAAACTTTTCAATTACCAGAATTGTTTTCCCCAGATATTGTTAACTATCGACAAGATTTTGAATGAGATTTTATTGTTATATTCAATTATCAAACTTTTTCTTATAATTATTTGTGTTAAAAAATCTAAAATTGAATGGTTTAATAGAATTTTTTTGAATAATTTTGGATAAATATGAAATTTCAATTGTTTTAATGAGTGATAGGCAAGTAGTTCCCACGGGAAAATCTATTCACGGATATGAAGTTATTGGACTTGTTGGCGTTGGAGGATTTGGAGGTATTTACAGAGTTCAAGATAATCATTCAAAAAAAGTTTATGCTTTAAAAACAGAAAATGCACAATCAAAAAGGCAATTGTTACAATATGAAATACAAATTCTTAAAGAAATCAAAGGTCACTATTTTCCAAAATATATCGAGTCAGGAACAAGCGAAAAGTACAATATTAATTACTTAATAATGAGTTACTTTGGTGCTTCTATTGGAGATATTCATAGTTATCATGATTATAATTTCGATATCAATATTGCATATAATGTTTCATTAAAAATGCTTGAATGCATCAAAGCTTTTCATAAATTTGGTTTTGTTCATCGAGATATAAAACCAGGTAATTTTCTTATACAGCAAAACCCCAAATATCCGATTGTTCTAATTGATTTCAATCTCAGTGCAAGACACATAGACCCGAATACAAACAAACCTTATCCATGCAAAAATGAGCATATGTTTTTAGGAACCATTATATTTGCATCAATTGATGTTCTTTCATCTCAATCATGCGGAAGAAAAGATGATCTAATTGCTTGGTTTTACACATTTCTTTATCTTGCATGCGGATCTCTTCCTTGGGCAGAAGAAAAAGATAAATTAAAGTCAATATCTATGAAAAAATCCTTCAAAGTTTCAGATTTAAATTATGAATTTCCTTCACAATTTCAAAAAATTTACGACTACTTGAAAAAACTTGAATACAAAGATAAACCTGATTACAAACACATTGAAAATCTTTTTGAAAGTGGAATGAAAGAGGATAAAGTTTCTCCTGATACTTTTAATTGGTCCAACTTTATTGCAAAGCATTCAAATATGACCAAATATGAAGAGAAAATGAGTAAAATGACGCTCAAAGCAATAAATGACAAAAACAAAGATAATAATCAAAGAGATAAGCAGCAAATGAATCTTAAAAATAATCTAAAAGAAGAAAAAGCAAGCAAAAATAAAAAAGGGCATAACAAAAAGCATTCTAAAAAAGGAAAGAAAGATGATTGTTCAATTGCATGAAAAAAAATCGTTATTTTTTTATTAATGTTAATGTAAATTAAATAAAAATATGATTCTATATAATATTGCTTCATTTAAACCTTAAGGAAAAATTATTTAATAATATTTAAATTGTATTTCTTTATTATATGAACAGTTCTCTTTTATTCCAAATATTTACTAGCACAGTAAATGAAATATTCCTTAATTTCAATTATTTCAATAAATTTCATCAATTTTTAAAATATAATATTATTATTGTTTTACATAAAAGCAGATTGATAATATTAAATAATCTGATTATGGTATATATTTTATTGAAATGTCCAAACTTAATATTTAATTGGGTTTAATGAATTAAATTCGAACCAAACAACGATAATTTTTAATTCAAAAAAAAAATAAATTTTAACTAAATGTCTTTTATCTTGATATTAAAAAAGAAAAGATTTCAAATTCCTTCTTATTTTCGTTTTCTATCTAATGTTAAGCCAGAAATATATGAAATCTTAATTTCAAATGGTGAATATGAAGTCAAATCAGATACTTGTGACGTTGTATTCCAATCTTTCATTAATTATTGGGTGAACAAAATAGTTCCTGATATAAATTTTAGTAATATAAATGAATACAATAAATTAAGTCAAGAATTCGAGCAGATGAAAAATTTAATTCAAGTTTATCAAAAACTTGTCCGAAATCCTTCTTTATCCAATAAAAATAAAGAGACAAAAAATCAAATCAAAGAAAAAAATGACTTACTTTTACAAAAAACAAAAAATTATCATCAAATTATTAAGTTAATTTTTCATGACAACAAAATTAAATCATATCCAAATTTTATCAAGGCCAAAGCTGAATTAATAAAAGTCTGTGAAAAAGGAAATTTCAAATTAATTGATTTATTAACTCAAAAAAAATTGAAACAAAACAACATTTCATATGTTTTGAATGAAAAGGAAAAAACAGCAGCAGTTTTCTTTAATCAAACGATAATTGGTGATGTATATATACCAAAGTATGTATCGGATGGATCAGAAAACTTTTTGGTCACAAGCATCATTGAAAATTCTTTTAAAACATCAAAAAGCGTTAATTCTATTCAATTTTCAGAAGATTCAGAATTGAATTCAATTGAAAAAGAAGCATTTTATTGTTCTTCATTGAAATATGCTATAATTTCATCAAATGTCTCTTATATAGGAGAACGTGCCTTTTATCATTGCAAGCAATTAGAAAAAGTGGAATTTTTAAATAATACAAAATTGAATTTAATTGAGAAAAACCTTTTTTCTTATTCAACAATTGAGAGGATCACAATTCCGTCAAGCGTAACAATAATAGAAAAACGTTCCTTTTCATTCTGTAAGCGTCTCAAAAGTATTGAAATCATGTCAAATTCAAATTTAAAAATAATTGAAAAAGAAGCTTTTTCAGGCTCTTCGTTAGAAAGCCTCACAATTCCAAGCAGCATTGTTGAATTGAAAGAAGGTTGGTGTTGTGAGACAGGAAACTTAACTAACATTAAAATAATAAACAAAAGCAAGAGTAATATTCTATATTATAATAATGAGTTAATTCTTGGAAAATCAGAAATTGAAAACGATAATTATGATGTTCTCATTTTCGCTAGAAGAGGCATTGAAACTGCTATCGTTCCATCGTTTGTTAGAAGAATAGATTCATATTCATTTAATGGATGTAAAAAACTCAACAAAATCATTTTTTCTGAAAATTCTGAATTGTTATCAATTGAAAAATTTGCATTTTCAAAAGCATCGTTGAAAAGCATCACGATTCCTTCAAATGTCATTAAAATTGGTGAAGGTGCTTTTACTCAGTGTGATAAACTTGAAAGGATACATTTTTCTGATGATTCTAAATTGCAATTTATTGAAAATCTTGCCTTTTTTGGATCTTCTCTTGAATACATCAAAATTCCATCGAATGTAATTCAAATCGGTGAATCAGTTTTTTCAAGTTGTAAGAAATTTGAGAGAATTGAATTTTCAAGGCCATCAGAATTGCAATCAATTGGTAAGCAAGCATTTTCACAATCATCATTAATGACGATTTCTTTTCCATCAAATATTTTTCATATAAGCGAAGGAACTTTTTCTATGTGTAATCAACTTAAAAACATCTTTTTCAATGCTGATTCAAAATTAATTGCAATTGAAAAAAATGCCTTCTTTTGTTGTTCATTGAATCAAATTTCTATTCCTAAAACTGTCACTCTTATTGGTGAGCGTGCTTTTTATTATTGTAATAAACTTAATAGAATTGAAATCCCGGACGATTCAAGATTGAAAATGATTGATAAATATGCTTTTTCAAGAAGTGCGATTCATTTCATTTCTATTCCTTCTAGAGTGACAAGTATTGGCGAACGTGCTTTTTATTTCTGTAATAAACTTAAAGAATGCATTTTTACAGAGAATTCAAATTTGCTTTCAATTGAAAAAGAAGCTTTTTTCTCTTCTTTAATAAAAAGCATTTTGATTCCTCGTCATGTAAACGAGATCGGAAACCTTGCTTTTGCTTACTGTAAAAACCTTCATGTAATTGAATTCGCAGAGGATTCAGAGTTGGAATATCTTAAAGATAACGTGTGCAAATGCTCACCAATTGAAATTTTAATGATCTCAAGCAAATTAAAAAAACTTATGGAAACATTCACATAACATATGCGATAAATAGTCGCGCATGTTTTATTGTGATGTATGTAATGGAAATATAACTGTGATATATTATAAAATAAAGTAAAGAAAGATAAAAGGAATGATACAATATTGGCTTAGCCGGTAATGTGAAAATAAAGAAATCGCTTGATTACTTATGATTTATTCATCTTTAAACTTTATCTTTCTTTACTAGATTAATAATCTGAATCATTTTTTTTATTATTATTAATAAAAAATTATTGCATAATTATTATTGATATAAAATAAAAGTTTTAATATTATTATAAAACTAGGGGGACTATTTAATTTTTAAAACTTTTTTCACATCACAAGTGAGTTTTTTTAAAAAAAAATTTTTGAAGGTGAGTTTTTTTTTAAAAAAAAATTCCAAGGTGAGTTTTTTCGAAAGTTCATATCACAAAAGTAAGAAAAAATATGTGAAGTGCCGCAGCATTAAAGCAAGAAAAATCCCAAAGAAACATATATTTATCAGCAATTGATAAAGTTTATATTAATATAATTTTCACTGTCAAATATCATTTTTAGAAAACATATTAAATTAAATTATTTTTAGCATCAATAAGGAGAAAAAGATAGTATACTAGCATTGTAAAGCACCAAATTTTATGTAAGGATTCATAATATCATAAGCAAAAACGCGATTTTAGAAATCAATGCTTTTTTCATGATATTCAGATTAATCACAAATATAGATAAGATAAGTGAGAAAAAGAAATAATAATAGAGATGGGTGAGAATATGAAAGAATAAATGAGATAAATAATAATAAGAAATAATAGATGAGATAGATGATAATAAGAAATAATAGATGAGATAGGTGAGAATAAGAAAGAATAAATGAGATAAATGATAATAAGAAAGAATAAATGAGTTAGATGAAAATAAGAAAGAATAAATGAGAATAATGATGATACATAATATTAAATGACAAGGGAAATAAGGAAAAAAAGGAAAAAAGAATACTTTTTAAAAATATCATTTAATCTATAATTAATATCTACAAATTCAGAGCAACCCAAATGAAGAATATCTTATAAAAATCTTAAAAAATAAATATATTTCAAAAAAAAATTAATAATTATGCGTAAAATCAACCAAATAATTAATAGCCGTTTACAATTAGTTTACAATTTTATACAAACCTTGATTTTTCTTTCATTAAAAGAGAAAAATAAAATATTTCTAATATATTTTAAAACATCAATTTATGTAGAATAATCTAATGCATTTGTATCTTTGTTTTTTTTGCATAAGTTTTATAATATTCATGAGAATTTGCATATTAATAAATTGCTTTATACAAAATATAAAAACGTAAATATACGTAAAAAATGATGGAGAATATTATGTGAGATGGTAGAGATTTTTTATTTAAGTATATTTGTGATTAATCTGAATATCATGAAAAAAGCATTGATTTCTAAAATCGCGTTTTTGCTTATGATATTATGAATCCTTACATAAAATTTGGTGCTTTACAATGCTAGTATACTATCTTTTTCTCCTTATTGATGCTAAAAATAATTTAATTTAATATGTTTTCTAAAAATGATATTTGACAGTGAAAATTATATTAATATAAACTTTATCAATTGCTGATAAATATATGTTTCTTTGGGATTTTTCTTGCTTTAATGCTGCGGCACTTCACATATTTTTTCTTACTTTTGTGATATGAACTTTCGAAAAAACTCACCTTGGAATTTTTTTTTAAAAAAAAACTCACCTTCAAAAATTTTTTTTTAAAAAAACTCACTTGTGATGTGAAAAAAGTTTTAAAAATTAAATAGTCCCTAACACTAGGTTATATTATGGAGCCAAAAAATTCAAGGCAAGAGAATCCAAGCTTGTTATAATTAGCCGCGTTCAGTCCTGTTTGCCTAATTCGCAGGAATTGGTAAAATTCATTTCCCTCGAGTTTTTCTTGAATTTCAAATGTGCACGTCACGCTTTTTTTATTCGGGCTTTTTACATCTCTTCTTGTATCAAGAATTTTCCATTTCTCTCCATCAATTGATCCTTCAATGACGACACTCAAATTTAGCGGCAATCTTATGCATGCGAGAGAAGTGCAGTTCCTGAAGGCTCCCTTTCCAAGGTTGTCTCCTTTTACGCTATCTGGGATGTTTACAACAGACAACTTTGGACACTTGCTGAATGCTTCCTCGTCGATTGCTAAGACCAAATTTGGGACATTTACGCGTTCGAGGTTTTCAAATCCAGAGAATGCGTAAGGGCAAATTCTTGTGACCCAAGGAGGAATGTTTGCATGTGTGATTGCCCGCTTCAGTAAGTTCGCCTGTATCATGATTCTGTCATGTGAATTTGTAACGTATTTTCCATGAATTTTTTGAAGGAATTCTAAAGCAATCTCTTTGCCTCTCATGTGGAGCAAGAGAGATTGTGCCTCAGCTTTTTGAGAGAACTAATAGAAAAAAATAAGAAGAAAATTAGAATAATATTTACTGAGACCATTCATGTTAAAAAATGCATCTTTTTATGTTACAAATTTTTTACCGATCCTTCCTTTTGATGTAAGTCTCGGTAAAAATTATGTAAAAATATAAAAAGATGCATCAATTTTTTTATTTACATGAATAATCTCAAAATATTATTCACCATTTTTCTCCTATTTTTCTTTCAATTTATTCTCTCAAAAAGTTGAGACACAATCTTACTTGCTACACTCTTTGCCTCTCATGTTATAGTTGTTAACAAAGCCAATAACTTGCTGTAAATAAAAACCCCAGAAGATGGTCCCATTCTTCACCATGTGTTGAAGGAGATCAAGTGTTGTATCGTCGTCACAATAGGCAAAATTTAAGTTAATGATTAAAGAAAGCATTTGAATTTGGTGTTCTGGATCAGAAGGTACTTTTTTCTTCGGAAGACAATTGGGTGTCAGTGGAACATGCATGCTATGAGAAGTTTCACAAATTGAGAGGTTATTTGGTCGAAGTTGATATTCGAAATCTTCGATCTGGATATTAGCGTTGATTTTGGGAAGATCTTCAACTTTGTTTATTTCTTTAATAAGATATTTTCTATCTTGGGATAGCCAATAGTATACTTCATCTGCTGTTGGTCGATCTGATGGATTAATCTTCCAACAACATATAAAAGATCTTCAAGCTCTTCATTGATACCTTTGGGAATGAATGGAATAATATTTTCATTATTTAAAAGTTTGTTTTGGATAAAGGTAGGAGTTACTTTCTTTAAAAAATATGTTAAGATATCATATTTAATGGAAAAAATAATTATTAAAATATTAGTAATATACCATTGAAACATATAAATAAAAAAAAAGTATTGAAAAATTTAATATGTTTTAATTTTTGTTTGTGGATTAAACTTTTTCTTGTCATATCATCAATAACTTGTAGGATATAAGATTTTATAAAGTTTCTGCAGAAGCTAGCATATTCATCCAATAAATTTAATGATTCTAAATTCATCAGTAATGAATAGAGTAATAAAAGTCATTACTAACATAGTAATAGTATCATTAATTCCTCTACAGATGAGGTGGATTATGGTAAAAACCAATAAATTGCTTCCTGATTAGGTAAGGAAAAAACAACAGAGATAGAAGCTGATAGGCCAGTAATATTGGTATAAATGAATGCAATCCATCATCCTCCTATGCTAATTGATGTATGCATCAAATTTGATTATTAACTTTTTGGTCAAAAATGGAAATAATAGTAAAAATACATTCATTTACACGAATTAAGCATTGCTTTGATTGCTATTTCTTTATATTTTTTAAAATAAATCGTATTAAATAAATAAATAAATTATGAGTTTTATTGATATTGGACTCCCTCTGAAAGCAAACAATTTTTTAAATCATCTTTAAATTATACTTTTGTAACTTCTCCTTGATTCATTTCCAGTTTAAAAACTGTGGATTCCCAGCAACTCCGTATTAATTCTTCATTAATTGAAGATTGATTTGCTCTTTAAATTTTTAAAAGCTTAGTTGTAAACTATGCGTACTTTCCTGAAATAAATGTAGATTCGTATTTTCTTTTTAATTTGCCGAAAAGTGTTGCATCTAACATTTGCATTATATGAGATGAGTGAGGTGGAATAAATATAATTTCTATATTTCCACCCTCTATCAAAAAGCTGCTAATTTCCTCACTTGTATGAGCTGAACAGTTATCGGTAATAATGACACATTTTGCATTTGACTTTAAACTGTTCTCTTTTGGACTTAGCATAGGGACGAAGAGCTGTACATGCTGCGGCAATTGTGGCAAAGAGAGACACGTGATGAATTTCTGGATTTTCTCTCCATTGTGGTTTTATTGTACAACCTTTTTAATGAAAACTGACTTCTGCTTACTTTTTTTGGGCCGTTTGGAAAAACTGGTTTCATTAAAATTAAGAATTAAGCATGAAGGTAGAGAATCCGCAAGTATCCTTTTAATTGATTCAATGTAACTTTCAACATGCAGCACCCCTTAACTATTCTACTAAAAAATTGGCAGAGAAAAACTGTTTTGGAGACGGAAATTACATACTCTGAAAAAGTTCTGATTGATCTATTGGAAAACAGGAGAATTCTTCAAATTTAAAGACCGGGATTCTTATTATTGGAATATATTAAAGCCGTAGAGTAGTAAAGTATAGGCTTTATGAAGGGGAACCTGTGGCTCGAGCAATTGTAGTAGCGCCAAAGTAGCAAGACGGAGTGAATTGGTATAGGCTTACTACTTGGTTAATTTACATTGTTAAGTTATATATTGATCAATGTTTATTAGATTCAATAATTTTGAAGGTTGAAATGACCCTCAAAACCGTGGACGATAGCCGAGCCTACAGTATACTACTATTAATCATTATTATATAGAATCTTATTATTAATAAATTATGAAATTGAATGCTAAGTTGAATGACATCATCGGTATTTAAACAGTAAAAAATCATAATGATTCTTTCCCCTAAAAAATCATTTAATTACTTTTCCATTCCCTAAAAACAGCTTAACGATATTGTTCAATATTATTTTAAGGGACCACTATAATATTTTTTTGTAAACATTTCAATATTGAAACAACTCATAGAAAATAAAATTCAATGGTTACTATTTCAGAAAAAGTTTAAAACTTTAAAATTTCACCATTCCGATTATTTTTTGAAAATTTTTACATCCTCTCAACTTTTTATTTTCAATTGAAAAAAGGGAATAGGATTAAAATAAGAATAGAAATAAATGTTATATAAATTATATAATTTATATATACCAAAATATAGCAAAAATACTCAAGAAATAAAATTCTTTAAGACAATTCATTTTGTGATAACTCATAGAATTTTTTAAACACAATTTGATAGAGGTTAAATGGAGAAATACAATATATTGTATTCATTATAAATCTTAATACATATATTTGTCTTATAAATTGATTAATAAAATCAAATAATAGCTTTAATTTCCTTTCCGTTTTATATTATCGAAAATATTTACAAAACAATTCAAATTTTATCTATAGAATTTTTGATGAAAAAATTCTGAAAACAAAATTTTATTACAACATTATGATGTTTCAAATTTTCTATGTGGCCTTTCAATATTTTGAAGTTGTGAATGACCAATGACTCTCTCCATATGCCTGGTCCGCCACTCGTGGAGCCACATGAGCCAATGAAAAATGACGGACGTGACAATGCAAATAATGAACTTATTGTTTATCAAGGCATGAAAATTATCACATCGAAAAACCATTGTTATCGCGCCGATCAAAACTTAGGAAAAGGAGCTTCTGGGTCAGTATTCAAAGTAACTCGACTGACTCCTGATGATTTCAAGGAAATAGGTACATTTGCTTTAAAGATATCACAATCAGATTTTCAATCTGTCCACAGACTTGAATATGAATGCAAAGTTCTGGAATTCGTATGTTAAAGACAAAGGAAGGAAGAGAAAAAAGTAAGAAATTAATCACAATGATACTTTTTTTTTATTTTTTTACTTCCTTCACTGATATTTTTTAAATTACTAACTCTCAGCTCAAAAAAAATTGCGGTCATGTTGATAAGTCATGCTTTTTCCATTACGAAGAAACTTTCCTTTATTTTGGTCATCGATGCCTTGTAATGGAATATCTTGATAAATCACTTTATGACTTACTAACAGAAAACAATAATATTGGATTCGACCTCGGATTTATACAGAAAGTAATGAAGTCAGTTCTTCAAACACTCGCTGTTTTCGATCAATTACAAATTATTCATTGCGATATCAAGCCCGAAAATATTTTAAGGTGTATAAAAAATAAAGATGAATTTAAAATTATTGATTTTGGCCTTTGTTCGCTTGTAGACGAACCAACAAACCATCATATTCAATCAAGATACTATCGAGCACCAGAAGTTGTACTTGATATGCCTTTTTCATGCAAGGCAGACATTTGGTCAGCTGGATGTGTTGCAGCAGAAATGTTTTTTGGAGTTCCAATTTTTCCAGCAAATTGCGAAGTTCATCTTATATATTTGATTGATAGAATGGTCGGACCCTTTCAAAATTCATTCATACAAAATATTGATAATCCAGGCCAATTATTTACTAGAGATTATAAGCTTAAAAGTGTTCTCAAATTAAACCAATACGCCACCGAATCATTCGAAGAAGGCCACAGCTGTTTTATCTTTAAATCTTTCAAGGATAATGCAATGTCTTACAGAGGAGCTACAGATATTAATATCAGTTTCGAAATGGATACAGATGGAAACTCCTTAAACTTTCAACAGCTTACCTACGGACTCAGTGAGAAAGAAATAAATGACAGGGTATTGTTTATCGATTTTGTTCTTCAAATGTTACATATTGATCCTGATTTACGACCAAGCCCGGATATTTTATTAGAACATCCATTTATGCTAGCAGATTTCCATTAGATTTAATGTTGCAGAAAAGGTATCGACGAATTCAAAAAATACTATATCTTTCAATATAGATCTGTATTATTTTCTGAAAGACCGTTTATTTATTAACTGTCTATTCGTTTTTACCTTTAATTATCACCGAAGCTCTTAGTCTTTTTTATCAATGTTGCTTTATATTAAAAAAAAAATTAAATACTCAGCTTTTTGCATACAAATATTAATAAATATGTTTTAGATTGCAATTTTTTTTTTTTTTTTTATGATATCTTACTTTTATATGAGTTTTTTTTTACAATGAAAATAGATAGAAACGATTTAGCATTTCATTATCATTTTTATATAGATATATTATCACTAGAGTTGGAATATTCTTTGAACAAAAGCAGACCAACTTTGAATCAATTATCCTTGAAAGGAAAATTCAAAATTTTTCCATCTTTTTTTTTTCCATGAATATTATTGAATTTTTAATCGTTTTTATTGAAAAATTGATAAAACAAAATTTATTATTCTGAAAAAAATTATTTTAAAATAATAATTTTTTTCACAATATTGGTTTCACTTATAATTTTTTCTCCTACTATTTCTATGTTTTCATTTTCTGAGCTGGTAGAATTATTTAATGAATTATCATTCTGTTTTTGTTCACTTTTTTTAACAACTTCTTTAACTTTAGATTCAAAGTCTTGGATAAAAAGATTCAAATTCTGTATATTTGGAAAATTATTACAAAAATGATGGATTAAAAAAACATGAACAATATCATTATATTCATGAACTAATCTGTTGATAATGATGTTTTTTTCACCAAAATTGGCTTTTGTCAATTCTCTTTTTCTTAACCAAAAAATTTTTGGTTTATTTGTGTGTGTATTAATGAATAATTGAAAATTTTGAACAAAATTAGTGATTTCTTTTGATTTAAATTTATATTTCTTGAACAATTTAGCAAAATCCTGATTATAACGAATTCCATGGCGATATAAATAATCAACACTGGGCTTTATTTGCTGAGCCATATAACAACGATCCGAATTCTCCAAATCTATTTTATTTTGCATGTATGATTCAATGCTGTTATCAAATTTGTAACTATGATAAGTTTTTGTCATATTTCAAAATGAGATATGGAATTTTTTTAATTGAATTAAAAATTTTAAAAATTTTTGAAAAATTTTAGGAAATGCTGTTATCATTTAAATGAAGTATTTTTCCCTAATATTCATTCTTTTTTGTGATACTAAATGAATGAATTAAAAAATGCAAATCACGACGTCTGGGCAGGTATTTTTTCAGAATGACAATCTAAACAATTTCAAATAAAAAATAATTTCAATTAGCATTTTGATACTTGCTAATCTAATTATGGAGAAAATTTGGAAAAAAGAATAAATACTCAAATCGGTAATGTTTTTGAATGTGAAAATATGTTTTATGTGAAGATACTCAAAATTAAAAATTGTGAGAGACATATAAAATAAAAATATCTTATGAATTAGTCTATATAATTTTAATATTTTAGTATAATAATCAGAAAAAAATTGATAATATTATATATATTTTATATAGTATAAATTACGGTAGCAATGTATTTTCCACCAAGAGGTGATGCTTGGGGAGTTGGATTTCTAACCTCAAAATTACAGTTTCCACCTCTCAAATCTTCAAGTAATTTCAAATTTGCCAAAGCGATCCCAGATGTGAACCACGAATTCTCATTATTTTTAATGTCAAATAAATGAACTTCTTTTCCATGTCCACTTAGGACAAACCTCCATGTTTGAGCATTCATTGGTGATGGTCCTGATCTCAAAGCATTTAAAAAGTTATACATATAATTGGGATATTGTGAAACTGCTTTGTCTGAAAAATCATCTTCTTTGATGCTCCTCTTATTGTCATCATCATAAAAAAGTTGCTGAAAGCTCAATCTTTTATCATGTCCTCCAAACATGCCAAACAATTGTCCCATTAAGTGCTTGTCACTATTTTCTTCACCAAATGCAACAACAGCTTTTACTATATATCCAGGAAATCTTTTTTCAGCTTCTCTTTCATTGAAAGTTCCTGCCATCCAGCATGTGCCAATATTATTTTGAGTCAACTTCATTACTGCAATTTGCATTTTGAATGAGGCATCAATAATTAAATTCATCAAGTCAGAATTATGATTAGAAGAAATTTTTTCAACAAGCCAACCAGATTCATTCGATGTTGACCGAAAACGGTTGAGACCTGGTCCTGTTTCTGAAATAGCTACTCCATTAGTTTTAAAAGGATTTTGAAGCGCGTTCACTTCAGATAAAATATTTTGGATAGCATGTTTTTTTTCTTGTGATAAAACTGTTTTCAAAAACGATCTACAAGAATGACGATTGGAAAAAGCATCAATGATACTTGATGTTTGAGACATTGAAATCAATAAAAAATAATTGATTATAGAATTTTATATTTTATGCATTAAAAAGTGTAAATTACCCAGAATAGGCAAAAAATACCCTTACAAATTAACTGTCATTTTTTTTTGCGGAATAAACGTACGTAAAATTTTCTTTTAAAATTTTTAAATTTTTTTTTTGAATAAACTCAATTCAAAAAAGAATTGTCATTTACAAAACATATATTTTTTAACAGATAATTGGTAATCTTTTAGATTTCATTAGAAAGAAATATGCTTTATAAGAAAATCTTATTTTTTATGAAAAAGTGAATATAATCTAATTTTGAAAGAGTGATCGTAAATCATAAAATTCACCCATTTTTTTATACAAGTTCCTTTGCTCAATTTCTACTTAAATCTTGCTTCTGAAACATCGAGACCAAAATATTATTACAGTTCCTAAGTGTATAGATGATCTCAATTCGTTGCTAATTCAAATTTGAAAGATTATTCGATGACGATATTTATTTTTTTCGATTCTTTTTAATTTTATGGTTTTTACTAAACATATTCTTTATAATCATTCTCTTATTATGCTTTTTATTTGACTCTTTTTGCTTTTTTTAATATTATTCTATAAAGATTGAAAATCGCTATAATTTGATTAATTTGTGCTTCCAACGTGCATTTTAGATAATACTTAAGTATAATACTTAAGTATGAATCTTAATTTTATATAATAATCACTCAAAAATTTCAATTTTAGCTTTTTTTAAATAAAAAAATATAGAAAAAGTCGATGAATAATGAGATTTATATTAAAAAAATGGTATAAATAAATTTAATATTATTTATAATTATATTATAACTATAAATATTGGGATTTAATTTGAATTTTTAATTAATAAAAAAATTGCTAACGATTAAAAAAACAAAATTCGTTATTACTTGGGCATTAAATAATATAGGATATAATGATTTAAATCCCCAAAGATTTTATCCAAATATTTGTTAAATATTAAGAAAAACCTCATTTACATGTAAAATCAATAATAAACGGTCAAAATTCTGAAAAAAAAAAATTATTTCAAAAAAATTCAATGGGAATAAAAAGAATTGTCAGATTTTGAGAGAGAAAGTAATATTATTTGTGAGAAAATCTTTCAAAAATTTCTTCTTACGTTTACTCGTACGTTTATTCCGCAAAAAAAAATGACAGTTAATTTGTAAGGGTAATTGATTATAGAATTTTATATTTTATGCATTAAAAAGTGTATTTTATGCATTAAAAATAATAAATACGTATTAAATTAGTAAATACGTATAATAAATACGTATTAAATTAGTAATTAAACAATTATTATTTAAAAATAAAAGGAAAAATAAATTATTATTCAAGATATTAATATTTAAATATAAAAGTATGAATGGTTACAAAAAAAACTAAAATATCTTAAAATATAAATTTGTTTACAATTATTATTTTTGGCCAATATATTCTCTATTATAGGTAAACACCAATTAAACTATCAAAATATTATAAGTAAAAAATTTGGAATTTCCAAGGGATACTTTCTGTGATGTTAAAATTTTTTGACATATCATCGCTAATATCCTTATTGGTCTGTGAACGAATATAATAAAGTCCTTTTGTTACATATTCATTATATAATTTATATGTATTTTTTCTCTGAGAATAAAGCCAACCTATTACAAATAACGTAATGATGCATTCAATACTTAAATCTTTTATTTCATTTCCAACTTTTGGAAATTCCGATAATATTTCATTGATTGTTGAGTTTTTATTTTTTGAATCTATTAAATTATTGATTAAAGAAAAATCATTCCAGGATCCATCCTTTCTTTGCTTTTTAATTAAATCAGATACGAAAGGATCATTTTGGAATTGATCTAATTTATTTGATGGGGAAAATTGATCATTATCGATTAGAACAAAAGGATTTTGTTTTTTAGATTTTGTTTGCGTTTGCTGAGTATTATGACAAATACTTTTGCTTTGAGATTTCTGTTCTAAATGCTGTGGAGGTGTAAATTGATATGAATGGTCAGTTTGTAACGATGGTGGAGATGGAGATGAGTATTCAGGTGGCGGTGGATAATGCTGTGATTGCTGTGTGGGATTATTAAAACTTCCCCAGTTTTGTGCCATTTGTTGCATGGGAGGAGACCTTTGTTCGTATGCTGTTTGAGCCCAGCACTGCTTCTGTGTCATTTGTTGTTGACATCCTTGCTTATGAGGATGCTGAAATGAAAACTGCTGTGCTGGTGAAACAAATTTGTTTTGCCCTTGATTATAACAGTCCATTTGCTGGTCATTTTTTTGAAGCTTTTGTTCGACTCCATTGATCACTGTAAACATTCCGGTGAATGATGATACAACAGAGCATTGCATACTTAATCTAACAATATTTTCTCTGATCATTTCAGATTCTTCAGGTTTTCTTGAATTTATTAATTTGTCTTCCATATCACGAATGTTATGGTATGCAAACATTTTTTGAAAATCAATCAAATTGCCGATCTTAACAACATTAATTGTTTCTTCATAAGGAAAATCACCAATTTCACCATTAAAAAGAATTGAATCAGCTGCATTTGCATCTTCTTTTTCATATCTTAAAATTACATGCGTAATATCATCTTCAAATAAAGATGGAATTGGATGAGGAGATATTTCAAACAATTCAACTCCTTCTACATGAATTTCCCCATTTACTACTGCTGCAACTTGTGATGTTTTCAAAGTTAAAAGAACAGTATTGCTAATATCCTTGTCATAACCAATAAAATGGGCAACACCCATTGTTGATTTAGCAAGGTCTTTAAGAAATGCGTGGTTTACATAATCACCAATTCCAAAAGGGAAAACTCGCATGATATTCCTATTTGCTGTGCATGCAGCAATTACATTGGCTCCTTTTTCTACTTCTCCATCTGTCAAAGCAAAAACTTGCCGAACAAAACCTTTCTTTGGCTTTTCATCAATAATAAACATCAAAGGCGAGTAAATGTCAGTTGTTCCAAGATCTGCATCAAGCTTTGACGCAAATTTCAAAGATTTCTCAATATTCGCTTTGTTATTTTCAACGGAATGTTCAAACATTCTCTCAAAAGTTGATCCAAATCGGATAATGTTGAAATAACAATTTTTTGGAAGTGCATTCAAAAACTCGACCAGAGCTGATTGTGCCCTTTTAATTTTCCCACCTGACATAGAACCACTACAATCAATGAGTAAAAAAATTTCTTGTTTAAGGCTTGTATTTGTTTTCAAATGAGTTGGATGCAATGAAAGTCCTATATAATTAAACTTATCAATTTGAGATGAAAATGCAGCTGATTCGATCTCAGTAGAGAAATCAAATCTTATTTGAAATTGCTTTTGAAGTATAAAAGGCGATATAATAAGATTGCCATTAATTAGTTTGTAAGAACCTTCGGAAATGTGAATTTTGGGCAAGTTTTGTTTTAGCATGTTTATTTTTATATTTGATGAAAACTGGGTATTTAGCAAACTATCATCAGCAGGGATTTTAAATGCGAAAGAATTGGATGATGTAAGAGTTGCAGTAAATGTGCATGTAATGTCAATTTTTACTTGTGTGTTTGAAGATATTTCTCCAAGAGTTAAACTAATCGCATCTGAATTGGCATTTTTATCATAATAACCATTAAAAACAGGCTCTTCTAATTTATGAACAACAAATTCTGTCAGTTTATCATTAAATTTTCCTTTAACATTATAAATTACACATCCTTCTGGTGGATTGATATATATACTATAGAAATCTTTTTTGATTGTTGTAAATTGCTGCTGAAGAGTTAATGATGCAAAAGAATGAACAATTGAACCAGTCACGTGAGTCCTTTCTAAATTGCATACCTTAACAATTTGTGCATTATTATTGGTAAGTACCAATTGACCAAAAACCATATTGCATAATGAAGTGAATTATTTTCTCTTAAAATTTTATTTCAAAAAATACGCCGTTTATTTTTTCAAAATATGGTCAGTCATTCATTTAGTATATAAAGTATTTAATTTCGTTTTTCATATTAATATACAGCTTTTTAATACAAAAAATGTATTTATTTCCCTCAATAATAGTATTTAAAAAACATTTTTCCAAAATAATGATATGAAGCATATATTAGTTATAAAAGTTTTTTTTTTTTTTCCCTCTCATTTTAAAATATTAATCTTTTTCAATCAATATTTTTAATTTAAAATATGATGATTAAAATAATACTATTTTAAAAACAAAATTTTATTAGAAATTAGTTTTCATTTCAATTCTTTTAAAAAGTTTGACTTTTTCAAAGGTTTTGATTCCTTTATTTGGAAGCATTTTACATGTTTTTATTTTCTAATTCATCAATTAATTGTAAATAATTTCTCATTGCAGTCACATTTCCCATATTTGCTGCTCTTTCCAAATATGACATAGCTTCATCAATGTTGCTTTGATTTTCTTTTTCTTCAATCAAAATCCACGCATAGTTATTCATTGCATCTGCATTTCCACGATCAGCAGCCATTTTATAATATTCTTTGGACTTTTCTTTGTCAACTGGTGCATTTTTGCCTTTATAATATTGCTCTCCAAGCTGAAGCATTGCTTTTATACTGCCATTTCTGGCCTCGTCTATAAATTTGGGATCTGGCATGATTTTTGATTGATCATCATTTGATTTTTTGCCAGGTTTATCAGGAAATTCTTTTTTAGGATTTTTTGTAAATAATCTTCCAAACCATGAGAAGAAGGAATTCATACGACCACTTTTTGATCCATGCATTTTATATACTACATTAATGCATTCATATTTTCTACTTTTTTCTAGCAGTTCAATCCAATCAATTTCTTCTAGTAGTTTCATTCTAGTTTCTTCTAGTTGTTTCATTCTTTTAGTTTCTTCTAGTTGTTCCATTATTCTAATTTTTTCTAGTAGTTTCATTCTACTCTCTTCTGACAGTTCAATTCTTCTAATTTCTTCTAACAGCTCCATTCTTATACTTTCTTCTATCAGTCCTATTCTACTAATTTCTTCTAACAGCTCCATTCTTATACTTTCTTCTATCAGTCCTATTCTACTAATTTCTTCCAACAGTTCCGTTCTTCTACCTTCTTCTAGTTCCCATCTACTTTCATCTAGCTTTATCGTTCTAATTATTTCCAGCAGTTTTATTCTTTTAATATCTATTTGCGCTTTAATTATTCTAATTTTTTGAAGCTGCTTCATTCCGATTTCATCCAAATTTCCGTTTTTTTGTCCTTTTAACATTTCTTGCTCAAGTTCCAGCAGCTTCACCCTGATTTCATCCAAATGACGATACATTATATCAGAATGGGACAGCACGTATCGCAAATTTTCAATATTTATTTCATATTTCAATTGCCTATCTATTTCCATTATTTTTAGATCATTCTCAAAATGACAGATTTTTTGAGAGAACGAAGAAAAATTAATTTGATCAGTTTTTTCAGTAATGAATCCAAAATCTTTTTCAATAATTGAAGTAATAATTGAAAAAGTTGGCCTTTTTTGAGGATCCTCATTCCAGCATGCTTCAATCAACTTTTGGTATGACTCAGGAATTGATTTATCAATTTTTGGCCTATATAATTTGCAAACAACGTTATATACAATTTGAACATAACTTTGAAATTCTTTGAATGGTTTTTGGCATGTCATTATTTCATAAGCAATCATTCCAAATGCATAAACATCACTCGCTTTTGAGTATTCGTTGTTTCGCCATATTTCTGGCGCAATATAAATGGGTGTTCCACATATTATTGACTCTTTGAAAGACATTCCAATTGAATCTTTTGGAATTTGAATAGAGAGGCCAAAATCTGATATTTTTGGATAGTAATTTTCATCTGATAAAATATTTTCTGTTTTTAAATCTCTATGAAGAATGTTTTTGGAGTGCATAAATGACATAGCTGATGCAATTCCATAAATAAAAATTAATTTTTTAGTATCATCTAAAATATCTGGCGAATTTTGGATAATTTTGTTTAGGGAACCTTTTGAACAAAATTCGGTTATTATTACTGGTTTTGGTTCATTTTTAAAGTTTGTTTTGCTTATTCCAATTAATTTTAGAAATAATGGATGCTCACAAATAGATAAATTTGTAACTTCATTTATAAAATCTTTTAATTCTTCTTTTCTGCTTTCATCAAGTTCGTTTAATAAAACTTTGGCTGAATATATTTTCCTTGTTTTCTTTTCACAAACTTTATAAACTTTACTGTATCCTCCTGAACCTATCTTTTCTTGCTTCTCAAACATTTTAAGATCTACTAGTTTATCCGCTTTAATCATTTCCATAACAATTTGTAAACTAAATTTTACATTATTTTATTCACAATATTTTGAGAGAAAATTTTCCAATTTTTTTACTTCACATTTCTTTTTCTTCTACTTAGTTAACTAAGGTAGCCGTTAATTAACTGGTCTAAAAGTTCGTTACTTTATCTCAAACTTCGTTATATTTTCTTTCAAACTTTCTTCTTTTGTCTCAAACTTTAATTAAATTTTGGCTTAAGATATTGACAAGAAAGTTTATCATTGAATCCAAGATTGTTAATCGTTTTTATTGGATCGATTTATGATAATATGCTTTAAAAGAAATGATATTTTTCAGCAATTTAAAAGTTTAAAAAGTTTCATTTTGACGAATTAACCAAATAATAATTTTCTTCATCAAAATAAATTATTTGATTAAAAAAGCAATTTTTTTTTTTTAAATATTATTATTATTTATTCTTATTATTATTGAATTTTTGGTTCAAAATCATTCGATCCAAGCCAAGGAAGTGTATTATACTCACTTCCAACATTGACAGTTGTATAGAAGTCTTCGATGCCAATTTCGATCAATTCGTCTTTTTTTTCCTGTGTCAATATTCCTTCAGCAGCGAAAGCAATTGCAGTAATTGAAGTGAGTCCGATTACAGTCTTTGCTAATGCCTTCCATTCATCCATACTGTTAACTTGCTGATTTTTCACTTTATCTTCAATCTGTTGGAAATCATCGATGAGCTGCTTTGATTTGAAAGCTTCTGCAAGCTTCACCAATCTGAGGTAAGTTCTTGGATGGTCAGGCTTTATCATTAAAGTATATCGTGTGTCAATTCTCAGCAAGTTCCAAATATGAAGATAAAAAGAAGTTGTTGCTCTGTTTGAGAAGACAGCAAAAGGAATTCCTTCATAACATCTTCTTGAAGGAAGAGATGCTTCGTAAAATCCTCTTTTCGCGAGCGTGAAATTTTTTTCAGCTTCAAGAAAGTTTCTATCAGAAAGGAACTTTCTTCCTTGATCGAGGAATTGGTTTCCAATAATAAGCATTTGTTCCTTATAATTCTTAGAAACATCGTTCACAGGATCAGGTGCTACAGATCTAATTTCTTCCTCAGTTTTAGAAGAAATTTTTCCTTTGATAAGTTTATGTAAAGCAATCACAAAGTCTGGCCAATCATTCAAAGCTTCCTTAATTTTCGGTGTCTTTAATCGTGCTTCATCACTCTTATTTCCAGGAGAACAACCAAGAGGATACATAGGATTCGAAGGCGGTATTTGAGAAGGTTCAATTTCATTTAAAAGAATTTTAATGACTAAATCATTCTTCTCATATTCTTTCTTTGCCATTTGTTGCCAGTTCTTATTACGAAGATAAGCAAAGCAAATCTTTGCCCAACGAACAGTCAAGTTATCTTCTTCAAATAACGGATCAGGACCAAATTGCGCATTAATTAATTGCTCTGCTTGCTCAATTGTTCTCACAGGCTTCGTATCAGGAAAACGTTGAATTCTACCGATGAGTTTGATGTAACAAGAAAGAAGATTGTCTCTCACAGAATTGTTATCATTATGATTCAATCGAAGAATTTCTTCATAAGTATAAACAGAAACATCAAGTTGCTCGCTTTGAAGAGAAGTGTGTGCAATATCTTGAAGAGTTCTGATGTAAGGACGAGTGATTGGCATCGTATAAAACATTCCGTTGTTTTCATCAAATTGTTCCTTGTAAAATTGGCGTGCAAAATGGATAACTTCACGTGTAGCACAAACAATGGTGTCACCATCACAAATGTGGTTCAGTACTCGACATAAATTGCGCCAGCCATCAATACAGAGTGGATCAAGCTCAAGCGCATGAAGTGTCATTTTGGTAGCATCATCAAAATGGTTAGTTTCCATGGCTGTGGTGGCTTTGTTGGCAATGGTAAAAGCACGCTCTCTTTGAGGGGTGTTCTTTTCTTCTCCCGATCGAAACATCCTTTCTGTTTGAGTAAATGGCGGTAATTGATATTGAGTGTAGTCGTTATCGCCTTCATAGCTCGTTTTTGATTGCATCTGCCTCAGTCTTTCTGGATCGATTGTTTGGAAAGATGAGTCAAGGGTAATAACATGGCTTGGGTCCATTTTTTTATTTTAAATAAAAAAGTCGTTTATTAAAAAATTCAATTGAAAACGTTTACCAATTAATTTTAAGGAGGTTTTTTCACTCATTTAAAATTCAAATATCTTAATATAGAATAAATTTTATTTTATAAAAATAGTTTTTTAAATATAATAATGAATTAATAATAATAAATAAGAGAAAACACCATTTAAATATTGCTATAGAAAATAAAAGTATTGATATAATTTTTACTTTTATTAGAACAAGAAATTAATATAAATGCATATTCTATAACCAATTTTAATATTATTAAATATGAATATAGTCTATATGATGAACCAGATAATGAATATTACATGCAAGATCGAGAAATAGATGAAATTGAGTATAATTCCAGAATAGCACCATTTATCTAGAAATACTAAAACTTTTTTTAGAGTATGATAAAACAAATGGAAATACCATCGAAATGTGTGATAAAAATGAATCATCAGCAATTTTATAAAATAATCTTCAATTTGACAAAAATTATATATCCAGATATGGATATAGATATGATCCTATCTGGTACATTTTTTCTCAAAATATAAGATATTGTTCTACTCCTCCAAACTTTTTTTTTTTTTTTTATTTTTCATCTAATGAATTTATATTAATTTTATTTAAAAAGTCGATGAATTATTTAGCTCCAGCAACCTTTATTGGATCGATCTGGCTCTTCAATATGAATATCAAGCCTTTTTTCTTTTATTGTTTGTGAAAAGTAAGCTTGCTAAAAAGCTTCGCTTATTATATATTGAGCAGTTTCATTTACATTCACATTTTGGTCTGCTGATACTTCAATGCATTTGCTGTCGTTTGCTATTGCAATTTCTTGAATCTGTACGCTGTCAACTTGGTGTTCTAGGTCGCATTTGCATCCAACAAGAATCTTAGGCACTTCGTCATTCTTTTCAAAAATGTCATAGAAACTCGGAACCTCATCGAAAGTTTCAGGATTGTTCAAATCGAAAACAATAATAGCGCCATCTACATCCCTACTATAAAAAGACGCTATATCGTGGTATCTTACTCCAACAATATCCTAAAAACTAATTCTTACATAATTTCCAGAAATAGCGCGGTTTTTGCTCTTCATATCTGCTATTGCATGTGGCAGCGATTGTACAAAAATTGATGCAAGTCTTATATTTGCTTTTCATAAAAGTTATTGAATTATTATCAAAAAAAAAAAAAAAAAAAAAAAAAAAAATATCATTTTTTCTAAAATATACGTTTAAATGTGCTGATTTTATGGCCAAAATATCCTTTCATCAACTTATGCCTATTGCTGGAAATAAACGATTTCTTCCTTCAAAAAACGTATTTAAACGTATATTTCGATAAACGTCTTTTTTTTCTATACTTTTTCAAAGATTTCTGAGTCGAAAAAAAAAGAATTATCACTTATTTGAGTATTTTTTTATTTTTTCTTCAGAATTTTCTTTTTTATTTTCTGAGATATTTATTCAATTTTTAATGACAAAAATTCCCCCGGAAAATTGAGAGTACGGTATGAAAAAAACGGTTTTCTGCATTTGTAACTGTTTTTAATAGTTTTTTTTTTTTTAATTTTTTCTTTTATTATTATTATAATTTTCATTGTCACTTATATGAATACTGTATACAATTAGATTATGATATGCTTGCCATTTATATGTTTGGTAATTTAAGCATAGTATTTATTAGAATGATGAATATATGCAACTATTAGCATACTTTTACTTGCTTAAATGATTTCATTCAGATAATTTTCTTAATTAATTATTTTGGATCACTAGAAATAACAAAATCTTAAGATTAAGTTCAGAAAATTTGTATGAAATTTTATGTATATTAAAATAAAGTTCAGTTTAGTGTATTTTTCTACTTAAAATTAAAATAACTCTTTCAAAATTTAATCAATATCAGCAATCATCATAATAATATAATCCATATATAAGGTATAAAAAAGTTACGGTGAGTTCTAATCATTTGAGGAACTTCCCAAAAAAATCAAAAAAATATATTTTGGAAGATACAACCAATTTTTAAAATCATTATATCATTTGAAAATATAAAAGCAATTAACAATTCTGGCCCATAAAATGGATAATCATTTTAATCATATTTTCTAAAACAAGCTTATTTTACAAAAACGGTTAGAGTGTCAAATATGCTTTTTTTACATAACTCAAAATAACTCATTGAATAATTAATGAATCATAATAAAAATATATCCAATTCACAGAAAAATAACCATTCCAAACAGTTAAGATGCAATTTTCAATATATTTTTAACATGTCATAAATTAGAAATAATATCTTGATGATTTAGTTAAATTTAAAATATATATTAAAAATATAAATATTTTCATTTATATACATATTAAATAATATTTCAATCAAAAATAAAATATAGTTTATGATGAGATATTTATGTTTTTTTTTCGTTTTTAATATTGAGAGGTTTTTCGGATCCACCTTTATCATGCTATATCTTTTTATAAAATTTTAACTTTAAAATAAATGGCTTAACTAAATTTTTAATTACATGACATATCATTAATTAATAAAATAGCAATAATGAATTAATTAAAATTGAGTAAAAAAAAAAAAAAAAAAAAGAAAATCATGAGCAAAACTTTAACAACAAATTGAGAGGAATTCAAAGAGGGTACTTCAACTTTAAAAAATTGATAAGATATTTTTATATTTTAAAAAATGACAGCAGAATATTCATTTTTAAAGCTCAGTAACTATAAGATAATTCGCCATATAGGAAGTGGATCATTTAGTAATGTTTATCTTGTAAAGAATCAACAAACACGGAAATCATATGCGGCAAAAGTTTCCAATTCCATAGTAGATAATGATACACGAGATGAGAAAGAAACTCTTTCACTTTTCCGTGAAGTTAATATATTAACTCTTCTTGATCATCCAGCGATTTTAAAATTCATATCTAATAGAATATTCACAGACAGATTTTGAAGGTAATCCGAGGCCAACTATTGTTACAGAATATTCTCTCAATGGCACCTTATATAGCGTATTAGATCAAGCGAAATCCGGACTCTCCCCATTAAATTGGAATGATACAAATAAGCTGATCATTGTTTTCGGCATAGCCAGTGGAATGATGTACATTCATGCTCACAATGTAATCCACAGAGATTTGAAACCCGAAAACATCCTTCTTGACGGTTTTTTTCATCCAAAAATTTCTGATTTTGGCCTTTCAAAGGTCAATGACATTTTGTCAGCGAGCATGAACATTCAATCACAAAAGGGACTCAAAGGGACCCCTATTTATATGGCGCCTGAAATCTTCTCCAAAGAAACATATTCAAAGGCAACGGACGTTTACGCGTTTGCATTCATTTTGTATGAAATTTTCACATTGGAGACGCCTTTCAAAGGCTGCCAAATGATGCAAATTGTAGCTGAAGTGGTTAAAGGTATACGTCCAATTATCAATGATGACGTGCCTGATTATTTCCGTGATTTGATTCAGCGTTGTTGGGCAGAAGATCCTGAGTGTCGTCCTTCTTTTGAGGAAATTGTTGATGAGCTGAAAAATGGCGAATTCATTGGTTTGGACAATGACGATGAATTCAAAGAATATGTTGAGTCAATTGAAGAGGCTGAAAAATCATTCGATGAAACCAAAATATTGCACTTCAATGAGTTTATTGATGTTCAAGAAACAGGTAAAAAAGAAGATGATGATGAAGAAGAAGATTCAGAAGACGAATCATCCGAAAATGATGACGATATTGAAATTAAAAAGAATAAAGAAAATGACAAAGAAGAAGAAAATGATCAACTCGAAGACCAATCTAACAATGATTTGCGAGATTCAATTATTCAACAAAATATTCAAGGAACAGATGATTCACAAAATAATTTAGAAAAAGATGATTCACAAAATAATCTAGAAAAAGATGATTCACAAAATAATCTAGAAAAAGGTGATTTACTAGATTCAACGGTTTCACACAAAATTAAAAAAATTGATGAGTTGTTGGATTCAAATGTCCTACAGAAAATTCAAGAAACGGATGATTCTCCACATTCTGTTGTTAAGCATAAAACACGTGGAAAGAAGGCTTCACAGTCACCTAAAGATTTGGCCAAGTCTAGTCAATCAGAGCTAGGTGAAAAAATAGAAATTAGCGATTTCATTAAAGAGATCACAGACAAAGACAGAAAGGAGAAGAAGCAAGAAAAACATTCTCTTTTGTATCCTTATTATGAATTTAATAATCTAAGTAAAAAGTGCCAAAAACTAGTCATGGAAGCAGAGACAGATCCAAAGAAGCAGTTCAAACTAGCGAAATCATTAATTGAAGGTGAAAATGATTTTCCAGTTAACATTGATCTAGGCAAACAATACTTAGAAAGATCTGTTCTCAAAAAGTTTTCCGACGCAATTATTTATTATGTTAAAATGCTCATTAAAGGAGAAATCATTCCATGTGACATCTACAGAGCCAAGATGATTCTCAAAGAAAACAAGAAAAGCAAAAACGTCCAATTTTTGGTCTTGAAAGGACGAGTTGCACAAAGAGAAAACAAATACACAAAGTCTAAATCATGCTTTGAAAGTGGATTGAAATTGAATGATGAAGAATGCATGTATCAATATGCGAAGATTTTCTTTCTAGGACAAGGAACCAAAAAAGACGATAAAAAAGCTTTTGAATATTTCAATAAGTCATCTAAAAGAGGTTTCATTAAAAGCAGCAATTTTTTAACAATTTTTCATCAAATGAACAAATTTGATGATTTCAAAGCATTGAATCCAGAGACACAATTCTTTTTAACAAAAAGTTCAATTAAAAACGATACAGACATTTTCAGTCAAATTTCAATTCAACCGAATAAAACTGAAATGTTATATTTCAATAATTCACTTAAGCTGTCAAACTTTCATGCTTTTCTGAGCAAATATAAGTCAATATTAATTGAGATAGCTTATCCATCTATTGAATTCAATAGTTTATTTGAATTACTTAAAAATATCAAGAATGTAAAAATTAATCATTTGAAGATTGGAATTGTTTTCAATTCAATTTCGTATGATTTTACTTCTGCTTTGAATAATAGTATGATTTCAGAATATAGAATTGATTCTTCAATCACTTCAATAAATAAAAAAATGTTCCAAGGAAATTTGGCACTTAAAAAACTAACAATTCCTTCTTCAATGATCACGATTGAAGAGAATTCTTTCAATGAATGTAAGTTTCTTGTTGAAATAAACATTCCATCTTCTGTTGCATTAATTGGCGAAAATGCCTTTAGTTTTTGTTCTTCTTTGAAACAAATTTGCATTCCTCTTTCGGTCAAAAAAATTAATAAAAATTGTTTTTATTCTTGTTCTTCATTAACACAAGTGAGCATTCCATCATCTGTCACTGAGATTTGTTCCAATGCATTTTGTTCATGTACTTCATTGAAAGAAATCTTAATTCCTTCTTCTGTGACTTCAATTGGTGAAAATGCATTCAGCGGCTGTTCTTCATTGAAGCATATTTCAATTTTTTCATCTATAAATTCGATTGAAAATGGACTCTTTAAAGGTTGTTCATTGCTGAAACAAATAACAATTCCTTCTTCAGTCATTTTTATTGGAAGTAATTCTTTTCGAGAATGCACATCACTTTCACAGGTAACAATTCCATCTTCTGTTACAATGATTGGAAACAATGCATTTAGTGGATGCTCATCATTGAAGCAAATTGAAATTCCTTCTTCTGTTGTTTCAATTGAAGAGTCAGCTTTTGAAGGATGTTTGTTACTTTCGCAAGTAACAATTCCTTCTTCTTCTTCTCTGATTTCAATTGGTGAATGTGCTTTTTATAAATGTAAATCATTGAATAAAATGCAAATTCCATCTTCTGTAGTTTCGATTGGATATAAAGCATTCAGTGATTGTTCATCAATGACAAAAATCACGATTTCTCCATCAATTATGATGATTAAATTTAATACTTTTAGTGAATGTTCATCACTTACTGAAATATCAATTCCGTCATCTGTAACTACAATTGGAAGTCATGCATTTGAAGGCTGCATTTCATTATCACGTTTATCAATTCCTTCTTCTGTTAAAAAAATTGAAGATAAAGCATTTTATGGAATTGTGTCTGTTAATCTTTCAAATGACATGACAATTATTCCTAAGAATTCATTCAAAGGCTGTTCTTCATTGAGACAAGTTACAATTCCTTCTTCTGTTGTTTCGATTTGTGAATCCGCTTTTGAAGGTTGTTCTTCTCTTGAGCAAGTAACAATTCCTTCTTCTGTAACATCAATTGGTGAAAAAGCTTTTGAAGGATGTTCTTTATTAGCTAAAGTTTTAATTCCTTCTTCTTTGTCATTGATTGCTAACAGCGCTTTTTGCTTCTGCTTGTCATTGAAACAAATTTCAATTCCTTCTTCTGTAATTGAAATTGGTCCTTTTGCTTTCTATGGTTGTTCCTCGTTGAAGCAAGTGTCAATACCATCATCTACTACTTCAATTATGGATTATGCATTCGATGAATGCTCATCATTGCAGAAAATATTGATTCCTTCTTCTGTAACTCATATTGGCAAATATGTTTTTCCATCATTCACGCAAATTATTAGATCTTAAACTTTTTTTTATTCTTTTGACAAATATTATTATTTATTGCATTTATTTCTTATTTTAAAATTTGAACACTATTTTTGTTCATTTAAAAAATAAAGAAAGCAATAAAATGTCTTTATAATGACAGTCCAATAGTCTAATCAATAATATAGTCATGTCACAGTTCATTATTAATATATTTCGATAGAATTTGAATTCATTTAAAATTATCTATTAGCTATCAAATAATATAAAAAATGGTTATTTTTCAATTCTAAATGAATAGAATATAACAATGGTTATTCTTCAATTGAAAAAGTCCCAATTCCTTGATCTTTCAAAAATGAATAGAATATAAAAATATTTAACTATATCATGGTAATAATCTTATGGTAAAAGAAGTTTTCTTTTATTTGTTCTTTTCCATGGTTAAATTTTATATCTTATAAAGAGTTAAAAAAAAAAAAAAAATTATCATATTAAAATAAAGCATATTCAATTTATAACCCTTCGGCGGTTTTGTAAACTACGGCTACATCACCTATTTTTAAATAGTTTATGCTGAATTTTGGAATTACGGCGCACGGAGTTGAAATTAATGCATAAAAAACGGTAACTTTTTCAAGTAATAAATGGTCATGTTCAAACTTTTTGAATAGTTGTTTTGAATACTTTATATTATATATAAAAAACTCATTTTAATAACCTAAACATATTATGACAGAAACTAATCTCACTTTAATATGATTATCCTTGCAGTTATATAAGTTGATTTTATTCAACATCAGCATAACATTATTTACTCAAATCATCCTCGCCTGCTCATATCATTAATACAATTTCAATCTCATAACTTTTTCAGAAGACTGAAGAGTCTCATCCATTTATTATCAAATGTGTAATAAAAAATTACTAGTAAGTAATTATATTAATTGAATCTAAAAGATTTTGTAAAAATAATATAATTTTATTTCTTCTCAAAATCGACCAAATAAAATACGGCTATTGTATAGAGGGGTTTCGGCAAAATTACTGATTTGCCAACGCCACTCTCCAACTACGGCCTACAGCCGTAAGGGTTAATCACATTTTTCTATTGAATTAAGGGACCACTATCATATTTTTTTGTAAACATTTCAATATTGAAAAAACTCATAGAAAATAAAATTCAATGGTTATTATTTCGGAAAAAGTTTAAAACTTTAAAATTTCACCATTCCGATCATTTTTGTAAAATTTTTACATCCTTTCAACTAGACCTTGTAAGGGGTACCCGATTTACCTTTTTTCAATCGGGTCAAAAATTTTTGGTATATTTTGACCAGGGGTCGCAAATTACCGCCTACCCAAAGCGGTTTTTGACCCGAAATTTTTAAAATTCATTTATCTCAAAATGTGGAATAAATATTTATATAAAAAAAGGTTTATTAAAAAATTTACAAGCTTTTTAATACTTTTTAATAAAAATTTTTATTTCATTAGAATAATGCATCTGATAATTTTCTCAAAAATTGTTTTTTGAAATTATTTTCTCTATCATTCTATTTACTTACAATTTTTAATATCAGAAAACCTTTTTTCTTGAAAGTTAATTGATTTTTTTTTGTATCGTATTTTTTTCTGATTTTCATTGTCATTTAATTTATTGTTTAGATGACTTATGAAAAGAGAAATAATACCTAAATTTAAGTTATGTAATATTTTTTTTATATTAAACTTTAAAATCTACAAATTTTAAATAATATAAACTATTCATTTACTTGTTTTATATTTTTTATCTTTTTATCATAGTTTATACTATGCATTTTAGTTTATTTTGCTATTAATTAATGTTACTAATCACTTATATAATTAAAAAATATTGGCATTTGGTTCTTTTATTTCATGTTTGAATACAATATTAAGATATATTAATAATTATTTCAGATTTTAAAAGATTATCCTGTTTTGACAAACTTTTACTTGATTTTCAAATAAAAAAGTCTTTTCTAAATAAAATTTAAAATATTTCATATAACAAGTCATATCATAAAATTTTGTTTTCTAAAATCAAAATTCACTTTAAAAAAATGCATGAATCAATAAAAAATTAATTATAAAACATGGTTTTATAAAAAATAATCCAAAAAATACACTAGAAATAAAAGGGTCAAACGCGAACGCTTCATTTTTTTTTTGGGTAGTGACCCAAAAAAAAAATTTGTGGTCGGGTTAATATTTTAGGGTGACCTTTCGAAGGTTTACTTTCAACTTTTAAATTTTTATTGAAAAAAGGGAATAGGCTTAAAAGAAGAATAGAAATAAATGATATATAATTTATATAATTTATATATACCAAAATATTGCAAAAATACTCAAGAAATAATTTTTTTTAAGTCAATTAATTTTGTGATAACTCATAGAATTTTCAACACAGAATTTGATAGTGGTCCCTTAAATTTTATTAATTTTTCTCATCAATTTCCAAAGATAATTGCTGATGATTTCTTTTTAAAGAGAATTGATTTGATTCCTATTTTTTTTTTTTTTTAGAGAATATTTAATCAAATATAATATTAAAAAACTAAATCAATCAAATATCCCATATACATGACTTCTTTGTAGATGATTATTCAAATTCAATATGAATATGTGGCTTTTGTTTAAATGCCTTTTTTAAAAATAAAAAAAATTAGATCATAATCCCTCATTATTGTAATGATCTTTGGCAGTTAAGGCCAATATTAACCTTGTATCGTAACATAGAAAAAAAATTTCAATTTCAATTTTTTTTATATAGAAAAAACATGATTAAATTCCATAAAAAAAATGAGATATCTATTTTTTATAAAAGTGCAAAAAAGTTCTAGATTTAGGTCAATTTTTCACCTTAAAATTTTTGATCATTGAACAAAAAAATTCGAAAAAAATAAAATGTATGTAGTAGTGAGAAGAAAAACAAATGAAAAACACACTTCTCTATATATCATATATAAGATACTAAATATAATACTGAAATAATAATTAATATATTAATCCGGATACCTTATAAAGAAAGGTAATTTATTAGTTGATGGTGAAGAAGGCTTTTGATAGTTGATATTGAGCTTAATTCCATCTTTTTTTGAAGCTGAAGGCAAATAATCTTTTTCAATTCTATTTTCATTAAACATTTTATAGTATCGCTTTTTGTTTAATTCAATTTTATGATATCTGATATCTATACGTTTTGCATTTTCATTTTGACAATTAGTTTTTACATTTGAATCAATAAATTTTTGATAAGTTTCATAATCGTTTGTTCGTTTGATCCACTTTTCGATCAAATTTGAATTTTCTTCTGTATATTCGCATTGTATGGAAACAATTGAATCTCCTGAGATTATACTATAGTATTCAAATGTTTGTTCTTTATCCAAGACTTCGCCTTTGAATATATATTTTGAATCTACTGAAAAAGCTTTGTCTAAAGTTGATATTTGTGAGTTTAAACGTATTCGGATCGATTTTATGCAAGAAAAAAAAGGTTTTAATTGTAGTACATGGATATTTGGTTTTAATAAAAAAGATGTGCTACGGTAAATACTTTCATTTTCAATGTCAAATGAATTGTTACTATTTTTATTGTATTCTCCTCCAATCAAGTATATAATCGAATCATTTTTTACTCCTTGCGAATAAAGACTAAAAAAATCATTAAGAAGATGGCCAGAAAAAACTAATCGTATTCCACTCGCTGATATATTTTCTTGCTGACTTTCAATTTCTTTTTTTAAATCGAATACTGAACTCGTTAAATTAATATTAATATAAAAAATTTCTTGGTTGATCAAATTTTTGATTTGAATTGAAACCATAATGAAAGAATATTGTCCTATTGCCAAATCTTTAAGGGAATTTATCATCATATATTAAGGTTTTAACTTAAAATAATATAAAATATATGGCTAGTTCAATTTTGAATGAAAATAAATATTTTTCTTACAATACTCATATAATTAATAAAGTTATATCTTTGAAATTATAATGAATATCTTATAATATTTATATAAATTATTATTTTCATTTATTATTCAATAATAAAATCGAAATATATCTTCTCTTCTAGAATGTTATTCCAAATTTTGACTTATTTTTTTATGTAAAAATTGAGAGAAAAAATAAACGAATAATTTCTTTTACTAATAACCCTGTGAAAAAAGAGTATTAATCAAAAATATCGAATTATATAATATAAAAAAATTTTAAAATGTTTAATATTTACTAAAATCTACCAGAATGATTACTAATTGAAGATATCAAAGTTTAAATCTTTGGGAAATTCTATCAATAGAATTAATATCATAGAAATTTCAATATAATCTGAAAATATTTAATATATAAGAATATACTGAAATTTAATTGATTAAAAAAATAAAAAAGTGCATTTTAATTTATACATTTTTATTAACAATTTTTTATATTCCTTGCTTTTAAATATAAAAATCTTTTATCATTATATTATTAAAAGAACCAAAATTCATTGATTCTTATTATTGGCATCAACTACTATTTAAATGCTGTTTAATCCATTCATCTAATCTATACATAACCGTTACCGATTTAATTCAAATTAAAATATAAATTTGTAAAATAATCTTGAAACCTAGATCGTGCGGCCTTCTGCAGTGAGCTACACACTCTTGGTACCTCATGAATTAGATTAGACGTTGCTCCCTGCAGAAGAGCTCCGAATTCTAATTCATGAGGCCAAGAAGAAAAATGACGCCACTTAAACAAGCCAAAAGGCCAATTATTTAAAGCTATAACCGTGTTTTTAATTTCAAAAAGTTAATATTATCAAAAAGTTATGCTTTTGTGAGGTGTTCTCAATTTAAAACGTGTTTTTTGATCGTTTTTGCCTCAAAAAATCTTCACTTTTTGAATGCTTTGGCATTACGCCATACAAAAAGTGAAGATTTTTTTTGATATTTAGTTTACAATTAAATGATCATTACTTATGATTCATTTTGTTATTTCGAATTTCAAAAAGAGGTTTCTTTAGCGTCTAGTTCGGTTGAGAAACAATTAGACGCTAAGCATGATAAAATTTCAATAATTGAATTGCTGTAGGTGATAGGAAGCATTGTTTATTGAATGTAACGCAGATAAGATTGGTTGCCGAGGAAACATTTTGGAAACTGCCATTTATGTCTTAATAGTAGAACGCAAAATTAATAATAATGGACTGGGATATTCAATTTTTTATCGTTTTTTATTTTGCCTTAATAAATTCACCTTTTTTAGAAAATTCAATTGAGCAATACTTTCTGAACTTTCTTAGAAAATTGAAATTGATTAAGCTTTCAAAAAAGTATAGCTCAATTGAATTTTCTATTGCTTATCGTTTTTTAATTGAGCTACTTTCTGAACTTTCTTAGAAGATTTTTTTTTTTTTTGATAAAAAATTCTTTGAATTTTTTCTATTGAGATGGAATTAATTGAATAGAACAGGACTTAATCTTGATACTAAATATTATTTTGTCCCTCCTTCAAAAAAATTGATATATAAAAACACTTTTCGAATTAAAAAAACGTTCTGAAAAATTGAAGTATTACTCAATTTTTTTGATAAACCTACGTAAAGCACTTTTAATATTCACTTTTCTTTAATAATAATGATACATTTCAAAATAATATCTGCAAACGATTTACCTTCATCATCAAAAAATAAATACTGTAGTTCTTATGTAATCCTTTGCCTACAAAACTTCGATTTACCGTCAAATGTATGTTATGCTAAAACAGAGACAATTAAAAAGACGCCAAATCCAGAATGGAATCAAGAATTTATAATTCCTTTTGTGGCATGTAATGCAATTCGACTTGAATTTTGGGAAAGCAAAGCATTTGGTGACCAAATAATTGGTACGTCTTATATTTATTTCCAATCTGATTTATTTTATCAAGATTTAAATAGTCGTGTACAAACAGGTAGTATTATATTAGATAAACCTTCAGCTGAATGTCATCCAACTTTTACCTATTCGATTTCGTCGTCATTTTCTTCATTTGATGTTAAACCAGCCAAAAAAACAGATAATATATATGTTTATTTATCTTATGAGCCTCCAATTCAGCCATCACAGCAAGAAGATGTACAGTTAAACGTCTATGGAGTTAATGGTAATGGAACAACTGTAGATCCAATTTCGGATCTTTACACAAGGGGAGAAAGCGAACCTACTCATTGTGGCCCAACAGGTCCAACTCAAGTATTTTACTTCAATTTTTTCAACAATCTTGTTAATGAAAAATACTTTTTTTTCATCAAAAACAATGGATATTCTGGTCGAGTTACCCTCAATTTTGTTACTACTCCCAATTATTTCCTTGCCAAAAAAAATACAGACGGATGTTACATATTTAATAATCAATGGTCAGTCTATGTCAACAACAAAAACACTGGGAATCATTGTTATGCCACCTTTCCAATCATGCTTTCATTTTCCGACAAACGCGGCATAATAAGTCCCATAACTCTTCCCCAAAACATTATTCATCAAAGTGTCTCCAATCAAACGGTCAACCATTCAAATAATCCCGATATGTTTAATGCTGCGTATGAATATTATCATAATGATCCAGATGGAGTGGCTGTTAAGAACATAACAGACGTTATTGGTCAATTTTTGTGTCCTCATGGCCAAAATTTTCATTACAGATTTGAAATCGTCCCAGGAAACCGTTATTCGCTGTCTGGAGCCTTTGATTACAACAATATAAATCAGCATCCGTCAAAAATAATGGTCGGACTTGGATGGGACACAAACACAGATTTAGATGCTTCTATTTTGATGGTTTGTGATGATGGAAAACAACTGATGCCCGTTTGTTTTTATAACCGTTCAAGTTGTAACGGGGCAATTAAGACAACAGGGGACAATATGACTGGGTTTGGAAGAGGTGATGATGAAAGAATTTACTTGCAATTGGATAAAATTCCTCAAAATATCAAATATTTAGGAATCGTTATTACTTCGTACAGGGGAGCATATTTCAGTAGTATAAATGGGGCTTTTTGCAGGATTGTTGACCAGGTGACTGAAAAAGAAGTAATGTATATGAATTTGTCAAAGAAAGAAAAGCATACGGGACTTCTGTTCGCAGTAATGGCAAGATTGGATGGGATATGGGATATGTGGCCTTGTCTGAAGTATTTTGACGGAAGGGCGCCTGAAGATGCTCAAAAATTTTTCGAATCTTTTATGAAAAGTGGTATTATTGATCAAATGTTAAGCATTTAAGGATAATGTTTTATAAATTTATTGCTTTATCAAATAAATAATTTTATTTTATATTTGTGAATTTATTATCTATTTATTGAGGATAGACTTGTTATTCTCCGATTTTCGAGATCGATAATTGATTGACTTTTTGATATCGATGCATAAATATACACAGATTCTCGAGATCGATTTCAGAGATCGAGAATCATCTTTCTCAGCTTTTGATATCAGAATTTTCAATTAAACTTTTTGATAAAAATATGATCGTAATTCATTCTCAAATATTTCATAAAAAAGAATGTATTTTTTTGATTTTAATCTTAAAATAAACATCAATATATTCTATTATTTATTTTTAGATATAATAAAATCACAAATACCAATTAAAAAAATGATAAATCTGTTTGAGATCTCGAGATCTCGGTAATTGATTTCAAGTTTACAATTATTTTTATATCACATTTCATATCTGATATCTTGATAATCGATAATCTCGATATCAGATTTTTAAACTGATAATCGAGTATCAGATGCAAAAAAGTGACGTTTTTGATATCGATTCTCAAAATAACAAGTCTAATTGAGGACTTAGGTTCGATTCCTAATTATCAGGATTTTTTTAAAAAATTTCTCTAAAAAAAATGTTTATGTTTATTTGCTTTCATTTCTCTAAAAATCATATTAAAATTTGATTATTAATGGTAATTGATCAATTAAGGTACAAATCCAGTACGTTATTTTTTGAATAGGAGAACGTTTATTATTTGAATAGTTGCATGTCTCTGAAAAAGTTTGAATTGACTAGGTTTGTTTTTGACACTTATTTTACAATTTAAATAAACATTATGACATGTTATATGAAATGGATGAAAATAATCGTTTTTTATTTAACATGTCATCATATTCTTTGAGAATGTCAAAAAAAATTGCGGTTACTAAACGTACTGGATTTGTACCTTAAAGGATTGTGGATAAATCTCAGAAAAACTCAAATAATCCTTTGAATTATTTCAATAAAAAAGCAACCTTTTCTATACAGAAAATAATTTTTTCATCATTTTATTTTTTATTTTTATATACAAACTAATGAACAAAAAATAAAATATCACTTTGTTTTTAGTGATATCCAATTTAAATTTTTCTGAACAATAAGATGATAATTTGAATGCCAAGAACCCTTTTTCTTTGAAAAAAAAAAAAAAAAAAAAAAAAAATGAATTAAACAATCAAATTTTAAATAGATGTTTTTCTTACTTTACTGTTTTGGATTATCTGCAAATCCTTCGGAAATAAATCCAAATGAGTATTTGAAACATGGAATCACTACGAAATCCGAAGAAAAGGTTGGATTTATAACTCAATTTTCAAATTTGCATTGGTCAACTGAAAATGAAAATGATCCTCCTATTACTTTATATATTACAGCAAAAGATGTGACATCAAAGAAAACTATTTCAGCTCAATCTTATTCTTATACTAATTCAGCTGAATTTAATGAAGATAAATTTGGTCAATTTGATTTGACATCCTTGAAGTCAAGCAAAATCGAATTATTATTTCAATACGAAGATTTGTCGAAGCATGCTTTTTCAAACGAGATTACATTTAATGTGCAAAAAAATGAAACTGCAAGTATAGAAATCGCAATGGATGGTTTTCCGGCATTAACTTTAACTCTTACAGTCTATGAAGGCACTTATTTTAACCGTTATGATACATTTTCTTCATTCAATGATAATATTTATTTAACCGATATTCCTTTTGATGACACAGTTTATTTCTTAATGACTCGCCACGAAAAAGTAACAGGGCCACATGTTTTTAATTATTTTTCAGATGAAGCCCATATTGGTGATTCAAATATTGGATTATATGCACGAAAAGCTACATATGTATTGTCAATTAAAAATATAAATTATTATAGCAATACTGATAACTTTAATAGTTCACGATTTGATTTTAGGACATTTTTAAACATATCCAATCAATTAATTGAGGTTGGTTCAAGACAATTTTATCTCGAAAAGAAAGAATATACTCCAGAAGAACTGAATCTTACCTATTACAATCAAAAGTTTACAATTCAATTAGAAACTACTCCAGATGTAATTCTAGAATTTACCCAACATAGGCCTGATGATCAAATTATACGAATTAGGCACACTTTAGGATATGATAGACTACTTGAAGTTACTGGTCAAACAGATGTTTGTGTAAATAACTCAGAATATGGTTATAGTATAACTGTCCATTTTGATTACCTTGATTCAGCAACTTTTGTCATTATGCCTGTTGATCTTGAAGAGGGCAACAACGTTTCATTTCTTACAAGAGTATCATACGCAGATATCGGCAAGGAGGGAGAGATTGAATTCAAATTCAAAAAAGGAGAAAAATACGTTTATCTCAATCTCATTAACGAAGATGAAAAATTGATTGGAAATTACCTTTATATCATACTTACAGCAGTACATCCTTTGTTGTTTCTCTCAGGTGAAAAACAAATTCTTCCTTCTGACTCTCCAGGTGAGATATCTGTTATCAATTGGACAGATGATACAATGGGAATTGTAATGGAAAGAAAAACTGACTCAAAAGAGGAGCAGACAATCAAAACAAAATTCATTATCTCTGATGATAAAGAAAAGGCCCTTGACTTCTTCAAGCAGGATCAAAAAGAAGAAAATAAGGAAAAATGGAAGAAGTATTTGAAAATTGCGATCATCGTATTGATAATATGTATAATCATTTCGATAATTATTAGTATTTATTGCTGTTGCAGAAAACACAATAAGCAAAGTAAATCTGATAATGGTTTACTCTCTCTTTAAATTAGTAAATTGATATTTCATATAATTTTTTTGTTTTGTTTTTGAATTTTTTTTTTTTTTTTCACCTTATAAAAGTGTCATTTTTCCCCAAAATACTCTTTGTTGAATACAGAAATATCAGAAATTAGACATATTTACACATTTCTTATAAAAAAAATCCTGCAAATATGACAGGATTGAGATGTTTTTAAAGTCATATTGAATTTTTTGAAGATTATTACCATGGTAATAACGCATTATCACTGGAATATGCTCCATATATTTGACTTTTAATATATATGCCACTCTTTATTATTTGATAAAATGAAGTGAAATAGACAACAATTTTTTTAGCAAAAAGTCATTTTTCTTTCATCATAATACTTATCTAATGACTTTGTCATGAGTTTCATGATTCAAAAACAGATAAATATTGATCAGATTTCTTTATATTATGTATATTATCAAAACTAAAAGAATCCGTCGAAATCAATATTTTTGAGAAGAGATATTCTCAAAAATTGAATAACTTCGTTCGTTTTCATTTTTTATATTAATTATATAGCACATGACATAAGTAACTCATTGAGCACTTTTGCAGATCAAAACAATTCATCTCTCATTAGATACACTCTTTTCAATTTTTCATCATCGAAAGCTTTGATGAGCACGTAAACGTATCGTAATGTTTGTTTTTGGTAATAATCAATTATAAACGAAATTATACTAATTTTTTCCTTCATATTTTTTAAAAAAGTGACATGAAATACACTTTTTTTTTTTTTTTCAATCATCAAAAAATCCCTTCATAATCTTTAAAAAACAAAATTTCATCATTTAACAATCAATCATCACATGCATAAATGTTTCTTGAGATAAAAAACTTTTAATTTTATATATATGAAAAGATAATATAAAAAACGGTTATTTAGTCAGTTAGTTATTAATTTAAGTAAAATTAAAAGAGAAACGTTTAAATGAGTATGTCTTCGTTTTCTCGATGAAGATCGTTGATCTCTGAAAATGACGGACGATCTGATGCTTTGAATTGCCAGCACTATTCGATCAGGTTCTTCGAGAAGCTGCTGACGCTCATCGGAATCGCCGCCTTCTTGCTGTTGCCAACGTTGAACACGCTGATGCCTGGACGCTCACCCTTCGTCAAAAGCATGAAGACAAACGTCTAAACATCAACTTTCTCGTCGTAGTCTTTTCGCCCTTGCACAAGCTCTGGCGCCATGTAGCTCGCTGTGCCAACCATCTGCGTGCGGCTCCATCCTCCCGATTCTTGCTCGATGAATCCTGAAAGACCGAAGTCGCTCACCTTCGCGTGGTTGTCGTCGTCAAGAAGGATGTTCTCAAGCTTCAGGTCGCGGTGGATCACGCCTGCTGAGTGCCCCGACTTCAAGTTGCTCGCGCAAAACTCAAGCAGAATCGACATACTCTGCGTGGAATCTCCAAAGCAGAAACCATCTGCACGGACAATGTTCGCGTGATCACGACTGTTGATGATTTCGTACTCTTGAAGAAATCGCTTGAATCGTTCCGCGCTGTTCACATTTTCATTTTCGTTTTCATCGTCGCTGTTCGATGATTTTCCTTCTTTCTCATAAATGTCAATCTCGAGCTGCTTCAGCGCAAGTCGCTCCTTGCGCAAAACATCGAAAACTTCTGATGTCAGTCCACGTCCATTCTTTCGGTCTTTCTCAAGTGAGTCAATCGTAGAAGCATCAATGATCTCGATATCTCGTTTTCTTTCTTTCTTTCATTTCGAGGATTCTTTCTGCCTCTTGACAGTTTTTTTAATGTGTCTCGTTCTTTGCTCAGTTTCTCGAGTTCTTCTCGAAGACGTTCATTTTCAGAAACTGACTTCTTCAATTCTGAGCATTTAGCTGATAGTTTTTCCTCTAGATTCTTCTTCTCTTCCGTCAGAATTGTCAGTTCACTTTCCTGTGACTTGACCTTCGCTTTCAGTGCAGCGTTCTCTCCAAAATCTTCACTCGTCTCTCAATGTCACTGGTGTCACTTTTCACTTTTTTTAATTTTGGTGATGCATTATGGATCACTTTTTCTTTGATTCGTCTGCTTGGTGTGTTTTCTGGCGGTTCTGTTCCAACAAAAGCAACTGAAATATCTAATCCTGCAATGCAGAATGAAGCACCACCTCTGATCGTTGTCTCAACTGGTGTGTAAATACTGGAGCCTGGTTCAGCGGTGAGGAGCTGCCCACAACCGTTACCTCTACACGCGGACCTTCCCTTCTGATGTGATGAAAAGTGAATGAATTCGCTGTCTGATGATCGTCCTTCTCCCAGTCCCAGACAGCAAGATAAATCTGATCCGCTGACAAAGACTCGCCCATCTTTACAAACTGCCAGACAGTGACTATGTGTACCTGACTCTTCGTTGATTTTTTTTTTTTTTTTTTTCCTTCAAGTTCTTTCACTATTTCAAATGTCAATTTCCCACCTGCCTCACTACCATAATGAACATTTGCACAGAAGACTCGACCACTCGAGCCAGATGCAATGACGAATGACATGCAGCAGGCGATGCTGACAAGTTTCTCACTCTGTGGAAGGACTGACTTTTCTATGTTCTCTCTTCCTGCCTTCATGTCTCCTGTTGTTATATAAAGTATTGATTCTTCTGTGTCGACTGCTGCTGCTGTGCGCCAGCCACCAAAAAGATGAATCGGATTGCGACCATTTATATTCACAAAAACTGGAGTGCTGCTTTTGTAAAAAGAAAAATTTGAAGATTTAGAAGAAGAAGAAAAAAAAAAAAGAATACTTTTCGCCTCCTATACTTATTGACCATGGGGTTTGAGGTCAATATTGACCTTAACCGTTGGGAGCAAAAGAGATTGTGTAAATAATATCTCCCAACTTTTTACAATGAAATTTTAAAGTTTCACTTATTCAAATCTTATTACAAGTGCAAAAGTCTAAATATTTCAGAACACATCAAGGATAAGCAATTATATTTGAACTAAAAATATCACCTGAATATCTATTTTGATAATGCTTTTTTGAGCTAACCTCTTGCTTATTGATTTATTGTGCTAAAAAGCATCATCTGTTTTACTTCATTAATTGATTGAAACATCCTGTTGATGCCAACTTATATAATAATTCTAACGGGCTTTCACCAAACTCAGAGCAATTCAACAGATCCAGAGCAAACAACTTTTTCTGATGATATAAGGTCAATTTATTAAAATTTATTTAGGAAAAGTTCTAATATCGAACAATCATAAAAAAAATCGTTTACATTTGACCTTTTGCTCTGGATCTATTGAAGCGATCTGCCTCAAATGAAATAACGTTATCCTATTTTAAATTTTTCAGTTCAATAATTACAAGTTGTTCTTATTGAAATAATTACAAGTAAAAAATTTGTTGTTTACTTCCAAAAAAGACTTTGATACTTATTAGGCTGACTTTGAAAAGATATTTTTGTAGTTTTGATTTGGCTGAAAAAATTTAAAAAAAAATTCTATAAAGATATCTGACAATATACCTTCTAATGGTAACCTAAAAAAATGGACCCGACCTGTTTTTTTCGGGTAGGGTAATTACCCACCATTCAAGTGAAGTGTTTAAGTATTACCCGATAATTTTTTTTTAATTATTCATTTAATTTATAATAATAAATAATAAATATTAATTTTTTTCATTAAAAATTTTGATTTCTTGATTCATTTTCAATATCTGATTCAAACTCTAGGGAAAATTTTCCTCTGAAAAAGCTGATATAAATTCAATATCAGTTTTTTTTGATATTATAATATTACATTTATAACTTTATTCTAAACCCAACAAATAACATAATTAATATTAAATTTTCATATTATGATTATTATTCCATAAAAAAAATGAATTTTTTTGGAATCACTTAAATTGATATCATCCAAACATAGATATCGTAGCAAATTGCATCTCAAATATTATCAATAGAATATCTGACAAGAATAATAATAATATCATTAAAGAAATGGTCTGGTAAAAAATTACCATCTTTATAAATGGCCGTGTAAAATTTTACCTTTAGGTAATATAGTGGTCGGAATAATATGTATACCTTTGAAAAATATGTATACGCTTGATTTTCAATTGTTATATGGCTGTTAATTCAAAAATTTGAATATAATTTAATTTAAAAAATTCATAAATATCTCATTTAATTTTTGACAAAAATCTATTTACATTTAATTATTATATTAAATTAGGAAATAAGATATAATTTCAAAGTATAAAATAAAAAGTAATTAATTTCTGAAAGAGAAACCTAACGTATACATATAATTCAATATGTATACATATTTTTCTCACCACTATATGTTATTTTCCTACCCAGGTAAAAAATGACCCTACCCAAGAAGGACCTGTCAAAAGGGGTCGGGTAGGTACCGCTTTCAAGGTCTATCTGACATGTTATATTCTATAGAATAAGGATCAAATATACAAATCAATTTATGCCAAAGGTATTTTCACCCTGTTTTTTCGGTAGATCTCTTATTTATTAATTATTTAATGCTTACATATGCTTATTTTATATTATATGCAAGAATATCAATGATATTACTTATTAATTATAAAGATATTTGCATATTTCATAATTGTATGGTTTACTTTTTTTTAATATTCAAATTCAACCTAATTAAATTTACTATATCTCAATTTCTTATTAATATAATAATTTGATTTTTTATATAATTCTACTATATAAATATTATTAACTGATATACAAGATAGTTTGAATAAATATTTTCTTTTTCATTATTATGCAATAAAATGAAGGATATTATCATTATCATTAATATTTCCTAAATATTCCACTTAAATATTTATATTTTTGCCATTTTTTTTCTTTGATCATCAATATATTCAAAAAGAATTATTGATTTTATGATTTCATTATTTATTTGCTAAACAATAAATGACATGATAGTTATTGAGCTATATTATACCATTAAAATCAATTCATCGGTTCGACGATTCTTTATAAAGATTTTGAGGCTGTATTGAATCAATATATTAAACTTAGTTATGAAATAAATTATATTTTGTTCATTTAAAAAGATACATATTATTTATTATAATCAAATTTTTCCAATTATTTAAAAATAATCTTAGATAATTTGCAGAAAAAAAATTTTAAATATAAAGTTCTATCTTTCAATTTTGAGCCATTAAATAGCCCCTATTTCAATTTTGAGACATAATAAGCCTAAGCTTTTCAATTTTGAGACCTCATAAGTCTTAGCTTTTCAATTTTGATAATATTGAATTTTTCACCTCTAACTGGTTTTATATTTAACCATTTTTAAATATATGAATATCTCAGTAATTATAGAATATATTCATAATATTATTATATATTTTTTATTATAAAGCAAATATATATTATAGCTCATATTTATATATGAAACTAAATGAATATGTAAATTTTGGCATCGGTTTGATATTCTGGCTCAAAAGCCTTTCAAACAATTGATATATAATCAAATAATAAAATACATAATTATTATAAAAAAATACTTCATATTCAAATACTTTTCCCTATAAAAAATTCAAAGAAAAAGAGTGTAGATAGAAATTTTAACACGAACTTTTACACTTTTTAGCATTCAATTATTTGAATTAAATTTTTAAGAGTACCTGCAACTCTCACAAAATATGATCGTTAAAAATAAAAACTTAACAATTTTTTTTTAGAAAAAAAAAACGAATTTCTCAATATTAATTTTATTTTTCTCCATTTTTTTAAGCAAAAATATTTAGTGTCGTTGGTTGCTTGACAAATTCAAATTTTTTTTATAGAAAAGTACATTTCCCTATATAATATTTATAAAATAGAATTGATCTTTAATTTTGGCAATAATTTGGATGAAATACAGAAATAAAACTTACAATTTTTACTTCAAACATGATTTTTTGAAAATATAAGGCAATTAGCTGTGAAATTATCCAAAATTTCTAAATGTCAAAAAAAATAAGGAAATTTTTACTTGTTTTCTAATAAAAATATTATTTTGTCCGTTATAATAATAATTGGGATCCAAATTGCCAGTTTTTTTAAAAACACAATTTAATATCATTAATCATGAATTTTAAATTTCATTGAAAAAAATCATTTATACGAATTTTTTCCTTGATTATATAAATGTATTTTATTATTATATGCAAACTTTTGATTTTGACAAAAAATAAAAAAAATTAAATAATTCGATCATCAAATTTTTTAGTTATTATTTTTTCTCTTTGATGTTTTTAATTTCTTTCATCTTTTTGGTTATTGATTCAGTTGTCCTTTTTGGAAAATAATTAATGATCATTTCAATTTTGCCATTTAAATCTTTATTCAACTTCATTAATAAGTCAACTTCATCTGCTGTCCAGCGGCATTTCTTATGTTGTAAATTTGCAGCATCTTGCCTTTTTTCAATTTTTATGTTAGAATTTGGTGCCAACAATACCTGATCGCTATTGAATAAATAACATTTCTTATTTTCAATATTTTTATTTTTAATTACTTTTTGAAAAAGTTGATGTGCTTTCTGGCAATTAATATCACAAATTCCATTTGAGGCTTCATTAATCAATGAGTTAACCATTTTCTCTACAAGCATAAAATCAATTTTATAAGGATGCGCTTCAACAATTCTTCCGAATTGTAAATCTCTATGATTAATTGTTTCTTCAATCATTTCCTCTCTCAATTTTTGTAAAGCATTTATTTTAGCTGCTTCATTTATAAATCGTTGAGCTCTGTTATGATCCTTTGATCTCAATCGAATTACTGCGAAATCATGTTCTATTGGGTTAGTACCTAATCTGTTCATATGAATCATTTCAATTGAATTTAGATGCAAAATGTCACAAATACTTATCAATGTAGACAAGGCATCACGAATGATATTTGGTTTCATTTGAATTTGTTTTTTAATAATATTATGATCCGAAAAATGCATTCGATGAAGGATTGATCGACTCATATGAAGTAGATATAATCTTTCAGAGTATTCCATTTGGCGTGATAATGATGTTAATAGTAATGCATAAGGAAGTATATAAAAAGAGTAATTGAATTGTTTTGATTGACAAAGTAATTCATAATTCTCAATTTGTAATAGAAGTAGAGGCAATTTGTCGTGCATCTTTGATGCTCTGTCATTTCTAAAAACCATACTGGGCAAATTTAAAATTTTAAGCAATTGAGATTTGTCTTCTATTTCTGGAATTAAATGATAACGAACTCGCTTTAGAACATGTAAAGGATCTGATATCATTAGAGTTTTTTGCAACACTGATTTTATCACATAATTATTATGAAAAATATGGTTAGCAATGTTTGTCTCATGCATTTGACTAAAAAAAGTGTCGCCATCTGCAGCAAATGAAATTGTTTCAATTTCCAACTTTTTCAATTCTTTTGAAAGCTCCAACAAAATGTCCATAATAATTGAATTGGCCTTTCCACTTTTTGTAGGGAAAATATGAATTATAAAAGATTTTAGATTTGGATTCAAAGGTTGAACGTTAAATAAAAATAACGAATCTATGATTTTTGTTTCTTGTTTTTTGAGCCACTCTTCAAATATTGATATTGTTATTTCGTTTTCATTAATCATATTTTTAGATATAGGATCATCATCGATCAAACCTTTTACCTATTCTGTTTTTAAATAATGTTACATATGGATTTACAGAGCAAGCATCTACTCCAAGAATAATTTTAGTATTTTTTGGCCAATTTTTAGTAAATTCTCTAGCAATGAGTTGGCATTCTTTGATTTGAGTTAACTTATTATGTACTGACTCAAGTAATCTTTTTTGATCAGAATACATTGTTCGAATACAAGGAAATGCAAAAAACTGAGATATAATTAAATAGGCAGTTGATGAAGCTAAAAATATTCTAAGTGAAATAATCTGCATTCTATGAGAATATCTCCTACCTTGTGGTGCTATTTCGGCCAAATCTGCCAATTCACGTGACATTTCGCGTTGCATTTTTTGTTTTTCAAGTGCATTCCTCATTTTTAAAACCGTTTTGGAGTCAGGTTGAGGAGATGAATTCACTGATTGATTTACAGAACATTCTTTCATATTAAAAAAATGAAGTATACGTTTTAGTATATTTAAAATAATATGAAAAAGCACTAAAAAACGTATACTTAAAATTTCAAAAAACGTATAAATATTTCTAACTATTTTTTTTTGCATTTTTTTAACTTTAAAGAAGCTTTTATCTAAATCGCGGAAAAATAGTTTTTTATTTTCTTGAGTATTTTTATATTTTTTAATTATTTAAAGTTTAACTATAAGAGAAAAATGGCTGAATAGTTATTAAATGTATCGACAAATTCAAGGTTTTTTTCAGAATTAATTTAATATTATATTAATTTATAATAAATTAAACTTTTACTATTTGAAAATAATAATAATAATGATTAAATATTTTTATTTAAAAAGATATTTATGTTTTATTTTCCACTTTTTGAGAAGGGATTGCGAAAAAAAGAGTTGCAGATACTCTAATTTTTACAAAGAGCCGAAATAGGGGCTACAACGATAAGAATTTGTCAAAAAATTGAAAGAAAAATTAAATATCTGATGAATTTATTAATAAAGGTAACAAATATCATCTATATATATTCACAAATATAAATTATTGCTCAATTTTTTAAAATATCTGTTAGCAGTGGAGATATCACTTTTTGAAATTGAGAAGGTTTGTTTAATTTTTTTGAAAAAATAAAAAAAAAATGGTACGTTTATCTTTTTATATAAAGATCCAAAAAGATCAATTCCGAACTTTAGATTATATTTAATACCCAAATTGTTATAAATTACATCAAATTCAACCAGATACAACATCTTTTATGCATCGATAATAGATTAAAATTTCTCAAATAATTGATATAACTTGGTATATTTTGAATTTCAAGCTATTCATGATTGATATTTGCAAAAAACTATTTTTTTAAGTAAATGATATTTAAAGTATAGTATAAAAAAAACAGAAAACCATAAATATTAATATTTTAAATTATGATAGAAATCAAACAAACCTTGTGAAATTAAAAAAGTGATATTTCGACTGCATATAGATATTTCTTAAAAAAAAATTTATAGAAATAACATAAATAATATTTATAAAAAATATTTGTATTTATTATTAAAATTGGTTAGAGTAAAAAAATAACTTTTTTTTCCTATCGTTGTAACCCCTATGAGCCGAACTTTTGCAAAATTTTGCATTCAATTTTTGGCACTTTTTTTGTAAAAATAAAAAATATACATAAAAAACAAGTTAAAAACATTACTTATAGCTTTTATTAATCGATTATTATTGTTTTATATTTCCTTTTAAAAAATTATCATACTTTCTTTATTTTTTCTATTATAATTAGCGTTAATAAAAGGTTTAGCCTCGTCTATATCTTCATAATGGTAAATATCTCTAAAAGTAATCACAAAATAGTCAATTTGTTAAACGAGAGGAAGATTATTCTTTTAAATATTTGATAGAGATTAATCAGTATTACTGCATAAAAGAAGGTCATTATGGCATCATGATTACAAAATGAATACTTATTTTGCATGGCACTAGGAAATTGCATGGAGTTTATTCACAAATGTTGAAAAAAAATTTAAATCTTCATCATCCAGTGCACATTAGGCTAATATGATGAAACCTAAGTAGTTATTATATATTAAAAATGCAATCAAATTGATAAAAGCGAGAAAACACTTGGAAACAAACTATAAAAAATTTTTTTATGCTTGGCCTTGACGGTTATAAAAAATAAATCATTCAATTTTTTTGAATAGAAAATTTTGCAAAAGTTCGGAAAAAAATATTTATCAGAGTGTAAATACCTTTTTTTTTGCCATATCGATATATAACTGTTTTTTTAAAAAAAATTTATTTTCGTTAACCATTTTTTTATTTCACTGAAAATGGATTATACTCTTAGTATAGAGGGCTTAGCAGATATGCCTTTCGATAAATATGAAAAGAATTTCACATTTGTGATCAATGGAAAAGAAAAAAAAACCAATCGGCTTATAGCTGATTTTTTATCTCCAATAATTCGACGTACTCATAATTCAGATGGCTCAGATGATACATTTTGTATTACAATAAAAGATGACAAAAAAGAAGCGTCAATAGATGATGACGCAATTCTCAAAATATTTGAAGATTTTTTAAATCTATTTAATTTTAAGTCACATTCGATTAATTCAACTCAGAAAAAATACTACAAAATCTTTTTTTACGAGCTTGGTAACATTACTGAATACTTTCGATTACAGCCAGAATATTTAACCGATATTAGTACAGATAATGTCATTGCCCGCATTCGAGAGTTCAATGAGATTAAGAACAGCAAAATGATTGAATTCCCCAAAGAAAATGAAATATACCAAGAATTAATTAAATTTGCATCCAATAATTTCGACTCACTAAACAAAGAAGAATTGATTCAGTTAGATGATATAGAGATCGAAGCAATCATAAGTAGTAGTCACCTCAAATTGCAAAATGAAGACTGCCTTTTCAACTTTGTTGAAAGAATTTACAAAGAAGACAGTACCAAGTCGTTCCTGCTCGACCACGTCATAATCAGAAACCTGAGCAAAGAGACACTCAAGCGATTCATGAATGAGCTCAGATACGATGACCTTGATGAAGTGATCTGGAAATCAATTTCATCTATCGTCCTCAGCCAAGAAAATATGAAGAAAGAAGAGAGAAAAGGAAGGTACAAGGACTCAGGAGTGATTCGCAGTTTCGAATTCAAAAGTGAAAACAAATTCAATGGAATACTGAAGTATTTGAGTAAAGAGACAAACGGAAACATCCTTGAAAACGGAACAGTTGGAGTAACAGCAACTTCTGTCTGCAGTGACTATCCACTCAAAAATCTTGTTGATTTCAATAAAGGCTCATCTTACTTCAGGTCCGGCGATGATGTGCAGACGATCACTTTTGATTTCAAAGACAAGAAGATTCAGGTGACAGACTACTCAATCCAGACAGGCACCGATGGCGCAAACGGAGGACATCTGAAGAGCTGGGCAATTGAGGTCTCAGAGGACGGTGAAAAATGGACAGAAATTGATCATCGCGAAAACGATTCATCTTTGAATGGCGACAGTAAGTCAGCCACATTCAGCGCCCAAAACAAAAACAGCAATTTTTATCAGTTTGTTCGGCTTCGCCAGATTGGCTTCCCATGGGCGGGAAAACAACTTCGCATTGAAATGCGGTACATTGAATTCTTTGGTCGTTTGAAGCAGCCATCATCCAAGTAGACAGCGCTAATGCTAAAAAGGAAGAATTATGCAAGCGCAGACTAATGATGAAGTCATTTAAAAATAAAAACAGATAAAAAGAACATTTTCATTTAAAGAAAACATACAATTATTGATACACTATAACCATTTTTTCTTTCTTTTTTATTTAACATTTTCACCGACTTTCCAATGATCTTTGTGATCTACTATTACATTATTAAGGGTAAGCTTAAATTTCTCTCAATTTTTTGAATAGAAGAAAAAATTCAAAAGTTAATATTTTTGATATTTTTTTATAAAAATAGAATAAGAATAAAAAAATATCAGAAGAATTTTTTTTATTAAAAACAAACTCTTATAGAAAATTTTTTGATTTTAATATCTCGTGAAATAAAGAAGAAAAATACAAATTCTCAGGCCAAAACTAATATTTTTTGTCGATAACTTTATTGGGATATATGGGATAAAACAATTATGATTGTATAATTATAGAAGAAGAACATTTTTTTGTTTTTGAATATTCAATGTACACAAATTTTGAATTATTATATTTTTATTATTTCAATTTTTAAATAATCAATTTAAATATAAAGGAATAAAAAAATCCGGTTCATCGACTTGTTCAATATATGATAATGTCAGGATATCACATAGAATATGATTATTCCTCAATCCGTATAATTGCCTTATATTTGAATTGTTGTATCGAAATTACTATAATAGATTATTTTATATTATTTGATAAGGTATATGGCATAAACTTATAAAATGCATAAGAATTCAATAATAACATTTTTGGTGAATAATTGCTAAAATTGGATGAAAATTTGGTTTATTTTAAATCAGATGAAGCAAACAATGATGATTGAATTAGACATTTATCTTATAAATCAATATTTAAGTTACTTAATGAATTTTTAGAACTTTTTACAAAAACACTAACAAAATTCGTCGATACATGTATTAAATATTGATATAAAATCTATATTTTTCAAAAAAAAATATATCAATTATATGCATTATAAATTGTATTTTTGCATTATAACGATTAAAAAGGAATAAGTATTTTTTATTTTGAGAAAAAGTTAAAAAAAGAAAAGATAAAGATAGAAAAGTATTCAATTTTAAAATCTGACACAATTTATTAAATAATGAGTTTTTTTTAGATTTTTTAATTTATTTAAGCATAAAATAAAAATTCGTCTCGGCCATTTTTTTTATTTTAAATAAATTCACATATTTCACTCTAGGTGATTGATATCTCAACTTTCACGCAAGATTAAAATATTTTGTCAGGCCAAAACTAATATTTTTCGATGTTAATTATTATAAATATGACACAATGTTGTATCTTTCTAATTCATCGAAATGGTGATTATTGATTCACCAAGATTCCATTTATCAAAAAAATATAAATACTTGCAATAAATTTTTTATTAATATAAACCAAGCAAACACTCCGAAATGCTTATAAAGCCTTTTATGCTCCAAAAATTGATTTAAAAATTTTTTTTACATCTTCATAATAAATTGAATATAAATTATTTTTAATCTTTCAAAATTGAATAACGAATAAAATAAATAAAATTATCAAATTTTGACTGAAGTTTGTTCAAAGCTTACCCTTAATAAACTAAATGTGTATGACAATATGAGAATAAATATTGCTTTTTCCTGTTGAATTCCTTAGTTTACTGCAAAATTGGAAAATATTTCTTTTTTAATTACTAGATTTAATTACAAAAAGAATAGAGTCTCTATATGCATATATTAAAATAAGAATAATAATAATTATAATTTAAAATATATTAAAAATGCTTTTATTTAAAGATTTTTTAATTAAATAAATAGTATATTTTGATTTTTTGAATAAAATTTAATAATTCAAAAAAATTCAGAAAATGAACGGTTTTCTTTTGAAATGAAAATCTAATTTTCAATTGATATTTTGACAATAGAGAATACGTTTTCAAAAAATGTTACAGATCGACAAAAACCATCAATTCGTGGATGGAGTTTTCCTTCTCAAACTTATAAATCCTACCTCTATATCATTAATTGCAATGTCGAAAGGAATCAATAATTTTTTTGACGATATTAAATCATTTGAATATTGTTCGCCATCATCAGAGTATCAAATAAAAAAAGAGTGTATTTTTGTTTTTAACAACGAAAATTTTTTTTATTATACACTTTATTTTCAATATCAGCAAGAAATATATGAGCTTGTAATAAAATCATATCAAAGGTGCGTTCATTTTTTCATAACCTTTTTAACACAATTATTTTCCTTTTTTTGTGAAGATAATTCAGCTAATAATCCAAACAGCATCTTTAATTTAGCACAAATTCTAATATCAGAATGGCCAACCACTTTTAAAGCGAAGATGAACATCGCATTTCCATACCAAAAGAGCAAATATACTTTTACAAACTCAGATTTCACCTACTATCATTTCAATCCCACAAAATTTTTCACATTAAAATTATGTTCACAAATTTTTTTTAATTTATTTACAGCAAGACCGATTTTACTTGTTGCTCCAGATGCTTCAATTGGATGTGAAGCCTGTTTTTCAGCACTTTCGTTATTTCACCCACTTGGCTATGAAGAGCCGATGATTTTATGGCTCAGAAAAGATGATCCGCGCTACATTGAAATTTTGAAAGCAAAAGGGAAGTCCCCGTATCTTGTAGTTGTTACAGATGATCATGAAGAAATTGAATCCAAATTCGACCTCGTTATTCCTATTAAAGGAACCTACAAAATTGATCGTCATTTTGAGAGCACTTTTCATGACTATGTAAAGAAAATTTTTCTGACTATTCAAGATGAACTTTTCAATCAATTGATTAGAAATCCATACAGCGACATCTTGAACTTGCCATGGACAGGGGAAAGTATGGAGGAGGTTCTGAAAAACCCGAAATTTCAATTCATGCCGAATATTGAAAGTTTGAAACTTTTTGAAAGGTCAAAATCAGTTAAGAATTGGAGATTGAGAAGATGCGACATGGAGGCATTGAGAAATATTCTTTTACAATGCGATGACATTTGTTTTGAAGATTTAAGTGTTGAAAATTTGGAAATATTATTTGATTTCCTTAAATCAATGAAAAAAAATTTCAAAAATGACATGCATATGAAGGCTGTTATTAAGAAACATTCTTCAATTGTATCGAGCATTTTGAAAAAAGTTGTAACCAATAATATTAATTAATTTCGTGATTTATGTTTTATAAACTTTAGTTTTTGTTTTAATAATAATATTTTACTATATACTTTCCTCCTTAAAAAACATTTGAAAACTAAAATTTTCGTCATACTTTTTTGAAGACAACATCATTGATCTTTAAAATTTAAAAATAGAGCTGTTTTTGTTCGTGAAGAGACTTTCATTATTTGAATTAAATAAAGTGAGTTTTTAATAGCTTCAAATATAAGTTAATTAAATTCAATTTGACTTTTTGGGGATATTTTGGTTCTGACCAAATAAATTCAGAATTTAATAATAACTTGAATGAGCAAATATGAAGTAATACATTCTTTTAAACCAATTATTCGGCAAAACAAAAGCATAATTTTCAAAGGGAAGAAGTATCCAATTGATTTTCAATTATTGGAACATAACTCAAATTATTTCTATCGTAGACGTCATTTATTTGAATATCAAGAGGACATAAATCTTGAAGAGGAATTCACAGATATTTCAGAAGAATCGATTAAAGAATTCATCTCATCTATTCAAAATGAAAGATTTGTTCTTAATCAGGATAATCTTTTCCCACTTCACATTTTATCTATAAAATATGATGTTCCATTATTAAAAAAGATCACCGACGAAGTCATCAAAAAGTATGACGAGAATTTTATTTTTCAAACAATTCAATTCAAGTATTCAATTATAAACGGCCGGCTTAATACAAACAACAATAACGTGATTTGTGATGACGACTTTGAGATTAATCTTCTAGAAGAAGAAGAAGAAATTGCTAACAATTTTTTTGAATATGTCAACAAAGACGAATTAAGCAAACTTCCGGTTGATTTTTTATACCGAGTTGTCAACAACAAAAGGGTGAACCAAGCCAATATGAGTGAACAAGAAAGTAAAGAATATATTGAGTTCATATTCAAATGCTTAGATGAGCACAAGCAAGAAGGATCTGTTTTATTATTAAATCTTGATATCGAATATAATCGAATTGAAATCTTTGAACAACTTGTTCATAAATATTCAAATCACATTGATTTTGGCATGATTAATCCAGCTTTATATATGAAAACGTCGATTAACATAATGAAAGATCTTTTAACAACACGTGAAAATACAACTCTATTGAAAGAAGAACTGCAAAATATTTTAAATGAAAAGGCAATTATTGAGCAAGAAAAAGAAAAAATTTTATTATATAAACAACAACTAGAAATCGAACTGGATGAAGAAAGGAAAAAAATACAAAAATTGCTGGAAAACCAAAAAAAGCAGACCAAAGAAAAAGAAGAGCTTATCTCAGAAAATAAATTTTTAAAAGAGAGAATAACTCAATACGAAGAAGAAAAATCAAATGAAAATATGTTTATAAGTGAATTTAACTCAGCACCATTAAGAACAAAAGAATTATTTATTCAAGATTTGAAGAAAGAAAATCTAAGAGAAAGACTGGAATTTTTCGAAAAGATTGAACGACTTCTTGAATACTTAAAGATTTCATCAAAATTTGATGAGATGAATATTGAAATATCTTCTGAAAAAGAAGAAAAAATAAATGATATCAAAGAAGAAAGTCACATAAAAATAAAATATAAAGTTATTGAAAATCTTTTCAATGAAAAAAGATTGAACACAAAAGAATTTTGTGATATTTTGAATACATTCAAATATACTATTATTGAAATCAAATATCCGGGAATCACATTCGATGATATATATAAAGAAGTGATAAATATTACCAAACGAAAGAAAAATGAAATAAAAATTTGCATTTTTATTAGTGGAATCAATCAAACAGACTATTCTTTTCAAAATAATAGAAACATTAATTTCATTCAGCTAGATTCAACGGTTAAAGAAATCATTGGAGAAAATGATAAAGGATCATTTAAAGGATGCTCATCACTAGTACAAATATCAATTCCATCATCAGTGATTAAAATTGGAAACAATGCTTTTTATAAATGTTCATCGTTAACACAAATATCTATTCCATCATCTGTTACTTCAGTTTGCATTGGTGCTTTTGAAGGTTGCACTTCATTGAAGCAAGTATCATTTGTAATTCCATCACTTGTGTCTTCTATTGATGAATATTCATTCAGAGGATGTTCATCACTAATTCAAATATCTATTCCACAATCTGTAACTTCAATTGGAATCGGCGCTTTTGATGGATGCACTTCATTAACGAAGATATCAATTCCTTCATTTATCACTTCAATTGGATTGGGAGCTTTCTGCGGATGCTCATCATTAACACAGATATCATTTGAAAATCCATCATTTTTGATTTCAATAGGAGATTACGCCTTCAATGGATGCTCAGCATTGACCAAAATATCGATTCCATCGTCTGTGATCGAAATTGGAAATAATGCCTTCTGTGGTTGTCCATCATTGGAGCAAATACTTATTCCATCATTATTTAATAGACAAAGAGATAGACTCGGAATTTCATCGAGTGTAAAAATTGAAAATCTTTAAAAATATATTCATAAATATTATTTTAATTTGTGAGGTAATTTTATTTAAAACTTTTTAGTATTTGATCTTTTTAGAAGAAATTTTAGCTCAAAATGGTCTTCTGATTAGTGCTGACCATTTTGAGCTGAATAAAATGACATGAACTTTGATTCAAATATCACAAAATTAGGGGGAATCGTATTTTTCTACACCACTTTTTGAAAACTTTTAAACTTTTTGAATACTTTTTCATGCATTTTTTATTCAATTTTTGCTAAATAAAGCATAAATATTTAGTTCAAATGGCTTCCCGATTCATCCAGCAATTCAAGGAACCTGATTCGGCTTCGCACAGCCCCGTGGTGATCACTGGTGCGTATATTCCTGAAAAATTATGTTAAAATAAAAAAAAAAATTATATCAAAAAAAGCAAATAGTTAAAATTTTAGTGAAAAATTTAAATTTACGATTTTTTTGGTTAATTTTCTTAATAGAGTAAGTCAAATTTCACCTTAAGATGGTGGCTTTTTACTTTTCATGTGTAGCTACACATGGAAACCATTCAAAAAGTGGCGTAGAAAAAAACGATTTTGAATGAAAAAATTTTTCTCTATTTTTGGAAATTATTCTCTGTATCCGATAGGGAGTGATTTTGGAAATTATCAATTTATTAACGGAAAACAGCCTTGATACAACTATGGATATTAATCAAAAATATCAAAATTTGAAAATTATTAATCAACAAAAAGCAAAATCAAATGAAAATACGCTTTTTTCTTTAAAAAAAATGATGTTAAAACAAAATAACAATATAATATTGCCATTAAATTACAATATTTATAATTAAAAAATGAATATCTTTAGCAATATATTTCTATTAAAATATTTTTGAATTAATGAATTCAATAATACATTGAAAATTTAAAAGAACAAGGTCAAATAATAAATTGTATGGATTTGTGCTATATCATCTTCAAAACTACTTTTAAAGAATTTTTTTTAATACTTGCTACTTCGCTTTTATTAATTTATGGTATATTTTTTATATTTACAGCGAACGATTTTTTCCTATTTCCACAATTTCTATTTTCTTACAGATCTATGGCTGGATTTTCTATCATTGTTATATCATTTGAAAAGCGAATTAAAGTTTTGAATACTTTTCTTAATTTTACCTTAACAAATCCACCCATGTCATTACATGAAATTATTATATCTTGGGGATCAGATGACGAAACAATCATTAAAGACATAGTGCAAAATCACAAAACATTATCCATTAAAAACAACATCTTATTACGTTATTCCATTTCAAATGATAAAACATTAAGTAGAAAATTTCGAGATGCTACAAGTATAAAGACAAGCACTGTACTTGCCATTGATGATGATATTCTGATGCCCCCAGAAAATGTCGAATACGGCTTCCAGATCTGGAGAAAACATCCAACACAACTTGTCGGTTATTTAGCACGTTACATCACCATTCAAAAAGCCGGTATAAATGGTCAGTGGGATAATTTGACTTATGATGTTCCTGGCAGTTTTGACAGAATTAGATTAATCTTAACAAACGTTGCTTTCGTGAGTAGAAAGCTTGCTTTGGCTTTTTATGAACAGAAGTATTCAAAAAGTTTAAAAATTGTTCATGAAATGAATAATTGCGATGACATTCTGATGAACTTCGTTGCAATGGATGTGTCAAATTTGTCTGCTGTTTTTGTTTTACGTAGTTATGAACATATCGGATTTGACGGCCTCTCGACAACAACAAGAGTCAGTCATTTTCTAAACAGAACAATTTGTGTGAATAAATTTTATCATAATTTTGGTAGATACCCTCCAATTGTGCCAAAAGATTGTATATATCTTAAATAGATTTAGATTGTATTGTTGAATTCATTAAGATTAAAAAAATAATATTGTTTTTTAAAGCATTTCCCCTCTATTAATATTGAAAATTATATTTCTCAAATAAATGATCAAAAGCAAGACTTTTTTCAAATCAATAAATAATTATTATAGCAAAATTGAAGCCTAGATTTGAACAGTAAAATTTAAAAAGTAACAAACAATTTTTTATAGATTTCTAATAAAGTTATCCAAAAAAGTTGTTGTGATAATAATTTGAAAATCAAATCATTCAATTTTTATTCAGTTTTTAATATATGAATGAATACTATTGGATTTTAATTTAAATTCGAATGATTTTTCTTTTTTTCATATCAGTATATCAAATTATTATTCATAAGAAGAAAAATTCTATTGATTTTTTTTTTTTAAATGTTTATATGGCCAGCTCTTTGAATAATCTAACGTTTTTTTCATGTAATTATGGTTATATTTTATACTTCAAATGTTTTTCCTTTTAATAGATCTTTGCTTCTCAAAAATTCTTCTCCAACCTCATGAAGAACGCTCTTTCTTAAATTGGATGCGATCAAACAATGCTTTTTACACAGGTGATGAATACCATTTTAGACTTGGTATTTTCCTTTCAAATAAGCGATTTGTCGAAGATTTCAATAAAGACAGCACTCATCTGAGTAAAGTTAGCTTGGGTAAATTTGCATGCTATACCAGAGCTGAATATCAAGCTCTCCTTGGTGTCATTCCACAAGTATCGCAAAACAAACCGAATACAAAAGTCAATTTAATACAAAATAACGATGATCCAGATTCTTTGGATTGGCGAACTAAAGGAGCAGTTAATACTGTCAAAGATCAAGGAAGTTGTGGCTCATGTTGGGCTTTTTCGGCTATTGCAGCTGAAGAAGGTGCATATTTCGTTTCATCAGGCAAACTTTATCGCCTTTCAGAACAAAATCTTGTTGATTGTACTACAACTTGCTATGGTTGCCAAGGCGGATTACCAGAACTTGGACTTGGACAAGCATTAAACAGCCAAAACCGCAAATTTGCTCTTGAATCCGATTATCCGTATGTTGGCTATCAACAATCTTGCTTATTCGATCAATCAAAAGCCGTTGCCGATATTAGTGCAATTACAATGTACCGAGAAGAAAAATACATACAACCAAATTTAATAAAATGGGGACCAACATCAGTATGCATTGACGCATCAGGAGCAAGCTTTATGCTCTATGATGGCGGAATTTACAAAGGATCAGATTGTAGAACCGCACAAAATCACGCAGTCTGTGTCGTTGGATACGGAACTGAAGGCGAAAATCCATATTGGATTGTAAGGAACTCTTGGGGCCCATCTTGGGGTGAAGCTGGATATATCAGAATGCTCAGAAATGTCAATGTTTGCAACATTCAAGGAACAATTACAGGAATTGAAATTTAAAATCAGCATTCATACCTGAATGCTTATATTCTCTTTTAAAAGAGTAAAAAATTATGGTTTTTATTTTATATTCAATTTGTTTTAAAAAAGGTCAAATTATGGTAAAATATTTATATTATAACATATTTTAAACCCAATATAAATTTTATTGAATAAATGATAATGCATAAAAGCATTTAGATAAAAGAGCGGCGAAAACTCTAAAAAACAATGTTTTAAAATTTGAAGTTCTTAGAACAAATTTCTGTGAAAAACAATTCAAATGTCAATAAGATGATGAATTCAGCATCACTTCACACAGCAATAGACATATAAAATACTCAGAATTGTTTTCAAACAGTTTGCAAAAAAGATAAAAAACTTTTTTTGCAATATCATTCAGGTCAGAAATCAGCAAACTGTCTAATCAACTAGAATAATTAGAGATAATTATCATTCAATTAACAAGGTCAGTTGAAAATTGAACACAAAAGGAAGCAAACTCATTTAGAATGAAGAATGGAATTCATTGGATATTAACACAACATTAATGCATTTAAAGTGCCAATAAAACATTAGATATCATGCCTATAAAGGGAAACAGCAATGACCATATGTATCAGAAGATTATAGAAACTATTTTTTTAAAAAATATATATTAAATAAAAAGCAATCGAATTAGTTTTTACATAACATCAGATTTATCCGTACTTGCCTTTACTTTATCGTCAACAGTTTCTTCTTGCATTTCTAGCTTTGAAAAGGCTGCCTCTTCTGCAAGCCATTGATCATCAAGTACTTCTTTGAAAAAGTCGCTATTAATTATATCTTTTGACGTCGGACGTAAATTTGGAACAGGATTAAGCATGCTATAAATCATGTCTTTTCCAGTTTGTGGAAAAATTTGGCCATTAGGCGTATTAAATGGTAAATCAAGACCGAATTCTAATTCTTCGGCTAATTCTTGACATGACCTGTATTTCTCGCGAAAAATATATTGTTGAGTAATTACATAATAAAAAGTGGCGCCAAGGGACCAAATATCTGAAGGAAATGAGTGGGGCCGAGATCTAAGAACTTCCGGTGCACTGTATTCTGGTGTTAAATTATGGCATTTGCAGCACGTATCATCCGTACCATCATATTCTGGTAAACAGACTGAATATCCAAAATCGATAATCTGTACAAAAGGCATGTAATTATTATCGTTCATTATTAAAACATTTGATGGTTTAATATCACCGTGCAATACTTTTTTTGTATGTAAATAGTCGACCCTTTTAGCTATTTGAAACATAATCTTATAAAGTTGCTGCATACTTTTAAAAAAATGACTTGTTTTATCATATCCACTGATAAATGTACCAAGCCCATATTCCATTATCAAAACGCGGTACTTTTTTGGAATTTCGAAATCGTCAATTAAAGGCATTAGATATTTATTATGAAGGGAATTTTGAATTTCAATTTCTAGATCAATTTGTTTATTTTTGCCTCGAACTGGAACATATTTGATAACAACTTCCTTTTTATCATTTTTCATGCATTGAAAAGCCAAATATATCTTTTATTACACGTTTGTTTAAATATACATATGGTTGTCTTTTAAATTTTGATGGAGGCGAAGAAATGGACATTTCAACACATATCTAAATATAGAAACAAAATACGTTACAAATTGAGGTAAGGTTAACAAACTTTTATTTATTTCGTAAAAGGCTGAATTCAATTAATAATTTTATTGAAGTTTGTGGAAAAAACGCTAACTACAGCCTTGGAGGAAGCCTAAATAGTAAAACTAATGAACCTGATGATATTATATATCCTTGCCAATCGCGTTTAAATGTTCCTTCATTAATATCATTCTCTACTTGGTTGCATTCTGTTTTGATTATGCAAAATGGTGAAGAATCTGCAGTTGGATCTAATGATTATGGACAAATTATGTCAACGATGTCAAAAGAAACATTCAAGAGTGATACTAAGATTCAATTTCATAACAAATATTGTGAACCATGCAAGTTCATCTCAGCTGTTTGTGGAGATAATTACGCGCTCTATCAAGTATCAGAAAAAACAAGTAGTGATCCTTCTCAGCTTATTTATGCTCATGATAGCAAAGAAACAATTTTTCTTAATATTGGTAAACGGTCACCATTGTCACTTTTTGGTGGCAGAACTACATCTGCAGTAATTGACACAGAAGGTTCAGTAATCATCATTACAGACTCAGTTTATGGGTCTCCCACATCAGAACTCAATAGCAAAAAGCAATTAAAGTAGGCTGCGGCGACAATTATGTTATCGTTCTTACTGAAAGAGGACAAGTTTTTGAGTACTCATTAACAGCAACAAACAAATCATTTTCAATAGTTCCCGAACTCTCTTTATTTCAAATCGATGATATAAGCGGTACTTGTGATCACTTTTTTGCGGTTTCAAGTAACGGTTTCGTATATGGTCGTGGAAGTAATAACAACAATAGACTTGGAATGCCAACTGAAATAAGAGAATTCAAAAATTTTGAAGTTGTTAGTTCATTAGAAGAGTATGATATAGTTGAAGCTTTTGCTGGAATTTCTGATTCATTCTTCAAAACATCAGAAGGTAGAGTTCTTAGCTGTGGATCGAATAGACATGCTGAACTAATGATAAAAAAAGCATCTCAAAAAAATGTTTATCAACCAACAGAGACAATCGTATATGCTGGCATTGAGCCACCTAAAAACTCACCAAACAGAAAAATATCCGAGTTTAACAAAGCTAGCATTCCACCAAAATCTTGCAAAAAAGTTTCAAAAGACGAGCTAGCCGAAATAAACGAACTCAGGCAATTACTTAAATCGACAAAAGACGAGAATTCAGCACTAAAAGAAGAAAACTCAGCATTGAAAAAAGAAAATTCAGCACTGAAAGAAGAAAACTCAGCATTGAAAAAAGAAAATTCAGCACTAAAAGAAGAAAACTCAAAGCTCAACCAAGAAAATTCAAAAATTCAGGATGAAGTTTCAGCATTGAACAATGAAAACTCCATTTTGAAAGAAGAACTTGGACAGTCTGAAAAACAAATTAAAGAGCTCGAGAAAAAAGTCAATGAACTAAAAGAGAAGATGACATTCAAGTCAAAAGATCCAAAAGAAAGCGAAAACAAGAAAGACAAAGCACTTGACATTATTAATCCTGAAACACTAGATAAAATGAGACGTATTAAATCGCTTGGTCGTGGAGCAGCATCAGAAGTTTTCGAAGTTGCCCGTGAAGAGCGTCTTGCGTTAAAAGTACACTATCAAGAGCTTGTTAGCGAAGTAACAGATGATGATGATGACGAGGAAGAAGAAAGATTGTCACCAATTTTGAGAAAATGCGACAATTCCTTCGCGAATACGAAAGCATAAATCAACTTGATCACGCCAACATCATCAAAGCATTCGGAATCAGTTTCGGTGATGCTACACATTCACCTGCAATTCTTCTTGAATATTGCGCTTCAAATTTGGGGAAGAAGATCAAGAAGCTGAAAGACTCTGTAGCGCAATGAAGGAATTTCATTCTGTTGGAATTATTCACCGTGATTTAAAGCTTGAAAATATTTTGGTAGACAAAAACAACAAAATCAAAGTAAGTGACTTTGGACTTTGTACATTAATGACAGTTGGCGCCAGAACTTTTGCTTGAGCAAGCGCACTACGATGAAAAAGTTGATGTCTACGCTTTTGGTGTTGTAGTCTTCCAAATTCTAACAAAAGGAGAATTTCCAAAAGTCAGTCTTGGTGAAGTTGCAAACGGCAAGAAAGCTGAGATTCCAATTACATGACCAAGTTTTCAAGTGAACTGATTGATAAATGCTGGTCATTCAAAGCATCAGACAGGCCATCGTTTGCTGAAATTTGCGAAATACTTAAAGGAAATGAAAACAAGCTTATTTGACTGTTATTTTCATACTTCATCTTTGTATATGATGTTGTGATCATCATAGTATTCTAAAAACCAAACTTATTGATCTTCTGGATAAATAATTCTTCTAAATATGAATTAATGCTATTCTTCTTTTTTATTTTTATACGTGTTTGGCTCAGGTTAAATTTAATGTGCAAGTATTCAAATTAGGTTCTTCATTTATACAACAATATAATATATATGCACTTAATACAACAATATATACCACTTTTTACTTCGAATTCTCATAAACAGTCCTACATTTTATTCAAATTTCATTTACTACTCTCATTCATATCAATTTTATTTATTCATTTAATTCTGCTACTAACTCCAATATATATGGGAGGGGATTCATGCTCATATTTCTTTTAATTCTTCTATAAAACGTAAGAATTATCATTTTTTCTTGTAAAAATCAGTAAATTAATATGATCATTCAATCATAATATCAATTTTGAGTGCTAAATTGCATAAATAAGGAATGCTTCAATGGCATATTACATATTTTTACCTCATTTTGAACCATAAAAGTTGAGATAAGAATTGAGATATCATTAATCTTGCTTGCTTTTGGGAAGTTTAATCACCAGATCACGTCTATTGTGTGTAAAGATATTATACCGAAAGTATAAAGTCACAAATGCTTACAAAAACTGTAATCTTGCACTGAGTAAATGATGATAAAAGAATTTTTTTATATAAACGTTATTTACAGAAAAAGTTAAACTTTTTTTTTTTGGACAAAAAGTGGAAGTAGGGAAATCTTTCAAAAAAAAAATACTTTCAATGACGGCAAAAAATGACTAATAAAGAAGGGATTTTTGTAATTTTCCTAATCATTTTATAGCATTTTCTAATATCTATAAAATTTTGACTCTAACTCCAAAAATGTTGAAACTGTTCATTCAATCATTGGAATCTTCTTAGACTTAAATTTTCTATTCAATTTAGTGATTTTTTTAAATTCAGTTTCGAAGAATAACAAAATAGCGTATGATTTTTTGATGAAATGAGGTAAATGCAATCTGAAAAAGACATGTGAAATTAATGACCTATGATTTTTATTATTGTATAATATTGGAAGATAGACATTTATCGAAATCAAATTCTATTTGTTTCGTTTTACACAATCTAAAGCAAGTTTTTGTATACAACAGCCAATAAATTGGAACAAAGAATTGAGGAAAATGTTAATGAAATAGGTAAAGATCTCCATGAACATTTCCTTGATATGGACATATAGATTCTCGATTGAGTTCTCGTAAAAGAAAGATGCATGGAACTGTAAACACGGTTGACTTAGAGTTTCATCAGATTATCAAGTTTTGTATGTTGACCAAGGATTGTGGCATTTGAGTTGATTCAAATTTTGATGAATCAAGTAATAATATGGAAATAGCTGGTAAAAAAGAAATAATTATAAGGTTTAAAGAGCATGAAATCTTTGATTCAATTCATAAGATAACAAAAGACTAAGTCTATTCAACATCCAAATTGATTAAAGATATTGGATCAGAAGATCTTCTGACTTATGATATTGGCAACTTTTTTGAGAATGGATCATTAAAATCAAAAAGTATGGATAATTAAGACAGAATAGAATTAAATATGAATGACATCAGATTAACAAGCTTAATATCAATAAAAATCCCCATGTCTAGAATCTTCCCCTCTCTTATATGCTTTTTTAAATAGTTCAAGCACTCTGAGTTTTCCTTCATTTATTTGATCTGTAAAATGATAATAATTGAGTAATATTTTAAAATATTTGCTTGAAATAATAATTTAGAGCTTGAGAAAATTAAAAATTAAAATTTGAATTAGAAATCATTTAATGAAAACTTTCTGAATGAAAAAAGAGCTATCAAGAAAGCTTTCAAATATTTTTTTTTTTTTTTTTTTTACAAATGAGTGAGGAAATTTCGATACTAAGTCATTTTCCAAGCCCCAAAGGTATTAAAAGCATTCGTTCTTCTTGTTGTGCTAATGTTACTCTCTATTGCTTATAAATTCCAAAAAAAATTATGATTTGTTGCAAATAATATTAATGATATAGAAGAATCTTTAAAAATATTTATTCAAAATTATTATAATTTCGAATCCGATTCAATAATTCCAAAAGATTTTGTATCACAACTAGCAATGCTCTAAAACACCCAGACGATACTGGAAGTTTTCTAAGATTATTCTCAACTATGAAAGTCTATTTAATATATTTGGAATGCAGATTGTTGAGATAAGAGATTCAGAAACTGTTTTTGAAAAAGTTCTATTCACAAATAGCATAACAGGATTGGAAACTCATTCACCTCAAAGTCAAAGAATTTTGATTGAAATACTATCAAATATCTCAAAAATAAAATAATCTTTGAATTATTTTAAATATATCCTTTTTTTAAAAATAGGAAGATGCCATGATAGCAAAGGCATCTCAATTTATGAACCTAATCCCTTAGAGATAAATCACTTTTTTAAGATAAATAAATATAAATATAAATTGGCATGAATTCTATATCACAATAATAATTAGGCTATGGGGATATTTTTATCAATTGCATATATATTAATCATTTATAATATTTTGTTCAAAGAATCCAGAAAACTAGTTTAAACCAAGAAGAATACTACTCTGGTAAACACAAATGCCATTGCATCAAAGCTCAGGCATTTGTTTCTTCAGAAGGACTATTTATCGACCATTTAAAGACAGTGAAAGGGGCAATTGATTATTTAAATTTTAAAAAAATAGTGAATTGATAGAAAAAGGCAAAAAAGAGATTATAATATACAATCATTTATTTAATAATTGCACAGTATTAGAAGATTCTGTGTATCAAGGAGTTCCTAAGTTCAATAAGTTCTTTTGAAAAGTCAAGAAATACAGAACTAACAGACTATCAAAAAGCAATTTCGCACAGAAGAAATATAGGAGAAAATTGGTTTTCCAGATCAAAAAACTTACGGGGCAATGTCAAACATATATGGGGTAATGGAAATTAGATGATTTAAAAAGAAAAAAGAAAAAAATAATTAAAAAGTAATGAATTTTTATTTTTCAGGTACTTTGAAATCATTGTTTATATTTGATAATTCCAGTTCTAATTTTTTCTCTTCAATTTCTTTCAAATAATCTTTCAGGGGCATGACCTTTGGATGTTTGAAGTCTTTCAGCATTTCATGAGAATCGAGTTGATAGATTTTGACAGTGTTTCTCTATTGAAACAAACTTGTTCGATTTTTTCTTTTGATATTTTTGTTTTTTCGACAACATGACAAATGAAATGATTTTAATTGAAAAAATAAAGATAAATCAAAAATAATGATTTTGAGATGAATTAATTAAATTATTTAATTATTGGTCAGAACTTAATTGAAAAATAATGAAAGTTTTTTAAAAGTTGATTTGGGGGTACTTTAGCAAATTACCATAAAATGAATAATCCTTTGCGAAAATTAGAACCAGTTGTTGAAATCGAAAAAAAAATTATTAGAATAATATGATGAAGAAGAAAATAAATAAATAATCAAGTTTGGAATTCCTTATTTTTTTATTTTTTTATTTTTATTTTCTTTATTTTTTTTTCCCCTTTTTTATTTAAAGCTATTGAAAATGAAATTGATTCAAAAACTAAAGCTCAAATGACTCAATATCATAGGAGTGCTCAAGAAATACCCAATAACTAATTATGTTTAAATTTCGGGTTTCAGTAAAAATCACCCCCTCAATTTCACTTAACGGCCAAATTGCCCTTCAAATCAACTGGTGAAAAGTGCGATGTTTACTTCATTTCGCACTTTTCACCTTTGGTAGTATTCAATTTACTTCATTTTTTATTCAATTTTAAAAATTCATTTTACACTTTTCACCAGAATTCAAAATATTTCGAAAAATAAAATATAAATATTATATGAGAAATTAAAACTTATCAAAAAAATATTTTAAAAATAAGCTATCAGGAATCATAAGAAATTAATATTTAAAAATAGTCCCTTTTTATTAAAAATTGAAAATCTGCATATAATGGAGATATTATAAAATTAAGTAATTGACTATTTTTTAGATTAAATGTTAATAAAAAAGATTAGTAAAAGTGAATATGATATTAGAATAAAATAAAATTGAATTTAAAAAGATTTAAAATATATCAAATATTTGAGGTTTTTCATAATTCAAAAAATCCAGTAAAATTATTCAAAAAAATCGTTATAAACACCTCCTATGATATTATTTTTGAGTATTTCCCAAAAAAATTGTAGAATTATTAGCTATTATAATTTTCATTAAAAATAATTATGATATTGATGTATATTATAAAAAAGATTAATTTACGATATTTTACAATTGAATTAAGTTTCGAAAAAGAAAAATTCAAAGGGAAATTAGATTTTATTTTGGTGATAAATTAAATAAAAATTGAATGGTTATTACACATTTAAGGGCGGCGTTTTGATAATTTTTTCAGAAAAAGTTAAATATTCAGAAAAAGAATAATATACTCACAAAACTAAAAAATTAATTCAATTTTCTAATCATAATAATAGTTAAATATATTGAAATATTTAGGTTGTTATGTATTTTATTATATTTTAATCTATTTTTTATATTATATATGTCATAAATACAATTTTATATTTTTATTAATAAATTATTTATGATAATATTTGAAATAAATAAATTGAATTAACAGAAAAAATAAAATTTTTTCAGATTATTTTTTTTGATATTTATTCTTAATTCTTTGATTTATATGAATTAAAAATGATTAATATAATATATATATATTTATAAAGTAATTAAACAGTAAAATACGTATTTAATATTAGAATATATGTATTTTAATTTTTATCATTTAGTATTCAAAAAATTATATTTTGAAAGATATTTAAAAAAAAAAAAATAAATAGCATTACACTAGAATGCAGGAAATAAATAATATATTTATTATCATATATATAATTAATATTTATTATTATTTGATATATAAAAAATATTTCCTTCTAATTCTTCAAAATTGGCATCAATTGCTTGAATTTTATTTTTTCAGCATTCGTGTATATTTTATACTATTTAAGCATCAAATACATGAGTAGAACATTTTTGAACTTTTAGAATACATTTGAAAAATTAAAATACCCTTTTGTTTTTGATCAGTAAATGCTTTTGTTAGATTATTAAAAGATTTAATCAAAAAAATTAAGGAGAGATTGACTTTTATGATTAAATTTTCTTATATAACCATATGACTAAATGTTCTTTTTAAATGTTTCCTATAAATTTCTACAATAATAATATTCTTTTTAATCGGATTTTTATTGATTGTGAGAATTGTTCAGGTACTTAAAATAATCCATTTTATTCATTTTTATTATGATTTGTTATGTTCATTATATTCAAAATAAAGATTGTTGGCAGATTGTTGAATTATTGTATATTTTTAAGCGTTATCGTTTTATAATTAATGTTATATTTTTATATAACTATTTTATATTTAATATTAAACAATTATGTATCATTTATCATAAAAATATTCGCAATAATTATAAATTATTGCTCTTAAACTGATTGAGAAGAAACTCAGAAAAAAAATTTCAATGGAATTCTGTTGATTATTTTGATTATTTTTTCTCATTGAATTTTGAGAAGAGAAAACTTAAAATCAAAATAACTATTTGAGGATAATTAGAAATGGCATGGTTGTCTAGTAAAATTTTTTTAAAAAATAAATAAAAATCAAACTACGTCGTCGGAGCAAGGATATCTCAAACATGAAAAAAATCATATTTTTTTGATTTTTATTTTTTTGTAATTCTGCTCTTATAACCATATAAATAATAAATTATATACTTATACATTTTATATAAACTATAAAATAAATTAAAAATTCATTATTATGGAAATTATGGATGTTTCAAATCTCCACTTTTTGAGAGGCCAAACGCCGCCCTTAAATTGAAATAAATAAAATAATTGCAAACGTATACCGTAATTCAAATAATCTCAGACATAAAGAAAAATTCTCAGACATTTTTGAGAAAACTCACTGAAAGACTTTCAATTTTTTTCAAAAAACTTTCAAAATTCCTACTTTTTCAATGAAGAATAAAAAGGTCAAATATCATTGCCTATTCAAATCATTGAACAAATATACTCTTAAAATAATTCTATAGATTGAATAAATTCTTTCAAATAATTAAAAGTTTTCTCAAAAATGTCTGAGATTAATTGAATATATCTGAGATTTTTGGAATTACTGTATATAAGTCAATAAATTATAAACGCATTGAGAATAAAAATATTTAAAATATTTTTAACTTGAATTATTTGTGATCAATGAGACTCTTTTCTTCGAATTAAAAAATAAATCAATTTGGAATTCATAGATTTACAAAAATGATATAGAATTTTTGTTAATAAATCGTTTTTATGCTTCTGAATTGCAATCGAATATACATTGAATTTTTCAATAAAATCAATTTTTGAGGGGAATGGAAATATCATTCATTCTTCAAATACTGAAAGAATTTGGATTTTTTTGATTATTAAGAAATATCCGATAACTACTTCATCATATGAATATAAATTATTTTTATCATAATGTATATTAAATATATTAAATATATAAAATATATAATATTCATCTGATATTGTTTATATTTATTATTATCTTAAATACATGTAAATTAATATATATTTTAAAAATTGTTTTGCTTTTTTAAAATTTCTAATGAATGTAAAAAAATTTAGATATTCGCATTTTTTATTTTTGCCTTTTCTTCTCAATTATTTTCCGATCAATTGAAAAAATGAGAGGATTTGAATGCCTTCTCAATGATATTATCTAGCATTATCAGCTGTTTAAAAAACTTATCTTTAGTAACACCCCGTCATTTTTTTAAAAAACTTTCGATATAATGCATTAAAACAGAAATCGAAGTCAAAAAAAAAAAAACAATTGAATATTTTATTTAAGACATTAATCAAAAATCGGGCTCCGTCCAGCTCTATGTTTTTTAGTACAGTTTTAATATAGCGCCTTACTCTTTTCTCGGTTTTCTTCGTCATATGTTTTTGGAGCGATGTATTTTTTTCTCAATCACTAAGTAAATTATCGTAATACTTCTAATTTAACATTAAAAAAATTATATTTCTGATAATTTTTTTCTTGTTTTTAGTTTTTTCTATGAAATAATAATTCTTATTTTTTTTTTTAAGAACAGGAAATGAAAATAATATAATTTAAAACAGCAGTATCATGTTATAATTTATTATGAATATTGATGAGTTGTATTGTTGACACTTAAAATTGAATAATCTCATTCATTGAAATTGAAAATCTGGATTATGTTTATTTTTTGCATAAAAGCAATATATAATATATTTTCAAACATATTTGATTAATATAGCACATTGAAATCCATGGGTTTACAGCTGAATAATCGTTGAATACCCATATTTATAAACGTCCATCTAAAATCGCAGAAGAGAACTCTGACACGATTTTTAAGTTACAAAAAAGCCTTCATATTTTATATTTTACAACAAATAAGTATAATAATAATATGTTATAAAATATATATTAAATATAAGTAATTTTATATTTTATAAATATCGATTGTTTTTTAGAGATATAAATAGATTTATGTTTAATTCAATTATTCACTTGAATTTAAATACTCACAATTTTTTCTGAATAAAAAATTTATCGTCGTAAAATTTATTCAAATTGGTGACAATTCTTTTTTCTCCTCTCAATTTAATAAAATTTTGTGTGATGGTTACATTTTTTGTCCGTTTAATTTTTAGTTGGAGTGCAAAAAGTCATATATCCACTTTATCAATCTCAAAACAAAATTTATTATCATCTTAGTTATTAATAGATGAAGCTATATTCTTATTTTTATCCAAAAATTTGAATTTTGGAACATCAAATTTGTAAATATCTTTTGATGTTCACAAGATACAACCATACTTACTCTGCCAAAAATTACTTTCATTCCTCACTCTATAAGAATATCACGGTAAAAAGCGAATTTAAAAATTAGTTCACAAAAAGTTTCACTTTTTCAAGTAATATTTGCCATTTTTTAAGGCAAAACTTTAATATATTTTGTTTATATTGGTATATTTAGAATTGTCATCAGATGCTCCATATGATGCAATAGTCAAATAGAAAATTTATTTTTGGTCCGTTATTTATCAAACCAAATTCCTTATTTTTGGAAAATAAATATGTAGTTATCTTTAAAATATATAAATATTGCTATTTTATATATTTTTTTGTTTTAGAAAAGCTTTCTTAGGCTTATTTTGAACAATTCATTTTGAGAAGAAAAAAAGAAATTTGACCAAAAAAGCATTGAAAAAGTTAACCAATTCTTAGAAAATAAAAACTTAAAAAACAAGAAAAAAGAAAAATTATACAATAAAGCATTATCAAATATAAATTTTTATTAAATGTTTGTTATATATTCAACTAAAAAGAGAGATTTAAGAAAAATCTCAAAAAAATGAAATATGCATGCCAAAAGGAACTTCAAATTAAACATTATATGCTTAGATAGTGATCGTAAACCTAAAAACTTTTCAATTTTTGTATATTCCGTCGGTAATCGGTAGGATTTGGTTTCGCTGATCTGTCTATATCTCGATTTTTTGGGCTTTGCTGAGTCGTCTATCGATATTCCGATTGCTTTTTTGATGATTTTTTGTTGATTTATGTATAAATCTGGCTGAAATAAGGAGACTGTAAATTAAGGAATCTATTGACCAAATAAAAAGTGCCAATGATTTGATAGTAAATCAATAGAAAATCATTATAACAATTAGCAAATTAATTCAAAAAGTTATTTTTATTGAAAAAAATGAGATATTTCAAAGATGTAAATTCTTTTTTGAATTGCTTAATTAAAAGTGGATTTTTTCTGAAAAGTTAAGTGACAGAGGTCTCTTCTGCAATTTTAGACGGACGTTTATAAATATGGGTAGTTACCATGGTTAGATGGCTTATATTAGTTTTTATTATTAATTATTCATTATTATATTTATAAACCTATTTTAATAAAATATAATTTATTATATATTAAGATATTTGAATTTAAAATTTTTTTCAGAATATTCAATTTTTTGATTTGTATAAAAGATGTTTAAAAAAAAAAAAATAAATATGTTTATATTTATAATCAATCATTTATTTTTGGAATTAATGTAAAAAATAAATTGTAATAAAGTTGATGATTTATTAAAACTATTCAATAAATAGTTTTATTTATATAATATTAGAAAATTCAATTAATTAATGTTAGACTTGTTATTTTGAGAATCGATATCAAAAACGTCACTTTTTTGCATCTGATACTCGATTATCAGATTAAAAATCTGATATCGAGATTATCGATTATCAAGATATCAGATATGAAATGTGATATAAAAATAATTGTAAACTTGATATCAATTACCGAGATCTCGAGATCTCAAACAGATTTATCTTTTTTTATAATTGGTATATGTGATTTTAAAATATTTAAAAATAAATAATATGATGCATTGATGTTTATTTTAAGATTAAAATCAAAAAAATACATTCTTTTTATGAAATATTTGAGAATGAATTACGATCATATATTTATCAAAAAGTTTAATTGAAAATACTGATATCAAATGCTGAGAAAAAAAATTCTCGATCTCTGAAATCGATCTCGAGAATCTGTGTATATTTATGTATCGATATCAAAAAGTCAATCAATTATCGATCTCGAGAATCGGAGAATAACAAGTCTAATTAATGTTATGTATTAAATGGGAAGTCGAAAATGAGCTCGTAGCGAGCTATGTTAGGATTGGAGATAGTAGAGACCACATCATAACGTATATTGCTATAATTGAATAAAAAAAAATGTTTGATATAAATAATATTGAATAAGTAAGCATAATCTATATACATTTCTGAGTAAAAAATAGTGTTGATATCATTAATGTTGTATATTTTTAATCAAAATAATACTTAATGATATCATAGGTGGAGTTAGGCGGGAGCAAATGATAAAGATGCGTGTCATAATGTTCTCTATTAATGGAATATCTTCATATTAAATAAATATTTATGAAACATAATTGATATTTATTGAATTATATTAACTCACAAATGAAATATAATAGAGTATAATGGCCAATAAATGAAATATAATGTAGAATGATAGTTTATAAATGATTTAAAAAGGAATATTTTTCAATGTATTTGTTAAAAAGTAAAATAAGATTGAGATTATTGAAATATAAGAAAAAAAAAGTGATATTTAAAGGAGATATATTGTATTGTAATGGAGATTAAATGAAATATGATATAATATAATGACGCAGAAATGAAAAATAATGCAATATAATGATCAACAATTGAAATATAGTTCAGTATAATGATTTACAAGTGGAATATGAATCAAAATTTGGGAATATACAGGTAAACATTTGAAATATGACGCATTTCAATGTGATAAAAGGACACATAAGAGCTGTATGTCAATGACAACTATGAATTGAAATCAGAATATAATGCAAAAATTACAACCCTCGAAGCTAGTTAATGGCTATTCTAGCTTGAGTCAACATAAAAATAGTAAAATTTTAGAAGTGATTGTTATTTTTATGTATTAAAAATAATAATTATTATAATTGAACCTATCCCTAGAGAGATCGAAGGTGAGATCAGGCCTGGGTAGTTGTTAAGGACGCACAACCTAACGTATTACAATCACAGATAAGTAAAATATTAAAGTATTAACAATTGAATCAAATGATGATAATCCAATATAAAGTAAATTACCTATTAGCAAATAAATAATATTACAATTTTCAAATAGATAGGTTAAATGTAATGTCTATCAATATATTTGTAAGTAATAAACTTACACCGTAAACTTTAAAAAATAAGATACAGATTTCATAATCCAAAATAAAATCAAAATTCCAGAATATTTCGACTTTATGATGCATTATACAATAATTTTATAAATGATCCTCTCATAAAAGATTAATATTTACTTATTTATTTATAATTTTATTGAGATAAATGCAAATTAAAAAAAGTATTATTTAAATAATCGTTATTATTTGAATTTTTTATTAATCTTTTATCTCTTAAAAAATATAAATATATCATGATTATAATGGGATATTTATTATAGAGAGAATATTATTATACAAATAATATATTAAATGTAATGTAAATCTAGGAATATCAAAAATATTTTCAAACTATTTTAAATAACTTGTAAAGTATTCAAAAATAACAATGGTAAAACGAATATTATCTTGAAATAAAAATAATGATAAGCATTTTTTTATAATTATTTGAAAATTATTTCTTTTAAAAATAATAAAATATAATATTGCAATATAGAATTATTAATTTTTATTTTTTTCAAGATTATTAACAATTTAAATTTAAATTTTTATATTATAATATATTAATAAGAAGCAATTGTAAGAATGATATGCTTAAAATGTTTTTGGAATCTTCAAATTAAATTTTAATAATCATGAATAAAAAGAAACTAGGTTATTTCATTAACCATATAAACTTTAAAATTCAATATAAATCTTCAATTAAAAATTAAAAGAATTAATTTGGATAAATAAAATCTGGACTTGAAAATATATTTAGAATTGTTGTTTTGAAATAAAAAATATAATTTATTCTTTAAATAGTTCATTTATAAAATTATTTATTGATTTCAATTTATTTTACTTCATTTTTTATCGAGAAAAAGATATATTAAGATTATAAATCATTATATTCATTTCATTCAAATTCATTCAATTTGGTTATATTAAAGATATATGGTGTGAAATACAAATCAAATGAGAGTTAAATATTTTATTAATAAATTATAATTTTATTTTCTGAAAACTTATTTTCGGTTAATAATTAAAATTGATATAAATTTTAATCTATGTTCACAAAAATTTCAGATGATTATTTTATACACTATACAAATGTTTAATAAAGTAAACTTTTTAAAAATACTTTGATTTTTTTTAATAACTATTAAATTTCAAATCATCAAACTTCAAATTAATATATAAGATAATAAATAATTCATATTTCATACTCATTAATTCTTAAATTATGGTTATAACCATTTATAAAAATACGTTTTGAATTTTTTGAAAATTATTTTATGAAACATAAAATAATATAAACTTTTAAATCTTATTAATAACTATTAATTTAAAATATTAAAATGATTATTTAAATACTGTTATATATACATTCAATACATTTAAAGTATAATTTAGTAACATAAGTATTTTTGGTAAATATATTAAAAAGCATAAAAATATTAAATTTATTACATTCAGAAATATTGAGATAAAAAATTGAAAACATTCAAAAATATTCAAAACAATATATCAAACGTACAAATTTAATTCAATTATCAATTCTTAAATATCATATTATATAAAATTATTTATTCAAATTTTTTTAAACACCCAAAATCTATTCCTACTTGCAAATATTAATTTTGAATTAGATACTATAATATTTTAAATTACCTCAAATCAATGTGAAGTTTAATTTTTTATTCAAAAAATAATTAAATTCACGTGAAAAACAATGTTACTCCATATTATTTTTCTAAAATGATTCATAATAAACCAATTTAAAGGTAAAATATCACAAAAAACACTATATCATCATTTTCTCAAATATCTAAGCTACCTCTCAAAAAATATGCTCATTTTTATATTTTATGAATAAATAATTAGTATTAATTATTAAATTAAGAATTTTTTTAGAATTGAAAAAAGTAAATATTCAATAAATAATTATTTAAAGAAAAATTGATTTTTTTTGCATTTATTAATAATATAATACTTACACAAACGCATTCTATATTTTTCACACTTATTTATTACTTTCATTAGCCAAATATTTTATCATTTTATATTTAATTAAACCAAATTCTTTAGAATTAATATAATAATTACTTTTCAATCATTAAATTTTACCGGTAATATTAATTTTTCATTTTTTCAATTTTTAAATGATTTTTTAAAAGTTTTTTTCTTAATAAAAATCCACTGGTGAAAAGTGTAAAATGAATTTTTAAAATTGAATAAAAAATGAAGTAAATTGAATACTACCAAAGGTGAAAAGTGCGAAATGAAGTAAACATCGCACTTTTCACCAGTTGATTTGAAGGGCAATTTGGCCGTTAAGTGAAATTGAGGGGGTGATTTTTACTGAAACCCTTAAATTTCGGTTTTTTTTTTTTTTTTTTTTTTTTTTTTTTTTTGGTAAATTTTGAAATGCACAAAAAGTGCCCAAAAAGTGAAAAATACTGAAAAAGTTTCCCAAAAAGTGCTTTTTGCACAAAAAGTGACAAATTTGGAGAAAAAAAAAACTTAAATAAATCATAAATAGAATTAAAATGTTTTTATAAAAATTATAATATAAAATGTATAAGTCCATATGAAATAAAAAATGGTATAAAATTGAGAAATGCAAATTATCCTATATATTTCATATATTTGATCTAATATTGTGAAAAAGGCAAATTATCATTTAATGTAGCTTGTATATTAATATTTGCGTATCATTTTCGCGATAATATTGATACTTCAAATATTGATTGATTTTCTAAAAATAAAAGAAAATTACTTATTTGAAATTATTTAACGTTAATTAACAAATTAGTCATCACCATTTTTAATTTAATAATGTTTTTTATGAGATAATTTTATATTAAATGTGAGATATTATTTTCTCAGAAAAAAAACAAAATAATTAAAATTGATAATAAAATATTGAATGGCAATAGAAAAATTATTGAATTAATTATTATTATATTTCATATTTATTTATTTTAATATGTTCATGCACTATACGGATATATAAACTTTAATCTGCTTATATAATATTATTAAACATATATTTAGTGGTTATTTTATATGATATAAATGTTATATTTCATAGAATTCATATTTTATATTTTGTGAATAAAGTATAATTTTGAATAAAAATAATTATATATTGAATGCATTGAAATATTTATTTTTATAAACGGCTCTTTTATCTTTTATCGATTTATTTTACAATAGAAAAGATTTTTAATATTAATAATATGATATAATTATTTAGTATATTGTTCATTATTTTGGAGTTCCTGATATTTTCCTTTATGTGGTGAAAATTGAACAATTTGATGAAAATATTATATCTTCTCTTAATCCAGTTACATAAACTAGCAATAAACGATATAAAGTAATTTAATGGTTATTATAGTTGTTCATTCTTATTCTTTCATTTGTTTTCATAGAATCTTATTTCAAAATATTATATCTTCTCTTCATCCAGTTATATAAACTAGCAATAAACGATATAAAGTAATTTAATGGTTATTATAGTTGTTCATTCTTATTCTTTCATTTGTTTTCATAGAATCTTATTAAGAAATTTAATATTTTTTTTTTTTTTTTTTTTTTTTTCCCTCTCTCTCCCCTCACTATTTCATTTAGTATATAGTAGTATATAATAAGTTGTAGTGTTATCTGATATTATGATAACACAAATACTTTATTTATTTTATGCTTATTTCATACAAATCATCAATTTTCGATTTTGAATATGCTCATTGAATTATTTCAATGGATAAAATATAAAGAAATGATTTTTTAATTTCTAACTAACGACAGGTTTTTTGTTTTAAGTAATCAAATTATTACAATCAAGGAGGTCTTTCACGTTAATATTACATATTATAACAATCATATTTTAATTAACTGCCTAAAATTGTGAATTCTTAAATATTTTCAAAATTTTGAAAAGATTGATAGAACAGATCCCAATATGAATGATTATACATTTAATTTGTTAATATATATTAACTATCCATCATTAATCCAACTCAACCCATCATTATTATCATTCGTTCTATCAAAATCTTCATTTATAAATCATAAATATCACACTTTTTATCATTATTATCATTTGATTTGTAATAATACTCGTTTATTTAATATAATTACTAATCATGTTAGCATCACTCTAAAATATATGTCATAATTCTCCCAAGATTTTCATTAAATTGTAAATGTACAAAAATATTTGAAAATTATTGGAAATATATTTGTTATTTGGTTGACAAAGGCGTATTTTAATGCAAATCACCGCAGGAGTTACTTTATGAGAAAAAGTAATACCATAAATTGACCGTGAAAAGAATGAAATCGTCAAAGATATAAAAAATATGTGTCGTTAAGTCTCTGAAACAGAAAATGATGCACAGCCGAACGTATACTACTAGGATAATGATAGAATGAGAGATAATTATAATAGATATATGAGAATAATGATGTATATTTAATTACTATAACAGGTGTAGACACGCTAAAACAATTAACATACTATATATAGTTATCTTGGGATCAGATATGAGTCTATAGAAATATGCTAAGGTGTTAATCACGTTTCAGGAGCATAGTCACGTATCTTTATCTCGGTGCTGTCATCTCGAATTATCATCCAGGTATTATTATCCCGTTATTATCTCGGTGTTATTATCTCAAATTATTTTAGTGTAGCTACGCCTCTTATAATAACTACTGTATATGCTAGAATAATGGTAGAATGAGTGATAATCAAAGTATATCAATAAGGATTATGATGTTATAAATGAAAATAATAATAGAATGAATGATGTTAATGATTAAATGAGTGATAATTGCATTAACCAAATAAGAATTATGATAGTATGAATAAGAATAATGTTAAAATGATTGATAATTATAATTTAAAAGTAAGAATTATGATGAATAAGATGGAATAATGATTGAACTAGAGTTAATAATGATAGAATGATTGATAATAATGATTAAATAAATAACAATTATAATAAACAAGTAAATATTATGATAGAATGAAAAGAATAATGATAAAATGAGTGATAATTTAAATATATAAGTAAGAATTATGATGAATATACTAGGATAATGATTGAACGAATGATAATAATGATAACTTATCCTCGGATAAAGATTTTTTCTCCTGATCCATTTTAGGATATTACCGCATGCTTAGTAATAATGATAGAATGAGTGATAATAATGATTGTTTATGCAGTAAAAAAATGATAGAAGAAACGAGAACGACGATATAAAAATAAATATTAAGGTTGATTCAAACAATGAAAAATTAAATTAATATTAACATAAAAGACCTCCTTGATTGTAATAATTTGATTACTTAAAACAAAAAACCTGTCGTTAGTTAGAAATTAAAAAATCATTTCTTTATATTTTATCCATTGAAATAATTCAATGAGCATATTCAAAATCGAAAATTGATGATTTGTATGAAATAAGCATAAAATAAATAAAGTATTTGTGTTATCATAATATCAGATAACACTACAATTTATTATATACTACTATATACTAAATGAAATAGTGAGGGGAGAGAGAGGGAAAAAAAAAAAAAAAAAAAAAAAAAATATTAAATTTCTTAATAAGATTCTATGAAAACAAATGAAAGAATAAGAATGAACAACTATAATAGCCATTAAATTACTTTATATCGTTTATTGCTAGTTTATATAACTGGATGAAGAGAAGATATAATATTTTGAAATAAGATTCTATGAAAACAAATGAAAGAATAAGAATGAACAACTATAATAGCCATTAAATTACTTTATATCGTTTATTGCTAGTTTATATAACTGGATGAAGAGAAGATATAATATTTTGAAATAAGATTCTATGAAAACAAATGAAAGAATAAGAATGAACAACTATAATAACCATTAAATTACTTTATATCGTTTATTGCTAGTTTATGTAACTGGATTAAGAGAAGATATAATATTTTCATCAAATTGTTCAATTTTCACCACATAAAGGAAAATATCAGGAACTCCAAAATAATGAACAATATACTAAATAATTATATCATATTATTAATATTAAAAATCTTTTCTATTGTAAAATAAATCGATAAAAGATAAAAGAGCCGTTTATAAAAATAAATATTTCAATGCATTCAATATATAATTATTTTTATTCAAAATTATACTTTATTCACAAAATATAAAATATGAATTCTATGAAATATAACATTTATATCATATAAAATAACCACTAAATATATGTTTAATAATATTATATAAGCAGATTAAAGTTTATATATCCGTATAGTGCATGAACATATTAAAATAAATAAATATGAAATATAATAATAATTAATTCAATAATTTTTCTATTGCCATTCAATATTTTATTATCAATTTTAATTATTTTGTTTTTTTTCTGAGAAAATAATATCTCACATTTAATATAAAATTATCTCATAAAAAACATTATTAAATTAAAAATGGTGATGACTAATTTGTTAATTAACGTTAAATAATTTCAAATAAGTAATTTTCTTTTATTTTTAGAAAATCAATCAATATTTGAAGTATCAATATTATCGCGAAAATGATACGCAAATATTAATATACAAGCTACATTAAATGATAATTTGCCTTTTTCACAATATTAGATCAAATATATGAAATATATAGGATAATTTGCATTTCTCAATTTTATACCATTTTTTATTTCATATGGACTTATACATTTTATATTATAATTTTTATAAAAACATTTTAATTCTATTTATGATTTATTTAAGTTTTTTTTTTCTCCAAATTTGTCACTTTTTGTGCAAAAAGCACTTTTTGGGAAACTTTTTCAGTATTTTTCACTTTTTGGGCACTTTTTGTGCAAAAAAACTAGTACCTTTTTTTTTTTTTTTTTTTTTTTTTTTTTTTTTTTTAATAAGAAAATCTTAACTTATTTTTATTAACTAACATTAAAATATACGTTTTTTAAAATCTCGAAAAATGAAGAATTTTTCTTGAAATTTTTGATGATTTTTTTGATTAATTTACTTCTGATTTCAATGCTGCAAAATGAAATTTCAAAACCTGCAAGCAACTGTTTAAAACAAATTTTCAAAAGATTTAATAAGAACATCAGCCATCATTTGATAGCCTTCATCATTTGGATGAAGTGCTACATCAATTGAAAGTTTGTCGAGGTTTTCTTGATCGCCACATTCACTGAAAAAATCAGCCACTTGGAAAGACTCAAATTCTGCAATTTTAATTACAATTTCGGCATACTGCTTAAGAAAAATTCCATTGTATTCGTCATACCAATGAAGTGGTAAAAAAGTGCCAAAGCCATAACCTTTTCTTGGGGTGCATAAAATAATTTTCGCAATCGGATTTTTATCCCTTATTTTGTCAATAACAACTCTGTAAATTGCGGCAAATGTGACATTTTTGGTATTATTAATATAGTCATCAATTGTCCCAACTGGCGTTGAGTGGCCCCAGTCGTTGATGCCGTGCTCTATTGTATAATAATCTGCTTTGATTATTTGAGGAAGAGTGGTTTCAAGGATACCACCATTAATACCATTATTTGTAAATTTTGTGAATAAAAGTTTCTCCATTACTCGTGTTTGATATCCTTTCGTAAATGAATTTGAAACATTATTATTGTACCAGGTAATTGATGTTCCAAGGCTGCACCAATGTGCATTTATGATACGTTGTTTTTCATTGATAAAATTGCTGGTCTCTGATTTTTCAGTGCTCATTTTAGCAAGTAGAAAGAATCTTTTTTACCAAAAAAAAATTTCAAAGAATTGAATGTGAAATTGAATAGATGTAGAATAACGGATTTTACAAAAAATTCTTTTGATATATCTTATTAAGGGTATTATCTAAAACAATCGAACAGCATTTTATATTCATAAAATGATCATGAAAAAACTACTTCTATTTTTGAGAACAAATCTCAAATTACAGAAATAATTCTTCATTCCATCATCTATAATAATCAAGAATATCTTGTAAAATGCATTTTCACCAGTTAAAGCATTAACATTCAAAGATTGCACAAACTTAAAACAATTTGTAATTCCCGAGTCATTTGTTACTGCCTAAGTATTGTTTTTGAAGCTGAATGTAAATTTGAAAAAGGATTCAACAAACTTTAAATCATGTCTTTTCATGTTTGTTTGGAAATTTGGCCATTTGGGCATGGGATAATCATTATTTTTTTCTGAATGTTTTGGTCCACATAATTAGGCTTGTTAAGTTCCGATATCGATTTTCAAATTATTGGCATCAAGTGTACGTTTAAAAATAAAACTTGACTGTGATATCGAGATTTTAAAAACATATAATATTCTTTTCAAAAAAAAATCAATCATTTATATAAAATCAATATAAAAGAACAATAATAATTTTACAATTTAAAATTGTACTAAAAATTTGTGAGATCTCTGAATTTTATATAAGAAATTTGAAAACAAAAAATATAAAATATCTATTAAAAAGTGATATACTTGATATCAATTATCAAATTTCAAAATAACGGATTTCTGAGATCGATTTTCAAAATAACAAGCCTACACATAATATATCTTATTTAATTCAAAGATTGCACCAAATCAATGCAAATAACACCAATTACTTTTTTTTTTCCCTAGAATTCTTGATATACACTTGTTTTCCACATTTGTGGAAGAGAAATCTGGGAGGTCTATTCTATTGAATATTGTATATACTGACGAATAAACCGCATCTTTTATTTCAGAAATAGTATTTTATGAAGATTCTTTTTCTTTCTTTTTTTTTTTTTAAGCAAAAAATGGCTTACCTTTGCTCTTCTCAATATATTTTTTTAATTATAAACGCACATCATTATTTTCTTCTTATTTCAATGAACATATGTTATTTATGTTTAAGAATAAAATATTAAAATTAATATTATCGTATTAATTAATATTTTTTATTATTTGGTTAGATAAATGCTTATTCAAAACTTTGCTTTATTTTTTGGAATAGGATTTGAGTTTTAAAATGTATTGATTTCGCGAAAACGGCCAACATTGTAACTGAATCATCTCATATAATTGTGAAGACGCATGCTTGGATATTCAGACGTTTGTTGGATTGTTTGTGAGTTTGTGTTTAATGTGATCCTTTAAGTTCTCTTAATCTATTTTTTGCATTTTCATTTCCGAGTTTCGCTGACTTTTCATAATATTCAATCGCTTTGGACATGTTTCTCGTAACTCCAACTCCATCTTCATAGCAAATTGCAAGATTGCGTAATGCACAATGGTTTCCCATTTCGGCTGACTTTTCATAGAATTTAATTGCTCTGGCCATGTTTGGTGCAACACCTCGACCATTTTCATAGCAATTTCCAAGACCGTTGATTGCATATGAGTTTCCGAGTTCTGCTCCCTTCTTATAGTATTCAATTGCTTTCGCGTAATTTTGTTTGACCCCTTCACCATTGTAATAGCAAACGCCAAGACCGTTGATTGCATATGAGTTTCCGAGTTCTGCTCCCTTCTTATAGTATTCAAATGCTTTCGCGTAATTTTGTTTGACCCCTTCACCATTGTAATAGCAAACGCCAAGACAGTTGAATGCGTATGAGTTTCCGAGTTCTGCTGCTTCTTCATAATATTTGATCGCTTTTTTGTAATTACTTTCAACACCATAACCAAGATCATAGCAAAGTCCAAGTCTCACGATGCCAAACGTGTTTCCTTGTGATGCTGATCGCTCATAATATGAAGTTGCTTGTTTGAAGTCATGCTCAACAAATTTTCCAGTCTCGTAAAGAAGCCCGACGATGTACGACGCAAGACTGCTTCCTCCTTCTGATAACTGCTTTATCAGAGAAACTCCTTCAATTGGATTCAGCTCTTTCGGATTCCCCCACAGACGATCAATTCCTCTCAGAAGCTGGTCACTCGATGACTGTGATGATTCAAGCTTCTTCTTAAGTTCATCGTTCGCAGCCTTCAGTCTTTCTGTTTCTTTTCGGTGGACCAAAGATTTCGATTCTTTCTCGGACTCAAGTTTTTCGCACTTTTTCTTCAGTTTATTCAATTCTTCTTTCAGTTTCTTCTCTGGAATCTTTTCTTCACTTCCTTCTCCTTCTTCTTGCTCCTGTTCCTTTTCATCGAGCATGTCAATGTAGTCACGGATCTCGTCTTCATCGACGTCGTCGCCAAGCATTGAAAGGTCGCTCGAAAGTTCGCTGAATACTTCATCGAATGAAGGACGGCTTTCTGCTTCCTGGCTCCAGCAGCGACGGATCAGTTTCGCCATCTTCGATGGAACACTGGCTGGAATCTTCGGTCGCTTCCCACTCGCAGCTTTCACTCCGAGTGCAACTGGCGACAAACCGCTAAATTCTTTGAATGGGACTTCACCACTCACAATTTCAAACGCAATCATCGAAAATGCGTAAACATCAACACCTGGACCGTAGTGGCAGTCGCCTTCAAAAAGTTCTGGCGCCATGTAAAGTGGTGTGCCAATTTGGCCTGTCATGGTCAATTTGTTGCTGTTTGAAACTGATTCTGAAAAATATTTAGACAAGCCAAAGTCGCAAACGCGTGGATAGTAGTTTTCGTCTGTCAGGATGTTTTCTGGTTTCAGGTCTCGGTGGATCACACCGTGCCGGTGGAGGTATTTCATCGCCCGTGCAATTCCAAGAAGATTAATATATTTTTTAGTCGGTGTCCAGTCAAATTCTGCAAGAGATCTCTGCTCTGAATCTAGAATCGTTCTTAATGAGCCGTGCGATAAGTATTCCGTGATGATCGATGGTGATAATTTGGTTGGATCTAGGAATGATTGGGAGTTAAGACCTTTGAATTCAACAATGCATGGGTGCTTGAGTTTGTGAAGTATCAGTGATTCCCGCATAAGAAGCATTTGATCGTGACCATTGAATCCATTATCTGTTTTAAGAATTTTGACTGCGAAGTTTTTGTTGTCTTTAATTTGGTTCGCAATGTAAACTTTGCCAAATGTGCCTTCACCAATGCTTAGATTTTGCAGTTTGTAGTCGGCAGTATTGAAAAATAGGCTCTCAAGTTCCTTGTTCCTGATATGCCCTATCATAAATTGAAAATTTTTATCTCTTTCCTTTCAATTCTTTTCGTTTTTATCTCAATTTATTTAAAAAAAAAAAAAAAAATAGAAATATCATTTAAATTTATCTTTTTTTTGACGGAAAAAATGCTTTGGAGCATTATTTTTTAATTGATAACTAATAATTTTTTAATTCGCTTTTTGTAATATCTCTATAATCTTCTTTGGTATTGGCTTTTACTTCTTTTTGAGAGCTATAAATCAGTGATGTATACATTGACAAAGAATATATTTCATTCCCAAATAATTATGGAACTGATCTGTAACATTGATGTTAGTAAACATTGTATCAAAATTTAATTATTTTGTAAAGTTAAATCATTTGGTGTTCTTCAAACTGCAATTAATTTAAAAACAACAACAAAATATAAATTATCTTCATAACTTAATTCTTTGAAATGATGATAAAATTTATATTAAATATAATGAGTATTTTTTTGATCTAAATCAACAAGCAGCATGAATTTTCATTGTTTTTCGTTATATCATCAGTATCATCATTAATTTTATAAACAGCTGCATGAGTTGTTGTGTCATCATTAGTTTTATAAATAGCTGCACGAGTTGCTGTATCAAACACTTCTTTCAGATTAATTTTTTCATAAGCTGAGCATTCAATATAACTTTGTGCTTTGATTTTTTCTTTTAAGGCTTCTCCTTCTGAGGTTGAAATTGGCTCCATACCTTTTGATTTGAATTCATCTGAATGTGATTCAAAATCATCTCTTAAATCTTTTTTCAATCCAACCAAAATGTAAGGTGTATCAGGACAATTTTCTTCCAATTCTGGAACCCAAATGCATTTAACGTTTTCATAAGAAGCTGGCGAAACAAGTGAAAAACAAATTATGAAAACATCAGTTAGTGGATAAGATAATGGTCTTAACTTTTTATAATAATCTTGTCCTCTTGTATCCCACAACTGTAAATGAATATCATTATCGTCAACCATAACATTTGCTGAGTAATTATCAAACACTATTGGGATATAATGAACTGGAAAATTATTTGCAGTGTAACTCAATAATAAACATGTTTTCCCAACTGAACTGTCTCCAACAACAACACATTTAATAGGATTCATTGGTTATTCTTAAATATAAAATGAAATGATTTATTGAATGACGCCTTTTTAAAATTTATTATGAAAAACTTCAATATCAACATCAGCATGAATATCATTATGTGTGGGCAGAATTTTCATTGTATTGAAATTAAATTAAATTTATATTAATAATTCATATATACACTTCATACTTATATTTATAAATAGAATAATCAAATAATCATTTGAAAAAAAATAATATTATAATATAATTATGAAATCTTATTAAACCATAATAAATATTTGTATTTTTGTATATCTTCTTTGATTATTTTCTTCTTATTTCAATGAACATATGCCATTTATGTTTAAGAATAAAATATTAAAAAATTGATGATTTACTTGTTTGGTTTATTTAAGAATTAAAAAGATATATTATGTGTATAGAAATTATCTAGATCATAATCGAAAACCATATATATTGCATAACATTTTGCTTTATTCATGTGTAACTTTTACTTGAGAACAAATTCCGAGGTTCCCCAAATCAATCGAGCTTGGAATTGTCAGATTTGTCAAAGAAGTGCAGCCATTAAAGGCTCCATGTCCAACTGATTTCACTGAGCTTGGAATCAGCAAGTCAGATAATTGTGAGCAACCATCAAATGCGCTTTCACCAATCAAAGTAACACTCGATGGAATTCTCATATAAGCGAGAACTTGGCAGTTTTTGAATGCCGATGATTCAATCATTGTTAAATATGAATCATCGCTATAATCGACGGTTTTCAGTTTGATGCAATCTTCGAAAGCTCCAGGTCCAATTAAAATCACAGAAGAAGGAATTGCTATTTGACTCAGTGAAGAGCAGTTCTTGAAGGATGCTTTGTCAATTGATTGCAAATTTGAATTGAGTTCGATAGACTCGAGTGAAAAGCATCCTTCAAAAGCACTTTGTTCAATTGTAATAACTGACTCAGGAATTACAATTTGTTTTAATTTGGAGCAATATCTGAATGTTGCTGCTTTAATTGATTCCAAATTGCACAAAATTTCAATTGAAATCAATTTAGAACATCCTTCAAAAGCACCCGATTCGATGCTTTTCACAGACGAAGGAATTGTTATCCTTTCAAATCCTATGCAGTCCATGAAAGCTTCTGAATGAATGTACTTCACAGATGATGGAATGACAACTGAAGATAGCATTAAACATTTTTCAAATGCATTTGATTTGATACTCTTCACAGAGGAAGGAATGATAACTTGACTTAAAAAAATGCAATTTTTGAATGTGTTTTGTTTGATTGATTTGATTGGCGGAAGAGAAATTTTTGTCAGTGATTGACATTCTTCAAATGAACTCGAACCAATCTTTGTAACAGTAGGAGGAATTTTTACTTCTTTCAACATAATGCACTTCAAAAATGTGCATTTTTTAATTGAATTCACAGATGATGGAATTTCTATTGATTTTAAAGACAAGCATTTATCGAATGCATTTTGTCCAATATTTTTAACTGACGAATGAATTTTAATTTGAGACAATTTCGAACATTCTTCGAAGCAATTTGATCCAATTGTTACAACAGAAGAAAAAATTTCCAATGTCTCTAACGAAATGCACTTTTTGAAAGCACAAGAATCGATTGAATTCACAGATGATGGAATTGTTATTTCCCTCAATAAATAGCAATTTTCAAATGCATGTGATTTGATGCAATTAACTGATGACATAATATTTACTTTCCTTAACGAATCATTCCCATAAAATGAATATTTATCAATTGTTTTCACTGAACTTGGAATCGTTATTTCCTCGATTTGGCATCCAATTTGCTCGAAGTTGAATTGTTCTGTTGATTCAATTGACGACAAAAAAACCAAGCTCTTAAGCAAAGGACATCTTGCAAATGAATTTCTTTGAACTGTAGTTTTATATGGATTCATTTCAATTTGGACAAGTTTCAAACATCGTTCAAAGCATGAGTTTCCAATTGATGCTACTGACTCTGGAATTGATATTTTTATCAATGACGAACATCCTCGAAATGAGCAATTTCCAATTTTTGCGACAGAAGAAGGAATTGTCACATTGACTAACTGTGAACATCCTTCAAAAGCATTCGATTCAATTATTGTTACAGAAGAAGGAATTTTGATTCTCTTCAATGATTTACAGCCAACGAATGCATTCTTATCTATTAATGTTACTGAAGAAGGAGCTATATTCGAAAACTTGAACAATGAACTTTTCAGATCAACAATGAATCCAGTTGCACAAGTTTTGAAGGATGCAAAAATGTCAAAGAGCGATGTTACAGATATTGTTCTTGTCGGTGGTTCATCCCGTATCCCACGTGTCGAAGAAGTAGACTAAAAATCTTTAATATAACTAAAGAGTGCTTTAAGTTAGTGGTAAAATTTTTTTATTCTTTCAGCAAATTTTATTTAAAATATGTATTTTTTTTTTTTTTTATTCTAAAAAGCAAATTAATCTGCCTAAAAATAATGAAATTCAATATAGCTGATAAAACATGTCTTGTTAATTGGAATAAATTTGGGAAGGAAGTAATTAAATACAATAAACTTAAAATTCAAATATCATAATTAAAAGCAGCTTTTTTTATTAACTTTTAAAAATAAATATTTTAGTATTTTTAGATTATTTCAAAGCTCATCATCATCTTTTTTGAAAAAATTTTTGGCTCGATTATATTTATCTTTAATTGCATTTTTGACATTTTCTTTAGTTTCTTGATAATTAAAATCATTATACATCTGTTTTCCTTTGTTAATTATTTGATTTGTTTTATCTTTAACATATTCTTTAGTTTCTTGATAATCAAAATCATTATAAGCTTGCTTTACTTTACTAATCGCTTGTTTAGATTTTTCAATAATTGTTGTTTTAGTTTTTTCAAAATCAAAATTATTGATTATCTGTTTTCCATATGAAGCCACGCTATCTGATATTTGTATAACTTTCTGTTTGATATCCTCTGAATCAAAATTATTAGAAAGATCTTTAATTTGTAAAACCAATTTATTTGTATTTTCTTTAAGAGAGTCTTTCACTGCTTCCGAATCGAAATTATCATACATTTCTTTACTGATTAGCAACAACTTGTTTGATAATTCAGTAACTTTTCTTTTTGCTTCTTCAGCGTCAAAATCATTATAAGCATTTTGGCTATAATTTTTCAAAGAATTCATTATTTCCATAATTTTCTTCTGTCCTTTTTCATAATCAATATTTGTTAGAATATCTTTTCCCTTTCTAAAAACCAGTTTTGAAATATTAACAAAACTCTCTAAATAAGGAGTAGAATCAATATAATTCAAATCATCTGGATACAATTCTTCTTTTTCCTTAGGAATGAATTTTTCAATATTTGGTCTTCTAGTTGTTGATGAAGTTGATACATTAAAAAACAAAAGGATTTCTAATGGAGTGTCTGAAAAATCTTCGTTATAAGAAATCCAGAGTTTCTTTATATAAAGTCCTTGTCCATTAAAATTAATCATAATCCATTTTTCTGTTAAATTGTCATTATCAGGTACAGCTAATCGTTTTACATTATATCTTGTATAATACCACTGATCACCACTCTTTTCAATTAAAGTATGATATGAATCTTTTGATGAAACAAATTTCAATATATAGTAATTTGAATCGACATCTGTTACAAATGTTTTAGGTTCAATTAAATCAAACTTATAATCATTTTCATGGGAACTTAATACTGGTGAATTCTTATTGTATGCATGGTTTTTAATTTGATAAGTTAGCATGAATCTATGATCAAGCCAAAGACTCAATTCAAACAAGCCTTCTTTAGGAAAAATAACATGAAGTATAAATCTTTTTCTTTCACCTGTTAAAGTTTCAATATTAACATTATCAAAGTAGATTTCCGTTCCATTAACAAGCTTGAGATTATAATTTATATCTGATACATTTTTGCTGCATGAAAATTGAAATGACATGTAACCATCATAGCAATCATAAAACCAAAAAGGGTGTGACTCTACTTTTAAATCTTTATCACTCATTTTTATATGAAGTAATTTATTAAATTGTTCATAAGTGAAAGCGAAAGGCAAATCAAGCTTTGGCTTATCTGGAAAATGTGAATTTAGCATTTTTTCAATTGGATTCAAAAAATAAGCTGGATGAAATTTGGATAGAACTGAATTTCTTCCCCATGTTGGTTCAGATATAAATAAAGAATTGTTATATTTTATTAATATTGCTGCATGATTTGATACTTTTGGAGGATTTAATGGATCATATAGGACTCCTTTGGCATAATTGATATATTGTTGGATTTCGATTTCTTTAATTTGGCATTTTTTTGCCATTTCTTCCATAAATAAGGCAAAATGACCACATACACCAAGTTTACTTTCAAATATCTCTTCTAATGTTTTATATTTAATTGAATTTGTTAAAAAGCTTTCATCATCATAAATAATATTATGGCCTTCATAATAAAAAATCGCGTATAAACGATCAATTGGATATTTAAAAGTTTTAATAATATATTTTGCTAAGGCATCTGGATTTTTAAAACTTTTCTTTTTCATTGCTTTTTCAACTAATGCACTATTGTATTTTGGAGGTTCGGCAAGCTGGATATTTAATGAATTTACGAGTCCAGGAATGGAAAAATAATCAACAAAGTCTTTGGGAATTGATTTCATTGAAATTGGATTATTATCTAAATCTTCAACGAGAAGACGAAGCGATTCTTCTGGATTATTTTTATTGAATATTACTTTAGATATTAATTGTAATAAAAATAAGAAGCAAAACATCTTTTATCACGTCTGATATGAAAGTATGAACGTTTATAAATATAATTCAAAAAGTCGAACATTGATTTGAGTTTTCGAATGCAAATAACTTACTCATTTTAAGAAATAGTATATAATTTTATTGGAAATTACAAAACAAACATGCAATTTCAAATTTTCAATATTGAAAATTATTGTAATTATTATTATAAATATACAAATATATAGTAATTACCATAAAATAGGTATTTCTTCTTGGCTTGGTTCAACTAAAGGTTGATAATTGATGTTTAAATCAAATTCATCTTGATTATCAATCTGGCTTTCTCTTCTTGAATAGTTTTTGGTTTCCCTCTATTTTCATGAATTTAAAATCAGAAATACGATTATACTCCCTTTTAACGCTAATTTTAATGCTTGGCCAATTTCGTTGCAATCTGTAAAAATTTATGAATTAACTCGTGCTAAATCAAAAAACATGAGACCACTTTGTTAAAATTGAAAATTAATTGGTTTGAAAATAAAAAAGTTTTTTATTGCATATGATATACCAAGTAATTGAAACTCATATTTAATTCAGGATATATCTCATTTAGCAAATTGGAGGCTAAAAAAAAGATTCATTCAAAAAAGCACCCACTTTTTCTGGGAATATGTCCAAATAAGAAAAATAAAACGGTTTGGCTCAAGAAGATAAATTTATTTTAGCGAAAAAATTATAGAAAACCTAAATATCTAGCTATAATATTAATTTTATGGGGATAATTCTTTTATATTAGAGTCTAGAGTATAACCCCCATACTAAATGAAAATAGACTTGTTATTTTGAGAATCGATATCAAAAACGTCACTTTTTTGCATCTGATACTCGATTATCAGATTAAAAATCTGATATCGAGATTATCGATTATCAAGATATCAGATATGAAATGTGATATAAAAATAATTGTAAACTTTATATCAATTACCGAGATCTCGAGATCTCAAGCAGATTTATCTTTTTTTTATAATTGGTATTTGTGATTTTAAAATATTTAAAAATAAATAATATAATGCATTGATGTTTATTTTAAGATTAAAATCAAAAAAATACATTCTTTTTTATGAAATATTTGAGAATCAATTACGATCATATATTTATCAAAAAGTTTAATTGAAAATACTGATATCAAATGCTGAGAAAAAAAATTCTCGATCTCTGAAATCGATCTCGAGAATCTGTGTATATTTATGTATCGATATCAAAAAGTCAATCAATTATCGATCTCGAGAATCGGAGAATAACAAGTCTAAATGAAAACCTCCTACCAAATCTCTATATAAAAAAGTTAGAATTATAATAGTATATATAGTATATATACATATAGATAAAATGTTCATTTGATAAAATAGAAAATGGTATGTGGGCTTTTTTTTTTTTTTTCAAAAATTGAGACTATGCCATTTTAAAAAGTATTTTATATTATCAATTTAAAACAAGACATTGAAAATTCTATATCTCTAAATTTATAACAACTATTACTTCATTTTTATATTATGAATAAAATAGAAATCAGCAAACTGAAGAAGTTAGAAAGAATTGGTGAAGGATCATTTGGAGAAGTTTATTTAGCAATTGATGAAGAAACAAATGAATTTTATGCAGTGAAAGTTTTCCGTAATGAATTTAACAAAGGTCCTTGCAACTTTTTGCCTATTCTTCATAGAGAAATCAAATTATTTTCGAAATTAAATCATCCTGCTATTTTACGTTTTATAGCATTTAGCTTCTTCAATTTTGATGATGACAAAAGACCAGCAATTATAACCCAATATGCTCCAAATAAGTCATTAGATCAAATTTTTCAAATTAAAAAAGAATATCCCTATGTACCATTTTGGAATAATACGGTAAAATTATGCATTATTTATGGCGTATCATCAGCAATGTCTTATTTACATAAGAATAATATCGTTCATCTTGACTTAAAACCAGCTAATATATTGTTGGATGAATACTTACTTCCATTAATTTGCGACTTTGGGCTAGCAGAAATATTGGACAACAAACAACAAAGCATATCATTGTCAACATTAACAGGAGTAAGAGGAACAGCTACTCATATTGCTCCTGAAATTTGGAAAAATCAACCATTTTCTTTTGCTTGTGATGTTTATTCTTTTGCTCTTGTTCTTTATTCAATATTAACAGACGAAGAACCATTTGAAAATTATAACCAATATGAATTCTTTACAAAAGTAATTCATAATGGAGAGCGGCCAAATTTAGATTCAAAAATTCCAGAAGCTTTCAAGCAGCTTATTCGAAAGTGCTGGAGTGAAGATCCAAAGAAAAGACCTGATTTCTCATTCATTGTTCAGGATTTGGCTGAAAATCAAGACTATATTATGGATGACGTTGATGTAGAAAAATATCACAAATATATACAATTGATTAATCAATATCAGGCATCATTCAGTACCAACAATAATTTAGGTCAACACCATGATATAATGAAAAATCATTTTGAAAAAGTAAATATTGAAGAAGAAATTAATAATGAATCAGAAATTGACGAATCTTTTAAAAGTTTGTTTGCCGACACGATAGAAGGATTAAATGAATTGCCACAAGAAAAGCAAGAAACCATTAAAAGAATTATTTATCCAGAAGATAAGAAATTTAATTACAAGAGAATTGATATTAATTCAGCTCAAGTTAATGATTTATACAACGATGATACATTAGATTCCACCCACATGATTAACATATTGAAATTTTTCAAAACAATTTCAATTGAAGTGCAATTTCCATCAGATAACTATGATTCAATAATGAGGAAACTAGCAAGTATCAAAAAGAATATGAAAAGAATCATAATAACCAACATTGTATCAAATACTGATACAATTGACAGTGAGTTTAAAAATAATACAATAATTGACCATTTAATTATAAATTCACCTGTATCAACAATTGCACCAGAAGCCTTTAGAGGTTGTATTTTCTTGAAAAGTGCTGTAATTCCTCCTACTGTCACCGAAATTGGTACAAAAACATTTAGTATTTGTGAAAAGCTTGAAAAAGTTACAATTCAAGGAAATCTAAGAGAAATTGGTGTTAGCGCTTTCCGAGGGAACCATATGCTGACAAGTATTAATATTCCTTCATCTTGCAGTAACATCGGAAAATCATGTTTCAGAGGGGACAACCATTTGGAGCATATCAAATTACCAGAAAGCTTAATCTCTATTAACAAATCAGTTTTCAAGAGTTGCGTCCTATTGAAGGAATTAATTATTCCGCCTCATGTAACTCTTATTGAAACAGGCTCATTTGAAGAATGCGTTAAATTAAGTAATATAAACATTCCACCATCGGTTGAAGTTGTTGAAGATGATGCCTTTAAATGCTGCGTTGCGATGACTCACATGTCATTTGATCCTACAAAAACAACAATTAGAGATAACGCATTTCGTGGTTGTCGTGACCTTACTCTTTTGTTTGTAACAACACCAACAGGACCAGTTGAATTGAACATGAAACCTTTCCCGAACGTTAAGCAAATCATTATTTCACAAAATGTTGTGATTACAAATCCTATCCCTTCAGTATCAATTATTATTTATCCATTGAACACTGGTATATTAAACGTTCCGCTATCATTGGATTCTATTGGGCAATTAGGAATTGATAGTTATACTAATTCTTAATGAAAGAGAGGAATTGATGGTTTTAAATATAAAGGATATACTGCTGACCGAAGAAAAAAAAAGGTATTGGTATTAATACTTATTGAGAATTATTAATGATGATGACAATGATCTTTTTATTGCAAAATAATAATAAAATAGACATTTGTTCTAATTATTTGTATACCAGTTATTATTAATCATATAATAGTAAAATATAAAAAAAGGTACTGCAATCTGATGTAAAGTGTCAAAAGAATTTTAAAAACTGTAATAATCGAAGCAAACCAAATATATAAATAGAGCACATTATACATAATAACATATTAAAATATTGGAATGATTTTCTATTTTGATTTGGAGATTTAAATTTGAATGAAAATCTCATTTTATACACCATTTTACGAACTTTTGTTAAAACTAGAATTTTCAGAATAATATACAATTTTACGAACTTTTGTTAAAACTAGAATTTTTAACCTTAATACTTCAATTTGTTATTCTAAAATTTTTTGATACAATTTGAAATGTTTTGTGAAAGGAGGGCTTTTCATTTGCAGCGAACGTCTATTAGTATATTTACTAATAGTGGTACAACTTTGGCTTCTATAAAAAAATTTTTTTATCTACAACCGCAATTTCATTATCAAAAATCTTAAAAAACAATCAAATTGACTACTTTTATTTTTCAATATTTTTGTTAATTTTCATTCAATTATTTCTTATAAACTCTTTGAAATATTTCTATGATACATTCAATTATTTTCTTAAAGGCCTTTTCATTTTTTTTTTTTTCAATGGTGGAAAAAGTAAACTGGGACCGAAAAGTCAGACCACTATTTGAATATGATTTGAATACTTTACTTGATCGTTAAAATTTTTTATATCTCAATTTTTGATCGTTACATCGCGTTTGCATTCAAAAAATGGTCTGAGTTTTAATTTCCTTCAATTTATAAATTTTCAATATTTAAAAAATATAATTTTGTTAAAATATCTTTTATTAAAGAAAATTATTTGCTGAGATATTTAGCTAATGGCTAATAAAACATGCGGTGTAAAATGGCGTTTCTGATTTTGTCTGAGGAAGTTTGTTGAGTAAGATAAGAATAAGATATGCTAAAAAAGGAGTAGTAGAAATGACTTATAACGTAAAGAAGTATTATTTAATAAAGATTGTGATGTATATAGTGCTGTTGATTATGTCTGAGGAAGTTTGTAAGGCGTGATGAGAAATAATTTTGGAAATATAAAAAGTTGTAGAAATGAGTTACAATATGAAGAACTTTTGTTTAATAAAACGTGTGGTGTAAAATAGCGCTTCTGATTTTAGCTTAATGAAGTTTATTGAGTAAGATAAGAATAATCGTGTTGAAAAGAAGTAGTAAAAAAGAGTTATATACTAAAGAAGTATTATTTAATAAAGATTGTGATGTATATATTGCTGTTGAAAGTTTGAAAGAGCTAAAGAAGGTTGGTAAGATCTTCTGAGGATCTTAATTTTTGATAAAGTTTCAATACACAAATTAATTTGTTAAATATCTTATTTTAATTTAAAATAAAAAAATTGTTTTTATTTATATCTATAAATTTTAGATATATGGAAATATTATAATCCATTTTTAATTATAGATAGTTTTAAAATAATGTGATAAATACATTTTTTTAAAAAATATTTTTCTGATTATATTTGGCTTTTTAAGAAAATTGAAAAAAAAAGTTATAAAATTTTAATTTGAAATAAAATATTGTTATGCCAAAATAATTGAATGAAAAAAAGTGGTCTTGCTTTTAATTTCAAGTTTATTCAATTTTGCATTATTTTGAAAAATAGGCGATAGTTCAAAGCTGGCTTAGAGATATTTTGTAGATCAGATATCATACTTCGTTATATTAACAGGAGCTGACAAACAAAAAAATCATTTTTTTAAAATAGTTGAAATAAAATTAGATTTGAAATCATCTGTTGAAAAAATTAATTTCGTCAAATTTCAGATTACAAATAAATGCATATCATCGATAAAATTAATGTGTCATTTTTGGTTTTTCTCATTTTCTCTTTGTTCTGTTGCAAAATAAGAATAAATATTGAATAAAAATACGTTAAAAAATCTGCCAACTTCCTCCTTAAGGGACTGGTTTCAAAATTGAATAAAAAGATTCAATGAGTTCTTTCAAAAAAAATTTATTGAAAAAAGACTTTTGAGCTAAAAATAAAACAATTTATTGCTTTATATTAATAAATATTGCATTAATCGCAGATATATATGAATTAGTTTCATATTTTTTTTGAAAAAAGTGAAATTCATATATATATATGAATTTCAGGTTAACCTTAGAATTGATATTTTGTAAAATATTCAAAATATTTTTAGATTTTTTAGTTAACATTTTTTTCTTTTATTTTATTAAGAAAGATTTTTGTAAAAACTTGGTTAACATTTAATTTGTTAACCTTTTTGAAAAAGTTTGGAATACTAGAATATTTCAATTGATCATATCACCACTTTAACGGCACATTTTTCATTATTTAAAAGGAAAAAAGCAACTTCTCGTAATTTATGATGATGGAGCAATTAAAACAACGATTTTAATCAATCAAACTATATATTTGACATGCGCTCTTGACAATTCAACTCCAAATTCAACTCATTTATGTTCAAAATTTTTTTTCAACAAAACCCAAAATTAAACTCTTTATACAAAATTATGCTATAATAATTGGTATATCTATTGATGTGTATTCGATAAAAGCTCAAACTCTCAAACGTTTTAATTTTTTGGAATAACTTGACTTTTTTTACTTAATACAAGCTCTTTAATTTATTTATTTTTACATAAAAATTAATTTTGAGCCCGATAGTGCTTTTTTAAAACCTATTTTTGCTACATTACAGAAATTTTAATATGAATATTCTAAATACTTATTTTCGCTTTTTGTTTAGGTTAAAAACGATTTCATTTTACAAGTAAATTTTTATTGGATGAATAAAAAATGTTTTTATGATGGTCTTTATGAAATCTCACTTCAATTTTTCATTACACAAATTGCGCCAAAATTCCAAAATCTAATTATTGCCTTAATGAAAAGTACATTCAATAGTGACAAACTTGTGCCGTGAAAAAATCTTCAATAGCTTTCAAATTTCCCTAAAAATTAAGATTATTATTACTACATTTTAAATTTAGTTCAATATTGTAAGATTTAACATTAATTATTTAATTGAGGATCAATAACCTTTGCTTATTATGCTGAATTTAACTCGAAAATTTCAATGTATCTCTAAATATTTCTTATTATTATATGATGAAGAAGCATCCAAAAATTAATTTCAGATATTTTAAAGTACTCGTTACCGACATAAATTTGGGCTAGGTTAGAAAACTCAAATACTTTTACAATAGTATAATATTAAAAATATTGCAGTTTTTCACTATTTATTTTTACACCATTTTTATATATTATTATCTTTATTAAATACTTATTTAATTAAAATAATAAAAATCATATCTTACTATTTTTTATTTGAAGAAAAATGCAAAAATAATTTTTATACGTTTTTCCCATTCAAATTTTCTCGTTAATTTCATTGAAAAAATTATCTAAAATCGTTATATTTTTAATTTATTCGTTATTTCCAAAAAATTCAATATTTTACAAAATATCAATTCTAAGGTTATCCTGGGTAATAATAATTTTTTTATTTTTCAAATATTTTGATAAATATAGAATCAGGTATAAATATACTAATAAATCGCATATTTATTTTTGCATAAAATTTTGTTTTTTTTATCAAATTCAAAAAAGTATGGCGAAAGGAAAAAGTATTGAAAATTCGAAGATTTTTTTGAGGCGAAAACGATCAAAAAATACGTTTTTGATTTGAGAGCAGCTCACAAAAGTACAACTTTTTGAATAAACAAACTTTTTGAAATCAAAAGGCGGTTTTAGCTTTAAATAATTGGCCTTTTGGCTTGTTTAAACGGCGCCATTTTTATTCTTGGCATCATGAATCAGATTGCGGGGTTCTTCTGCAGGGAGCTTCGTTTAATTTGATTCTTGAGTGCCTAGATTGCGAAACTCTTCTGCAGGGAGCTTCACAACCTAGGCTTCGAGATGATCTTTTAATTTCCAAGCGTTCTTCGATTTTTATGGCAATTTTGGATTCAAGAGCCATAATATTTTTGTTCCAGAACTATTGATCGCAAAACTACAACTTTGTAATGCCTCATTTCTGGAATTCTAATTTTTTTTATCTCATAATTTACGGATTTTACAAGTTAAATGCCCATGATAACAAATTTCTGAGCTTAAAATGCTTGTTAAACTCAGTGATTTCTATCATGAATGTTTGGCTTTGAAAATAAGATTGAGATCAATCTAAATTGAAATAGTAAAATACAAATTCCTTATCGTATAGCTTTTAAAAATTATTCTTTTTCCCTAGACTTTAAATTGATGGTCGTTTTAAGTTAAAAATGGCAGGTTATAGAGCATTTTCATGCTTGAAATAGCATCATATTTTCTTTCAAAAAGATCAAATGTCAAAAAAAAAAAAAAAAATTCATTAACCATTTAAAGTATATCTTTTCTCAAATAATTGATATATTATATGCTGTTTTTGTTTAATATTCATTTTTTAAAATTAACTTTTTTTTTATTTTTATTTTTTTCACAAAAATTAAATTGTATTCAAATTATTTCTCTTAAATTTTCTTTTCAAATATAAATGATATTTATGTTTTATTGTTATTTAAAATAAATATAAATAGTGCATATATTTATTAGAACCTTTATAAAATATATATAATAAGTATAAAAATGAAAATATCAATATTTTAAAGGTATATAAATAGTTCATTAATTGTGAACTTTTGGACGTTAAAGAAAAAATTAAAATAAATATATCTTGTTTAAATTAATTTTGATATATAATTAAAATATAATATAATAATATATCAATAACAAAAATAAATATTATAATATCTAATAATATCTACAATCTTTATTTTCTCTATTGATTATTAATTCATTTTTCTTATAATTAAAAATCAATAAATCTTAAATTAAACCAATAAAGCAAAGTAAATTAAACATTTAAAGACATATTTGAAACAATCTCCTTCCTTATGGAAAAGAATAAACTAGAATACTGTGCGATTATAATCCAGATAATTTTAAATATTTTCTATTATATTTTGTAATAATTGAATGGTTTTGAACTTGACTGATATTATTTATAGTATGGGGGAACATTGAGGAATAATAGATATAAGGAAAGGAGCAGAGTAGAATAGCTATATAAGCACTCTACAGCTAAAAATTGATTGATTGAATATCTCCAAATCGATGTTTTATACCTTAGTTTTTAATGGACCCGTTTCCTAAAACTCGGGATTTACTTAGCAAACATCAATTTCTAACTATATTAACTTTAAAATTTTCATCAAATGAGTAAATCAAAGTTATGCAACATTTGCTAAATACCATGTACAACATTAAAAAAAAAAAAAAAAAAAAAAAAAAAAAAAAAAAATCAAATTAGTAGTTTACGTTAGGATATGTGTCCTAAACGCCCCAGACTTAAAATGTTAATACACATTGGCATATCGAGAATGAAATATACTCTTTTAAAGTTATTAAGTAGTAGAAAAAAGATTCAACTTGCACATTCTTTTATAGTTTTTTTAATAAATGAACATGTTCTTATTTTTCTAAAGAGGCATTTCTTTAATTAAATAGTCAAATAAAGAATGATATTTAAGTATAAATGATTTTAAAAATAACAATGAAAAAGAAAATTTTTATTATTTGTGGAAATAAAAGATATATTAATGTGGTAAGTTATATACAGAAATAAAATCTAATAAATCTCTTTATGTGTGTATTTTTTATATTATTAATATATTTTGATTTTATTAATGTTATTGATATATTATTATATTATATTTTAATTATATATCAAAATTAATTTAAACAAGATATATTTATTTTAATTTTTTCTTTAACGTCCAAAAGTTCACAATTAATGAACTATTTATATACCTTTAAAATATTGATATTTTCATTTTTATACTTATTATATATATTTTATAAAGGTTCTAATAAATATATGCACTATTTATATTTATTTTAAATAACAATAAAACATAAATATCATTTATATTTGAAAAGAAAATTTAAGAGAAATAATTTGAATACAATTTAATTTTTGTGAAAAAAATAAAAATAAAAAAAAAGTTAATTTTAAAAAATGAATATTAAACAAAAACAGCATATAATATATCAATTATTTGAGAAAAGATATACTTTAAATGGTTAATGAATTTTTTTTTTTTTTTTTGACATTTGATCTTTTTGAAAGAAAATATGATGCTATTTCAAGCATGAAAATGCTCTATAACCTGCCATTTTTAACTTAAAACGACCATCAATTTAAAGTCTAGGGAAAAAGAATAATTTTTAAAAGCTATACGATAAGGAATTTGTATTTTACTATTTCAATTTAGATTGATCTCAATCTTATTTTCAAAGCCAAACATTCATGATAGAAATCACTGAGTTTAACAAGCATTTTAAGCTCAGAAATTTGTTATCATGGGCATTTAACTTGTAAAATCCGTAAATTATGAGATAAAAAAAATTAGAATTCCAGAAATGAGGCATTACAAAGTTGTAGTTTTGCGATCAATAGTTCTGGAACAAAAATATTATGGCTCTTGAATCCAAAATTGCCATAAAAATCGAAGAACGCTTGGAAATTAAAAGATCATCTCGAAGCCTAGGTTGTGAAGCTCCCTGCAGAAGAGTTTCGCAATCTAGGCACTCAAGAATCAAATTAAACGAAGCTCCCTGCAGAAGAACCCCGCAATCTGATTCATGATGCCAAGAATAAAAATGGCGCCGTTTAAACAAGCCAAAAGGCCAATTATTTAAAGCTAAAACCGCCTTTTGATTTCAAAAAGTTTGTTTATTCAAAAAGTTGTACTTTTGTGAGCTGCTCTCAAATCAAAAACGTATTTTTTGATCGTTTTCGCCTCAAAAAAATCTTCGAATTTTCAATACTTTTTCCTTTCGCCAAAAAGTATCAAAAGAAATCATTATTTTAATTAAAAATTAGGTTTATTTAATTGTAATAATTAAATATATTTTATTATTATTATTATTATTCACTTATATTATTTTTTTAATAAAAAAACAGATATTTGAAAAATTTTCCATAAAATTTTTTTTAATATCGTTGATCGTTTAGGCCAAATATCATTGATATTGACCTTAACTTTTTCCAAAAAGCTATCTTTCAAAGTTTTATTCTATGAGTTATTTCAAAATTGAAAACTTTACACAAATATTGGAAACTAGTCCCTTAACAAACTTTCTAATTTTCGATATTATCAAAATCTCTTTCAAATTTAAATAGGAAACATTATCTTGCAAAGCCTCAAGATTAATCATTTTTTGAATAAATAATATGGTAATGGAATAAGTACACTTTTTGAATTACGATTAAAATTTTAAATTTTAATTGAGAACATTATCAAGATTAAATGGTCAAACACCAAAAACATTTATATCTATCTATCTACATATATATATTTAAAAATATTCAAATTAATATATATATATATTTAATAATATTCAAATGAAGATATATATATTCATATAATATATTAATATATATGATAAATAATAATATATTGATTCTCCTGGCCATATCTCTCAAATATTGAATGCCACTTCAAAAATTCAATAAATGATTAGTATTACGCATTTTCGCATAATAATAATTTATTTTATTCAAAAGCTTTTACATATGTTTATCCTCTGTTTTATCTTTTTTAAGGTAATTCCTCCTATTAAAGATCAAATAATTATTAACAATAAGCATATAAATGCAATAAGATGCGGCGTTCACGAAAGAGAAAATTATGGACCTCAAACAGTAAATGATTATTTTTTAATTGGATGTGAAGATGGAAGCTCAATGACCATTAGAAAATGCACTTTCACTGATATTACAACCAAAAATTCGGTTTTTGATAGGTGGTCTCATATTATGCTTTTCAAGAAGTCAAACGCAGATATTCTTGAATGCACCTTTATCAGAAATAAATACACAACAAATTTCATTTCAATGGAAGAGCCAAACGGTAATAATTATTTAAAATTTTATAATAATTATATTGATGACTGTAATCAAAAGGCAGGTTCTAAAACATCATTAATCAAATCGGTTTATAAAATCAATGAATTCAAGTACAACACAATTAAGTTAAACGAAGGACTCCTACAAACAAGAGTATTTGAGATTAAATATCATCGAGGATGTAAATTGATAGGTAACGATATCCAAAGCGTTAAATATGATGATGGATCATCTGTTCTTTTATGCAGTGAACCTGGTGATACTTCTTTAGATCCAATCGAAATTACAGATTGCAAATTATATAATTGTCATGGGTCACAAGAAGGCTCAATTATTCAGATATTTCAGTTGGATACTGACATTACAATCCGAAATGTAACACTTCAAAAAACCTCTAATTTTCATATTCATAAAGAGGGTATGTGGTCAAATGAAAAGTATTACTCAAAAGGATATTTTTATCAATTTCAATGCAAGCATAGTCCAGCCAAAGCTAGCTTTATTGATTGTCATTTTCTTGATTTAGAAAGCAATGCACAAAGTGGTGGTGGAATTGGGCTTCTTTTCACCAATGACAATGACCTTGTTCTATCGTTTGACCATACAGAATTTGAACGTATTAAATTCACGCATGATACTTATAGTGGTGGCGCAATTTCCTTTTCTAGTGAAGTCAACCAGAACAAAAAGACCAAACTTACTGTTACAGATTGCTCTTTTAAAGATGTTACTTCAAAGAATGGCGGCGGAGCCATTTATTTCAATGCTCCAGGGAAAGAATTAACAATTGAAAGAACAAAATTCATAAATACTTATTCTAATACTGACAACTCACAAAAAGGAGGGGCCATTTATGTTAAGCACCAAGAAGATTCAACTCCTGTTGTAATTAAAAATTGTTATTTTGAAGAAACAACCTCTTATTATGGAGGTGCCATTTATATTGAATGGAAAGCCTATTCAATATCACCAATTTCCATTGATGGATGCAATTTTACAAAAACAAAAGCAAATTCACATGGTTATGCTATCATGATAACAAGTGCTGACTCTAATACAGTAACCATTTCTAATTGTAACTTTGATGATTGCGTTGATCACAACGATTTCTTTGTTCTCAAACTTGACGTGTCAAATCTTAACTTTCTTTATAATAAGATAGACTTCTCTAATTTAGAGACAAATGGCGGCTGCATCATTTTAGAAAAGATTGTGAATCATGTCTTTAATGGAAACCTTTTTAAAAATTACAAATTTGACGACAAAGACACTGATGTTGGAGTTTCTGGAGGAATTCACTGTTTTAAAGCAGATTCTTTAGTTTCGTTTTCTTTAATTAATAATACTTTTGAGAATGCACTTGGCAACAATCAAGGAAGATGCATTCTATTAGCTGAAATACCGCAGAACAAAGTAACAATAAGAAATAACACTATTATTAATTGTCCTGCTGGTGGTCCTCTCTTTTATCTCCGTTTCAGTAATGCAATTAGTGATTTTACTATAGAATCATGCAATTTTATTGAGAATACAGTAAATGAATACTGGAATTCTAATGCTGATTCATTGATGACTCCTCAAGTTTGGGTTGTGAATAAATTAAATGGTCAATATGGAACAAAATTTAACCTTATTTTTGATAGTTGCTATTTCCAAAAGAATCATTCTCCCGCAGGAGGAGCAATTCATTATGGAAAAGGCAATAATATGGTTAATACAAGAGTGATATTTAGAAGCTGTCAATTTCTTGAAAATGAAGCCAATACTGGAAGTGCAATTTTAATTGAATCTTACCAAGGTTGTGAAATAATTGATTGCAGGTTTATCAAAAACAAAGCACAAGAATCCTTGGGGACTGTTAATATAAAAACAGATTTCTCCTTATCTGAATCACGAGAATCTACATTAATCATTACTGGAAGTACATTCGAAGATAATGAATGCAAAGAGGGGCACGCAATCTATATAGCTGAATCCACTTTTTCTGTTCAGATAACAAAATGCACCTTTAAAGATTGTGGAACAAAAGACTATGTTATTTCAATCAAAGCAAAACCACAATCCGTTCTTGTTCAAAATAACACTATTCATTTCACAGTAGGTGACAAAACAGCTACTCCACTCTTTTTGAATACTGAAAGCTTTCAATTAAAAGAAAACAAAATCCAAAATATAAAGAGCACTGTTGTTCGTTTTTATGGGCGAAATGAAGACAATGATGGATTCCAAATAATTGGTAATACTTTTTCTGAGTGCTCCGGAGACTCAGTAATTGATGCTGAAAATTTAATTAAGTTTACACCAATTATAAAAAGAAATACATTTACTGATATTTCTATCATTAATCAACTGATGTCTCTCAAGTTGAAAAATAGTATTTATCAAGTTGTTTTTGACAACAACACTTTCTGCAACTTTGTCATTAATTCAAAATGTGGAGGAATTGGATTAGAAGTAAATCATGAATCAACAGATATCTCTCTTTCTCTCTCCTTTAATGATTGCTATTTCATTAATAATAACAATCAAGAAAGCCAACAACAAGGTGGAGCAATATCATGTGGCACTTTTCAAAATAGAGGCAATTGCCAATTGACTATTGAAGACTGCTTCTTTGAAAGGAATCACAATAACGGAAAGGGATGCGCTATTTACTTTAATAATAAATATGCAATTACAATTGTAAATTGCAATTTTACAGATAATATTGGATCAGAAAAAGGATCTATTTATATCGTTCCAGATGAAAGCGAGTCTCCTTCTTCTCTTATATCAATTACTAAATGCTATTTTGGCAAAAACAAAGTAAATGATTGCTCATCAATTTATATTGAACCTGGATCAAAAAGATCAATAAAAATCGACTCTTGCACTTTTGATAATGAAAAAGGAGGAATTGTTTTGGATGATTTCAAAAGTGGAGCAGAAATCAGTAATAATCACTTCCTCAATATACAAGATAAGTCTGCTTTGATAATCAAACATTATGCAGATTCAGACTCAGATTCAGATAAAATAACAATAATTGGCTGCACATTTGATTCATGTACTGGAATTGATAACAAATGCTTTGATATCATTTCAAATAGTAGAGTTTTTACATTTGAAAACAATATCATTAAAAACAATATCGGGACAGGACATTCAAATTATTTTGGCACTTTTAATTTAAATAAGAAAATTGCTAATTTTGAGCTTTTCAACATCTCATTTGTTAACAATGTCTGTAACAGTTTGTATGGCGGAGGTATTGGAATTCAATTTTTAGGTATTGCTCAATTGAATTTCAACAAATGCGAATTCAAAGAGAATAGCGCCAAACAAGATAATACAAAAAGTCGGCCTACACAAAATGCTGACCAGCAATATTATAATGGTGACGGAGGAGGCATACAACTTGGCTACATTTGCACAATGAATAGCATAAATGTTCTTTTCTTAGAGTGTACATTCACGAGTAATCATGCACAAAGACACGGTGGAGCAATTGCAATACAAACCTCAATGCTAGTTGAAATTGAACGATGCGTTTTTGAAAACAACGTTGCTAATTATAATTTCGATGGTTCTGCCAAGCTTCTTACAGAAAATCATTTTCATAAAAAGAATGAAGGAAGAGGAGGTGCAATTTATATCAATCCTTCTTATACTTATGATGATAGTTCATTAGATTGCAAGTCTCCTGATACTGCAATGCAAAAAGTTCAAATAACTGGTTGTGAATTTGTGAAAAATAATGGATTCGACGGTTATGGAATTTATATAGAAGGAGACGATATTAATGTTCCCTTTTCTATCAGTAATAATAATTTTGTTGATAACTATAACAAAAACAACCATAATGATGATGAAAATCTAATTTATGGTGCTGTAATTACAACAGAATTGACATGCATTAGAGAAGAGCAAATTAATACAGATAACATTTTTACCTATAGTATCCCTGAACTAAGAGTAAGAAACATTTCATATGTTGATCATTATGGAAAGACTCCATCACTTGAATTCACAAAGTCAGAAGCTTTTACGCAATCTGATATTTTCCCAACCAATACTTATTCAAGTTCCATTCAATTTAGTTCATCATCCAAATTCTCTGGTTCAAATGCTTTTTCAAATTCTCATCAGTTTTCACAAACAAAAGCATTTTCAAAGTCTGATCATTTTACAAATACAATGCAATTTTCTAAATCTGATCATTTCACCAAATCAGATAAATTTACAAAATCAAATCAGTTTACTAAATCAGATAAATTTACTAAATCAAATCATTTCACCAAATCAGATGAATTTACAAAATCCGACCATTTCTCTAAATCATATGTATTCAGTGAAACAAAACCTTTTTCAAATACAAAAGATTTTACAAAAACAAATTTCTTTTCTAAATCGGAGGTTTTCAGTAAAACAAGTTCATTCACAGGCACTGAGCCATTTACTAAATCAAAACAATTTAGTGAGTCAGATTTATTCTCAAAGTTGCAATTGTTTACTCCAACAAACGGGTTTTCAAAAACAAAAAGCTTTTCTAATTCTCATAAATTTACATTTTCTGATTATTTCACTAAGTCCCATTCGTTTACTCAAACAAATCACTTTTCAAATTCCAATCATTTCAGTCCATCAATTGAATTTACGCTGATTAGTCAATCTGATTCTGATTTTACTGATTCATCATTTTCTGAAGGTATTGATGAATCATCAAATAAAGTTGAGTCATCTGCAAATGAAGCTGAAGAATCATCATCAGATATAGTTGTCGAATCATCACCAAACGAAATAGATGAATCATCATCTAATGAAGATCATGAATTATCATCTAGTATAGTTATTGAGTCATCATCAAACAAGATAGACGAATCATCTGATATAATTGTTGAATCATCATCTAATGAAGATCATGAATTATCATATAGTATAGTTATTGAATCATCATCAAACAAGATAGATGAATCATCAACAAATGAAATTGAAAAATCATCGTCTGATATAATAGATGAGACATCATCTAATGGAGTTGTTGAATCAACATCAAACGAGATAACTTATTCATCAACAGCATTGGATGATGAATCATTATCTAGTGAAGTTGCAGAATCATCTAATTATGTCGATGAGTCATCATCAAACAAGATAGATGAATCATCAACAAATGAAATTGAAAAATCATCGTCTGATATAATAGATGAATCATCATCTAGTATAGTTGATGAATCAACATCTAATATAGTTGTTGAATCAACATCAAACGAGATAACTTATTCATCAACAGCATTGGATGATGAATCATTATCTAGTGAAGTTGCAGAATCATCTAATTATGTCGATGAGTCATCATCAAACAAGATAGATGAATCATCAACAAATGAAATTGAAAAATCATCGTCTGATATAATAGATGAATCATCATCTAGTATAGTTGATGAATCAACATCTAATATAGTTGTTGAATCAACATCAAACGAGATAACTTATTCATCAACAGCATTGGATGATGAATCATTATCTAGTGAAGTTGCAGAATCATCTAATTATGTCGATGAGTCATCATCAAACAAGATAGATGAATCTTCGTCAAATGTAGCTAGCGAATCATCATCAAATATAATCGATGATCTATCATCAAACATGATAGATAAATCGTCAAGCCTGATTACTGAATCATCCGCAAATGTTGTTGATCAATCTTCATCAAATGTAGATGACATATCATCAGTTGACATTGAAGAATCGTCGACAAGTGAAATCTCTGAAGTTCCATCTGAACCCAAATGCAAAGTTTACGAAGATGGATCAGTCACCTATCTTCATGACTGCAAATACTCCCTCAACAGCAATGGGAACAAAATTGTTTATATATATGTTTTATCATCGAATTTCACAGGTGAACAAGAAGAAAACAGCGGTGGTGCTATCAACCTCATCAACTGCGGAATTCATTGCAACAAAACTTGTTTCATTGATTGTGTTGCAAAATCTGGTGGAGGTGGAGCAATGCACATTAAAAACACAATAAATAATGAAAATAATGCAACATTCATTGATCTTTTATTCCTTCGTTGCGTTGCAGATTATGGAGGTGCTGTTTATCATTATTCTGACTCTGATCTATTTGATGTCACATTTGAAAGATGCCATTTTGAGAAGAATAAAGCACTATTAACAAAGCCTTCATCGAATGGAGGAAATAATTACTTCTTTGGTGGAAGTGCACTTTTCTTAACCTGCAAGAATTCTCTTGTTCTGAATTGTACATTTGTTCGTAATTTGAACAGTGGTGCTATCAAAATATACAATAAATTTGAAAACAACTATAAGAGCATTGGCTTAGAAAACAATGAAAATAAAATTTCTATTCTTGGTTGCAACTTCGAACAAGATAAAACTTCTAAAAGTTCCATTTTTTATTCTGATAAAAAAAATGGAAACTCGATTGAAGTTGTTGATTGTGATTTCAAAGGAAAACTTAAAAAAGGATCTCATTACATTGATGGCGAAATCAACGTAAAAGAAAAGTTACATGTAAGTTCATGCAAATTTGAGAATGACATGAATGATGCTGTAAGTTACAATTTGATTGAAAACGATGAATTGATGAAAAAGATTGATTCAACTACAATCTTAAATAACTCATTTGTTGTCGTTTGTGCGGCTATAATTATTTCGCTTATGCTCATATTTATGATAATTAATTTAGGCCTTTTGCATGATAAATGTAAAGAAAATAATAAATCATTGGAAATGCAAGATCAGTTCTATAAAGATTTGAATGAAAATACATCCAATGAAAATGAAGGTATATTATTATAAATTGTTATTTGCTTTTTATGATAATAAAAAATATTTGATAATTTTTTTTTTTTTTTTTTAAAAAAAGTGATTTAATCTGAATTCGTTTCATGGAAATTGTATATCCACTTTTCAATTGGTTGATGGTGAGATTGATTTGAATCAATTTTAAAAAAAAAATTTTTAAATAAAAATTTTCTCTTGGAAGGAGTCGAACCTCCATCCCGGGATGGGACTTTGAATCCCATATGATACACTACAAGAGAAGATGTAAGGAAAAAATCTTCAAAAAAATACAATTTACCTAATCTTTGGTGAAAATTATCATAGATCTTTGCACAAATTCGCTAGAAAACGCATTGCAAAGCCTGCAATGACATTAAAATAGAATTTCTTTTGTAAACACTTGCTCAAATACTATTTTTTGATCATGAATTTACATAAGAGTTGATGATCATCGATTTTTAAGTATTGTGCTGTAAATTGAAAGTTCAGTAATATATTTTTTCATTATTGATTGGAATTTTAGTGAATAAAAATCAATAAATAAAGAAAAAAAATTAATTGAAAAGAAGATTGTGTTTTTCACTTTTATCAGGATTTAATTGAGAAGTTTTCCCAAGCTTTTTGAATTCGACTTTAGTATCAAAACAAAGTTTTGATATTTTGTTTTCTCCTCTCAAACATTTGTTAGGATTTTGAGAGAAAAATAAAATTTCATTCTCTGACACAAACCATACGTTGAACCAACCTATTTATTTCAAAGCAGAAATTGGAAACATTTGGGCAGAGATAAAATGACACATTTTTAAATATTTTTGGGCAGAGTTTTTTTGATCAAACAAAAAAAAAAAAAAAATGCCAAAAAAATCATAAATACAAATGATTCCAGAAGTGAATGCTGACATTAAAAATCATATTGAAAAAAAGGTAAGCTTTCCGACTCAAATTTTGAACTATTTAGATGAAGAAAAAGATATCGAAGATGATTTTAAAAAATACTTTGATGATTTAAAAAATCAAACGAATGACCTTAAAATCAAAGAAATATTATGCTTTTTAAAACATATTATAAACAATCATCATCGAAGCCATGATTTCTTCTCAAGAATTGAAAAAATTATGATCTATTTTAAAGATGATATCAAAAACAATTTCACCGAACAACAAATCTTTGAATTTTTTATACAAAACAAAAGAATCATTCTTTTTCTAATCGAGAATGAATTCATTAAAGTTGATGATTCAAATATCGAATTTTTAAAACAGTCAGAAAACATCAATTATTTTCTTCCAGAAATCGAATCATTCTATTTAGAACAACCAATAAAATATGATGGTCAAAATCAAGAAAGATATGAAAAATTTCAAACAAAAAGAAAAATTGGTGAAAATGACAACATTATTGCAGAAATGATTCGAAATGATTCCGTTGAACAATTTATAATTTATATTAGCAAAACAAATTATCCACTTGATAGTAAAATTCAAGAATCAGCTTATGAAACCAATTTATTACTAACAAAAAAAGTTCCAACATTAATTGAATATGCTGCTTTTTTTGGATCAATTCAAATTATTGAATTTCTAAAAAATAACAAAGTTGATTTAACGCCATCATTATGGACTTATGCAATCCATTCAAAAAATGCTGACTTGATTCATCTTCTTGAAAATAACAATGTTAAACCAGAAAATTCTGATTTTGATAAATGTATCATTGAATCAATTAAATGTCATCATAATGATATCGCAAATTACTTGCTAAATAATAAAGGAGGAGAAAAAGGTTACCTTGAGTATTGTTTACAATTTTACAATTTTGAATTAATTCCAAATGATTCTGTTAATTATAAAAAGTATGAGCGTGATATTGAACAAATTTATCGCTGCATTGAATTTAATCCAGAATTTGTTGATTTACTTTTTAAAAGTTCTTATTTAGATATAAATATGAGAATTGTTTTTAAATTATATTTTAATACATTTTTTGTTTTAATAAACCCGTATATAGGGGCCGAGCAAACTTGTTAACATTAGCAATCGAAAAAGAAAATATTGAAATATTGAAATTTTTATTATCATATCCAAATATTCAAACCAAATATGAAAAAATTTAAATTCAATTTGTTAAATATTTTCACTACAATATTTAATGAATGATTCCAACGAAGTTTAAATATTTATGAGGTATGAAATTTATTTTTTTGTTTTTCTCATGAGAAAACATATTTATCAATGGCAATTAAGAAAAAAAACGTTGATATGATTAAAATTTTTCTATCAGATTCCAGAATTGATCCGAATGAGATATTTATTTAGACCAATTTTTTAATTCTAGAATTTATCTCATAAATTTTTACAAGACTGTATTATTTGATGCTATTGAAAAAAATGAAACTGAAATTGTTCAAGCTTTACTAACAAGTCCCAGGATTGATGTTAATCTCAAAATGATTTTAAAATATTTTATTAAATACAATTAATACATATTTTTTTTTTAACATAATTCAATTTTTGACTTTTCATTCAGTTCAATGATTAGTTTTATGAGAAAATTTCAAAATAAAAATATTGATGAAATTTTTTAATGCCTTTCAATGAAATTTATTTTATTTTTCATAAGTCTGCTTTATCAATGGCAATTGAAAAAGAAAATATCGATATCCTTCGTCTTTTATTATCAAATTCAAGTATTGATCCAAATGCTGAGATCATTCTAAATCATTTGCTTTATTTTATACCATTCAAAAATACTTTTATATTTATGCTATTAAACGACTATTCTTTGAATAAAATTCAAAATTCAACTGATTTGATGTAATTTATAATTTGATAATTGTACAACATTAAATTACTCCATTTTTATGGTATTCATGCTTAATTTTTTTTATACAATTAGACCGAAAGGTACTGCTTTGCATTTAGCAATCTATAAAGGAAATAAAGATATTATTCGCATTTTTTTAGAGAACCAAAAAACCAATCTTATTCCAATTGAATAAATATATAATTTGGTTGACTTAATAAAACACTTTTTAACTTTATTTCTACATGTATTCCTTTTTTTTTTTTTTTAACTATTTTTCAGAAGAAGTAAACAAGGACTTCTTCGATAATTTTTCTTTATTTTATAGTTTTAAAATTTTTATAGGCATATAAAATAAAAGTTTATTAACTATTAAGATATCACTTCTTATATTTGTATAAATAATTCTGATATATTTTGGTCAAGAAATATGACAATTGTTGAATCATCTAATGCTGTTGTTGAATCATTATCAAAAATGATAGATGAATCATCAAGTTTGATAGCCGAATCATCAGCAAATGTTGTTGATCAATCTTCATCAAATGCAGGTGATGCACCATCACCAATTGACATTGAAGCAAAATCTCTGAAGTTCAATCTGAGCCCAAATGCAAAGTTTAAGAAGATGGATCAGTCACCTATCTTTCTGACTGCAAATACTCCCTCAACAGCAACCAAAACAAATTTTGTTTATATGTTTTATCATCGAATTTCATAGGAAGAAAATAACAGTGGTGCATTGTAACAACACTTCAATGATTGTATTGCTAAATCTGGTGGAAGTTGAGCAATGCACAATAAATAGTGAAAATAATAAACATTCAATGATTTTTTATTTCTTTGTTGCATTACAGAATATGGAGGTGATATTTACCATCATTAAATGTTGCATTACACTACAAGAGAAAATGTATATTGAAAAAATATCATTTTAATAATGAATATATTTTTATCATGATTCTTTTGTTTGGAATTTTCATACCAAATGAAAGATTCTTATTTCTAAAATCTAAAAAAGAAAAATAATCAAAAAAAAAAAAAAAAAAAAAAAAAATTACATTTTCAAAAAGTTTATAATTCAAATCAATTTTCACTTTTTGAATTAAAAAATATAAAATGCTAAAAGTTGGTGGATTAAATGAATTTAATCAACTTTGTGCCCATTCAAATTCTGAAATTAATTCTCGTAATACAGTAAATGCACCATTTTATTCATCTTTTAATGTTTATTCAGTGAACTCATTTTCAGTATATAAAAATCATGCCGTTTGGATCACGAAAGATGGAATTGCTCATGCCATAGGTGATAATACAGATTGTCAAATAAGCCCACTTCTTCCCAAATGTGGGTTTAAAGAAGATATGGAATTATCAATGACTTATGACAAAACCAGTCTCAATTTCATTAGTGCAGTTTGTGGCTCCTGTTACACACTTTACATGCTTCTAAACCCAAAGACGAATCAAATAATGCTTGCTTATTCATATTCCAAAAAGACGATAGACTCGCCACTTTTTCTGAGAATCAATTTTCGGAAGCCCATTGGTCTATTTGGAGGTGATGTAAACTCGGCAGCAATTGATTCCCGAGGAGCGGTTATTTTCGTAAACATCTCAATTTTTGAGAGCCCAACCGCCACCCCACAAATTTGTGTTCTTCCGAACAATGACAAAGCTGTTTCTGTTGCCTGTTGTAACAAATTCATTGTCGTCCTATCAAAAAGCGGACGTGTTTATTTTTCCACAATTTCAATTATTAAAAATGATTCACTTTCATTCAGTGAAATCACAGGATTTGAAGGCCAAGTTGTTGACATATCTGGAACAAGGGAACATTGCTTGGCGGTTACTTCTAACGGCCGAGTTTACGGTTATGGATTCAATAATTGTGGCCAACTTGGAATGCCTCAATCAACGAGCAAACTTGATAGATTTCAACAGATTGCATCATTGCGTATGTACAACATCAAGGCTGCCTATGCTGGCTATGTTCATTCACTTTTTCAGACGGATGACGGCATGATTCTTGCATGCGGGAAAACCAATTACGCGTCACTTTTAATTGCAAAAAGTTCTTTATCAGATTTGATTTCAACGCCAACAAAAACGGTCATTGAAAAAGGTGCGTCATATGCAAATGCTGGCATGTTTCTTTCAGCGGTTTTTGTCGGTTGTCAGGCACCAAATAACGCACCAAACAAGAAGGTTTCCGACAACTTTACTTTGTTAACGCCAAGCTCCAGTTCAACCAGCGTGTTCTCTAAGACAACATGCTCCATAACCAGTTTAAAGAAGACACCGTCATTCACTCCAGACAAGCTTCATGTAACTGAAAAACAGGACGTTAAAAGTGACGATGAAAAGGAATCTCACCAGAAAGAGAAGGATTACTTGAGCCAAATTGACAAGCTTAATCGCCAGATCCTGGCAAAAGAAGCACAAATCAAAGACCTTCAAAAATCATCAGACGACAAAGTTGCAGAGCTTAATAGACAGATCCAAAATCAATCAAACAGAACAAAAGATCTGCAGAAGTCATCTTCTGAAAGAATTGCAGAGCTCGACAATCAAGTTCAAATTAAAACAAATCAAATCAAAGACTTACAAAAGTCATTAAATGACAAAGATGCAGAGCTTAATAAGCAAATCAAGCTAAAGACAAGTCGAATTGAAGAACTTGAAGACTGCAACAATAAGCAAAAGAAGACAATTCAAGAATTGGAAGAAAAGATGAAATCGAAAAATCAATCTTCGTCAGTTTCTAAAGAAACAAAAAGTGACAATTATTTCATTGGCGAAGATGACGAGAAGTACCAAATAGTTCTCGAAGAGATAGGGAAAGGATCGACCTCTATTTCTTTCAAAATCATTGACACAAGATGGAATCAAGTGATATGTAAGAAAGTCATTTATCTGGACAAGAACGAAGTCTCTTTTAAAGAGATGCAGAATGCGATGAAAGAGTTTGAAATCTTGTATGTAATGAAGCATCCGTGCATCTGTCAAGCTATTGGAATCAACACGTCTGAAATGATCAAGAATGAAGAAAACAACGAAGAAATGACAACTGTTGCTTTGTTTCTTGAATTCATTGATTACAAATTGAAAGACTTGATGACAAAGAAGTATTTGAATAACACATTGAAAGCACGAATTGTATTAGAAATTGCACACGCAATGAATTACTTGCACAAGCTGGGCCACATTCATCGTGATTTAAATATTGATAACATCATGCTGAACGCTGTTTTTCAGGTCAAAATAATCGATTTCGGCCTTGCAAAAATTAATGAATGCTTGTTCGATATGGAAACGTTGAATACAATTTCAATGACAAAGGGAGTCGGTGCTTACGAATTCATGTCGCCTGAAATGGTCAGAGAAGAAGATTACGATAATAAAACAGACGTTTACTCATTCGGAATCATTCTTTATTTCTTGTTTGTCGGAAATCTGCCAAAACAAAGCATGGCTGAAAAGGCAAGATCAGCACCAATTAAAATGCCATCTCCTTCAGATTCCATCTCTAAATTCTGCATCGATTTGATATCAGAATGCTTGTCGAATAATCCTGAAGATCGTCCGTCTTTTGAAATGATCATTGAGAAATTGAAAAACAATTCTTACAATCTTGCTTCAAAAGTAGATAACGAAATTGTTTCTAGTAGACACAAAGAACTTGATGAATTAATATCTACTTGAATAAAAAGAAAAAACTTACTGATACTTCTTGCTTTTTGATACTTAAACCAGTCTTCTTAATCAACAATTTTTCTTTCTTTCTTTCTTTTTTTTTTTTTTTTTTATTTAATTTTTATTATATGATTTCAATTAAAATAGAAGTATTTTTATTGAATGAAAGAAGTAAACATTAAAAGTGGAAACTAATATGATTATTATTAATGAAATTAATAATAAAGATTATTCTTTATTATGATACTACATTTATTTTTAAAATTAAGATTAAATATTTTTAATTCCAAATCATAAAAAGAAATTCTTTAAACTTTTAAAACAATAATCGAAATATCATAAATCAAAAAATAAAATTCTTTCAAATTAATGATTTAAGTTAACTTACATTTCAAAATATAAGAATCCAAATTTGATCCTTATGAATATGAAATTGAAATAGAATTGTAGTAAATTTTTTTTGATGTGTAAGAAGAACGATCTGATTCTTAATGATCATCGTCCTCATTGCTCAGTTGATCAGCCATCTCTGCTTTACAATTTCAGTCATATTTTCTCTTCACCTGAAGGTTTTGCTTCTTGCTGTTATAGCTACATGTGGGGAAAGGAACTAGAGGCAGATGCTTTCACAAGGTTCATAAACGAAGGAATAATTAATGAAAAAGTTGGAATTGAATTTCGTGATAAAATTTTGGCAATGGGAAATTCAATTCTGTCGTCTAAATTATTCAAAAATTTCATGGGAAGAGATCCAGAACCAAAAGCTTTGCTTATTAGAGAAGGAATTAAAGGATAAATCGTATATGTTAAAATTTTATATCTTTAAAGTTGAAAATTAATAAAATAATTGATTGATTGATTGAAAATTTTTATTGAAAAAGTTATAGAAATTAAAAAACAAGGAATTTATGGATAATACTGAGATTTTCCAGCAATTCAAGCATACCAATCAACTGATACAATTCCTAAAAAAAAATAAGATTGAATTCAATCTTCTGTAACTAAAATCGAAGATGAGAAGTGTTTTGTTAGCTGAAAATTCTTTATAGAAAATAAAAATGAAAATTCACAACAATGAATCTTTTTTCTCATCAAATATATTATCAAAAATGACTGAATAAAATACTGAAAATAAGTAAATAAAATTATTTTATTAAGATTTGATCAGATTGTTTATCTAATTTTTTTTAAGTGATACACATCAATGAAAAATATCTTTATCAATCTCAATTACTTAAGGATGTGTTTGTACTAATGATTTGCAATTATTGAAAAAGGTAACAAATACATCACTTAATAAAAAGACTAAAAGATATAAAACCCCCACCAAAACCGTTTACAATTTTTATCGGGAGAATAAAAGTTTTTATTTATATGGAATCCCATCATTTTATTGATATTTTTCATTAATAAACTTATAATAAATATTTACAAAGCTTCTATATTTATATAAAGTTTTATTCTAATCGAAAATATTTATGGAATATTAGCGATATAAATGATACACGATTTATTTTTTTTTTCTGATAAAGCATAATTAAATTGTTAGATAAATAAGACCCATAATTTTTTACAAGGTCAACTTAAATATGTATGAAGTTACGTGATGATGATTTTTTTTATTTCTATTTTTTAATCAATGTGTGTATTATTTTCTCATCTAAATAAGATTTATACCCAACTATAAATTAGATGGGTTTTTTTTTTTACAAAATGAAGCTTTTATTGTTGCATATTTACATAAATAGATAATTCATAGATTTTGAACCATTTTTTTTCAAATAAACTAATAATCTTTGTAAAGAAATTATTTTTTGCCATTTTTTATAAATAAATAATGAAAAAAAAAAATCAAATACCAAAAATATAGTTTTTAAATAACGTATTTTTATACGTTACATGTTTTTTATTTTCACTTAAATTTCGATTAAATATAATAATTGATATATTAATAATATCATAATAAATCATAATATATATTATAAACCATATATTGATAATAATAATAAACATATAAAATATAAATACTAAGATATTAATCTTTTAAAAATAATTAATTTTAACGTATTTATATAGAATATTGAGACCTCGCGTGGTCAAAAACGTGTTTTTTTGAATATAAAAACGTATTTTTGCTCGTTATTTTCTAAGGTAACGTATTTTAAAATAACGATTTTTTTAAAATTATATATTTTAGAGACACTTCAATTATTTTTTTTGAAGCAGATTAAAACTAATAAATATTATAATAATCTTATATAAAGTCATATATAAATAAATATTATTATATTATTCACTAAATATTAGGATATTCCTTTTTCAAAAATGTCAAATAATAACGTATTTACATAGAATATTGAGACCTCGCGTGGTCAAAAACGTGTTTTTTTGAATATAAAAACGTATTTTTGTACGTTATTATAAATAAAAAAAAACGAATTTCTGTAACAATAAATCATCAATTTTATCATAAAAAAATAACTATTATTATTATAAAATTAAAAAATATTCATTCATGATTTTTTTAATAAGTATATAACGCATAAAAACCTCATGGCCATAAGCTTATATCGTATTAATATTAATAATAATAATTTTTTTTCGTTTTTCTTTCATTAGAAAGAAAATAATGATATGGAGCACATATATAAATCAATCATGCAGGAGAGAACATTGATTTTTATGTTATGTAAAAAATAATAATATTTATCTTTTTATTCGAATAAAAAGATGGTCCTAAATTATATTTTATTCCACATTGGAATATATTTCCAAATTTATTATTAAAATTTATTTTTTTCATAAAAACAAAAATGCAGGGGGTTTTTATAAAATTCAGAATTTTCAATTAAACTTTTTGATAAATATATGATCGTATTTTAATCTCAAATATTTTTAATAAAAGAATGTATTTTTTGATTTTAATATTAAAATAAACGTCAATACGTTCTCTTATTTATTTTTAAATATTTTAAAATCACAAATACCAATTATAAAAAAAGATAAATCTGTTTGAGACCTCGAGATCTCGGTAATTGATATAAAGCTTACAATTATTTTTATATCACATTTCATATCTGATATCGAGATTTTGAAACTGATAATAGATTACCTGCACGATTTATGTATATGATAAAGTTGCATATTTGAACGAAAATAATCAACTGATGATTGAAGTACTTATCTTGATACAACACGGAATGCGCCAAATAAATTAAAATGTTTTTCAACAGATTATCTTGGTAACAAAAACCTAAATGTGATATGGTTGATTGTCCAAATATTTCAATAGCACCATTTAAGCTTAAATAATTAATCAATGCTGATTTACCTGCACCACAAGGATCAATTGATACAATAACTTCACTTTTTTAATATCAAATGAAGCTCCATTTAATGCAACATAGTTTCTTGCATTAAATGAAAATTAAGCCAATATTTTGGGCATGTGATAAATATTATCATCAATTACCAAAATAAGTTCTGAGCATATTTGGTAGGAGAACTTTACTTTCTGGAAGAGATTTCTTTCCAATGTTAACAAACTAATGGCAAAAAAAATTTCATTTCATTTGTCATAGTAAAAAATAAAACACAAATATCTATATTAAAAATTGATGAGGAATGGTTTGCTAATACACCACTTTTTCTGAGAGGAACTTTTTGAGAAGAGAGGCATTGAAAATGAGATAATTCAAAATAAAGCCGCCTTATTATATAGCAAAAAAAGTAGAGCAAAGATGACGAGGTACAGATGGTGAGATACGGAAGATGACGAGATACAGATGACGAGATACAGATGGCGAGATACAGATGGCGAGATACAGATGGAGAGATACAGATGGAGAGATACAGAAGATGACAAGTCAAAGGTGACTATTCGAAGATTAAAAATCAAATATGACTAGTCAAAGAAGACTAGATACGAAAGATTACAAGTCAAATTAGTCATATTTGATTTCTAATCTTTGACTTTGTCATCTTTCGTATCTCGTCTTCTTTGACTAGTCAACTTTGACTTGCCATCTTCCGTATCTCGTCATCTTCCGTATCTCTCCATCTGTACCTCGTCATCTTTGCTCTACTATTTTTGCTATATGATAAGAGGGCTTTGTTTTGATCATATCTCTTTATCTCATCTAATACTTGCTTAGCTATAGTCTCTCTTTGCTCTTCCATATTATTCTTTAACTTATATAAAAAAGGGAATTTTCCTCTCAATTTTTAACGGACTTTTTTTTAAAATCAAAATGATTTTTTCACATGAAATAATATGTTTTTGATATAATAATTTTATAATATAAAATCTATAAATATATATTATATTATATACATTAAATAAATAACCAAAAATAATATGTAATAGTATTTTTCTGAGAATGCGAATAAAAAAAACAATGTTAGGATTAAAATACACTATTATTATGTGTATATTTATAATTATATTAATTTTTTATTTATATTATTAAAAATTGAAACAAATCATATGTAGAAATTAAAAGATATTTGAAAATATTTTTAAATAATTTTGAATAGTTTGAAGAATGAAAAATAAAACTTTTTGTGAGTTTTCTGGTTCATAATTTGTATACTTTCCGGTGCACTTTTTGAATTTATGGTTTCACTTTTTGAAATCAAAATTTCACTTTATAATATTGAATTTTTTTTGTAATTATCGAGTGACTTTTTGAATTAACTTTTATTTTGAATACTTTCCGGTTCACTTTTTGAAAATAATTGATTTCTCATTTTTTTTTTCAATCAAATTCTGTTTAATAAAAACAATATTTGATCGATCTTTTCCTGAAATGCAAATCCTTTTGTTAAGTAATCAAGATTGTCAGGCAAAAATTCCAGATTTTTTATCAAATTAAATAGATATTAAGAATTATTATTAAATATTGAGAATTAGCAAATATAATACTTCAAACATATTCGGGAGAATCAAGTTTGGTAGTAAAAAGAATTTGCCTTTATAATCAATTATTTAACAAATATTAAGGTATTTGTTCAAAATGAAAATCAAAAAATTTAAAATATTCAAGATATGTTTCATTTGAAATCAAAATAAACATTTTTATGTGTGAATTTTTTGATATTATAAATTCTTTTTCTGAAATTACATAATATTCCATCTTATTCTACAATTTCCAAAAATGTTGGTAAAAAATCAAATTTGGAAAGGTTGGTAAAATAAAATGTGAAGTTATTAAAATAATATAAAAATCTGAAAAAATATTCCATACGATATTTTAATTGCTTTTTAATTATTATTTGATATAAAAATATTATTGAGCTATAATATTATTTTTTTTTATAGTAAATGCATTAATTTATATATAATTTCTCTTTCTTTATGTGAAATTTTTCTTTATATTCACGTAATAAAAACAGCCAATCTTTTTTATTTGCCATTCAATTTTAATTTTATTTAATAACGAATTAATTCAAATTATTTTTTTTATTTTGGTGAATATCTGATTTAAAATTTAATTTATGTTTATATAACATATAATTATATCATATATTATGAAATATTAAGATATATTTATAATATGAATATAAATATACTCAGACAAATGCATTTTATATCAAATTTTAAAAATTTAAATAAAATAAGAAACTATTTTTCAATGTTATAAAATTTATATAATCAAAAAGTTTAACTTTTTATATTAATTTCTTATATTTGATAATATCTTTTTCCCCCTACATTAATATTAATCAATGCTAAATTAAAAAATATTCCATATATTATAATATTAATATATTTTTTTTATATAACAGAAATTCCAAAGTATGTAAAATGTTCCAGAATATTCCCCTTTTTATATAAGTATATTGTTCTATGATATTTGATATCAGCTAAAGGATTTTTCTTCTCATGCTCCTCAAATACAGAAAGACAAGATATGTCAGATGCTGTTGATGTTATTAACCCTACTCTATCAAACTCTCTACATATTTCAATTAAAGATATATGTTCTAATAGTAAATGAGCTTCATTTATATGTAAGGTATAATGTTTGTTGAAATCAATGTGATGATGATAGAAGTGTTCTATGATACCACCTAAACACTTTGATGCTGCTGAGAATGTTGTTATTATTACAGGTATAAAATGAGTGGTAGCTGCTTTAAACTCTTTAAATGCTCCATCTTTAACACATACTTTTATCATTTCATCTATATTCTTAGGATGATTGTTATTTAATGCGACATATAGTTTAGGATAAAACTCCATAGCTATATTGATAGTAGGGACAATTAATAGGAACTTATTATTAGGTACTGTATTATATATCCATTTTCTTATTGCTGTTGATTTGCCTGAACCGATAGGCGCTTGACATATAAACTTCTTTATGGTCTTCTCTATAGTTATCTCATCATCATCTTTACGATAAGTTGCTTCATATGATTTACTAGGTAGGTTTTCAAATATAGTCCAATTAACATATTGTTCGTTTATCATTTTAAACAGAAAATCAAAACAAAAATAAAAACAAATTATATAAATACTAAAATATAGGTTGTTAAGGAATTGATAGTAACTAATAGGGTACCCGTATTATACACAATCCTAGTGAGTTTGCGATAATTCAATGGTTTACAAAAATATTTGAATTAAATTTTTTTTCCAAAATTTCATTTTTTATTCAAATTCTCAAAAAAAGTTACGTTTATTTTCGTTTATTTTTAAAAAAAGTTATGTGAAAAATTAAATGTTCTATAAAAGATGAACTAAATATAGTTCATGTAATTAAATCCCTCATATATATTTTGACACATTTACACATTCATTCGGCTTTTTTTCAAAGCAAAACTCGAAATCACAAAATAATTCCAAATTACAATTTTTATCAAATCTCCAAAAAAAATTTATTTTATTGATGTTTTACCAGTGAATATAAATTAATATTCATACGTATGATTTATAGATGATAGTTTCAACTGAAACAATTCCATCGCATTTTTAGATAATAATAATGCTCTTTATTTTTCTCATACGAAATCAAAAAATTTGCATTTTTCAAATGGAATTTTATCAAATAGAATAGGTTTAATAAATATTATCGATTAAAAATAAGAAAGGAAGTATTTGAAAAAAAGCTTATTTACAAGATTTGATATTATTTTAAAAAATCACTTAGAATTTAGAATTTGAACTGGTAAAGCCTCTTAATTAATCAATTTTGTACCAAATGAAAAGAATTAAAATGTTTATCTTTGCAATTTTGGCAACATAATCAAATCTTCATGATTTTTGTATATTTGGTTTTAATTTGATTATACGCACATTGGAAATGAGTTAAATTAGTATATTTCATGTTATTTATTTCAATATAAACAAGCTTTTTAGAATATATTATGAATTTTAAAAAATCATAGACATTTTAAAATATCTTTAAAAAAAATCCGTAAAATAAGCATTTTTATTTTTAATAACTTAACTTTTTTTTGAAAAAATTCAATGTACATTGATATATTTTAATTATTTATTTCCAGTTAAAATTGAATGTTAACGTATATATAATTATTGAAATTAAAAGCTTTCTCTCAAAAATTGAATGTTAACGTATATATATTTATTGAAATTTTATATATGAAAGTTTTTTTATTTATTTGAATTTTGGCGCCTTTTTGGCTTTTATTATTTTCCTCTTTTGATTATTTTTAATTAATATTTTTTATAAATATTCGAAAATTTCCAAAACTTCCGAAAATTGTTTTTTAATATGATTATATCACGAAAAAATGAAATGATTTGGACCATAATTTGCATTTGGGTGAATAATTAGCTTTTTTAAAAAAAATCCAATTTTTGATGCGGAAAAGGTAGGAGACGCATAAAGTTTTTTCATTAAAAAAATATAATTAAACTAACTGAAAAATTGATTGCTTTATTTCATTAATAATATTGAAAATTAAAAATATTTGAATTCATAAAATATAAACTAAAAAAATACTAAATAATTTTTTAAAATTTTGACTTTTTATTGAAATGTTTTTTGACTCTTTATAGAGATGATTTCTGACTTTTGATTGAGATGATTTCTGACTTTTGATTGAGATGATTTTTGACTTTTGATTGAGATGATTTTTGACTCTTTATAGAGATGATTTCTGACTTTTGATTGAGATGATTTCTGACTTTTGATTGAGATGATTTCTGACTTTTGATTGAGATGATTTCTGACTCTTTATAGAGATGATTTCTGACTTTTGATTGAGATGATTTCTGACTTTTGATTGAGATGTTTTCCGACTTTTGATTGAGGTGTTGTTTGTCTTTTTATTGAAATGTTTTTTGACTTTTTATCGAGATTATTTTTTTCTTTTTATCGAGATTTTGTTTGACCTTTTATCGAGATGTTTTTGAATTTTTATCGAGATTATTTTTTTCTTTTTATCGAGATTTTGTTTGACCTTTTATCGAGATGTTTTTACTTTTTATCGAGATGTTTTTACTTTTTATCGAGATTTTGTTTGACCTTTTATCGAGATGTTTTTGAATTTTTATCGAGATTTTGCTTGACTTTTTATCGAGATACTGTTTGACTTTTTATTGAGACGCTGTCTGACTTTTATCTAGTTGCTGTTTGACTTTTTATCGAGATGATTTTTGACTTTTTATTGAAACACTGTTTGGCTTATTATTGAGACGCTGTTTAACTTTCTCCTTGGACGCATTATTATAAATGTGGGCATTTTCCCGGTTTGTGTTATGAATAAGCTTCAGTGCTTGAATTTATAATAAAAAAAAATCGATAAATAAACTTCTCAATTTTTGAATTAATTTTTTATGGTGATATGAATTATTGAATTATCGCAAACTCACTAGGATTGTGTACAATACGGGTACTTTCATAGTTGAAGGTTAAACAGTGAATACAACACTTTAAATATAAATACTTTAATTTTTATAGCGTGAGTGGAACAAAATATGACACCTAGTATAGTAGACTGAGTCTTTTGTGGCATAGCGTGACACAAAATGGATCAGGCTGTTAGGTCAGTGTGTAGTGTAAACGAAGCACTGTCTAACGTATACTACTAAAGCGTTGTAAATTGAATATGAATTTCTTCGTCTTCTATCATTTATGATAAAGAGCGGAAAAAATTAAGGCCAGCCACAACCGTAAATTTTCATTTAATTTTTTTGAATTAAAATTTTGGAAAAAGTGCGGAAAAGAAAATCTATCAGAAAATTTTTGCACATTTTTGCACGTTTTTTTTTTTTTTTTTTCCCATGGCTGGCCAGCCACAACCGTAAATTTTCATTTAATTTTTTTGAATTAAAATTTTGGAAAAAGTGCGGAAAAGAAAATCTATCGAATTTTTGAGGTTGATTTAAATGCATTTTAATCGTTTTCTATCAAAAAGTGGATTTTCCAGTTTTACTACATTTTACATCTTTACTGTATCCAAAAAAAATTTAAAATTTTAGTTCATTTCTAAAATTTCAGCAATTGGGATTGATCTTGGCACATCATATTCATGCGTTGGAGTTTTTCGCCACAATAGAGTTGATATCATTGCAAACGATATGGGTAACAGAATAACACCATCTTATGTTGCATTCACAGATGAAGAGCGTCTTGTCGGAGATGCCGCAAAGAATCAATCAGCAATGAATCCAACAAACACAGTTTTCGGGGCAAAGCGTATGATTGGACTTAAGTTTTCAGATCCGTTGGTTCAAAAGGATATGCAACACTTGCCATTCAAAGTTATTCGTGGAGACGCAGACAGACCACAAATTGAAGTTCAATGGAAAGGAGAGACAAAACATTTTTGTCCAGAAGAAATTTTATCAATGACTTTACGTAATATGAAAGAAGTCGCCGAAACACAATTAACAGAAAAAGTTACAACCGCAGTCATTACTTTTCCTGCTTATTTTAGTGATCACCGTCGTCAATGCATGAGAGATGCAGCTAAAATAGCAGGACTAGACGTTCTACGTATGATTTGTGATTCAACAGCAGCAGCTATCGCATTCGGTCTCAATGAAAAATCAGAAAACGAACGTCATGTTCTCATTTTCGATCTTGGAGGTGGTACATTAAGTGTTTCACTTCTTGATATTGACGGAGGTATGTTCGAAGTTAGAGCAATAGCTGGTGATACTCACCTTGGAGGAGAAGACTTTGATTCCAGATTAGTCAACTATTTCGCAGACCGTTTCCAAAAGAAATACAAGTGCGATCTCCGTCAATCACCACGTGCACTTAGAACACTTCGTACAGCATGCGAACGTGCTAAGAGAACGTTGTCAACAAGTACAACAGCTTCAATCATGTGTGATTCACTTTACGAAGGACATGACTTCATGGATAACATTTCAAGAGCTATGTTTGAAAACTTGAACGATGATCTTTTCAGAGCAACAATTAACCCAGTTGCACAAGTTTTGAGGGATGCAAAAATGTCAAAGGGCGATGTTACAGATATTGTTCTTGTCGGTGGTTCATCCCGTATCCCACGTGTTCAATATTTTCTTCAAGATTTCTTCAATGGCAAACAACTATGCCGTGGTGTTGATCCGGATGAAGCCGTCGCTTATGGAGCAGCAATTCAAGCCGCAATTATCAAAGGTGACAAATCAGATTCCATCTATGATATCCTTCTTCTCGATGTTGCTCCACTTTCACTCGGTATCGAAACATATGGTAAAATTATGACTGTTTTAATCCCACGTAACACAACAATCCATGCTAGGAAATCTCAAACATTTTCGACAGAGGAAGATAATCAAACAACTTTTACAATCAAGGTTTACGAAGGTGAACGTTCAAGAACACGCGATAACAACCTTCTTGGCACATTCGAATTAACTGGAATCCCACCAGCACCAAGAGGTGTCCCACAAATTGAAGTTACATTCGACGTTGATGTCGATAATTTCATAACAGTAACAGCAGAAGATAAATCAACAGGAAATTCCAAGGTATTCAAGGTTGAGAATGAAAAAGGACGTCTTTCAAAAGCAGATATCGAAAAGATGATAATTCAAGAAATGAAATCGAAAAAGCAATCTTCATCTGTTTCTAAAGAAACAAAAAGTGACAATTATTTCATTGGCGAAGATGACGAGAAGTACCAAATAGTTCTCGAAGAGATCGGGAAAGGATCGACCTCTATTTCTTTCAAAATCATTGATACAAGACGGAATCAAGTGATGTGTAAGAAAGTCATTTATCTGGACAAGAACGAAGTCTCGTTTAAAGAGATGCAGAATGCGATGAAAGAGTTTGAAATCTTGTATGTAATGAAGCATCCGTGCATCTGTCAAGCTATTGGAATCAACACGTCTGAAATGATCAAGAATGAAGAAAACAACGAAGAAATGACAACTGTTGCTTTGTTTCTTGAATTCATTGATTACAAATTGAAAGACTTGATGACAAAGAAATATTTGAATAACACTTTGAAAGCACGAATTGTATTAGAAATTGCACACGCAATGAATTACTTGCACAAGCTGGGCCACATTCATCGTGATTTAAATATTGATAACATCATGTTGAACGCTGTTTTTCAGGTCAAAATAATCGATTTCGGCCTGGCAAAAATTAATGAATGCTTGTTCGATATGGAAACGTTGAATACAATTTCAATGACAAAGGGAGTCGGTGCTTACGAATTCATGTCGCCTGAAATGGTCAGAGAAGAAGATTACGATAATAAAACAGACGTTTACTCATTCGGAATCATTCTTTATTTCTTGTTTGTCGGAAATCTGCCAAAACAAAGCATGGCTGAAAAGGCAAGATCAGCACCAATTAAAATGCCATCTCCTTCAGATTCCATCTCTAAATTCTGCATCGATTTGATATCAGAATGCTTGTCGAATAATCCTGAAGATCGTCCATCTTTTGAAATGATCATTGAGAAATTGAAAAACATTTCTTACAATCTTGCTTCAAAAGTAGATAACGAAATTGTTTCTAGTAGACACAAAGAACTAGATGAATTAATATCTACTTGAATAAAAAGAAAAAACTTACTGATACTTCTTGCTTTATGATATTTAAACCAGTCTTCGTAATCAACAATTTTTTTTTTTTTTTATTAAATTTTTATTATGATTTTAATCAAAATAGAAGTATTTTCATCAAATGAAAGAAGTAAACATTAAAAGTGGAAACTAATATGATTATTAATGAAATTAATAATAAAGATTATTCCTTATTATGATAATATAATTATTTTAAAAATTTAAGATTAAGTATTTTTAATTCCAAATCTTAAAAAGAAATTCTTTAAACTTTTAAAACAATAATCGAAATATCATAAATCTAAAAAAAAAAAAAAAATCTTTCAAATTAATGATTTAAGTTAACTTACATTTCAAAATATAAGAATCCAAATTTGATCCTTATGAATATGAAATTGAAATAGAATTGTAGTAAAATGCTTTTTTTTTTTTTTTTTTTTTGTTTTTTTGAAATAGATATTTATTTGATAAAAAGTTTGTTCAGTATTTACTTATTTAAAAACTATTTTTGAATAAAAACAAATAAATAAAATAATAATATTATAAATTCTGGACATTTCTTAATTAAATTCAGAAAATATTTATGGATTAAAATTTTCTATTTGAGTTAACCTAATATCAGAATTTTTTAAATTAATTTGAATTAAGGTATTCAATTAAATCATAGTTTTGGAACCATATTTTAACCATATAAATGAATATCAAAATATAGATATAAATAAAATTTTCTTAATAAAAATGTTTAGGGCAAAACCTTTCAAAAAACCATAATACTGAAAATTTGAAAATACGTTCAAAAAGCTTTTATTAATTTATTTAAAATATGAATCCGCAACCAACTAAAAAAAATATTAAAAATAATCAATCACAAATACAACAAATACCTAATTTTACTTTACCACCTTTTTTATTTCCTAATCAAACAACAATATCAAATATAATGTCTAATCAAATCGCCCAATACTTAAATAACCTCAATATTTTCATTCCTAATAATGCTAATAGTACAATTAATGATCAAAATCAAAATAAAACTTGTTATCCTCATTTTACAATAATTACAAATAATTATTTTATTGAAACTGATGATGCTATATCAAAAGAAGCAAATATCGAAAATATTGATGATGCTAATTATAAAAAAAATCATGAAGATTTTAATAGCATAATTAAAAAATTTGTTCATCATCTTGAATCCATTAAAGAAGAACAATCTATTGTTGCTATGACTAATCCTTTTAAAATTGGTAGGAGAAAATTATATGATATTGTAATTATTTTAGATGCAATAGGTTGTTGTAAAAAAAACAATGCTGATTGCCTTGCTTGGATAGGATATAATAATATTAAAAAACATTTTGAGGAATTGATCAAAGAAAAGAATATTAATAATTATGATCTTTCATTAGATCAACTTTTTCCAGTTGATGATTGCATGGGACTTTCAAATATTACAATTTATTTCATTCTTTTGTTTTATGCATTAAAAATAGACCATTTGGGTATACATTGTGCTGCAAGGTTTCTGACAAGAAACACTTATCGCTATAAAAAAACATTGACAAAAATTTTGGAAATTGAAAAAATATTGACAGCAATTGATTTGATGTGTAAGGCTGCCCAAAATGATGAGGTTTTATTGGCAACAAAGGATTTTCAATTAGAAATTGTTCCCGAAATAAATGATCAATCACAAACGAATGTTGGATCTATCAATTCATTTTTAAATAGTGAAAAAAGTAGCATAAATGACGCAATCATACAAAGGAGAAAAGAATTTGAAAGTTTTAATAAAGTTAAAAAAAATACTTAAAATCAATTAGTATGTATTGCTAAATTTAGAGTTTTATAAAATAGAATTGCTCATACATAATTTTGTATTAATGCTAAATAATGATTGTTTTATTAATTTTAAAATAATGATTTCAGATAATCCATTTATAAATAAATCATTCATCAATTTTCAGCATATTTACACCATCTTATATCAGTTAATGAGAGCGCCCAATTAAGATCTGTATATCAAGAATTAAATCCAGAGATGGCCAAACTATGGTCAGTTATTAAAAGAGCCTCCGAAAAAATCGACAAGTCAAGACTAACCGATGAGCAAATACGATTCATCGAGCAAACAATTTTAGAATTTGAACTAAAAGGAGCAGATCTCAGTGACAATAAGAAAGAAGAATTATTACAAATTGAAGTCGAAACAGCAAAATTAACTGAAAAATATAGATCAATAATTTGACCATTATCAAATTAAAATTGAAAAGCAAATCTTCTTGGCTTTGACACATTTGCTGACTTGGCTCTCAAAAACATGATGGCATTGAATGGGGAAAACACTCTTCATTTCGTTGATGATCTTCATGGCAAAGTATATTCCAAATTCATGATTGAAAACGAAGAACTCATTAAATACAAACGAAAAATTGTTAGTGATGAGAATGCTGAGATTTTCCCCTGGGAACGCTTGTATTACAGTGAGTTGTTATGTGAAGAAAAAAATGATTTTGATTATGAAATTCTTCGACAATATTTTTCTATTGAAAAAGTTTTAAACGGTCTCTTTCACATCACTTCGTCTCTCTTTGGAGTTGAATATAGAGAATGTGAAACATTTTACCGTTCTTCACCATCTGAGCTTTCAATTGTATGCAAAATTGAGGTGGGGCATGAAGATGTCAAATATTTCGAAGTTTTTGACAAAAAAACAGGTGAACAACTTGGCGGTTTTTATGCAAATTTGTATGCAAGAGAAATTTTAAAATTAATAAAATAATTGATTGATTGAGAATTTTTATTGGAAAAGTTATAAAATATTTCAAATTATGAAATCGATTTCGGTTATTATATGATCGGTGTATATTTGAATTCATCAAATCCAAGACCTTCATAAAACAGTTCGTTTATTTCTTTTTGAAAAGGAAATATTACTTCTTTATGAGCGTTTTTTGAAATGCTTATTCGACCAAATAAAATTGGATATGGAGGCGTGTAGATGATGTCATACATAACTTGGATGATTTTGTTAATTTCTTCTTCAAAAATATTTTTATATTTCTCGCTTGAAACAATGAACTCAAATATTTCATTTCCATCTTTGAATACTTTTATTTCTTCTTCTTCTCTTGAATTTATATTATCGTTCACACACTTACACACTTGTTCTTCTTTAATATTTATTACTATTTCTTTCTTGATTCCTTTATTCTCAAGATATTTCCTCTCTTTTATTTTTTTCTTGATTCCTTCAGTATTTTCACCTTGAATTTTTTCTTTTGTTCTTGATGAACTCATTTGGTCTTGTTTCGAATTTACATCATTGCCAGTTCCTTTCTTTAATGTCAAATTTGTCTGATTGCACAGATTGAATAATGGAAATCTCAAAATGAAAATTTTGAGATTTGAGAAAAATGTTTCGGTGTCTTCTTCTTCAATTTTAATCTGAAATGTTGAATGTTCGCTGTTGTTCAAAAGTTTTGAAAATGATCTTGTGAAATATTTCTTTGATTCTTCAAATTTTCCTTTGCTGAAATAGAATTTACAAAGTTTTAGATTTGTCATACAAATGATGAATGTTTTTGATATTTCAAGTTGTTTATCATAATATTGACGGTTGTGAAATATCAATGGATAATTTTCATTGTCTGATGCATTTTTGTAACATTCAATGTATTCTTCTGATTCTTGATTTTCTCTTTCTTTTTTTTCTTCTGACTTTTTTTGCATTTCTTTCTCTTTCAAATGGCCAAGATTATAAAATGCGAGTGCAAAATTGTGTTTTGATGATCGTTGGTACATGTACTCTGCATTCCCGAGTTTATTAAGATAAATTTCATTTAAAAGTCCAAAGTTGTTCTGTCCAAAAGGATATTCGCCAAAAGCTGCTTCTTTGATGTATTTCGTCGCATTTTCGATGTCTTCATAAATTGTGAGATAAATCAAGCCAAGGTCATTATGTGAGTGATAAAAATAATTGTTGTAGATGCTTTTAATATAATAACATTTATCTACAATATTGTATACTCTTACTTGATCATAATGAATTTCAATTGATTTCAAGAAGTACTGAACAGCCAGTTGAATTTTGACTTTAAGAATATCTCCTCTTGAATAAAAAACACCAAGAAAGAAGAGTCCATCTGGATTATTGTTGTATACTGACATCTCATAATAATTTTTTGCTTTGTCATAATTTTGTTCATCTCTTTGACCTTCAAAATAAAGTGTACCAATTTCAAAAAGTGCTTTCGAATTTCCTTGTCTTCCTGAGAGTTCATAATATTCTTTAGCTTTTCTATAATTCGTACAAACTCCTTGTCCATTATAATAAAGTTTACCCAATTTAAACAATGCTTTTGAATTGTTCATTTTTGCTGATTGTTCATAAAAATCTTTCGCTTTTATATAACTTTTTTCAACGTCCCGTCCTTTCAAATATAGATTTCCTATTTTATAAAGAGCTTCAGAATTATTATTTTGAGCAGCCAATTTATAATATTTCATTGATAATAAATAGTCTTTTAGTTTTCTATATAAATTACCCATATTGGCATATGCCAATATATTATCATCTTTAATTGAAGATTCAAAATATTCTTTAGCTTTATGATAATCTTGTTTAACTCCAGATCCATTATAATAAAGAGTTCCTAAATTAATAAATGCGTCTGAGTTGTTTTGTTGAGCTGATAATTCAAAATATTCTTTGGCTTTATTATAATCTTGTTCAACTCCATATCCATATTCATAAAGGAGTCCTAAATTATTAAATGCATCTGAGTTGTTTTGTTGAGCTGATAATTCATAATATTCTTTAGCTTTATTATAATCTTGTTTAACTCCAGATCCATTATAATAAAGATCTCCCAAATATTTAAATGCATCTGAGTTGTTTTGTTGAGCTGATAATTCATAATATTCTTTAGCTTTATTATAATCTTGTTCAACTCCAGATCCATTATAATAAAGGAGTCCTAAATTGTTAAACGCATTTGGGTTATTTTGTTTAGATGATAATTCATAATATTCTTTAGCTTTATTATAATCTTGTTCGACTCCATATCCATTATAATAAAGATCTCCTAAATTATTAAATGCGTCTGAGTTGTTTTGTTGAGCTGATAATTCATAATATTCTTTAGCTTTATTATAATCTTGTTCGACTCCATATCCATTATAATAAAGATCTCCTAAATTATTAAATGCGTCTGAGTTGTTTTGTTGAGCTGATAATTCATAATATTCTTTAGCTTTATTATAATCTTGTTCAACACCAGATCCATTTTCATAAAGGAGTCCTAAATTGTTAAACGCATTTGGGTTATTTTGTTTAGATGATAATTCATAATATTCTTTAGCTTTATTATAATCTTGTTCGACTCCATATCCATTATAATAAAGATCTCCTAAATTATTAAATGCGTCTGAGTTGTTTTGTTGAGCTGATAATTCATAATATTGTTTCGCTTTATTATAATCTTGTTCAACTCCATATCCATATTCATAAAGGAGTCCTAAATTATTAAATGCATCTGAGTTGTTTTGTTGAGCTGATAATTCATAATATTCTTTAGCTTTATTATAATCTTGTTCAACTCCATATCCATTATAATAAAGATCTCCTAAATTATTAAATGCGTCTGAGTTGTTTTGTTGAGCTGATAATTCATAATATTGTTTCGCTTTATTATAATCTTGTTTTTCTTCATATAGTGAACCAATTATAATAGATAAATCACATCCTTTAAGTAATAATAATAATGTGATGCTTTTCTCTTTAATTGGAACAAATTGATTAAAAATAATAAATGATTCAAATATTAATTGCAAGCTTTTTGGCTCTATATAATCCTTATTAAAATGCCTATATAACATTGGAAAAATTTTATTGGACGAAATATATTTTAATTCTTGACTTGTAATTCGTTTTTCTGCATCAAATTTTAAACAGTTTGAAAAAATGGTCTGTATAATTTCTGATGCTTGAGTCAATTTTGGAATTACATTTTCTTTCTTTTTGTAAAGATTTTTCTTTTCATACATAAAATAAATAACACAACCGAATGAATAGATATCTGATGCATATGATACATTTTCACCTCGAAGTTGTTCTGGTGATATATATGCCATTGCACCGACATCATTTGTCATCTCCTTTGATGCAATTGATTCTTCTCCTTCATTCAGTGAGCGAATTGAGTCAAAATCTGAAATGTAAGGAAGAAAGTCATGATCAAGAAGAATATTATCTGCCTTGATGTCACGATGAATGCACTTGTTTGTGTGAAGATAATCAAGACCTTGAATAATTCGACTTATCGTTAAAATATAAAATGTTTCATCTATTTTTTCTTGATTTGATAAAACATTCGAATAAAGTGAACCATTGCTCATGAACTTGTAAATAATTCCTGTTATTTGATTTTTTTCTTTTACAAATCCATAACAGCGAGTTAAACATCGATGAGAGAAATGTTCACAAAATTTTTTTTCATGATCTCTTTCTCTTTTTGTTTTTTCAAAATCAGAAAATATTTTCATCAGAAAAATGTGTAGACTTTCAATGTGAAGAGACAGGCAGTATGTTGCTTTGGGATTAGATACAATTGTTCTCAGAATATAAAAATCTTTTTTGTTAAAATCGATAAGATCTCTTTTATTTTTAAGATTATACTCTGTCTGATTTGTTTGCGGCAAACGAAAAAAATCATTGAATTCTTTTCTCAGTTTTTGTTCTTCAGTTCTTTCTGTATCATCAAAATAGAAGAATGATTTATCTGTGAAATATTCAGATGGACAAAAATATCGTCTGATCAAATATCCAGCAATTGGATGTATCGTTTTCTTCACAAATTCGTTATTCCTGATGACTGACGAAAAATTTTGGCAGAAATAATTAATTTCTTCTTTTGATTCTAATTCTTGCTTTATTTCTTTTTCTTCTACAATTCTAATTAAGCTTACATTGATGATTAATGATCCATTTCCTTTCAAATGAGAAATAATTTTCTTGATTATCGGTATTTCAATTTTTTCAATAATAATGCAATGGTATTCAACACAAAAAATTATATCGATTTTACCTGCTTCTTCTTTGTCTGAGTTTTGAACATTGGCATTATTTGATTGACAGATAACAGAATTATCTTTTAAAATATAGTATATTATAAATTTAAACTTTTTTAAATAATCAAATAATAAATTTCTTATTTGATTTTCATCAGAATCTTCAAGTGCAAATATATAATTGAGATACTTGAAAGAAAATTTTGAATAAATGCTTTTTAATTTGTCATTTGAGATTTGGTCAAGCATTGAAAAATAGTTTTGGGGCAATTTCTGGAAAGATAGTTTTAGCATTTAGAGTAACCTCGTTTATTAAATTGAGAGAATAAAGTATTCAAATACTAAAAATGATTGAATGCATTCAATAGTTTAATCAGTTAAATAAACAATTATTATCATTTGAATACTCAATCAGTGAATATTTAATTAATTGCAATCATTTAAAACTTTCAAATTTCTTTCAATTTAACCAGTGATTAATTTTTAAAAAATTGTTGAATAAGTTGTATAAAATTATGATATTGAATCACCAAAAGAATAGGCTTGTTATTCTGATATCAATTATCAGGTTTGGCACTTTTTTAACTCAGATAATCGATATTAAAATGTTATCGATTGGAACTTTTCATTGATGAAATCGATTATCAAGTATGAAATGTGATACAAAAAAGATATTCTTTTGATATCGAATCTTGATTAATCGAAATTAATACCTGAAAAAACCATTAAAAATAGTATTTTAATGGCATAAAATAAATATATTCTAACTTATTATGTAAAAGAATCAGTTTTTATTAAATTTTATAACAAATTGACCATGACAGGCCAAATTGGCACACCACTTTACATGGCGCCAGAACTTTTTGAAGGCGACTGCCACTACGGTCCAGGTGTTGATGTTTACGCATTTTCGATGATTGCGTTTGAAATTGTGAGTGGTGAAGTCCCATTCAACGAATTTAGTGGTTTGCCGCCAGTTGCACTCGCAGTGAAAGCTGCGAGTGGGAAGCGACCGAAGATTCCAGCCAGTGTTCCATCGAAGATGGCGAAACTGATCCGTCGCTGCTGGAGCCAGGAAGCAGAAAGCCGTCCTTCATTCGATGAAGTATTCAGCGAACTTTCGAGCGACCTTTCAATGCTTGGCGACGACGTCGATGAAGACGAGATCTTCTCTGGAATCTTTTCTTCACTTCCTTCTCCTTCTTCTTGCTCCTGTTCCTTTTCATCAAGCATGTCAATGTAGTCACGGATCTCGTCTTCATCGACGTCGTCGAAAGTAATTACAAAAAAGCGATCAAATATTATGAAGAAGCAGCAGAACTCGGAAACTCATACGCAATCAACGGTCTTGGCGTTTGCTATTACAATGGTGAAGGGGTCAAACAAAATTACGCGAAAGCAATTGAATACTATAAGAAGGGAGCAGAACTCGGAAACTCATATGCAATCAACGGTCTTGGTCTTTGCTATGAAAATTGTGAAGGTGTTGCACGAAACATGGCCAGAGCAATTGAATGCTATGAAAAGTCAGCCGAAATGGGAAACCATTGTGCATTACGCAATCTTGCAATTTGCTATGAAGATGGGGTTGGAGTTACGAGAAACATGTCCAAAGCGATTGAATATTATGAAAAGTCAGCGAAACTCGGAAATGAAAATGCAAAAAATCGATTAAGAGAACTTAAAGGATCACATTAAACACAAACTCACAAACAAGGAAAATAATTCCAACTTGGAAATTCCAAGTTTTTTTTCCCTGAGCTTTTCTTCAACTGTAGCAAGAACAAAATGATAAAAAACGCGTAAATACTTTAATATAATAAGTTATCAATATCATAGAGCAATTTTTTTCGTGCATTTCATCCAAATCTTAAAATGCTGATACTGATATCTCTACGCCATGCTTATCAAAATACAAAAACAAATGCAAATATACCGCAATTAACGCTTTAATAACAACATGCATTTTATCTACCATACGAATTTCGAAATTTTCATTTTGACTCTCATAATTAATATTTTCAGTAGCTAAACTAGTATAATCAACATACATAATTACAATAATATTAATGTAATTTACTAGTATAATCAACATACATATTAACTGATTCGAGATTATAGCAGTTATGATAATTACTCTTTAAATATTAAAATTAATATTACGGAAACAATCAATATTTCTTTACTGCAAGATCTCTTATATGAAATTACAACAAAAGAGATGATTTGTCATATTGCATTAAAAATTTACCTTGTTTTTAAATAATAGTTTTTTTGTTTTAATATGTTTCTAAAAATTTTGTGAGTATAAATGGCTTAATATATATAAAAAACAGTGTAAGAAATAATTTTATAAAAGATTAGGACTTGTTATTTCATCTAAAGTTTATGATCAAAAAGCATTAAATAAAGGTCTCTATCCGGAAAATTGAAAGTCCTCAAGAATTTTTTATCTTTCCGAAACGATAAGAAAATACATCCGTAACTTTCTCGCACATCGAATTATGAAAGTTCACAAGCTCATCAATAACTTTGATATTAAATGATCATTTAGTATTTATTCTATATTTTATTTTAACCATGGATTATAATGAAATCCAATTTTTATTGCTGAAGCTGTAATTGGAATGTGAGTTAATGATGAATATCTATTGAGATTATCATCTCCATTTGATGTTACAGATGATGGAATTGATATTCTCCTTAGTGATGAGCATCCTTTGAAAGTTTGAAATCCAATTGATATTACAGAAGAAGGAATTATTATTTTTGTTAATGATGAACATTCTCTAAAAACATAATTTCCAATTGAAGTTACTGATGATGGAATTGAAATTTGTGTTAATGAACGACAATGACTGAAAGCTTCATCTCCAATTGAAGTTACTGATGATGGAATTGAAAATGAAACTTGTGTTAATGATTTACAATCTTTGAATGTTTCTATTTCAATTGAAATTACAGAAGAAGGAATAAGGACTGTTGTTAATGATGCACATTGACAAAAAGAACCTTTACCAATTGATGTTACAGATGATGGAATTATGATTTGCGTCAATGATATGCAATATTTGAAAGAATTATTCCCAATCGATGTTACAGATGTTGGGATTGTAATTTGTGTTAGTGATCGACAATAAGAGATTGTGTAATCTCTAATTGAAGTTATTGATGATGGGATTGGGATTTCTTTCAATGAAAAACATCCTTCGAAGGCAGAATTTCCAATTGATATTACTGAAAAAGGAATTGTAATATGCTCTAATAAATAACAACCATTGAAAGCACCATCGCCAATTGAAGTAACAGAAGAAGGGATTGTGATTTGTGTCAATAATGAACATCCAAAGAAAGCAGAATCCCCAATTGAAGTTACAGAAAGAGGGATTGTAATTTCTCTCAAAGAATTGCATTCACTGAAAGCAGAATTACCAATTTCAATATCATTCTGTGATAATAATATTTCAATAATGTCTTGATTATTATTTTTTGCAGCTGAGTGAATGGCTGAAATACAATAAAAATAATAATAATTGAATTTTATCAAATATTTCATTTTAGAATTTTTTCTTTATAATATTTTTTAGTGATGACAGCGTTTACATCAATATTCATGTTTTCTAAATAAAATTTGACAAGTTTAACATAATCGAATTCGCACAAATAATAAAAAGAATATTTAAATTTTATATTTTTTGGGAAAAAACAATAATTGTGATAAGCATATGCACATCGAAAAATATTATTATAATAATTTATTTCAAATCGAAGTCCTTCTTCATTTTTTGATATAAAATTCCTTCCTAGAAAATTGTTGATAATGTAGTTTGAAAGGTCATTGTGATGACATTTTATTGATTCTTTAAGAACTTTTACATAATCACATTTTGGAGGTTTAATTGATTTGTGTTTAAGATATTCGATTAATTCTGTTTCATCACTATGGATCGAAAATAACCACATATTCGAACTTAGTTCATATCCGATATTTTCTAAGCATCTTATAATTTCAATTGATCCAAAAAAAGCGGCATATTCAACATATGTGACATTTTCATTCATCAAATATGAATTCGTTTCAAAGACTGACAATGGAACTGTTTCTGTAAGTAATAAGTTCATCTTGTTGGCATAGACAAAGAATGCTTTTGCTTGTCTTAATCGAATGAGTTTGCATAAATAATTATCATTTTCACCTTCTTTTCTTTTTTCATAAAAATCACTTTTTTTTTCTTTGATTATTTCTTTAATAAAAGAAGTGTTAGTCAAATATGAATTTTTTGTTTTGAATCCTATGTGATTTTTTTCATTTATTTCACCAAATTCTGGTTTACCGTATTTTTGAATGAATTCTTTTGTGATGAACGGTCTGATTTCCGGTGCAAAATACTGTGCATACTTTTTTTGGTAAATAAAATCATTTTTAGTTATTTGTGATACAATATATTCATTAAATGTCATGATTTTTTCTTCAACTAGAAATAAAAGAAGTCTTTTGTTATATTTAAAAATTTCAAAGATTTCTGTACTACTGAAATATTCAGTGATCTTGCTTTTAAAATGTTGAAGAATGCGCTCAATTTTATTCAAAAAATTGTTAACTCGTTTATGATTATTCATAATTTTACTAATTAGATGTAACAATTCTTTGAATTCGTATCGTTGTTCTGCGATTTGTTGATCTTTAATAATTTGAATTAGATTTTCAAAATTTTCTTCGATATTTGATTCTTCTCTTAGGTATTCTAGAAAAACTCTCTGGATATTTTTCATTTTATCAATCCAAGATTCAATGCTCATATTTTTTAATATAATATTTCAATAAAAATATTCAAAAAAAAAAAAAAAAAAAAAAGCCAATTCGATTTTACCCTTTGAAGGTCAAATTTAAAAGAGAGTAATAATGTGGATAGTATTCAATATTTTGAAAATATCCACCCAATTTTATATTTTTTTACATTGTACTTTTAAAAATATTTATTAATATTGCAATTATGCTCTAAGATTTTAATTTTAAAGGGGATTTTGAACTTTTTTAATATTATAATAATGATTATATCTTTCCTATCTAACATTATTTGAGAAAGAATTAATAAATATAATACCTAATTCTGTATCATATATTGATATTAGCATGCTCCTGAGGTATATATTTAAAAATGAACTAAAATTTCTGGAATTTAAAAAAAAAAAAATTGGTTTTTTGTTAAATTTTATTGATTTTGGAGGATTATGGTTAATCCCATTACTTAAAAATTGAATATATTAATTTTATTCATGTTTAAAATAAAATGAACTGATAATAGCAACAAACTACTCGATAGGTGCATTTAAGAATTTCTTTTAAATATGGACCTCGATAATTTCATTAATACATTGATATTAAATGTGATATCAATTTAGAATATTTTATAATAAACATATTAGATATATTAGATATAAATAAAAATATAAAATATATAAAATAAAATTACATCAATAAATTGTTTCAGTTTCTGTAAATAATTTTCTTCCTGTAGGCTATGCGTATTCAATGTTAGAAGCTTCATTAATTAATTTTAATTATACAACTTGAGGTACCTCTTAGTATTAGCCGTTCCCGGACCCATCAGTTGGTTCTGAAACAGCACACAATGACAGCTTAAGCAATGTCCTGCTGACGCTTTCTCCCATCTGATTTTAATCTCTTATAACTGTCATTTGTCAGATGGATGTGACAGTTTCCATCATCTTGTCTATATTACAGGTTGAAAGAGGAAATGAAAAATAAAACAAAGAAAAAAGAAAAAAAAGAATAGTAAAAAGGGCACTGTTAGTGCATGACTTTAATCCCAGCACTTGGGAGGCAGAGGAAGGCAGATTTCTGAGTTTGAGGCTAGCCTGGTCTGCAAAGTGGGTTCCAGGACAACTCGGGCTACAGAGAGAAACCCTGTCTTGAAAAAACAGAAAAAAAAAGAAAAGAAAAAGAAAAGAAAACAAAAAAGAAAGAGAAAATGAGGGGGAAAAAAAGCACAGAATCTGGAATGAGCATTCACTTTTTAAAGGTTTTAATAAAGTTCTCATAGTTGGGGTGTGGGAAGAAAAAGAGAAAGTATCAAGCTTTTCATAGCCAGAGTTGCCAGATCAATGAGAAGCTCTAGCACAACATTCTGTAAGAATCCAGAAAGTTTGTTTTATTTGGATGGAAAGAGAACTTTCTGCCCATGAGTCACAGGCATGAAAAGGTAAAAATGAGGTTAAGAAACAGACTGAATTGTTTGAGTTGGAATTTAAATAATTACCATAAATGATTGTTGATCAAAAATGTAATCCTTTAGATTAGTGACCCATTTCAATTCTAATGAGTATATAACCAGCCTTAGGTGGTCACACATTTTTGCTTTGGAGAATATGTTTGTAAACAAATAATAATTTTTTTAAAGAACTTCGTACATCTTTATATTAAAAATTAAAAAATAAATAGAGGAAAAATATTTTGTCAGATCTTTTTATTTGGCCTTTTTTTGCAGGTCAATTTCATATTTCTAATCGTTATTCTTTTTTTTACTCAAAATTACGTAATATGTATTCGTTTATCCCGCATAAAGCTCACTAAGTTCTTTAAAATTGTGTATTAAACGTTTTGAACACCAAATTTTCATAAAAATTAGCGTCTTAAAATTACGTTAAAATCTTTGAAAAACTACCAATATCAAACAAAAAGCAAAATATTCATACAAAAAGTACCTGAATAAATAAAAAACACTCATTGAAAACAACTTTTTTATTTTTTTCAAATTTCATTTTATTTCATTTGCTCTTGTTTTCAAATAGCAATCGACTATATCATTTATTTTCTGATATAGATCTTGATATTCTCAGAAATTTTCTCATTTTTTATATTTTAAGATAAATATCTTGACTAATTATTTCTATTTTAGTTAGATACTAAGTAAATGTCAGCTTTATATGATTTAGAATTAAAATCCATGAAGATCTACTCTTATAATGGAAGTTTAATCTTGATTATACATTGAATTTAAATTTATTTGGTTAGTGAATCATTAACGTAAAAAAATAGTGGCATTAGTTTGTTACATAATGATATTCTTTTTTTATTTTTACTTCCATTATATTATTTAAAATAATATACTATACTATTTTAAGATTTTAAAATTTTGATTTATATTAATATTTATCATATCTTTGGCTATTTTAAAATTGCTAAATGTTTAAAGCAACTCATGATATTCATGTTTAGGCATATCTCATAAAAAAAAGTAAATTGAGAATGAATATTTTTTTAATTCAATATTGAATTAAATATAAAAATATAAAATCTTCTGAATTACTTCAAAAAATAATTTAAACTATACCCTTAAGAATAAACTTTTTTATTAATGTATAAATATGAAGATATTAATTTATATGAAGGTATAATGTAATCATTAACGAAATTATTGATCATTTTGAGAATAAAATTGTTCACTGTAATCACCAAATCCTTTTTGATTTTGATTCATGAAATTATTTCCATGAAAATTGCAGTGTTTGAATCCATGTCCATGACCGTGTTGATGACCGTGTCCATGTCCGTGTCCATGAAATTGATGATTTCCAAATCCTTGATGATGTCCTTGATGGAAATGATTTCCTCGATGGAAATGATTTCCATAATCTCCTTGATCTCCTTCTTCTTCATTTCTTTGATTTCTTTTTTCTCCTTCTTCTTCATTTCGTTGACATCCTTGATGCCAATGATGACCAAAACGGCCACCATTAAAACCATGATGATTACAACCACAATGATGATGATTATGATGATTGTGATCATGTTGATGAAATTCATGAAATTCCATATTATTATTGTTGTTGTTGTCATTGTTGTTGATTTCGAATCCATTTTCGTTAGATTCTTGTTGACATTCTTGCAATTGTTGTTGATCACACATTAAAATAAAGTGAAGTAAATGTGATCATTAAAAAACTTTAAAAAAACATAAAATTTCAAAATGAATGAAGTGAGTTTTGACTTGAAAAATTTTAATCTGAAATTTCAATAAAAATTGAATTTTAAATAATCTTTAAATATTTGATTAGTTTATTTCATATTCTCTCAAATTTGTTAAGTTTATTCTTGCGATTATGCATTTTAAAAAAAATAATATAAAAAGTCAATTTTTTTATAAAAAGTCAAGTAAATTTTATATTTTAATCATTTTTAAAATGTATAATTTATAGAATATTATATTAATGATTTTGAAAGTTTTTGATATATCAAATTTCATGAGCATTCATTAATATTAAAAAGTTTATTACAATTTAGAAATATTCATTGATTTGTATAATTTGTTAATAAAAGATATGATTTAATTTTTATAGATATGATTTTATTCTAAGTCAAAACTCACTTCATTCATTCATTTTGAAATTTTATGTTTTTTTAAAGTTTTTTAATGATCACATTTACTTCACTTTATTTTAATGTGTGATCAACAACAATTGCAAGAATGTCAACAAGAATCTAACGAACATGGATTCGGAATCAACAACAATGACAACAACAACAATAATAATATGGAATTTCATGAATTTCATCAACATGATCACAATCATCATAATCATCATCATTGTGGTTGTAATCATCATGGTTTTAATGGTGGCCGTTTTGGTCATCATTGGCATCAAGGATGTCAACGAAATGAAGAAGAAGGAGAAAAAAGAAATCAAAGAAATGAAGAAGAAGGAGATCAAGGAGATTATGGAAATCATTTCCATCGAGGAAATCATTTCCATCAAGGACATCATCAAGGATTTGGAAATCATCAATTTCATGGACACGGACATGGACACGGTCATCAACACGGTCATGGACATGGATTTAAACACTGCAATTTTCATGGAAATAATTTCATGAATCAAAATCAAAAAGGATTTGGTGATTACAGTGAACAATTTTATTCTCAAAATGATCAATAATTTCGTTAATGATTACATTATATCTTCATATAAATTAATATCTTCATATTTATACATTAATAAAAAAGTTTATTCTTAATTTGAATTTTTACATTTCAATCTATTCATTATTTCATTTCTTCTTTTATTTATTATATCTTTCAAATATTACTATTATGGATTCATGACTTTTTTCTCAAAGAAAAAAAAAAAATAAAAATAAAAATAAAGCAATCAAGGAAAACATTAAACGTATAAAAATAATAAACGTATTTTCTACATATACAAAATGACTTATTGCTTTGAATTGAATCATTATCTGAACTTAAATTTTTTAATATAATAACATTTACATGTGAACATTAATTTGCAATAAATAGATAATAAATATATAAAACACAAGTTGAGATGCTAAAATTTTATGGGACACCCTATATCTTTCAATTACATTCAAAATCATATCTTTCAATATAATTCAAAATAATATTTTTCAATGACATTCGAAATCATATATATCAATGAAATTTTAACATGATATTTTGTTGAACAGCATTTTATTTAGCAGTTGAAAAATAAAACATTGAAATCGTTAGACTTTTATTGACGAATGATAAACTTAATATCAATAGGAAATGCATTTATAGAATTTTCTTCATTACAAAACCTAAAAATTCCATCATCAGTGTCTTTTATTGGTGAAATATCATTTGGCCTCTGTACTTCGCTTAAAAAGTGTCAATCTAAGTTCCTTCATTATTGGAGGAAATAGAAAAAGAAACTTTATGGAAAAAAGAATCTTTGGATGATTTTGCAATTATTTCTTCAGTTACAAAAATCAATTGGGCAGTATTTGCTAGTTGTTCTTCATTGAAACAAATATTTTTCCATTCGAATATAATTGAAATTAATGGATGAAATTATAATATATTCAATAATATTATATAATTATTTCTTTTATAATTTCATCTAGAACATTGACATCAATTGATTTCTGCTGCAAAAAAATATGAATAATTTCGATTTGTTTATTTTCAAATGCAGCATGTAATGCTGTTCTGTTAAGGGCAAAGTTGGTTTTGCCAAAAATTCAATAATAATTCAAAAAAATGAATAAAAATCTTTTTTTTTTTTTGTCAGAGTACTGAAATTATTTTGGAAGTATTCAATTTTGGAAGTATTCAATTTTGGAAGTATTCATTTTTTTCTTACACGAAAAAAAAAGATCGAAGATTTCTGATGAATCAAAAAAAAAACTACGACTTCTTTCTTGTGGCGAATAAATAAGATTATTCAGTATATTTTTTTTATACATATAAAATTACAAAGAATAAAATAAAAAAAATATCAAAATACGTATAGTTGGCTCTTCTATAAGTTAATTTTTTATTTAAAAGAATGATATAACTAGAAAGTATATAAGTTATATAATAATATTTATAATTTTTTGTTGATGTATCTTTGCTTTTTAATCATCCACGACAATTTTTTCCCAAGCATTTACAAAAAACAACTTTCTGTCTGATCGCTTTATGGGAAATAAATTGAAATATATTATTTATGAGACTAATATAAAGCTATATTTTGTATAATCACTTTGATATAATGATTATTTATCGAGGAAAATTGAATTGAAGTTAGTATCATGAAATTTTTCTGAGAGGTGAGTTGGCTCTTCTCTCAAAATTTTTAAAAAATAAAAGTAGAAAAGAACGGTACTGCGATCGGATGTAAAGTGTCAAAAGTATTTAAAAAACTGTAATAATCGAAACAAACCAAATATATAAATAGAACACATTATATATAATAACTTATTAAAATATTGGAAGGATTTTCTAATTTTATTTTGAGATTTATGTTCATAAAATTTGAATAAAAAACTCATTTTTTTTCATATTGTATATGTATAATTGGAAATTGTATTAAAAAAATTATGATTAAAACCACGTTAAAAGAGGTATTCACTTTGAGGGTTTTGACTGTATTTTTTATAAAAAAATATAAAAATTAAAACGCATTTATTTAATAAATGATACATTAAGGGTGAGGGTCAAAAAAAAGCTTTCTGTTACATTAAACTTCACGGTATATAGATTCAAAATTATATAGGTTATAGATGTTAATTTTGCTTCTACACAGAGTTGTGCTTCGTTTAAAATCCACTTTTTCAATACTTTTTAAAACTTTTTCAATGTTTTTAAAAATGAAGTTAAGCTAGATCAATATAAGGTATCTCGTTGTATTTTATGTATAATTATTTTTGGAAGCAATTGAAAAAGATCATAACAGAAGCATTTTTAAAATTTTTTTCTTTGCAGCAAATATCTTTTTTATATTTGAAGTATAATTATCAGAATTTTGTATTTAAGCATATGCATTGTTTTAATTATTTTAAATATTGTTATATTTTATAAAATAGATTCCAAAAAATTAAGTAGATATTGAAAAACAAATTCTTTATTGTAAGCGGTTTTTTAAAATTGAGAGGAATTCCCATTGAATTTGTAAAATTTTCTGATATATGCTTTTTTTATATATTTAGTCATAAAATATAATATTTAATTATTTTTATAATTTTCAGCTTAAAAAAATTATTTTTTTCCAGTTTGACCCTCACCCTTAAAAATTACAAAATGATTTATGCGCTAGTTTTTGAGAAAATTCGATTTTATTAAAAAAATTATTTTTTTCAATGTTCATGAGCCATTTAAAACCGTAAAATATCATATAAAAAAATTGAAAGAAAAATTTTCCAAAATGCCACTATAATTTAATTCAAAATTTTGAATATTTTTTAATTATATGTACGTTAAAAAACGTTTATTTTTTATTTTGAGTAAAATAAATGAATCATATTTTCAAAAAATTGGCCGCATAAAATCATTAATGCTTCTAGAAATAAATTCACATGGCCAATATAATCATTATATTAAAGTTGTAGAATCATATAAAGACATTTTTTAATGAAAAATGCTTTTTAGGTTTGAAAGTATGAAGAATGCAGATTTTGCAGTTTCTGAATTAGGAAATAATTAGAAATTTTCATTTATTATGACAATACTTTGGAATAATGAAGATATCCAAAATATATTCGATGTTATAAATAAAAAGATATAATTATATTGTTAACTAAAATATGATTTTTTCCTCAATTTAATATTCAAATCATCATTTAAACATTTTATAGATTATTTTGATGATAAAAAGAAATAAAAATAATCTGTATTTAGCTCAAAAAATTAAAAAATTCATTTTAAAGAAGAAAAATGACCGTTAAGTCACTTAAGGTGAATACCTCTACGTGAAATCATTATATTTTGAAATTTCATTCAAAAAAAAAAAAAAAAAAAAAAAAAAATAGTTTTTGAAATATAATGAAATTTCAATAAGTAAATCGCATTCAAATTTTTCGAAAAATTTCATAATTTATTTATGATAGAAAACGCAATAAAAACAAAAAAGCAAGAACTCCATTATAATATTATATATAATATTATTTTTATATCAAAAATAAAAATATCTTAATAAAATCGTTATATAATAAAAAATTATCATGGCTCAATCAAATATTAAATGAAATAATTTTAGGTTTGATCAATAAAATTCACCTAAATTCTTCATTTTAAATATTCGATATGATATTAAAATATTTTATCATTATTGTTAAAATGTATTTATTTAAAATTTATATTAATATGTATATTTAAAAATATTATTATAATAAAGGAAATTATTTTTTTGATCAAGATTTTAAAAGAACAATCTTAATTTCTCAATTTTCACAAATCACAAAACAATTCAATTACAATATGTAAATATATCTGATAATAGAAGTTAAAAAATGTCAAAGCTTAAGTTTTTTTAGAAAATTAATATTTCATATAAATTAAAAATATAATAAAATAATAATAAATAATTAAAGATAAAAAAATTCATCGTGGCTTTTATTTGACCTACTCTTAATTTATTTTTTTTGGTATTTAAAAAGTTTAACTCAACCAAATCAATTTTTAAAAAATCCTTTCAAATATAATTCAAATTATTGAATTTCTAAAATTGTACAATATGAAAATTGTTTTATTGAACGATAAGCAATTTAATTTTTATTGAAATATTGTAAGATATGGATACACAAGATAGTTCTTTAGAAGATGATGGAATTTTAGAATATCCACAAGCACCAAATAAAGAAGGCCCTAGAAAATTTCTCATTTTCCTCATAATTTGTATCATATCAATTGTAGTTGTAATTATAATTGTAATTGTATTGGCTGTTGTGTTAACACGTAAAAAAAAGAAAAAAGCACCAGAAGTTCAAAATGAAGTTATTTTTTCAGGTTTAGATGATGCTCAAATTCTACAAGGCAAGTATTTCAATTGTTTAGAGGGAGTCAAAGCAATAACATCAGATGGAATAGATTTAACATCCAAAATATCTGTTACTGGAGAACTTAACACCGCCAAAGAAGGTGATTATGCTTTAACATATGAACTTTTTGATAATAATAACCAAAAAAAACAAAAGCAACGAAACATTAAAGTTCTAAAGAATCCAAATCTTGGAATTAAAAAGCCAGTTCCACTATATTCACTTGATAATGGACAAACATATGATATTGCTAAAGGATGTAAAGTAATATCAAACTCCGGGAAAAATGATGTTCAAAAATCCGTTGATGGTGACATAAAAACTCGTTGGGAAAGTGAAGTAGGCCTTGATGATGTATATTTAACAATTGATCTTGGGGAAAAACTTACTATCAACAACATAAACATCTTTTGGGAAGCTGCCTATGCAGCCAATTATGAGTTATTAACATCGGAAGATGGCAACATTTGGAATTTGATCGAAAATGTTACAAATTCCAATGAACTAGAATTTGAGACGATATCTGGTCAGAAGGTATATCCGAACCGTTTTTCATTTGAAAGGGGAAAAAAGACAGTTACAGCTCGATTTGTCAAAATTAACTGTTTGAAACGAATAACGAACTATGGCTATTCAATTTTTGAATTCGAAGTGATCGGCCCAACTGGAACGGTTGTACCAACCGAATATTATCCAGATCTTTTTGATGCCAAAAATGACAAGAGCAAAGATTGGAAGCGACCTAATGAACAATGGTTAAAATTTGACCTTGGATCTGTCAAAAAAGTTGATACAATTCGACTTGCATTCCAGAACTATCTTTTCCCGGCCGAATACAAAGTTCTGTATGCTGCAGACGATGAAAACTACAAGCAAGTCATAACGCGTAATTTGCCATATAGTGGTGACACTTTTTCCCTTTTGGATCCGGATTCTGAGGATGAAGCAAGCATCACTGTTTCAGCCCGTTATTTCAAAATTGAAATGAGTTCGTTAAGATTTTATGCAGCTTGCTATCGTCTTTTGGAGGTCAATTTCAGACTTAAAGAAGAAACCGTTACTATTGAAAAAGCAACTGCATCATCGAGCAAGAAAGATCACGGCCCTGAACTAGCGATTGACAAAGACGACTCCACTTTTTGGGAGAACGATAACAATGTTCAATACCAAACAATTGACCTTGAAGAGGTGAAAAAAGTTGGTCGTGTTGATCTATATTGGAGAGGCGACGACGGTGGAAAAGGGAAGTACTACGATCTTGAAATAAGTTCCGATAATGAAGGACGATCATGGACGACGGTTTTCCGGCAAATTCATGGTGCCACCCCTATTCAAAAAGTTTACCTTTATAAGTCATGTCGTTTCATACGAATCAAAGATTACCAAAGCCCTAGTAATTACCAATTCATGCTTGAAGGTGCCGTTGTTCACTCTCAATATCCGGCTTCAAGTTTAGAAGGACCAGTTGAATACGATGTCACTTTGAAATTCCCTGAAAAAACGGTTATAAATCATGGAAACGGTTCTTATGTGACAGGTGGAACAGATTTCCCTACATCACGTCTGATTGCCTTCTTAGACGACTCTCTAAGATCGAAGCCAGTGCCAAGTAACGGCTGGTGGCAAGGTCTTCTCATGCACAACAAAGGCTACAACATGTACATGAATCCGTTAACTGCAACATTTGAAGATAACGGACTTTGGCTAACGAATCCAGGTGCAGGTTTCTATGACGGTTTGGTACCAGGAACAGGTTCACAAACGATAGACATTGATGCACATGATATCCATATCGGATACGATGAACTTGATGAAGAAAACTCGGAAGTAAGAGTGACTGGGTATTCTGATTTTGGAGTTTCTGCGGTTTTGACAGATGATTCAAATATTGATAAGTTAACCGTTTTTCTTTCACAAGGATCACTTTACGCATACATGTTTTTCGCCGAACCAGAAAAAGCGGTTATAAAAGCAAGCACTCTTGTTGCTGTTTATGATATTGAAGGGAATGAAATAATGCATAATTATACGGGTGACTCCATTGTTGTCGTTGTAAGAACACATAGCAGTTATGTTGATGGAGTTAGAAGGCATTATCAAACGGATTCAAGTGGAAACAAAGTAATCGTTGAAAATGAACCTATTTATGAAGAACGTTACTACGTTGTTTCTGTTCCAGAAGGAACTGAATTCACCATTATTGACGATGCCATTCATGTGAAAATGCAGAAAGGAAATTACTTGTCGGTTGGAGCGGTTAGTCAGAAAAATGAAGTTAATAAAGATGGCTCTAGTTTATCATCAAAATTAAAGTTTCCAAAGGACGAAATTAATCAAATCCATCAACATGGCTATTCATTTGTTATTGATACAAGTTGTCTCTATTCATTCGACAATGTTACAAACAACGTAACCACTGAATTCCATATGAAGACCTTATTAGTTCGCCAAAATTACCCTAATGAAGCATACACGGCCTTTCCCATTCAACGTACAAAGATGGTTATGTATATAAAAGTGTTCGTGGAGACTGTCGTTCATATGCTGGAAATACATTTGTTATTAAAGATCAATTTCATGGTATTGTTCCGACTTTTTGTGAACCAGATGATGACGGTTATGACACCAAATCATTATATGAACTTCTTCAAGTTGTTTATAATCATAACGGAGGAGATAAAAAGCCAGAAGAAAGTAACTTAATTAGTGGAGATCCTTATTGGCAAGGTAAGAATTTGCATCCGCTTTCAATGGCGACATTAGTAGCGGATCAAATTGGCGCCACTAATATGAGGGATGAAATGCTTGATAAGATAGAGTACATCTTATCAAATTGGTTCACATATAATGAAACAGACGATGAAGACAAAAGTTCCTATTTTTATTATGATCAAGAATGGGGCACTCTTTATTATAAAAATAGTGAATTTGGAGCCGGAGTTAACCTTGCAGATCATCATTTTACTTATGGTTATTATTTACTAGCAACAGGCATTCTTACTTCTTTTCGTCCCCAGTTTGCAGAGAAATGGTCTAGTATGATTGACCTCCTTATTCGTGATTACATGAACCCTTCGCATGACGATCCAATGTTTCCATACATTCGAAACTTTGATTGTTTTGCTGGACACGGTTGGGCAGGCGGATATGCAGACAACAATGGAGGAAACAATCAAGAATCAGCAGGTGAAGCACTAAACAGTTGGGTTGGTGCATATTTCTATGCAACTGCAATTGGTAATGAAACATTAAGACAAACAGCCATTTATGGTTATACAACCGAATTAAGCGCAACGAAACATTATTGGTTCAATTATTATAATGATTTCTTATCAAGCTATCCTTATGGTGCTACAGGCCAGGTTTATGGTGCAAGCAATTTTTATGGAACTTTCTTCAATGGTGAGCCACTTTATGTTTACGGCATTCATTTGATTCCAGGACAAGAATATTTAACAAGTCTTGGTCTTAATCAAGATGAACGAAATAAACTTAAGACAGCCATTGAGAAATTGAAACACGAACAATCTATTTGGGAGCTGCCTGAGGCCGATAAAAGTTTGCATGCTTGGCAGCACATCTTCATTCCAGTCATTTCAATTTATGACCATGATGAGGCAATCAATTGGTACAACGATTGCTTAAAAACAATCGGTAACATAGGAAATGATCAAGAACAATATAACGTGTATTGGATTATGCATGGAATAAAATCTGTTGGTTATCGTACAACTGAAATTTGGACTGAAAATGGTCAAACCGCTACAATATACGTTAGAAATAATGCTTATAAAGCTGTTTGTTGGAATCCATCTCAATCTGAGCAGAAATTTGTTTTCAAGAATAATGAAAAGATTGTCGGTTCTGCAATAATTCCGCCTAAAACGCTTTTAACCGTCGATCCTTTCAAAGAAACAAATAAACCTCTCAATTATATTGAGGACTCAGAATTTTCAATTGAAGATTCATTTGAAACCGAAAACACTCAAATTTCTGATGGTAAATTAATTTTCAATGAAAACGGTTATGCAACATATCACCTCACATTTGGAGAAAAAGAAGAGTATCGAACAGCCATTATTAATTTCATCAATCAAGGCGAAAATGAAGGTGAAATCCACTTTTTCATTGATGATAAAGAAATTGAAATTTCAAAGAAAAACGGCTATTATGAAAGTTCGCCATTTTCAATTACTTTCAAACATACGATAACATTGAGGGGCACCAAAATAACCGTTGATGCATTCAAATTTGTCAAACAGACACTTGTCAAATCAACGGTTAAAATGACAGCTACAGCATCTTCATCAAACGGAAATGAAAACACACCTGAAAAGGCCGTTGATGGAGACATGGAAACGAGGTGGGAATCAGGACATAACATTGACTCAGTTCAACTTGATTTAAGCTTGGAAGAGCCAACAATTGTTTACCAGCTACAAGTCTATTGGGAAGCTGCGTCAGCGAAGGAATACAGAGTGCTGTTTTCAGATGATGGGAAAGAGTGGACCGAGGCAGCTCATGTGAATTCAAATCAAGGAAAAAGAACTGATTTTGTTACTCCTTCAATTATTAAGAAAATCAACTTCATTAGAATTGACTGCATTTCGCGTAATACTAATTACGGTTATTCAATATATGAAGTTGAAATCTATAATTTTTAAAATAAAATAAAATAAAATAAAATAAAAACAAAAAACAAAAAAAGATAGATTTTGAAATTTTTACTTAGAAAAGTTTTTTCTAGGCTCCCTTCTGCATAAAGAAAACCTGGAATATCCAAATCCAACCAACAATCTAGGCGTTCTTTATGAAAAAGTTAGTTAAATCAGAGTCATATCGAAAAATGATCGTAATACAATGATTTTCAAGTTTTAAAAAACATGTCAATCATTCCAATTTCCAAAATAACAATCACTGGCTTAAAGAATACCTTTAAATTTCAATTATAAATGATCTGTTTATCCTTTTTTTTTAAAAAAAATGAAAACATTGTTTATATATATATATTGTGATTTCTGTCAATGATGAACATCCATTAAATACATTGTTTCCAATTGAAGTTACAGAAGAAGGAATTATGATTTCTCTCAAATTACACCCTTTATTATAATAAAGTTTTAAAATAAAAACAACTCAATTTATTTGCAATATTTTTGAGATAATACAGCCGTTTAGGAAATAGAATTGTTTTTTTAGGAAATAAAAAAATATTTTTAGGAAATAGAATTTTTTTTTTAGGAAATAGATTTTTTTTTTTAGGAAATAAATTTTTTTTTTAGGAAATAGATTAGCAACGATCATTTTACATTCAATCTTCAATAAAACAAAATACGATTTTTTTAGATAACAAAGGAGTATATACCTTATTTTATTATTACAAATAGTTATATATCTGATAATAAATATAACTATGATGATTAATTAATTAAATAATATTCTAAGAGACATAAAATATTAGATTTTCATAAAATTTTATTTTTCTAATTAAAAAGCTAAAGTATGCTTAATTAAACATCATAAAATATTCATTTTTCTAAGTTTTGCTAATATTTATTGAAAAAATAATAATTAGTTAAAATTAAAAGAAAAAATGGAACAACAAGGCAAACAAGCATAACAATAATTTATAAAATGTTCAAATATGAAAGTATAATATATCTGTATTTTAAAACAGGTAATATTAGTATTAAATTTAAAAAAAAATCTAGAACTGTTCTCATTCACTTGGAAAAATTATCAGATATAATGATAAAAAAGTTTTATAGTCACATCAACATGAAAATATGATCAAACGTCAAAGTTGAAATATTGTTGAAATATTTGAAGTTTTCTAAAAAATTGATGTAAAGGCTTAATTCTTCTTTCACAATCTGAAATATCGATATACATTCATTTGAAACAAGATTTTTTTGAAATTATTCTTCTTATGCATAGAAATATCATATCTGAACTTTTAAAAAAAGTTACAGAATTGAATACAATATGATCGTTGCTAATTATTTTCCTAAAAAAATATATCGGCTTTGTAAACCATTCAAATTTTGATATTTTATTTCCTAAACGGCTGTATGGACATTTAAGAATTCAAAACTTAGATTTTATTTTTTTTTTACTAAATGAGTAAGAAAGTATTCACCATTTCAGCATCAGGCTTGAAAAACATTGTTTTCCATTCCAGCGATAATACACCAATTACAATATTGAATTCAAATAATCTAGATGAAATTAAAATTAACGACGACGAATTTTTATTTCTCGTAGGACAATATGGGATAAAAATGCATCGATTTTTAGCCGAATTTATTTCACCTCGTGTTTCATCCCTTCATTATTCAGATCCAACGACCAACGTACTTCGAATTGACGAAGTTGATCAAGAAAAAATAAATTTAAACACAGAAATCAACAGCGGAATCCTTGAGAAACTTCGATCAATAACTCTTGGTGAAAGTGTTGACATTAATTTCGATGAGAGTCAAAAACTTCGAATATTATCACTTTTCCTTGGGAATCAAGAAATTGTTCACAGAATTAACGAACTCTTCCCCATTTTGTCAGAAGAAACGAATATTGATGATTGCATTCAACGTCTTCAGTACATGCATAATTTTAATATATCAGAATCAAGTCCATTTCGATTTTTATATGACAACGACCAGCTAGTTAAATTCATTTCGAGCCACTTTTACTCTATTGATCCAGAAAAACTTTATCGGCTTCCTCTTCCAATTCTTCACGCAATTTTAAGCAACGATGGCCTGAAATTGAGAAGTGAAGATTCACTTTTTGAATTCATTGAAAAAGTTTTTGAAAATAAAGAAAAATATGACATATCAGAAAAAGTTGTATTTTATGAACTTGTTGATTTTTGTTCGCTGAGTGAGCCGAAGTTCAACGAGGCGATAGAAAAGATTGAAGCATCAGAGATGACGAGCGAGCTGTGGAGAAGACTGAAAAAGTGCTTCTTCACGAGCAAAGACGTTGTTGCAAAAATGAAGACCGAGGAAGAGCGAAAATCGCTGAATCGGAACAGATATGCAGTCACTGACAGGCACAAGTACACGACCGTTGAATACGACAGCAATGCGAGCAACCGATTCAATGGAATAATCGCCAAACTTGGCAACGGAAACCCAGCAAGCGTCCTTGACAGCGGAACAATCAACATCACATCATCACAAGCTTGTAGTAGTGAACCTAGTTATCAGTCCAAGAATGTTGTTAATTTCAGTGACACTGATGGATGCTTTTATTCCAGCGACATAGCCAACTCGTGGCTGACTGTTGATTTCAAGGACAGAAAAGTGAAGCCTTCTTTCTATTCAATTAGATCCAACAGCTGGAGTGGGGCTGGCAACTGCCATCCACAGAGCTGGCGCCTTGATGGCTCAAATGACGGAGAAAGCTGGACGCCACTTGATGCACGAACAAACGACAAAAGCCTCGATGGGAAAGGTTACTCGAATACATTTGAAGTTCGCGAAGGCAAGTCACTGAATGAATACTTCCAGTACCTCCGAATCCAGCAAACAGGCACTAACACAGGTGGAGACAATTGTTTCATTTTTTCAGCTCTTGAATTCTTTGGGACAATCCGAGAGGAATAACTTTTTTACTTCATCTCTAAATAAATATTGACTTTTTTTTTTTTTTTAATCTCTTGCAGACCACGAGCTAGTGGTAAGTTATAAAATAATAATTTATACTTCTAAATGAGCTCATTGAACATAATAAAAAAATGATAACAGCAATCAAGCACTAACTCATCTAGACACGATTTTTGGCTCATTGAAACCTTCATAAAACAAATGATTAATTTCTTTCATAAGAGTGTTCTTTTCTATTTTATTTTTAGGTGTTTCGATATTTATCCTGCCAAATAGTATTGAATATGGTGGCTTGTACAAAACTTCTTCCATTATTTCTATTATTTCTCTGATTTCATCAAGAATTTCATTCATTAAGTCATCTCTTTTCATTATGAAATCCAATAATTCATCTGGATTGGTAAAAATAATTTCTTTTTCAAATTTTGATGAATCTGAATTAGACTTCCAGTGGCATAAATCATCATTGTGCTTAGTTGATTTTAATAACAGAGATTTTTTGTTATCTTTTTGATATGAATGATCATTATTTACTTTTTCTTTTGTTTTATTGATAATCGTTTCTTTTTGAATTTCTTCTCTTTTAGATTTTTCAAATGCAAAATTATTGCAAATTTCATTTTGTAATTTCTCCTTGATTTTTTCTGGAAGATTTGGTTGATTAATAAAATTAAAAAGAGGAAAATTGAATATGAATTGTTTGAGGTAAGAAAAATGTTTTTTTGATTGTTCAATTTGAATTCTGAAATTAAAACCATATTTTGATTCATCTGAATCGAGTTTTAATTTTGAAATAGATTTGATGAAATATTTTCTGAATTCATCAAATTTATTTTGGGTTAAATAATATTCTGACAATTTCAAATTAGTGAAACAAATAATAAATGTTTTTGATATTTCAAGTCTTTTGTCTTTATGCTTTTTATTATGGAATACAAGTGGCTCGTCTTCATATTCTGATGCAAGAATAAAAAATTCAATTGATTCTTTAATTAAGTTTTCTTTTTCTTTAAGATGGGCCAAATTGAAAGCTGAAAGAGCAAAACGATGTTCTAATGATCTTTCATACATGTGCTCTGCATTACCGACATCATTCATATACAATTCATAAAGTAATCCAAGGTTATTTTGGCCGAATGGATATTCATTCAATCCTGCCTCTTTAATATAACTAAATGCTTTTTGATTGTCTTCATAAATTGAAACATAAATTAATCCAAGATCATTGCATGATTGATAATAAAATTCATTGTAAGCTAATTTTTGATTTCTATTTAAAATATGATTATAAATAAGGGCTTTTCCATAATGGTTTTCACAACATTTTTCAAAATATTTGATTGCTTTAGGAATATCAACATCAAAAACATCACCAACTGAATAATATGTTCCTAAATAAAAAAGACATTCTGGATTATATAAATTTGCTGATAATTCATAATAATATTTTGCTTTTTTATAGTCTTTTTCAACACCTTGACCATTTAAGTATAGATTTCCTAACTCAAATAGAGCATCGGAGTCTTTTCCCCATGCAGATAATTCAAAATGCTTTTTAGCTTTGGCATAATCTTTTTCAACTTCTTTTCCTTCACAATATAGAGATCCCAACAAAAAGTGAGCATTTGAATTATTCAATTTTGCAGATTTTTTCAAATACTCAATTTTCTTTTTATTATCATGTTCAATACGATAGTAATAATATGATAAACCTAAGAATCCTTCTGAATTGTTTTGTTTGGCCGATAATTCAAAATAAAATTTGGCTTTATAAGGGTCTTTGCAAAAACCTATTCCATCCATAGAAATAGTGCCTAACATAGAAAGAGCATCTGAATAATTATATTTAGCTGATAATTCAAAATATTTTATGGCTTTAGAGTAATCGATTTCAACCTCAACACCAAAATAATAAAAGTATCCTAGTTTATAAAGAGATTTTGGATGATTTTGTTCAGCAGCTAATTCAAAATACTTTTTGGCTGTCAAATAGTTATGATCAACACCATACCCATTTAAATAGATCGATCCTAAATCATGAAGAGCGTTTGCATTTCCATGTGTAGCAGATAACTCAAAATATTCTATCCCTTTTTTATAATTTTGCTTAACGCCTTTGCCTAAACAATAAAGAAGTCCAATTTGATAAATGGCTTCTGAATTATTAAGTTTGGATGATAATTCATAATATTCTTTCGCCTTTAAATAATTTGGCCTAACTGCTTTACCTTCTTTATATATTTCCCCTAGAAATAATAGACCATTTGAATCATTGAGCGAGGCAGTTATTTCAAAATATTCTTTGGCTTTCGAATAATTAACTGGAACACCTCGACCGTTATAATACATTAAGCCTAAATTATTAAGAGCTTCTAAATTGTTTTGTTTAGCTGACAACTCAAAATATTCTTTCGCTTTTAAATAATCTTTTTTAACACCAAAACCGTTATGATAAAGATTGCCTAATTTAGTAATAGCCTCTGAGTTATCTTGTTTCGCTGATAATTCATAATATTCTATCGCTTTCGAAAAGTTTTGTTTAACACCAAAACCAGAATAATAAAGATCTCCTAATTGATTAAGAGCATCAAAATTATTGAGTTTTGTTGATAATTCATAATATTCTTTTGCTTTCAAATAATCTCGTTTAACTGCTTTACCTTCTTTATATAATTCACCAAGATATAACAGTGCTTTTGAATTATTTTGTTGTGCAGATAATTCCCAATATTCTTTGGCTTTCGAATAATTAACTGGAACACCACGGCCATTATAATACATTAAACCTAAATTATTAAGAGCTTCTAAGTTGTTTTGTTTAGCTGACAACTCAAAGTATTCTTTCGCTTTATAATAATCTTTTTTAACACCAAAACCGTTATGATAAAGATTGCCTAATTTCAAAAGACTTACAGAATTATTTTGTTTTCCTGATAACTCATAATATTCTTTTGCTTTCAAATAATCTCGTTTAACTGCTTTACCTTCTTCATATAATTCACCAAGATATAATAGTGCTATTGAATTATTTTGTTGTGCAGATAATTCCCAATATTCTTTTGCTTTTAAATAATTAACATTAACTCCAAGTCCATTATAATACATTAAGCCTAAATTAATAAGAGAATTTGGGTTATTTTGTTTGGCTGCTAATTCATAATATTCCTTGGCTTCATGGTAATCCTTTTTTACACCATATCCTTTATAAAAAAGATTACCTATTTCATTAATAGCATTTGAATCCTGTAATTCAGCTGATAATTCAAAATATTCTTTTGCCTTTTTATAATCTTTCTCAACACCAAATCCATTTAAATAAAGTAACCCTAAATGGAGAAGGCCACTTGAATTATCTAATCCTGCAGATATTTCATAATATTCTTTTGCTTTTTCATAATTCTGTTCAACACCACTTCCATCTTTATAAAGATGTCCTAAATGACAAAACGCATCTGAATTACCTAAATTAGATGATCTTTCATAATATTCTTTGGCTTTAAAAAAATCAGATTTAATATATTTACCTTCATGATAAATTAACCCTAAAAAGAAAAGTGCATCAGAATGATTCAACTGTGCTGATTTTTCAAAATATTCTTTGGCTCTTAAAAAATCTTGTCTAACACCTTTACCATTATAGTATAGAATTCCCAAATTATACAATGCTTCTGAATTACCAAATTTTGCTGCCTTTTCAAAATATTCTTTTGCTTTTATATAATTTTTTTCAACACCATTTCCAATGTCATATAGAACTCCTAATCCCAATAATGCCTCAGAATTATCCAAAGCTGCCGATAATTCCAAATATTCTTTGGCTTTTAAATAATCTTGTTTGACTCCATAACCAAACAAATAAAGCTTGGCCATATTGGAAAGTCCAATTGGATCTGATAAGTGTGCAGACAATTCAAAATATTCTTTTGCTTTTTGATAATCCTTTTTAACACCTTCACCATTGAAATAAAGAGCGCCTAATTGATTAAATGCCAATGGATCATTTTGTTTAGCTGATAGTTCAAAATACTCTTTTGCTTTTAGATAATCTTTTTTAACTCCTTTACCATTGTAATAAAGTATTCCTAACTCATTTATTGCTTTTATATTGTCGTATTGTGCTGATAATTCCAAATATTTCTTTGCTTGTAAATAATCTTGTTTCACACCAATTCCTTTTAAATACAATAACGCTAGATTATAAAAAGATTTTGAATCATTCAATTCGGATGCTTTTTCAAAATAATCTTTGGCTTTTATATAATCTTGTTTAACGCCATTACCAAAATAATATAGAGTACCCAAATTGCGAAAGGCTAAATAAAAATTTTGTTTTGCTGACAATTCATAATATTCTTTGGCTTTTATATAATCTTGTTTAACACCTTTCCCATTATGATATAAAGCTCCAATGTTATTCATAGCCTCACGATTAAATTTTTTAGCAGATGATATAAAATATTTTCTTGCTTCCTTATAATTATCTCCATACAAATAGCCTAAACGATTAAGAGAATTTGAATTATTCTCATCAGCTGCCAATTTTGAATATCGTTTGGCCTCCGAAAAATCTTTCTTGACTCCTAATCCATAATAATAGATAGATCCTAAATTATTATAAGCTGATGGGCAGTTTTGTTTTGCTGATAATTCAAAGTACTCTTTGCCTTTTAAATAATCTTGCTTAAATACGATACCATAGCAGTAAAAATATCCAAGTCTACAAAGAGCAAGTGGATGGTTGGATAGTTCATAATATTTTATAGCTTTTGGAATGTCTTTTGGTATTATATCTTCAAATTGGTAAAGACCTCCCAAATGTAGATAAAATAAAGATTTATCTTTTCCATTTCTAATCAAAAAAAGTCCAGAACAAATTGATATATTTTTCATGTAATATTCCATGTCTTTATCACTTTCTTTTTTAATTGTAGCAATCTCATAAAATAATTGTATAATATGATCTAGTAATAAAATAGAACATTTATCATTTAAAAATTCTTCAAAGTAATTAAATGATTTCATTTCTTCCAAGATGAAATTTTGAATAAATTGGAAATTTGATTCATTATCATTAGTACAATATTTGTATAGATCATTGAGACTTCTCTTTTCAGAATCTATGGATGAAAATATGCTGCTATTTGGTATTGACTCAGATCTTAATAAAGCATGTATAATTTGTCCTAATGATTGAATATTGGATTTATTATGTCTACTATCCACTTGAAAGAATGAAATGTAGACAACTTCATTATGATTTACAAAAATGTTTGATGCATCAATAAAAAAATGATTGATTGAATTTTTGTGAAGGTAATCAATCAATTCGATTACTCTAATAATTGTAGTAAGAATAAATAATTGATTAACTTTTTGATATCTGGATGATATGAATGAATCAAGTCTTCCATTACACATAAATTCACATAAAAATCCAATATTTTTACCATTTTCCTTTAGAAATCCATAAAAAGGCACATGTAATCGATTAGAAAAATGTTTGAAAATATTATCATCATTAAACTTATCTTCATTTTCATTTGTTCTGTTGATCTTTGTCATCATAAAAATATATTGGCTTTCAAGATGAATAACTAAATAATCAGTCGTTATTATATTTGAAGATATCGTTCTTAATATTATAAATTCATTCTCATTGAATTCACGAATATAATCTTTTTTATCATCATTGTTGTTATTTTGTATTTTTTGTTCGTAACAATGATATTTATATAACATTCAAAATAAAAAAATTGATGATTGTTAAAGTATTCTGTTGGATAAAAATAGCGTCGAATTATATAACAAGCAATTGATGAAATTGTTAGTCTAACAAATTCATTGTTATTAATTCCTGATTTGAATTTTTTACAAAAATTATTAATTTCTTCTTTTATTTCATTGTTAATGCTATTTTCATCTGAATTTGTATTTAAACAACTAACATTTATTATAGATGAACCATTTTCTTTAACTATCTTTGTGATTGTTTTTATTTTATTTATTTCAATACTTTCAATGATCAAACATTTTCCTTCAACACAAAAAATAGCATCAATATATTTGCCAGATAAATTTGTTAGTTCACAAGTGATAAATTTAAAACCTTTCAGAAAATCAAAAATATTATTTTCTAAACCGTTTTGATTTTGATCACAATCTTTATAATACAAAAAGTCAAAATTTGAATAAATTTTTTGAATTGTTTTGTTTTGAATTTGGTTAATCTTTGTCTGATAACTTGAAGGGATATGTTCAAAAGAGAAAGAATTATTTTGCGAATTATCTTCATATGATTTTTTCAAAGATGAATAAAGCGTATTTTTATAAGAAAGGATTGATTTTTTGTAAAGTTGTAAACGTTTGTCTTCATATTCAGACAGTGACAACCAATACTTGAAGTATTTGAGAGAATGGATATCTTTAATATTTGAAATTATTCCAACATCTTCATTAAATTCTTTATTACTATAATTTGATGAATAAAATCGATAATAAAACTCATCAATCAGTTCTGAAATTAACGGTCTTTCCTCTGGTTTTTCTTTGGTGCATTTTTTACAAATCTTTCTAAATTGTGAAAATTCATCAGGAATATTTGAAAACTTTTCCAAATCTTGTTGAAAATGAGAATTTTTTTGGTGACGCATTTCAATAGTTAATATGTAATATATAAGCATTCCAATTGAATAAATATCGCTCGCATATGATGCTTTACCATCAGCAAATTCAGGTGCAAAATAATTAGTGCAAAAGTCTTTTGTAAAGTTTGGATTATTTGTTCCATCTTCAATTTTTATCATTTTATCAAAATCAATTAAAATTGCTCTTTTTTGATAATCAATAATGACGTTGTTTGGTCTCAAATCTCTATAAATAAAATGATTATTGTGAAGGTATTCAATTGTAATCATGATTTCAAAAATTATTTTCATTTTTTCATTTGTTTCAAGCTGAAAACAATCTTGCAAATTTGTGCCATTGATATACTCAATAACAATTGACCTTTTTTCATTCTTATCAATGGTGCCGAAATATTGGGAAATTAATGGATACGAGATTGATTCATAATTATTAATTTCTCTATTTTGATTTTTTGTGCCATCTGATGTATAAAAATCTTTAATAATAAAAATTTCTTCTTTTTCAATGTGATATGCCAATTGAGCCAAGCCTGAGGAACCATTACCAATTCCTCTCAAATATATAAAATCATCATTGTCAAATTTCACTATGCTTTCTTTTGTTTCGTCATTGAGAAATCGTCCGAATCTGTCACGCTTTTTTGAATATCCTTTTTGAATCAAATATCCTGCAATGGATCGACTGACAATGTCCCAAAATTTGGAAATTGCATTATTATCACATTGAATATTGAATCTCTGACGAAAACGAGAAATTTCAAGAACAAAAAAGTGCATTTCAATAGATTCATTATAGAATTTTTTCTTAATTTCATCACTGAAAAGATTTAATGAATCGGATAAAAAGAATATGGTTGATTTATCGTAGTTCATCAATATTTGTTCTATTTGTGACAGATATTTTTGATCAACAATGATAACTGTCTGCGAGAATGTAAATATCAAATAATATTTAATATTATTATCTAGTTTTTCTTCATATTTATCAATGACAAGAATATCTCTTGGAACTTTGAATTGGTTAGTTTCGGTTTTGGTAAGATTTTCCTGAGTAATGAGATAATAAGAAATTTTTTCAATCTGAAAATTAAACTTTGTATCTTTAATCTGAAAGCAGTCATGTTCTAAAAACATCTGAACTTTATTGAATATGTGTACTAAACATTCATTCATCTTCAAAATTTGATTTTAATGAGTAAAATAATTAAAGCCATATATGGTCAAACAAACAAAAAAAAAATTTTAATACTTTAAAAAATTTTCAATATTGATAATCGATCTTTTATTTTTTTTCATTATTGATATCAAAGAATAAATTTTTGATTTGATATTGATATCAGAAAAAGGGATCAATTATCGATATCGAAAATCGAGACTTAACAAGCCTAGACAAATCTAAATTGTTCATCTTTCCCACACTTATTATCTTTAATGTTTAGTCCATTTTAAAAAAAAAAGATGAATATTTAAATAATCAAAAAAGGTGGACATGGCGGCAACAGGAAACACAAAAAGAATTGCACAGAGCATTCATAACATTATGAAATACGGCCGAATTGTTGAAATCGTACCAGTCATACCTTATACGTCAAGTGATTTGAACTACAACGACAAAGACAGCCGTGTTTCAAAAGAGCACAATGATCCAAATTTCAGGCCTGAATTTAAAGATATTTCAGATATCAACAGAGCTGAAACAATATTGGTTGGATATCCAATCTGGTGGGGAGAAGCTCCTCACATCGTTTACTCATTCATTGAGAAGTTCAACCTTAAAGATAAAACAGTCATTCCATTCTGCACTTCAGCATCATCCAAAATGGGAAACAGTGGAAGTAATTTGGCAGCTAAATCTAAAAATGCAAATTGGTTAGAAGGACAACGTTTCTCAAGTGGTGCAAGCAGTAACACAGTTGAAGATTGGGTTGCTACCCTTTTAGAAGTTAATTCAGAAAATGAAATTAAATTCATCAACGGAAATCAAAGCAAAAAAGGTCTGTCTATGGGTGCAATTGCGGGAATTGTTGTTGGATGTGTTGTTGTTGTTGCGGTGATTATAGCTGTAGTTATTGTTGTTGTTAAAAGAAAGAAAACAAAAATTCTTTCAAAAGAAGACACAGCTTCTGATAATCCATAAAAATAGATTATAAATTAATAAAATAATATTAAGAAAATGTTTCATTATGTCTTTTTTAAAATACATGACTAGTGTGATTTTAGTCATAAAAAAGTTTTTCAAAGAAGTTAAAAAAAAAAAAAAAAATGAATAATTACGTAGAGCCCCTGCCAGCATCCAGCTGATCCAGCCGCACAAGATCCAATTGGATAACGAACCTTCAGATTATGTAATGGAAAACGAACCTTCAGATTCAAATTCAGGAAGTGGTTCTGAATTTTAACAAGAAGCAAGCTGAATAATTTATCTTTATTATAATATATCATGAATTTCAATAAAATTTATATTTTAAAATGTAGAAGGATCAAAATACTGATGGAGATTTAACCTAAAAAGAATCATTTTTTTTGGCATGTTATCACGGCTCTCATGATTAAGGCAACGACCAATACGTTTGAATGCTCGCTTGAGTTTCTTTTGATTTGAGACATGACGAACTTTTTGGAATATCTTCTCTGAAAATTCATTGTTCTTATTCATCATTTTGGTTGTTCTGTGCTCATAATGTGGATGCTTTTGGAATTTTCCTGGTTTATCATAGCAGACGTTGTTATCTGCAACAGTGTCAATTCCTTTGCCGTATTCTGGGTTTTCTGTTGGTGGCGTGTTAATATCAACAACTTGTTTTGTTTCCATGGTAAAATAAAAATGATATGATTCTCATGTTTTAGCAAATCAGCAATTTTTTCTATTTCTTTTGGATAGACTTCTATTTCAGCACTTTTATCTAGATTTTTTATTCAATTTTTTTGAATGATAATTGGCGGTTTTGGATGGCCTTCTTATAATAAAAGCAAAAAAAAAAAAAAAAAAAAAAAAAAAAAATCAACAAATGAATACTGATGCAGATTTTGCTTTCATACATTATATTATAGAAAAGACTATGTAAGTTCTCCGAAAATTCCCTCTAAAATCGAAATTTTTCCTACCACCATTTTTGATACCAATACAATGATTTGCAAATTGAATATGTTATTTTTTTAAGATTGATTTCATTTTTCTGCGTTAACGTTCCATTTAAAATTGAATGAATGATTAAAACATGGTTTTAATATAGTGATAATGCGTTTAACATATGAATAAATTCATTCATATTTAATTTGAAAAATGAATGATGACTCAGAATTTCATCTTTTCAAAAAGTTCAGAAATATTGTTAGAAATGAAATCCAATTTGGATGAAACCTTTATTTTCTTAATGATTGAAGTGACAAAAGATGGTTGGCTGTAAAAAATTTTATAAATATAATTAATAATATAAAAAATTATAAAAAAAATTTTTATTCATTGAGAAAAATAAATTATTAATCACTCAAAAACCAAGTTCTTAATATTGATCTAAAATCACAATTTTTACATATGATTCATTGTATGGCATTAATTTTTCTATATTGATTGAAGAAGGTATAGTTATTTGTTTTAGTAATTTGCATCCATAAAAAGCATTGTCACCAGTCGATGTTACAGGAGAAGGAATAATTATTTTTTTTTTATTGCTGAACAACCTTTGAAAGCATCATTTTCAATTTTATTTAACGAAGAAGGGAGTCACTCCCTTTGAATGGAATGAGTCAGGAATTGAAATTCGTTTTAAAGAATAACAACTTGCAAAAGCATTATCTTCAATTGTAGTTACTGAAGAAGGAATTTCAATACTTTCTAATGATGGGCAGTTTTCATAAAAACAGCATATAATCACTGTTATAGGAGATTGAATTGATATTTGTTCCAAAGATAAACATCCACAAAAAAAGAATTCATCAATTGAAGTTACAGAAGAAGGAATTCATACCAATTGGTGAATAAACATCCACAAAAAACAGAATGTACGAAATTCACCAAATAAAATCACTGATTTGCGAGGGTACTTTTTCTTTGTGTCCCAGTCTCAGAAGTGTTGAAATTATTAGTGGTTCAAATCTAGAAACAATTGAAGATGGAGCATTCTTTGATTTTGGTTTTGAAAGCATTGTGATTCCATCGAGTTTGAAGGAACTTAAAGAAGAATGGTATCGCAATACCGAAAATTTAAAAAATGTTGAAATTTCTATTGATAAAAATGAACAAAACATTGTTTTTTATGAGAAAAAATTTATCATTGGAAAAAGTGACATAAAAAGTAATGAATATGATGATCTGCATTTTGTACCACGCGATGTTAAAAGAGTATAAATTCCATCTTTCATTAAGCAGATTGCTTCATATGCTTTCTCAAAAAGTGGAATTATTGGCATTGTGATTCCACAAAATGTAACAAGAATTTGTAGTTATGCTTTTTATTATTGTTCAAATCTTAGATTTGTCGATCTTTCAAGTAATTCAAAACTTAGAATAATTGAGGAATGTACGTTTGCATTTACATCAATTGAAAAAATAATTATTCGACCTCAAATCACTCATATTGGCAACTTCGCTTTTAATAATTGTACAAAACTCAAAAGAGTTGAAATACCAAACAATTCACAGCTTCAAGTAATCGGTGCCGAAGCTTTCATGTTTTCTTCAATTAAGAGAATATTTATCCAACAAAATGTAACTCAAATTTGTGATTTGGCTTTGAATGTAAATAATTCAATGATTGTAGAAATTGCTGAAAATTCAAAATTATTTGAAATTAAAAAAAGAATATTTAATGTTACAAAAGAACAGATAATTATGATTCCCACCAAAATGAGAAATCAAATCAAAATATGATAATAATCAAATTGTAATCTTTATTTTTATATATAAAAGATATATTTACGTTTTTAATACTTTTCAAAAATCATTTCTAAAAATGGATGCATATAAAAAGCTGACATTACAGTTCCAATACAACCAAATAATGCTGATGCATCTTTTGAAAAAAGAGTAATATATGTTAAGTATGGAAAACCGCTTTCATCGTCAACGGATCCAGAATTATTAACTGCCATACTAAATCTAATATTTTTAATACTTTTAATTAATAAAATAAGAAGGCATATAACTGAAATAATCATTGCAATGTTTCCAATATAAGCAATTATGGTGAATGACGTAAAATTGCTGACAAAAAGACATGGAAGCGTTGTAATAAAATTGAAAAAATACATAAGAAAGTATTTATTACAAATAAATGATGGACATCCTGGCCAAACTGTTTGGAAAAAAATCGATGCACATTCATAAATCTCAAAGTTAAACCAACTGATATATGTCATATATGATAATATGTTTAAAACTGCTGGAATAAAACTTAATTTTTTTGAATCAAAAACGTTTGTCCATATTTCTGAGTAGTTATATGATGTCCCAAAAAACCAGCATCGAGTAAATAAATAAATTGATAAATTAATAAGCACCATAACTGCTGTTATAAGTAATAAAGTTTCAATTATACCACATCTAAACATGTTTTCATACATAAAAAAAAGGATCTGTGTCAAGTAAAATTTTGCATAATAATATTATTGCTGATAAAAATGATATTGGTTTCAGAGAATGATTTGGAGGAAATAAAAGAAAGTTCAAACTCTAGACATTCAACTTTTCCATATAAAAATTATTTTATCTTTTTTTTTTTTTAAAATCCATAATAAAAAAAATTTATATTATGGATTCTCATCCATATTCTTTTTACTTTTTTGTATAAGATAAATATATCATTTTCGGAATTTTCGATAGAAGATGAAGTTGACGATGATTTTTAATATTTCTATGATCAGTTCAAAAATTTCAAATATTACATTCAAAAGTTTATACAAATTTTTGAGGTAAATCATTGTAAAATAAATAAACGTAATTTATACATCGTAATTTGATATAAAATTTGTGCGATTGCAAATTATCAAAAAAACTTTTTTTTTTTGATTAATTATAATAGTTCTTTAAAAGCATTTTTCTTCATAATAATTCTAAAAAATGTATCGGGCAAACGCAAAATGAAGTGAAATAAATTTATGATCTCAAATGAAATGAAAAAATAACACTTCATTACTTTAAAAGCAATGTCAGGCGAACCACAAGAAAGAGGACCAAAAGGTGGCGAAGGCCATAAAGGTGGACATGGCGGACCACATGAAGGTGGTGAAGGTCATCAAGGCGGACATGGCGGACCACGTGAAGGTGGTGAAGGTCATCAAGGCGGACATGGCGGACCACGTGAAGGCGGACATGGAAAGCCATAATAAATTTAAAAATTAAATAAATCCGATCTTTAAAAATCTAAATTTTTATTTATTTTATTTTATATTTTTGATTGACTTTTTCAATGTAATTTATATATGGTGAAATTAAAACGCCATAGCTCACGAGCAGCATTATAATCTTCATTACTCTTAATAAAAGAGTGCATCACATTTAACACATTGAACAACTTGAGGAATTACAGATTCAACATTATCAATCAGATTGGTAACATGAAGATCACGCCACAGCTTACGAGCCGCATTAAATAAACAATCGTTAATTTAAATGGTTTATTTAATCGAAAACTCAGTAAAGAAGGCCTCAAAGTCAAACTCAGTAAAACGTTTTAACAAAAAATATATCAATGTTACACAAAATTCTAAGCTCATTTCATTTTTAATCGATTTGAACATTAATCATTATAAAAATCGATTAAAGACTAGAGATCATGAAAAACAAAATAATGTTGGTATCGAATGGCTTTATATTTAATATTTATTTGGAATAAAAGTAATTTTAAGAGTAAAAAGAAAAAATTCGAAATGATTTTAAAATTAGCATTAAATTATTTAGTCAAAGTGCAGTAAAATGAGATTAGGATGCTTAATTATTCTCAGAACAACAAAAAAAATTAACGATTTTGTCTCTGAAAAAAATAGAGGTGCGAGAACTAAAAAATTTTTTAAAAAACGATCAACTTAAATTTTTAAACTTTTGTAATATCTTGGAAAATAGAAAGTATAATTTATTTTTTGCAAAATAAATAAGTATTATATTCTAATGTAATAATAAAAATATATTAATTTAATATTTATCTTCATTATAAGCAACCAAAACATATGAATTTGCTTATAAAAAACAAATTCATATTTATCTTGATCAATAATCAGTTATTTTTAATAATATATTTTATTATATTTATTATTTCTAATTTAACATTTAATTAAGTATTTATAAAATATTTATATTGGATAATTTCGCAAGATATTAATACTTCTATTTTCCATATTTCATTATTTATAAATATCTCATAATATTGTTTATCTCTAAGGGATAACTATTTAATATTTATTATAAATTTCAATAATTATTATGATTCTAGAATATTATTGAAAACGGCTCGCCAAGAGACATTTTAAAACTCTCCCATTCAAAATAAAGTAATTACTTTATTTTCTCTCAATTGCATTCAATTTTTTTTAAAAAAATAAAAATTCAAGAAAAATGATATTTCTAATTAAGATATTTTCTTGACAATTTCAAAAATCAATTATTTTATGGTATTGAATATAATAATTTGTGTTTTGTGGAATTTTAAGCCATTCGGTCGAAATCTTATTATTAACATATTTTACTCAAAATCTTTTACATTTTGAATTTGATGATATACTAATATGTATATTTATTTAAAAAATATATTTTTACAGGAAAACTAGAATTAAATATGAAAACTACTGATAAAATTGCATTTTAAGTTTTGAAAATCCTACAGAAAAAATGGCCCTATCATTTATGCTAGAACTATTCTAAAATAATAATAATATAATTTAATGCTTATATAAAACTTTGTAAAAACTTTTTAGGAATGAATTTTAAGATATATTTAAAATAAAATTTGACCAATTTTTTTTTTTGAAAATTTGATAGTTTATACAAATATTTCTATAAGTGCAATCAAAATTATTCTTATAAGCATTCAATATCGTTCAAAAATATATATATATTAAAAATGATATTTTTATTATATTTTTCTTGGAAATGATTATAAAATTTTTTATTGTCTGGTATATTTAATAAAAGTATTTTTAATTCTAGTTTTCATGAAATTAAATAAATTGAATATCATAATCATATGTTCATTACTTTTAAATAAATGCTGAATTTGTCACATATTTATGGTATATACATAATGTTAGAATGCCTTTTTAAAAAGCTTTTTAATCAAACTTGAAAATCACCAATATTAAATACATTTAAATTTTGGCCTCTATTATTTGAAGTAAAACTCATAAATAAGAACATATGAAAACGTTCATGGTTCCCCTATTATAAAACCGTTGATTGGAAAGAGCAAATCTCAAAATCATCATCTCTATCAGGTAGTAATATAATTGCTAGATATATAAATTTATCAGATGACAAAACAAAGAAAATTAGAATAAAAATGAAGTGTAGAAAGAAGGATAGACTAGATAATATCAAGAAACTTCATCAAATTTCAAAAATGACAGAAAAAGAATTAAATTCTTTACAAATTGAAGATGATTTTATATTTATTATTAAAAATAATAATCCAATTGATGCTCATTTTAAGGAAGATAACATAAATGATGAAGATTTTCCAGATTATTTGAAAAAAAATTTTAAAATGGGACAGATTAATATTGAAAAATGGATCAAAAAACACAAATAATTAATTTAAATAAATTTAATATTACAATTATCTTTAATATCAATAAAAACTTAATTCATAATAAATTGAATGGTTTACATCAATTTCATTGAATATTATAAAATACAATATTTTGTCTCCTACCGAATAAATATTTATAAAAATAATGTATAACATATGATATTAAGTGAGGATATATATATATATATAGGAATCAGGCATTTTAATCATATTTCCAAGTTCTCGCACCTCTAAAAAAATGGTAAGTTTTTGATTTTTTGTTAAAACCTATAGGCAAGAAGGAACTTTTTTCATTGATTTTTAACAAATGCTATTTTTTAAGAGTATTTAGAATTTTATTTTACTGCGCATATTAAACCTTTGAATTGAAGTTTTGTAATAAAATTTTTGAATAAACCATTGAAAAATTAAGAGAAAGTAGGGCAAAAAGAAAAAATAAGTAGGGCAAAAAATTTTAATCCATTACCGGATAATTCATAAATTAGGTTCAAAGTAATATTTTACACTACTAATGAACTCAAGATATACTAAAGCTTATAATCCAAGAAATAAAATGCATGATCCAAATGATAGTTATTTGATCAATTTAAATAATTATAAAATATGCAGAAAACTTAAATCAGGTGGATTTGGTACAGTTTATTTGATTCAAAATAAGTACAACAACAAATATTTTGCAGCAAAAGTCAATCGTTTCCAAGGAAGCGAAAAATATAGTCTTTTGAATAGACGTGAAATTAGCATTTTAATTCAAATACAGCATCCAACCATTGTTGAATTTGTTGGCTATTCTAATAAAGATTTCAATGGTCTTGATCAAACGACAATTATAATGAAATTCATGAGTAAAGGTTCTCTTTCAGATTTAATTGAAAAAGAAATCAGAGGTCTTTGTCCAAGTGATTATGATAATACAAAGCGCCAAATTATCCTAATTGGTATAGCACGGGGGATGATGATATTGCATAGCAAAAATGTAATTCATCGTGACTTAAAGTCAGCCAATGTTCTCCTTGATGACAACTATAATCCATGTATCACAGATTTTGGCCTCTCCAAATTTTTTGATCCAAATCATTCAATGGAGCAATCAGAATTCCAAATTGGAACAATCACTTACATGGCACCTGAAGTTCTAAAAGGATTAAATTACAATGAAAAAGCAGATGTTTATTCTTTTGGTATCTTAATGTATGAAGTCTTAAATTCAACAAAAGCTTACAAAATTGAAATTGATAGAAATATTACAGCAATTGTTCTTGCTAACAAAATCAAAAAAGGTTATAGGCCTAAGTTTACAGTTAATGTCAATGAAGCTTTGAAAAGTCTAGTGATGAGCTGTTGGTCTATGGATATAAATGAAAGACCCACTTTTTCAGAAATATTCCAAAAATTAAGCTTACTTAGAAATGGAAACTTTGTGCCTTTTAATTCCAGAAAACTTGTTTATTTAGAAAAGAAAAGAGCAATGGAATACTGCTTAAATGATGTGGATTTTGATGAAATATTTGAATATATTCAAAAAGTTTCTATTGAAAAATCGGTCATAAAGAAACCTTTGATAGTCAAACCTCAGCCAACAATTGCGAGTAATAAAAAGGTGGAAACAAGATCGACTGTCATGCCTCCATCTTCCCCTAGATCAAGTAATGTTTCGCCTCGTTTAGTTTATCTTAAAGAAAATCGCCAAAAGATAGAAGTATATGACAATTTATATAATCATATTGAAGAGCCAATATACCTCCAACTATCATTTCTTTCTGAGATAATTGAGAGAAATCCTAATGTTAATCCATTTGTTATTAAATTGAAAAAATTTTTGGAATTTTTATCCGATAGCGATGAATACTCTTTTTTCAAATATGAATTAAATCGTAATGAAAATGAAATTATAGATGAACCACAAATTTATATTAAGTTTAATTTGACAGAAAAATTGGTTTCTAATTCTTATTTTATTAAACAAGAATTCATTGATGTTTTGAAAGAATTCAATAAGGTTTATATTGAAATTGACTTCAAATCAAATTTTTTTGGCTCATATATAGGTACAATTATAAACATTCAAAAAGCATATATATGCAAAATTGCAGTATCAGCCATTTTTGACGATTTTCTTCATATAAAAACAATTTTAAAACAATACAAAATAATTGAAGTTGTTAAATTAAATATTTCAAATCCAAATATAAATTGTTTGGAGAATTTTTTTGAATGTTCATCATTGAAGTTTTTTTTTGTAAATAATAGACATAATTGTCCTCTAAACAGTATAAAAAATAATGCTTTCAAAAATTGCTTATCATTGCAAGAATTTGCAATCCCTCCCTTAATAAAAAGTATTGGAAGAAATGCCTTTCAAGGATGTATTTCTTGTCGCAAAATTTATAGTTCTTTTGGATATTATCAAATTAAAAAAAATGCTTTTCAAGGATGCTTCACATTAAGAACAATTATTTTGAATGACATTGGATCTTTAGGATTAAATGCTTGTGAAGGTTGTACTTCGTTAAAATGTGTTAATATTAACTCTATTGAGAAGTTGTGTTCGAATGCTTTTAAAGGATGCTACTCCTTGGAAGAAATAACAATTAAAAATATTGGCATAATTGATTCTAATGCATTTGAAGGTTGCACTTCATTAAAAATAATTAAAGTTGACCATATTAAAAGAATTAATTCAAGCGCTTTTAAGGGATGTCAATCTTTAGAAGAAATAACAACCGAAAGTATTGACATAATTGATTCTAATGCATTTGAAGGTTGCACTTCATTGAAAATAATTAAAGTTGATCATATTAAAAGAATTAATTCAAGTGCTTTTAAGGGAAGTCAATCTTTAGAAGAAATAACAACTAAAAATATTGACATAATTGATTCTAATGCATTTGAAGGTTGCACTTCATTAAAAATAATAAATGCTGATTTTATTGACAGAATTAACTCCAATGCGTTTGATGGATGCTCTTCACTCAAAGAAATAAATTCCAAAATAAAGGAAATTGGTTCAAGATCTTTTAGAAATTGTTCATCACTTGAAAAAATAATGATAGATGATATAAAGAGTAATCATTTTGATATTATCGAGGAAGGCGCTTTTGAAGGATGCTCATCTTTGATTGAAATTTCTTTTGGTTGTTATTTCTCGGAAAGAGAAATGCCCTTTAAAATTTATGAGAAAAATTCAATAAAAAAAATTAAAAAAAGTGCATTTGAAAGGTGTTCATCACTGAATAGTATTGCAAATAATTTAGAAGTTGATATAATTGAAGAATCTGCTTTTGAAAATTGTTCAAAACTTGAAAATTTTGATTTATCAAATACAAAAGAAATCAAATCGAGATGTTTTGCATATTGTTCATCATTAACACAAATTATAATTCCAATAAGTATCAGCCATATTCCAGCTTTTGCTTTTTATGGATGCTTATCATTAGAAAAATTGACATTTTTAGGTCAAGTTAAAATCATCGATGATTATGCATTTGGATTATGTAAATCATTGACTCAAGTTTTATTTCCATCTTCATTACAAAAAATTGGAATAAAAGCTTTCAGTTCTTGTACTTCACTGTTGTCTATTGCTATTCCAAAATCTGTTAAATCGATTGGTTTGGATGCTTTTTACAAATGCACAAATTTAAAAGGAATATCTCTTCCATCCTCCTTTAATGTGAAAAGCATTGGTCTTTATGACACAGTAACAATCAGCAAAATATAAAATAATTATTTTTTTATAATAAATACCTAATCATCTACATAATCATAATATATCCATTAATTTTTTTATTGAGATCCATAAAAGTCTTTTCAAAAACCAAAATCAATTAAATCATTCAAAAAATATTACAATTCTTTTTTTTTTTTTTTTTTTCAAAAACTAATAAAATTTTTGCTTCAAATCATTTCAAATTTTTCATGACTTAAAGTTTTTATGATTATAATTCCAATTTTTTTTTTTTTTTTTTTTTTTCCATATGAAAAAAAAAAAAAATAAAAAATAAAAAATAAAAATAAAAACTCTATAAGAGTTAATTGAAATCAAGAAGAAGTTCGATTATAATTTCTCTTAATATCGAAAATAACAGATAATCATCACCAAACAATAGACATTTTAGACAAATTCGAAAAAAATTTTCTATATTTGATCAAAGATATTCCAGATTATACAGATTATAACATATGGATTCCTTTTCACCTTCTAGGGATAGGAATTATTAAACCAGAAGAATATTTTTACAAAGTATTTACAATGCCGAAAAGTAATAAAATGTATAAAACAGCGCCATGATAAAAAAGAAGTTGTTGATTTACTTAAAATATTTTATTATTTATATCTGAAGATGAAAGAATTTATTGATGAGAAACTACAAGAAGAAATTGAAAAAGAAATTTTCGAAAAATATTCAAAACCAATTTCAACATTTGAAGAAAAGTGTCAAAAAGGTGAAAATGATTCCTACATTTGTTCATTAATTCACTCAGACTCAGTTACAGAATTTATTTCATATGCTAATCGAACAAACCTATCTCTTTTAGCAAAAATCAAGCTATCTTTTTCATAAAATGCCGACATTATTTAAATATGCCGCATTTTATGGATCAATTCAAATTATTCAATATTTAAAATACAATAAAGTTCCATTAATACCATCTTTATGGATTTATGCGGTTCATTCCAACAATGCTAAAATCATTCGCTTTTTAGAAGAGAATAAAGTTAGTCATTCATTTGACAAAGTTCTTATAGAATCAATTAAATGTCACCATAACTCAATCTCTAATTATATCAAAGATAACTTTTATGAACAAAATCTAGAAGATGATGATAATTATTTTAATGATAATTTTGGTGAATTTGCTTCCAATTCAATACTACAGCAAAATATCTTAAATATATAACTTTTATGAACAAAATCAAGAAGATGATGATAATTATTTTAATGATAATTTTGGTGAATTTGTATTGTAAATCATCTCGGCTTGTGTCGACATGATTAATTTTGTCATTCAATTTCTCCATTTTCATAACCTCAAATATGAAAGTGAAAACTAATATTGCATCATTGAATTATGATGTTTGGATACAATTATGCATATGTTAAAAGTTATAACTTTCGATTCTAATCCTATTTCTTGGGTCGACAGTTTTATCCTTCGGCGACATATTTTTCCATTATCTTTATCTTTTAGTAAAAAAATATTATTCAATAATATGAAATTTAATAATGTTTTCTAAAATATTATTTTTTCGAAGTATTTGGAATCATAATAATTGCATTTTTACAACTTTTTAAATTATTTTTATTAAATTGATTCTTATCTACATTTTCGCCAATTTCCAGTAATTGGAGTTCTAGACAATTATAAAATACAAATTTTGAAATTGTGGTTACTGACTTTGGTATAATTATTTGTTCAATATTAGAATATGCAAATGCCTCTTTGCCTATTGTTTTTAAATGAGAAACAGAAGAAAAATCAACTTTCTTGAGTTTTTTACAATAATAAAATGCATTGCTATCAATTTTTTCCAGTTTTGAATCTTCTTGAAATTCAATTGTTTCAATTTTTCTGCATCCGTCAAATGCATATGATCTTATTCGTTTTATATAATTTGGGATTATAACATTCTTAATATTATGGCAAGCAAAAACTATTTCATCAAAAATTTCATTGTTTTTATCACTTCTTCCAATAATCAAATTTGGATCTTCATCACATGTCTTGAAATATTTATTATTTGGTCCTATTGTTATATTTTTTAAATTAGACGTTTCACACCAATTTTCATCTAATTTCTCAACACTTGATGGAATGTAAAGATCAGCAACAAAAGTCTCAGATATAAAGCTTTTACCAATTGTTTTTATTAAAGATTTCTCTGGAATTTTAATTTCTTTCAATTTGTTGCATCGACAAAATGTGTATGGTAAAATTGATTGAAGTTTTGAATTCTCTTGTATAATAACAGTTTCAAGATTTGGACAATCTATAAAGGCAGATTTCCCCAAATATGAAACTGAACTTGGAATAATTATTTTATGCAGTAAACAATAAGAAAATGAATGTTCACAGATGGTTTCTATACATGAATCTTTTGGAAATGTTACATAATCAGTAAATTTGTTTTGAAAGAATGCATAACTATTTATTTGTTTGATATCCCTAGGAATGACCAATTCACCACTTATATATGGGAAAGCAAAAACAAGTTCATCGTAATTTTTTTGTTTAATATCACTTTTTCTAACGATTATCTTATCAGTTTGTTTGAAATACTTGTTTCTGGGCGAAAAGCATAATGTGCTCAAACTAAATGCTAAATATAATGATCCGTCTTCAAATTTCTGAAAGTTTCGTGGCAAATTAAGACCGTATATTCTAGTATTACAAAATGCATATTCTTCAATTCTTTTAAGTTCTGAGTTTTTTGGAAACTCAACATTGCACAAATTTCGGCAATTATTTAATAAACCTTTTGACAGAGATTCAAGCTTTGAATTTGGTTCAAGTTTAAATGAATTAAGTGAAAGACATTCCGCAAAACAATACTTCCCAATTCGTGAAACCGATTTTGGTATTACAACAGCATTCATATTAGTGAATACAAATGAATAATCACCTATTGTCTCCAATTTTGAATCTTTCTCGAATTCAATACAGCATAAATGTTGGCAATAATCAAATGCACATGATTTAATTGTTTTGATATATTTTGGTATTTTGATACTGTGAATGTTTCGACGAGCAAAATAAATTTCATCATAAAGTTCTTTCGCTGGATCACTTTTGCCAACAATTATATTATTTTGAATATCATATTTAAAATGTTTGTTTTCATCAGAAATAATTACATTTGTCAAATTAAAAGTCTTTCTGCACCAGCAATCATCGAGTTTTTCAACATTTTTTGGTAAATAAAGACTTTCAATTTTGGTTTCTGAAAAAGAATAACCTCCGATTTCTTGAAGTAATGAATTTGGTGAAATTTCAACTTTTTCAAGTTTAGAACAGCATTCAAATGCATATGGTCTGATTCTTTTCACATAGTCAGGAATCATTACTTTTGTAACATCACGACTTGCAAAAACAAGTTCATCATAATTTTCTTGATTTGGATCACTTTTGCCAACAATTATTTTATGATCTGAATCTGCATATCGAAAAGAGGTATTATCTGGAGATATAATTATGTGATTCAAATGATCTGTCATTTTGCACCATCCATTTTCCAAATTTCTAACACTTGGTGGAAAATAAAGAGATCTAATATGAGAACATTCAAATGAGCTACACTCAATTGTGTTAAAGAATGAATCTTCAGGAAATTTAATTGATCTTATATATTCATTATATGTAAATGAATCATTTTCTATTGTTGTCACCAAATATTCGTGTGATTCAAACATGATGCTTCTTGGAATAAAAATATCACCAAGAGCATTTGGAGAACTAACAACACTACATTCATGCTTGTGTTTGTTTATTTTATAATTTATGAATGTGTCCTCTATGATATCTTGTTCCATAAAATTTGATTTTTTATATCTGCCCCTTTTTTTGTTATTTTAATGGTCATAATTAGCAAATCAATCAATTCAATTGCCAGAAATCAAAATATCTGGCAGGTTTCATCAAAATTATAATTAATTTTTTTATTTGAAAGTTTAAAATAATATCAGATTTATAGTAAGAAATATAATTTTTTTTATTTTAGAATAAATAATTGATTTTTAATATTAATTCTAAATTTTTGAATAAAAATGCATGAAATAAACCAAATACCGAGATATATTAGAATAGTTCAAATTTAACGTTTTTTTTATTTCACATTTAAATAAACGAATAAAAATCGAGATTTTTATATCTTTTAAACAAATGGAAACGGAAGAATATTTTAAAATAAAGAAGGAAATATATCAAACGGTGCTCAATTATGTTGAATATGAATGTGACACTCAAGATGATTATCAAAATTTAATTAAATTTTTTGATAATCAAAAATTCCGAGATAATCGCGACGAATTCAAAGAATTACTCCATATGATTTTAAAGATTTCCAATAATCATCATCGGCAACACGATTTTTCCAAGAAAATAGAGACGATTATCACCTACTTAAAAGACGATATCACACAGACCTTTTCAAATTCCGAAATTTTCAATATTTTCAAGAGCAACAAAAAAATCATTCTATTCCTTTACCAGAGCCAAATAATCATAATTGACGAGACAATCCTCTACTTTTTGAACAAGAAATATCCAGAAAAAGCAAGAAGCAAAATCGACCAAACAAAGTTCTTTCAATTTTTCTATCCAGAATTCAAAGCATTACTTGATGAAGAAACAAAAAGTTCGATTGAGAAAGAACTGTCTGAAATTGATCCTGTCGATATTGAAAATTTTGACGTTAACCGCCAAAATGGTGAAAATGAGTCCTGCGTTTGCAAGCTGATTCGGAATGATTCGATTGATGATTTTGTCACTTTTGTCAATCAAACGAACCTTCCTCTAATGAGTCTAATAAAGCCTTCGATATTTGAGACAAACTCCTTTTTAATTGAGAATAAAGAAACGACTTTGATTGAATACGCAGCGTTTTTCGGTTCCATTCAAATTTTCAATTTTCTCAAGTTGAGCGGTGTCGATTTGAAGCCTTCTTTGTGGCTTTACGCAGTGCATTCAAATAACGCTGACTTGATTCATTTGCTTGAGGACTACAATGTTATGTTACCGGACAATTCACACGAAAAGTGCCTGGAAGAAGCGGTTAAATGCCACCACAACGAGATCGCTAATTATTTCTTTGAAAAAGTGAAAGGTCAAATTGAAGGTGAAAAAGTGACAAAAGAAAAAAGTGACAATGAGAATTATTTCAATGAAAACGTACTAGCTTACACTTTCCATTATTATAATGGCACTTTTTTGCCTACTGATTTCAGTAATAAATTAACGTTTTTTTATGCATGCAAATACAATTATTTGACGCTTGTCAATCTTCTTTTAAAGAATGAGGAAGTGAATGTAAATGAAACAATAATTTCAACAATTAAATTATCTTTATAAAATTTCGATTTATTTTGATGAATGTAATTTTCAATATCATTGAATTTAATGGAATTCAAATGTCAAAAATTTTCATAAAATTTTCAAAAGTTTTTTTTTTCTTTTGATGTTTGAAAAAAAAAATTTTTTTATGAAATTTTTCATTTGAAATTTTTAATATAACTGCATTACATCTTGCCGGTGAAAAGAATCATATTGAAGTTTTTAAAATTCTATTAGTACAGCCAGGCATTGAAATTGGTGAGAACTGCTTCAAAAACTGTGTCAAATTGGCCAAAATTTCAATTCCAGAGCCGATAAATTCAATTGGATCATCAGCTTTTCGATGTTGTTCCTCTCTTGTTAAGGTTAAATTGCCAGATTCGATGACTTCAATTGGTGCCTCAGCTTTTTTAGACTGCACATCATTAGTGGAAATCAAACTTCCGCCCAAACTGACGGCAATTGATCCATTTTGTTTCTACGGATGCTCATCATTAGAAAAAGTGACAATTCCAACCAAGTTAGTGTCTATCAAATTCAATGCCTTTTATGGTTGCTCATCATTAAAAGAGATATTGATACCTACATCAGTAACTTCAATTGGAGCCTATGCATTTAGCGGGTGTTCATCGTTGTTAGAAATTATGATCCCTCCTAATGTTGATTATCTTGGAAACTCTTCTTTTGAAGGATGTATATCATTAAAAAAAGTATCAATTCCTTCTTCTTTAAAGAACATCGAGAATTTCACTTTTTCTGGATGTTCTTCTTTGACAGATGTTTCATTTGTCGATCCTTGCGCAGTGACTTGCATTGGTGAAAAAGTATTTAAACAATGTACTTCGTTGACACATATTACAATTCCTCCTTCAGTTGTTATGATATTAGATTCTTCTTTTGAAGATTGCACATCATTAAAAAGCATCTCGTTTGAATCTCCAAATATTGTTTTGGGAGATAGCGTTTTTAAAGGATGTACTTCTTTGAATGAAAAAGATATTCCTTTTTCTAAATATGCGAATAATAACTCAAAAAATAGTAAAAAGGACAAAAAAGGATGCTTGATTGATTAATAAAATGTCATTTAAAAAGCATAAAATCTTAATAAATATAAATTACATATAAAATTAACTTTAATTTTATTATTATTAAAATAGTTTAATTATTTTTTTATCAGGATATAAATGAGTTTTAAGATATGGAATTGAGAACTTTATGAAAAAATATAATTCTCAAAAAGAAAAGGCAAAAATTTTTGATTAATGAATTCTACCGAGAATGATAAAATTATACGCGCAATTATAGAAAATGATCAAACAACGTTACATTCTATTGTTTCAAAAGGTGGATATTGTGATTCTATCTATGCTATTGATGTAAACCAGAGTCGTAATTCAAAGAATAACGATGGGCATGATGAAAGAACAGACAATCTTATCAACGATAGAATATCACTACTTCATATCGCAGCTTACTATGACTCTCTTGAATGCTTTTGTTATCTTTCTGAAGTTAAAAAAATAAATATACGCATTCTTTCGTCAAGATCATTTATGCCTATTCATTACGCCTGTTACAACGGATCAAGGGAAGTCGCCACATATATTTTAGAAAAAGATAAAGAACAAGCCGATTTTTTTGGAACTAATGTTTTACTTTGCTTTTCTATCCAAGGTTGCAGTCCAGAAATCTTAGAACTACTTTTCCGCAAAGGAGCGATACTCAGAAAAGCTAAAAGCAAAATGGATGATCCGATAGAAAAAGGAATTTGTACAGACAATTACAAATGTTGCGAAATACTTATGAGATATGCCGAAGGATATTGCAATGATTTTACTCCCGCAATGACAGCAGCTAAGATGGTCAATCCCATGTTAGTCAAATACCTTGTTAAAAGTTCTGAAGATCTAGAATTTTCAGATCGAGTCCAACAATCTGTTTTTACTTTAATATTTGAAATATCTAACGGCCAAGGTTTCAGAGAAATGATCGTTGATTGGCTAACAAAATATGAAGATTTAGTAATTGATCCCCCCGATAACATCCAGATGAATGGAGTTTGCCACTGGATTTGTAAAATGGCTGATATGGATATTGCAAAATTGATGTTAAGAACAAAAAATATCTCAATTAATCGAGTTGGTGATGGGGATCATTTAGGTCCTTTTTATTTGGCCAACAAAAATAGCATAACTGATAAACAAATTATAGATATTCTTGGCCTTTTGGTTTCAAATGGCTTTGACCTTAATTTTCAGCTGGAAACTCTTTTCATAGAACCTGTTTTGAAAACTTTTCTAAGAACAATTACGATTAGATATCCAGTTATTGAATTTCTTGTTGCAAATGGAGCCAATCCAAACTTACCATGGACTCCAGACCGAAAAACTACAATCTTAGATCAAATAAAGAAGAGAAAAGAAGATAAGAAACTCATGACTATATTTGCAAAATATCTTGAGTAATTTGATTATTTTTTTTTTTTTTTTTTTTTTTTTTTGTTAATTTCTGTATTTTGATGGAATAGAGCATAAATGGTATTATCATTAAATTTAATTTATTTTTTAAATTTAATTTTTTATTTATATGAAATTATTTTGTTGTTTTGCAAAAATGATTAAAAGTCCTATCTTTATGATTATTTCATAATTCATTTCAGAGAAAATGCAATATATTCAATTAATTTTTCTTTAAATTGTAATTTAAAACTTTTTAAAGATTTATCTTGTATAATTTATAGCCATTATATCAAATTAAACGAAATAAAATAAAATAAAAAATAATTTATTTACCATTGAAAAAATTGAATATACTTCTTTTTTTTGAATAAATAAAAAATGTGGATACAAAATATTGAGAGCTCTTTTTAAATATTTGTATAATTATATTTATTTTTCTCAATGAGTATTGATCATGCACTTCCAGCATCAGTTGGTGTTAACCCAGAATCACTGTTCAATATAGTTAATGTCTTAGATAAATGCTGTTGCCATTCGGTTATGTTTTTACGACATGATAAAATAATCGGTCAAGGTTGGTGGAAACCATATAATCAAAATTATCCTCATGTTTTATTTTCACTTTCAAAAACATTTCTTTCAACGGCAGTCTGTTTTGCTGTTCAAGAAGGCCTCCTCTCATTTGATGACTATGTGGTTAAATATTTTCCAGAATATTTTCCTTCACCACCTTGTGAGAACATGCAAAAAGTTCAAATTAAACATTTATTAATGATGTCATATGGAAGAAAAGTAGAATTAGATCCTGATTATTACTATCTAAAAGATTGGCTCGAAGAAAATTTACATCCTTACTTATACAGCGAACCAGGAACGCAATTCAGCTATGATAATCGTTGTCCGTTCATAATTTCAGTTATTTTACAAAAAGTTACTGGTAAAACCACATTAGATTATCTTGAACCCAGACTTTTTGAGCCTTTGGGTATAGAAAAGCCTTTTTGGGAAGAAAAAAATGGCTATAATATTGGTAGAGGAGGACTTAATCTTAAAACGGAAGATATAGCCAAATTCGGTCTCTTTTTACTCCATAAAGGAAACTACAATGGAAAACAACTTTTGAGAGCTAATTTGGTCGAAGAAATGACGAGCCACCAAATTGACACAGTTGATTATCCCATTGATAAAAGACCTAATTATAATGCTGGATATGGTTATTTCGTGTGGATGTGCGTGCCTGAAGCTTCTTACAGATGCGACGGGATGTGCGGCCAATATTTGTTCGTTATGCCCAAGCAAGACATGATTGTTGTGACAACGGCAGGCACGTTAACAGAAGCAGAGACAATGATGAAAGCATTGTTTGACAATTTGGTCGATAAACTTGATGGTTCGGCGGTTTTGTCAAATACAGAACTTTTGAATAAAAATCAAAAGTTGCTCGATTCAAAATTGAATAGTCTATCGGTCCCGTTCTTAAAATCATCATATCATGTTGGTCCTAACTTTTGTAACAGTGTCTCGAATTATTCTGGAGTCGTTTATGACGTTTGCCAGAACCGAACAAATATCGTCAGAATTTCTTTCATTTTTGGAGAAAAATCAGATGTACTTAAAATATGGGCTTTGGGAAATTCTGCTGAGCCTTCAAAGAATCCTCCAAAAGAACCCGTTTTATTAACATTGAATGTTGGGCATGACGAATGGCTCGAAAATGATACTAATTTTGAAGTTGACAATTTTCATGCTCATTCAACAATTCTGTTCAGCAATGTTGCATGCTCATCTAAATGGTTGAGTGAAAATGAATATGCCGTTAAGCTTGTCTATACACAGACACCTTATTCTGATACTCTTAGAATCAAATTTGTTCAAAATGGAATTATTGGTGAGTATTCGTGCTGCCCTTGTATGAAGAACAGAGGAACCTCTTTCCAAATAATGGGTATTAATGTAAATAGTAAATAATGAAAGATAATTATTTCTCTTATAATATTTTTTTTTTATGTAATAAAGAATATATATATATATATATTCATTTATGATTCAATAGGTTTATCCATCATCATAAAGTACTATGATAGTTGCATAAACTATTTCTTTTTCTGTTATCACAAACACAATATCTCTTTTTTGCATCATTATTCGTATTTTAAAAAATTAATAAATGTAAAATTTTGATTGAAAATAATACAAAATTAGAATTCATTAAAATAATAATACAAAGATTCAATTCCCAAATAAAACCTAAAAAGATAAAACATGAGTAATTAGGTATTTTGCGTAAAGAGATGAAATAATGAAGAGAAAACTGTGTCATAAATTTTGTGAGAAATGTAAAAAAAATCAAAACATTTTTATTTTTATATTGAAATCTTCTTTCTTATAACCAAAAAAAATATCTAAGCAAATTATAAATTTTAAATCCAAATATAAAATATTATAAGCCAATTAGCGTTTTTTAATATTTTTCTATACTATACAAATGGACAACCACTCATTCCCAAATAAATATAATGAAGAAAAAGAAAAAGAAAAAAGTATGTTATAAATTAAATATTTAATTTATTGCTTGTTTTTAAAAATGAGAATCAATTAAGTGTTATAATTATCAAAAAGCTGTTTGAGCTTTCTATTTGATTGCTTATTGATGTATTCAATTATTGTCATGCCTCTATTTGGTATTTTTACATCAGTTCGGGCACCATGTCTTAAAAGCCATTCAATTAGTTTTAATCGAAGATTTATGGCAAATAAATGTTCTGCTAGAACAGAATTAACTTCTTTTCCATTTTGATCAACACATTTAATATTGATGTCAAATCCACTTTGAACAAAAAGTTCAAATATTTTGATGAGGTCAGTTTCAGATTTGGCCTCAGATAGATAATGTAATCCAGAACGCCCATTTTTATCCAGAAGATTGATATTTATTCCTCGGTTCAGTACAGATTCAACGATTTGAGGACTTTTTGTTCGGCAAATCCAATGAACTGCATAAGATCCATTAACTGGTGAATTAAGTTCTTCATCAGAAATGTGATCCAATAAAAATTCAAGTATTCCATGACATGAATTACAAGCAAATTCCAAATCTTCTGCTTTGATTTTTTCTCCCATTTCATAAAAGAATTTAACGGCATCTATACTTTTAAACACAATTGAATATAATAACGGTCTTTTATTTTTAATAGATTGATAAGGATATCCGTTCTTAATCAATAATTTGAGAACATCAATATTACTGGAAATAATGGCCGCAGATACAAGGTTTTCTTCCATATTTTCAGGCGATTTTGGATCAATACCCATGTCCAAAAGTTTCTGGACAATTTTAACATTCCCACTAACAACTGATGATCGAAGTATTCTACTAATTATATTTAAAAGAAAAGATTAAAATATTATTTAAAATAAAAATAAAATACCTTTTTCATCTTCAATTACACTATTGACTAAAGATCCATCTAATTGTAACAAGTAATCAAAAATTTCAAAACTTCCAGCTCGAGCAGCTAAAAAAATTGTAGGGATATACCGACCATAATCATATTCAGTTTGATAAATTGAATCTTTTTGATGTTCAACTAATAATTTACAAATTTGTAAGTTTCTTTTCTCAATTGCATAATGAAGTGGAGTTTTAATTAAAAAAATATTATTGAAATTGATTAAAAATTTTAGATAGAAACTTTACTGAAATTATAATTGAACGCTGATATAATAAAAAATAAGTTTGTTATTTGATTTAAATATAATTTAAAAAATTTCTTTGATGTTGATATCAATATCATCTCTGCTCAATAGAAGCTTAACAATATCGATGTTTTCATTAATAACGGCTATATGCAATGCTGTTTCATTAAAATAGTTTCAAATTTCTTTATTTATAAAAAAAAAATCATACTTTATCATAAAAAATAAAAGATTTTGAAATTTCTGATAACACATAAAAATTTGATAAAAAAAATATAGTTTAAAATGCAATCAAAATAATTGAAGATTAACAGAATTAAAAAAAAAAACAATTAAAATAATTTGCAAATTGATATTTACATCCTGATCTTCAATCAATAAACGGCAAATATTTAAATTATTCATTTTAGCTGCAATATGTAATGGAGTCATTTGAAAATATTAAAATGTTATTTTATTAATTATAAAATAGATTAAAATTCGCCCATTAATTTTTTAAATAGAAATAATGCCATAAACATAGAAATAATAAATTGTATAACAAGTTGCATTTGGATCAATATTTGGATATTCTAATAAAAGAGCAACAATTTCCTGTAAATTTTTTTCAACTGCATAACATAATAGTGTCGTATCAAATTATTATAATGATAATTATACCATGATGAAAGAAAATTGATTAAAATCTTATTAATAAAAAGAAATGTATGAAATTCTAATTATCTTTTCATTTATATTAAGATTTCTATTGTACTCCAACAGAACTTTGACAAACGAAAATAATTTGTATTTGCACAAGAATAAAATCAAATTTTTATCTTCTCTCTTGAAAAATGAGTCAATATCATCATAACACTTCATTTCACTTAATATGTCATTTAAGAGAATGAAATTATAATTCTTTAAGCATTGTCTTGGAAGATTGATTTTACCATCATCTTGAAAATGATGTTCTTTAAAGAATTCCATTATTTGGATATGGTGACATTTGATCGATTCTAAAAGACATAAATCGGATGTTTTTTGATCGATTTTAACAACGTTTTGTAAAATAAAATCAACAAATTCATCATTATTCGAATGAATCGCATACAATAAAATAGATGGATCCATGGTAACTTTCATTGTCATCAAATATTTGAAAATGTTAGTTGAACCTTGAAATGCAGCATATTCAATCATTGTCACTTTTTTATTACTTAAAAATGAATTCGTTTCATAAATCGTTCCATCAATCTCATATGAAAGAGAAACATTATTTTCGTTAATAAATATACTGAAATCTTTTACTGAATCTTGACGAATAATTTCACATAGCATGTCACTGTTATCACCACATTCGCGCTCTTCTTTCTTAACAATACAAGATGGAGGGTTTTCCATTTCCAAAATGAATGATTCGAATTCTGGATAAAAGTATTGTAGCATATCTGTGCTTCGTCGTATATCTGCGAAAACTTGAGAGTTAGGTGTAAGTATCTTTTGATCAAAAAGGAAAAGAAGAATTCGCTTGCTCTTTTTGAAGGTTTGATAAATTTCTAAATCTGAATTGAATTTTTTGATATCAAGTTGCAAATATTTAATAATTTGTTCGATTTTGTTGATGAAATCGTCTGAAATTTTGTGATTAGCTGATATCGCAGAGAGAATATTAATAAAAATAAATAATTTTTCTTTGTTTTCTCTTATTTGTTCGTTGTCAAGATATTCCGTAACATTTTTAAAACAAGCATCTTTTGCTTCCAGAAAATCAAGTATATTTTTTTGCATACATTTATTTTCTTCAACTAATTTCTTAATGGGTGTGAATGCATCCATTAAAAATTTGAAATAATTAAACTCTTTATCTAACGTAATTTCAATAAGTATTCAAAATATTATATGGTTTACAAATATTAAAATTTAATATAAAATTAAAATTAATATAAAATTGAGTAACAGTACAGCATTCAATTTTGAGAATATTCTGAATATGAGATTACAATAAAACATTAAAAATGGAATAATAATAATAAAAAAATATTTTCAATGTTTATTATTATTATATATATTTTGTATATTTAATATTATTATTTGTTTTTATATTAGTTCATATTTAAGTATATTTTTTAGTACGATATTAATAAAAAAATAATTGAATAAATAAAGAAAATAAAATTAACCCAAAGGCCAATTTTTTTCACTAAGTTATAACTTTTTTTAATAATTAGGTAAATTATTAAAATTAAGAATCCTCGCTACGCTGCAGTTTGTAGAATCAACGCATAATGGGGGCTAAGCCCCCATTCGTCCAATATTTTTGTGGAGCCTCAGCTCCGCAAAAATATTGGTCGCTCCCTATCGGGACAGGCCCCCCCCCCCCCCTAGCCCCCCGAGGGGGGAAGCCCTCCGGGTGTCAGCCCTTCGTTCGCTCGAGTTTTGGTTCCTTGTTGTGTTCTGTTGTTTGTTGCTAAATAAGAAAATTTATTGCTTAAAATAAATGGGACAAAAGTACAGTTCATAATAATATATATTCATAATTATTTAGTAAAATATATTCAAAATTCTGGTTTGACTTATTCAATTGGTGATAATTATTTAGGCTTGTTAAGTCTCGATTTTCGATAACGATAATTGATCCATTTTTCTGATATCAATATCAAATCAAAAATTTTATCTCTGATATCAATAATGAATAAAAATAAAAGATCGATTATCAATATTGAAATTTTTTTAATGTTTAAAATTTTTGAAACTTTTTTAACTGATTACTTCACATATCCGGTATAAAATTTAATAAAAGCTGATTCTTTTACATAATAAGTTGGAATATATTTATTTTATTCCATTAAAATACTATTTTTAATGGTTTTTTCAGGTATAAATATCGATTAATCAAGATTCGATATCAAAAGCATATTTTTTCATATCACATTTCATATTTGATAATCGAATTCATCAATTAAAATTTCCAATCGATAGCATTTTATAATAAAAAACTATAAATTAATTAAGTAATTGCCATTATGAAGATTGAAAAAAGAACATCGGCACTTTTTTCAATCTTCATGATGAACTCATTAAGTAGCCTAAATAGTGTCTCTTTGTTGGAGATTTCAAACCGATTTGACCATTGTGTCAGAAAAGTTGTAATAATCTTTTCATCCGTTAAAGTGACACCGTCATTCAATGAATATTGGTACAGAGAAATTGGTGAAATTTGTTAGGGATTCGTGATGACTTCAATGAAAAATACCAGATCAAATCTTCCTTCACGAATGGAAAATATTTCAAAGGCTCAGAAAAATGATTGTGCATTGAGACAAACTAGAAAAAAACATTTTCATGTTGATGTTGTTCAAACCATAGAAATATTGTTCAATGTCATTGTCGTCAAATCCTATGTCAAAGATCAATTTTTTGGAGGTACTTCTCTTTGTCTTTGTTGTGGACAATCAAGTCTTTCTGTTCAAGTGTCAGTTCAACTCTTTGAGTGAGTTTTCCAATTGCTATGTAGAGAAGCTCCATTCCATGCTCAAAATGTTCATCAGTGGATGCAGCTTTATGAATCAATTCTAAACAAGAGTCGCCAATTTCATTAAAATTTTATTTATCAAAATTTGACAGTCAAACTTACATAAATCATTCAAAATTCTCTTAGCATTTTTTTTTTCAATAGGATCTTCATTTTGTTTTGCATTTTCAGAGGAATATGAGAACATAGGAAACTCTCATAATCTTTTGAAATTAATATATAATAAAGTATATCATATTATAAGAATATTTTAATAGAAAACATTTTCCTAATTTTGCGTATATACTGAGATATGATCAAAGAAATTTGCCAAAATTGAGAGGAATTTCTATTCAAATGTAGTATAATTTTGTAATTGATTTTTCTCGAAAATTTGGCGGACGATTTTTCTAAAAATTTAATATAATATATAATGCAATGTATACTACTATTTAAGATAAATGTAATATACCGGTCATTTGTTGGCTCTGTCCTGGAATCGTTTTTTCCAAAAAAAATCGTAAAATCGGCTAAAAATAGTGTAAATCGCTTTATCTCGGGATATATACTTATAATGCGCAATTTTTTTGCTTAATCGTGTTTTTAACATCATAATAAGACAAATAACCAATTTTTGGGTAAAAATATTGAATTTTGGCCGATATTGTTAGTAACGAGTTTTTTTGTATTTTTATCTTAATATAAAAAATCTCATTCTTCACGGATAGGAGTTTTTGGTTATTACTCTATATACAATAAACATACAATCCTATAATTTTATAATCATATACAATACAGTAATGCAATTATTGTTATACTGATTATGTAGGTACAACTATTTTTTTTTCTGACATTTAATGCAAAAATACAGAAATCAAATTTTTGAAATATATTTTATTAATAACTCGATGCAAAGCGAAGCTAATAAAAATATAACAATTGATATATATTAAGATGCTTGCAATATATATTCTTATAATACCATAAATTTTGAAACATTTTTACATTTACGTCTGGAGAGTCGTTATGAAAATTACAACTTTTTGAAAGACTCTCTGCTGCGATTTCGCTTAAAATCTGAAATCATCAATAACTATCTATGGTGAGTATATATTATTAATTTCGAAGCATATCGACATATCTCGAGAGTTTCCTATGTTCTGAATATGAATAAAATAGAAATTGATATTTTCGATATTGGTGAAATAGAAGCTCATAAAAAGTTTTGTGGAAAATTTCTAAAATTTTTTAAAATTTTCCAAAAATTTATTTTATTTGTTGTCTAATTTTTTGCAACATTATATTTTTAATTCATTATTAAAATATGAATGATTTTGAAAAACTACAAATCCAAAAAGATTGTGATGAGTTCTTATCAAAAAACAACGAGAAGTTTGAAATTATTTCAACACTCCAAAAATATCTATTAAATATGAAAAATGAAAAATATCAAGAATGCATTCTTTTCATTCAAAATCATTTATCAACCTTTTTCAATGATCATGCGAGCGCAATATTCTTTTATTATAACATAATTCAATGTGCCCGATTTAATTTCAGGAATTTCGAATTAATTCTTGATATTTGTGTCCATTTCCAATCAGAAATGAAGAAAGTTAAAACAACAGAGAATGAATTGATCATGATAGGATTATTTTTCTCAAACAGTATTTTTTATTTATTTTCGAAAAATTTCTTCTCAATAGAATCAATCATCAAAACCTCAAACTATTACACGCCACTTTTTATAATGTTTCTTCCGGAAATCGAGGAGTATGATCCTGAATGCGCAAATTTGATTGAACAAAAAGTTATAAAAAATTTTGAAAACACAGATGTAAAAAATATTGTCTCATTTTACAAAGCAGTCAAATCTGATCCTGAAAAACATATTCAAAATCGAAAATTGAATTATCATCCATCAGTTCTTTACAAATCGATTAGAAATGATGATATTGGCACTTTTCAAGCAATCCTTTCACAAAACAATTATGATATTAATACAAAAATAGAGTTTTCTTTTTATGAAAGATTAAAGACGCATGATGATGACATCTCATTGATTCAAGCTGCAGCTGTCTACGGATCGTTATCTATTTTCAAATTTCTATGGATGCAAAAAGACATAATTTACGATGATAACCTTCTTAAATATGCTTATTGCGGAAGCAATCCTGACATCATTCACATATGCGAGAATAAATGCAATCCAAAATTCGTCTACATTGAGCCAATTGCCACTCAAAAGTTTTCTTATTTGGATTATTACATTGAGAATTACAGTGACCAAATAATCGAATATGATGATGATGTGAAGAGCCTAATTGAAAATTTTGAATGCGATGAAAATGATAAATTTTATTCAATTTTGGATTATGAAGGTTTGAACATGACTGTTTTGGCTTTCAATTATCAAGTACTGAAAGATTGCCTCCCAAAAATAGCCTTTATTTCAAAAAATGTTGAATTGATTGATGATTATGACTACAAAAGAAAAAAGAGTCTATTGAAAAGCGCTATATACAATATGGATTTATTTAAATTCATTTTCTCGCAAAAAAGAAAAGATGTCGACATTGGTAATTGTGGATGTCTCTTTAAAGTCATTGATCATTGCTTATATTCACATATTAATGATGGTTTCAAGTTTTTGTTTTCTATCTTAAAGGAGAAAATAGACATTTATCACATTTTTTGGAGATCTTTGCTAAATAACCATGAGATTTTTGAATTTCTGATTGATTTGCAAATGGAGGAAAAAGAATCTGGTCAATTAGAAAATAGTGTTTATGGAATGTTAAAAGATAGCATCAATTTTGATGTTCTATTAGGTATCATTTCTATTTATGACGAAGATATTCTTGTAAAAATTATTCGTTTATATGATGATTTATTGGATGAAGATAATATACCAATTTTCATCAAGAATTTGAAATGCTCAATTTCTCATAAAATGTGTGAATCATTGATAAGAAGACTTTCTACTTTTTTACCAAAAGATCAAATTAATTCCATGAACCATTTATTTAGTATTATTAGTTAGATACTGAAATATTCTTTATTTTTGGTGCTAAATATTTATTCAATAAAGATTACAATTTTCTTACTTTAATCTAAATTTGATTAAAATAATTTTTTTTTTAATAATAGATGATAAAATTGAACCAAACTATCAGTTGAATGATAAAACTTTTTCTGAATATAAACCATGTAAAAAGTCGTATCGTTTTTTTAAAAACAAAATTGTAGATCAAAACCATTTGGATTTATAATTATAAAAAAACTCTTTAGTGCAAAGCTTTCAATTAAAAGAATTCTATTTTTGTCTACTTTAAAAAAAAAAAAACTGAAAAGATCAAGAATTAATAAAATTTATTTTTATTAAAGGAAATTATTTTTGTTAACATGGAGATTACCATCCAGGACGGCAGTATGGGCAAGGTGGATAGCCTGGTGGTCCATATGGTCCTGGTGGTGGAGGTGGATATCCTCTTGGTCCATAGCCTGGAGCTCCATATGGTCCTGGTGGTGGAGGATATCCTCCTGCTTGTGGGTAGTATCCTGCTTGACCATATCCTCCCATTGCGCCTGCAAATGGTGGTGTACCCATTGGTGCCATATGAAGAATTAAATGTAAAGAGCCTCCTCTTTTGTTACTTTTGCATGGTGTCATAGGATACCAGTTATCAATAACCTGTCCAAGTGGTAACATACCGAATTGAACAAATAAAGTTGACATATCATCATCTCCTCCTCTTAAACCACCATCTTTATCTCTCATTCGAATTTCTAGAGCTCCTGCTTGTGGTGTTGGGACATTAAAATGAAATTCTTGGTTCCATACAGGATTATTATTATTACTTAAAAAACTTGTTCTTTGTTCCATACCATTTACTCTTAAAATGCAGTATGGATCTGATCTATCTGTGGCATCATAACTATCTAGATCTCTTGCTTCGACAACGCGAACGTGTAGTTGATACATATAAATGAAATCATTTTGATAAATTGATAATAGATAATCCCAGAAAAAGTTGAAATTGCTTTATCAATTTTTTTTATTATCTTCACAATAATCTGCTCCAATTCAATTTGTTTGAGAGAATAAAACTTTTTATCTTTAGAAAATTTGAAATAAAAATAAATGAATAGTTTATTTTTAAAAAAAATTGGCCTAGATAGTTTGACCTTTGAATTGCCTAAATAATAAATTTGATCGAAATCCTAAATTTTATCCTTTGAAAAATGTTATTTGCATTTTTATCATTTACAATAGGAAAAAATTATATTATATGACATTTTATTATGATATAAACGGATATTTTGAAAATTTGCGATATCTTTGAAAAAAATAATTTTCAATGATAGAAAATTTTAAAATTTTGAAAAAGTGAAAATAAATATGATACTAATTTTTTAATATATATCGGTCAAAGGTGAAAAAAAAAAAAAAAAAAAATATCAATTGCAAAAATAAAAAATATGTTAATATAACAAAGTATTTAATAGTATATCTTTAATTTGTTATAATCATATAATAATAATTTAAGTTTGACAAAAATGCTAAATGATTAGTAAACCCTGGGCTTTAAATGACTGGTCATTTTAAACCAAAATGACCAGTATAAACAAGTTTTTTCTGGGTCATATAACCACTGGTCATTTTAATTAAAAATGACCAGAGTTTAAAAAAGAACGATCAAACAAGGTCAAATAATTGCTTTTTTTTAGTTTGCGAATACGATTAAAAAGAAATGATTTGAGAATCTTGGAAAAAGTAAAAAAAAAAAAAAAAAATGAAAAAAATCACAATTTCGAATGACCAGTATTAAAAATATTGATGACCACTATTCAAAAAGTTTATCAAATTGATAAGAACTCGTTATAAGTAATCATCCAAAATGACCAGTATTAACATAGATGCCACATTACTTTTAGTGAAAAAGTTTGATTGGCAAATAACGTACAATCACACTCCGACCATTTAAAGCCCAGGAAAACCTATTAAAAAATAAAATATTTTTCTCAATATGTAAATAAATTAACATAGAGAGGTGCGAGAACTAGAATTTTTTTTAAAAAAAACAATCAAACTTATGTTAATATTTTAATATCATATAAAAAACAATCAAACTTATATAAGCATACGAAGACAAAAAATAAAATTTATTCAGCAGTTTTGTACGTTGGAGGCCATTCTTTTTATTTATACCCAAGGTTTAGAAATTTTCAATGAATAAATGATCATGCTTAAGAAAAAGTGAATAAAGAGATTTTGTTTATTCATGGCAGTATCTTGGTAAAATTAATTCTAAATCGTTTGCCTTGTGCAAATTTGTAAGTATAAACCAAATAATTAATACATATTTCTTTTTTGGTCGTAATAATCAGACTTATTATATTTTTAGACTTGTTATTCTCCGATTCTCGAGATCGATAATTGACTTTTTGATATCGATACATAAATATGCACAGATTCTCGAGATCGATTTCAGAGATCGAGAATTTTTTTTCTCAGCTTTTGATATCAGAATTTTCAATTAAACTTTTTGATAAATATATGATCGTATTTTAATCACAAATATTTCATAAAAAAAGAATGTATTTTTTGATTTTAATCTTTAAATAAACATCAATGCATTATATTATTTATTTTTAAATATTTTAAAATCAAAAATACCAATTATAAAAAAAGATAAATATGTTTGAGATCTCGAGATCTCGGTAATTGATATCAAGTTTACAATTATTTTCATATCACATTTCATATCTGATATCTTGATAATCGATAATCTCGATATCTGATTTTTAAACTGATAATCGAGTATCAGATGAAAAAAAGTGACGTTTTTGATATCGATAGTCAAAATAACAAGTCTACATATTTTAATAATAATAAATATTTCTCTGGTTTATTTTTAATTTAAAGAAGTAAAATTTCAAGTTAAGCATATAATCATACAATAGAATTTATTATTGGCATATAAAAAAAAAATTTCTTTTAATATTTTAATAATATCAATTCATGACAAAAAAATTAACAAAAAAAAGAGTCTGAAGCAATCAGATTTATTATCATCTTAAAAGTAATAAACTAGCTTACCGATTAATAAGTTTATATGATTAAACAATGTGTGTTTTTAAGGACAATTAAATAGGTTAACAAAAAATACGTTATATTATATATATAAAAAAGTAGCAACAATCTTTTTTATTATTTTCATTTTCTTTGTTTAGAATGGACTTATCTATTCCATTATTGCCATTTGTTTTTAAACATTCTGATCCTATAAGTTCAATTAATTCTTTAATATTAATATTGTCCTTTGCACTTGTTTTGATGAAAGCCATGTTTAAAGACTTTGCTTTCTCTTTTCCCTCAGAATCTGTCACTTGGTTGGGATATAATCCCTCAAGATCTGATTTATTTGCAACAAGCACATAACATACTTTATCTTTATCGATATGGTTCAAAACAAAATCATGCCATTCTTCAATAGATTCATATGTATTTTTTTCATTCAATGAGTATACAAAAATGATAGCATTTGATCCTCGAATAAAAAAAGGAGTTGTATTGCGATAACTAGTTTGCCCAGGCGTATCCCAAACATTAAGATTGACCTCTTGGGAATCAATATTCACAGTAATTGTTTCACCTGTAGGGCTAATTGTTGGTTTATTAGCTCCAAAATATTCACTTGATGTAGCTCTTTGTATAATACTTGTTTTTCCAACATTTGGATCACCAACAAATACAACTTTAAACGACAAAGGCTGAGGTTCTTCAGACATTTGAAAATTTTTGGAAAAGTTATAAATTGGTCAACTAATTGAATACTCATAAAATCGAATATAATTTTGTTTTATTTTTAAATTATCTTTGTCTATATTGAAATTTTAAGCTGCAAACATATTTAATTATGATAACAAAATATAATATTAAAATAAAATTATTTTATACTTAATAATTGCCGAGTTTTATTTATAAAGTAAAATTGACCTTCCTCTAAAAAAAATATACCATTTTACACCATAAAATATTAAAGCCTATATAAATTTGCTTTTAGATTTCAAATTCATATATATTATTGGCCTCATAGCAATTGCAAAATATAAAAAAAATCATTATATCTATCATTGGCCTCATATTATCTTTTAATATTTACATAATCAATGGAATAATTTGAAACACATATTTATTTTTTTTTTGAATTGATAGTTTACAAAGTTAAGGTTAAATAGTCTTTAAAGACTATTGTCTATGGATATATTACTGAAATTTTTGTAAAATGTATAAGATTCTTAATGTATATCATTGAATGCCAAACAATCTTGGCTGAAGTTATATTTTGACATTAAATAATGCCAACTATTAATCTAAATATTTGCATGCAATCAAGTTTTTTCATTAAATCAAAATGAAAATGAGATTTTCCATGTTTTGAAAAAAATTCCAAGTTTATATTTTTCAGCAATAGAATACAATATCTTTGTTTTTTTTTTTTTTTTTTTTTCAGAGTTCATACATCTGGATAAAAGTAAAAAGAATTTTTAATTCAAAAAATTTTTGGATATATTCAAAATTTTTTTTTCATTTGAAACAATAATTTTTATTCAAAATAAAAAATTTTCATAAAAATTTTTTAAATTTTTAGAATTTTGACTTCATTTTTGATTAATGGCCTTTGAATTAACTGATAAAAACATAATTAGCAATGTTATTTCTGATATTTATTCCAAATTTAACAAAAATCGAGGGAAAACTCCTCAAGTATTATTCGATATTAAAGATGGTATAAGAATTATTGAAAAAGTTATTCCTATTCTTCAAAAACAACCTTCAGTTTTGAATTTTAATATAGAAGATGAAAATAAAATACATGTTATTGGCGATATTCACGGGAATCTGGAATCATTGATAGCTATATTCCGACAATTTGGAAGCCCAGAAACAGCCAAATACTTATTCTTAGGTGACTATGTTGATCGAGGTAGAAACAGCTCCGAAGTTATGATTATTTTATATGCATATAAAATATTATATCCCAATAACATATTTTTAATGCGAGGAAATCACGAATTTGTAAATATGACAGACCATTATGGTTTCAAAGAAGAATGCTACAAAAGGATAACAATAATCATCAAAGGCAAAATTAAATCAGCGGGTCCATTTTTCTACTCACAAATTGTCAAAACCTTCGAATACCTGTCAATCCTCGCAATTATCAATGGTGAAACATTATGTGTACACGGAGGTATCAGTGCCCTAATCAAAAATCGAGATGAATTAATGAAGATCAAAAAAGTCGGATCAGATTTCACAATGGAAAGCAGTGCCCAAGCAGAGTTACTTTGGAATGATCCAAACAATGATATTTCCTCCTATGAAGCAAGCCCAAGAGGCATCGGTTGCACATTTGGTGAATATGCATTAGAAACATTCTTGAAAAATATGCAATTAAAAAGAGTTATCCGTGCACACCAAAACGAATTTAACGGTTTTAATTGGCCTTTTGGTGAAAATGGTGGTATTTTGACTGTTTTCAGCTCCGTTGACTATTGCGGAACTTTTAATGAAGGAGCTGTTGCGGTTGTATCAGGGAATGGTGAAATAGAAACGCAGCATATCATAATCAAAAAGCTTGTTTTCCCTCCACCAGAAATCGTAAAGAACAATTTTGTTTTCTTGGATGACATAAGATCCCCAAGTTTGAACATCGACAATATTCCAAGATTAGTTGAATACTAAACCAAAAGTTACCAATTTTAGTGATAAATAAATTTGTTATTATTTGACTTTTTTATTTCTTTTTATCTGAAAAAGTGAATAATCAGCATTAAAAATTTAAATGTTCTAAAACTTTGGTTTTAGCCTAAATTCTGAACCGAGCCTATTTCTAAATTATATTTTTGGCATTATTCACTCATTTATCTGGGATTGATTGAACCAAAAGAAAGAAATATTTGATGCTTTTTAAAAGAATTATTTAGGAATAATTCACAATTTATTGTTATGTCAATAAATTTAAAACAATTGCTTCTTGATTTCATTTTGAAATTATTCTCATCAAAAATCCAAAAAATGCTCCCGACGGGAATCTAACCCGCGACACTCGGATTAAAAGTCCGATGCTCTAGCCGACTGAGCTACGAAAGCTTCATATCTTTTCATGTAATATTATAGTAATAATTATTTATATTTTTTTAAAAAAAAAATATATTTAAAATTCTTTTTAATATTATGATCTTTAAGTGTATTAGATTTATACCTTAATATTCTCTCCTTTGATATTGATACAAATATTTTAATTCATTTTTTAACGCTTTTCAACAATTCTTATTATTCATTATTTGAAAAAAAAAAAAACAAATATATATTATGTTGACAAATAAAAGAAAGAGGGATTAGTCTAGTGGTAAGGCACTTGCTCAGGGAGTAAGGATTCCCAGGTTCGATTCCTGGATCTCTCATTTTTTGTTCTAATAAAAATTTTATTCGAGACTTTGTTTCTTGAAGAGATAATTTCCTCTCATTTAGTTTTATTTCATATTGCATATGACCTAACAATAGAGATAATCTTTTTTTGTTGAATGCTGAATGAGTGGATAACGCAATTTTTTTTTATCATATCGTATATCATATAGTATATATTTATAGATGCCTGAAAAAGTTGCCGACGACAGGAAAAAGTTGCCAACGGTGGCCTTAAAAGCATTTTTTCAGCATTTAAACAATACGATATAAAAAAGAAATCATTGTTTCATTATTTGTTGCATTTTAAATTATAAAAAAATGTTTATGTTTCATTTTTTTAAACAAATTTTGTTAAATTTTTTAAAAATTTTTATGTTAACTTTTTCTTAGCATTTCAATTGAGAATTGAATATAAGATATATATATATATCTTCATATTTTTTTAATTATTACTTTTTATTACATATTAATAATATTTAATATAATTTAAATATAATTAATTATAACTTTCATTTAAATATATCCTTAAAAAGGTCATCGTTGGCAACTATTTCCCGCCGTTGGCAACTTTTTCCCGCCACTTTATTTCTTATTTTGATTTTTTTAATTTTTTTTTTGTTTATTTTGATTTTTTTTCGGTCAAAAAGTTTCCTCAATTTGATAGAGTGAAAAATAATCATGAACTTTTTCTTGGCAAAAAAAAAAAAAACATAACTTTTTCTTAAAGATAAAAAATAAAATAACTTTTTGATGCATGATGTTTATGACAAGAGAAACCAAATTGACCCTCAATTATTTTTCTATTTATTTTAATCGTTTGTTTTTATAGAATACTTGCTTAAAATAGAACAACGTTCTTGAAAGAAAAATATATTATTACGCCATTATCATCTAAACCATAGACACTTTTTGAGCAAAGCTCAAAAAGTGGCGTTTCTTGCAATTTCCTCTAATCAGATATTCAAATATCAAAACCAGCTATAACCAAGTTATTACATATCCAAAATGAATCTTATGCTTGGATACTTTTTGAGCGAAGCTCAAAAAGTGGCCTTTTATTATTTTCAAATTAGATTTCTTTTCAAAACTTAAACAAATCAACTTTCATGAAGAAAATAAAAGAAATATTGTACCTAATAGATCCCAAGAATGACAACTTTTTGAGCAAAGCTCAAAAAGTTGTCATTAAATGATATTATTTATTAATTGAATTTCAAAACAAAAAACATTTATGTATGTTCAAAAATTATTGTTTATTAAATGATTTATGATTATATCGCGCGTTAGTTTTCTTGTTTTTTTTTTTAGATCTAATAATATTGTCACATTTAGTTAATCAAAATAGGTGTATATAATTTTTTTAGTAGTAAAAACATATTTTATAAAATATTTTAATAAAATAAAAATATGATTATCCATTGTTTACAAGATATGACTAATATATATTAAAACGGATTTTAAAAATTTTAAAATTTTAGTATAAAATGGAGGCAAGATCATTTATACTTTCATCAGCTGGTTTGAAAAATGTTGTTAAAGACAAAGATGAATTTACTTTCATTTTTGGAGACCATAAAATCAGCATGAACGCGATATTTGCTGAATTTATTTCACCAATTGTATCGCATCTTCATATTTCAGATCCGACAATAAGCTCATTTCAATTTAATTGCAATATAAATTCTGAATTAAACGAAAAATTTGGTTCTTCTTCAAAACTTGGGGAACTATTTACAGAAGATATAATCGAACTTTTCAAGAATCTTTCCAGCGGGATTCCAATTTCTATTAATGAAGATCAATGTACCAAATTACGTATAATCTCTATTTTTCTTTGTAATGAAGAGCTTTTTCAACAATTATCCAAGTTTCATCCTTTTGAAATAAACTTATCAAATATTGATCGTTGTTTATCAGAAATCCAATTCATGGAAAATATTTCTAATCCATCAAATGAAACGAAAATATTATCAACAACTCTATTAGACTTTATTTCAAGCAATTTTTATTTAATTGACCAAAAAAAATTGAGAGAATTGTCATTTTCAGTTCTTTTTTTAATCATTCAAAACAAAAAGTTGAAAATTGAGAGTGAAGACTCATTATTTAATTTCATTAAAGAACTTTTCAATGATAAAAAGGATAACAATTTTACAATTATTGATTTTCTGGAAATGATTGAAGTGAAGAAGTTGAGTAATGAAAAATTTTCTGAGTTCATTCAAATTATTAATTTTAATGAAATTACTGGAAATTTGTGGATGAACATTTGTAGTAGGTTTTGTACAAATGAAACATCAAATGATGATCCATCAGAAAGATATTATTTCATTCCAGGCAAGAGTTATTTGTATGATGGAAACAAGTCACACAGTTTTGAAGGAATTATCAATCAAATCACAAAAGAAGTTGGTGGAAATGTGAATGATAAAGGTGCTGTTATTGTAACAGCATCATCACAATCAAACACATCTGATTATCCAAAGCATGCTGTCGATTTGCATAATAAAGTAAGTTACTTCATAACTAACAACGTTGAAAATTCATGGATCAAATATGACTTCAAAAATAAAAAAGTGAGACCTACTCATTATTCAATAATGTCAGAACCGTTTGATAAAGGTAATTCTCATTTGAAGAACTGGGTAATTGAAGGTTCAAATAATAATGATGATTGGAACGTCTTGGACTCAAAAAGTGGAATAACTGATCTTGATAATAAAAGTGTTTTCAAAACCTTTAAAATTAATAAAGAACTTAAATGCAATGAATATTATAGATACTTGAGACTTAGAATAACAGGACCAAGCGCAAGTGGAAAGAATATTTTGAGTTTGGCAGCACTTGAATATTTCGGTTCAATTACGGAATCTAATATTTAATAAACATAAAATTTTTTTATCTTATATTTTCATTCTAAACAAATCCCAAAATGAATGTTTTTTTATAGCAAAAAAAAAAGTTAATTAAATGAATACATTCAAAACAACACAGGTGTGTCGCTTTCTTTCTTAAGAAAACTGTCAAAATTTTGGGAACATCTAATTAAAAAATTATTTCATCTTTTGTTTTACATAATAAATCTGAAACTCAAAATCAACAGTAAAAAGAAAAATCAGAATCAGAACCAGAAATATTGAAAGAACGAGAATCGAATGAATCACGATTCACATTCAAATTTCAGCAACCATCGATCAGCAACGTTTTTGTCTCTTATTTTGGAGGAACAAGAATTGAGTCCAGCGAACCATTAAACGCGGACATGGAATATTTCTCGCCAGTCAGAATGGCCAGCATCAAATCAGAATAATCAGCTGCCATTTTCATTTTCAAGAGAGGTAAAATCCGCATCAGGAGGAATCTCTTCTGTATTCAGAGATTCAGGAAAAGCGATTTTAGCTCACAGTAACGAAGGAGGAGAAGTATCAATCGGCACCGAATTTTCAAAAGAAGAGAAACAAAGCACGAATTCCACTTCAAAATTGACCACTTTTGAAATTTCATCCAAAAGAGACAAAAGAATCATTTCCATATGTGATTGTTTCTAACGAATCAGATGAAGTAAAAGTAAAGATTGACCAGCGGGGAGATGAAAAAGAAGAAAAGACAGAAAATGTAACTAACAGTCCAGCATTTGGAACATTTGGATCTCTCGGAATCATTGAGGGGGAATCAGAATGAATAGAAGCAATAAAGAAAGAAGAAGAAGAGAGAGAAAGAGAAATTTCCCCACATAATAAGACGAAGGGCCACAAAAATGTTAAAAATATTAAGAGAAGGAAGCATAAGACAGAATTAAAAGAAGATATAGATGATATGAACGAAAATGAGAATAGACCTTTCATAAGCGAATGAATGAATTTTATGAATCTAAGAGAATTAGTGAATTGTAATGAAATGATTTATCAGTCACCATTTATCTTTGATCCAATGATTCCACAAATGATGCAGCAACAACAGTGGCTTCATCTCACACAAATGACACAAATGATGCAGATGCAAATGCATATGGCACCACTTATGCCATCATGCTATGTCAATCAGATTCCTTTCGATATTAAAATTGAATATTCTTATTTCTGATTTGTTGAATCATTGTTCTTTTCGTCAATCAGAAATAAGAATAAGAAAATATGAATAAGAAATAAGAATAAGAATAAGAATAATAAAAGAAATAGACCAAGAACTAAAGATGAAAAGAATAATAAAACTAAAGAAATATTTTATTGTATAATAAATTTTTTTGAATAATCACAAAAAAATTAAAGGAGTAGTAATCCGACATCGTTCAGCGGTTAGGATACGTGGTTTTCATCCACGGGATCGGGGTTCGACTCCCCGTGTCGGAATGATTTTTTTGCCAAATAATCAAACCAATCTATAATCATTTATCAATTTGCACCATCATAAATTTAACTTTAATATATATCAATATTCAATAAAAAAAAAGTCATGATCGAATAAAAAAGCTATTCATATATATATAATAAATTCAAGGGATAACTCTTGTGCTAAATTTAGTGCTCAAAGTCTTGTTTTTTGTCAATTCATTAGAAAAGAAATGATTTTTACTTTCATCTTTTAATAATCTTGACTAATAATATAAATAGATCTAAATATATGTGATTTTAAATAATAAAATTATGTTTAGTTAAATGAATTGATTTAAATTGATTGTCTTAATCATATTGAATTTGTTATTCAAAGAATTCAACAATCGATCTTTCATCATATATAATCACTTAATGGAGAGGAGGCAATTTGGAAGTAGTTTTGGTTGGTTTGTTGGGAATTTGAGGAATCTTTGCTTTGTTATGTTTAACAAATGCTTCAACGTTTTTGATTCCACTCTTATTAAATTGAATCAAATTGTAGTGATTTCTTTCCACGTTATCAAGAATAACTTCAAAGTTTGGTCGATCTTTTCTTCCAAAGTTCCAGCAGGCATTGATCAGCTTCTTTGAGAAGTCAGTGAATGAAGAAGGAAGTTCCGCTTTCTTGCCTTTAAGAATGTCATCAAGCTTGATCTTTGGAAGTTCTCCACCACTCACAATGAAGAAGACAACAACTCCAAATGATCAAACATCAACTTTTTCATCATAACATTCTTCTTCATTGATGATTTCTGGAGCCATGAAAATTAGATTTCCAACTCCACTCGTCATCGTTTGTTCTTCAATCGTCATGATTTTAGAGATACCAAAATCACAGATCTTCACTGTTCCATCACTCCCAATCAGAATGTTCGTTGGTTTCAAGTCACGATGAATGATCTTATTGCTGTGAATGTGTTTCATCACTTCTACAATCTGATAGATGATCTCAACAACTATATCTTTGGAGATGAGTTTGTCTTCAATCGCTTTTTGCAAGTTGTTCGGACAATATTCAAGAAGGATGCTAGGCGGAATATTTTTGTTGCTCATGAAAATTCCAATCGCATCAAAAACTTTCGGATGATCAAGCATGCTGATGATTTCATATTCATGTATGAAATTTTGAAGATTCTGGAAGTTTGACTTGCTTCATGACAACTTTCATCACCTGAACCAAGCTCTTCAAAATTTTCAATTTCTTTAAACAATTCTATTAAATAAAAAGTATTAATAAAAAAATCAATTTCATTCCTTGATGTTCCTTTTTGTTATAATATAAAAAATTTCTGATAAAAATAATCGAGTTATTTTATATAATTATTTTTGCATACATATCTTTTCTCAAAAAATTATTTGTAAAATTGCAAAATATAATGAGTTTACTTATATTAATAATATATACTTTGTATACATAGAAAAAAGTATTCAATCTGGCAAGATCTAAGTTTCAATTTATTAACATAATAAAGATATGATTTAAATTTGATGATTGAAATCAGTTCGTTCATTTTTAAAAATTATATAACTTCAAAATAGAGTTTTGTTCCTTTTAAATTAAGTCTTTTTTTGATTTTTATAAGTTTGAAAAATTTCAAATATTTGTATGCTTACAAATAAATAAAGCTATTTTAAAAACGATAATAGAATTTCCAACGTGTTTTTATAGAAATTCTATTAAAAAGTTGAACTTTTTAAATAAGGTGACTTATCTTTTTTGGAATAACTTTAAGCCAGTCAATTCTTAATATATTAAGAAATCTGGAAAATAATTAGATTTGTTTATATATGATAGAAGAAGAATTAATAAAAAAGTACGATCGAAAAAGTTATTTTAAATAAGCTTAAAAAGTAGGATTTATTTGTTTTGTATTCATAAGAAAATTCTCCGATTACCTATAATTTGAGAGTAAATCGATCAAAAATATTTTGAAAAAATTGAATGAAATTGACCAATTTTTTTGAAAAAATAAACATTCCTCAGAAATGATTAATTTGAATTGGGTTAAATAGTATTTATTTCAAAAAGTTAAAAATAAAGTTGTTTTTTCAAAATATAAATCATCAAATATTTAGTGAATATAATCGATTTTGTTACCAATGATTAAGGTTACAAAATAAAAAAAAATTGTTAAAAATACGAATAAAATCATTTCAATTCCAAAAAATTAAAAAATTAAAGCATTTAATTGATTCAAAAATAATTGAATTATAATCCTCTCAATTGTTAAAATAAAATGGTCTCAAATGAAAAAAATTAATATAAAATGGTCTCAATTTCAAAAAATGAATGATTGAAAAATAAATATGTGCGATTTTGTTTTATATGATTTTTATAAATATTTGTTGTTGCCGATATGATTTAAAGCCAAAATGAAAGATATCTATTGCAAAAATAAAATGAAAAGGAGATTGGTTAAAAATTGAGAAGTAAGAAAATTGAGCAATGAATGGATAAATTTTTGAAACAAAAGACTATCATTTATTTTATTATTTTATTCATTCAAATATTATTTGTAAATTATTTTATTTTACTTAAATGGGGAATTTGCCATCTGTTAGTGAATATGAGAACGCAGAAAGCGTCAATCTTGTTGATATGAATCTAACATATCTTCCCTTCACTCCCCATCCTGAAAGTCAAACCAAGTATCTTTATCTATCAGGCAACAATATTGAAACCCTTCCAGAAAATATGAAAAACGTTACCCTTGTTGATTTATCAAGCAATGAAATGGGTCCCTCACTTCCAGTTAACGTTGCCAAAGCCTTGACCTCATATGGAAATATGCAAAAGTTAGAATTAACTAAGAATCAATTAGAAGATCTTAGCGAATTTGAGAATTGCAGCATTGATACAATCAATTTGTTACAAAATAGGTTTCATATATTGCCAAACCACTTTTTTGAAAGGTTTCCAAAATTAAATACGGTATTTTTTGATTGTAATTTTTTGAAAACTTTTCAGAATCAATCCTCCAACTCAATTGTCAAATTATCACTATCATTAAATTGTATAGAATCAATTGATTCATCATCCATTTATTTTTCGCAGCTCACTTATCTTGATTTATCAAAAAATCAAATAAAAGAACTGCCAAATAATCTCTCAAAAAGTTTTCCTGCTTTGCAAGATCTTAATTTAAGTGATAACTTCATAACTGAAATACCAGAGGATCAATCAGATGACAGTGTTTTCCCAACAACACTTAAAGTATTAAATTTATCCAATAATTTGATCACCAAGCTTCCAAGTTCAGTCACGAATCTACCTAATTTAGCCAACTTAAACATTGATAATAATCAAATTGAAACCATCCCAGAGCTTAACAAGTCACTCAAGAAGTTTATAGCAACAAATAACAAAATTAATAAAGTTATAGAACAAGAAATAAGTTCACTTAAAGAATTTGCCCTAAATAACAATGAATTAGATTCTTTTCCAACTGAATTAAAGATTCCAAAAATGAATTCAATTTTAATTAACCATAACAATTTCAGAGAGATTAATTTCGCTAATATCTTATCAAGCAAAATAACTACTATTGATATTTCATTCAACCAAATTGAATCAATTCCAAAAGAAATATTTACCAATCTACCAAATCTTCATGCATTTTATGCCTATTTCAACAAAATTACAGAAATTCCATCTGAAATATCAAATTGCAAGACTCTCTTCACACTTGACATATCATACAACCCAATCAAAAAACTACCAAAGCTTCCAAGATCGCTTGATAGGATTTATGCCTCTAATTGCCAAATTGAATCTTTTGATGATGATCCTTTTGTCGGACCAAGTACAACTAAAGTTTTCCTCAGTCATGTTGACTTGAGCGGAAATAATTTAGAGTCATTTTCAAACATAGAAAGTGTTCAGATTCTGAATTTATCTCAGAATCGCATTAAAAAGTTGCCTTTAATTACTGAAAACTTGAGAATTTTAGATGTTTCAATGAATCAGATAGTAAACTGTTTTCATCAGAGGAATCATTCTTTAGTCAACAAATTCGTCGATGCAGACATACAAACATTACTTACTTCTTACTCATTCAAGGATGGAAAGGCATTAAACCTCACATTAAGAATGAAATCACAACGTTATTCATATTTCCATGCTTCAATAAACAGCAATTTCACTTCATTTATTCACAATCAGCATCTAATCTTGATTTTGATGAATTCTATGCACTATATCAACGATTGCTTTCGATCAAAAATAATAAGCCAGACAGTCATCCTTACATGTATGAAAATGTTACTGAAGGATGTGATACAGCCATAGAGCAATGAACATAGTTCCGGAGCTTTGCTCCTAGCTCTTGACGTAGTCTTCAAGATTAACTAAAGTGTTTATTAACGATTTCAATCAATTGATTCATTCGATCTTTAATTTCATCATACTCACTCTGCAACTCATCAATTCTAGCCTTTAATTCCATCATTTCATCATGCTTATCAATCATTTTCTTCGCTGTATAATCAGTTCTGAGCATTAATGTACCTTGTATTCTAGTTATTAAATACCTATCAATTTTGAACATCTTATTCAACTTATGAGTCGTTAGTTTATCAATTTCATCCTTATTCTTCATGTTATACAGCCATAGAGCAATGAACATAGTTCTGGAGCTTTGATCCGGTCATTAAAACATACTACATAGAGCAATAATGAACGCACATTTATGAATTCGTTGAATTGAAATTGAAAAAAGTTAAAAAGTGACATATTTTTGGACGATCATTTTCAATGTCATTTGCCATGTTGACGTTGACATCATTTCAACTTTGACAACTTTGATAATGAGGAGCTTTTAAACGGTCTCTCCGTTATCAATTTTTTCAACGTTGACCATCCCTGATCAAAACGACAGGATGATTGTCATCATTTATATCTGACATTACTACACCTAAGCAAGGTTTATTACGGAAAAAACAAATATTATTACGGAAAACTTAAAAATTTTTACGGAAATTTCAAAAATTTTAACGGAAATTCAAAAAATTATAACTGATAAAAACAAGATTTATAATGGAAAAGAATTCAATTTTAAAAGTGAAAAAAATAACTTTAAAAACTTAATATAAATCACATCATTTAATACAATCAACATCAAAGGTTGATGAAAAATATGGCAATTTTAATTGACAACAGTAGTTCATCAAAGAAGATTATTGGTAATCATACCTTGCTAGGATTTCAAATCGAGGCAATCAAAAAAATGGTCTCATATTTGCATTCAGATAAGAATATTTTTGTTTCAATTTATTCATATGGCGATGAATATTGTTGCCGATTAACCAGATCAAATGATACAAAAAAATTAATAATGTTCTCCAGAACATTACAATAATAGGTGATGCTCATCTTTAAAAATGCTTTAGGTTTGCCAAACTTGGCCATCACGATAAAATTATTTGTTTTTCGGCCAAAAATATGACGAAAACCCAAATGTTAACAATACTGAAAGATTATAAAGCGCCCGAATTGTTATTAGACATCTTCAATTTGAATCAAACGACAAAATTGAAGAAATTTTATTCAAATGAAACATGTTTCATTAACGAAACAAAGATCAATTACGAAAAATCAAACAAAATTTTCTTCAAATAATGATGTCGTTTTCAATGGAGATGGACTTGAAAGTGATGGCGATGAAATAGAAGAAGATTCAAATGCAGATGATGACGATACTGTTTTCAATGGAGACGGACTTAAAAGTGACGACGATGATAATGAAAAAGATTCAGGCCATCACAAGGCTTTTAAAAAAAATCAATCAAAAAGAGGCAAAAAGAAAGAATCGAATAATTCAAAAAACAACAGAAATCAAAATAAATCATCAAAAAATAATCCTGACAATTTAGATAAGAAGAAAAAGCAGAAGCGTAAAAAGCTTATTCCTAAAGATGCACTTAAAATTTGGAAGGTTTTTAAAATAAAAGGAACCTAATTTGCAAAAGATTTCTGCTTCAATCTAGATTATAAAAGGTCTACCTTTTATAAAATAATTCAAAATTATGGAATTATAAAAGGAAAATGGCTTCATCCAAAAGGTCATACCAAATGGAATGATAGCCAAATTGATACTGTAATTGGCTTTATTGGAGAAAACACGGTGATAACATTAGATGAACTGATTGACAAGGCAGTAACAGAAAAAGGTTTTCCCAGAATATCTTCAACGACACTTGGAAACTATTTAAAAGTAGAATTGATTACACTTAAAGAAATTCGTTTTCATCCTGTCGCCAGAAATTCACCTCAGACCAAAAAGCAGAGATGTGATTATTGCAATTATTTTTTAGCTAATTCAACAAAGAATTACGTTTTTATTGATGAAATGGGGGTTAGCATTGGAACCAAGAGAAATAGAAGCAGAGGTTTGAAAGGAAAAAGAGCTATTGCAAAATCTCCTTTGTCAAAAGCTCCTAACATTAGCATTTGCATGGCAATTAATAAAGAACACGGAGTTATTCGATATTCAATGCAAGATCATGCATATGATGGCGATTCATTTACTAAATTTATTAAAGAACTGATTAAAAAATGCAAAAAATTGAAAATGGATGAAGTGTGCTTTATTTTAGACAACTGCAAAATTCACAAAGCTAATAATAATAATATTGTTAAGCTTTGTCAAAAATTTGATATTGAAGTCAAATTTTTACCTCCGTACAGTCCAGAATTGAACCCAATAGAAAATGCTTTCTCAATATATAAAAGTAAAATCAAATCTCAATTGCGCACAAAATATCTTAAAGAATTGTTAAGCACAAACAAAGCTAAAAGAGGTGAAAAGACAAGGAAAAGACAAAAAATTTTATTCAAGGCATGTAAAGAAGCATCCAGTGTAATAGATTCGGAACTTGTGACAAGATTATATTCACATACGGTGGCCGTTTTTCCACTTGTTTTTCACAATGAAGATCTTTAAAAAATATATTAGCATAAGTTAACATTAAAATTCTTCAAAGATAATTAAATTTTAAGTAAAAAATTAAAAATAAAAATATTTTTTTTGCAATTATAAGTATAGTTATGAAAGTTTTAACATTTTATTAAACAAATTGATTATTTTGTTTGGCTAAGTAATCAACATTATATTGAATCATTTAATTACCCCTCTCCCCCTCTAATTGGCAAACTTTTTGTACGTTTTTTTATTTCATATACGTTAAAAAAAATTGAATCAAATTGAGAGCAAAAATTGAATGATTAAAATTTTTAAAAATTATTTTTTAAAATATTTCAATAATTTATTAATGAAAATATGATTAAACCAAAAATATACATTTTTCTTTTTGTATATATACTATAATAAAAATATCAATAAAAAATTTAAAGATAAAAATATTATTTATTTAATAATATCAACATGATGATACTTTTGGGAATTTATAGAAATAGGAAATTAAAGCCATCCAAATGCGTAACAAGTTACGGCGATTTATTTAAAAAATATACTTTTTCCCTATATAATAATTTGGCTATATCAGTTTAGAATTAAACTATTTCATCAAACTTTTAGGACAATCTAAATTACCTATTGATTATAAGTTGATTTATTATAGTTAAAAAATGAGATTCCAGATTTCGAACTGATAATATGATCTTATTTCGAAAATTTCAATTGAACTAATAAGTTTATGAGAAAAATACATACGATTAATTAAATGTGAATATATGTAGATTTCAATTTCTTTTAAATTATAAAAAAGTTAATTTTTGGTGATCGATAAAAATTAATATTTGTAGATTTTTTTGTTAAAAATTCGTAAATCAATGATATTAATTACAAACAAGCTTTAATATATAATAATATGCATAAAATATACTGTTTTTTTGAAAAACTGAACTTGAAAATATTAAGAAAAAAAATAATTAATTGAACATGTTGAAAATTGGAGCAAAAAGTAGCGAAAAAGAAATTATTGATCATTAATCTGTGTTTATTTGCGATTTATATATTCAAAGGATCCGAAAAGTGAACTGCTATTTCGGATAAATTGAATAATCCAAAAATTAAAAAATGAACTAAATAAAACATATTTTTTTAAACATTTGAATATTATAATATTATAAACAAAACAAATGCAAAAAAAAAAAAAAAAATTCGGATCTTTGAAATTTTCGAAAATAAAAAAGAAAAAAATATAGCTAGTAAGAAGAAGGTTTTTAGTTGAAGCATGTATTTATTTGAATAAAAGTAAAAAGAGAGAGAATTGATTTGAATCAGAAATAAACGCTAAATGAAAAAAAAAGTAACTTGCAAAATAAACTTCTAATCGCTGTGATTTGTTTTAAAAATGTTTTTTGATCCTCTTTTCCTTATTTTTTGAAAATTGAAAATAATTTAAAAATATCGGTAGAGCATTGGAAAAGTGAAAAAAATAATTACGAGCAGGTCATCCGATTAAGTATATATTGTTATTGAGCTGAAATTAGGGTTAAAAAACTCCGAAATTGAGTCAGCGATATTACTATAGTGAAAGGGGAATCAATTTTACGATTTTACCAAAGTGAAAACGAAGTAATTTAAATATAAAAAATGTATTTAATTAATGGAATTATATAAAAGTTAAAGAATATTCAATAAAAATTATAGTAGGGATATAAAGATAAATGATGATTTTATAAATTTCTGAAAAAGTTTGAATTTTTCTAATAAAAAAATTTGGTCGCATTCAAATTTTATTTTTCTACATTCAATTTTTATTTATAAAAATTGAATAAAAAATGGAAAAATGTTAATATTTTAAAATTTTTATCAGCTTTAGTAAATATGTATAGTTTATTTTTTACTTATATTATATATTATACAATTATATATATAAAATAAAAAACAAATTTTCTTAATTACCAAGATATATGAAAAATACAAATATATTTTCTTATTTATTTGAACGTTATTTCATATAAAGATAAAAATAAAAAAATAAACCAATACTAATTAATAGAAAAGATATCAAGAATAATAATAAATAATTACTAACTATACTATTCATAAATTCTGGTTTTATTAAAAATATTTCAAAAACTAAATTTTAATCATATCTTAGATGTATTTAATAAAAACTGATCAGTAAAGATATTAGAAAGCCTTAATTTTTAATATATCTTTATGAATGTTACCAAAAAAATTATTATATAAGCAAAAACAAAACAGAAATATTCAAATATATTGATTATTTGTTTTTCTGAATTAAAAGATAATCTATTTTATATAATGAAATTTAAAAATTATATAGATAAAATAATCTAATTAATAAATTAAAAATGCTAAAAATATTACTTATGCTTGAAAAAATCTAAATAAAAATATGTAGGAATATCTCAAAAAGTGAGTTGGAAAATGTGTATAGTAACGGCAAAAATATAAAATTGCTTTATTTTTTAAATATATATTGTAATTAATGTATTATTAAATATTGAATATAATATTGTCTGGTTTTAATTGATAAATGCATCGGTAAACAAAAAACTTTTTTTGTGAAAAATAATTACAATAAATATTCAATTTAATAAAAATATTTTTTTTTTCATATCTTTTTGCTATATTGTTTTTTCGATATATTTTATATATTTATATTATTATGTTAAATTTGTTATATTATTTATTATTTCTTTAACTTTTAATATTTGCATTTGTTTTAATTATTAAAATTATATTTATACTGCAAAGGTGATATTTATGTTTTTCTTCATGTTAGCATGTTAGTTTACTCTTGTGAGCATAATATAATACATTATTACTATCATCAGCATGACCAAGGTTTGATTTTTATTTTGACATAAAAATTGATGCTAGAACTCATATTCACTAAAATTACTCTAAATACATGAATGTATATCTCGTTGGTAAACAAAACTATAATTCTTTTTGGTTTCAATCAATAAAAAAATGGAATTTCGTTCTTTGGTATATTAAAAATTTATATTTTATTTTTTATATTTTTATTAACTCAAAGCATAATATAATTATTTCAATTTTGTTATATTTTATTTTTGGATTTATTCATTTATTCAGTATCAATAGAAAATGGATCATTGAAAAAAAAATTCAGAATGTATTTTGAATTCATATCTCAATATTTTTGAATATATATATCAATATATATCTTAATATTTATGAGATATTGAAATATTTGAAATAACCTTTTAAAAAGTGTTTACATTTTATGACAATTTTAATATAAATATTCATTGATTGTAAACATGTATATTCATTTATTTATATCTAATATATATATTATGTTTAATATAAAATATTGTAAATTGATATTGCAGCTAATATCAATGGATTAATGAAATTATCGAGGCCCATATTTAAAAGAAATTCTTAGATGCACCTATCGAGTAGTTTGTTGCAATTATTAGTTCATTTTATTTCATACACGAATAAAAATAATATATTAAATTTGTAAGAAATAAAATTAACCAGAATCCTCTAAAATAATAAAAATTTAACAAAAACTAATTTTTTTTTTTTAAATTCCTTAAATTTTAGTTCATTTTTAAATATATACCTCAGGAGCATGCTAATATCAATATATGATACAGAATAAGGTATTATATTTATTAATTCTTTCTCAAATAATGTTAGATAAGAAAGATATTCTAATTATAATATTATTAAAAAAGTTCAAAATCTCCCTTTAAAATTAAAATCTTAGAGCCTAATTGCGATATTAATAAATATTTATAAAAGAACAATGTAAAAAAATAAATAATTTGGTGGATATTTTCAAAATATTGAAAAATCCAAAATACGTTATTTTCGTTACTATACACATGTTGGAAATAGTTCAAAATTATAAATTGATAATAATTAAAAAGTTTAATTTATATATTTATAATTATAAAATATTCAAAAAGTGAGTTGGAAATAGTTCAATTTTTTTTGGAAATATTCAAAAAGTGAGTTGGAAATAGTTCAATTTTTTTTTGAATAAACGCACTCAGAAAAATTTATTTCTTTGATATCTTTTTATTTCTACTATAAATATTTTTCATCAATAATTAAACAAAATTAAATTTAATTGAATATTTTTTAAATATATAATATGAAAACATAACTTAATCATATATGGGAAATATTGAAAAATATATTAAAATCCATATTTTCAATTAGACTATTAACAATTAACTTATATTATAAACTATATATTATTATATAAAACTTTTATGTATAATTTAATTGTGAAAATATATCTTAAATTTTGATATAAAACAATTTTTTACTTGAAAATAATACGTTAAAAATTGATAAGATAATCCCCCTTTCTATAGTGAAAGAATGAAGTGGATAACTAATAAAGTATTCAAAAAATAGTCATAAAGCATTCAATTTTTTTTGTATTGCTTATCTATTGTATTTTATTCAAAATTAAAGTGTAAAAATAAAACAATAATTAATGGATTTTAATTTTAAAATAGCATTATATAATGTAATTACAGCATGTATAATTCATAATTTTTTGGAAAAAAGGTTTTCAAAATAGAAAAACAATGAAAGATTTGATTCTAAAAATGGTTATCATATAAATTTTCTATCATCTTAACTTCAATTGAATTTTTCAACGTACAAAAAGTTTGCCAATTAGTGGGGGAATAAACCTTCGAAAGGTCACCCTAAAATATTAACCTGACCACAAATTTTTTTTTTGGGTCACTACCCAAAAAAAAAATGAAGCGTTCGCGTTTGACCCTTTTATTTCTAGTGTATTTTTTGGATTATTTTTTATAAAACCATGTTCTATAATTAATTTTTTATTGATTCATGTATTTTTTTATAGTGAATTTTGATTTTAGAAAACAAAATTTTATGATATGACTTGTTATATGAAATACTTTAAATTTTATTTAGAAAAGACTTTTTTATTTGAAAATCAAGTAAAAGTTTGTCAAAACAGGATAATCTTTTAAAATCTGAAATAGTTATTAATATATCTTAATATTGTATTCAAACATGAAATAAAAGAAAGAAATGCCAATATTTTTTAATTATATAAGTGATTAGTAACATTAATTAATAGCAAAATGAACTAAAATGCATAGTATAAACTATGAAAAAAAGATAAAAAATATAAAACAAGTAAATGAATAGTTTGTATTATTTTAAATTTGTAGATTTCAAAGCTTAATATAAAAAAATATTACGTAACATAAATTTATGTATAATTTCTCTTTTCATAAGTCATCTAAACAATAAATTAACTGACAATGAAAATCAGAAAAAAATATGATACAAAAAAAAAAATCAATTAACTTTCAAGAAAAAAGGTTTTCTGATATTAAAAATTGCAATTAAATAGAATAATAGAGAAAATAATTTCAAAAAACAATTTTTGAGAAAATTATCAGAAGCATTATTCTAATGAAATAAAAATTTTTATTAAAAAGGATTGAAAAGCTTGAAATTTTTTAATAAACCTTTTTTTATATAAATATTTATTCCACATTTTGAGATAAATAAATTTTAAAAATTTCGGGTCAAAAACCGCCTTGGGTAGGCGGTAATTTGCGACCCCTGGTCAAAATATACCTAAAATTTTTGACCCGATTGAAAATGGGTAAATCGGGTACCCCTTACAAGGTCTATGGGGGAAGGGGGTATTTTTTAAAAAAACATCATAAAGCTTCAATTTATTTGTATATTATTTTAATTATATTTAAATTATTATTTTTTTCTGTTTCAAAAAACTTATATCTAATATTTAAGGTGATTTCCGTAAAAAATTTTGAAATTTCCGTAAAATTTTTTGAAATTTCGGTAAAAATTTTTAAGTTTTCCGTAATAATTTTTGTTTTTTCCGTAATAAACCTTGCTTAGGTGTAAATTGAGAGCAACACTTTTTTTTACAATACCCACATCATACTATAGAATTAGTTGTCGTCAACGACATCATCATTATCATAAAGGTATTTTAACGCTGGTCTCCAATCTTTTAGCTTTTTATTGATTATATTAATGAGGGTGCTTAATTGTGCGGCTTGGTTTGATTTTATGAGATGCTGATAAAAAAATAAAAAAATTTTGAAAGTTCAATTTTTTGTTATTTTGAGTTGTTGTTTATTCTTGGGAGTTCGTCAATTTATTCAAAATTTGTCTATGCCACTTTGTGAAAGTTTCGAGGGATAATTTTGGAAAAGTGGCGATTTTATGAGTCATGGAACTGTGGAAATGAAGACGTAAACTCTATGATGATGGATTCATTTTTAATCCCTTGTCGTTCTGGTCCTCCTTATTCTCTATCGATTCTTCCTTTGAATAAGTGTATTAATTTTATTGCATTTTTATTAATATTTAAAAAGGTCGTCTCACTCTAATTCTCTTACAAAATTCTTTCATATAAACATACAATTTTAATATTTATATTTTTAAAATATAATATCCCAAATATTTATTTTTTTTAACAGTCATTTGGAAGATATTATAATCGATTTCACTAGCTTAACTATTTCAAAAATTTTAAAAATGAAAAAAACTATTAAATTTTTTGATAATAAAATTAGTTGATTTAATAAGCATCGAGGAGGCAAAAAGAGCACTTTGATACCAGCATCATTCAGTTGTTTTATGGAATGAAAGATTATCCATTACTGATTATCAATTATTGATTATTCATTACTGATTATAAGGATATCGTTAGGTTCAGCATAATCAATGAACTGTTTGACCCATTTCTTCATCTCGACTAGATTCATTCCTTTGGTTCCTTTGTCGAGGATGAACTTTTGCTTATTGATTGTTTTGGCATTCATGTTTTTGTGCTTTATGAAAGAGACAAATCCTTCACCATCGATTCTTATCGTGCACACCAATGTATCACGTCTCTGGACTCCACTAGAAACAACGTATGCTTCTTTATCATTTTCATCAGTCCATGTATAGGGAGGAATTGCATCATAGTAGAGTCCTGTTTCGTTCATATCAATTTTTTCTGGGGAACTACATGGTTCCCATTCAGCTCCTGATACTTTTGTAATTCGTTTAATGTATTTCGCTTCCCATTTGGTTGTGACTGCTATTTTGAAAGATCGCATTTATGCACATTCCTTTAAAAACAATTTCAAATCATTTCTCAAAAGTTTAGGATGTCGTCCTTTAGCTTTAACTCTTTGCTTTTGTGATTTTTCTGTCATATCTTTTACTTTGTAAATTTACTTGATTCATGAATTATTTCATACTTTCTTTCCAAAGATATATTATTGAATTTATTTTGGTTAATGAATTGCGCAATTAAATATTTCGATTTTAATGTTAAAAACGTTGCTTTGAAAAACTGTCTATATTGATTTTCAAATTCTTTTGTAACATCGTCAATTTTTGAATGGGGAGTGATATTTTCTTCAGGATCATATTCTGAACCCTCTGAATCAGTTATTTCATCTTCAATTTCATCAATGAATTCTACATCAGACGAATAATCTGAATAATCTGATTGATATGTCTTTAGTTCAAAAATCACTTCTTGATTTAGACACTCAGTTAGATACTGCTTCTCAAGAGGCTGGAAATTCGAAGCTTCAAACCACAAAAATGAAGGTAATGTAAAAACTTTTGAAAGTACATTTATAGAAGTACAAATCTCAAAAAGTACAGAGTACACAATCCTTTTTTTTTTTTTTTTTTTTATAAGTGTTATCTTGAAAATTAACATTTAAAAAAAGTTTATGTTTTAAATATAATCAAAACAATGCAATGTTAATATTATAATATCAAAAATATTTTAAATATTATGTAAACTCCAAATAAGGTTATATCCTTTGGAATTAGACTTGTTATTTTGAGAATCGAAATCAAAAACGTCACTTTTTTTCATCTGATACTCGATTATCAGTTTCAAAATCTGATATCGAGATTATCAATTATCAAGATATCAGATATGAAATGTGATATGAAAATAATTGTAAACTTGATCTCAATTACCGAGATCTCGAGATCTCAAACATATTTATCTTTTTTTATAATTGGTATTTGTGATTTTAAAATATTTAAAAATAAATAAGAGAATACATTGATGTTTATTTTAAGATTAAAATCAAAAAATACATTCTTTTTTATGAAATATTTGAGATTAAAATACGATCATATATTTATCAAAAAGTTTAATTGAAAATTCTGATATCAAAAGCAGAGAAAAAAAATTTCTCGATCTCTGAAATCGATCTCGAGAATCTGTGCATATTTATGTATCGATATCAAAAAGTCAATCAATTATCGATCTCGAGAATCGAAGAATAACAAGCCTATTTGGAATTTTATATGATTTTTAGGAAAGTTATTTGTTTATTGAATAAATATGCTAAAATTAATGTTAAAAATAATATATATAATGATATTATTTATTTTAATTATAATGTTAATCATTTAATTATGATATATTTAAAAAATAATTTTATTATTCTTTACCTTCTATTAAAATATCTTTATCTAATTATTAAATCTTTCTTTTTGAAAAACAATTAAATTTAATAATAACGATTTGTATAATAAATAACAATATTATATAAGAAAAATGAAAAAATGTTATTGAATAAGATATAAATTGTTTAACAAATAACTATTTTTTATTTAATAAAATATAAATTTCTGAAAAAGTTTTATTTGTATTAATAAAATTGAATTGAATAGAAATTTTCAGATGAAATCGATGATAGAAAAACTTTGAATAGATTTTAGTAAATATTTGATGTTTAATCAAGAAGATTTAAAATAAAATTATTTAAGGATCTTGATTCATTTCAACTTCTGCTTCACTTTTATCATTTCCTTTTTTACGAAGGAGGAAGAAAACTATCAAGAATACGATTACAGCAACAACAACAACACAAGCTATTACAATTCCAGCAATAGCGCCACCACTTAATCCACCTTTTCCACGGACTGATTTACCGCAAAATGTTTTATTAGCGTATTCAGTTGATGTTTTAATCTTACCTGATAAGCCAATATCAGTGTCACAATCAGGTTCAAATCTTCCGCTGTAATATACATTTTTAAATTTAGTATTTTCAAAGGCTTCATTGCCAATTCTTAAGAAATAATCGTGTCTATAGAATTGTGTATATCTTTTATCAGCATCAGTATCATCATCAACTTGTTTTTCAATGAAAACTGTTAATGTTCCATCTTTAAATCCCTTGCAATCTTTGAAGGCTCCTCTTCCAACAATTATTGGAGCTTGAGTATTAACTATTATCATTAGTGAATCAGAGAACCCAGAGCAACCTGAAAATGCGTAATTTCCAATCAATTTGACATCATTTAAATACAGAGGTCCATTCAAACCAGAACATCCTGAAAATGCATAATCATCAATTTTTGTCATTCCACCGCTTTTTTTCAAATTAAGAGGTCCTGTTAAACCAGAGCAGCCATTGAATGCATAGGCGCCAATTGAGTCAATGTTTATAGAACCTAAATTTGTGGCACCTTTTGAATCAAAGCTGATGCTGGTTAGTCCACTGCATCCTTCAAACGCGTGATCTCCAATTGTGCTGAGTGAGCTTGGAAAATCAAGAGGGCCTGTGAGTTTTGTGCAGCCATTGAATGCATTATGATTAATGGTTGTTAATGAACTTGGAAATGTGATTGGTCCTGTTAAACTAGTGCATTGATAAAATGCGTGATGATTAATAATTACAAGAGAGTTATCGAACACCAATGGACCTGACAATCCAGAGCAGCCATTGAAAGCATCATAACCTAATGAAGTAACACCATCTATATTTAAAGGACCTGTTAATCCAGAGCATCCTTGGAAGGCACCGTTTCCAATTTTATAAAGATGATCTGTAGGAAGATTCAAATTACCAGTAAATTTGCATTGATAAAAAGCATAATGATCAATAGAGCTTACATCTTTTCCAATTGTCAAGCTTCGTGTTAATGCTTGGCAATTATAGAAAGTGCGTTGATTAATTGTTGTAACTCCTTCTGGTAATACCAAGTCACCTGATAAACGTGAGCATTCCTCAAATGCACTACTTTGTATTGTTGTAACTGATTTTGGAAATTGAATACTTTTCAAACCGCTGTTGGCAAATGCATAAGAATTTATTGTTTCCAATGTGTTAGGCAAATTGATAGTAGTCAAACTTGTGCATCCATAGAAGGCAAAATCACTAATGGTTGAGATATCTCGCTCTATTGAAAAACTTTTACTAATTGCAGAGCATTTGTAAAAGGCTCTTTGGCCAATTGTTAATGATGATGTTGAATCTCCTTGAAAAACTAATTCATCAAATTTATCGCATCCCATGAATGCTTGATCACCAATACCTGTTACAGTTTTAGGAATGGTAACGGTTCCAGTTAATGAGGTCATTCGATAAAATGCTTTCTTAGGGATTTTAAATTGTTTTGGAGGGGCACCTTCTGTGTTTTTGAGAATTAAAGTCTTGAATGGGCAGCCCGAAAAAGTGTTTATTTCTATATCGATATCATTTGAAATAGAAATATCAGAAACATGTGAATCAATAGTTAATGTACCGGCGAATTGGCAGTTAGTAAAGGCACCATTTTCGATTGTAGAAGCATTTAAATCCAGATCTCCATTAAGATTTGTGCAAAATGCAAAAGCTTCTGATCCAACTGTTTTTGTAGTATTCAATATTTTAAGTGAGCCTGAAATAGGAGTATCAAAAAACGCTTTCGAGCCAATTACATAGTAATCTCCATCTGGATTATTTAATATATCATGATCAAAAGTTAAGGTTGGCTTTGTTTCCTTACTAAGTTCCCTGAAAGCATTTTGAGCTAAATTAACATCTGTTAACAGAATAGATTTAATTTGACAGTTTTCAAAGCCATATGCGTTAACAGCATTTGTGTATTCTTCTTGAGGGCCTTTGATTGACAAATCATCTATTTTTGCATTAAGGAATGCATTTATATCAACAATTGAGTCTTCAATGTTAACAGTTGTTATAGTTGCACCCATAAAGGCTTTGGAGGCAATTGTTATCTTAGAAACATCAAGTGTTTTGAATGATAAGCCTTCAAAAGCATTTAGGCCAATTTTAGGTCTGGAAGAAGTTCCTTCAATTTTTATATTTTCAGTAATACCCGGACAGTTTGCAAATGCATAATCGCCAATAGTTACTGTCGATGGAATAGTTAAAGAACCTGATATTTTAGTATTATAAAAAGCAAATCCATCTATTTGTGTCAAAAATGGATAAATTACCAGCTCTCCTGAAACGCCTGTATCTTTAAAGGCAGCTGCACCAATTTGTTTCATATTTGTTAAAACAAGTGCGCCAGAAATTTCAGTTCCTTCAAAAGCACTTTCACCGATTACTTCTACATATGTAAAATCAAGATTTCCAGTAATTCCAGTACCTTTGAAAGCAAACATACCTATTTGTGTAAGTGAACGAGGAAATCCAGGGTTTCCTATTACTTGAGTATTGTAAAAAGCATAAGGTTTAATAAATAACAGATTTTTTGGTAAAGTAGGTTTTGAGACATCTATTGTTCCTGCTTCAAAAAAGGCTTTATCACTTATAGTTGTTATAGGTGAATTAGAATTAAATTTAAGTTTTAAATTTTTGCATCCTCTGAAGGCTTCTTCTCCAAGTTTCGAACCAGCAAAAGTGATTTGACCTATTTTTTCGCAATCTTGAAATGCATAATCATGGATATAAGTTCCCTCTGGTATTATTTGATTGTCTTGAAGTTGAATATTAGATTTATAAAAGGCTGCATCTTGGATATAGAGCCGAGCATCATTTTCTCTATCTTCAATGGATAATTTAAAAGTACTTTCAAAATTTGTGCACTCCGCAAAGCATAACTTACCAACGCTTGTAATAAATGAACGTAATGAATTAAATTGAGTTATAGATGACCTATAAAATGCTCCCTCTGCTAAAGATAATGTACTGGCTGGAGCAGTTCTCGTCAGGATATTAACAGCAGTAAGCCTAAAACATTTAGAAAAAGCGCCTTTACCAATTGATGTAACTGAATCTCTTATATTAACTACACCGATATCTTGACAATCATAAAAAGCATATTGACCTATGATAGGGGAGGCAGAAGTACCAACATAGATGGTATATGGGGCTTCTTTGTTATCATGGCATCCTAAGTAATAATTTTCACCTGCTTCGATTGCTTTATCATCGGAATTAGAAGAGGACTTTAAATCAGAACATGAAGTATAGGGGTTTTTACCAGATTTCGGATATTCAAACGAAGGAAATACTTGCACAGTTAGTATTGCAAGAGCAAAGAATCCTAGAAACATTCTAAATAGTGAAGAGATATTCGCTCTCTATTGAATTTCTTCAAAAAATAATAACGTGGCCAGAAAAAAGTTATGTAATCTTTCTTTGCAATTTGCAATTTTTTTTATTAATTTTATATGTTTTGGTAATTAATCGATTCTTTAAACCTAATTTTTTATATTTTTGTCAAATAGTATCTATTATTTAATTTTACTTTCTAACCATACTATTTATTTCCTATAATTCGTTTTTGATCAAAAAAATCAAAATTTTAGTTTTGAATTAACTGCATTTTGATTTTTAAATAAGCTACGTAAATGATTATATATTGTTAAATTTTTTTAGAGTAAATGGCTAAATAAAGGCCAAAAGTTCCGGCCAAAGTTTATAATTGAATTAAAACCGTTTATTTTTTTTCAAAAATTGAATAATATTTTCAATTATAAACAAAAAGTATTATTACCGTTATTTTTTATGATAAATTCTTTATAAAATTTTGCTAAAGATGATAAAACATAATTTCAAACATTTTTATTTTTTTTTTTTTGTCTCTCAATTATCTTTTTATATTAGTTTTTCAATTAAAAATAAGGATTTTTATGCAATTCAATGATTATTTCCTTACTAGAATGTTTAATCCAACCACTTATGCTCAATAAAATCAATTGTTCCTTGTGGTGTGCTAAAGTACTATTTATTATTAAATATTTATTGAAATATAAAGGTTCTTTACTTTATGTAGTATAATATTCATCAAATCTTTTAAATAAATATATTGTATTTAAATGAATGAATGGAATAGACAAGTTTTATGAATTATTTTGTTGTAAAAATTATGCTTTATTTAAAACAAATGCTCAAAAAAGGATTGAAAAGATCTTCATTATAGCATGTAGTATTGGTATGATCTATGTTTGCCAATTCAAAGCTATCCATTTCTTGGTTTATTTTGGCTTCATTTAAAATTTTTGTTTCATTAATTAAGGCATCATCAAGGTTTTTGGGACTCTCTTCTTGTTCCTTATTTTGCTTTGGGCTCATTACAGTTCTGTTTTTATCATCTGCTTTATTTTTTTTTTTTGTTAAAATTGATGATTTCTGAAATTTGTACTGCAATATGGCTATATTATTTAGAAAGGGAATGTTTGGTTCTGTAAATTCTTGATAAAAGTTTTCACAGAACCAGCAATGAAGTGCTTCTTTCATTCTACGAAACTGTGCTTGAATGTGGATTCCCTTTTTCTGGTCCTTATACATAACTTCCAATTCTTTAGCTATTAAAAAAAGTGTATCCCTTTGAATATTCATGCGATCTAATATTCCTTTGATTTGGTAATATTTTGATCCAAGTTCACGGATTTTCAAGTTGATTTTGTTTCTAATTTTTTGAGTTTGTTCAGTAATTGGTACTCTATTCAATTCTGCATTCTTGATTAAATGGATACAAATCTGAGTTTTCCCATTTTTCATATTGAAATATGAAATGATAATTATAATGAAAATTCAATATAGTAACAAATTTGAAAACTTTATAAATTAATTATATTTAAAAAGTTTGTAAAAAAAAAAAAATCTTGAATCTTTTATTTATATGATGAAAATCAATTTTATTATTTTTATTTAATATTAATAATTAAATATAAATATAAAAATGTCTTTTAAGAATTAATAAAAATTGAATTCAGCTTTCAATATTTTAAATTGTTTATCATATTTTCAATAAACCGGTCAAATAAATATTGAAATCATTAACATGCTTAATAATGTAATATAAGCAATTATACAATAATATTAATGTTTCATTTTATGTTATTAAATATATGATATCGGTCTATTTTAATAGAAAAGTATCAAGTTTATTCATTTTTGAATTATAATACCGGTTTATTTGTATTACATTTATCCACCTAAATAACAAGTATAAATAGATTTATTCAAAACAAATATTTTAGTTGAAATATAAATTTGTTAGTAACACATAATTTTAGAGGAAAAATAAAGATGTCTGATGAAATATAAATAATTAAATCATCATTTTTTTTTCAACTTAATCATATTAAATATAATCACCAATGATAAAGACCATTATATATTTACCATTAAAAAATCTGATAGTTATTTTGTAAAATTTTAAATGTACATTTATCCAAAAAAAATTCTTTGATGATAACTTTCATTTTTCGTTATTTTTTACTCATCTAGGTTTTATCAGATAAGATCTATGATTTTGCAACCATAATAACCGTTTTTAGATATTATAGATTTTAAAACCTGAATTATATTAAAAATCTTTTTAATTCAACTAATGATATATATAATTTTAAAATCTATATCTACATATAATCGTTATTTATATATCAATATATTGATAGTTTTATGAAAAAATTGTTTTTAAGATATATACATAATATAAATAAAAATTACTTTGATAAAATGATGAAATAGAATGCAAAAAATTATCGATGAAACATGTCACTTCACTTTTCCATTCAAAATATATCAATTTTTTTTTTTTCCACCATTTAGATTATAAATTTCCAAATTAATTTTCCTCATCTTACATAGTAATTTAATGCGTAAAACAAGACAAAACAAAGAAACTTTTATTATTTACTTGTAATGATAATTATATACCAAAAATATTTGATGGTATAGGTTGAAATCATCATTAAGACGTCAATAAATATATCATTAAAATGGAATTTCCAAATATTTTTGGAAAATTTTCCTTAATGCTCATTATAAAAATAAATATTAATAAAAATGTGCTAATTGTTGCAAAAATCAATCGATAATGATGCTCTAAATGCTGATTATTATAAATATTATAGGAAAAAAGTTGAATATAATCAATATTCTTTTTTTCTCTAGATTTTGTTGAAATATTTCTCATTTTAAAGCTGAAAATAAAAAAGCTCAATATTTTTATGTACCTTGATCAATCATTAATAATTCGGATTGAATAATATTAATAATAATGATAAATTAAAAATTTCCTGGAAATTCATCAAATATTACATTATATAAAGATGAATTGATAATTTATTCCCATCCTTTCCTTAAATATTAGGAGAAAAAAAAAAGTTAGCTAGAATAATACCATCACCAAATCTGTTTTTGTGAAAGAATAAATTTTAAAATTTACCTTTAACAGGTATAGAATAACTTTGTTCCATTATTTAATTTAAAATAGAATTTCGCAACATATCGAATCATTGAATGACCTTGAAAGTTTATGAAAGTAAGATATCAGTATTACTTATTTATATATACATAATATCATTTTATTCATTCTCATAAAAGTAAATAAAAAAAAAAAAAAAAAAAATTACCCAATGTTATTTGCAAACTCAAAATAATTACATATCATTCAGTTCATAACATCGATGAGATATTAAATAAATAATTACAAATAAAAACTTATCTATTAGTAAGTTTTTGATGATATAAAATTGTTGTTTGATAAGAATAAAATAACGAACAAAAATATGTCTAAAATTCAAAAGGTTTCGGTTTTAATCAATTTTTTTTGGCACTCTCAATTTTATTCACAATAAATAAAGATATTGTGAATATTCAAATATCGGAGAAACCTATATTGGAAGAATTATAAACAAATCATTCAAAAAAACGAATATCGTTAAGGGTATAGTTTAAATTATTTTTTGATGTAATTCAGAAGATTTTATATTTTTATTTTTAATTCAATATTGAATTAAAAAAATATTTATTCTCAATTTACAATTTTTTATGAGATATGCCAAAACATGAATATCATGAGTTGCTTTAAACATTTAGCAATTTTAATATACCCAAAGATAATATAAATATTAATATAAATTAAAATTTTAAAATCTTAAAATAGTATAGCATATAATATAATGGAAGTAAAAATAAAAAAAGAATATCATTATGTAACAAACAAATGCCACTATTTTTTTACGGTAATGATTAACTAACCAAATAATTTTAAATTTCAATGTTAAATCAAGATATTGCCTCTATTATAAGAGTAAATCTTCATGGATTTAAATTTTAAATCATATAAAGCTGACATTTACTTACCCATTGCGTACGTTTAAAAAATGAGTTTGCGACAATTGAATGAATTCCTTTCAAAAAAAATAAGAAAATTATCAGAAAAAAATATTTTTATATAATTTTTATTCAATTTTTTCTATTAAAACGTTAAAAATTATTAATTTTGATAAAACAACAAATTAAAACGTCTTGTTTTAGTTCCACAACAATATATCAAGTCTTGTTTAGAAACAATTGATATATTTTGATATCAAAGCATTTATCTTTTATTTGACATTTAAAAATACCAACTTTGTTAAAAAGCATAAATATTAATATTTTAATATTTCTAAAAGGTTTTTATTAAATAAAGAATAATCGAGAAACTATTATGACTGTCATTTGGCCTTATCAATACTTCATTTTTAATCGAAAATGTTGATATCAATAAAAGCTATATTTAATATATCAAAATATTGAATGTTTTTTTTAGATATTCCTAAAAATTGGTATCAAAAATAGATTGATTTGTGGTTCATACATCCTAATTTATTACTCCCTGAGGAAAAAACATGTGCCAAAAAAACTTACAAAAATCTTATTTTTATATTTTTTCGATATCTTTCAAATTTCATTTCATGACATTCATCATATGATTTAATATGGCAATAAGGCTTACAATTCATGCTTTAAATTTGCTTTTTAAGAAAGAAACATTTTTTTGAAATAATCACATGAAAATATGATATTAATGAAAAATAATAGGAAAAATCTTATTAAAATAACTTATATTAATATAATCATCTTTTTTTCAATGTTTAATTCAACCAACAAAAAATAATTTATAACATTTATTGATTTTTTTTAAAAAACTACAAAATATAAGTTATATTATTGTTGCAAGATGGATTTTACTATTTAATGTAATTTTATAAAAACTATTTCAAAAGATATGAATGATTTTGTAAAATTTTCATTCAAATTTGGCGCCATTTTTTTATTTCAAATTTGGCGCCTTTTCTATTTTGTTTTTAAGTTTTATTGCGCAATATTCGTGATATATTATTAATATTTATTATGATTAGCTTCTAAAAAATATGATTTTTATACTTTAATTGTTTTTTCCAAATTTTATTTTAATAAAATCGATAAAAATAGCCAGCTATCATTAAACTGATTAGTAATATTACTTCTATTTAGCAATTTTAATGAAATTAATGGAAAAAATATTTTTCAATTATTTTTATTTAATGTAAATTGGATAAAACTATGAACAACAATTACTAAAAAAGAATAAAACTTGGTAAAAAAAATCATTCTATTATTAAAAAAATACAAAATACAAAAAAAAAAGCAAGATAGAAAATTAAAGTTTTTACATAATTGTATGCTTTCAACAAGATTCTAAAAGTAAATCTTGATCAGTATAACAAATTTATGCGATTGACTCCTTCATTGAGGAAAAAATTAATTTGTTAATAATTGGTAAAATGCGTGATTTGAAAAAGATAATATGAACTTGTTTGCTTTTATTATGATAATGTTGTGCAATATTATATAATTAATTGAGGATTTATAGAGAAACTTTTGAGATATTGGGATAATGAGATTTTAGGGAGAAAACTGCTTTGTTATTGAAAGAATACACAGATACTTGCTTCATAATGGAAAATGGTGCTAAGAAATAGCTTTCTGAATCTATGTACGGCTAAAATATTGGGTTTTATGTATAAAAATATATGGCCCTGCTAAAGTTTCACAATTTTTGAATGAAAATCGTAATATAAAATAAAGTATAGAATTGTCGCAAACTCATTTTTTAAACGGACGCATTGGGTAGTATCTAACTAAAATAAAAATAATTAGTTAAGATATTTTTCTTAAAATATATAAATTGAGAAAATTTCTGAGGATATCAAGATTTATATTAGAAAATAGATGATTTAGTCAACTGCTATTTGAAAACAAGAACAAATAAATTTAAACATCAGAAAAAACTGGTCGATATCCCCCATTCAATTTAATCTATAAGTTTTTCAAAAATATAAAATAAATGTTTGATATTATATCTTAGTATTTTCTTTGATTATTTTAAATTTAATTTGTTTATAAATATATAGTAACAGAATAAATATACAATATATATGTAAGTAAAATAAATAATAAATATTTAATATAATTTTATCTTCAAAAAGATGAAAAATTGCTTTTTGAGGTATGTTTAAATGAGCACTGCTCTGGTGATGTGACCCGAGCAGTATCTCAAAAATTTTTTATGAAAAAGTTGATTGGGGAAAATAAACGTTCTCTTCGAAAAAAATAAACGTACACATCTATTAGAGGAATGAATAATAAACGTGTAGTAAAACTTTTTGAAAAGGAAAAAATAAGTTAAAGAAAAACAACAATAAGGCAATAGAAATAAAAAAATAACTTATAATAAAAATAACAAATATAATAAAAATGATTAATAAGCAAAATATTAAAGAAATATAAAATTGAAAACATGTATTGAAAAATTATGAGTATTTAAACTGAGTTCAAAAAACTTTACCTCCATTTCATATTTTAAATCATTTTATCTTTTTTATCATACAATTTAATTGCATCATTCTTCATTAATAATATATTAGATAATTATCATAATATTAATTAAATTTTAAAAAATTAATTCATATTTAAAATATAAAGATATGAATATTTTAAATTGAGAGGGAGGTAATGTTTTTTGAACAAGGTTTAAGTTAAAAAAAAAATATCAATAACCTGATATTTGCATAAAATATATAAAGAAAAAAATAAAAAATATTTAAATAATCGAAAATGCAAATAATATGGATAATAAAAAATAATGGAACAGTATCACATGGAGTAAATATTGTTATTTTATTCATTTCAATTCAAATGATAGAATAAGTATTAACTCTGCAAATGATTGATAAACTTAAAAAATACAAGTTAAATGAACTATACTAACTTAAAAAAGCTTTATCTGGGTATATTGCATGATACATCAAAGTGTTTGAACAATCCAATCTGGTTTTTAGATTGAACTGTGGTGTTTCCATTTGCGTAGACGATTACATCAAGGACACCATTGATGGCATCAGGCATGCTATCCAAAGTGGCAGGTCCATTAGTAACGTTCTTCTTGAGAGTCGACCACTGGCTATTTGGAAGATGGATCTTTTAACTTGTATTTTGTAGATTGCTCAAGTTACGAAGTTTGTTCCATTCGCTATTTTGATTTGATCGATTTGTCTATCAACTAACCTTTGAGCACCTTGTGGAGATATGATGCTACTCATGCGCTTCACGTCTTGTTTTAACCAGAGGGCAACACCCATCAGCTCTTTCATTCCAGTTTTCCCTTTGAAGTCATTTGGTTTTGAGTAAAAAGTTGGAATCATGCTCACGATCTCGCCAACGAGTCTCCTACTCACACTCATGATCTCGCCACCAATAACTCGCCAACGAGCACTCCCACGCACGCTCATCCACGTACACCCACCTGCTATTTATCGTTCATGAGGTATAAACAGTATCTGACCTGACACCGTTTACTCACTCACGAAACTTTTTACCAGTCATAAACATCACCTAAATCGTCACGAAATGGTCACAAATGAGGATATCTCACGAGCACCATAACTGCTCTCTGAGTGTGCAAGTAAAGACATAACACGACGGAGATACCTAAACCACTGTTTTAAGGCTGTTTTGGGAGAGTTTCGAAAACGATTTAGCGTGTCCTTAACTACCCATTTCAGGGACATTTTGAACTAAATCCATATCTGATCTGCCTATGCGCCTCTACCACATTACTATAAATAACAAAACAGCACTTGTATATTGTATACTTCAATCAGAGTTTTGATTTATAGATCAATAAATATTTTACTCAATTTTTTTAGAAGGTGGTGAAAAAATGAGCATTTTTTAATTGAACAAATACTTTTATAACTTTTTTTAAAAACCAATTACTGAATAAAACCTTTTTGTTTGCAAATAAAACATCATAAAATTAACATCTCTGAAATGTAAAACTTTTTGTTTAAAGTTTGATCGTTTTCATCTTATTTATATCAAAAAAAAAAAAAAAAAATTATAGCAAATTATAGCAAATTAAAAACAAAAATAACCGTCGCTATCCTTTCAAAATTGACCTACTTTAGCTAATTAATTGAGCTTAGATTTTTAATTTCTCCTAAAAAATTACATTCCTTACATTAGTTTTATTTTCAAAATTCTTATAAACTAAACAATTGGATAAATCATAAACTACCCTGCTGCCACTTAATTTGGCAAAAAGGAACGTTAATTTTTTAAAATTGAATAGATTCCATATTTTTTTTTTTTAGACCAGCAATACACCTAACTAAATTAACGCAAAAAAATTCATTGCTTACTTTAAAATACTATTTTATTGATCAGATATCTAAGGATACAAAAGCAAGAACCAAGCAATAATAGACAATTTTATATCTAATCAAGTGAATTATCTGTAATAATTATTTATATTTCCAAATCACTCATAGTTTTGATTGATAATATTAGACTTTTTGAAAACAAATATGCTTTTTTTTATATTGAAAACTTGTTGTTTACTATTATTTCCGGAATAAAATAAAAATTTTACATTAATGTAACAAATAATTTTTTTGTATCGTTGTCTAATAAATATTTTTTTTCTTATTTATTTTGCATTCGTTATTATTTGTTTTGAATGCTGTCTTATTTTTATTCTATTTATAGCTTAAGATATAATTTAGTTCAATCTTCAATTGCTAATTGAATATATATTATACAGATGGCTTATTCGGCTTCAAATTAATTCTTTTTTTGATTTTCTTTTAATAAAATGATGAATATATTCTTTTTAACACTTTTATTATAAATATTTTTACAAATTTATTTTTTAAAAAAAAGTAAATTATAAATATATATAAAATATATATGTGTACAAGGTGATCATTTCCCATGATTTTATATAATTATTATTGTTTTTAAATATAATATATATATTAATAAATATATATAATATAATAATAAAAAAGTATTCTTTTTATTTTAGGATAAAAGTAAATTTATATTTATTGTTATTTGAATTCAATATAATCGTATAATTTTAAAATGACGATTATTAATGATTATTTATTCACCATATAATATCGGTTATTTAATAAGGTGAATATTTAATCTTATATTAATCGTTATAACGGATTTCATTTTACTCAAGGTTAATTATTCACCTTTAAATAATCAAAATAACGGATTTTTTTTTACTCGAGGTTAATTATTGACTATAATTTTATCGAGATAACGACTTTTATTTTACTCGAGGCTAATTTTTAACCATCATTCTATCGTAATAACGACTTTTATTTTACTCGAGGCGAATTATTAACCATATATTTATCTGAAATATTATTTTTTTGAACTTTATTTATCTTCATATTTTCTGAAATATATATGATTAATATTTTTTATTAAATTAAAATAAGAATATAAAGATATATTTATTTATATAATATATATTTAATTCTTAAAAACACCAAGATAATTAAATTTATTTATAAAAAATCAAATTTTTTAAGTATTTCTCCAAAAATACCGAATAATTATTTAATATAATAATTAATCGCATATTAAATAATATGAAAAAATTAAAAATATAAAAATATAATAAAAATATTTGGGAAATACCAAGATATTGTTTTAATTAATAAAAAATACTTCATTCATGAATATATTATCATGTTCCTTTAATATACATAAAACAACTCATAAAATAAAATTTATATAATATGAAATATATATAATAAAAAAATAAATTGAAATATCCTCATATTAAACAAATGATCAATAATATTTCAGTTCTGAAAAATTAATGATAGAAAGATAAAACTATAAAAAATAAAAGCTATGCATGATCTACATCATCATAATAATTATATCTTAAAACAATTTTACACTTTTTCCTATTAAATTTTCAAAATAAAATTTTCGCATTAATTGTAAACGGACCTTGTACACATATTAAAATAATAATAATTGGTAAATCAAATTGTATATTTGATTTTAGGAGAACCTTTAATATTAATTAATTGATTTGATAAGATACGATATTTGGGATCTCCTCTTAATAAGCTTTCAAAATATCTTTTTGAAATCTTATCAAAATATCTTACGTTCATTTCAAAATATCTTTTTGATAAGATACGAAATGAACGAAAGCTTTCAAAATATCTTTTTGAAATTGTAACAATTATTATCTTACGTTCATTTCCAAAATCATAAAAAAATGATTTCATTTTCTTTGATTCATTCTCAAAGAATGAATCAAAAACAAATTAAACTAATCAAGTTTGTAATTTCGAATACAAACTCGATAATATATTTGATCAATTAAGTTTCATTTATTAATACAATAATCGATTTTTTTGATTTTTGAACTCGCTAATTAGTATAAATTTGTTTATACGAAATTAATTTAAATACAAAATCTTGAAGAATTAATCAATATTCATATTTTCAAAGTATGTTTCAAAGAAGATTTAAATCAAATCTCTTTCATAAAAGTATCAGTATCAATCCATTTCAATATTGTGTATGACACTAACTTTGAGATAGATATTGTTATATCTTGGTCAATGCTATCTTTTGTATTAGTACTCTTATCATGAAAAGAATCAATAATATAAGAGAAGATAGGAACATTATTATCATCAACAAAGGACATCTTTAACAATTCATTGAATATCATTCTCTTTTTTTCAATTGCAGATGATCTATTAAAAAGGCATGTGTGCATTAATGGCATATCAAAAATATTACTACATTGCCACATCTCTTCTGAGTATAGCCTAACGAAGGATTCCTGAATTAGGTTTGAATCAAGTTTTTCCCAAGCTTTAATTAAAAATTGGCAAACAGACTTTGTACTAAGTTCATCTTCATTTGTAATACTTCTCCGCATCATATGCTTAATATAAGCTTTAAGTACTGCAAATATTGTGGTGTCTAGAGGCTGATACATGTCTGTAAAACCGGCTGGTATATAGTGTAAAATTATGTTAAGATCTTTAGCTAGTTTTTTAGTTGTTTCACTCCTGTGGGCAGAAAATATATCAAGAATTACATGTATTTCATTGTTATCGTTAAAATAAGATCTTAAGTAGTTTAAATATTGGTAAAAAGTGTCATCATTCGTCCAGCCTTTTTCTGAATATGTTTTCATGTGCGGATATACATCACCAATTTGAGTTGATGTGACAAGTTCAGTTTTGCCTTTTGCTATAAATTGAATATTATATTTTACTCCATTTGCTCCAATTGTTATTCTCTTTTTTTCACTAAAACCTACAGGAACACTTACATCATCTTGCCCTTTTGAGTGCCAAATTTTCATATTTTTAGCATTTAAAAATAAAGCAGTTTCGCCAATGTTGATAATTTTATCAAAAGCTATTGTAGAGAAGATTCTTTTCATTTCATTAATAAAAGAGTTAATTAAATTTATATTTGCAGATGGTCTCCTTTTTAAATGACAAACTTTTGAAACAAATGAGTGCCTTTTCTTGAAATTTTATATGTATCCTCTCGAAAAAGATACTGTATAGTCGATATTTTCATCATTCTGGTGTTTAGTTAAATATGCATTAACAAGAATTTCTAAACAATCTTCATCAGTAAAAAGTTTACATTGATTAATCTTTTCAATGAGAATTTAATGAGCTATTGCATCTTCTTCGTCTTCAGTAAAAATTCTTGCATTTTCTCTAATTTGAATAGATAAAGGACTGAAATTTGGATTTTTTTTGATATTCTCAAGCCAATTATACATTGTGCGTTCTTTAAATCTCGTTTTTTGCACTAATTTTTGAATATCTCCTTTTTCATAATTTTTTAATATAAGCATAACCTTTTCAACAGTCTCTGTGAACTTTTGATACTTAATATAAGGGCCTCTCTTGATGCATAGAGGAATTGATTCACATATTTTTTGTTTTTCATCAAACATATGATCTATTTATCCTTTTTATAAAATTTGACAGACCAAGTATCTCTTTTTTTTTTTTTTTTAAGTATTCAAAAAGTTTATTGCCAAATTAAGTGGCAGCAGGGCAATTATATCAAATCTTTTCATCTCCATAGTTATTCAACGTTTCTAATGAATTTAATTTTTTAAAAAATATCATTATTTTACAAAACTTTAATCTTAGAATATAATACAATTAATTTATTTTAAGATAAAAGAAAACTAAATCTAATAAAATACAAAATATCTTCATTTCAGTTTAATATCATTTAAACAAATATAATTTTTCATAATAAATGATGCAGGAGCAATTTATATATAAAAGGTTTCTTGTTATTAAATAAATATGAAAGGGGAAAAAGAATTATTTTTGACTCTTATACCTGATTTAGATCATTATTTTATTATTTATCTCAAAGTCTAATTATTACAACAAATACTGATCATATTCAAAAATAAAATATAATTAAATAGATTCAACAAAATTTAAAATAATAAAACTTGCTTTTATTAAACTAAAAAATATTAGTATTCAAATCATGATTGTAAAGGTGAAAAATTAACCATTTAACGTATAACTATCTAATGCTATGCAAAATGAATAAAAGTGTCTAAAAATGTTGTTAAAGGAACTTAAAAACTAACTTAGTGTTCAAAAAAAGATAAATTGTATTTTGAGCACTTCACGGAAACAAGATTAAGTAAAAACTCTCGAGAATGTTGAATATCTCTATCTTGTTTTAATCTTGTTTGTGTGAAGTAAAGAGTTCAATTGTAGACTAATAAGGTTGTTTAGCTGTTATAAAAGTTGTCGTTTTTAAGTAAAAACTCTCGAGAATGTTGAATATCTCTATCTTGTTTTAATCTTGTTTTTTAAAAAAAATAAGCAATGGTCAATTTTAAATATTTTGACCATTGCTTTTTGAGATACTGCTCTGGTCACATCACCAGAGCAGTGCTCAAAATACAATTTATCTTGCTTTTTTTTGAAATGTTCGGCAACAATTCTCATAATATATTAAGATGAAAATAAATCAGCTAATATGTATATTTTTTGGTTAGCTATTATATGTCAAAAACAATTTGCTATCATGGAATAATTCGGACAATCGTTTTTTTCTACCCCACATTTTGAATGGCTTTTCTATCCATGAGTAGCTACTCAAGGAACCAGATTCGGCTTCGTGCAGCAAAAAAAATCGTGAAATTTAAATTTTACCATTCAAAAAGTGGGGTCTTACTATGTTCCTTGAATTGCTAGATGAATCGGGAAGCTATTTAAACTATATATTTATTCATTATTTAGTAAAAATTGAATAAAAAAAGTATAAAAAAGTATTCAAAAAGTTTAAAAGTTTTCAAAAAGTGGTGTAGAAAAATACGATTCATCGAATAATTCAATCAACACATTATCATTTGAATGCAATTTACTTATCATTTTTAAATAAAATAATATTTGTTGTTATTTTAGAATATTAGGTGTATCTATATTAATATGTTGTTAATGATCAGATATTTCTATTTTTTAAATTTTAAATTGAGAGAGAAACCGTTTATTATAAATGGTCGGAATACCTATTTTTGAATTATTGAATTTGAAAAGAATAAAATTTAAAAAATACAAAAAATGCTCCCGACGGGAATCGAACCCGCGACACTCGGATTAAAAGTCCGATGCTCTAGCCGACTGAGCTACGAAAGCTTCATGTTTTTATACATACATTTTAATAATTAATTAATAACATTTAATGGAAAGAATAAAACCTAAAAAAAAAAATTCAAAATAATTGTATTTTTATTAAATTCATATATACATATAAATTATTTTAAAGGAGTTGAAGAGTGAAGGTTTGCCTTGCCCTGAGTTGATTGCTTGGAGGCATCATTACAAGTGGCTCATCACCACCGACAAAAGTAACAACATGACCATTTTGTTGAGCATAGATCATTCCATCCTTATAAACGAAGTGCTGATTGTGCCTTCCGTGGAATGGGAAGAGATAGAAAGGCGTGCCTGCAGGCGGATTCGTGTTAAATTCATCAGCAACGTCCCAAACCATTCCTCGCTGCTGCACCGAGTCAATGACTGTGTTCCAGTCATCCTTTCCAAACGTGAACTGCTGGAAAACATCGTTCTCGATGTTCGGCTCTGCAATTGTGAGCTTCAGGCCAGCCGGATTCAAGTATGACTGCTTGTCCTTGACCATTGTGAGAGCAAACTGGACATCTTCGCCGAAAAGAAGCTGTTCGTTTTCAAGGTCAACCTTTTCACCATTGTTGTAGTCATTCTCATTGAGCAACATGACAAGACCGAACTTTCTTCCAGCGTACTGGCTGTTGTCTCCATCGACTGTATGAGGAACAAATTCTGGTTCAACATCTCTTGCCTCAACCTCATCATCATCAGAAACACTAGAATCAACATCAACAGTATTTTGTGTGACTTCAGTTGAATCAACACTGTTTGTATTTTGGGTAACTTCAGTTGAATTAGTATCAATTGTATTTTGTGTGAGTTCTGTTGAATCAAGACTAGCTGTATTTTGTGTGAGTTCTGTTGAATTGAAACTGTTTGTATTTTCTGTTGATTCAGCTTCTTTGCTTTCTTCTTCTTCTTCTTTGGCTTCAAGTTGCGGTTCAAGGTTAATTTCACGAACTGTGATGTTAGTGAATTCGATGCCATCGATCACAATTTTGTCTGGCAAGTTTTTGTTCTCTTCTTGATCTCTGCGCATTGATTCTTCGATTTCTCTCATTGCGTCAGCATCTCTTTCTTGCTGGATGCTGACATCTCTTGTCTGAACGACTGGTTCCTCTTCTTCGCGACTTGCTTCCTCGATGTGCGATGCTGGCGATGGAGGCGGAAGTCTTTCTAAGACGACTTTGGCTGTTGAAAGCTGAGTCAGAAGTGCCTTTTCATCGACTGTTGCGTCCTGCAAATCGTCAGAATCAAGGAAGACTGGAATTCCGAGATCCTTCATTACTTTTGTAGCAAGTTCAGCATTGTGTTGTGAATCATTTGCATTATGCGAGTAGAAGTTGATTTTGTCTGGAACATAAGAGTCAAGAAGAGCGCACATTGACAAATCGTATGGCTTGAAGTTGTTGATGTTTGGATAATTTTCTGTGCGTTCAATGGCCCATTGCATTAAAGCATCTTTGTTGCTCTTTGATGAAGATGATGATGAAACTGTGCTTGTTGTGTTCACTTTGCTATCGGTGTCAATTGATTGGCCAATTGAGTAACGTAAAATGAGTGTCCAAACTAATCCGAGGACAAGTTTCTCTTTGCTGTCATGAATGTCTTTTCCTGATATTCCAACAAATTGGACACCATCTTTGGTGAACATGTCAATGGCCATGTCATTGTTGGTGACCATTTGGGCAATATGTTTGGGATTATGGGCCCAGTGGCTTGGGGCTTCTTTGCCAGTCAATATTTCTGCAAGTTCAATAAGTGCAACACCACTTGAAAGATCTTTGGTTACATCGTTAACTTGAACATCTGAGTTTCCTTCAGATAAATGACTTGCAACCCATCTTGAAAATACTTTGATTTGTTGTGGGATCCATTCAGTATTAGTGTTTGATGCGATCATATTAAGTTTGTTTAACTTAAGTAAAAAATGATATCATGAAACAAGTATATTTTTTTGTTGATTTTTTTTTTTATTTTTATTGAGGTTATTTGAAAATATTTGAATTCAATTGAATATTTTATTTTTACAAATCAAAATATTGAATGATAATTTGAATTATAATTGAAATATTCAATTATAGCTGTTCTTTTATTTCTGAACAATCACAAAATTCATAACATTATTTGTATTATTTAGTGAAAATTTTGAATGAAAAATAAAAAATGAAATATTATAATTTTTTATTCTCTATATCGATATTTCTGCCGATAAAAGAATACGTCATTTTAATTTAGTTCTTTGTTGCTTTAAATTGATAAAAAAATTGAGGAATGCCCATCATCATTTAAAATTGAATTTAATGCTAGGTTCTCCATTAAAATCTATTAAAAAAAAAAAAAAAAAAAAAAAAGAAACAATCCTATTTATAATTCAATTTGATATTCTACTTTTTAAAATATTTATTATTTCTAAGTAAATCACAAATAGACAATTTTTACTTAAGAGATTTGTTATTCCAAAATGAAATATCTTATTACATTTTCTGAGACCTACTTTTTTTGTTTTGTTTGTTTTCATGATCGACGCATAAGTGTTGACTTTGATATGCAAATGTTTGTATGAATTCATAAACTCTGTCTATATGGTGATTCGAAGGTTTTTTCCAAAGCTCTTTTTTTTTAGAGATTAGACCATGTCCCAAAGAAAGTTGCAATTCCTCTTAATGTAGTTGGTATTTCTTTCAAAAACCAAGGTTCCTTATATAAAAATAGCTTACTGAAAGGATAATTATAAAAATAAACTTCTGAAAAATTGAATACATTACTTTGAGAGAAAAAAGAAATTTTCGACACTTTATCGTTTTTTTTTCGTCAATTTCTAGTGGAAAATGCGGTTTATGTGTACGTTAAGTCGAACATTTTTGGACTGAGTTTAAATAATCTTTACAAAAAAGTAATCGGAATTGAAAATTGAAAGAGCATTGAAAATTGAATATTTACTTAAAAACAAATAAAATAAAATATGATGCAATACATAAACATACAGATATTTATTTTAAATAGAGATTTTTTTATTTAGCTTGTTCTGCTGAACACATTAATAATTTTCGTTTTGTTCTGAAGAATCAGGCCCATCAGGAACACCTTCTGGTTTTTCGTGTGGTGCCTCTACGTCTGGCTTACTGTCATCCCTTTCGAAATCCATTGCGTTATTTTGTTTGTAAATTTGGGCTTCGAAAGCTCTGACATCTTCTAATGACATTGATGCCCACTTATCGGCCCAACTGAGCATGGCACGATGATTATCGAGGAACAAATTATGGTAAAAATTGTTTGTTGCAAATTTTTCAACGATTGTCTGCAATCCTCTCCAGTGAAATTTCATTTTTAGTACTTTTACAGCAATCATCATTTCTCCAGTGAAGTTGTGTGTCCATTCAGGCGGATTTGATTCACCTCCTTCTTTTTTGTCTTTCTTTGACTTTGTGGAAGATCTAAAGGAAGAAAATTTTTCATTTACGTTGAGTTCAGGACATGTCCAATTTGTTAGATCACGTCCCTTTTCTGGCTTTGGCTTTCCATCTAAAATGTCGAGGTAAACAATTTTTCTCTTTGCTAAATCTTCTTTTGATAAATTTAATAAATTATCTGGAACTGCTTCTCCGTCTTTGTAAGGAATGTGATAAGAATCAATTATCATTATAAGATCGTCTCCCATTCCTGGAACAGAATATTCAGTATGATAGTGAGGATATGCATTCCATGATTTTTCATGACAATGGCAATATTTATCAGGAAGTGCCCATCTCATGAATGAGGGTATTCTTGATTTGAAATGCATGATTTTATATGTATATGTTCCTGATTCTTTCTCATTTTCAAAATGTTCGCTTTTCACAGTTTCAATACCTTCCCCTTTTGTGTGCTTTGTCTCTTCTTCTGAGCGTTTTGCTGTCATATAAATACTACCTATTCTATATTGTTCGAGTGAGCATGGACAAATAACCCTATATTCGTAAATCTTCATTTATATGATTATGTGTTTTAGAAAACCTTTTGAAAAGTTAATAGTATCCCTCAATTATTAATTAAACAATATATATTGAATATCTAGCTATTTACCATATTTTTTATTTTATTTAAATACATATTATATTTTTTTAAATAAATAATGATTTAAATTAATAAATAAATTTTTTTGATAAAGATATATTGAAAATAATATATATATATATATTTTGTTAAAAAACCGCATAAAATTATAAAAATGTTTGTAATTTATTTGATATAAGGTTATCAACCATAAAACATTACAAAAAATTTTGAATAAAATGGTCAAAACTTCAATTTTATGGATTATTTTGAACTTTTTCAGAAAATACAAATTTTGTATTTTTTGAGTTTATTATCTAAATGAAGTATCAATAAAACAAAAAAGCCTTTCACTTCCCTGAACTATTTATTGTTTATACTAAAAAATATCTTTTTACGCATTTAATATGGGAATAATTTGAAAATAATTGTTATTCAAAACCACCATAACCCAATCAAATTTGTGAGAATAACTATTTTTTATTGAAAAGTGCTTATTTTCCGATTTTCAATCTTTAGCATTTGCCATGGCCAATAAAATTATATATATCTTTCCAATATTGTTTCACGAATAACTTGGAATGAATTTAATTTCATGTATTATTTTGAATACTTTCTGCTAGAAATCAAACGGTTTCTCACAAAAGAAGTCTTTCAAAATCATCTCCTTAAAAATTCAACTTCAAAAAATGAAGAATTTATTGGTAACATCAAGAAAAAATTTGGACAATCGTTTTCATCTTCCCCACTTTTTGATTGAAGTAGAGTAAAATAAAAAAATTATAGTTTTTATACTGACAATGTATTGGATGACACTTCTTGGATTAAATAGTTTATTATATTTTTTTAATTAAAAAGCAAGTAGATTAGATTTGTCAACGATTTAGATTATGATAATCTTCATTTAAATTTTTCAAATGTTCGTTATAAATAATTGAATAAATGATCGATTTTGGCATCTTTTCAATTTTCTACTGGTCGATCAAATAAAAAATGACTTGAAACAAAGTCAAGAAGAGCTTGATTTTGACCGTTATTTGAAAATTGAGAATATTGTAAGTACGGTAAACATGAATATAGATTTGTTTCTTCTGTTGTGATTGGGAAGATTTCATTCATTTCTTTGAATATTTCAATGAGGTAGCCATTATTAAGAAGTTCGGAATTATTAATCTCATCTGAAATATTTAATTGTCGAATTGTATCGTTGAGACATAAATGGTTAATTTTTGTGAGACTGTTGGTGATATAAAATCGGCATAATATCTATTGATATTAATTTCTTGATTATTAAGAATTCACTATTGCATTCATAAAAATTGAATAATACAATATTTCACTTTTTCTAAATATTTAGAATATTCAAAATAATATAAGTAGTTTTTTTTTAATCGTTATCTTTTGAGAAATCAATTTATATCATTATAAAACGATAGGATCAAGTATATCTTTTTTTTTATTTATTTAATAAAAGCATTATAATTAAAAAAAAAAATGACTATCTGTAGATAAATCACAATTGAACTGTTGAAGGGAAAGCATCAACACCAATTGAAGTAACAGAGGAAGGAATTGAAACTTTTCTCAATGAAGAGCATTTTTGAAAAGCATAATTGCCAATAGAAACGACAGAACGAGGGATTGTTACCTGTTCCAATGATAAGCAATTATAGAAAGCATAGCTTCCAATTGAAGTTACTGAAGGAGGAATGACAATTTGCTTCAAAGATGTGCATTGGCTGAAAGCACTTTCAGCGATATGAGTCAAAGCAGAAGGACTCTCAAATGTCACTTGTTCAAGCTTCGCGCATTCAGTGAAAGCTCCTGTCATAATTGCAGTTATAGAAGAAGGAATTGTCAGTTGTGTGATTGTTGCACATTTTCTAAACACCGCTGGATTAAGAACAGTTAAAAGAGGAGGAATTGTCAATTGTTTTATTGATTGGCATTCACTAAAAGCACATCCTTCCATCACCGAAAGAGAGCTAGGACTTTCAAAATCCAATTGTTCAAGCATTTTACATCGTATGAACGCATAAGATTCTATTGTTGTCACTGACTTTGGAATGGTTATTTTTTTCAATTCTTTGCATTTTTTGAATGCTTTGGTTTCAATTATTTTTAAAGAAGAAGGACTTGTGAACTCAATCTTCTGCAAATATATACAATCATTAAATGCACTTATTCCAATTGAAGTTACAGAAGAAGGTATTGTTATTTCTTTCAGTAACCAATTGGACAAGAATAAATGTTTCGGAATGAATTGAATATCACCTGTTATACGAAGATTCAGAGAAAGTGGAAATGCATCTGGTTCAATTTGTGTAGTTGATGGAATTGATACCTCTTTAAAACAAAAACTCCGAAAAGCATATTTTTCTATTAGAATGATATTTGGAGGTATCACTAACTTGGTGAGCAGTGGACAATGAGAGAAAAAATCACTTCTTATACGATTCATCATTCCTCCTTCCAATAAAAAACTAACAATTTCACTGAAGCCTTTCTTTGCAGCCTTTTGAATTATTGATTCGTAAAATGAAATAAAATGGAATTATATTTAAATATATAATTTGGAAATGTTATTCAAACAAATTAATTGAAAACTCTAAATAAAAAGTTAGATTTAATATATCTAATTTTTTCATAAAGAAATTTTACAAGGTCAAAATGATTAGAAATGCATGCAAAAAGAAAGACATCCAAATAGTCACAATCATAGTTCAAAAATTCATAGTTATAGTAATTAAAACAATAAAAATCGATTGGATTGTACAAATAATGAGATATTGTTTGAAAATATTCATCTTTTATCAAATCTGGATTGTTCAATTGTATGTAATAAGCAAATTCATTGTGGTGACATTTAACAGCTTCTTCAAGAACTGAATTGAACAATTTATCTGGAAGTGGAACATGGCAATCTTCGAGAATGTGGATCAGTTTTGGACTACGTGAATGAATCGCAAAAAGCCACAATGATGGCGTCAATTTGGCCCCTTTCATTCTCAGATAATTGAATATCTTAAGAGATCCAAAGAAGGCAGCATATTCGATCATTTGTATGTTTTCTTTTCTTTCGAGTAAAAAATTATTTGTTTCAAAAATTGATGGCTTGATACCGTTTTGATATAAAGTGACATATTTAACAAATTTTTCAATTGAGTCTTGTCGTATTATACTGCATAAATATGTTGCATTCTCGCCTTGAAGTCGCTTCTTATCAAAGTCGACAAGAATATTCGGATCTTCTGAAAAAAGGTCTTTTTCAACATCTATGGCTGTTCTATCATTGTCGATAAACTTTTTAAATTCAGGATATAAAAAGTGGAGAATTTTAGTATCATTGTTGTACTTCAACTGATAATAAATATCTTCATCTATCACCAAAATTTCATTTTTCAAAAGAAAATAAATAATTATTTTGCTATCGAAAAATTTTTCGAGTAGTTCTTCTTTTGTGAAGGTTTGCTTGAGATCGTCTTTTATTAATAATAAAATTTGTTCGATTTTGTTGAATAAATACAAATAATGACGATGGTATTTTGCAAAAATTAGTAGCAAGTGAATAAAATCTAAGAATCTAATTGTATTTTCTCTAAATTTTTGATTTTGTATATATTTAGAAAGTTCAACGAATTCACTATTGAATTCACTTTGGCTGTTAATGTAGCTTGTGAAAATAGCATAAAGTTGCTTTTTTTGATCATATAAATCTTTAACTTCCATCTTTTTTGATCATAAAAATTTATTTTGACAAAAAAAAGATTTTTTATTTATATCGTTAAAAAACAAACAATTTAGCATTATGATGATTATTATGCTTTTTATATAATAAGTTAACTTTAAAAAAAATAATCAAAATAACCTTCTTTCATTTGAACCATAGCATTTCATCAGAGTCGTAGCAAAAGGTCAAATAGAATTGACGATTAGTCAATTTAATATACTTTAATTCACCATAAATTCAATTTTATTCAATATCTTGATACGAGTTTATTTCTGAGGAATTTTCAAACTTGTATTGTATCCAATATCTCAGTTCATTTGATTTTTTTGGAAGCTCGAAGGGATTCTTCACCATTAATGTAACAAAGTAATTACATAGATACAATTTCAAGCCTGATGATCGACTGATTTCCATAAGAGAATGTTTAAATTAAATTGATGAAGCATCTGCCTCAAATATTCGAACAAGTACAGCTACCACAAATGTTGATTACGTCGCATGTTAAGAGCACTGGCACAGAAAGAAATGTTACAATGCTAAAGGAGGTAAGCAAAACAATTAATTAAATAAATCCTACAATTTAACAAATCTAAAAGAAATTGATGAGATTGATACACTCGTTTCACAAAGGCAGATTCTAAATATCGTTGTTTAGGCGCTGATGTCGATTTTCTCTAATTTTCTTTATGATCTTAAAAACTCAAAATTAGAAAATTTTTGTTTTTTATTATGCATTAATTTATTTAAAACATATATTTTATATAAATTTTGTTGTTTTTCCTTGAAAAATAAAGATAAATCTAATTTTATATTTGAATGATTATTCAAAATTCAAAGGGTGTTGTAAATAATTTGAATTGAAAAAACAAAATAGAAATATCTTATTAAAAATATATAAATATTATCGAAATAATGTATTTATATTCATATACATATCAATTAATATTTAAAAATAAATTATAATAATTAATTATAATATTTTAACGAAGATATTTTAAAAAAATGCTTTCAATTCAATCTTGCTACGACTATGATGAAGTGCTATTGCATTTTTGAAAGAACGTTATAATGAAAACAACATTTTTAAAAAACTATTATTACCCCCAACTAGGCTTGTTATTCTGATATCAATTATCAGGTTTGGCATCTTTTTTAACTCAGATAATCGATAATAAAATGCTATCGATTGGAACTGTTAATTGATGAAATCGATTATCAAGTATGAAATGTGATACAAAAAAAAATTCATTTGATATCTCTATCATATAATTACCATTTTTATATATATATATGAATGGAAAAGGTGGAAAAAAAATTTTTTTTTCCCCATATTAAAAACAATATATATTAAAATATAATAATATGTTTCATATTAATAAAAAAGCAAAAATTGCTTACTTAAATTATTTTGGTTTCCAAGATATACATATTTTTTAAAAAAAACCGAAAAAAATAAAATAGATATATCTTGATTTAAAATAATCATATTAATTATATTAGCATATATATCATTTTATAAATGTATATTTAATTTAATTTAAAAATAATTTTTAGGAATACCAATTGAAATATATTGAAATAAAAAACAGAGAAATCCAAAAAGTTTAATTTAGTCAAAACTTGATCATTTTTTCACCCAAGCTAAATATATTATGTGATATTATCTTATATTTATTATTATATATATTTACAAATTTTCAATTAAAAATAATGATATAAATAAAAAGATATTCATGATTTATTTTACGAAATTTTCCAATAATGACAAAAAAAAAGTAAAGATTGCACCATAACTTCCTATTTATCCAAGATCAGAAAATTTATATATTATTTATGATTAGTATATCATTCAATAATCTTTTTTAAATGATAAGATTTTATTTTGTCATTCAAGGTTTATTCACTAATGACAGTTTTTAAAAGCTTCTATAAAATACGAGTAATCCATTGATATAACATATTTGTATTGTTTTTTATAGATTTTTTGTTTTTAATGTTATTAAATAACAAATATTTTCTTTTTTATTTTCTAAATAAATTGTATTAAGTAAAGATAAAATCGTTTTTTTCGTATTTTTCCAAAAAGTAGTGTTTTTTATATATTTTTGAATACATTTACAAATCTCAGCTGTCAAAAGTAAATTAAGATTGATAAATCAAATTTATTATGTTTATAAAATATCTATTCATGGAACATATTTAATTTCGACTGCTGAATTTTTAGATATTAACGAAAATAAATCCCAATTGCAAATTCTCAGAAAAAATGAGTAGTTTACATTTTTTTGAATAAAATTTAACATACTTTGTAATATGAGTGAACTAAGTAGAAGCGCGCTTAAACTCAAATGAATTGAGCATGAAATAGATGAAAAGCAATCAGAATTGAATTTAATGAACACACCTAAACATCAGAATGCTTTTTGAATCAAAACCAAAATTCTTTTAATGAAATCATTGACCAAAACACAAATTTAACTGAAAAATATCTGATTCTTGGAGATATTATCAAAAATGTTGCAAATGTCACAAAAAAGAAACAAAAGAAATCAAGCATGAAATTGAATTAGAAAATTTTTTCAATTTTTTCCATCAATTTTACAAAAGAACACCAGAATTTTGTGATCTGCAAAATGTTAGTGATATAATTGACAATTACGATAGTAATTATCCAGAAATCCCCGTTTCTGATATTAAAGATTATAATTATATTTGACTTTCAAACAATTTTTCAAAATATGAGTTCTTGTTAAGTTCAAAAATACCAGAAATATTAAGTTCACCAAATCTTTAATTCAGTAAAAATGATATATCTATATTTATAGCGATTTTTATTCTGATTAAAATTGAATGAACACATTGAAAATTTGAATGACCCAAACTTTGTAAATCAATTTTATCTATTTCTAAATAACTATCTACAGAATAAATTATATTTAATTTTAGTACTAACTATACTAATTTAAATTATAATGATAAATTTAGCTTGGGTGATTCATACACCTATATTCCAAAAACATATCAAAATATCATAAGATGGTTTTATGATAAAAGGCTGATATTTATTATATAGATGTTTTGCTTATATTTATATAAAATGGAATCAAATAAATCCATTTTGCTTTGTTTTTTGTCATTCTAGCGGAGATGAAAAAGTTCGATTTTCTCAAAAACTGTCAGTCGAAAATCAATAACTTACCTATAATTCTAGTTCACTATTGATGATAAGCATATCCTATAAGTTTTATTAAATTTGACAGCTGAAAAAATTTTTTTTCCACCTCTTGAATGGATATAATACTAGAATATTAAAATTTCATGCATTTTCAATTGCGAACCTTTCTCCAAAAACTTTTTATTTTTTTTTCTTTTCAAAAAGTTGTATTTTTCAAATGATGATAACAAATAAACTATTGAAAAAAACTGGAATTGAATGATGGTCTATCGTTTTTGATTTGACTTTATAAAAAAAAAAAAAGAAAAGAAGAAGATAATGAAAATTATTTATGTGAACTGACTAAAACCAATTAAATTAAAAAATTTGGTACTTATTTCTGTTAGTATAATATATCACTCCAAAGTTTCATAGAAAAATCAAACTTTAAAACAAATACATTTTTGAATAATAAATTAAAATTGATTGAAAAAGCATCATTTCTCTTTTTAAATGCTATCATCAGAAACTTGCCAATTAATGGAGAAGTTGAATTATTCTTAACATTTTCAATATGTAATCTATGCTATTCTTGAGGGCATTCATACTTCACAACATAATAAATAATAAATAATTCTTGAAGAATCCCTCAAATGATATCTCAACGATAATTCAAAATACATCACTGAAAATTAATGAAACACGCTTTTGTACTTTAATACAAAAAGTTAAGATTGAAATATCAATCACAATTTCATTTTATAAATGTAATTTAAAATATTGAATGATTTATTGAACATTTAAAGAAAATATTAATACATCTTTCATTGAATATGCAAGAGAAGAGAATCATCAAGAAATTGTTGAAAGTCTATTAAAATAAATTTTTACATGACTGTTTGAAATAAAGACAAGATTTCAAAATGAATATATAAAGATATATATTTTTATTTATTTATTCGAATAATATTGTTTTAAATTTTCTTTTTGTTGGAAATTAAAAGATCTAAGATATCTTTATTTTGCTGTTTTGTTGCAAGGTCAATTGGAAATGTCGTTACTTCTTTTATTTCGCTGATATTTTTCAGGATAATCTTTGGATCATTTTCCCATTCCAGTAAATCCAAAGAAATCAAAAAATGTTGAAAATCATTAATTATAATTGACTGATCATTGATAACAATATTATCATTTGATAATAACATTTTAATAATTTCAATATTTTTTAAAATGATAGCAGCACATAAAGGTGTCTTTCTCTCATGAATGAAATTGGTAAAATAATATTTTTCTTTTTTATCTCTTTTATCAAGGAAAACATATCTGTAACTATAATCTCCATATGACTTTAAATTAACATCGATTTTTGGATGTGATAATAAAAGTTGAACCATTGACACATCTACATTTTCAATTGCTGTTAACAACGGAGTTTCGATGCTTAGTATAAATTTTTCTCTGTACATAGCAACCCATCCATTGATTGAATGTAACCAATATTTTTTTTTGCAATTCATCTCACAATTTACATTAATATTTGGATGATTTAGTAAAACTGATACAATTTCTCTGTTTTTATATTCAACAGCTAATTGTAAAACTGTCTTTTTGATAGGAATATATTTCGAGTAATCATTTTTATCTCTAAAAGACAACAAAAATTCTTCAATATTGATTTTATCAATGGATTCATCAGATTCTTTAATAAAAGAGGATGGATCTTCATCAATGTCTTCTTCTTCATAATACAATCCATGATAAGATGCAATTTCTTGAAAATACTTAAAATTTATATTAACATTTGGCTGTGATGCCAAAAACTTAACCATTTTATAATTGTTTTTTACAGCTGCAAAAAACAATAAATTGTATTTATGCAGTAGAATACTTTTATGTAAATAATAAAACACAGCATTGATATCAATCAAATGCTTTTCAAGTAACATTTTCATTATTTCAAAATGCTCATTATTGATTATATTATAGAGTAATGAATATCTTGTTTTTGAATTTTCTAATTGAAAAGTAGCTTTTTGAATTACATTTGTGTCTTCAATCAGAAAGTTGACAAGTGATGTGAAACCATACATGCAGAAATAAATGAAATAATCTTGTATTTTGTTTTTAACATTGACAAATTCAAAATTGTAGTATTCAATTGCATAATATAAATTTAATAACTCTATTTTTGATTCATCTTCACAAGTATCTTTAAAGTAATTCTGCATTATGTAGTTAGCTATTTCATTATGATAATATTTCATTGATTTGAATAAGTACTTGTCATAATCTAATTTTGGGTTGCCAAAATTGTGTTTCTCAATCATGTGAATTATTTCCGGATGACGTCCATGAATTGCATAATACCAAATATCGGCTGAAATATGTGCATTGTTCATATATAAATATTTGAAAATTTGAATTGAACCGAAATAGCTTGCATATTCAATTAATGATATGATTTTACCATGCTTGTACTTTTCAAAAGCTTGATAAATGAAGTGATTCGTTTCATGAATCGAATTTGGAATATGGTCAACTAAAGATATATTGTTTTTGTTTAAATAACTAATGAAATTATCAATATCATCATTTCGAATTAATTGGCAAATGTATGTGTCATTTTCACCAATTTTCCGTTTATTTTTAAAATCATCTAAATTTGAATTGATTAATTCAAATAAGGGTTTCATTTTAGAACTAATTAATTTAAGTTTTTCTAACTTATTTTTAATGCTATAAGCTGATATTTCTGGATAGAAGTAGCATAAATAATCATCATCCTCATAAATTTTTAAAAAGATATAATAATCTAAAATCAGAATGTTACTCTCAAAAAGAGAGAGAAGAATTCGCTTGTTACTTTGAAATAAATTGAAAATTTCTGAATTTGTAAGGTATTTCAAAATATCCTCTTTGAAAATGAAAATTATTTTTTCAATTTTGTTGAAAAAATCAGTTGACCTATAATGAAAGTTAGCAATTTTAGTTAACAAATTCAAGAATATTTTTAATTCTGATTTGCTATTTGAAAATTGCTTCTCTTTTATATAAGTATACAAATTTTGATAATACTCTTCAAGATTTTCTTCACCATCAATATAATTAAGAAGTAATTGTTGCATTTCTTTTTTATCTTGAATATAATGCTGATCAAAAGTTATACTTGACATTTTTTTTAATGAAAAATATTCAAATTTTTTTTCAATAATGAAATTTCATTTGAAGTCAGATTTTTATTCAAATCACGAAATATCATTGAAAAATGAAAATCATTAAAAATAAAAATTGATTATAATCAAGAAAAAAACTTTCGCCAAAAAGGCCTATCTGATATATTTTAATGAGTTATAAATACCATTTAAATATCAAATTTGTGTCAATTTAACGTTCTTTTTTCAATGAACTTTCAAAAATTTTTAACATAATTGAATGAATAATAAAGTTTTGACTAAAGTCTTCCTTCTCAATTTTTTTAGGAAAAAAAAAAAAAAAAAAAAAAAAAAAAAAAAAAATAAACTTGAAAAACATTAAAAAAAATTATCTCTTTGTTATGCTGAATTAAACAATGGAAAAGCCAAATATTAGAATTATTAATTTTGGCTTTAAATAGTCAATTGACCACTTTTTGGCGCATGAACTTTTTGAAAGAAAATATAATGCCTTTTTGATTGATACTTGTCATTTGGAGTTATAAAATGCTTTAATACTGGCCATTTTCAACCTAAGATGACCACCAATTTAAAGCCTAGAATTATTAAGCAAAATAGATAGCTACATATACATATATAAGTTTTTATTTACTGCAAAACGTGCAATTTTCCTTCAGAGAAAAGCGCTGCTTTACCTGCAAGAATGACACGATCACCATCAATTTTGCAGTAAAGTGTTCCTCCTCTTTTGGAGGCTTGATAGGCGACAATGCGATCTTTATTTAGCACTCTCGACCAATAAGGCACAATGTGGCAGTGACCAGATCCACAAACTGGGTCTTCGACGACGTTGCATTTTGGTGCAAAAGTTCTTGAAATGCAATCTGTATCATTTCCACGTGCTGTAACATGAAGCAAAAGCCCATCGAGCTCTTTGACCAATTGCTGATTTGGATCTAATTTTGTAATGATTGACGAATCTTTGAAAACACACAATAAATCACGCCCTTTGTAAGCCTCGTCTGGAGTTGCTCCGATAGCCTTTGTCATTTGCTCGGTAACTGGCACAGGAGTTAATTTTAATGCAGGAAAGTCCATTTCATATAGATCATTTTCTTGTTTAACGATCAAATCTCCACTCAATGTTTTGAATGTTATTGATTTTGAGTCTTTTTCGTAAAAATTTAGTAAAACATATCCACAGGCTAATGTTGCATGACCACAAAGATCAATTTCACAACCAGGAGTAAACCATCGGAGATGATATTTTTGACCTTCTTTAACAGCAAATGCTGTTTCTGATAAATTATTTTCTGATGCAATTTTAATCATGAGATCATCTGATATCCATTTATCTAGAATACAAATTGCTGCTGGATTTCCACTGAAAATTTTATCAGTAAAAGCATCAACTATATATTGATTCATTCAACAGCAACTATAACAACAGCAAAAGCAACAATAACAAAAAATTGAATGTGCACATTCAATGTTTGAATGTATTAATTCAAAAATAAAATAATATTCTCAATTTTTATTAAAAATTGAAAGAAATCAATATTTATTAAAATGATTCGGGTTTATAACTTGAAAGTTTATTTTCAAATTTTTATTTAGCAATTAACAAGCCATAATATCTAGTATATGTCTTTTTATTTACTTTAAAAAAGAGTGAAATATCGAGAAAAGATTTCGATAATAAAATTTTATAAATCGTTTCGATATTATTATTCATATACTATTTAGCCGTAATTAGAGAATATCAAAATATCAATCAAGAAATGAATTCTTGTTCTATTAATGAGAAATTTTTAAAGACGTTAAAACGCTTTAACGTACAATATTTTTATTTTTATTCCAAATGCTATTTTTATTCATAATTTTGTTGCATTTTAAAAGAGATGGAACATTAGATATGAGATATAAATCTTCAAAGCAATTATTTTCTTCACCAAACGGAGAAAATTTTTTTAATCATAATGGATATCATTATAAAAAAGATGGAACTCTCGACATGCGTTATAAAAGTTCACAAGAATATGTCAGATCTGGAGGTAGCATTTATGGTCCTGAATATGATGATTATTATTAAATTTCAATTTAAGATTATAGGGCATCGCTGCTTTTTTTTTTCACTTGAACCATTTTCCAAGCCAATGTTTGAATTCAATTAATGATAAGCATATCTGGCGGATATATTGAATGAATAAAAAGTTACATTATAATATATTTTGGTATTTTAATTTTTATTCATTTTATATAAAGAAATCATTGCTGCTGCTGTCAATAAAATGAACAGAATATCTTGAATGATCATTTTTAAAAATTATTTGGATAATATAATTCTAATTTTTTTTTTCTTAGCTCCAATTCTCATTTTTTGGCTTTATACCATTTAGTATTTGATTAAATGAATTATTACTCAAATATTTTGACTTGTATTAAAAATATGAAAAATATTCATTTTTATTCATTATTCTAAGAAGATATTTTTTTTTTAAAAAAAAAAAGAAGTAATTAGATATTGATTCTTTGTTTAAATTATCTTTGAAGTTTTTTTCCTTTTAATTATCATTGAATTTTGAGAGATGATCTCAAATCAAAATACAACTGAAGGATGTTTTTTCAATTTTGATAACTTTAACATTTTGATTTATACCTAAATCTTCCACATTAACATTACAAGGAATTGATATTTCTTCCAGTGAATTACATTCTTGAAAAATGTGCTTTCCAATTGACATTGCACAATAGGGAATTGTTACTTTTGTCAAAGATGAGCATTCACTAAAAGAACAATTACCGAATGAAATCACGGAAGAAGAAAACACCAAATCTTTAATAGATGTGCATTTTTCAAACGCATAGTTGCCAATAGAATTTACAGATGGAGGGATTGTAATATCTTCCAGGGCTCTGCATTCGCTAAAAGCATAAGGTCCAATTGATGTCACAGATGAAGGAAGATTTATTTGTGTCAATGAATAACATTGATAAAAAGTTCCTTTCGTAATTGAAGATATCGAAGGAGGAATTGTAATTTCGGTTAATGATGAACATCCAGAAAACGCATAATCACCAATTGAAGTTACAGACGATGGGATTACAATCTCCTTTAATGAAGAACAATCAGAGAAAGCATGCACATTAATTGAAGCTAAACTAGAATGAGTTCCAAACGTCACTTTCGCTAATGAAAAGCATTGGGAAAAAGCATGATGACAAATAAATTTTACTGATGAAGGAATTGATACTTTTTTTAATGATGAACAATGATCAAAAGCATTATATTTAATTGAAACAACATGAGAAGGAATTTTTACATGCTTCAAAGATTTACACCCTCTGAAACATCCATGCTCTATTACCTCTAAATAAGAAGGAATTTTTACTTTATTCAATGATGAGCATCCTGTGAAGGCATCATTACCAATGTAGGTTACTGAAGATGGAATTCTTATTTGTTCCAGTGAAGAGCAAAGATTAAAAGTATAGTCTTTAATCGCACTTATCGAAGACGGGATACTGATTTGCTTCAATGATGAACATCTTATAAAAGCGCCAGAACCAATTGAAGTTACTTCAGGAGGTATTGCTATTTGTTTTAATGATAAACATCCTTCAAAAGCAAAATTGCCAATTGACGTTACATAAGAAGGAATTGTAATATGCGTTAATTTTCGACATTCATTTAGACAAAAATCGCCAAAGTCAATTTTTCCGTATTCCAACAAACAATTAATTATTTCCTGATTATCGTTTCTAGCTGCCAATTTTAATGCTGTTATATAAAAAAATTAAGAATTAAAACTCCATTTAATAAAACAATTTTAAAATGCCATAAATAAAAAATATTTTTTTTTTGAATTACTTTTCTATTTATATCAATATTGCAATTAGTTAATATATTTTTAACAATTGTATTATAATTGTATTTGCAAGCATAACACAACAGATAAAAAGTATCAATATTTTTCGGATAAAAAGAGAAATTAGAATAATGAAAACAATAAGAAACAATGATTTCATTATATTTTTCGTCCACCAAATTGTTCAAGAAGTAATTCACGATGTGATTATGATGACACTTCATTGCTTCTTTAATACATTCATCATATGACTCATGTGGCAATTCATCTTCTAAAATATGAATCATTTCAGAATCATCTCCGTGAATTGCACAAAGCCAGACAGAATCTGTCAGTTCAACTCCATTCATATATAAATATTTGAAAATTTGAAGTGATCCAAAAAAAGCTGCATATTCAATTAATGTTATATCTTCTTTTTTCAATAAAAAAGGATTGGTTTCATATATCGACGGCTCAATGAAACTGTTGAGTGGAAAATTTTTTTTGTTGATAAAAATAATGAATTCTTCAATCATATCATTTCGAATGATTTGACAGATTTCTGTGTCATTTTCTCCATTTCTAACTTTTTCTGCTTCTTCTTCTGGATATTCTAATGGAATTGATAAAAATGAATAAATGTCTTTTTTCAAATAATAGCAATAATATTCTTTAGTAAATTTTCGTTCTTTTGAAATTCGTGAATAAATGGCTTCATTCATTGTAATCATCTTCTGTTTGATGAAATGGAGAAGGATTCTTTTGTTTGAACTGACAAGTTCAAAGAGTTCCATATTTGAAAAATATTTTGTATAATAATCCTTTAATATTAAAAATATTTTTTCTATTTTTTCAAAAAAAATTGGACCTCTGTGATGATAATTTGATATACCGATTAATATATGATGTATTATTCCAAAATCTTGCCTGTTATTTAAAATATTTTTTTGATCTTCAAATATATTGACGACATTTTGATAATTTTCTTCAAAATCGTTTTCACTCTCGATAAAAATTAAGAGACAATTTTGAATCTTTTCTAATTTTTCTATGTATTCTTGAATTTCTAAATCGCCCATTAAAATTATTTTTTCTTGAAATTTATAAAGCTTTCAATTTTTTGAATAAATAATTCGATATATATTTGGCCTTAATGGTTACTAAAAAATGCTTATATTGATTCTATTAGTAACTTATAAATAAGCATTTCTAATTATCATTTCTCAAAAAATTGAAAAATAGAAATTATGATGCTTATTTATAAGTTTTTCCTAGCAAAAAAAAAAAAAAATCAAAAATTATATGGTCTCATAGCTCAGTCGGTAGAGCGTTGTGCTGATAACGCAAAGGTCTAGGGTTCGAGTCCCTGTGGGACCATTTTTTTCATAAATGCAGATATTGAAATGAAAAATTTATTCAATAATCAATTTTAGAGGACATATTCACTTTTTCAACTTTTTTTTTAAAAAAATCAATTTTTTGAGAAAAAATTTTTTTTGATCATTTTTTTAATAAAAAAAAATTTTTGTATCATTTTTTCCCACTTTTTTGAAAAATATATCAAATAATTATGCTTGTTTTTAGCAAAGGTATGCTGAAAAAATCTGAAAAAAATATATGATAATGTCCCCAATTTTAGAGTATTTGCAACTCTTTTTTAGAAAAGCCTTCTCAAAAAGTGAAAAATAAAACTCAATTATCTTTTTTTATATATGTGTTTGATTGTTTTTATTATTGTTTTATTATAGACAAATTAGCATTTATCATAAATTCAAGAAATATTAAATCAAAATATTAAAAATGTTTGAATATATCAATACATATAATTACTACTTAGCGATTTTTCTCTTAAAATAAAGTCTCAAATATTTATAAAATGAAAATATACATATGAAAATAAAAAACTATTTTCCCGCGATTTAGATAAATGACTCTAGAAAACAAAATCCAATGAAAAAAAGTTAACACTAATTTTCCTTATATATAAATAGTTTTTTTAACCAAAATATCGGGCTTTATGAGCTTATTAATAATATTATACAATTTATAAAAGCATTTCTCTCACATTTTCGCATGAGGGAGCCTTCCGTTTTTATATGATACCTGAAATTTTGAGATAATTAATTTCTTTATATTCTCATAAATATCATGGGATAGATGTAAAAAATAAGATTTATATACATATTTGATCTTGGTTTTTGTTTATATCAAAGTCATTATAATTATTTTTAAGGTTCTCCTTTCAAATTCAAAAGATTAAATTCAATGAGATTTCACAAATAAAATATACATAAATATCGTTTTTAAAAATGAATTAAAATATGAAATTTATATAGATATATATTTTAAATGATTGAATAAAAACATTTTTATGAAATCTTATCGATTTTGTTTTTTTACAGATAGAAATCATAGAATTAAAAAATCAGTAAAATTTTGAATGAAATAAGATTTAATCGTTGAGGCCATATTTTTTTTATTTTTCACCAAAACTTTTTCCGAAAAATGCTCTATTGAATTATTTATTCTATGAGTTAATTCAATATTGAATGATTTACATTTTTTTTGGGAAGGAGAACCTTAAAAAATATGCTGTGAAAGTTTTCTTTATAAAATTTTTCTTTTAAATTTAACAATCAAAAATATCAAAAATATATTCTTAAAATAAATGGAGAAATATGAATTTTTTATTGAGAAATTTCTTTTTTTTTCTCATATAAAATTGTGTAAGATTCGTATTTTGTGAGAGTTGCATATACTCTTCAATTTCCAAAGAAAAGATGGATTATTTGAACAGAATGAGAGAAACTCAAGATTATATTTTAGAATTTCTTGAAGATACAGAAAGTGATCAACAAAAGTTCGACAGACTCTTACCATTATTAAATTCAATCAAAACAAAAAAAGATAAATATGAACTCAAATCATTACTATATTTAATTTCAAAGATAACTAAAAATCATTTTCGCTACCCAGCCTTTTTTGACCGAATCAAAAAAATAATTATTATTTTTCAAGAAGAAATCAAGCAAACATTTTCAAACGTTGAAATATTTGATATATTCAAGAACAATAAATTGCTTCTTTTACTTCTCATTGAAAATGAAATAGTTACCCTTGATCAAGATATAATCTCAAAAATCTCAGAAAAGGAGGATTATATAACATTTTTATACCCCGAAATTTCAAAAGTTCAACCAGATATTAAACCTCGAAATATACCAGAGCATTTTGACGAAAAAAGACGATATGGCGAAAATGATTCATATTGCTGCGATTTGATACGAAATGACAATGTAGTAGAATTCATTGTTCTTTATAACAAAAATGAAATCAATCTTGAAATGAAAGTTCCATATTCAATATATGAAACAAATCCATTTCTACTCAAAAAGGAAGCAACATTGATTGAATATTCCGCATTTTTCGGCTCACTTGACATTTTCAACTTTTTGAGAATGAATGGCATTAGAATGAACTCGTCTTTATGGCTTTATGCAATTCATGGGAAAAATGCAGATATAATTCACTGTCTTGAAGAAAATAAAGTTGAAATTGAAAAAAGAGATTTTCAAATGCTTCTTAAAGAGTCAATAAAATGCCACAACAATGGCCTGGCAAATTATTTCAAGGACAATTTCGTTAAAGAAATTGATATTCATTTACATTACTTTAGGAATGAATTTTCTTATGCATTCAACTTTTACAATTTCAACTTCATTCCAGATCAACTTGATGAGCCTTTTTTCTTTTTCTACGCGATCGAATACGACTATTTTAATCTTGTTAATTATTATTTAAAGAATATCAAAAATTTGGACATCAATGGAACAATAATTTTAAGCAAATTATAATCTTTTTAATAAGGCTTTTAAATCATTTTAAATCGAGTTTAGGAAATCAATATTTTAATGGTGATATTTCTATATTAAATTACAATTGAATGAAGTTTCTAAATCAAATTTGATTTTAATAAAATTTCAATAAAAATAATATTTTTAATATAACAGCATTGAAGTTGGCTTGTGTTAGAAATAACCTTGATATTTTTAATCTTTTATTACAATTACCAGAGATTCAAATTGGACCAAAATGCTTCCAAAATTGCCTCCAATTGACACAAATTGCAATTCCAGAATCAGTAACTTCAATTGGCGATTATGCATTTAGTGATTGTGCCAATTTAGAAGTTGTTACAATTCCATCAACAGTAACAAGTATTGGCAACTATTCGTTCAACAAATGTGAAAAACTGGCTGAAATCATTGTTCCTAAATCAGTTACAACAATTGGCGATTATGCATTTAGTGATTGTGTCAAATTAGAAGTTGTTACAATTCCATCAACAGTAACAAGTATTGGCAACTATTCGTTCAACAAATGTGAAAAACTGACTGAAATCATTGTTCCTAAATCAGTTACAACAATTGGCGATTATGCATTTAGTGATTGTGCCAATTTAGAAGTTGTTACAATTCCATCAACAGTAACAAGTATTGGCAACTATTCGTTCAACAAATGTGAAAAACTGGCTGAAATCATTGTTCCTAAATCAGTTACAACAATTGGCGACAATTTTGTTTCAGGATGCACGTCATTGAGGAAGGTGCTGATTCCGAATGAAATACAACATTTTGGCATTCTCAGTTTTCAAAACTTTTCATCATTAGTTGAATATGAGATTCCAAGAGTCAGGACACAGATTGAAAGAAGTGAATTTGCAGGATGCAAATCGTTAAAAATGATAAAAATCCCGCCAACAGTAACACTCATTGGAAAATATGCATTTGAAGATTGTTCATCATTGGAAGAAATCACGATTCCTTCATCAGTTAAAAACATTTGTTTCAATGCTTTCAATAGGTGCACATCGTTGAAAAGCATCACAATTGAACAATCATCAAAAGACATTGATAAGTATGCGCAATTAATTAGCATTTCTTTGATGATGAATTACCAATTGCCGAATTATCAAATCAATAAAAACAAGATTATTTTCGATGGAAGCTATCATGATGTCGAATTAATAAATAATGATCATCAAAACTCCAGATACAATCTAAAAATTGTTGTTCTTGGGAAATGTGGTGCTGGCAAGTCCTGCTTTATAGACAGATATGTTACTGGCGAATTTATCATTTCAATGCCACATGCCAATGCAAATATAAAGGACATAGTCCGCGTTATTTCTGGAAATAATGTAAGAATTCGTTTTTATGATATTGTCGGAGTAAGATATCACAGTATTGCGCCTTTATATTGTGCAAATGCAGATGGCGCTATTGTTACTTTCGATTTGAGCAATCCTGACACTTTCGATGAGGTTCCGAGTTTCTATGACGTTTTGCAAAAGAATGACGAAGTGCCTAAGATTCTTGTTGGATGCAAATGCGACCTAGAGCATAGAGTTGACAACGTGCAGATTCAAGAAATTGCAAAAGCAAACGACAGCAAATACTTTGAAGTATCGGCCGAAGTAAATGTGAATGTTAATGAAACCGCTGAATATATTATATGCGAAGCTTTTAAACATGCTTACTATTCACAAACAATAAAAGAAAAAGGACTTGATATTCATAATGAAGGGCCAGATCGAGCAAATAAAGGTTGCAGGAGCTAAATAATTCATTGATTTTTTTTTTAAAATAATTAATTAAATTTATTTGAAAAATTTATTAAAAAAGTTTGAAGGAGTAGAAGAATATATATGTGGCCACTTTTCAATAAATTATTACCACTTTCTGATATAATATAAATTTTTTGAATGTGTGTGGCCAAGAGGGTTATAATCATATTATAAAAAAATATTAATTAATGTTATTTATTAATAAATCAATAATAAAATATTATTTTTTCTGTAAAAATAAAAAGATAAATATATTTTATGGATATAGTTAAAAAAAAAAAAAATTTTTTTTGAAAGTATTTGTGACCTTTAATGGCATTAGATTTTACAAAAGCAATTTATATTCATCGTTTGTCATTGATTCATCAGACTGATCTTCAGTCAGCTGAAGCTATAATTTCATCGCAAAAAATGCTTCCAGGAACTGATGGATCATTTGGAGGAGGCATATATTTCGCTAATACAATTGAGGCTGCTTCCCAAAAAGCACATAGAAGAGGAGTATATTTAATAGCAGATGTTTATTTGGGTAAAGTTTATCCTTGTCCTGTAGATCAATTACAATCGGTGCGAGCTGGAAAGCAACAACTTATACAAAATGGTTACAAAGGAGTTATTGGATATCGTATATCTAATGGGAAAGAAATCATAGCATATAATTCAGACCAAGTTTTTAATATAAAATATTGTTATGGACCACAGAGACCAAATGCTCGCTTCATAACAAATCGAGAAAGATTGACACTTTTTGTCGTCACAAATCATATGGATGCTTCAAATATTGTTTCCAAGCAACAATTGCCAAAAACTAAGGGGCCTTTTGGGAAAGCTTTTTACTTGTTCGACACGCTCACAGATGCCCTGACTGTCCATCCAAACGAGGAAACTTTCCTTGTTGCAGATGTTTTCATGAAAGATTATCTAAAGTTGGAAAAAATTGTTGATGTTGAATCGCGGGCTGTTTCTAGAAGATGTCGAACATTCATGGGAACTTATAACAATATTAATTATTTCATCATTAAAGACCCGAGCCTAATTAAAAATATTCATTATTGTGGAGGAAAGAATTGGTGAAAACCACAAATTAACCATATTATTATTAATTAATAAAAACATATAACATGCTATTTTTTAAAAAAAAAAAAAAATTCTTTTATACATATATATCCATTGTAATAAGATAAAACATTTTATATTAGGGGATGAAATACATTGAATATTTACAAATTTTTTTAAAAAAAATTTATCTGCTAAGGAAGAGAATTCATGAAAACAACGTTATTTAACAAAAAACATCAAAAACATGGTACCTGTGGGGTTCGAACCCACGCTCCTCACGGAATTGGGGCTTAAATCCAACGCCTTAGACCACTCGGCCAAAGTACCTTCATACCCTTTGTAATTTAAAATATAAAAATTATTACTACATTAATAATAAAAAAGGTAAAAGATGACTAAAAAAGTTCGTCCAACACACGATACTCAATGAAATCGTAGAATAGAGGAAAATGTGTTTGTAATTTACAGAATTGAATGATTGAAAAGTCAAATACGAACAGAAATAATGACAAGAAGAATTTCGACACACACAGCAATATATCTCTTCCAGTCTTATGTTTTTTTTTTTTTTTTTTTTTTTTTTTTTTTGATGATTTTCAAATTTCATTAAAAAAAAGTAGTTGTATAATTTCATCTTGCTTTTGATTGATTGCAAATAGCTAAGATGATAATTCCATTTTTTCCTATTGAACCTTTTCTGTTTTAAATCTCAAATTGATGTTAAGCTAATCATTTCTTTTCGTTTTTTGTATATAAAACCAAACCTAAAAATATTATTATTCCTCTGTTTTTCAAGGTAATAAACAAGATAATTTTGTAAATTTTCGTTCATTGACTTTAATTAATATAAAAGAATATTGAAAAAAAGTTTATTTATTAAAAAAAATTACGAATTAAACTGGTTAAATAAATTATTTTTTTCATTACTCATTTTCTTCTTCCGCCTCTTCTGCCCCTTCCAAACGTATTTCGAAGATATCTTAATTTTAATGACTTTTTTGCAAAAAGCAATCAACTGGCCTGGCTGGAGAGCACCGCCGGGCGGATAAACGACTATGTCGGAGCGGCCATCATCGGGTCATGCGGGCTAGATGAGGCATCAGTCAGCCCAGACATCATCATCAAACGCGCCGACCAAACATACCTGCACAGCAACTACCTCTCGTACACCATTGCCGACAGCAACTCGTGGAGGCGCACCGTCCGATACTATGCCGAGCTCACTGTGCTGCTGAACGAAAATGGCAGCCGTGCAGTCAGGTCGCTCGATGTGAATATACTCGTGCCGAGAGAGGATTACAAATACGTGCGGTGCTCAAGGTTCCAAAGGCGACGCCGTAATGCATACGCGATTGATATAGCATGAGACAACGCGATGCGCATACAGGGTGTGAGCGTAGATAGCATGTTGTCATGCATCAATCAATATTGCCAGTTTGATTGCGATGCAATCGAGGATGATGCTGATTTTGATTTGAGTGCCTTGCTCCCGGATGCAAGCGAGCTGGACATATTCAACAGCGCCGGTGATGAGGAGGATGAGGGTGTGGAAGATTATGGTGTGGCCCAGCGACACAATTACGCAATAGAGCCAATTCCGGCTGATTCTCATTGCTCAATGAGCAGCATATGGGGGAACACATACTTCATACACCCTGAGGTAACGCAACAGATCATCGATGTGCTCAACTGCAGGGTGCATAGCATGGATGAAAAGCAGATCAACCAGCTAGCGTCAGAAGTAATGACCGGGTGCCTCAATCAAACAGTGGCCGCATTTAACATATTCACATAATTTTATAAATATACATTTATCAATAGATATAAATATGCAAGGTGTGTTTTATTATTATATATGTATAATTGATGATTTTTTTTATTGCTGTAATGGTTTAGATGTATTGTTGAGTTTAGTGGTGATGAAGTTAGCTGCGTTGCGCAGTAGCTCAGTGAAGAATGCGTTATTATGCTGGCCGCTGCTTGCGAATATCCTCATCACGGCTGTTCTTGCTGCTTGCATGCTCGGCTGTTTGATTGCTGCGAATGTGTTTGTAAATGGCAGCTGGTTGGCTCATTGCGGCATGCCATCTAGCTGTCTGGTCTTCATCAGTGTCTCGTTGAATATGGCCCTCTGCATGCAGCACTCTCTCTGCACTAGCAAATTGGCCTGCACCACAACAGCGTCCTCCACTGGCACACCCTCAACAATTTCATCATGGCGAACTGCTTCGAGTGCCGTAATCACCGCCGAGAGCTCGCTGGCTGTCTCTGCAAGGTACCTTGCGGCGAACCGTTCTACCTGGCTTTCCGGCCCGATGTTAACGACGGCTGACACATTCAGGTGCTTGCAGTCACTGGGCGTGTACGAGTAGTTGATGACGTCGTTGCACATCTCAGCACTCATTCTGGCCACATTCACAAGGGCATTAGAGCGGTTGCTCACAAGCAGCATGACGCACTCAGCAACATACGACGCCGCACACTTTCCCATATTCTTAACGACATCCAACTTGGTATGCGGGTCTGGCATCACAACAGCTCTCTCGTTAACGCGGCCGTCAATACCGACACGCGTCCGATGGTTGACCAGCTTGTATGGTTTCGCATATTATAATGTTATCGATCTAATACAGCCATCCCTCCCACTTGTTCCCTTTGTACTCAGTGATATTAAAATCAGCATAATCACTACTGCTATCCATTTTTTTAATATATAAATATAATTTAATAAAATAATTTAATAATATGGATGCGTGCAATAATTTAGTAGTAGCTGATAGCATCGCGTACAACTACGTGCAGCTATGCGAGGGCGATTGCTGGACGGTCAACATGAGTGCAAATAATGATGTGCAGGAATGGGTGCTCAGCGGTTCTGTGTGCTTCCACATGCGGGACGCGACTGCATCGCACAGTGCGGTGTGTGCTTTTGCTATGTTGAGTAATTGTTTTGGATATAGTAACAACGCGAGCACCGTCCAGCCATATCACCAAAATAATAGAGCTGGCAGTGTTTACCATTATAGCATCATGTGGTTGGATGACATAATGCTCGTATATCTGTAAGTATATTTATATATCATATTGGATGCGTGCGTATTAAGAGGGGTGCTCGCATTGCCGACAACCGAGCTCGCGGAACAAGCGCCAGATCAAACTATATATATAGCAAGGCAAAGCAGGCTGTCCAAGCACAGAATGATTTTTTATTGGTGATGTTGATTATGGAACCAATGGTAGCCATTTTGCACATTAAATAAAAATTAAACCACAGTATAAATATAATATATATTGATTGTATATTGATAATTTTGGGATGTGGAGAGAGGCATACGATTATGATGGAGGCATGATGGTGTTGACTGGCTGGCTGCGCTTCGGTGTTGATCAGCAGGATGCGCATAAGGCACGGTGCATGAAGGAATTCCACCGCGGCATCATATCTAGACCGGTGATTGCTGATACCGATGGTTTTCGGTGTAGTGCGTATCCGCTGATTGCGGACGGCGGAAGGACGCACGGCCATAGTGACATTCCCGTCAGAGGATTGATCCATAGCCTCACGCTGTACTACAACCACACCGGTGATGACGAGCCCAGGCTGCTGTTTGAGACGAGGTTCAGTTGCCGCATGCCGCTCGATAGCTCAGTTGGGGACAGCGGCGCGTGTTTGCAGTGGGCGAGCAGCGTGTTGCAGCACAACATGAGGTGCATACTGGATGAGATCATATGTGCCGTCGGGATCACATGGGAGGACATCAGATACAGGCTTGTTCTCCTCTCGGCTGATATGGTGAAATGTTCGCAGCGGCTGGAGTGTCGCATGGCAGGGTGTCAAAGTGTGTGCGTGGTGGCTGACATCAACCGCTATCCGAATACTGCTCTACTGAAACTACGGGTAGGGTTCACAGCAGCAAACATCAGGGAGTTACGCAATGTCGTACAGCGCGTGCATTGCAGCAGGGAGCACACATTTATGGGCGTTAGGATAATGCTCGAGACACACCCTCGTTTCTACATGGCATACCTGGAGCGCGGCTTCAGTGTCGCAGACGAGGACAGCAGCATCAATGTCGCACTGACAAGCTATTCGGCCGATTTGATTACGAGTGCCATAATGAGCAGGGTGAACGATATTGGCGAAAGCGAACAACAGCGCATGCTGGCCATCAAGGAGACCGTCAGGGATGTCGTGCTGTTCTTCAACAAAATCATATATATATAAAAACACAAAAAAAATATTCATTTATATTTATTATTTATATTTATATTTGTTATGATATATGTATTATGGCAGATAAGCTTAATTCTTTCTGTATTGTTTCTTTTTTAACAATTAAATATTTTAACAAACAGAGGAATATTTCTAGAAATTTGTTCTTGACTGAGAGAATTAACAAAGTCAATATATTATCCAATTGGTATTTTATGGTGACCATTTATTAAGGTTTCACATCGTTTCTTTATATCTAAAAACAATTTTGCATATCTCTTATTATCGGCAATATTTGCATATAAATCATGCAAATTATTATATGTTGTGTTAATGAAAGATAAAATTACATGAATTTTTGGAGAAATCTTTTTTGATTGAGAAACGACAAATGCTGGAATATTTCTAATTTTTTCTATTTGGTTCAATAAAGAAACTATTAAATTTGAATCTTTTTCGTCCTCAATAATTTGTATTTTTTGTTTAAGGATATTAAATGGGATATTAAATCACCAATAAAATCAATTAACACCAGGTCTATTTGACAAATTTCTCGAATTGTGAAAACATAATTTGTAGAATAATTAATGATATGCATTAGCGAAAAATTACTTTTTTGCCATTCATAATGAAATCTAACTATTGCTTTAATAAGATTTGGCGTCATATTTTTAACATTTTTGGATAATCCTGTAGCGATTTCTAATAATTCATCATTTTGTAAAGATTTGTGTTAGGATAATAGACTCGTTGATTGAAAACTTCATTAGCGAGAGATGAAATAGAAATGTATTTGAATGGATCAATGTTGAAGTCTTTGATGAATCCTTGACGAAATGCATTGAAGCCAAGTCTTAAAATGTTTACATCTTGTTGACAATAGAATGAAGCATATTTCGACATATCAAAATGATTTGCATCAATGCGGCAGTTAGGTATCTTATCAATATTTGTGTTGAAGAGTTTGTAATCAGCGTCAGTCCATTTATTATCTTCATTTAATCAAGCTTCATTAGTGACACCTTTGTTTGAGGATAATCGTTCAAGTGTGTAATACTTGTATGGAAAGATCTCTTTTTTGATGTTTGGTATGTCAAACATTTGTGGTAACAGTGAAAATTTGCATGAAAGAATCGGTAATGAATCCTTTATATTTTTGGCGGGATTTTTAAAAAGTGGCGTTAAAATCAAGAATAATAAGATTATATGGAAATTATATTAAAATATTGATATATTGTCAAATAATGATGAATAATCAAAATTGGTTTGATCTCTTTTGCATTCGTTTTTATGAAAAAGAGCTTTTCTAAAAAAAATGATATTTCACATTTTTCAGCACCAATCCTTGAATGAACATGAAACTAAATCGTTATAACAATGGGCAACTATTTTGTAGCATAAATGAAGACTTTTATCATTCGAAATCAGTTCATGAAAACATTTTTCCAATCATTGAACATTTGTAAAAAAAAAAAGGAATAGATATTAGTTTAATGTATGAACCATAAGATATTACAAAAAACTAATAATTTTATTTTATTTATTTAACTTTCATCAAGTTTTGTTAAAGAAAAAAATTGATTTTTCCAATATTTTCAACTTATTAAAACAAAAAAAGACTTTTAAAAATCTCATTTTTGAATGAATCAAAAATAAACTATAGCTGTAATAATAATAGATAGCTCTAAATGTGATATTCGCTTTCTGATTAACGAATATTAACAGAAATAGAAGAACAACGTTAATACTTTTATACCAATTTATAACCTAAAATTTGATATAATTTTATACTATTATGTTTTGCTCAAATACAATAGTTATTATTATTATTATTTTATTTTAAATGAGTATAATATTATTTTCCTTTTTTAAAAAGATTTTATTCATTTATTACAAAGAAAATGCTACCATTTTAAGACCAATTATTATTCATAAAAATAAATCAAATATTTGCAAATATCCTCAACCAAATTCAATTATAAATAAATTATTGTAAAATATGATTTGAATTCTTTCTAAATATGTTGATGTCATGAGCATATAATTTATTCCCATCTTCTAAATATGTTGATGTTTTTTTGGGGTCACAGGTTCGATTCCCATCTTCTATTCAAAAACCTAGTCCAAGAACAAAAATAGTTTACCCAAACGCTCAAAAAAAATTCAAAAAGTTATAGCATATTATCAAAAAGTTTAACTTTTATTCACTTTTGAATGGTCCAAAAAAACATTACCCATTTTTGGACTTGGCTATTCTAACTGTCATATGATGCCAGGAATTGCGTAATAATCTCCTTTATGCGGCCATTTTTTTGTTTATGACTTGAATTAATAATCTAGTAGAAGGAGTCGTGAAATTTATGAAAATGATATGTATGTATTGATAGAGGGCAATAGAAAAATGGATGACTGAGATAAAACTACTAAGATTTGCACCAAAAAATATGGTACAGTGGAATAATCTGAGAGATAATCTAATTCAATGAAAATTACAATATGGTAGTGGAAATTATTGTCGAGCTGGCAAATATCGAATTTGTACATATCGTTAAAAAATGCAATGGTCGTATTGCTCCTAAAAAAGTCTTTTGTCTCTCTAAATCATCAAATGGATGTTTAAAATTTTTATTTTGAAAACATAATCTCTTAAAAAGTTGTTTTTTATATATTTGTGAAGAAAATTTTAAATAATAAAAAACAAATGTCTGTAATTGAAACAAAATATATGTGTACTATATAATAGAATGATAAAAAAAATTCGAATGTAAAATTATACTATCAAAAAGTTGACAAATTTCCGATACATGGATTCAAAATTAGATTTAATTTGAAATAGAATTGAAATAATTGTATAAAAATATTTTATAAAATATCGAAATTTATCTCCATTTAAATAGAATAAAATCAAATCATATATTTAGCCAAAAAAATAAAAATAAACAATATTATATATGTGATAAATTTGGAAAGTGAAAAAATATTTCTGTTTTTATTTTTTATTTTTTTTGTCCATTTTTAAAGTAATGGAAATTCAATTATATAAAATATTTAAATTCTTGAAGAAAGAAGAAAAGTTTATTAGTTAAAAAAAAAACTACTAGAAAACGTTATTTTCGAAAATTTTAAAAATTTTGGGTAACTTATTCACCGTAAAATTTTATCGATATTTCCGATGAAAATTTTGAATGAAAATTTTTATTCAATTTTCATCGTTTTATCAAATTGAATAAATTTGAAAATTTTCTTTCAATTAATACTTCACTTTTAAAAATGGAACACATTGATGGAATTAAACTTTTGCCAATTCCAGAAAATTTCCAAATGATGAAAGATCATATAAAAAATCCATTGTTATCCAAAATTTATGATCAATTTGATTATAAATATATTGATGCAAATAATTGTGCAGAAACCAGTGAAAAAGCATTTATCGCAAATATGATAGATTTCCTAAATGATTACATGTTCATTACTTATTATAAGATTCCCTCTACAATATTTGATGAAGATAATAATGATATCAGTAATTTTGTCATTTGCGTTGAGAAGATCTGCATCATTATTAAGTCGGTTTCAGTAGCAGTCATTAATGATATTTTCAAAGAAATAAATGAAACAAGCATAAATACCAACGAACCTAGAGATGCAAATATTAGTCTTGAAATTGAAAATTTTCATCGTTCGTTCTTTCCAAAAATTGAAAAGAACAAGTTTGTTGAAATAACCATTAATCCAATTATATGTTATCTGATACGCCGATTTTATTGTCCTTCAAATTCTTTTAAAGATAAATCATTTTTCTCTTTTAATGAAAAATCGGAATCATTTGAAAGCAAATTCAAAGACAAAGTGGATTTTTTATTTCAAAAAGAAAATCAAAGTGGATTGCATATATTGCCATATCATTTGGGTAGTATATTAAAAGAAGCTGAAGAAAAAAGTAGAGAAAATCAGGAAATTGAAGAAAAAAATGAATTGATTGAATTCAAAGAAAAAGATTTCATCTTTTTAAGAACACTTTATTCAGGAGGCAGCTCAACAATAAATTTAGTAATGCATGTTGACAATTTACGTCTTTTTGTAAAGAAGATATTTCATAGAGATGATGTCAAATCAAAAGATCGTGAATTAAATTTTATCCAAAATTATTCACATCGTTGTTTCACGCGATGTTATGGATATACAAAATACAATGGAGAAGTATCAGATCTTATTTATGAATTTTTATCAAATGATTCTATTGAAAAGATTGATATAAACAAAATTAATTTATTCACAATTATTTGCCGTTTGTATCAAGGCCTGTTCCATTTGAAATCGAACAATTTGATTCACAGAGATTTAAAACCATCAAATATTTTGGTCGATCATGATTTTGTTCCTTATATAAATGATTTTGAAACAATCAGGGATATTGAAAGAGTAGAATTTACTAAAGACTTTGGTTCTTGTATTTATGCATCCCCAGAGCAAAATATTGAAAATACAACTGTTTCATTTCCCACTGATATTTTTTCATTAGGTCAAATAATCAAAAAACTTTTAGAGAAACTAGGAAATACAGAAATTACATATTCAATTCAGCATATGTGTGAAATTTGTATCAAAGAAAAACCAGAAGAAAGAGCATCTTTAGAACAAATTCAAAACATTTTGAAACATCTTCTATTTAATTTTTATCTCAATGATAAATTTGTATTTAAACAAATCAAGCAAAATGAAAAAGCAACAGAAATGATTCAAATGTTTATTGAAAACATAATTTTTCAATTGTCATATTTGAAACAAGATAAAATAAATTCTTATATGATTGACCAAATTTATTACTTTGTCATTTTCAATGTTGCCAAACATGAAAATATTAAAGATATCATTTTTGGTAATACATCTAAATACATATATAATACCAATCTTGCTCGAAATTACACAATTGGTAGGAAATATTTAAGATTGGCTGGTCAGCAAAATTATGCTCTTTGTTATACTATGTTAGGAGACTTTTACTATACTGGAGAAGGAGTAGAGCGTGATGTTACCAAAGCCATCAAATATTATACACTTGCAGATAATTTAGATGAAAAATATGCATCTCGTATTTTAGGAGTATTGAATATTTTTAGAAATGATAATCAAAAAGGAGTTGCCTTGCTAGAAAAATCGATTCCAAACGAAGATGAGAAAATACTTTATTCGTTAGGTGTCATATATTATCAAGGATATGGAATTGAAAAAGATTATTCAAAAGCAAGATATTATTTTGAATTAGCAGATAACAAAAACTTTTCATATGCAACAATAAATTTAGGAACAATGTATTTTTTAGGTCGAGGAGTTAAACAAAACTATGAAAAAGCAAAAGAATTATTCACCAAAGCATCAAAACTAAATAATATATACGCATTTTACAATTTGGGAATTATTTATGAGAAAGGACTTGGTACTAAGAGAGATTACAGCATGGCGAAATATTGTTTTGAAAAAGCAGCCAAAGAAAATATTGGATGCTCAAATATGAGATTAGGTTTGTTATATTATTATGGCTTAGGTGTTGAAATTGATTATGAAAAAGCCAAAGAATATTTAGAAAAATCAGCAATGAAAAAAAATCCAGAAGCGCTTCTTCAAATAGGAGAAATGTACTTTGATGGCAAAGGTGTTGAGAAGAACATTTTAAAATCAAAAGAATATTTCGAGTTATCTGCAAGAGAAAAGTATTCAGAAGCTATGGTCAGATTAGGCTTTTTATATTATAAAGGACTGGGAGTTGAAAAGAATTATGAAAAATCATTTGAATTCTTCCATTCAGCATCTGAGAAAGAAAACTTCAACGCTTATTTTTTTGAAGCATTACAATATGAAAATGTCAAATATATTGATTATGACATAAGTCAAGCAATTGAACTCTATACAAAATGTACAGAAAATCAAAAAGAAAAAAAAATATTTGAAGTAATTATTAAAAGTGATGATGGAGCGTTTATTGAAAATATTATAAAAGAAAATAGGCATTATCATCAAGCTCTTAATAATAAAGGATTAATCTTTTTGAGTTATTTCGAAGATATTGAAACAGCTTTTAATTTAATTCAAGACTCAGCTTTTGGTGAATTTCCTATCGCACAGAACAACTTAGGTCTTCTCTATCAGTACTTTAGAAATGATAAAAAAAATGCAATATATTTTTATGATAAAGCATCTAAAAAACAATTAGCAATTGCTGAATTCAATCTGGGTTTTCTTTATGAACAAGATAATGATATTGATCAATCAATAATTCATTATTTAAATGCATTTGAATACGATGAGAATCCAATTGTGTTCAAAGAAGAAGTCATTGATTATGATGATGAATTAAATGATTCTCAGGCATTCATCATTTGTTTGACAGATTTAAAGTTAACGAAGCATTATATAAAGCGAGAAAGAGAAGAAGAAGAAACAAAAAAGCAATTCTACAATGAAAGTGCTAAAAAATACTTTTTGAATGCTTTATTGAAGTTAATCTTAAATGTTTTAAAGCAAAATGATGACAATAGTGATTCATATTCATTTAAGTTCCAAAATGGCAATCAAGATAAAACTTCAAATATCAAAGACTTCATTTTGAACTGCCCTTTATTCAATAGAGAAAGAATTGAAAATTCGAAATGGGAAAAAAATGATTCCAACTCGAATGAAATGACGACAACTAGCAAGATTGTCTTGTATAATGACTTGATTAATGAAATTGACAATGATCCAGATGTAAATGACAATGATGATTCGAATTGCATTGATGAAAAACTCATCTTATTCAAAAGACCAATGGTGAGCAATGATGAAAATGAGATTGAAAATGAATCTGATTCAAATTTAGTAAATCAAAACACTGACAGTGATAACAAAAGAAAAGTTATTCATTTGAATTCAAACAATATAAGAATAAGCTCATTGACAAGTTTTCTACAAGAAATAATTGGGATCCTGTTTACAAACACAGAGAAAATTGAAAACGAGATTAATGATATTATTAATGAGATGGAATCAATTCTAAAAACTCCACCATATTTAATTCTTTTTGGCAGAATCCACGCTAAAAACGATCAATATTAATAAAAATGATAAATTCTTTGAATATGAATTCTCTGTATATTTTGAAAAGCTTTTTGGTCAAAATACACGATTTAATGAATTTCATTAAATGACTAAGAATTCAAAATTGAATTAGTCAAAATGTAAAGCATTCAAAAATATTATTTTCGATTGTTTCAATCAAAATTTTTAATATCATTCAGTCACTTTTTGAATGCTTTAAAGCATAACTTTTTATGTAAAAATTATTATTTCCCTTAAACTTTTTAATGAAAAATATTCAAAAAATTCCTATGATATTTATATTAAAATATTCAAAAAAGTGCTTTTCAAAATTATTATTTCCCTTAAACTTTTTAATAAAAAATTTTACCAGTTTGTTGAACATACTTTTTAACATTTTTATTTTTATTCAAAAAGTAGACTTCGTAATTTAATGTGGAAATGAAAAGCGACCTTAAAAAAGAGGACAATTGAAAAGATTTATTTTTATTTAAAAAAGTTTAACTTTTTGTTAAAAGACATAGAATAATTGAATACAGATTTTCTTTTGCAAAATGGTCTATTAATCCAAAAGAAAAACTCACTCAATATGAAAGAATTTCATATTTATTACGATATAATATATTATTTATTATGTAGCAAATATATATATCCGTATGGATATAATTTATATTTAATTATCTTCAATACATTATTAAACCTCTTCTCAACGGTTGTACCAAAATTTGAGTGCAATTCAAATATTTACACTTTATCTACTTTCAAATATTATATAACTTGGTACAACCGCTTATTCCTATTCAAAATATTTATAATAGAAAATTAAATTTTTATATTTTAAAATTTTTATAAAAAATAGTGTTACGTTATTAAATTATTTAATTATTAAGTCCAAGTTACTTTGCCTATTAAAAATTGAATTCTACAATTTTCAAGTCTATATTGCATTCCTTAACTCCCTTTCTTTATTACCACAAAATATTGTCCCATTGTAAAGCCAATCATGTAACCTTCTATATAGGCGCAATCTGTACCATGATAATTTCTTAAACTAATGAAGCAGTCCCATCTTCCGCCGTACTTTCTGTTAAAGTTTTTTAGAATATACTCTGCACTTTTTTGTGGATAGTCATACATTTTGAGCGCTTCTTTAGTAATATCTAAAGCATACTTCTTTTGGCTCTCACTCAGGAAATTTCTAACAATGGTTACTGTGTCGAAATTATCTTTATCATACAATAATACAAAATCTTCTTTTAGCATTTCAATTACTTTTCTTGATATGAGCATTGCTTTATTTTTACCGTTTGTCAATTGTACAATTTTACCATCTTTTCATTCAATTTCTTTTTCTTTTTGTTCAATTTCTTTATCTTTTCATTCAATTTCTTTATCTTTTTGTTCAATTTCTTTATCTTTTTCTTTAATTTTACCATCTTTTCATTCAATTTCTTTATCTTTTTGTTCAATTTCTTTATCTTTTTCTTTAATTTCACCATCTTTGTTGATTGGTTTTCTTCTGAATCAGGCGATAGGTCTATTGATGAACATACTCAAGAAATTGATGAAACCGGGGAAGTAAATGAAATAATTGTAAGTGTGCTAAGGTACACTCACTTCGAAATCTAAGTTTTTCATTTTTTCTCTAGAAAAAAAATTTTTATTTCGTACTTTTATTACTCTCTTTCTACTCATTACGTAATGAGGTCTTACTTTATTTCTACTACTTTTAATTAAATATTATATTTTTACTATCTTTTTTTTTCCACCACTCAAATTTATTCATTATTTCATTTTTGATTATCCTAGATCTCTAGCTGAAACTTTACATCGATGACTTTGTCATTATTACAGACGATGGAACAGATGCTACTGCTTGGATTTCTTTCTTTTGTGTAGGAATTAAAACCTCCCTCGGAATGTGGATCGTGTTCACTTCGTGTATCGCAACGGTTTCTTATGTTCATCAGAATTCTATCGTTGCTGAAAATTCATCTCTAATGTCAGAGTCAACCTCTGCAATTGCAAATTATTCAGAAGAAATTTTAATGAATTGATGAAAGTAAAAATAGTTTTGTTCATTTGTTTGGAAATGTTTAATTCACTAAAAAAAAATAAAAAATTGGAAAATACAGTATTATAATACACAGACATTTCTTATTTGAAATCCATATTTCAATCTGTTTACTAGCATTACAGTGTAAAAACAAATATATTTGTTTTTGTCTTTTGCATTTTATTTTTATCGTTGATCTAAATATATACAAAAAAATATTAATTAATGTTTTTCTTTTTTTATTGTTTTTACCAAAGAACTGGAAGTGCATTACAGGAAGGACTTTGAGGTGGTTCATAATCATATTTGAGCTCTGGTTGATTTCTATCTTTGTTATATGCTTTTTTATAAGTGTTGAGAAATTTACCAAGAAATTTCTTTTTTTCATCAAGTTTATTAAACTTGATATCTTTAATTCGTGCCAATTCTTTTTGACTTCCTTTGATCATATTCAAATCAATTTTCCTTTCAAAACTTTCTTTATTACCAGTCAATTTCAACCATTTTTCAACAAAAGAATGATTTGAAGTCATCACTGATGATGGCAACAAGACCATCTTGTTTCCCTCTCCTATATTATATTCTTTAAATGTTTTTTCAGTATTTAAAACTTGCCCATTATATATGTATATTGATTCATGAGAATAAATGCTTGATAAAATTGAAATGCAACTGTTTTCATTTAATCTTATATATCTTATTCGCACGAATGGCTGATATACATATATTCTAATAAATTTTGTCTCCTTTGTTAAGTCTCTCTCTATGTTGCTTTGTGAATTGCTACATGTCAATTGCAGCTTTATGTTTATTTCATTCAGTGTGCTATTTCTATGATCATTCTTAATATAATCCATTATAAATAAAAGTGAATTAAAAGGCAAGTGGAAATATTGTTAGAAAACGGGAAAATTATATCAACTTAAAATATATCATTATAATGTATTATAAAGACCAGCAAAAAAATATTTTGGGCATATATATTCTTGAAAGAGAAAAAAAAAAGTTTTAATGAATTTTTTTTAATAAAAATATTTTCCAATTTGAATGCTTTCAAAAATTGTATATATTTTTTTTTTCCATTTTCAATTAGACAAAGAAAAAGTTTTTTTTTTAAATATTTTGGATCGACATTCCTCTTCGTATGAAATAGTTCACGCGCAAACAGTGCAATTTCGAAAGGTAAAACAAATATATTCTGTCAATTAAATCACCAAAAGTCGAATAAACAAATTGATTAAAATAGATATAAGAAAAATTAGAATCTAAAATTTATAAAAACTATATTATACTTCCTGTTAGGAAGAATCAAAATTTGTTGTTTTGTTAATGATATTTTTGTAATAATCAATGGAAAAGAATTAAATGGATTTTTTCTCTCTTGAATCTCTATTGCATATATTTTATTATCTAAAAAAATGAAATCAAAATCATTTACAATATTATTGAAGTATTTATTTGATATTGTTATATATAAAATGTTTACAAATACAATATAAATAGTGAATTCCAGAAGATGAGCATCCTTCAAAATTTAAGAGAATAATGAAAATTCTTGATTAAAGAACTTGCAATGACAAATACGAAGTTGGAAATAAAAAGTGCATAACACCCAATCATTATCATCAAGATAATGATCTGCAAAGCTTAAAAGCAAATTTGCAAATTGATGAAACACTTTCAGGGAGAGTTATTTATTTCAATAAGTAGCATCTTGAGAAAGCATAATCATTAATTGATGTAACACTATTTGGGAGTGCTATTGATGTCAAGAAATAATTGGGATTCTGTTTACAAACACAGAGAAAATTGAAAACGAGATTAACGATATTATTGATGAGATGGAATCAATTCTAAAAACTCCACCATATTTAATTCTTTTTGGCAGAATTCACGCTAAAAACGATCAATATTAATAAAAATGATAATTTTTTTTGGGAAATCGTAATCGCCCGTGGCGGTTTAGGTCAATATTGACCTTGTATCGTACCATAGAAAAAAAGCCTGGAACTTTTTTAAAAATGAAATCTCTGTATATTTTGAAAAGCTTTTTTGTCAAAATACAAGATTTAATGAATTTTTTGAAAAAATAAATGACTAAGAAGATATCTATGTATGATTTTATTTCTTTTTTCATTAATATGTAAATGATTTTCAATTATGATTTCTATTGGAGATACTCTTCCACAATAGATTATTTTAAGGAGTAAAAATACTATTAAAAATTAATGTTTTACCTTACTAAAATTATGATTTTATCTTTATTTGAAAAGAAATAATTAATATTTTACATTTATGTATAGATTTAAAGAAAATAAAATTTAACAATTGAAAAAGTGCGATTATTTTTAAAAAATTATTCAAAAATAAAAATGCGAAAAAAATTTGAATGGTACAATCAAAATTGAAAGGAATTCTACTTTACGAAAATATTTTGATTTGATTTCAATTGAAATATTTTGAAATGTCAATTGAAATATTGAATAATACGAAAATTATTTGAATAGTTATTTCATAATTGAATTAAAAACCAATTCATTTTTATAAAATGGGATTTGGGGGAGCAGGTTTTAAAGATGAAGAAATTGAAGGAGCCCAAAAAGGAGGCGAATTTCGAAGAATTGTTAAATATTTTGATCAAAAACCTTTATTAATTATAGCACTTATCATTTCAGGTATATGCGGAGTATCGAGTTGCCTTTTGTTAGTCGTCAATAAGAAAGCAGTTAGTTTATTTGAAGATTCAGATTTTCTAGGCGCCACAGAAGATGTTTTGAAGACAGGTGCATGGGTATCAGCTGTCATTATATGTTGTCAACTTGCAGCCAACACGTGTCAATCGATTGTTTCGCCATTATTTTTAGTTGATATTAGAAAGAAACTCTATACAGCTTTAATGTATGCAGATATTGAATTCTTTGATAAGCACTCATACGGAGGAATGGTTAGCCGAATATCAGAAGGTGTTGCCTACATTCGAGACGTTTATGTTAAACTTCTTTTCATTGCTATCAATGGAATATGTGCCTCATTATCAGGTTTCATTGTTGGTCTTGTTTACGGATGGAAACAAACATTGATGTTCATTGCCTTTCCAATTGGACTTGCTATTGAACTTTGGCTTGGACTCAAATGGGCCAATCATGTATATGAGAAGTACGAAAAAGCAGGAACAGCGGCAACTGAAAAGGCTGTTTCAATAGTTACTCAATTTAGAACAGTTAAAGCATTTGATCAAGAAGAGAATGAAGCCAAAGAATATGAAAGTGATCTCAAAAATGAAGAAGCAATATTAATTAAAGTTTCATTAGTAAAAGCATTCATCAGAATGCTTGGAATATGTATCCTGTCAGCAATGGTTCTTACAATTACTTGGTACATGGTTCGAGAAATGGTCAAAGATCCAGAATCAATTGGAATGTATGAAATGTCAGCCATTATCATGGGAATTTGTCTCCTTGCAATCGGCATCTTCTCAACACTATCAATTACTGATGATTTCCAGCAAGCGCAAGAAGCGACAAGAAACATTTGTGCCATTATTGAAATGGAGCCAAAAATCAAAGCAGATCAAGGACAAGTTGTTGATGAAATCAGAGGCGACATTGAATTCCGTGATGTCGGTTTCCGTTACAGTGGATGCGAACAATTTGCTGTTCGTCATTTAAGTTTCAAATTAGAAGCAGGCAAAACTTACGCGTTTGTTGGAGAATCAGGATGTGGAAAATCAACAACACTTCAACTTCTTCAGCGTTTTTATGATGTCGAAGAAGGAGCAGTTTTTGTTGATGGAATTGATATCCGTGACATGTCATTGAAGAGCCTTAGAAAAGGTATTTCTATCGTTCCACAAAGTCCAGTGCTTTTCACAATGTCAATTGCCGATAACATTAGATACGGAAGATTAACTGCAACTGAAGAAGAAGTTGCACAGGCTGCTGTAACTGGAAATGCTCATAACTTCATTATGGAACTTCCAGAAAATTATCGAACATTGGTCGCTCAGACATCCTTGAGTGGCGGTCAAAAACAAAGAATTTGCATTTCTAGAGCCATTCTGTCGCCAACGCCAATCTTGCTTTTGGATGAAGCTACAGCTGCACTTGATACTGAATCAGAGCAATTGGTGCAGCAATCTCTTGAAAACTTTAGACATGGAAAAACATCAATCATGGTTGCACATAGACTTGCAACAGTTACACATGCTGATGAAATTCTTGTTTTTCAAAACGGAAAAGTTGCCGAAAGAGGAAATCATAAAGAACTCGTTAATCTCAATGGTATTTATGCAGATCTTGTTAAATTCCAACTTCAATAAAAAAAACTATTTCTTAGGTTATAGTAATTAAATATTATCTAGTTATTTTTTTAAAGATTATCTTTCAAAATTGAATAAAGTCGGATTCAAAATGCATATGACAGCATTCAATTTTTTTCAATGCTTCTCAGTCAAAAAAAAAAAAATCAGCTTTGGGCAAATTGACCTTAAAATTTAAAAAAATAGGACATGACGTATTCAAAGTTTGTCTCAAGCCTTTTGAATCCTTCTTTATTGAAATATAAAAATCTGATAAATTCAAAAAAAAATCGCTCAAATAATTTATTTGACTTACAGTAAAAGTTAAACTTGTATCATAAATAAAATAAAAAAATTCAATTGAATCATTGAATTTTTTCAATAGAAACGATCACTTTCTTTTCAAAATTGAAAAGACTAAAAATTTTTTTTCTTTTATTTTTATACAACATATATACATTGTCATCTAAGTCTGTTGCAGAGGGTGATTTGTTCTATAGATTTTAAAGATGGCATCAGCCGCATAGATGCTGAAATTGTAGTCAAAATTGTTGGGATCCATGAAGTACGTAGCGAACTCCTGGATTTTATCGTTGTCAGACTGGCCTGCTATTGCGAGTATCTGTTGGAACATTGCCTCTAGCGTCATGTACCTCACTGCTATGAGCTTCAGCAGCTCCAGGCTTGTCCCCTTGTCTTCCGGCAGTGCGTTGAACAGCAAGCATTTGAAGAGCGCCTCGATCAGCAGCTTGAGGTCGCCCTCGGAGAATCTTGCCTCTGGGGACTGGATGATCAACTTGAGCAGCTTCAGGGAGTCCTTCAGCATATTCCTGTTTTGCAAGAAGAAGAGCATCAGCTGGACCGGAAGTTGCAAGACCAAATTTTTATTCTTTTTGAAAGCACTTAAGAAAAACCTCACTTCACCGAGGACGATATCATATTGCATTTGGTTGGTCTGGGCCAAAAAAGCATTGAATTTTTCTGAGGGGAGAAGATCAACAAGTTTGATGAGGACCTTGAACTGCTCGTAGTTTGCGCTCAGAAGCATTGCATCTTGGATCCACTCAAGAACTTTCACTCTATCGCCCACCCAATTTGAATGGAGGGCGGTTTTGACAAACTGGCACATGCACTCCTGGACGGCGGGATCAAGGTCAGTCATGAATGGTGTGAAGATCCTCGTTAGTTGTTCAAACAGACTGTTCACAAATGACTTCATTAACTGGCTCTCGCCTGGGTTGACAGATTGAATGACTCCTTTCAAAAAAGTGACATTTTTCTGAAGAATTTCAATGCTGTTTATCGGGTTAGTGACGTGACCCAAAAAATAACCGCCGGCATTATTGAATAAGTTCTGAACATTATCGGTGTTCTCGGTGAACTGACCCAAAAAAGTGAAAAGTGATATGAAATAAGGAACGGTTATTTCAGCCTCAGAATTTTTGATAACCTCGATAATGATCGGAAGAAGCGTTTCTGACTTTTGGATAAAATTATGAGGATATTTGGTCACATAAGCATTTAACGCTTCACCGACGTCCTTTGTGTTGACTACGTTTAAGTTAGCGATGACTATGTCGATCAGGTTGTCTATTGACTCCGATGCGTACTGGCAGCAGTTCATTACAAAGTAAACGGTCGTCGGCGGTGGATTCTGTGAAGAGGTGATTTTGAAGGCCAAATTTGAGGAGAGCATTTTTGTTATCTTCTTCGATGCGTAGGCGAACACGTAGACGTAGCCTTGTGAGAAGTTTTCTAAGTTGTTTCCCATGAAGCGCGACAAGAACTTTGTGTATTCGTTGAATTCGTCGTCGTTTGTCTCTTCTTCGTTTTCAGTGTCGCTGCCAATATCGTCTGAAACAGTGTCAGATTCCTCATCAAAAAGTCTCGTTAATTGGTCGGATATTTCCTTGTTGCAGAAGCGAAGGTCGTTGTCGACGAGATACATAATGAACTTGATGAACTCCTCGATGAGCTGCGCCACAATCTCGGTGCTGTCCTCTGGCACATAGCAGAGGCACTCCGTGTAGAAGAACGTCAGAACGTAGAACTCTTCGATGTCTTCCTTGATGAAGTAGCTGAGGCAGTTTATGAAGTGCGTGAAAACGACTTTGGTGTACTCGGCCCCGACTTCTGGCGCCCCGTAAAAGTCGAAATTCATGTCGATGATTTGGCACCATACGTAGGACGATAGCTTGAGGTCCTCAAATTTTTCTGAGAAATTGATAAGAAGCAAAATTAATTTCTTAACAAAATCTATGTCGCCTTCGTCTAGATATTCAAGATTAAGCCCGGCTATTTCTGCTTCAAAAAAGGTTAAAATGGATTGGGCACAATTAACCTCTTGAAGGCCAATTTCAAAAAGATGGAGATATTGATTGAATTCCGAGATTTTGGAAAAGCGAGCAAGGGTCTTTAAAAATAGAAAAGTTTGCTCACATACTTGGGCTTTGGAAACTGTGGAGTAAAAAAGTTCAATATTGGAATTGGCATCTATGTATTGATATGGTTTGAGTTGCGTAATATCTTGGCTTATACTAACTTGATATTCGTGATATTCTTTATTTATAATGTCATCAAAATAATATATTAATATATTGGGCGAAAGTTTTTGGAATTCTTCGAATAATCTGATATCTTTCGAAAAAAATGACGCTAAAGACGCTAAATTGATAAGATTACGTATATAGGAACTGATCGGGAGAATATTTTGTTGATTTTGAATTTGTTGAAAACATACTTTGAATAAATTTATGCAATATTCTTCATCAAAACTTCTTGAATTCCACATGCGATCAATAAGGCTGTACGAAACATACATAACTAGTCTGAGATCATTGGTTTTGCCTTGAATAATTTCAAGAGATGTAATATTTGACTCGTTTGAATTTCTCCATTCATTTAGAATCTCGTTGCATTCCGATTGTTCTTCATTTGATGTAGCTTGTAAGTAACGACCAACAATATTTTCAAGTTGTGGAATACTAAAAGTCATTTCTTAACCTTTATATTTTCGTTTTTCCTCACATAATTTTTCACCTTATGGTGAAATTACGGAAAATTTTAAATTTTACATATTTTTCTAGATGAAATATTTATATTTGCTGAATATTTTTGCTAAATTAATTACTAATATATATATTAAAAATAATTATTCTTAAAATATTCAGAAAACATAATTTTATATGATAATGTTTAATTGAATATAATTTTGAAACATAAATGGTAGTTAGAATGTGAAATGCATGCATAAATATCAAAATTTGATTTGGTTAGATTAATAGATACTTTAAGCCATCATTTAATTTTTCTCTAAATATTTGGTATTACAAATCTAGCTTTTTTTTTCCCATTAATAATTATCAATGCAATCGTTGTATCTTTTTGTGCTTTGTAAAATGACAAAATTGATGAAAAATATTGTAAATGTTTTAAATATGTTTTCAAGAATTTAATAAAGATTAATATTGGGTTTTAAATCAGTTCTTCAAAAAAATGAATAATTAGTAAATCAGTGTTTTGAAGTGAATTCTTATTCGAACTATTAAATTTGTTGTTTAATGCTAATTTCTTTCAAAAATTTCAAATTATTAGCAACTTTTTCAGAGAAAATTATTTGTTTTTATTACTTTTTTATTATTTTATATATATATATATATATATAGCTTCAAAACATGGAACTCTAATCAATCATTTAAGAAAAGAAATGCACAATTTCTTCTCTTATAGAATTCATTGGCTCAACAGAATATGGTGATTTTGAGTCGTTAATTGAAGATTTCGAAAACCGCAAAAAAATTTCAAGAAGAAAGAATAAATCAAGTTATTTTTGTCGATTATTATCTTAAATATTAGACAATAGACACATTTTTTTGTATTTAAAGCTATAAATGATCTAAAGATTAGATACAATCATTATATGTATTCTAAAATCAAGTTTTCAACTAATGAAAATCAATCAAAAGCAATTAAAAATGAAATAAAGCAAAAGGAAAATGTCGAGTGGAAAAAAATGATATATATATCTCCGCATTCTTTTGTCAAAATCAATGAAAAAAGTGTCATGTTAGTCATAATTTGGAAAAAAAAATCAAATTTTCATTCAGTTTCCAATTATCAAGTTTTTTTTTTAGGTTTTAAAAAGCTTCAAAATTGAATATGATATCTATAATTTATTCAATTCAAAAAATGGATGTATATCAAAAAATAGTCTTTTATAACGCCATTAAAAACATTAAAAAATACATCTCTTTATATATTTCAAATAATTAATAAGAAATTTATTTTCATTTTCTTTGATAAAAAAACAAAAATAAATAAATGCTGAAATGATATTTCAAATTTAAATGGCAATTGAAGAATCACCTTGTGTTGATGTTGTTGATTGATTACGTTTCTTAATAACAAGGAAGTAAACGAGAAGGGCAATGATAGCAGCTACGACAACGACGCAAGCGATAACAATACCAGCAATAGCGCCTCCACTTAATCCTTTATCATCATCATCTTTTTTGTGTTCAACTTTTTCAGCTCTTAAATTAACATAGTTAGTTCCATTGAAACAATTTTCATTTCCGAAATCTGAGTCTGTTTGTCTGTATTTTCCTCTTAATTCTTCACATGCTAAGTAGTTTGCTGTCATGTTGTTAGCTTCATCTTCAAAGTGGGCAAGTGTAAATGTATCACCTATTTCGGTTAATTGAAGTCCAGCAGCAATTGTATTGATGATAATTCTGCGAGCTTTGCTGAAATCAGGGAAACTGCCACCAGATGGACGTTTTACACGAATTGGATATTGATCTTCATCAACTGTTCTATTGTAATAAACTTGGAATTCAGTATTCTCAGTAATAGTGTTTGGTTGAGACAAATCCAATACAGAAAGAAGACCAATTTTAACGGTTTCTAATGAAACGTGTTTAGGAACAAAGTCTGCACCACCTTCAATGTTAAGGTTCTTACAAATAGTTGTTCCATCTTCAAGACCATTTAAGAATGTTTTACCGAAAATTTGAACTTCTTCAACAATAATTTCCTTAACATCAGATTTTAATGTGATTCCTGTAGCTTCTTCTGATTCTGGATCAGCGGATGGGATAAGTTTTCCAAGTTCAATTTTTTCTGGTGGAGTTGCTCCTGCATTTGCTGAGCTAAGCTGAACTTCTCCTTTTCCTGTAATATCAATATTTTGGCTTTCAGTTGGAACTGCTACCTTTGCAGTGTTGCTAACTGTAAGAGTAACATCGGTAGTTTTTTCAGTTTTAATTACAAGAGGTGGATCGCTTTCTGCTCTTTCTGAAATTGCAAATTCAACTTTTTCAAGCTTTTGAGGCACGACAACTAAATCTGTTTCTTGTTGAATTGTCATTGTATAAACTTTTGTGTTATCATAAGTATTGTCATCTTTGAATGTGATATTTTGAGATGTGCTTGTGACGCCATCTGCGAAGAGATCATCACTTATTTCTACACTTGGAGGTGGGGTTGGAGGAGCAACTGGTTTAATTGGTTCCATACATACTCCATCGACCAAATCATAACCATCAATGCAAACGCATCTTCCTCCTCTTGCAGTATAGAATTTTGTGGCATCGCATGTAACACAAAATGTAGGATTAATGTTAGAGCAATTTATGCATCCAGTAACTTCAGTTGTGCATGCCATCTCTGTAGGTATAACGCATTTACCTTCGTAGGAAACATGAAAATCTCCTTGGCACAAAGTGCATATTAATTGGCCATCCTTGTTTGCGCAAGTTGTGCAGTTTGGAATGGAGCTGCAGTCTGTCGGATTGCAAGCGCCTTCGGATAATGTATATCCTAAGTCGCATTCAGAGCATGTTTCAGCGTTTGAACAAAGATAACAATTTGGATGTTTGGTAAAGCAGGACATTTGTTCCTGGCTCTTGCATATGTCATCGTCTAAAGTGTAACCATTTTGAGAATCACATTCGCATTTTCCATCTTTAAGAACGAAATGATCGGCGCACTTTCCGCATTTAGCAATATCAGTTGAGTTGCATTCCAAGCATCCAACTAATTTTGAATCTTGGCAGTCCATTAATAAGCAAGCTTTTCGATCATCGCTTGATTTGAATCCATCTTGGCATGTAGCACAAACAGCACGATTATTTTCTCTGGTACATTCAGTGCAGTTTTGAATATTGCACTTTGGTGGACATACTTGACCTTGTTTTTCACTATCATCACATTGTAATGAGCAAATGGCTGATGTTTGGCTTAATTTACCATATCCGCTTCGGCACTTCACACAGAAACTTGGATCAGTAACATTGCATTCTTCGCAATTTGAGACTTCTTGGTTGCATTTTGGTATTTCGCATTGTCCTGAGATTGGATTTAAATGATATTTATCTTCACAGCCAGAACATTTTGTTTCATTTTCATCATCACAGATAATGCAGTGCTCAACAACATCGGTGCAATGAGGAACAGATGGCTTTTTATCACAGAGATGAGAACTTGTATTTAAGATAAATCCATTTGCGCATGTTGCGCAAAACATTGGATTGGCGCTATCACATGTAAGGCAAGCTGTTGGATATAATGTAACACAGTAATTTGGAGGATAGGGAGTAGGTTGTTCAGGGGTATTTGAATCTGATTCGACTGGGGCATTTGAGTCTGATTCGACTGGGGCATTTGAGTCTGATTCGACTGGGGCATTTGAGTCTGATTCGACTGGGGCATTTGAGTCTGATTCGACTGGGGCATTTGAGTCTGATTCGACTGGGGCATTTGAATCTGATTCGACTGGGGCATTTGAATCTGATTCGACTGGGGCATTTGAGTCTGATTCAACTGGGGCATTTGAGTCTGATTCGACTGGGGCATTTGAGTCTGATTCAACTGGGGCATTTGAGTCTGATTCGACTGGGGCATTTGAATCTGATTCGACTGGGGCATTTGAGTCTGATTCGACTGGGGCATTTGAGTCTGATTCGACTGGGGCATTTGAGTCTGATTCAACTGGGGCATTTGAGTCTGATTCGACTGGGGCATTTGAATCTGATTCGACTGGGGCATTTGAATCTGATTCGACTGGGGCATTTGAGTCTGATTCGACTGGGGCATTTGAGTCTGATTCAACTGGGGCATTTGAGTCTGATTCAACTGGGGCATTTGAGTCTGATTCGACTGGGGCATTTGAGTCTGATTCGACTGGGGCATTTGAATCTGATTCGACTGGGGCATTTGAGTCTGATTCGACTGGGGCATTTGAGTCTGATTCGACTGGGGCATTTGAGTCTGATTCGACTGGGGCATTTGAGTCTGATTCGACTGGGGCATTTGAGTCTGATTCGACTGGGGCATTTGAATCTGATTCGACTGGGGCATTTGAATCTGATTCGACTGGGGCATTTGAGTCTGATTCGACTGGGGCATTTGAATCTGATTCGACTGGGGCATTTGAGTCTGATTCGACTGGGGCATTTGAGTCTGATTCGACTGGGGCATTTGAGTCTGATTCGACTGGGGCATTTGAGTCTGATTCGACTGGGGCATTTGAGTCTGATTCGACTGGGGCATTTGAGTCTGATTCGACTGGGGCATTTGAATCTGATTCGACTGGGGCATTTGAGTCTGATTCGACTGGGGCATTTGAGTCTGATTCGACTGGGGCATTTGAATCTGATTCGACTGGGGCATTTGAGTCTGATTCGACTGGGGCATTTGAGTCTGATTCGACTGGGGCATTTGAATCTGATTCGACTGGGGCATTTGAGTCTGATTCGACTGGGGCATTTGAATCTGATTCGACTGGGGCATTTGAGTCTGATTCGACTGGGGCATTTGAGTCTGATTCGACTGGGGCATTTGAGTCTGATTCAACTGGGGCATTTGAATCTGATTCGACTGGGGCATTTGAATCTGATTCAACTGGGGCATTTGAGTCTGATTCGACTGGGGCATTTGAGTCTGATTCGACTGGGGCATTTGAGTCTGATTCGACTGGGGCATTTGAGTCTGATTCGACTGGGGCATTTGAATCTGATTCAACTGGGGCATTTGAGTCTGATTCGACTGGGGCATTTGAATCTGATTCAACTGGGGCATTTGAGTCTGATTCGACTGGGGCATTTGAATCTGATTCGACTGGGGCATTTGAATCTGATTCGACTGGGGCATTTGAGTCTGATTCGACTGGGGCATTTGAGTCTGATTCGACTGGGGCATTTGAGTCTGATTCGACTGGGGCATTTGAGTCTGATTCAACTGGGGCATTTGAGTCTGATTCGACTGGGGCATTTGAGTCTGATTCGACTGGGGCATTTGAGTCTGATTCGACTGGGGCATTTGAGTCTGATTCGACTGGGGCATTTGAATCTGATTCGACTGGGGCATTTGAGTCTGATTCGACTGGGGCATTTGAGTCTGATTCGACTGGGGCATTTGAGTCTGATTCGACTGGGGCATTTGAGTCTGATTCAACTGGGGCATTTGAGTCTGATTCGACTGGGGCATTTGAATCTGATTCGACTGGGGCATTTGAGTCTGATTCGACTGGGGCATTTGAGTCTGATTCAACTGGTGCATTTGAGTCTGATTCGACTGGGGCATTTGAGTCTGATTCGACTGGGGCATTTGAGTCTGATTCGACTGGGGCATTTGAATCTGATTCGACTGGGGCATTTGAATCTGATTCGACTGGGGCATTTGAGTCTGATTCGACTGGGGCATTTGAATCTGATTCGACTGGGGCATTTGAGTCTGATTCTACTGGGGCATTTGAATCTGATTCGACTTGTGCATTTGAATCTGATTCAACTTCTGATGATAAAAATTTGATTAAATAAAAGATAATTAATAACATAAAAAAAAAGTGAATAAAAAATCAATATTATTAATAATTAATTATTCTTAAATATTATTAAATAATTAATTATTCATAATTATTTTTTTGAAAAAAATAAAATATAATTAAATAATAATAAAAATTTAATAATTAATAAAAATTTAATATTAATAAAAATTAAATATTATTAAATTATGATGCTAATATAGACATTGGTGTAATAATATTATGTTCTAACTTCTATATGATTGATCAAATTAGAAACTAAGTTTTACAATCATTCTTTTTTTATTTGATATATTAATTAGATAAATATATTACGAAATGTTATTAATTAATTAATTATTATTTATTATTTATTTATTATTAATTATTTATTTATTATTAATTATTTATTTATTATTAATTATTTATTTATTATTTATTTATTTATTATTATTTATTTATTTATTTATTAATTATTTATTTATTATTAATTATTTATTTATTATTAATTATTTATTTATTATTAATTATTTATTTATTATTAATTATTTATTTATTATTATTTATTTATTATTAATTATTTATTAATTATTTATTAATTAATTATTTATTTATTTATTGATTATTTATTTATTAATAATTATTTATTTTTTATTAATTATTTATTTATTATAAATTATTTATTTATTATAAATTATTTATTTATTATAAATTATTTATTTATTATAAATTATTTATTTATTATAAATTATTTATTTATTTATAAATTATTTATTTATTATAAATTATTTATTTATTATTAATTATTTATTTATTATTATTTATTTATTTATTATTAATTATTTATTTATTATTATTAATTAATTAATTATTAATTATTTATTTATTATTAATTATTGATTTATTATTAATTAATTTATTATTATTAATAATTTATTATTAATTTATTATTGATTATTTATTTATTTTTAATTATTTATTATTAATTATTTATTTATTATTAATTATTTATTTATTATTAATTATTTATTTATTATTAATTATTTATTTATTTATTATTAATTATTTATTTATTATTAATTATTTATTTATTATTAATTATTTATTTTTTATTAATTATTTATTTATTATTAATTATTTATTTATTATTAATTATTTATTTATTATTAATTATTTATTTATTATTAATTATTTATTTATTATTAATTATTTATTTATTATTAATTATTTATTTTTTATTAATTATTTATTTATTATTAATTATTTATTTATTATTAATTATTTATTTATTATTAATTAATTATTTATTTATTATTAATTATTTATTTATTATTAATTATTTATTTATTATTAATTATTTATTTATTATTAATTATTTATTTATTATTAATTATTTATTTATTATTAATTATTTATTTATTATTAATTATTTATTTATTATTAATTATTTATTTATTATTAATTATTTATTTATTATTAATTATTTATTTTTTATTAATTATTTATTTATTATTAATTATTTATTTATTATTAATTATTTATTTTTTATTAATTATTTATTTATTATTAATTATTTATTTATTATTAATTATTTATTTATTATTAATTAATTATTTATTTATTATTAATTATTTATTTATTATTAATTATTTATTTATTATTAATTATTTATTTATTATTAATTATTTATTTATTATTAATTATTTATTTATTATTAATTATTTATTTATTATTAATTATTTATTTATTATTAATTATTTATTTATTATTAATTATTTATTTATTATTAATACTATATTTATACGAAAACATATATATGAAAAAATTAATTTTTTATTATACAATTTAGTCGTGAATGAATTAATCGTATGCTATTTGAGAATAGTGATTAGAGAATGGTAATTTGAAAATAGCAATCTGAAGGAATTAAGCCGAAACATGTGATCTAAGAGCAATAATATGAGAGCTGTGATATGAATATAAGGACCTGAGAATAACAACCTGAGAATGGAGATTTAAAAGTAGCAATCTGCGAATAACATTTTGAGAGCAAGTAATCTGAGAATAAATGGCGTGAGAATAAGTAATCTGTGGATAACAACTTGAGAATAACAATCTGAAAATGATAATTTGGAAATTGCAATCTGAGATTAGTAATCTTCTTAAATAAATCTAATAAAAGCTATCTGGTATTAGAAAAAATAAAAGTTAACCTGAATATAACGATAGTAAGATCACCGAAATGCTTCTTTACGGTCTTAATATTTAAAATGGCGCCAAAGTAATTGAAAATACTTACTGTTCTATTCAAAAATAAAAATGGTTGATGATTGAAAAAGTTTAAAATATTTGTTCTCAAAAAGTGGATGAAGTATATTTGTTATCAAAAAAGTGGACACCTTGCTGGTTAGGTAACTAGCAAGCCTTGCCAGAAAATATTACTCTTACATTTATTGTCTAATATTATTTGAAAATTTTACAGCTCGAAATTATTACTGTTGCGTCATTTTACAGTAATAAGCAAATAAAAGAAGAATTTGAAAATTTTCAAAAAATTTAAAAAATTTAATATTTAAATTTTTAAGGGTGTAGTTTATTTTTCAATATCTCAGCATCTACTTTATGCTAAAAAGTTTTGTTCATATATTTATGATCAGTATCACTTGTATATTATTTTTTTGATTTGCAAAATTAGTTTTTTGAAAATATTAATATCACAATATCTAATTACTACTTTTTTTAAAATTCGAATATGAGTAAAAAAATAAGATATTTAGATCATAATTTATAAATACTCTTATTTTTCAAGTTCATTCTATATCAGGTCCGATGATCTATTCCATTTTAAATTTGAATGAAAAGATATTCAATCGTTAAAAAACTCGAATAATAGAGATATTGCTTATTCCATCCGTAACTTTTTATTCTATAGCATAGATATTATATGGTTTGATTTTAATTGGAAAATATTTCGAATTGAATGACTACATACATTTTGAAATTTCTATACATTTTCGAGTGATTTCAAATTGCAGTAATAAGAAGACAAAAAATTGAATGGGCCTGCAGTAACCCTTCGGCGGTTTTGTAAACTACGGCGACATCACCTATTTTTAAATAGTTTATGCCGATTTTTGGAATTACGGCGCATGGAGTTGAAAATATGGCATATAAAAAAAGGTAACTTTTTCAAATAATAAATGATCATGTTAAAACTTTTTGAATATTTGCTTTGAATACTTTATATTATAAACTAAGTTTTTTAATTATTACCTTATTCACAAAAAAATTGAGAGTTTTTAATTCAAATTTTCTATGAGTCTTCAGAAAGTAGGACGATAAGTAGGGACAAATTATTTTTTTTAAAATACCATATCTTTCAATTTTGAGAAGATGAAAATAAAAAAAAAGAATATAAAAAAGTTTTTCATTCAGGAAAAATACCTTTTAAATAGCTTTGGGAGCCTTTGAGGGCTAAACCCAATTGGTTAAGGTAATAGCGGGAGCCTCGACCTGAAATGAATGAAGGTATTCATGCCTTAATAACTTAAAAAAAAAATATTTAGCTTTATTCAAATTTGAGAGGACGATAAGAAGGGACAAATTAAAAAACTTAGTTTATATAAAAAATTCTTTTTAATAAACTAAACCAATTTATTAGAGAAATTAATCTCACTTGCATATGGTTGTCCTTGCAGTTATATAAGTTGATTTTATTCAACATGAGCATAACATTATTTACTCAAATCATCTTCGCCTGCTCAAATCAATTATCCAATTTCAATCTCATAACTTTTTCAGAAGACTGAAGAGTCTCCTCCATTTATTATCAAACGTGTAATAAAAAATTACTAATAAGTAATTATATTAATTGAATTTAAAAGATTTTGAAAAAATAATATAATTTAATTTCTTCTCAAAATCGACCAAATAAAATACGGCAATTGAATAGAGGGTTTTCGGCAAAATTACGGATTTGACAACGGCACTCTCCAACTACGGCCTACGGCCGTAAGGGTTAGGCCTGCAGTAGTAATTCCGAGCTGTAGAAAATTTGGAATAATTAAAATAGAAAAATTATTTAATAAATCTATATAATAATACAGCTGTTTAGGAAATATAATTTTTTTTTTAGGAAATAAATTTTTTTTTGTTAGAAAATAGTTTAGCAACGATCATTTTGCATTCAATTTTCAATATAATAAAATACGATTTTTTTAGAGAACAAAGGAGTATGAACTTTATTTTATTATTAAAAATAGTTATATATCTAATAATAAATATAACTATGATGATTAATTTAATAAAGAATGTTCTAAGATACTTAAAATATTAGATTTTCATAAAATTTTATTTTTCTATTTAAAAAGCTGATGTATGCTTAATTAAACATCATAAAATATTCATTTTTTAAGTTTTGCTAATATTTATTGAAAAAATAATAATTAGATAAAATTAGAAGAAAAAATGGAACAACAAGGCAAACAAGCATAATAATAAATTATAAAATGTTCAAATATGAAAGTGTAATATATCTGTTTTTTAAAATAGGTAATATTAGTATTAAATTTAAAAAAAAATCTAGAACTGTTCTCATTCACTTGGAAAAATTATCAGATATAATGATAAAAAAGTTTTATAGTCACATCAATATGAAAATATGATCAATCTTCAAAGATGAAATATTGTTGAAATATTTGAAGTTTTCTAAAAAATTGATGTAAAAGCTTCATTCTTCTTTCACAATCTGAAATATCGGTATACATTCATTTGAAACAAGATTTTTTTGAAATTATTCTTCTTATGCATAGAAATATTATATCTTAACTTTAAAAAAATTTACAGAATTGAATACAAAATGATCGTTGCTAATTATTTTCCTAAAAAAAAAATTTTATTTCCTAAAAAATTTATCGGCTTTGTAAACCATTCAAATTTTACTATTTTATTTCCAAAAAAAAATTTTTTATTTCCTAAACGGCTGCACTAGTGCAACGAGCTCTGTTGGTGCATGGTGTTATTATGCTCATGCATCGAGATTTCCTGCAGCTGTATTGTAATAATCTATTGGATCATTGAGTTATTCTGATAATGAATCGAGCTATTCTGCTGGCGGATCTAGATATTTCGCCAGTGAATCGAGATATTTTGCTAGTAAAACTAGATGCTCTGCTTATGCATGTGCTATTCTAGAGATGTTTCCAAAATGTAGAATCGAAACATTCTGTTGACTCATTTAGATGGTGCATGATGCTATTCTGCTTGCGAATCGAGATATTCTATTGCCTTATCGTGCTATTCTGCTAATGCATCAGTCATTCTACTGGTTCGTTGAGATATTATGCTGGTACATCAAGTTCTTGTGCTGGTGTATATGTAAATAAGCTAAAATTAAATTTGGGGAGTAATCGAGTCCAATTGTCTTTTCTTTGAATTTGAAGAGGAGATAACAAAAGTTCCAATTATTCTTATTACCAATTTCAAATATCCTTCAATATTTCTATGAACACTAATAATATATTATATGAGTTATTTCAAAACAAATTATATATTTAGGTTTATTTGAAAAAAGCTTTCAATCTGTGCGGTCAATTTTGTGAGTTCTCAAATTGCATCAAAATATGAAAAATCGGTTTTACCATCGATCCACTTTTTGAAGGAAACTTTCTCTCAATTTTAATAAAAATATTGAGAGATGTATTCAATATTTGAATGTATTCAAAAAACTTTTCATCAAAAAGTTGATATCGTCATCTTTTCAAAAAGTTCGATATACGTTAATTAGCATATTGCGCGGTATTTTTATAAAGAAGATGACGAAGTTCATAAACAGAATTAAATGAGATACGGAATTACAAGAAGACGGGGCACAGAAACAAAAGAAGACTAGATACAGATTCAGATGTAGATGAGATACAGATTCAGATGAAGATGAGGTACAGATTTAGGTGAAGATGAGGTTCAGATTCAGGTGAAGATGAGGTTCAGATTCAGAAGAATACGAAATACAGATTCAGAAGAATACAAGATACAGATTCAGATGAAGATGAGGTACAGATTTAGGTGAAGATGAGGTTCAGATTCAGAAGAATACGAAATACAGATGAAGATGAGATTCAGATTCAGATGAGGTACAGATTAAGATGAAGATGAGATACAGATTCAGATGAAGACGAAATACAGATTCAGAAGAATACAAGATACAGATTCAGGTGAAGATGAGGTACATATTAAGATGAAGATGAGGTTCAGATTCAGAAGAATACGAAATACAGATTCAGATTCAAATGAGGTACATATTAAGATGAAGATGAGGTTCAGATTCAGAAGAATACGAAATACAGATGAAGATGAGATTCAGATTCAGATGAAGACGAAATACAGATTCAGAAGAATACAAGATACAGTTTCAGGTGAAGATGAGGTACAGATTCAGAAGAATACAAGATACAGATTCAGATGAAGATGAGGTACAGATTCAGAAGAATACAAGATATAGATTCAGAAGAATAAAAGATACTGATTCAGATGAAGACGAAGTATAAATTTTGTCTGAAGTTCGTTTATGAACTTCGTCATCTTATATGGCTCGCCACAGAAAATGCTTAATTTATTGATTTTTCTTTTTTTTTATAAACTTTTTCTCTTTTTAGTTAGAATTTATATTTTTATTCATTTTTTTCTTGACTTTGCTACTAAGAGATTGAAATCGTAAAATGACGATTTATATATATCTTTTTTCATATAATTTTTTTACGTTTTTTATTTATTATTTGTGTTATATTTATATAATTTCTGTTTTTCTTTATACTATTATCTTTTTTTATGAAGATATTTTAATTTTAATATGAACTTTTTCAATGAAATAAATTTGAATGAAAAAAAAATCTCTCAATAATTCTTAGGATTTTAAATTTTTGTACTTAACATCTCCACTTTTTAAGAATATAAACCATTCAATAAGTGAACCGATGAAAAATCCGATTGCCCTCAAAATATTACAAAATGGATATTTTTAATTAATATAAAATTATCTTAACTCACATTAAATATATAAATTATTTATTTGATAAATAGGAAAAATATAATACATATAAAATTATAATAGCATGTAATATCATATAAATCATTATATTTTATGGGATAATTAACTTATATTCTTTTATAGCGAATTCAAAGGCATTCAAAAGTTTTTAGCAAAGAAAATTTGAAATCAAGATGCCATTTTATTGAGGCATTCTCAATTTAGGACCAAATATTCATATAAAAATTCAATTTTTAATAAATTTTTGTATAAAATACTTAACTGCAATTGAAATTTTATATCAAAAATTGAATTGTTTTTACTATCATTCTGAAAAACTAATGGTGATATGAAACCATAAATCGCATATCAAATAAAAAAAATTGGAATCCTGTTGCAAATATAAATGATTCTGATGAAATTCAGTCTGAATTTGCATAAATGAAAAGTATTTACAATATTCAAATTTTAAAAAAAAAAAAAGCTTAAACTTCAAAAAAATAATAGATGCCAGTAACTACCAATCATAATATTGAAATGGATTAATATTTTTTTCAGGTATAAATTTTTATAATTTCACGAGAATTTTATTTTTTTGTCTTTTTATTAGCTTTTTAGAATAAGTTCAACTTTTAAACTGAATATAACGAATGCCGCTATAAAAAAAAAAAAATAATCAGAAAAAAAATATTTAAAAAAGTTAAATATTTTCAAATATAGGCCAGGGGTTTCAGATAGCAAATAGTAATAGACAAACAAAAAAGTTTAGGCTGACGCTTTTTTATGAAAAAAGCTGTAAAAAATTTTAATACCCTTTTTTATTAAAAAATAAGGAAATTGGTAGTAGTCACTTCAAATGTAAAGTATTTGATTTAAGATATCGTCCTTTAAGCTTTTATAAGTAAAATAAGGAATGGCAACTACTAATTTCTTAACATTGAAATTGCAGGTTGTGGAATTGAAAGCATTCAAATCCCAAAAATAAAGTACATTATTAAAGATCCTATCCTTAAGCTTCTGTTGACAGTTCATGAATTGGTCATCATCATGCAATTAACAAGATCTTATATATCTTAATTAATAACACTGTAATAACTTTGCTTTCCTAAGTTTCCATTTAGCATAATTGGGTTGACTTTTAAATTATAAAAAATAGCAATACTGAGGAGATTATCTATAAAAGTATCAGTAAGTTCTGAAAAAAAAATTCTTTGTATTACTAAATAAATTGAGCTCTTTTTTCTGTTGTATTTCTAAATAAGTTTGGGTAATTATTCAGGTAGCAAAGTAATTTCAATTTCACTAAATACAGGTCAAATAAGAAAAATCTCGCAAAGCATTAAAAGCGAATCGAATGAGCATGCTTGGTAATATCGTTCTTAGGAATCTAAATGCGGCCGTATTTTTTTAAATATGCTGAGATTTTCAAATCAGTTATATTTTGGTCAAATATTAATTAATGAATATATTTATCTTTTTGATTCTCTATTATTTTTATATAAAAATTAAATTTTAAATAATAATAAATTAATAAATAAATAATAAATTATTGAAAAATAATTATAAATATTAAATAATAATATATTTATATAAATATTAAAAAATAATAATAATATTTAATTTAAATAATTTAAATATTTATTTCAAATAATTTAAATATTAAATATTAAATTATTTGAGTATTATATTTAATACTGAAAATAAATGTTATTTTATTTAGGTATATTTGTTTTTCCATATATAAAGTTATTTTATAAAATAGAGTATTTAATTTTTCAGTAAAAAATTGAGTTTTATAATTAAAATACATTTTGGAAATATCTTATTAAATAATTATATAAAAATTAATATTATATATTTTATATATATTATATAAAAACTTATATTTTTTATTTAATTAATTAAAATGTTATTATTAAATATTAATGCAATAATTGAATTTTAAAAAAAAACTATAAATCTTATAAATAAATTATTAATTATCAATTTCTAATATATTATATTTTACATTATAATTTGTTAAAATACTAAACTAATATTAGATCTAAGATATCAGTGCCTTAAGGCTTTGCTACATTCAAAAAATTCTGATTAGGTATGTTATTTTGATAATCGTTATCAGAATGGCCTTTATTAGGCTTGATAATTGATTAAACGCCAACAAAACAAGTGCATATAACGCAGTGAACTAGTGCGAAGACGAGCAAATACGGGCAATCAGCTAAGTCAGCACTAACTTCAAAACGAACTGATACGAATCTCTTTGATTACATATCACAAATGAAATTATTACCGAATACAACGCCATCTTATTATATTGATAAACGAAAACTTTGCGCATGGCTAACTAGAACAAAGTCAATCACAATGAAGGCTTAAAGATGTAGAAGTCAAAGATAGAGTTATTAGAGAAAGAATTAACTATTAATATGAATATTTGAACTGGTGTAAAGGCGAAGTAGGCCAATGTGAATGCTTAAATTGACAAAAACTTATTCAATTTAACATTGAATCCATTATTAGCAAATCATTATTTTTTTCGAATATTTGCTTAATTACTCATTAATCTATCAAAGAGCCATTTAAACCTAAACTGGACACGGAAAGTCAGTACTACCAAATAATCTAACAAAAAGTTTAATATGCTTATTATTATTTTTTATTAAAATCTCAGCATATAAAGAGGACTATTGCATCTAGACTATCAACCCCGATATCACCAAATGAACATTCGATTCTTTATATCATACATTGCAGAATTTCTCTTATATGATCCTTATTTTTCTGATATTGCATAACTTTGAAATTTCCATGCTAATAAATGATTTAAACTACTATATTTAGTAATCCTATAGAAAAATAGGAAACCCTAACTGTACAACTAGTTCCAATTGATACTTTTATAGGCTCAATAATATTTGAATAGTAATAAGATTTAGTTTTTATTCAATTTTTATATATTTATATTGCTTTTATCTTTCAAGATAAAAGATGAAAATCGGTAACATTGGGATATTATTATTGATATTAAAAAGCCTGTTGCTTTTTCCTAAAATTTATTATTTCGAATAATTGACCTTTATGATAAAATATATTTATGAACCAATTGATTTTCTATTGTATTTAATTCAAATATTGATAATCCATTCAATTTATTACTATCTCTAGTTTTTAGATATATAAAAAATAACTATTTTTATATAACACTTAATGTTTTAAAAGTATATAAAAAGATATCAAAAGAATTAATGATTAGAATAAATTATATAAAAAGTTATCGATATTCTTAATTTTTATAAAGTGTTATAAAATTCTTATCAAAAATAATTAAAATAAATTGAGATAAAATACTCAAATTTATTTTCTGAAGAAAATTTAATATATACTTATATCCTTTTAGTTTTTATTTTAATTTGAAATTTATACGATGCAAATATTTATAAAAGTGATTATTATTATAATAATAAAATATAATTAGTTTAAACAAACCAATCATTGAGTTTTACTGTAAAAATTCAGTTGTACGTCCTTTTCTCAGAAAAAAAATTCTAGAAAAATCGGTTTTACCATCGATCCACTTTTTGAAGGAAACTTTCTCTCAATTTTATTAAAAATATTGAGAGAAGTATTCAATATTTGAATGCATTCAAAAAACTTTTCATCAAAAAGTTGATATCGTCATCTTTTCAAAAAGTTCGGGATACGTTAATTATCATATGGCGCGGTATTTTTATAAAGAAGATGACGAAGTTCATAAACAGAATTAAATGAGATACGGAATTACAAGAAGACGGGGCACAGAAACCAAAGAAGACTAGATACAGATTCATATGTAGATGAGATACAGATTCAGATGAAGATGAGGTACAGATTCAGATGAAGATGAGGTACAGATTCAGATGAAGATGAGGTACAGATTCAGATGAAGATGAGGTACAGATTCAGGTGAAGATGAGATACAGATTCAGATGAAGATGAGGTTCAGATTCAGAAGAATACGAAATACAGATTCAGATGAAGATGAGGTACAGATTCAGATGAAGACGAAATACAGATTCAGAAGAATACAAGATACAGTTTCAGGTGAAGACGAAATACAGATTCAGAAGAATACGAAATACAGATTCAGATGAAGATGAGGTACAGATTCAGATGAAGACGAAATACAGATTCAGAAGAATACAAGATACAGTTTCAGGTGAAGATGAGGTACAGATTCAGAAGAATACAAGATACAGATTCAGGTGAAGATGAGGTACAGATTCAGAAGAATAAAAGATACTGGTTCAGATGAAGACGAAGTATAAATTTTGTCTGAAGTTCGTTTATGAACTTCGTCATCTTATATGGCTCGCAACAGAAAAAAATGCTTAATTTATTGATTTTTCTTTTTTTTTATAAACTTTTTCTCTTTTTACTTAGAATTTATATTTTTTTTCATTTTTTTCTTGACTTTGTTACTTAGAGATTGAAATCGTAATATGATGATTTATATATATCTTTTTCATATAACGTTTTTACGTTTTTTATTTATTATTTGCGTTATATTTATATAATTTCTGTTTTTCTTTATACTATTATCTTTTTTTATGAAGATATTTTAATTTTAATATGAACTTTTTCAATGAAAAAAATTTGAATGAAAAAAAAATCTCTCAATAATTCTTAGGATTTTAAATTTTTGTACTTAACATCTCCACTTTTTAAGAATATAAACTATTCAAAAAGTGGATCGATGGAAAATCCGATTGCCCAAAATTCTAACTTTTTCGAAAAAGAACAAAATAAAAATATAGCAAATTAAAAACATTCTATCATTATTATTTTTATTAATATAACAATTATTCTTATCTTCATTTGATTTTTTATAAGTAAATAATCCATTATGTATCATTTGTTTCAATGATATCATTAGATTATTATATTTAAAAACAATGCTTTAACAACACTACATGAACTGTTTGAGGATTGTTAAAAACGCATTTTCTTTAATGAGTCATATAAATCTTTAAGGATATAATATAATGATTTCATTGCTATAATGAAATTATTTGGAATGATAAAAGCTTATTTGCCGATAAAATAGGGGAAAAAATAATTTCATTATAAAAATTTATTTCTTTAGTCATTATACTGATCAAAGATTATGAAAGTGGAAAATATGTATAACTCTCACTGGAGCATAAATGAAATTATTTCATATTTAATATGTAATTGCCTGGAATATGTAAGCAAAGGAAAGATAAAAATTTCAAAATATGAGAAAAGTTCTGCTGAGTTCATCATATGAAATAACCGCACGATGCGACATACAAATTTATTAAACAAGCATATTCATCGTTGAAGCTGGGTAATAAAGTGAAAAATCGTCAAGATAGAGCCTTATTAAAAAATAGCTGACAAAAGCCATGTACGATTAAAATCATTTCAAAAAAATTGAATTAAAATTTTCGAAATTTTGCGTATTTTCAAATCTATCAGTTTTTATAAAAAAGAGTATAAATAAAGTCAATTAGATGATTTCGCTCTTATTTGATAAAAGGTACAATACGACTGAATTTGATTTACAGCATTTTTTCAAACATAACCAAAACTATAATCAAAAATCAATCGTATTGTACCTTTTATAGTTTTGGTTATGTTTGAAAAAAATGTTGTACTTAATTTTATTACGACTGTCACCATAAATTGAGATAAATATTGAATTTAGGAAAATAATTAATTCAAATGCTTTCAATTTTTTTGAATTAATATGTATAAAATGTAACCATACCCTTACAAATTAACTGTCATTTTTTTTTTTTTTTTTTGCGGAATAAACGTACGTAAAATTATCATTTAAAATTTTTAAATTTTTTTTTTGAATAAACTCAATTCAAAAAAGAATTGTCATTTACGAAACATATTATTTTTTAATTTATAAATAGAAATCCTTTAGATTTTATTAGAAAGAAATATGCTTTATAAGAAAATCTTATTTTTTATGAAAAAGTGAATATAATCTAATTTTGAAAGAGTGATCGCAAATCATAAAATTCACCTAGGCTTTTGTATCCAGTGAACTGAGTGTCCATTTTCGACTTTTAGTAAAAAGCTGTCACTTTTTGTGGACATAAAACTGCTTTTTTATTTAGTATTTTATTCAAAGATTTGTGTTGAAGTATCCAAAAAAATTTTTATTGGATACTTTATTTTTACTTTAATAAACTCATTAATATCAAAAAAAAGCAATAATAAATGTCTTAAACACCTACTATTCTTAATTTTTAAAAAACCTCTCAAATATCAATTATAAACTTTTCAAATTCACTAAGAATGATTTTGACCAAGAAGATCAACATTTGAAATAAAAAATAAAATTCAATGTAAATTTGGATCGATATAATTGGTCAAACGAAATATACATTCAAAATAATCAATGAAAATTGAAAGGTGTATCCAAGATTGAATTAAAGTGTCCATTTTGGCTATTTTGGATACTCAAATTCTCTCAAAAAATAACGAACAAAAATGAGTATCCATTGGATACTTTTTGAATACAAACTCGTTTGGACACAAAAGCCTAGAAATTCACCCATTTTTTTATACAAGTTCCTTTTCTCAATTTCTACTTAAATCTTGCTTCTGAAACATCGAGACCAAAATATTATTACAGTTCCTAAGTGTATAGATGATCTCAATTCGTTGCTAATTCAAATTTGAAAAATTATTCGATGACGATATTTATTTTTTTGGATTCTTTTTAATTTTATGGTTTTTACTAAACATATTCTTTACAATCATTCTCTTATTATGCTTTTTATTTGACCCTTTTTGCTTTTTTTATTATTATTCAATAAAGATTGAAAATCGTTATAATTTGATTAATTTATGCTTCCAACGTGCGTTTTAGATAATGCCTAAGTATAATACATAAGTATGAATCTTAATTTTATATAATAATCACACAAAAATTTCAATTTTAGCTTTTTTTAAATAAAAAAATATAGAAAAAGTCGATGAATAATGAGATTTAAATTAAAAAAATGGTATAAATAAATTTAATATTATTTATGCTTATATTATAACTATAAATATTGGGATTTAATTTGAATTTTTAATTAAAAAAAAAATTGTTAACGATTAAGGGTAAAGTTGGCTTTTCTTTTTTTTGAAATCTTTTAATTTATTCTATGTGCTGCTTGAATGAATTGTATGATCATTGAATTTATTTCTATGTAAATTCAATCTTTTCTGAGGGGCATTCAAATGAACAGAAAAAAAGAGCTCCACAGAGCTATCAAATCAATTTTTGTACAAAAAAGCATTACAACGTAATGTAAAATATTCTGAATTTTGGATATATAACAAAAAATGGTCCAAATTATGAAAAAAATAAAAAATGAAAATATCATAATCCAAAAAATATCAAGAAAACATTTTTTTACTAAAAAAAGTGCATATTTCTAATTTTAAACATATATACAAGGGGAATCATTTGTTTTTATCATATTTAATTTGAAGCAGACTGAATTTCAATGCTTTTTTTTTCTTCAATTTCGAAAAAAATATTTTTTCTACTTAATTCTATTGATATTAGTTGATATATATATTTTTATACGAATATTTTAGATTGATATTCGATATTCATTAAGAAAAATATTTGTTTTAAAATGCAATAAAATTATTTGAAAATTTTATCATGAAAATTTTGATGTTAGCAAGTCGGCTCTTCTCGAATAGGAAACTTTTTGGATTTGTACTAGGAAAATATAATTAATAGCATTTATTATAATAAAATGGCCCATTAAAAATTAGAAAATTTGAATCATGGAGAAAATTGAATATTGATATTTCTGTGATTTTTTGATTTGATGGATTTTTCCTATTATATTTTATGTAGTATTTGATATATACATAAAATTAAGGAATCTAATTGCGTGTAAAATGAAAAATTGGCACTTTCAAATAAGTTTGTTTTTGAAAATATTGAAAGGGTTGAAAAGTTGAATAAAATCAAAAAAAAAAAATATTTATCATATCTTATTATTAAAAAAGCAAAAATTATTATAATTTTTATATTAATTTATATTAGCCTTTACTTTTTTCACATCACAAATTCATTAACGTAATTTTTTAACGTTTATATTCTTAAATCCTATTTTGGTTGTTGTATTTGCACGTTTTTGGTAAAAATATCAAGTTTTCAAATTAAACTTTATTAAAAAAATCATTGAACAGATAAAATTAAAATTTTGAGGCACTTTAGTTATATTTTATATAATCGCTTTTTAGTATTGGTTTTATATGTTAAAAAGGAATTAAAAGTTTATAAAACAATATTATAATAGTAAATAATCTAGAAATCTTGAGTAATGTGAATTGGTTTGCTCACAGAGTGATTATATGCTTTTTATAAAATGGTCAATCATTTCACCTTTGCCAAAAATGATTTTTTAAAATAGCATTTTACTTTTACAAAAATGGTTTTATTAAATAATTTAATTGATATTTTATTTATTCACAAAAAATTATTTAGTATATTATCTTTTTTCAGAGATATGATTATTTTATGTATTTAATATTTTCAATAAAAAATACATTGTACAAACCTTGTATTTTTTCTATCGTTCTTTGTAGAACAAGGTTGGTACAAAAAGTGAAGTCTAATTTATATATAATAATATATATATTATTTATTAAATATTAATAATATAATGAATATGGAAATAAATATTCTTTTTTTAAGTTAACTTAAAAATTCAATGGAGATAAAAAAATTTGAATGAATGCTTTTTCGTTTTTTTATTCAAAATTATGAGATAAAAAATGTTTTTATCTCAATAAATTTATCATAATTTATATATATAATATCAGTTAATAGACATAATAATTAATTAAACTACAAAAACATATATATCCATATATATTAAAAAATATTAATTTATTTTGACAATAAACTAATTTATCAATTGAAACCATAGTTTATATTATTACTTAAGCTTTAATGCATTGCATAAAAATCAAAATAAATAATTAAATTAGTATATTAATCCAAAAAAAGTCGAATTTTTTTTTATTCTTCTATACATAAAAGAAAACAAGATACCAAACTATTTTTTTTCTATATTTAATTGGTTGATTGAATAGAAAAAGTATTATAATAACCATTTATCAATTGAAATAGCTATATATTTTTGCTGAATCCATACCAATGTTTTCATAAAATTTCCGAATAAATCCTTTTATTTACGAAATTAAATAATTTTAAAATTATAAGGTATTCCATATAAAATTTCATTACAAATATCTTTTTTATTTTCATATTGATTCAATAAAACTGTTTTTTGATGAGAGAAATTGGTTCACAATTTTTTGAAAGAAATTTTTTTTTATTCAATTATTTGAGAAAATAGAAATTCGAAAAAAACTATCTAAACAAGAATATTCTTATTTAAAAAATTAATCTTAAATTAATTCTATTTTTTTAAATTAAGATTATACATGATAATCTTAATGGATAAAATAAAAAATGATTAAACGTTGATTTGATAAGAAATATATAATTTTTTTATATTTTAATGAAATATCAGATTTGCCATTAGCAAAAACTCATAGAATATTTTGAAATATATTACAAAAAGTGGAAAAAAGTTGAGAAAAGCCAACTTTACCCTTAAAAAAACAAAATTTATTATAACTTGGGCATTAAATAACATAGGATGTAATGATTTAAATCCCCAAAGATTTTATCCAAATATTTGTTAAATATAAAGAAAAACCTCATTTACATGTGAAATCAATAATAAACGGTCAAAATTCTGTTGAAAAAAAATTATTTCAAAAAAATTCAATGGGAATAAAAAGAATTGTCAGATTTTGAGAGAGAAAATTATATTATTTGTGAGAAAATTTTCCAAAATTTTCTTCTTACGTTTGCTCGTACGTTTATTCCGCAAAAAAAATGACAGTTAATTTCTAAGGGTATTTATAATTTTTAACAGAAATTTCGCTGTATGATTGATATAACTGCAATCAGTAATTGCTAGCATTAAGAATCAGCAATCATCGACATTAAAAATCAACAATCGATCGTCGATAACAAAATTTTCCTATTATTCGCTAAGAAAATATTAATAATTATTTTTTGGCTCATTCAGTCTTTAAATTAATTGATTAAAAATTAAAATTGGATTTTATAACATTGATTTTTATTTAAAAAAATGAATATCAATCTTTTGAATAATGTAAATTCATTAGGTGTTGCTGCTGTAAATTCATTGGATGCTGCTGCTGTAAATTCATTAGGTGTTGCTGGTTTAAATGCATTGAAGAATGTTGATGTAAGCTCTGGGCAGAGCTTTTTTGTCGACGTTTATTTTCAAATGAATTTACAATTATCTGTATTTGGTTTTTTTGTTTTTCTAAGGATCTTTTCTTTTTCCGAATTTGTTTTACTTCGGCAACTTTGCATAGAGCATAAATTGATGAAAGCGAGATGTCCTAATCCTGACATTATAAAAAATGTTTATATAGAGCTGTTTGAAAAAAAAACGCCCTTGTTTTTTCTTATAATCTTCAGATACTATATAAGTATATATGCGAACAATATACTGCTTAATTTTCAAGCTGTTTGGACTGGCCAATTTTGAAAAAACGATGGTTCAAATATGACAAATTATTTGCATTTTTTTTATCATATCTTATTATAACTAAAGTGTGTCCACTATTAGGAAAGTTAAAATTGTGAAAACTCATTCAATATTTCTATGAGCTTATTCAAAAAATACTTTCTTAATTGTGGACGCACTTTAAAATAATAAATATTAATATCACATGTATATTAGAAATATTTAAATTTAAAAAGTTGAATAATGATATTCTTTGAGATATTTTAGTTTTTAGTAAAAAAGCAGAAAGATGTTCATTTTTAAAGGTGATGTAGATTGCCCCTATCTTTAATTTTTTTTAATATCTTTTATTATTGTGTAAGGTATCTTGCTTATTTATTACAATTTAAAAAAATTCTTAAGATAAAAAATTAAAAGCATTTTAAGTTAAAAAGCATCAATGAGATTAAAAAAAGTGTTATTTGAAAGGAATTCGAGTTTATTCGGACCTACTTTTTGAGCTTCGCTCAAAAACTAGGTCGTATAAACTCGTAATTTCTCAAATCAACTCTATTTGCAATATCTTTTATATTAATAAATTAATTCAATTATTAATGTCATATATAAATTCAAGCCATAATATTACACAAAAAATAATTTAAAAATGAATAAATATAAACTAAGTTTTTTAATTTGTCCCTTCTTATCGTCCTCTCAAATTTGAATAAAGCTAAATATTTTTTTTTTAAGTTATTAAGGCATGAATACCTTCATTCATTTCAGGTCGAGGCTCCCGCTATTACCTTAACCAATTGGGCTTAGCCCTCAAAGGCTCCCAAAGCTATTTAAAATGCATTTTTCCTTAATAAAAAACTTTTTTATATTCTTTTTTTTTATTTTCATCTTCTCAAAATTGAAAGATATGGTATTTTAAAAAAAATAATTTGTCCCTACTTATCGTCCTACTTTCTGAAGACTCATAGAAAATTTGAATTAAAAACTCTCTTAGTTTAAATTATATTAAAAATTATTTGGAATATATAAAGGTATGGTAACTCTTTCTATTCATACATTTCTTTTTATATTCAAATATAATATTTTAATATGATATCTATATCTATATATATAATTTAAAATGATATAATATCCACTAATTTTCGAGATATTTATCAATATATATAATTGAATACTTTACAAAAAAAAAAAAAAAAGATCTAAAACTTCAATTGTTTATTTATTGTTTTTCTAATTCTTCTTCTTGTTCAATCTTTTCTTCTTCCTCTTCTTCATTTATTTCTTCTTCTTCATTAATTAATTAATTTTTGAATTAATTCAATATCATTTTCTATGCTTTTATCATCATATTCTTCGTAAAATTCTTCATTTTCTGTTGTAATTTCATTATTTGCTTCTTTTTTTATTTCAACTGAGTTCGTTATTTCTTCTACTAATTGGTAATATGAAAAAAAATGTAATGCAACAAAATAAACCACTAACTAATTGAAAATAATCAATAATGTGTTTATATATTTATGTAAAACGTAAAAATCTTCTACTATTTGGTTATATGAAAATAAATCATTGGTATCAGTTAAAATATTTTGTAAAGGAGAAACTATTTATCGATCGCTTGATGTTATTTGATTTGAATCTTGCATTTGGAAAAAAAAATAATAGAAAAAAGTGAAAATTTATAAATTTTTTTAAAAAAACTTTAACAAATAAAGTATTTAAAAAGTGAACTGGAAATTCTCAAAAAGTGAACTGGAAAATCCTCAAAAAGTCAACCAAAAAAAATTTTAAACGAACAGAAAATTGTTCAAAAAGTTGCTTCTTTCATTCAAATAAAAAATATGAAAATATATTGTTAATTTTTGGAAATAGTAGTATTTATAATTATATATATATTATTAATATAAAATAATAAACACGAAAAATATGATAATTAAAAAACTGTAGAGTAAACTTTTAGAAAAATTTATTTTAATCGTTTTTTGAACAAAAAATATAAATATTCCATTTTTACAGAAGGAACATATAATTATATCTATGTTAAAATATAATTATTGCGATATATTATTTAATTATAAAAATGAAAGAACAGTTCTTTTCATTGCAATAATTTTTTGCATTAAATGAATCAAAATTTAAAACACCAAGTCTACCAAATCTTGAAATGCGTATTTTACATCTTTTGAGTAGTTTGCTGATCAATATTAATATATATTAATTTGAGCTTGAATTATCCAATTTTCATAGATTTTTCCTTTTAAAAAAATTGAATGGAAAAAAGTTTCCATACCTTTGAATATATAAACCTATAGTTATTTAGTACAAAAAAATTTATTCAATTTTCATCCTACTACTCCCTTAATGAAATATTATTTAATTTGTAAAATAATTAATAATCACTACTAATTATATGGTATTTTCGTCTCAAATTAATTGTTGTCAACAATGTTATTCATTATTGTTAAAATATTTTATTTTTATTTGTTGTTTCATAAGTTAAAAGCAAGCCACAAATATCTCTGATTATTTTAAGAATGCTCTTTTTTAGAAAAAATGAAAATAAAGTTTAAATAAAATAATTTTTATTCAAAACTCAGAATATTTGAATAATTATCTATTAAATTATGTTTATAGTTGAAAATGGGTTAAGTATTTCAACCATTTTATAACTCTTCAAAATATTGGTTTTTTAAAATTTCGAAGTAATTGAAATTGTCAAAGAAAACAAAGAAACGCAAAACCTAAAAGTCTATATTTTTAAGGATGATGGTTATCTATATATATAAAGATAACCCACAAATTTGCCAAAAAAACACATTGCAGCATAGTTAGAACTAAGCTAAAATATATTCTGTTTAACATAAAAAATACTATGCCTATTAAGTGATTTTGCTTTAATAAATTACTTTTTTTTAGCAGGATATTTGTAATCTATTTATGCAATTTTTGATAACTTTTTATATGAGTTCCCAGAAAAATAATATTATGAATGAAAATTTACGATCAAATATCGTTATAAATTTAAGCTCTCTCACTTCATATATTTTTAACTATTTCAATTTTGATTGACCAAACATCTCAAATTCGTAAGCACTAATCTCCATCATTTAATTAAGTGTATTCAACAGAAAAGCCGCCGCCTAGAGAACTAGAAACCTATTTGATCAGAAATACATTCAATTTTGTGTGAAACAATGTTCCCATCAGGAATGTATCAAAATTGTTTTGACTATAGATCTCAATGTCATTGTGCTGAATTTATTCTTAAATCATATGGCTGGACAAATAGTAAAATAGCAAAACTATTTGGAGTAGACCCTAAAGCATACGAAAAACAAATAAAGCTCCCTCTAGACTCTAACAATAATGGAAGATTGTTTTTACTTGATGAAGAAGAACAATTACTTCTGATTGAAAAGGTAAAAAAGTTAAATGAAGAGAGTACACACCAAACTTTATATGATGCTGAACAAATGGTCATAGAATTTTTTTAAAAATATGTTACAACGGACACCATTAGAAACTACTTAATTGGTTCGCAACAGTTCAGGCTGGTGAGTAGTATATAGTAAGGAGCTCCCAGTAGTCTCGCTACAAAAATAAAGTCGCCAGCGTTAATGGGGTAGCCAATATCAACTAGTAGCCACTGTCAACCTCCCATGATGCTGATGTCAACCTGGTTCGCAGCTGAAATAACCGGAGGCCACATTACTCTGCTTATGTACCAACCCCCGAGAATCTCGTACCTATTTCTTTCTATATATTTCATCTAAATCAAATGTTATTTCTTCAACAAGCATATCATGACCGATATATGTAATTGTATTATCTTTCCCATAAATTTCATCCATAAACAATTCATTTTCACCATTTCCACTGTTATAAGCTTCATACACAGTAAGGTAGCTTATCAAACTCTGCCTCGAGCTCATTGACCTTCTCGGCTAACCACTTGAAACAAGGCTTGAGTAAGTCCCTAAACATATTACTTAAATCCAGAGCACCATTTAATATCAAGGTTCCTGTATCAGGGTTATTATTCTCATCAGTAAAGGGTAATTCATCTAGGTCCTTATATTCTTCCTCACACCAGGTTATAATAGGCGTTATATCTTTGGTAATACTACCCGCTTTCATTCTGATTTTTTACACATCTCAAAAAAAAAAAAAAAAAAAAAAAAGGGAAATCGGAATTGACCGGACGGTTATAGGTCAATTTTTACTTTCTATCGTCGGCCAAATATAACTGGACGAGTCACTTTTTGAACATGTTTGGTTATTTAGCAATTGAAATTAAATCAAAACGTATTTTTTAATATTTTTTGTAAATTTTTCAAATAAGTCTATATTTTTTCTTATAAAAGATATACAAAAACAGTGATTTTCGTTTTAAAATTTTGGTTTTTCAAATGAATTAGGATTGATTCCATCTAATAATGAACACAGATGTTCTTGATAATTCATATTGATATTATTGATTAATATCGAATTATGCTTATATTATAAAAAATAGAGAAAATACTAAAATAATGCGTTATAATTGATACCTTTTTTATAATATCTATGATTTATTTTTATATATTTTGATTTTGATTTTTTAAAATTAGAGCAAAAAAAATTTTATTGATCGGTATGAGAAATATTATTATTAAATAAACCTATTATAAACCATAAAGCTTAAACATAAGAGGAAAATTATATATAATTGCCGATTTGATTAAATTTTGAAAAAAAAATCAAGAAAAATGGCATCATAACGCATAATAAAAGTAAAATATATGAATAAATATAGAGAATGAAATAAAAAATGATGTTTACTTGTAAAACTCTTCATTTGAAAAAATCTCATTTGTTTAAATTGGCAAAATCAAAAAATTAAATGAAGAGTAAAAGTTCTTTATTATTTTATTGTTTGTTTTCTGTATTTTTATAACTTTGTTTATCTTTGAGCTTTATATTAGTAATATAGATATTATTAATTAGGAATAAAAATTGAACAGTAGCATTTATTATCTTGAAAGTTGCGCAATGAAATATCTATCAGTGATTTATATTAGTTGATTTTTCTAATAAGCAATTTGTTTGCTTTAATCTCATAATAGAATTATTTGAAAAATTTCCAAAAATTATTAAAAAATACGTTTTTATTTAATTTCAATTGCTAAATAACCAAACATGTTCAAAAAGTGACTCGTCCAGTTATATTTGGCCGACGATAGAAGGTGAAAATTGACCTATGCAGTACGGTCAATTCCGATTTCCCAAAAAAAAAAAACAATAGCAGTGAAGATATATCTTTTGATTTGATCTTTTTTTCAGTTTTCGTTTGTATTGAAAATTTTGAGAACCCAGTACGGTAGCTTTGGAGTTGCTTCTCATTCTTGCATGTCCATACTTAGGAATAATTAAACTGGATTCGATAATTCGGACCAGACAAATAACCTCTCAAATTTATATAAAAAACAATGGATGAATCTTGAAAGCTAAACAAAGCAATTATCATACTTTTTTCGAAAAAAATTATACAACTCAAATCCGTAATGTTTAAACGTAGAAACCGGAAGAGCTGAGATGTAATTAAGCGTTTCGAATTACATGATGAATTTCTTATTCCAAAAAAAGAGGCATATCTTTCAAAATTACGCCAAAAATACGTCAATAAAATGAGGAACTTACGGCAGAAAATATATGTATGCTTGAAAATAGGGAAGCAAAAATTTATTTTTTAAATAAATTTTATTATTAAAAATCAACTTTTTCATAATATAAAATATAAAATTGAATATTTTTTTTAATCAGACCAGTTTTGAGAGAAAATCGTGTGTAATTTCTGAAGAAGGAAAAATAAAATTTTAAAATTGAATGCAAAAAGTTATAGGTAACATTGAAATAGTGGTCTGATTTATCGAATCCAGTTTATCAAATTTAAGGCTGTAGTTTAAATGGTTTACATTCTTCTCAATTTTTTTTTTAAGTATTCAAATTTTAAATTCGTAAATTATGAGTCATCATCAAATGAGCCCGAAAAAAAAAATGGCCTATGCAAGAGGATTTATAAAGCAAAATCGAGAATATGCTGACATTGGGACATATACTGCTAATTATTTTAATTATTCTGATGTTGGCACTCAAACGGAGAGAAATCAGTTCAATGAATGCGTATGTATCAATCCACAACAAGCTGCTTTTGCATGTCTTGTTGAAGGTATCGGTTTTTTGCAATTTAAAAGATTGTTATTATTTATTAATATTGATCCTCCACCTTGAAATCATTTTTTTGATGCTCAAAATGCACTATGTAAAGCTTTACTTGATTATGCCAGATACAATTGCTCTATATATTTATCACAGTTTGAAGATGGTGAAGCTGTTTGCTTCGATGGATCATGGCCCCAAAAAAGGCATGCAAATAATTGCTTTGGAGCATTTTGGGCAGCTCATCTACGAAAGTTCATTGATTTTGATACAATATCTTTATTATCAAATCCAGATTTAACGTCAAAATTACTTGAACCACAAATTTTAAGAAATTTAGCTGAAAGACACAAAGGTGATACAAGATTCAAATATTTTGTTCACGATAAGGACACTAAAGCGTACAAGTTAATTAGAGATGAGATCAAATGGAATCTCGAAGAACGTTTATACTTTACACACACAACTAAAAGCTGGGAGAGAATGTTTGAAAAGAGAAAAATGCTTGCAATTAATGGCATCAAAAACAGAACAAATGTTTTAAGTCCATTAGAAGATTCATTATTGAGGTGGTTTGACGTGTCTTTAAAACAAATTATCGGCAAGCTTTTTCGCATTTTTTGCTTAACCAAAAATGGAAATATCGAGATAACAGTTCATGCATTGATCAATTAAAATCATTCATTGAGGATTCTTCAGCATTTTTAGACGGAGTTAATGTTGCTGAAAATGAATCTCTTCATTCGGTTAAAGGTAGATGTGGACCAAAAAAAACATTTTGGAAATCTTCATGGGATGCCAGAACTACAGCCATTTCAATGAGAGAATTTTAATAATAGTCTTAATTTTCCCTTTTGTTATTTATCTATAAATATCGGAATTCATCATTTAAAAAACCTCTTTTAATGACCATTTATCGGTGGTTAACTTTAACGTATTTATCAATATTTATAGGTTATTGGCAGTTTTTTTATCGACAATATCGATAAAAAAAATTTACTGATACCCGATAAATAGCCGCATCGATAACCATCCCTGAGTTTTTTTTGTTTAAATACTTGTTTAATGAATGAAAGTATTTATTATTATAACGTTAGAATTAAATGTATTATTTATGAGATTAATTGGACTATGAATAACTATTTGAGTTAATGACAAGCAATTTATGAAAACATTCTTTCCGATTTCCTTTAAAGAAGAAGGCAATTCTATCTGTTTAAGTGAAGAACAAGAACAAAAAGCGCCATTTCCAATTTTAACCAAATTTTTAGGAAGAGTTAATTGCTCAAGTGATAAACAATTAGCAAATGCAGAAGAGCAAACCACAGAAACAGAATCAGGAATGTTTATATTCTTTAATGATGAGCGCCGACAAAAAACGCAATTGTTAATTTGTTTAATTTCAGAAAGAATAATTACTTGCTCGAGTGATGAACACTTGTAAAAAACACAATCACCAATTTTTTTAACAGACAAAGGAATTTCAATTTTTTTAATCGAAATGCATCCGCTGAAAGCATAATTTCCAATTGAAGTTAAGCTCGAAGGGAGTGTGATATCAACTAATGATGAACAATCATTAAATACAAATGCTTTCAAACTTATCAATGAAGTCGGATCTTGGAAAATAACTTTTGTAAGTGATATGCATTTGTTGAATGCATAATTCCCTATTTTTCTGATTGATGAAGGAATTGTTATTTGTTCAAGAGACTCACATTCATTAAACACATAATTTTTAATGCTTTGAATGTTAGTGGATTGAATATCTACTTTCTTTAATGATGAACATTTGTCAAAACATTGATTGCCAATTAATTGGACAAGGCATGGAAGTGTTATTTCAGTCAATGAGATGCATCCACTAAAAGCAAAGTCTCTAACAATTTTAATTTTGGATTGGCTTTCAAATGTTACCTTTTTCAAAGTTTCAATGTTATGAAATGCTTTATATTTAATTGATTCAGCTGAAGAAGAAGCAATTATTTCGTTCAATGTGTCAAAAAGATAATAAAACTCATTGCTTTTTATTTCAACGTAATATACATCTTTTGTTTCAAATTTAACTTTTATATATTTATCATTATTAAAAATATTTTTTCCAATTTTTTTCAAAGAAGATGGTAAAGATATATCTTCCAATGATGAACACCAGCCGAAAGCCAAACTGCCAATGTATTCAAGTGAAGAATTTTTTTCAAATGACACTTCAGCTAATGAATAGCATTTATAAAAAGCGCATGCTCCGATAAATTTGACATTACAAGGAATTGTTATTTTCATTAGATTTTCGCATTCATTAAAAGCAAAAGAACAAATCGTTTCTAAAGATTGTGGTAATGAAATATTGGTCAATGAAAGGCATTTTGTGAAAGCAAAATCTTTAATTACAACTAAAGAAGTTGGTGTGTTAAATTTCACATTAGCTAATTCATATCATTTCCCGAATGCATAGTGCCCAATTGTTTTGACTGAAGAAGGAACTTCTATTTGGTCAAATAATGGCTCAGCAAAACTGTAACCAGTGAATTCAACAGGATTTTGTGTAAAAAAAAAATTTAGAAGCTCGTAATTTTTGGCATTTGCAGCAATTGTTAAAAGGTTATATTGATTAAAAATAATTAAAATAAAACTTTATTTAAATATAAAGAAAAAGGGAAACATAATTAACTCAAAAAGTGAAAAAAATTCCATTTGAAAAATGATAGGCTTTCAAATGATATATAAAAAAAAAAATATTAAAAAAAAAAAACTCTAGAAAAAACTTAAAATAAAACTATTTGCATGTTATATTTCCTTTATTTGAAGAAATTATTTTGAGAGAAATCAAATTTTTTAAATTATTTTATTTTGAAGTGTGAAGTTATTTACATTTCAATATAAACCTAAAGCATTTTCAAGATGGTATTTTATAAACTGTTTCCAATCTGACGGGAACAAAAATTGAATGGAATTGAATAAAAAACACGTTATTTAAAAAATAATTCTATTCATAAAAGTTTTTACAAATGTTGTAAAGTATTCATTTTGTTCCTGTCAGATCGAAAAAAACGAGTTTTTTAAAAATATTAATTTTATTGATAGAATTAACAAATTTATGAGATTTTTTTCATCAGTTCTCCATACACATATGCTACAAAATATTTATAATGTGTAAATAACTAAATTTAAAACTTTTTTTGTGAAGATATATTATTAATGTAATTATTGATAATTGATAGTAGAACGAATAAAAAATATTTATGAAAGTTCTCGTATCTTTTTTTGATGCACCACTTTTTTTGATTACATTCTTTTTTGGAAAAAATGCATATTATTAGGTTATAATAAGAATTTTGATTTCGCGCGTTGCATAAATATTGCTAATAATAACAAGAATATTTTATTTGGTATGCATATTTTGCAAATTCCTGAGATGCTAATTTGAAAATAAACTTTATAATTAGCTTGGAAACAACATTCGAGATTTATTGGATCTTTGGACTAATAAAATTGCTGGTTCATCCTTTTTTGACGATGAATTTGGGTCATTGGATTTAAATGTATATATTTGCTTTTGGATCTTAAATTATTCAATTTTTAAACTTGAGCTTTCTTTTCAAAAAGTTGATATATAACACAAAAAGTTATGTTCAATCTGAAGGGATATAAAATAGATAAAAAAAAAGTTTTCCGACACGGGGAGTCGAACCCCGATCCCGTGGATGAAAACCACGTATCCTAACCGCTGAACGATGTCGGATTCATATAAGAGAATTTTTTAATATAATATGTTAAATAAAAACATTGGGATTATATTATATATCCATTTCTTTTGAATAAAATGTTAAATATGACTTTGATCAAAAAAATAAAACATATTAAGTTTTCCAAAAATGATAGAAATTACCTTTATTTTATTACAAACAAATAATTATATAAATATTGGCTTTGTGTCTAAATCTTTTGAACTTGCATGATAAACAATAGAAAGGCTGAATTTACTTAATTGAGGCCCAATTTTTTTAATCAATTGCTTAGGTGTTATATTTGGAAAATCATTAGATATTTTCCAAAAAAATATTGTGAATGCTCCATCATTTGTGATTAAAATTTTATCATAATCTGATATGTCATCGCTATTTTGCACAGAAATTGATATCATATTCTCAGGAAGATATGAAAAATTGTGAAAGGCAGAATTTAAATTCCAAACAGGCCCTCCATGGCAGCAATCACTTATTAAAACAATTTTTGCATCATTTCTTTTAAAATTTGAAAGAATATTCCCAATTTCATTATCATATACATAACCTTGTTCAAATACCATTGCTTTTATCTTATTACTATTCAAGTCTCCTATATTATAATTTCTTGTTAATGTTGTTGAGCGTCCTGCATAAAAGATTGTTAAAGCTTTTTTTGTATTCAAAACAAAATATTTAAAGTACGTTAAAAAATCATCACGTGTTGAATTGTGAAGGAAAAATATTTTATATCCACGACGGTGATGATTATATGCTACAATATAAGCGTCGTTCATTGGACCTACTCCTAAATGAAAGTCTGGCCTATGGTAAGTATTAACAGTAATAAAACAAACTCTATCAAGATTATCATCTGAAATGAAATCGAAATTTTTGTCATTTAAAAAAGTCCCAATTTTCATCATTTGGCGTTTAGATTTGAAAATTGTTGAAGAACTGCGTAGCTTTTTCAATTGTGATTTTTGAAAATCAATCCCAAGTTTTGAAGTTTTTTCTTCATAAGAGCTTGAGGGATTTTGTATAGATTGTACAGAACCCATGAATTTTGGAAACAATTTATTTTATTTAGTAAATTCGATTATTTTGATTTGAATATTCTTATTCAATATTTTATGAGAGATGTCGCAAAATTGACATATTTTATTTTTATCTCTGAAATATTTCAATTAAAAAGAGAAAATTGAGAAATTATTTTTTTATTTTTATTCACAATTTTATTGCAAATAAATTTATAAAAAATGATATATTCCTGATCAGAAAAAAAGATTTCTTTCTTAAAAATGCTATTTTTTCATCTAATTTAAATAATACTTTACAATTAAGCTGAGTTTCAAAGAAATCAATGGTAATATTGATATGAATTTCAGATGATATAAATTTCAAATAAATAAAGAAATCAATGATTGATATGAATTTCCAATAAATAAATATCAGATGATTTTTGTGTGCAGCTATGAGATTATGAGCATTTCTATGTTTAAAAGGATAATTCAAAAATCATTAAAAACTTTTGAAAATTGAATGAAAATTTATAAACTTTTTAAATATAAAAACGTTAAAAGATATAAATAAAATTTTATATTTTTACAATCAAAGATGGATGCTGAAAAACAATATAAAGAAATCGTCAGTAACATTAATTATGATTCATTTGAGTCCTTAATGGAAAGCTTAGAAAAGATTCTTGATATACTCGAATCATCTTCTGAAAACAATTTAAGTCCTGAATTTATTCAAGACGCTGTTACTAAAGCAGAAGAAATAAAGGGAAAAGCAGCCAAATTACTCAGAAATGAAAGAGAGGAAATCATTTCGACATGCAATAAACTTGGAATCTCACCATCAGAAGTAGGAATGAAATAAATGTATTTTTTCGTTCTGCCAAAGTCTTAAAAAATAAAATAAAGCAATAAATCGATTTATTTTAAAATTTATAATTTATATCTTTTTATATTTCGTTTTGTTTATGTTTTTTTAGATTTCTTTTTAACAGTAGATGTTTTTCTAAAGATAAATCTTCTTTTCTTTCTTTCTTTTTTGTTGATGTTAGAATCAAAAAAAAACAATGATACAACCAAATAAATCTAGTTGATGTCTTAAAAATGTTATTTGACTTCCATTTACAAGTTTTTTCAAGAATTTTATAAAAATAATCATAAATTTTTTTAAATATTTTTTTTTTTTATTTTGCATATTTTTCTGTCCATTCACGTGCAGTTCTGTTATAAGCTTCTCTATCGTCTTTATATTGATTTGCAATTTCAGGAACAAGAGGGTCGTCAGGATTTGGATCATCCAAAAATGAACAGATTGAAAGAAGAATCTTGCTGATCATCAAAGATGGGGTCCACCAGTCTTGTAGAATGTCTAGGCTAATTTTGCCGTCAGATGAAATGTTTGGATGGTAAACGCGAGTCTTAAAAATAATGCGAGGTGGATGAAAAGGAAAATCTTGCGGGAACTCAATATCAAGATGAAATATTCCTTTTTCATATGGGGTACCGTCCGGGCCTATTATGACGGCTTCCCATTTGAAAATATTATCGCTATTTGGTATTGCCGAAATGCCAGGAACAGGATCATTTATAATTTCCATATATTGCTTTTCGATATATTTAACTGGTTTCATAAGAATAGAGATTTTTAATAATGCTTTTAAATTGAATACTCTTTGTTTGATTTTTCAAAACAATAGATTTGGTAACAACAAATAATTATTGCATTTTAAACAGATAAAATTATCATTTCATTTTAAATGCTTTTTTTAAACTAGAAAAAACTCATATGAAAACGGAAATGCAAAATATTAGAATAATATTTACTTTATTTCTATGTTTTTTTTCTAATAAAATACAATTATATATATTTAATTTATTTTTGGAAAGTTAAATTCATATATATACTAATCAATTGATATTCTTTTTTGAGAAATTAGCAAAACTAAGCCTGGCACCATTTTGAATTGAATTTTTTAATGCATTCTCAATTTTTGCCATGATTTAATTCAGAAATAATAAATGAAATGATATTTTGAGATACAGTGAAGAAAATAAATTATTATACATAAATTTATGCATGTTAAAATATTCTTAAAAGTGTAGCATCTTGATAAATCTTTACTTTCATTTTTTTTGAGTTCATTTTTCGAAAGTTGAAAAAGAAGGTTTGTGATACCTCGATATCAATTATTCTTACGTTTTCGAATATTGATAACAAAATTATTTATTTGATAGTCTAACTCGATGTCAAATATCGAGGATAATTTTGATATCAAAAAAAAAAAATTTCTATAGAGCATAGTTAGGTATGAAAATATGCAGGATGACTTGAAATATTATATAATATAAAATATAAGGAAATAAATATATTCCCTAAATATAAAGATTAATTTGACGTTCAATAGAGGTACGGAAACTCTAATTCCTGGACAAATCAAATTTAATATTATCATATTATAAATAATATAAAACATATAATATATATATAAAATTTAATTAAATTTTTACAGATAGATTTTAAAGATAAACAAATATTAATAATTTGTAGCAAACTTTCACAAAAAAAAACAATAAACTATAGAATATAAAAATTTTCAAAAATAAACTTTTTTTAAAATAAATCAGGAGAGAATAAGAATATTTGACTTTTAAATCCTTATAATTTCTTATGAATAAAAAAAATGATTTTATCATTTATTTTTTTTTTTTTCGATTTGATATATTTATATATGTAAAAAACAAATAAAATAAAAACATTTACTTATTTTTATGAATGATATTATTTCATTTAATTGCATGTTTTCTAAAAAAAATAGTGTTTTATATATATATATATAATTCCTTTTGAGCTTTCATGCTTTTCATTTGTTCCAAAATCATCAAATATCATTTGAACAATTAAAATTCATTTTTTATGCTTGTTTATGAATTATTCTTTTGGCCAATCATCATTTTTATTAACATGATTTACATTAATTGTAATTAATATATCCGATTTTTCTTTTAATAGATTTCATTAGGGTCGAAGACCTCAGATTTCTTGTTTTAAATTTGCAATTTCTTAGATTAATTTATTTTTTAACATGAAATTACACTCATTATTTCTTTTGTTTTCAATGATTTACAAATATTGTCATTTTTTTGGAAATATCTTTATTTACAATCTATAAAAATATAATATTTTCTCAAATATAATTAGATATTTTTGTATATAAAATTTTAGTAAAATAAAAATATACGATAAGTCCAGGAATGAAAGATTTTTTGCATTCTCAAAACATCACATCACCAAAGATTTCATAAAAATTGTTTTTTCTTAATAAAAAAAGATTTTTGATCATTTTGAGCTCTTTTTTCTAATATTGTAGTTAACTCTGATAGATATTTTTTTAAAATTAATGTTGTATTGAGCGTTTTAGAAAATTGTAATATTTTGTCATTTTTCTTAAATTTAGTTATAATTTATTTTTTTCATATTAGCTTAAGTGCGGAATTTTTATCCTTAGGTCAAAAAAATTATCCAAAATTATCCAAAAAAAGTGACAGCTTAAAAAGACTGTTTTTAGCTTGCGTATTATATTAAAAGTAAAAAAAATAACTCTATTTTTGAAAAAAAAGTATATTTATTATTATTTTTTTAAAAAAAATAAAAAAATAAGCCGGTTTTCGATGTTGTATTCATAGGGAAATGAATTTGCTTTTGTTTTTAGAAGATATTTTGAAAATAAAATGATTTTTCCTTAAAAAACAAGCTTTTATTAAACCACCTGAAATATATAATAAACATTAGGAAAACATAAGATTTTGCTTTTTAAAAAATCATTTTTTCATATTACCATCAAGAAATTTGACTTTTTCCTAAGTATATTTTCAATATATGATCATATTTTTTTGAATTCTATAACTTTTTTTATGTTTTGCAAATTCAATATATAGGTAATATTTGAATGGCTGACGAATAAAATAAATAACTTTTTGAGATATAAGTTATTTCAAATTAAAGTTATTAATATATTGAATTTTTTCATTTTTTTTTTTTAATATCTTCTTAAATTAAATATATATTTACATTAAATCTAAATTTTTTTACAAGTTTAATCGAATGTACATTCAAAAAACTTCTCTATTTCAATGAATACTAAAAAAAAAATTTTTATCCAAAGTTATCCAAAAAGTGCCAAAAGGATAAAAATTCCGCACTTAACATATTAGCATATTTATACAAATTTTAAATGGGAAATCGTAATCGCCCGTATTCGTAATCGCCCGTGGCGGTTTAGGTCAATATTGACCTTGTATCGTACCATAGAAAAAAAAGTCTGGAACTTTTTTGCACTTTTGCAAAAAAAAGCATGGGTAGCTACTCATGGTTTTTTCTATATAAAAAAAATATAAACGGAATTTTTTTTTATAGTCTAAAATCGATATTATTATGAGCCTTGGCTTATAAACAAGAAAGGACAAATATTTTATATGCTAATAAAAGTTCTATTGATTACTTTATAACAAAGAAAATCAAAGTTTTAATCTAAATTATATATGAATATTTTATATTGTGTAAACAAATGCACAATCCAAAGGCATAAAAATAAATATGAAACCGTATTACTCAAAATTAATTAATTACCTTTTAACTTTAAAAGTATATGATTTCCAATATCAATGAAATTGGCGAAAAGTTGGAATTTACGTAATTATATACATCAAAATAATAAAATGATGGTGTTAAAAATATTTGCGCTTTCTTGTTTATATGCGAATGCTCATAATAATATCGATTTTAGACTATAAAAAAAAATTCCGTTTATATTTTTTTTATATAGAAAAAACCATGAGTAGCTACCCATGCTTTTTTTTGCAAAAGTGCAAAAAAGTTCCAGACTTTTTTTTCTATGGTACGATACAAGGTCAATATTGACCTAAACCGCCACGGGCGATTACGAATACGGGCGATTACGATTTCCCATTTTAAATATATATAAAATTTAATTTTTTATTTAATATAATAAGATAATTTCATTTTTACATTTTTCACGAATTCTCACAAAAGTTAGTTTCCATACCTCTCGTTCAATATAAAAAAAAAAAAAATATATTTTAATTTTTTGAAAAAGAAAAAAAAAATTGATAAGTTTATTTCAAATAAAATTATCAATACAAGATAAAGGGGGATCAATTTTACGATTTTACTAAAGTGAAAACTAAGTAATTTAAGTATAAAAAATGAATTAAATTAATGGAATAATATAAAAGTTAAAGAATATTCAATAAAAATTATAGTAGGGATAAAAAGATAAATGATGATTTTTAAAATTTCTGAAAAAGTTTGTATTTTTCTATTAAAAAATTTTGGTCGCATTCAAATTATTTTTTTTTTCATTCAATTTTTATTTATAAAAATTGAATAAAAAATGGAAAAATGTTAATATTTAAATAATTTTATCAGCTTTAGTAAATATGTATAGTTTATATTTTACTTATACTATATATTATACAATTATATATATAAAATAAAAAACAAACTATCTAAACTACCAAGATATATGAATAATACTAATATTTTATCTAATTTATTTGAACGTTATTTCATATAAAGAAAAAAATAAAAAAATAAATCAATTCAAATTAATAGAAAAGATATCAAGAATAATAATAAATAATTACTAACTATACTATTCATAAATTCTGGTTTTATTAAAAATATTTCAAAAACTAAATTTTAATCATATCTTATATGTATTTAATAAAAACTGATCAGTAAAGATATTAGAAAGCCTTTAATTTTTAATATATCTTTATGAATGTTACCAAAAAAGTTATTATATTAACAAAAAAAAGCTGAAATATTCAAATTTATTGATTATTTGTTTTTCTGAATTAAGAGATAATCTATTTTATTTAATGAAATTTAAAAATTATATAGATAAAATAATCTAATTAATAAATTAAAAATGCTAAAAATATTTCATATGCTTGAAAAAATCTAAATAAAAATATGTAGGAAATATCTCAAAAAGTGAGTTGGAAATAGTTCAAAATTATAAATTGATAATAATTAAAAAGTTTAATTTATAAATCTTTAAATTTTAAAATATTCAAAAAGTGAGTTGGAAATAGTTCAATTTTTTTTGGAAATATTCAAAAAGTGAGTTGGAAATAGTTCAATTTTTTTTTGAATAAACGCACTCTGAAAAATTTATTTCTTTGATATCTTTTTATTTCTGCTATAAATATTTTTCATCAATAATTAAACGAAATTAAATATTATTGAATATTTATTAAATATATAATATGAAAACATAACTTAATCATATATGGGAAATATTGAAAAATATATCAAAATCCATATTTTCAATTAGACTATTAACAATTAACTTATATCATAAACTATATAATTTTATATAAAACTTTTATATATAATTTAATTGTGAAAATATATCTTAAATTTTGATATAAAACAATTTTTTACTTGAAAATAATACGTTAATAATTGATAAGGTAATTCCCCTTTTACAAGATATAAAAAAATGTATGGAAACTAGAAAAAAATGAAATAGAAATAAATAGTGGTTTTTAAATCATCATATTTTATAATATGTTTTTATATCGAATTTTATATTATTATAATAGCCATAAAATATTATATTTAAATTTTATTGTGAGATATATGCAAAATATATAAATTGAATAAATAAAAACTATTAAGTATTCAAAAATACGATTCAAGTAATCCATTATGTAAATCAATAAAAATTTATTATACATTGGAAATATGAATGAATATAAAATGTTATATATATAATTATTAATTATAATTTAGGTTTCGAAAAATTAAATAAGATATTGGAAATTTAAACTATGATTTTAATTTCAATAAAATGTTATTAATTTTATTGAATGATTACATACAATAATTTGAGAAAATAAAAATCTATCATTATTTTCATTAATAATGAGAAATTAAAATAGCTCATACAATTATTTATGAATGCTTTATCAAAATATTTTTATACCTTTGAATTATGGATGAGTTTTTAATTTTGAATGCATTTTGAGATTTATAATTATATATGTATTTATATGTAAATAATTTTTGTGTTTCATTTTATATTTATTTTATCATATTTATATCATATATTTGATATAAATTCCATTTAAGAAATTGTTTTAATAAGATAAAAATAAATAATCCAAATTTTATACTCACAAAATATTTGAAGAGCTTTTATGTTAAAATTTATGCAAACATAAATATCCTAAAATAGAAACATATTTAACCTAATTCGCTCGGTAAAGCCTCATTATATTTTATATTATAAGGCATGTGTTGTTTAGAGCTTGTAATATTATTCCAGTCTTTCCAGAAAATTCAAGATTTTTTGTGAGAACCAAAAAACGTGCTTATTCAAAAAAATGAATATTAAAATAAAATAGACGTTTATTTGAGAGGATTTGGTTTTCAAACATTTTTATCTTTTTTTAATGGCTATATCAAGTTTCTTTGCCTCGATAAAAAACCATTAATTTTATTATATAATAACATATCCGAAAATTATATTAAACGGTTAAGCCAATCTCTCCAGAAAAATCACAGTTTTTTTTGTCGTAAGTTTAATTTATAATATATTCATAATTAGTGAAATAATAAGTGATATAAAATACAAACAAGCATTCAAAAACAATAATACATATGTTAAGCAAATAAAAATGCACATATATGATGGTATCATGCAGATATTCCATTTTGATGAGAAAAAATTAATTGGTCTATAAAGTTAAATATATATAATACATCATAAGTATGATATGAATAATCAATGTTACCAATCAATATTTACTATATAAAAAGATAAAAATATTTCAAAAAACATTCCATACATTTATATAAAATTGAATTAAAATTCTTTGAAAAAAATTGAAGTCTAAGAAAATTGATAATGATTTTCTGAGTTGTTTGATAGTTGTAAAATTTTTTAATTGAAAAAAATTGTGAGAAAAAAAGAGATTTCTGAGGAGTATAAAAAATAAAGTACTCAAAACGTCATGATTCCAGATTTTTTTATTTATTTCATAATAAGATTTCAAAATAAAACTAGTTGATCAGCCTTTTTTTCCAACTTGTGCCTATTGATCTAATGAATGTTCCTTATCATATCTTCATTCTTGGAAATATTTAAGAGCAAGCAAACACGAAATATTATTACTTATTGTTTTTTATCAACATTTTTGTTTATCTAATACAATATTTTACATTCAATAGAATAATCCATTTGCAAGTGTTTCAAAACAAATTTTTGAGATAATAATATATTTTGATTTGTCTTTTGGAATGAAAATTCACTAATTTGTTTTAACACTTGTTTCTTTCTGCATTAGTGTTATACTGTGTTGTAGTTACATGGTGGAAAAGAATCATAAGTCGAATAGAAAATAAAAGTAAAATTTTGAATATTTTTCAACGGTCATGGTAAAATTTTACCTATATTACCGACTTATGAAATTAAGTTTATTTCTAAAGAGCTTCCAAAAACGATGATCCACTTCAGATTCACCTTCATGGTTAAATTTTAATTGACCATTAATAAAAAAAATAGGTTAATTTTTGTGAATGAGTTTTTTTTTTATTGTCTTTTATTCAAATTTTAAAATGAAGGCCAAGATGCCTTCATCAATGACGAAAACGCGATGCGAAATACTTCAATGGTTAGCAAAAACGTCAAATATCAGCTACATCTCTCGTGAAACAGGACACAGTCGCACCTTAATACGCAAAGTAAAAAATCAATTAGATCACAATGAAGATATATTTGAATTACCCAATAAATTAGGTGCACCAATTAAAGTTACAACTGATGTACAAAACGAAATACAGAATTTAACGATGGCAAACAGGAAAATGTCATCTTTATCAATAGCCAATATCATTTCCCAAAATTCTGATTTTCCAAGTATTTCTCGCTCTTCGGTTAATTCTGTCAGACATAATTTAGGTTTCAATTATTTGCCACCGATACATACGTTTATAACTACACCAATTCAGAGAGAAAATAGAGTGAAGTTTTGCCAATTCCACATTGATAACAATACATCTTAGGAAAACGTTTTATTTACTGATGAATCAATCTTTGAGTTAAACTCGGCCAACAGATGGATTTGGCGTCGGAGAGGCGAAACGTCATCTGATGTATATAACGCGACAAACAAATTTAATAAAAAAGAAATGGTTTTCGCAGGAATTTCGTCAAAATATACCACGCCACTTATTACAATCCAAGGAACATTAGATTCAATTTCATATATCGATGAATGTATAGATCAGTCAGGCCTGATAAGTGGCATGAATGATGCATATGGTCATATGAACTGGGTGCTCATGCAAGATGGCGCCACAGCACCTACGGCGTCATCAACCATTGAATATTTGACTGATTATTGCAAAGTGCTAGAAAATTGGCCAAGTAATTCACCTGACATCAATCCAATAAAAAACCTATGGAGTTATTTAAAACAAAAAGTGGAAGAATTGAATCCTCAAAACGAAAATGAATTAATTGAATTATTGTTTAATTTATGGGAGAATCTTGATATCTCTTTGATTCATAATTTAATTGATTCTGTTCCTTCACAACTTCGTGCTGTAATACAAAGTGATGGTTATCCAACAAAATATTAATAAAATAATACTTTTTTTTTAATTTTCTAATATTTTTTTTTTTACCAAAAAAGATGATCCAGTCTAGTCCACTTTTTGAAAAGAATTCAAAATAAATACGTTATAAAGTGGATTATCTTTTTTGGCAGCACTTTATTTTTTTATTTTTTATTTTTTTTTTTTTTCCTCACATAGGACTAGGCCTTATTTTTTTTACATCACAAATACTATAAACGTCTTTTTAACGTATTTTTTCATAAAATAACGATTTTTTGATTTGTAGTATTAATGAAACTTTTTGAATGCAAATAAATTTTTTTTTATTTTATGAAGAATCAAAAATAATATTATTTAATTTGAAAAACATTTTACTATTTTATCTTTTTATTTTTAAATTATTTAAAACATTTTTAATATAAAAAAATAATTGTAGATCAAGATAAAAATAAAAAACTAATATCGAGAAAATAACGTATTTACAATTTATATTACAATTGTAATTTTTAAACGGACAAGTTGTATACAATTGTAAATACAAAAACCAAGGCTTACATAGGACTAACTTATGATATAAATAATAAATATATTTAACATTTATAATTTTATTAATAATTATTAATTAAATTAATAAAAGTATATGTAACGTTTTAAGATCTTAATATTTTTATTTTTGGAATTTTTTTTCAAAATTTGAATTATTTTTGAATAATTGAATAATTTATTTATAATTTTTTTTTATGAGAAATTTTTTTAACTCAAACAAACAATAAACGATTACAAAACCAAATATCATGAAGTACTAGAAGAACTCGATAATTTCAAAAAGGCAAATAAAGAACTTTAATTTATAGCGCAATTATCCATATCTATATTTTCATTTAACTAGTTTGAACTTGAAAAATGATGATCCAAATGCCAAATACGGAAATCGTTTCAATCGCCATTTACTTCCATTATATGTTTTAATAGGAATGTCTGGTGAATACACCATGTCCTTATTACATCAATATTTTGGCTTTCCATCTTCACGAACAATAAGAAACTTTAGGAATGCGCTTAAATTGAAATACGAAATAGACGACCAGATATTTGATGGATCAATTAAATCTATCAAAAAGTTTGTAAAATTATTCAAAGATACAAGTGATAATAGATGTTTTATTGCAGTAGATTTTGCTGCTTTAAATGCTAAAATAACTATTCATAAAGATGGAGAAGTTGAAGGACTTATGAATAAGCTCACAATTGACCAAAAAACAATGGATTTAATTACTAGTAAATCAATTGAGTTTCATAAATTCTACATATCTCATAGAAATGAAATGGTTAAGTATTTTTTTTGTATTTTATGTTTGATTCCTCGATGACAAAAACAAGTCATTTCCAATTCTTGTTCGAAAGCAGACAAATGATTCAGCGAATGAAAATACAAATAAATTCTACATATCTCATCGAAATGAGATAGTTTAGTATTTTTTTAAAAAAATATGTTTATAAAGGAAAAAAAAAAAAAAAAACATATTTTAATTGTTTTTTTTCCTTAAAAATAAACTATTCAAAATTAAAAGAACCGAAATCTTTTCAAATTTCGAGAGATAATTGTTATCTGTATAACGCTAAAAAGTTGTAAACATAATCATAATCTTCAAATGGTAAATTTCTTAAAATATCTTTAACTGATTGCATTTGGTTAATATCGTCAACGGATTCATAAAATTCATTGATGATATCTTCAGCATCGATAATTAATGTAGTCATTTTATTATTTGAATACAGGATAAAAAAAAATTATAAAAAAAAAGTTTGAGGTTATTTTTATTATTTAAAATTTTTATTTTTTAACTTTTTATCGAAGGTGTGTTAAGGGGTAAAACACGTTTACGTATGTTCAGATAAGCCTTAATACACCTAGTCGACAAATTCGTTTGAGCCTTAAAACACGTAAAATTTGATACGAATGAGGGGTCAAAACCATGTAACAATGGGCGGAATCACGTTAGTGATGTAGCCCTTGTTACTATTACTACTGGATGTATATCGAGAAATCTTTAAATAAAAAATTGGAAAAGCTTAAAAAAAAAAATAGATGGACAATTGATTTAACTACTGATAATTTGCCAAATCAAATTCAAGCCTTAAATCAGGATAGCAAAGATTCTCTGTCAAATATTTTTTTTTTTTTTTAAAAAAAATATGAGGAATATTATTCATTTTTGCTGATGTTTGCATTGGTTGAAACTTTCATATAAAGCATCTTCTCAGGGAAAATTTCAAGAAAAATACCAAAAATATATATAATCAGATGGAATTCTGCTTTTCTGGGTTTAGATTTTTCTATTTGAGAATAGACATTTTGAATCTTATTAAATGCATATTTTCTATCGGTTTCCTGAAGTTTTATCCTTTACTTTTTCATTTTGCTAGTTTAGTTGATTATATACAGAATGAGAATATATCATGTGTTGAATTGATGATTGTTATTGATTACTTTTTATACACAATTAAAAATAGCTTTCAAGAATTATTAGGTCAGCTTGTGTAGAGATAGGTTAGGCAGAAAAATGGCAATGGCCACAGCTTAAAGTTAACCATTAAGTTCAATTGACATTTTTTATTTGATTAATCCTTCTTTTATTTTTATAACTTTTCGTCCCAAGAAATTATATATGAATATAAATGATTGGTAGATTTTTTGTAGCTTATTAATTGATGTGTTTGTGATAAAAAACGTCTTAAAAATATAAGTTGTTGGACACAAAGCAGAAGATTACTTGAATATCCCATCTCACTGTTCGAATGCACACAATATTATTGTTATGAATCAAACTACTCACATGTTAGTGATGTTCAAATTCATTATAACATTCAATTCAACATATTACTTAACCATCATATCAAAATTCAATAAATTGATTGCTTTCAAGTATTCTTAAAGGATTGTGCTTGAACTAACAATTATTATTTTTGAATCACTGAAATAATCAGATTTATATATATATATATATATATATATATTGGAGATATTTTTTGCTACCAATCTCTATTTCCTCCAATGGTTAAGGTCAATATTGTATCGTACCTCATAAAAAATAGGCGAGAACTTTTTTGCACTTTTGTAAAAAATACCATGTTTAGTTACTCACACTTTTTTCGAAAAAATTTCACAAAAAGCAGCTCTAGATGAAATTTCTTCCATCACGAGTAAGTTAATCTTAATTAGTTTTCGATTGCCATTAATTAAATAAATAATATTATATCTATTCAAACAAGACGACTTGGCCGAGTGGTTAAGGCGAGGGATTGCTAATCCCTTGGGCTTGTCCCGCGTGGGTTCGAATCCCATGGTCGTCGTTTTTTTTTTTTAGAATAATTTTTTACAACTCTCCTAATATCAAAACAATAATTAATTCAAGTTATTTCTTATTAATAATTGAATTTCTCAAAACAAATAGAGTAAGCATAACAAAATGAATCAGAAAGTTTTTGACTCCAATACTATTATTCTCGTGATAATTCTCATTAATTAAATGATTAAACAAATAAGTAGGTTTTATATCAAAAAAATATGTTGTATATTGAAATCTTATTAAAAAAAGATTAATCAAGATTCAATTTCAAAAGAATAATTTTGCTGCGTTATATTTCATATTTCAAAAAACATTTGAGATTGATATTCAATACAATTTTTAAATTTTAACATCAATATTAAAGAAAATTGCTTGGCCTGATTTTTGAAATCAGATTAATAAGTTTACAAAGAGAATCTCTCAAAAAACGATGAATCTATATATATTAAAGATTAACAACTTTTATATAAACCTTTCTTTTTATTATTTTCTTCCACAGATACCAATTCAATAACTTTCGATCCAATTTTTGAAACTCGTGAAGAATGATTTTTGAATCGTTAAATGTTTTGTTACATTTCATGAAGTTGAAACTTACTGAATGCAAATATTTGGCTGTTACTTGAAATTCTAGAACATCAGCATCGTTTTCTTTTGCTGTGAAGTACGATATCTCAATTGAATTGCTAACGTATTCGTCATCTGGATCAAGAGACATTATGTAGTCGCCTGTAGAGGCAATTATGCCGTGATTCCGCGATGAACACGTTCCCTGGTTGTAAATATGTTGAATTAGTTTGATTCTTAAATGACATAGATTTACTCACAAATGGAATTCAAATTAAACTTGATAAAAAAGCGACGCCTGACCAATGCCGAAAAGTCCTTTTTAAAAATAAAACATTGCTTATTTATCTTCAAGGAGGAATTCCATTCATCGGAGGAACTCTTGGTGACATTTACACCACTGAAGATTATATATTTATTTATGGAGTTTTATCACGATCAGTAGTTGAGTGTGATTTGACTGATTTTTGTCCAGAACTGTGTGATATGAGCAATCCAAAACGTCGTCTTTTTTTGTCTCCATTATGCGATTCAACAGAACGTAGATTGTCTGATATTGCATGCTTAATGGGATACATAAATCACGACGGTTTTATAAGCAATGATCTTCTTTGTGCTTTTGCAAGTGTGATTAATTTTCCACCTTTACTAACATTAATGAAAAAGATCATGAAACGTGATCGAGTTGTTTATCGAGATTTGATAAACACTTTTTACATTCTTTAGAGCAAAAGAACCAGAAGATTGTAAAGATAATCAAGTGTTTGAAAATTGTCTTCATTTATGCGATTTGATAATTAATTCTTAGTGAATATTGTAATGTTTTACCTTTGAATTATATTGAATTCGATCCTACCATTAATGCTCCTAAATGGATATCTGACTTAAAACTAAATCAATCTGTTTATGTGTGGGACGGAGTCAAAACAGGATTTGATGACAAAAACTTCATAAAATTTGATCCAAAAATTGATAATCAAAAAGATGACAAGCCTTTTTGTTTATCTCCAATTTCACCATTTTTAATGGATAAATTTACTTCTTGTTGTATTGTTAAAGGAAAAGATCATGAATACCTTTACATTATGCCTTCACCAATGAAAGTTCCTTCCTCTCAAAGCAAATCTGTTATCATTAATCAAATGACAGGAAAAGTGGTCTTTATGACATTAAAGTGTTTGCAAAACAAGAAGGATCTGATGCAAACGATCTTTTTAATCCACATGAAATCAAGCAGATTCTAATGTTTGTTTTGCATGAACCAAAATCAATGCAATCCAAAAGTATATTTAATGAACAATTTAAAATTGATCATCAATATTTGAATGAATATTTGGCCAGATCAGATAATTATCAACTTCAAAGCCTACAAAGCCTTCTTTTATATAATGGAAGTTCTATAATCAAAAGTCCATTTACAGTAATTGCTTCTGATATTCTTGACGATAAAAATATGACAGAAATTAAATGTACTTCATACCAAGGCATTTTTGATTTACTTTTACGAAGTTGTGATGAAATAGTACGTTTTAGAAAGAATATTAAAGGCCAAGAATTGTTTCCAGAAGCACAATCAAGAATCATTGTTATTTCAGATTATGATGATATGTATTGTCATTTCCCACTTTCTGAAATTGCTAAAGAACAAAATCATTGTTGAAAGCATCATAATTGGTTCAAATGACGAATATAAAAAGCTATGTGCGGTTTCACACATTACAGGAGGTTATTCATTTCATTATTCTAATTTGCAAGAAGGAGGTGTTGAATTATCTTCACAATTTATTAATCTAGATGAACGAAAATTTAAAAGTTTTACAAAGAGGAATTTTCTGGAGCATTTTACATACTTTGGAATTTCAGTTATATATTAAAAATATATTAATATTATAATATATGGAATATTTTTTAATTTAGAATTGATTAATTAAGATTAATTAAATTGATGATTTTAATCATCATGATGTTGGTATTCGAAAGCTTCGATCTTCAGAATTCGCTTTTCAATTTCATTTTTCATTTGCTTTTGCTTGATGGTCAATGTCGAGCTCTTCTTGCTGAACAAGTCATAGTTGTTTGACTTAATGATTTCAAAGATTTCTGAAAATGATGGACGTTCATCAGGTGATGGCGACATGCATCTAACGATCAGTTCACGAACCCAGTCAATCATTGATTCAGGAAGTGGTGGGAGGATTCCATTTGATGCGTTTTTCAAACTGAACTTTGGGTAAGCATCACTTACGATGAAGATCAATGTGACTCCAAATGAGTAAACATCGACTTTGTTCGTGTATTTGATTCCATCATCGCTTTCTTCAAAAAGTTCTGGTGCCATGAAACGAAGTGTGCCGACGCCTTTTGACTGTGAGATCGAGAGGTCTTCTTCTTTCGCAAGGCCGAAGTCGCTGATTTTTACGTGCAATTTCTTGCTCAACAGGATGTTCAATGGCTTCAGATCTCTATGCATGAAATTGCGGCCGTGGATGTAGCGCATTCCAAGGACAATTTCAATTGTGATTCGGTTCTTTTGCTCCTTGCTAAGAATCTTTTCGTTGATTGCTTTTTCAAGTGAATTTGGTTCAAGTGACAGTAAAATCGATGGACGATGACTTTCGTCACCGTAGTTCATTCCGTGGATGCCGATGATGCAAGGATGAGGAAGTTTGAATAGAATTTCTGCTTCTGTGAGAAATCGCTGGAATGCTTTGTGATCGAATTCTTTCAGTTCTTTCTTTGCAAACTTTTCTTGTGATTTCTTCAAAACAATTTTTACACTCGATGTGGCTCCTTCTCCAATTACTGACTCCTCTATGTAGTCATCGAAGTTGAAAAATTCAATGTCTGATATTTTTTTTTTCAGAGCTGATAAATAACTTTTTAATTGCTGGTCATTAGTTTCAAGTTGGCTGATTTTCTCTTTTAATTGGAGGTTTTGGCTTTTTAATTGCTGGTCATTAGTTTCAAGTTGGATGATTTTCTCTTTTAATTGCTGGTCATTAGTTTCAAGTTGGCTGATTTTCTCTTTTAATTGGAGGTTTTGGCTTTTTAATTGCTGGTCATTAGTTTCAAGTTGGCTGATTTTCTCTTTTAATTGTCGGTCATTAGTTTCTAGTTGGCTGATTTTCTCTTTTAGTTGGAGGTTTTGGCTTTTTAATTGCTGGTCATTAGTTTCAAGTTGGCTGATTTTCTCTTTTAATTGGAGGTTTTGGCTTTTTAATTGTCGGTCATTAGTTTCTAGTTGGCTGATTTTCTCTTTTAGTTGGAGGTTTTGGCTTTTTAATTGTCGGTCATTAGTTTCTAGTTGGCTGATTTTCTCTTTTAGTTGGAGGTTTTGGCTTTTTAATTGTCGGTCATTAGTTTCTAGTTGGCTGATTTTCTCTTTTAATTGGAGGTTTTGGCTTTTTAATTGTCGGTCATTAGTTTCAAGTTGGATGATTTTCTCTTTTAATTGTTCAATTTCGGATTCTTTTTGATGATTTTTCTCTTTTTTCATAGGCTTTTCTTCTCTTTTATGTGGGAGAATTGGTATTGTTTCTTCGCTTTTTTGTATTGATGTCGGCATTGGAATCAATTTTTTGTTTTCTGTATCGTTTCCTGATGTAATTACTTGATTAACTCCTTTCGTTAAAAGATCAATAATTTTTTGATGATTTTCTTCTTTTGCATAATCGATGGCTGCTTTGTTAATAATGAAAATTTAAATTCCAAAAATGATGATAAATGTGAATATTATAAAAAATAAATATTGAATATCATGAATGTTTTTGGTTAAAATGTCTTTGCAGTTGATATCGATATTTGGTTGTGATAATAAAAGCTGAACAATTTCTTCATGTCCTCTAGAAGATGCAACAATCAAAGGAGTACTGTTAAATATTCAAAATGAATTCCAAAAGTGATAAAAAGTTAGAATTTTATTGAAAAATAAGATTTGAATGATATGAAAAAATAAGATTTGAATGATATGAAAAAATAAGATTAGAATTTTATGAAAAAATAAGATTTGAATGATATGAAAAAATAAGATTAGAATTTCATGAAAAAAAAGATTTGAATTTTATGAAAAAATAAGATTTGAATGGGATGAAAAAATAAGATTTGAATTTCATGAAAAAATAAGATTTGAATTTTATGAAAAAATAAGATTTGAATTTTATGAAAAAATAAGATTTGAATTTCATGAAAAAATAAGATTTGAATTTCATGAAAAAATAAGATTTGAATGGATTGAAAAAATAAGATTTGAATGGAATGAAAAAATAAGATTTGAATGGTATGAGAGTTTTTATAGTAAAATACTTTGGCAATTGATTTCAATATTTGGTTTTGTTAATAAAAGTTGAACAATTTTTGTATGACCATAGAAAGATGCATAAATCAATGGAGTCCAATTAATTATTCTTATTAAATTCCAAAAATGATGATAAATGTGAATATTATAAAAAATAAATATTGAATATCATGAATGTTTTTGGTTAAAATGTCTTTGCAGTTGATATCGATATTTGGTTGTGATAATAAAAGCTGAACAATTTCTTCATGTCCTCTAGAAGATGCAACAATCAAAGGAGTACTGTTAAATATTCAAAATGAATTCCAAAAGTGATAAAAAGTTAGAATTTTATTGAAAAATAAGATTTGAATGATATGAAAAAATAAGATTTGAATGATATGAAAAAATAAGATTAGAATTTTATGAAAAAATAAGATTTGAATGTAATGAAAAAATAAGATTAGAATTTCATGAAAAAATAAGATTTGAATGTAATGAAAAAATAAGATTTGAATGTAATGAAAAAATAAGATTTGAATGGAATGAAAAAATAATATTTGAATGATATGAAAAAATAAGATTTGAATGGAATGAAAAAATAAGATTTGAATGTAATGAAAAAATAAGATTTGAATGATATGAAAAAATAAGATTTGAATGGAATGAAAAAATAAGATTTGAATTTTATGAAAAAATAAGATTTGAATGGGATGAAAAAATAAGATTTGAATTTCATGAAAAAATAAGATTTGAATTTCATGAAAAAATAAGATTTGAATGATATGAAAAAATAAGATTTGAATTTCATGAAAAAATAAGATTTGAATTTCATGAAAAAATAAGATTTGAATGGATTGAAAAAATAAGATTTGAATGGAATGAAAAAATAAGATTTGAATGGTATGAGAGTTTTTATAGTAAAATACTTTGGCAATTGATTTCAATATTTGGTTTTGTTAATAAAAGTTGAACAATTTTTGTATGACCATAGAAAGATGCATAAATCAATGGAGTCCAATTAATTATTCTTATTAAATTCCAAAAATGATGATAAATGTGAATATTATAAAAAATAAATATTGAATATCATGAATGTTTTTGGTTAAAATGTCTTTGCAGTTGATATCGATATTTGGTTGTGATAATAAAAGCTGAACAATTTCTTCATGTCCTCTAGAAGATGCAACAATCAAAGGAGTACTGTTAAATATTCAAAATGAATTCCAAAAGTGATAAAAAGTTAGAATTTTATTGAAAAATAAGATTTGAATGATATGAAAAAATAAGATTTGAATGATATGAAAAAATAAGACTAGAATGGAATGAAAAAATAAGATTTGAATGGAATGAAAAAATAAGATTTGAATGTAATGAAAAAATAAGATTTGAATGTAATGAAAAAATAAGATTTGAATGTAATGAAAAAATAAGATTTGAATGGAATGAAAAAATAAGATTTGAATTTTATGAAAAAAATAAGATTTGAATGATATGAAAAAATAAGATTTGAATTTCATGAAAAAATAAGATTTGAATTTTATGAAAAAATAAGATTAGAATTTTATGAAAAAATAAGATTTGAATTTCATGAAAAAATAAGATTTGAATGATATGAAAAAATAAGATTTGAATGGATTGAAAAAATAAGATTTGAATGTAATGAAAAAATAAGATTTGAATTTTATGAAAAAAATAAGATTTGAATGATATGAAAAAATAAGATTTGAATGGAATGAAAAAATAAGATTTGAATGATATGAAAAAATAAGATTTGAATTTCATGAAAAAATAAAATTTGAATGGAATGAAAAAATAAGATTTGAATGGATTGAAAAAATAAGATTTGAATGTAATGAAAAAATAAGATTTGAATGGTATGAGAGTTTTTATAGTAAAATACTTTGGCAATTGATTTCAATATTTGGTTTTTTTAATAAAAGTTGAACAATTTTAGTATGACAATAGAAAGATGCATAAATCAATGGAGTCCAATTAATTATTCTTATTAAATTCCAAAAATGATGAAAAATGTGAATATGATAAAAAATAAATATTGAATATCATGAATGTTTTTGGTTAAAATGTCTTTGCAGTTGATATCGATATTTTTTTTCGCAAGAAGGCTTTGAACAGATTTAATATCTCCTTCTTTAGATGCTTTAAGAAGCTTGTCTGTTTTGCTAAAACTCATTCTTTATTAATGAAAATTTTAATTGAATTTTGAGAACTTTGAAAATTTACTCTTATTTCATTTATCTTTTTATATTTAAATATAAAAACAATATCTATCACATTTTTATAATAAAAAAAATAAATATTTTATAATTCTATTTGTATGCATTTTATAATAAATAAGAAGTAAAAGTTCAGAATTTTTGAATAAAAAAAATAAAAATAATAGAAAAAGTTTAAAATTATATTGAGTTTAATCTTTAGATCAGTGGTGTAAACAAGCTTTGTTCGGTATTGATTATAAGCTTGCTTGACTCGGTTCCAATGACCATTTGAATTTTGGCCATAACTTGGCACTTGTAGCTGATATCTAATAATCAAAAGATAAAATGGGTAATTGCTGTTCTGAATCTTCTTCAATTATCTAATATCATTTATAGTAAATGAGTCGTTTAAGTCTATATCTTTTATGATAAATCAGTTCCTGAAAAATGAATGGGACAGATGACAGATAAAATACTTAGGTGAATTGTCACTATATTTTTGTCACCTCTGCCTTCATTTAAACAACGGCAACATAAAACAGTCGCAGTGTCTTATGCTGTCACAGGATAAATCAATTCCTAAAAAATGTAGTGGACAGATGACAGGTTAAATACTAAGGCCAATTCATGTAAAATACATTTAACAAATACAGGTGAAAAAAATCTGGTGACAATCAGTGTTTTACAGTATTACAAGTTACAATTGTAGTAATTTTTTTCATAAAAAATGTAACCACATTTCTTTGTATTTTTCATCAAATGCATTGCTAATTATATACATTGGATCACATAGATTTATATATTATTAGCATAATAATGTTGTATTTTTCTTTCAGTTCCATTTTAATCATGACTATAATAAATTTTCAAAATAATCAAATAATCATATGAGAAAAAACTGAAAAATGTTATTTTAAAAGCACTATATTTTACTATAAATTAAAAATTAATTTATAAATATGCGTACCTGAGAGGCTTGGTTATCAGGAACAGGAAATTTCTACCACTTTTGCAACCGCTCTCAGCAAGTGGTGCTGTTTCCTTCCCATGGGAAGACCCAGAGCCAAGTATCCGCCTTTAAATGTCCTTTCACAGTTCTTCCGCTGAAAATCTCTGTGAATAACTTGCCGATCGCCTCAAAGGAATGGAAGTTGCCTCAAAACAGGCTCAATTTCGCCTCCGTGACTAAGAATCAAACTTCCTCAGGGTGTAAACTATTGAATAGAACCAAAAACTTCTCGACAGGATCACTCATCACATGCTTATCTGTTTCATTCTTGCGGAAATTTGTAAATGGATGCGATTTAAGCCATTCAGACAAAGCATAGCCAAGTGCAGAAGAAACGTCTATCTCTCCTTCACTGTTGTAATGGTAAATCGAGTCAAAGTCAGAGACGATCTAGCCGAACAGGTATTTGCAGCCAGTTTTGGACTTCATTAACTCTTTCTCATTCTCGAGAAGCATAGAAGTGGTTTTTACAACAAACAGATTGAACAGTCTGTGCTACTTTTCTGGTGCCATATTGCCAGGAAGAGCCTCGATCCGTCCCTCTGAGGACGAAATTCAACTTCTGAAAGAGAGCAATCTTGTCCAATATTGGACTGATCATCAGGTGATGTTTTTTCAGATACTTGTCGACGTGAGGAGGGATTTCCCGACGCCTGCAAATAATATGCAAAAGCATCTAGTAAAAGAATCAACGACAATATATACCGTGAATGTTTTTTCATAGCAAAGGAGGTTTTTTCGCTGTTATTGTAATAATGATGTCAATGCATTTACATTATGCATGGCGGTTTGAGTGAGTTTTTAAATCTTTATTGACAAAACTGCGAGCACAAAAGACCGGTTTTCGTCCATGAAATCTCTGTTGCTTAACGGAAGCCCCACCGTTTTTTTTAAAATGGCTATCTATTAATTGAAGATTTCATTGAAAAGTTCCTGCGAGGCTAATGAATAACGATTATTTTTTTGAGAAGATGTGCCTCCATAACGTCGCCGCTTCTCTCCTCGTTTTGGAGAGATGTCAAGAGAATTTATTAATATTTTATGAAAAATTAAGCAGAAAATATTTCATTCTTTGTAAATCCCCAAGTTGTCTTGCTGGAGAAGGTAGTAGTAGTCGATGCCTTTGTATTGGCCTTACAATTCCTTAAGATTGGAAATTATGCTTTTTTTGAATGTTCATCATTATCGCAAATTGCAATTCCTTCTTCCGTGATTTCAATCGGAAATTAATTCAACAATAGATTTATAGAATTTGTGCCAAGATTTATATAATTATCTATATGGAGTATTAAATATCCAGAAAATCGTAAGATTTGTGAAATCGAAGAATATTCATACTTTTGCCAGAGATTTCTTGTCTGTTATTATTGATTAAATGAAGAATGTTATAATTGGGATGTATTATTAGAAAAAAATTGGGATTTTCAAGCAAAGATTGCTATACATGCTATGAAAGTTACTTTGCTTATTGTGAACAATCTAGTGTTGAATGTCTTCCATTTTTTTATCTAATATACTGTGCATCATTATGCCCCAAATGTAATGGATACTCATTTCGTAAATGGGAATTCACTAGCACTGGTTTTAATTAAGGCTATTTCTTCAACACTATCTAAACATTTATTTAAAATGTGCATAAAATTGTAAATCACGTGCATGTAAATGCAATCAATTAATATCGTGAAAGATGGAATTACAATTTAATGAAAAAAGATATTTCTTGATTTAAATAAAATAAAATAAATAAGTCAGAGAATATAAAAAACTAATTTTATTTAAAAATAATTGGGATAGTATCACTTTTAAAAACTTTTTTCACTTAAAGTATCACTTTTTGAGAGAGAAAAAAAAATCAGTAACACTAATTTGCTTTTAAAAAAATATTCAGTAACACTTTTCCTCTGAAAAACATATCACTCTAAATTAAAAAAATGTTAAGTGCTGCAGCTTTGGTAGTAAGGAAACTTCAAAAAAATATATATTGATTGGCATCAGACAAAGATTATTTCTGTGCAAGCTCGCCTCCAAACAAGGTTTTTATTTGACATATCAAATTACAATTATCCAACACATCTTCAAAAAATGCTTATAAATTAGTGGTTATTATAGACAATCGTTTTTGTTTTTTATTTATTTAATCCTAGACGCGAATCTCTGTGTTTTCAAATCAGTGATTAATATCGAATAATCAGATTTCAGACTCCCACACTCAGATACGATTCCATATCTCTTTAAATATTATTCTCCATCGTTTTTTACGTATGGTACATGTATTAGATGTTACATATACTAGTTTAAAAATATTGAATATTTCAATAATATTCAATAAAAAATGCAATAAATAAAAAAGAAATTGCAATAAAATTATTCTTTATAAAATGTTAATTTCAATTATATCATTTGTATTTCTTTTTTTCTTTTTTTAAAGGAGAAATTAAAGTTTTTTGTTCTGGAAAATTATAAACGTACTTTTTACGAATTTGTTAAAATGTAAACGTGCAACATTAATAAAAAATGTATCAATAAATGAATAAGCATTTTTTAAATGCCAACATCCAATTAATTACTATTCTTTTTATTGTATTTCATCAAAATATTGCAATTTAAAATTTTTTTTTGATTTAAATATGTGGTTCAGATTATAATTTGAATTGTTTATGCCTAAAATTAGTTTATTTTACCTAATAAAATGTTTTATTGCTACAATATTCAATTTTTTCGATAAATTATAGGAGTTATATAAAAATATTATATTGATTAATTAAGAATTCATAAAAAAGAAAAGAGATACGGAAAATGAAATACATTGTGTGATCAAATTTAATAAGGAGGAAATGATGAGAAATAAAAATAATGATTATGAATAATGAAATGATGGTGGAAAAAAATGATGTAATGTTCAAATTTATTATTATATTTGAGTAATATTTACAAATGAATCATTTCATTTGCACAAAGACTAAATATATTTGGAAAAAATAAAAAAATGATGATGGAAAAGAAGAAGAAGATGATGATAGAGAAGAAGATGATGATGATGATAGAGAAGAAGAAGAAGATGATGATAGAGAAGAAGAAGATGATGATGATAGAGAAGAAGAAGATGATGATGATAGAGAAGAAGAAGAAGAAGATGATGATAGAGAAGAAGAAGAAGAAGATGATAGAGAAGAAGAAGAAGATGATGATAGAGAGGAAGAAGAAGATGATGATAGAGAGGAAGAAGAAGATGATGATAGAGAAGAAGAAGAAGATGATGATAGAGAGGAAGAAGAAGATGATGATAGAGAAGAAGAAGAAGAAGATGATGATAGAGAAGAAGATGATGATGATAGAGAAGAAGAAGAAGATGATGATAGAGAAGAAGAAGAAGAAGAAGAAGATGATGATGATAGAGAAGAAGAAGATGATGATAGAGAAGAAGAAGATGATGATGATAGAGAAGAAGAAGAAGAAGAAGATGATGATGATAGAGAAGAAGAAGAAGAAGAAGAAGAAGATGATGATAGAGAAGAAGAAGAAGAAGAAGATGATGATAGAGAAGAAGAAGAAGAAGAAGATGATGATAGAGAAGAAGAAGAAGAAGAAGATGATGATAGAGAAGAAGAAGAAGAAGATGATGATGATAGAGAAGAAGAAGAAGATGATGATGATAGAGAAGAAGATGAAGATATAATGATAATAACGATAATATTATGATGATTATGATTATAATGATAAAGATGAGGATGAGGATAATAACGATAATATTAAAGAATAATAATAAGATGATGATGAAATTGGATGATAATAATAATTACACAATTATTTATACAACAATATGAATGTGATTATAAGCGTTTGAGATTGTTAACAGAGTTTTTCGAGATAATGATTTTCAATTGTGTATTTACTTCAAACTAAGTATATAACTCTTATTGGACATATTAATTTAAATTGTCTGTCTTGTATTATTTAAGATGTTACTGGTATCAAGATGCAGAACATGTCGATTTATATAAGGAATAATATTTTGGTGGAAATGTGATGTGAAAAATAATGACTGGAAATGCAATAACTATTTTTTTATCACCATATTTTAAATATATATAGCCATTCTTTAAGTTGATGGTCATTTTAGGTTGATAATAGTTAATATTAACATATTTTTTTAATTCAAAATTCCCAGTACCGATCAAAATGAAAGAATCTTTTCTTTCAAAAAATGGTCATTGAGCAATTAAAGCCATGAAAAATAGTAAAGCATAATATTTTATTGATGCATATGTTTAATGAATATTACTCAAGATAAACGATCTATACAAAAGATCTTTTAACCATTCTAAATGGTCATTCTAAGCAACATATTTTCTTCTAACTTCAAGCTTAATTAATGATTTTGTTAGTCCATATAAGTAGCTTCAACTATAGTAACCATTCTTGTTAGTTTCTATACACTAATGAAATATGTAAGTATTTATGCATTATGAAAAGGGATAGATATCTGGTAAAAAAGAATGAGGTCCTCAGTTATATAAGGAGACAAAAAGAGGCTGTTACTTGTAGATGCTTGAAATGTATTCTATCATCATTAGTCTCTCGCTTGAAAGGTCACTATGATGAACTTACCTCCCATTCAAATCCGTGAGATTCCCACCAAGCTGCCCAATACTGAGGAAAACATACACTTGTTACGCATGTACTTCATGAAGATATTTAACAGCATCCTCCCCACAACATACCTCATGGGTCTCCTTTAGTATCTCTTTTCAAATATCTTAATTATGTATATATTAATTAAAATCAGGCTTATAATCATGAAAATAAGCGAATTTAATGATTTAAATTATAAAGAAAATTATGTTAATATTAATATCTCAAATGGAGCTATATCGAACTATGAGGGATCTCCCAAAGAAGCATAGAGTTAGTTGAATCAGTATCAAGGATTTCATTGATAAGAAGTTTCAAATATACTGTAAATGATTTAGCATATATGAATAATATAGATGTACTTAATAAAAAGATTAATCAAATGGTGGAATGACTCGCATACAAACGATGAAACAATAGCAAATAAAATGAATACTTATCTTACGGATGATGAAACAAATGAGTTTATAGATGCACTCAAATGCAGGATTGAGATATTAGATGCTAAGAACACGAGTTTAAAAACTATGATAACTGTTTTTGAAGCAAGAATTGCTGTTGAATAGAAAAAATTTCAGATAGTGAATGGAGTTCATTTTATACTGAGTATAAAGAATATCAATATGCAAAAAATGTAAAATATTCATATTTTGTGAATGACGTGCATAATTACTTAGAAATAACATTAATGTTCAGCAAAATTGTATGTAATCAATTGTTATTCATATTTTATGATAATGATAATAAATAGCATTATATATTGTATGAAAAAATTGATTCAGGTGCACCTGTTTGTGGCCGTATTGAGGCGTTTTATGGGCAAGAGATTGGTTCAAGTTCTTTATTACTTCTAGGTTCATCATTAAAAATTTCATACTCAGGCCTTATAATTCTTAATCATGATGATAGAGTAGTAAACAGAGGCTTATTTATAAATGGCATTAGTCAAAAAAATAATTACAAATGACATTAGTGACATCACAGGTGCAGTTGGATCTGGGAGACGGTTTATAGCTCACTGTTTAATGTATACAGCTAGTAGCACCTATTTACTAATATTGGAATATAGCAAATAATATAATATAATGTATCACAGCATTATAATAGTATATTGTTAATGATACTTTATCTTTAGAATCAATTTGGCTCTATAAGAACCTTAGAAGAATGAGACTTTATGTTGATTTATTAGACTAAAAATTCTTCCATTGATATTTTTGAACATAATTATACTTTGATAAGTATTAATGTATTTAATCAAATAAGTTAATGAGTAATAATTTGTGCCTTTAAAGCCAATCTTCATCCTCTCATGTTAAATATTCAAAGATAAATATATTAATAACCATATACAAAGATAAAGTACTGAAATTTTACTATCAATTAAATATCTTAAATCCATCCAATTGTTAGACATATTTTAATCAAAACACTCATTAGTATTTATTATTAAAAATAAAACTATAAATAATTTGCAAAGATTTAGTGGATTAAAATTTTTTTCATATCGTTAAAAGTTAAATAAATAATATAAATTGTTTTCAATATTTTAAATCATTTTATTTTTACTTTTTGAATATAATATTTCCCTGCATTTTATTATAACATCTCTAAAAAAGTGCCATTCAAAAAGTTACCTATTGAAAATAGTTTAATGTTTATGTGATTGAACAACATGACCATATGCGTCAATTCTGTTTTTCCTTTGAACTAATGATGTTATATCCACAGGGATATCGTTATTTGTTTGTATGATACCATCAAAATTAGGGTATTCAATATTGTGAAAAACCGTTTGGTAATTTGATATAAAGAATCTTGGATGAACCCAGGACGTCCAATTATAATTGAATTTACTAGCAACTGCAAGAAGATGTATACATACCATTCCTGTATCATGATAAAATTTACATAAGCATATTGGAACTTCAGCAGGACAAATGATGACAGTGCATTTTGAATTCAGATCATTATCTTTAACAACTTCATATTTGAATTGTGAAATTGGAGTTTGATGCACAGCTAAATGCTGAGCAACCGCCAGAGCGTAACTTAAGTATTCTCTTGCGCATTCGGTAAGGATTCCTTTCTGAAAGCATAAATCTTTAAGTGCAAAAAAACCGATATCATAAATATGTTGAAATATTTCAAAAGGCTCTTTGTTTTTCAATTTAAGTTTTGCAATTGTAGCATTAAAAGACTCGACTGCAGTTGAAGAAATATTTTGATCTCTTGGAGCCTCGTTTTCGAACCTAGAGATTTTGCTCCATCTGTTCCTCTTATTTAAGTAATCACTCAACTCATTTTCATTTTCGATTATGCTTTTCTTTTTCGTTTGATATTCATATGAAGTTTGTGATTTTACTAGTGACATGAATTCTTTTATACTTTTTTTACTTTTGAGATGCTTGGAGATATGATATGAACAAAGTAAACTTGTAATTCCAACTTTTTCAAAACTGCGAAATAATTCACTTGCATCGTCTGTATGACAACTTTTAGTACGATTTAATTCATTACGTAAGAGTGCTAAGAGTATGTCTGTAAAATCACTTTTTTCTGATTGTGCCCATGCAAATCCTAGAGGAATGATTGATCTGTTGCCGGTTAATGCAACTATTGAATATAAATTCCCTTTTGAGATTCCAATTTGGAATCTTGTATCACATTGAACCACGGGGAAAAAAACAGATGACCAAATGAATTGTATTGCATAATTTGGGATGATTATCACGAAATCAATGAAACCTTGTTTGTCTTTATGAACACAACCGTTCCCGCCAGCTTTTTTTATAACATTAACAAGTTCATTCAATTTCCCCCACGATGCTAGTCTATCATTATTAGATATTTGAAAAACAATGTTGTAAAGTCTTCTTATTCTAACTTTATTAATTGTATTGGGTAGTAAACCAAATGATGCATTTATTTTATTCATGTATTCTTTGTTTAATTCTGATGTTTTTCCATATTTATATATAACATCCTTAAGTTGTTTTGTCGAAATTATTACATGTTTTGAACATGTATGGTGTGTTTGTTTATTTATGTGAAAACCATCAGCACACCTTACAAATTCAGCCCTATAATAACATCTTTGTGAACTGCATTTAAATGCAATGATATTTGGGTCATTTGTTTCAATCTGGGTAAGTCTATACCCTTTATTCGCTCGAAATAAGTATGTCTCTGCATTCAATTCGTCTTGGAATGGTGCAAAATCTTCCAGATTATCTTTATTAACAACATCATTTGTATCTTCACTTTCATTTTCTTCTACATCATCATTGCCACTTGCATCGTTGTCACTTGCATCATTGTCACTTGAATCATTGTCACTTGAATCATTTTCACTTTTGCTAGAGTCAGTGGTTACTTTATTGCATTCAAATTTTCCTTCGATGTCAAATGAATTCCAATCTATTTTTTTCTCTTCTACATCTTTTTGAAGGGAGTTTATTACATCTTGCTGCAATCTTTTCACTGGTGGAACTGAAATCAAAAAAGTTTTTTTTGGAATTGATACCAGCTGAGGATTTTTTAATTGCATCATCATTTCATTATTATCTACTCTCTTTTTTTTTTCTTGCTTTTTACATGCTTTGTCAATGATCTTTCTTCCTGGAGGCCTTCCGCGCCTTTTTTTGACAGATGATATATCATCTAATATCTCATCATGATCTACAAAATCACATATTTTAAGGTTTCCAATATCTTTTTCAGATATCATAGAAAAATTGTGATATTTAAATATTTCAATAAGCACATCTTTTGAAATTCCTTTATCAAAATACTTTTTTTGTAGGTAAGAGCTAATTACATTATGATGACATCTTATTGACTCAATTAATGTTTGCTGAAATGATTTATCTTCAGGTATAATTCGATTATCTTCAAGAAAATGAATTATCTCTTGATTATTACCATGTATTGCATAGAGCCATAATTCTGGTGTCATTAGGGCGCCTTTTTTTTGTAAAAATTTGAAAATTTGAAATGATCCAAAAAACGCGACATAGTTTATTAACGTTAATTTCCCGAGGTTTGAAGCTTTAATTAGAAAAAAAATTGGTTTCAAATATTGACGAATTAATTTTTAGATTAATAGGAGTAGTAACGATAGCAGGGGCTTCACTCACGTCTACGCCCGCTCCTATCGCTGATTCATTCAGTCTACCAAAAATTATCATTTTTGTCATCCTCGACCAAATCAGTATATATACCCGCCACAGTCGTGTGACAGCTAATTTAATTAACGAAAACCCCCAAAAATCAGCTGTTTATGTATTTAATTTAGTGCTACTTGTGGCACAAGACTATAGATATATGTCTATATATGACAATACTAATAACGATAACCTAAAATAATGGCTAAATAAACTATTATAATAGGCGAAATCGGCTATATTAATATGAAACTGTTTCTAAACAATTCCATAGCTATACTCATATACGACATTATCGAGATTGTGTCCAATAAAGTAGAACTAATAGTGGCAGATAATGAATGACTATTGTAGCATATAATGAATGACTATATGTATAAACGATGGATTTGGTATGTGAATTACATGAAAATTTTATCCAACTGAAACCAATGACACTGAACACTATGTTATACGATCACGTACCTGAAAAATGGGGGTTTGTTAATGATTTCCGTGATGACGATGATCCATTGAAACAACAAATCGAACCAATACCAACACCAGAAGAAGTCCATGATCCGTCATATATTCGATGGCAGATGTTTGATGAGATACCTGAACGATTATACACTATACAGTGTGAAGGTTACTTCGATAAGAACGGCCATCCATTAGATGATGAAACATCGATTAAACACCTAACTAATGGTGAACCACCAGTAGATATCGATGATGAATTAGAACTTTGTGATGAGAATGGCAATGTAATCGATTATATGGATTATGATGATTATTATTATTGTATGGATCACAACAAGTATGATTTACGTAAGATCACTCAGCAAATCCGGACCAAGAAGTTCATCTGTGAAGCTCCAATCGGTTCTGGTAAATCGACAGCGATTCGTAAATGGATTGCATCACATAGTACAGAGAGGTTTATGGTTATAGTTCCAACAGTGAATATCGCTGAAGAGTTCTATACCAAGTTGAGTGATATGGATGTTAATTCCATTCGGTTGTGTGTTAACGATAATGCGTTTAAAGAGTTTCACAAAGCTGTACACAATGAAGTTAATGTGATTATTACTACATACAACACAGCTTCGAAATGTTTAGGGGATCTAATTGAAGAATATTACATGAACGAACAACGATTAGATTACTTTCTAGTGATTGATGAAGCGCATATGTTACTACAACATATTGGATTGATTGAGATTACTAAAGAGTTCGATCGAGTTGCGTTGATAAGTGCTACTGCTGATGATATTAAACACTTCGCGTGTTTTAGAGATTACATAATCGTTAATCCATGTATCGATAAGAGATACAATCGAAATATATACGTTAACAAGTTGATACCAGATGCTGATGAACAACGAGCTGAGATAGTGAACTTAATTGATACAAAACGAATGAACTACGATAAAGTATTAGTGAAGATCGAAGATAAGAAACAATGTAAGTTGTTGAAAGAGATGCTGATAGATAGATACAAGGTTGCGTTATACACAGGTGATACCAAAGAGATTAAGTTGAATGAAGATGGTTTGTTCGATGAAGATGTTGATGTTGTTATATCTACTTCATCCATACAGAATGGACAGTCCATTAAAGAGAATATTCTATCTGTATTCGTCCAAACATATATCGATAGTGTGTCCAGTGTTAAACAGTTTCTAGGTCGAAACCGAAATCGAAACTCGGATGTATATGTATATGTTCGATATGGTAAACACATGAAGAATAGAAAGTACTCGATACCAAACAACAGATATGAGAGATACTTAAACGAACTGCGTAATACAGCATGGAACCATATGAACAAAACAGGTTGGAATTGTATATTACGTGGGTATGGTCGTGTACGATTCGGTAAATCTGCTGTTGATGATGACGATTCACAAAGTGAAGTTCTCGAAGAGAATGATACTTCGTACTCCGCTACCGCGGATGAACCAGTTGATGATGATGATGAATCTGTTGATGAACATGTCGTTAATGAACCTGTCGTTGCTGAACATGTCGTTAATGAACATGTCGTTAATGAACCTATCGTTGATGAACATGTCGTTAATGAACCTATCGTTAATGAACATGTCGTTAATGAACATGTCGTTGATGAACCTATCGTTAATGAACCTATCGTTGATGAACATGTCGTTAATGAACCTATCATTGATGAACCTATCGTTAATGAACATGTCGTTAATGAACCCATCGTTAATGAACCCATCGTTGATGAACATGTCGTTAATGAACCAGTTAATGAACCTATCGTTAATGAACCTATTGTTAATGAACCTATCGTTAATGAACCTATCATTGATATAGAATTTACTACCAAAAGAGATCTATACAACTATTATGGAATCGATGTTAAGACAATACCAGATGGGTATGAAGTTAATATGAGATACAACAGAGTTAATGGTAAACGAGGTCGAGTATATAAATTGGTGAAGAAGTGAATCGACGATGTGATTCCTTTGTATTTTTCTCGAACTGAAATGACCGCATTAACAGAACTATTCGCATGTGATGATATGAACAAGTTGAAGCATGAACTCGCTATACTCGTCGAATCCAAAGACTATAAAACAGTTAACACACTATTACGTCGTAATCCAAATACATGGAAATTTGATACTCGTGAACTTAACGAAGAGATCCCATGTGATGATAAACACTTCACTAAACGAAAAGGTGTAATGAAGTTCGAGACCAGACCTCGACGTAGAGAACAGAAAGACTAAGACATGATGAGACCGACCAAAACAGCTGATTTTCGGGGGTTTTCATCAATTAAATTAGCTGTCACACGACTGTGGCGGGTATATAAACTGATTTGGTCGAGGATGACAAAAATGATAATTTTTGGTAGACTGAATGAATCAGCGATAGGAGCGGGCGTAGACGTGAGTGAAGCCCCTGCTATCGTTACTACTGATCGAATATGACCAAGATAGAACTGAAGTGAATTCGCTGACGATGAAGAGTAGATGATGTTTATTTTTGGTTTCATATCGATTTGTTCGTGAACGATCCAACTATAACATCTGATGTAAACGATCCAGCTATAACATGATGAGACCAAAAAGATGATCATCATCGAACAAAAACCAACTACAGTAGATGCGTCATGCATTCGATATAAGAGATGAACATACTAACCCGGGATCGTACATCCAATCCCTTATAAAGAGAAACAATATGCATCTACTATAGTTGGGGAACGTTCATTACGAGGATTACATTTGTCGACAAATGCTTCTGTGTTATCTATACCACAAGTAATAGCTTACCCAAGGTGTTTAGTTCGCTATGGGCTCTATCACAAATATGATACAAATTTACACAGAAAATCGGTATATCAGCGAATCGAACTTGCACCTGCAACCGAAGTCCGGAGATGCACTTCATGATCCAACAACTATACCAACACAGCTAGCTAATTATAGTATCGAAATTAACATTTATGCGTTATCTGTGTAAGTTTAATTCCATCGAAATGAGTAAGAACAAGAATCCATCATTTGCAAAGCAAACTCCATACAATGGACAACCAACTCTCGAAGAGTTATACACTACCGATGACTTATCAGTACTTAAACGAGCTATCACCGAGTTAACAACCAAACAAGATTATAAGACCCTCAACACCCTGTTTCGTCGTAATCCAAATGCTAGTAAGTTCGACAGTAGAACACTTAATGAAGATATACCACAATCGACAAAACGATTCACCAAACGTAATGGCAAACTCTGTAATGTATCACGAACAGTTCCACGACAGAGTACTACCAAACCAGAAGAGAGTGACTCATACACATACAAGTCCAGATACTACGATCCACACACCAAATCGTTTAAGTATGTCACTAGAATACAATCCAAGTACTAAGTGAATCACTCCATTGGTAACATATCTATTTTTGATCGGTAACAGTCGAATCGAATACAAATATAAATGGATGGTTCATCATATACAGATACAACATATATGAATACACATCATCGATCACAACATATGCGGATACATCATATACAGATGCAACATATACAGATACACATGCGGATATATCTTATCGAGTACATCATATACAGATACATCATATGCGGATGTAACATATACAGATACATCATATGCGGATACATCATCACATGCGGATACACATTAACGAGTACATCATATACAGATACATCATCATCACATGCGGATACATCATATACAGATGCAACATATGCGGATACATCTTGTCGAGTACATCATCACATGCGGATACATCATATGCGGATACATCATATGAGAGTACACATTATCGAATACGGATACAACATATGCGGATATAACTTATCGATCGATCATATCATATACAGATGCAACATATGCGGACATATCTTATCGATCACATCACATCTAGTATACATCATCGAACACATCTTATCGAATACATCATATACGGATACATATTATCGATTACATCATTAACGAATACATCATCTTATCGAGTACATCTTATCTGATACATCATTGTCGAGTACATATTAACGAGTACGTCATATACAGATACATCATATACGGATATATCTTATCGATCACAACATATCGAGTACATCATATACAGATACACATGCGGATATATCTTATCGATCACAACATATCGAGTACATCATATACAGATACACATGCGGATATATCTTATCGATCACATCATATCGAGTACATCATATACAGACACATCACATGCGGATATATCTTATCGATAACAACACATGCGGATGCAACATATGCGGATACATCTTATCGGATACATCATCACATGCGGATATATCTTATCGATCACAACATATCGAGTACATCATATACAGATACACATGCGGATATATCTTATCGAGTACATCATATACAGATACATCATATCGATCACAACATATCGGATACATCATCACACGCGGATACATCTTATCGAATGCATCATATGCGGATATATTATATGTGGCTATATCATATACAGATACATCATATGCGGATATAACTTATCGATCATATCATATGTGAGTACATCATATACAGATGCAACATATGCGGATACATCATCGGATACATCATATACAGATTATATCAGCACATGCGGATACATCATATACAGATACAACATATACGGATACGCATTATCTATTACATCATATGCGGATACATCATATACAGCTACATCATATGCGGATGCAACATAAACAGATACATCATATGAGGATATAACAGATGTGAATATAAGTGGATGGTTCATCATATGCGGACACATCACACGCGGATACATCACACATGCGGATACAGCATCATCGAATACATCATATACAGATACATCATTGTCGAATACATCACATACGGATACATCATATGCGGATACATCATATACAGATACATCATCATCGGATACATCATCACATACGGATACATCATATGCGGATACATCACATGCGGATACATCATTAATCGATCACAACATATGTGAAATCGATCAGAATCACTCATGAATCACTTCGTTGGTTAGTGGGTTAACTCTAACACGATATGTACCATGTTTAGTAACCATGCGATTTTGATCCATATTTGATACGTTTTTGATCCATTTCGACCATTATATAACGATTCATCTCTTAACGACGAACCATATACGATTCATCTATTTTTGGTCGTTGATGAGTATAATTGGATGGTTCATCATATACAGATACATCATATGCGGATATAACTTATCGATCATATCATACGCGGATACAACATTATCGAATACGTCATCACATGCGGACATATCTGGGCGAGTACATATTAACGAATACGTCATATAAAGATGCGCCATATGCGGATATAACTTATCGAGTACATCATATACAGATACATCTTATCGGATATAACTTATCGGACACATCATTATCGAATATATCTGGTCGAGTACACATTATCGAGTACATCATTATCGATCATATCATACGCGGACACATCATCGGATACATCATATGCGATTACATCATATGCGGATACATCATCACATGCGGATATAACTGGCCGAGTACATCATCAACATATCAACTCACATCATATGCGATTACATCTTATCGATTACATCATTATCGATTACATCATCTAGTACATCATATGCGGATGCAACATAAACAGATACATCATATGCGGATACATCATATACAGATACATCATTATCGAGTACATCATATGCGGATACATCATTATCGAGTACATCATATGCGGATACATCATCTAGTACATCATATGCGGATACATCATATACAGATACAACATATACAGATACAACATATACAGATACACATTATCGAATACATCATATCGATCATATCATATGCGGATACATCATCGGATACATCATCACATGCGGATACAGCATATCTATCACATCATATAGATCACACCATACGCGGATATAACAGATGTGAATATAAGTGGATGGTTCATCATATGCGGATACAACACATGTGAATATAACTTATCGGATGCAACATATGCGGATACAACATAAGCGGATACATCATCGGATATATCATATACAGATACATCATATGCGGATACAACATAAGCGGATACAACACATGCGGTTACATCACGACGAGTACATCATCATATGCGATTACATCATATACAGATACAACATATGCGATTACATCATATGCGGATACAACTTATTCGAGTACAACACATGCGGATGCATCATATACAGATACATCATATGCGGATACAACATATACAGATACATCATATGCGGATATAACTTATCGATAACAACATATGCGGATGCAACATATGTGGATGCATCTTATCGATAACAGTCGATCACTAACAATGAACCAATAACATTCGAATCGGTAACAGTCGAACATCATCATGAACACATCATCAACAATCGTCATCACGATCAACAACTCATTCATCATCAACAATCGCTTCATCACGATCATCATCAATCGATCATCAATCTATCAAAAACTCAATCGTCATCAATCGATCAACATCAATCGATCAACAACTCAATCAACATCAACCTATCGATCAACTCAATCGATCATCATCAATCGATCAACATCAACAGGATCATCAACATATCGATTCATTCATCATGATCATCATCAACTCATTCATCAACAACTCATTCATTAACAACTCATTCATTAACAACAACATCATCATGATCGTCATCAACAGTATCATCAACATATCGATTCATTCATCATGATCATCATCAACTCATTCATTAACAACTCATTCATCAACAACTCATTCATTAACAACAACATCATCAACAACAGGATCGTCATCAACTCAATTATCATTACGATCATCATCAACAGTATCATCAACAACAGGATCGTCATCAACTCAATTATCATCACGATCATCATCACGATCATCATCAACAATCGCTTCATCAATCGATCAATATTAACATCATCATCAACAATCGATCATCAACAGGAACATCAACAACTCATTCATCAATCGATCATCAACAACAACATCATCATCAATTGATCAACAACTCATTCATCAACAAACGATCAACATCAACGATAGGTTCATCAACGACATGTTCATCATCATCAACAATCGATCAATATGAACACATCATCAACAGGATCATCAACATACCGATTCATTCATCATGAACACATCATCAACATATCGATTCATTCATCACGATCATCATCAATCGATCAATAACTCAATCATCATCATCGATCATCATCAACACGATCATCAATCAACAGTATCATCAACATACCGATTCATTCATCAATGAACAACATATCAATCAATCATCATCATCAATCGAACATCATCAACAACGAACATCAACATATCGATCATCATATCAACTCATTCGTCATCAATCGATCCTCATCAATCGAATATCATCAATCGGCCGTCATCAATGAACATATATCGATCAACAACTCTATCATCATCAATCGATCAACAGGATCGTCATCACGATCATCATCAATCATCATCAACATATCGATTCATTCGTTAACGAACATATATCGATTCATTCATGAACACATCATCAACAATCGTCCATCGTCAACAGGATCACTCATGATCATCAATCAACAGTATCATCAACAATCGATCATCATCAACATATCAACTCATTCGTCAACAATCGATCATATCATTAATCGAAATCGATCAGAACCATCATCAAATCGCTTCATAAGTTAACTAGTTAGATCTACCTAGATATCTAACGGTAAATCTAACTATGCAATTTTGATCCATATTTGATACGTTTTCGATACATTTCGACCATTATATAACGATTCATCATCAACAACAGTATCAACTCAATCAACATCAACAGGATCATCAACATATCAACTCATTCGTCAACAATAGTATTATCACGATCAACATCATCAACTCATTCATCATCAACATATCGATTCATTTATCATCAACGAATATATATCGATCAACATCAAACGATCATCATCATCGATCATCATGAACACGTCATCAACAACTCAATCATCATCAACAGGATCAGCAACATATCGATTCATTCATCAATCGAACATCGTCAACAGGATCACTCATGATCATCAACAACAGTGTCATCATCAACATCATCATCAACATCAACAGTATCATCAACAGGATCATCATCAACTCATTTGTCATCAACAGTATCATCAAACGAACATCATCAACAGGATCATCAACAGGATCATCAATCGTCATCAACAACAGTATCATCAATCGATCAACAACTCAATCATCATCAACAGGATCAGCAACATATCGATTATCATCAATCGATCAACATAAACAGTATCATCAACATATCGATCAACATCAACAGTATCATCAACAACAAAAACAGCAGCATCGATCATCATGAACACGTCAACATCAACTCAATCATCATAACGATCATCATCAACATCAAATCATCAATCGACATCATCAACATCATCCTCATCAATCGTCATCATCAACTCATTCATCATCAACAGGATCATCAACAGGATCATCAACAGTATCATCAACAGTATCGATTCATTCAGCATCAACAACATCATCACCACGATCAACAGTAACAGTATCGTCAACAGGATCATCTACATATCAACTCATTCATCAACAACTCATTCATTAACAACTCATTCATTAACAACAACATCATCATCAATCGATCAACAACAACATCATCATCACGATCAACAGTAACAGTATCATCAACATATCGATTCATTCATCAATCGATCAACAACTCAATCATCATCAACAGGATCATCAACAACAGTATCATCACGATCATCATCATATCGGTTCATTCATCAACATCAACATCAAATCATTCATCATCAACAACAGTATCAACTCAATCAACATCAACAGGATCATCAACATATCAACTCATTCGTCAACAGTCGATCACTAACAATGAACCAATAACAGTATCAATATCGGATCATCTATATTCGCATCAGATTCGACTGAAAACAGCTTATTTTTGGATCAAAATCGCATAGTTAGATTTACCGTTAGATATCTAGTGAGATCTAACTAGTTAACTTTGGGAGTGATTCATGAGTGATTCTGATCGATAACGAAGCGTCTGTGATCATAACTTAACGAATCATTAACGATAAACCATGAACGGATCCAACTATACGGTTTCAATCGATAATGGATCATCTATATCCGCATCAGATTCGATTAATAACAAGTCACACACACACACACACACACACACACACACACACACTCGTTCACAGATATTAATCGACGATAACAAAAACTAGATAAGAGATACATTATCGACAATATTAGAGATAACATTATCGGATATATGAACGAATACATTAACACTTACATTATCGACAATATTAACGAATACATTATCGGATATATGAACGAATACATTAACACTTACATTATCGACGATATTAACCAATACCAACTTTACCGACTTTTATCGAGTTTCACATGCGAATCCAATACTGGAGAATCTAGTTTTTGTTATCGTCGATTAATATCTGTGAACGAGTGTGTGTGTGTGTGTGTGTGTGTGTGTGTGTGTGTGACTTGTTATTAATCGAATCTGATGCGGATATAGATGATCCATTATCGATTGAAACCGTATAGTTGGATCCGTTCATGGTTTATCGTTAATGATTCGTTAAGTTATGATCACAGACGCTTCGTTATCGATCAGAATCACTCATGAATCACTCCCAAAGTTAACTAGTTAGATCTCACTAGATATCTAACGGTAAATCTAACTATGCGATTTTGATCCAAAAATAAGCTGTTTTCAGTCGAATCTGATGCGAATATAGATGATCCGATATTGATACTGTTATTGGTTCATTGTTAGTGATCGACTGTTGACGAATGAGTTGATATGTTGATGATCCTGTTGATGTTGATTGAGTTGATACTGTTGTTGATGATGAATGATTTGATGTTGATGTTGATGAATGAACCGATATGATGATGATCGTGATGATACTGTTGTTGATGATCCTGTTGATGATGATTGAGTTGTTGATCGATTGATGAATGAATCGATATGTTGATGATACTGTTACTGTTGATCGTGATGATGATGTTGTTGTTGATCGATTGATGATGATGTTGTTGTTAATGAATGAGTTGTTAATGAATGAGTTGTTGATGAATGAGTTGATATGTAGATGATCCTGTTGACGATACTGTTACTGTTGATCGTGGTGATGATGTTGTTGATGCTGAATGAATCGATACTGTTGATGATACTGTTGATGATCCTGTTGATGATCCTGTTGATGATGAATGAGTTGATGATGACGATTGATGAGGATGATGTTGATGATGTCGATTGATGATTTGATGTTGATGATGATCGTTATGATGATTGAGTTGATGTTGACGTGTTCATGATGATCGATGCTGCTGTTTTTGTTGTTGATGATACTGTTGATGTTGATCGATATGTTGATGATACTGTTTATGTTGATCGATTGATGATAATCGATATGTTGCTGATCCTGTTGATGATGATTGAGTTGTTGATCGATTGATGATACTGTTGTTGATGACGATTGATGATCCTGTTGATGATCCTGTTGATGATGTTCGTTTGATGATACTGTTGATGACAAATGAGTTGATGATGATCCTGTTGATGATACTGTTGATGTTGATGATGATGTTGATGATGACACTGTTGTTGATGATCATGAGTGATCCTGTTGACGATGTTCGATTGATGAATGAATCGATATGTTGCTGATCCTGTTGATGATGATTGAGTTGTTGATGACGTGTTCATGATGATCGATGATGATGATCGTTTGATGTTGATCGATATATATTCGTTGATGATAAATGAATCGATATGTTGATGATGAATGAGTTGATGATGTTGATCGTGATAATACTATTGTTGACGAATGAGTTGATATGTTGATGATCCTGTTGATGTTGATTGAGTTGATACTGTTGTTGATGATGAATCGTTATATAATGGTCGAAATGTATCGAAAACGTATCAAATATGGATCAAAATTGCATAGTTAGATTTACCGTTAGATATCTAGGTAGATCTAACTAGTTAACTTATGAAGCGATTTGATGATGGTTCTGATCGATTTCGATTAATGATATGATCGATTGTTGACGAATGAGTTGATATGTTGATGATGATCGATTGTTGATGATACTGTTGATTGATGATCATGAGTGATCCTGTTGACGATGGACGATTGTTGATGATGTGTTCATGAATGAATCGATATATGTTCGTTAACGAATGAATCGATATGTTGATGATGATTGATGATGATCGTGATGACGATCCTGTTGATCGATTGATGATGATAGAGTTGTTGATCGATATATGTTCATTGATGACGGCCGATTGATGATATTCGATTGATGAGGATCGATTGATGACGAATGAGTTGATATGATGATCGATATGTTGATGTTCGTTGTTGATGATGTTCGATTGATGATGATGATTGATTGATATGTTGTTCATTGATGAATGAATCGGTATGTTGATGATACTGTTGATTGATGATCGTGTTGATGATGATCGATGATGATGATTGAGTTATTGATCGATTGATGATGATCGTGATGAATGAATCGATATGTTGATGATGTGTTCATGATGAATGAATCGGTATGTTGATGATCCTGTTGATGATGTGTTCATATTGATCGATTGTTGATGATGATGAACATGTCGTTGATGAACCTATCGTTGATGTTGATCGTTTGTTGATGAATGAGTTGTTGATCAATTGATGATGATGTTGTTGTTGATGATCGATTGATGAATGAGTTGTTGATGTTCCTGTTGATGATCGATTGTTGATGATGATGTTAATATTGATCGATTGATGAAGCGATTGTTGATGATGATCGTGATGATGATCGTGATGATAATTGAGTTGATGACGATCCTGTTGTTGATGATACTGTTGATGATGATCGTAATGATAATTGAGTTGATGACGATCCTGTTGTTGATGATGTTGTTGTTAATGAATGAGTTGTTGATGAATGAGTTGTTAATGAATGAGTTGATGATGATCATGATGAATGAATCGATATGTTGATGATACTGTTGATGACGATCATGATGATGTTGTTGTTAATGAATGAGTTGTTAATGAATGAGTTGTTGATGAATGAGTTGATGATGATCATGATGAATGAATCGATATGTTGATGATCCTGTTGATGTTGATCGATTGATGATGATCGATTGAGTTGATCGATAGGTTGATGTTGATTGAGTTGTTGATCGATTGATGTTGATCGATTGATGACGATTGAGTTTTTGATAGATTGATGATCGATTGATGATGATCGTGATGAAGCGATTGTTGATGATGAATGAGTTGTTGATCGTGATGACGATTGTTGATGATGTGTTCATGATGATGTTCGACTGTTACCGATTCGAATGTTATTGGTTCATTGTTAGTGATCGACTGTTATCGATAAGATGCATCCACATATGTTGCATCCGCATATGTTGTTATCGATAAGTTATATCCGCATATGATGTATCTGTATATGTTGTATCCGCATATGATGTATCTGTATATGATGCATCCGCATGTGTTGTACTCGAATAAGTTGTATCCGCATATGATGTAATCGCATATGTTGTATCTGTATATGATGTAATCGCATATGATGATGTACTCGTCGTGATGTAACCGCATGTGTTGTATCCGCTTATGTTGTATCCGCATATGATGTATCTGTATATGATATATCCGATGATGTATCCGCTTATGTTGTATCCGCATATGTTGCATCCGATAAGTTATATTCACATGTGTTGTATCCGCATATGATGAACCATCCACTTATATTCACATCTGTTATATCCGCGTATGGTGTGATCTATATGATGTGATAGATATGCTGTATCCGCATGTGATGATGTATCCGATGATGTATCCGCATATGATATGATCGATATGATGTATTCGATAATGTGTATCTGTATATGTTGTATCTGTATATGTTGTATCTGTATATGATGTATCCGCATATGATGTACTAGATGATGTATCCGCATATGATGTACTCGATAATGATGTATCCGCATATGATGTACTCGATAATGATGTATCTGTATATGATGTATCCGCATATGATGTATCTGTTTATGTTGCATCCGCATATGATGTACTAGATGATGTAATCGATAATGATGTAATCGATAAGATGTAATCGCATATGATGTGAGTTGATATGTTGATGATGTACTCGGCCAGTTATATCCGCATGTGATGATGTATCCGCATATGATGTAATCGCATATGATGTATCCGATGATGTGTCCGCGTATGATATGATCGATAATGATGTACTCGATAATGTGTACTCGACCAGATATATTCGATAATGATGTGTCCGATAAGTTATATCCGATAAGATGTATCTGTATATGATGTACTCGATAAGTTATATCCGCATATGGCGCATCTTTATATGACGTATTCGTTAATATGTACTCGCCCAGATATGTCCGCATGTGATGACGTATTCGATAATGTTGTATCCGCGTATGATATGATCGATAAGTTATATCCGCATATGATGTATCTGTATATGATGAACCATCCAATTATACTCATCAACGACCAAAAATAGATGAATCGTATATGGTTCGTCGTTAAGAGATGAATCGTTATATAATGGTCGAAATGGATCAAAAACGTATCAAATATGGATCAAAATCGCATGGTTACTAAACATGGTACATATCGTGTTAGAGTTAACCCACTAACCAACGAAGTGATTCATGAGTGATTCTGATCGATTTCACATATGTTGTGATCGATTAATGATGTATCCGCATGTGATGTATCCGCATATGATGTATCCGTATGTGATGATGTATCCGATGATGATGTATCTGTATATGATGTATCCGCATATGATGTATCCGTATGTGATGTATTCGACAATGATGTATCTGTATATGATGTATTCGATGATGCTGTATCCGCATGTGTGATGTATCCGCGTGTGATGTGTCCGCATATGATGAACCATCCACTTATATTCACATCTGTTATATCCTCATATGATGTATCTGTTTATGTTGCATCCGCATATGATGTAGCTGTATATGATGTATCCGCATATGATGTAATAGATAATGCGTATCCGTATATGTTGTATCTGTATATGATGTATCCGCATGTGCTGATATAATCTGTATATGATGTATCCGATGATGTATCCGCATATGTTGCATCTGTATATGATGTACTCACATATGATATGATCGATAAGTTATATCCGCATATGATGTATCTGTATATGATATAGCCACATATAATATATCCGCATATGATGCATTCGATAAGATGTATCCGCGTGTGATGATGTATCCGATATGTTGTGATCGATATGATGTATCTGTATATGATGTACTCGATAAGATATATCCGCATGTGTATCTGTATATGATGTACTCGATATGTTGTGATCGATAAGATATATCCGCATGTGATGATGTATCCGATAAGATGTATCCGCATATGTTGCATCCGCATGTGTTGTTATCGATAAGATATATCCGCATGTGATGTGTCTGTATATGATGTACTCGATATGATGTGATCGATAAGATATATCCGCATGTGTATCTGTATATGATGTACTCGATATGTTGTGATCGATAAGATATATCCGCATGTGTATCTGTATATGATGTACTCGATATGTTGTGATCGATAAGATATATCCGTATATGATGTATCTGTATATGACGTACTCGTTAATATGTACTCGACAATGATGTATCAGATAAGATGTACTCGATAAGATGATGTATTCGTTAATGATGTAATCGATAATATGTATCCGTATATGATGTATTCGATAAGATGTGTTCGATGATGTATACTAGATGTGATGTGATCGATAAGATATGTCCGCATATGTTGCATCTGTATATGATATGATCGATCGATAAGTTATATCCGCATATGTTGTATCCGTATTCGATAATGTGTACTCTCATATGATGTATCCGCATATGATGTATCCGCATGTGATGATGTACTCGACAAGATGTATCCGCATATGTTGCATCTGTATATGATGTATCCGCATGTGATGATGATGTATCTGTATATGATGTACTCGTTAATGTGTATCCGCATGTGATGATGTATCCGCATATGATGTATCTGTATATGTTACATCCGCATATGATGTATCTGTATATGATGTACTCGATAAGATATATCCGCATGTGTATCTGTATATGTTGCATCTGTATATGATGTATCCGCATATGTTGTGATCGATGATGTGTATTCATATATGTTGTATCTGTATATGATGAACCATCCATTTATATTTGTATTCGATTCGACTGTTACCGATCAAAAATAGATATGTTACCAATGGAGTGATTCACTTAGTACTTGGATTGTATTCTAGTGACATACTTAAACGATTTGGTATGTGGATCGTAGTATCTGGACTTGTATGTGTATGAGTCACTCTCTTCTGGTTTGGTGGTACTCTGTCGTGGAACTGTTCGTGATACATTGCAGAGCTTACCATTACGTTTGGTGAATCGTTTTGTCGATTGTGGTATATCTTCATTAAGTGTTCTACTGTCGAACTTACTAGCATTTGGATTACGACGAAACAGGGTGTTGAGGGTCTTATAATCTTGTTTGGTTGTTAACTCGGTGATAGCTCGTTTAAGTACTGATAAGTCATCGGTAGTGTATAACTCTTCGAGAGTTGGTTGTCCATTGTATGGAGTTTGCTTTGCAAATGATGGATTCTTGTTCTTACTCATTTCGATGGAATTAAACTTACACAGATAACGCATAAATGTTAATTTCGATACTATAATTAGCTAGCTGTGTTGGTATAGTTGTTGGATCATGAAGTGCATCTCCGGACTTCGGTTGCAGGTGCAAGTTCGATTCGCTGATATACCGATTTTCTGTGTAAATTTGTATCATATTTGTGATAGAGCCCATAGCGAACTAAACACCTTGGGTAAGCTATTACTTGTGGTATAGATAACACAGAAGCATTTGTCGACAAATGTAATCCTCGTAATGAACGTTCCCCAACTATAGTAGATGCATATTGTTTCTCTTTATAAGGGATTGGATGTACGATCCCGGGTTAGTATGTTCATCTCTCATATCGAATGCATGACGCATCTACTGTAGTTGGTTTTTGTTCGATGATGATCATCTTTTTGGTCTCATCATGTTATAGCTGGATCGTTTACATCAGATGTTATAGCTGGATCGTTCACGAACAAATCGATATGAAACCAAAAATAAACATCATCTACTCTTCATTGTCAGCGAATTCACTTCAGTTCTATCTTGGTCATATTCGATCAGTAGTAACGATAGCAGGGGCTTCACTCACGTCTACGCCCGCTCCTATCGCTGATTCATTCAGTCTACCAAAAATTATCATTTTTGTCATCCTCGACCAAATCAGTTTATATACCCGCCACAGTCGTGTGACAGCTAATTTAATTGATGAAAACCCCCGAAAATCAGCTGTTTTGGTCGGTCTCATCATGTCTTAGTCTTTCTGTTCTCTACGTCGAGGTCTGGTCTCGAACTTCATTACACCTTTTCGTTTAGTGAAGTGTTTATCATCACATGGGATCTCTTCGTTAAGTTCACGAGTATTAAATTTCCATGTATTTGGATTACGACGTAATAGTGTGTTAACTGTTTTATAGTCTTTGGATTCGACGAGTATAGCGAGTTCATGCTTCAACTTGTTCATATCATCACATGCGAATAGTTCTGTTAATGCGGTCATTTCAGTTCGAGAAAAATACAAAGGAATCACATCGTCGATTCACTTCTTCACCAATTTATATACTCGACCTCTCTTACCATTAACTCTGTTGTATCTCATCTTAACTTCATATCCGTCTGGTATTGTCTTAACATCGATTCCATAATAGTTGTATAGATCTCTTTTGGTAGTAAATTCTATATCAATGATAGGTTCATTAACGATAGGTTCATTAACAATAGGTTCATTAACGATAGGTTCATTAACTGGTTCATTAACGACATGTTCATCAACGATGGGTTCATTAACGATGGGTTCATTAACGACATGTTCATTAACGATAGGTTCATCAATGATAGGTTCATTAACGACATGTTCATCAACGATAGGTTCATTAACGATAGGTTCATCAACGACATGTTCATTAACGACATGTTCATTAACGATAGGTTCATTAACGACATGTTCATCAACGATAGGTTCATTAACGACATGTTCATTAACGACATGTTCAGCAACGACAGGTTCATTAACGACATGTTCATCAACAGATTCATCATCATCATCAACTGGTTCATCCGCGGTAGCGGAGTACGAAGTATCATTCTCTTCGAGAACTTCACTTTGTGAATCGTCATCATCAACAGCAGATTTACCGAATCGTACACGACCATACCCACGTAATATACAATTCCAACCTGTTTTGTTCATATGGTTCCATGCTGTATTACGCAGTTCGTTTAAGTATCTCTCATATCTGTTGTTTGGTATCGAGTACTTTCTATTCTTCATGTGTTTACCATATCGAACATATACATATACATCCGAGTTTCGATTTCGGTTTCGACCTAGAAACTGTTTAACACTGGACACACTATCGATATATGTTTGGACGAATACAGATAGAATATTCTCTTTAATGGACTGTCCATTCTGTATGGATGAAGTAGATATAACAACATCAACATCTTCATCGAACAAACCATCTTCATTCAACTTAATCTCTTTGGTATCACCTGTGTATAACGCAACCTTGTATCTATCTATCAGCATCTCTTTCAACAACTTACATTGTTTCTTATCTTCGATCTTCACTAATACTTTATCGTAGTTCATTCGTTTTGTATCAATTAAGTTCACTATCTCAGCTCGTTGTTCATCAGCATCTGGTATCAACTTGTTAACGTATATATTTCGATTGTATCTCTTATCGATACATGGATTAACGATTATGTAATCTCTAAAACACGCGAAGTGTTTAATATCATCAGCAGTAGCACTTATCAACGCAACTCGATCGAACTCTTTAGTAATCTCAATCAATCCAATATGTTGTAGTAACATATGCGCTTCATCAATCACTAGAAAGTAATCTAATCGTTGTTCGTTCATGTAATATTCTTCAATTAGATCCCCTAAACATTTCGAAGCTGTGTTGTATGTAGTAATAATCACATTAACTTCATTGTGTACAGCTTTGTGAAACTCTTTAAACGCATTATCGTTAACACACAACCGAATGGAATTAACATCCATATCACTCAACTTGGTATAGAACTCTTCAGCGATATTCACTGTTGGAACTATAACCATAAACCTCTCTGTACTATGTGATGCAATCCATTTACGAATCGCTGTCGATTTACCAGAACCGATTGGAGCTTCACAGATGAACTTCTTGGTCCGGATTTGCTGAGTGATCTTACGTAAATCATACTTGTTGTGATCCATACAATAATAATAATCATCATAATCCATATAATCGATTACATTGCCATTCTCATCACAAAGTTCTAATTCATCATCGATATCTACTGGTGGTTCACCATTAGTTAGGTGTTTAATCGATGTTTCATCATCTAATGGATGGCCGTTCTTATCGAAGTAACCTTCACACTGTATAGTGTATAATCGTTCAGGTATCTCATCAAACATCTGCCATCGAATATATGACGGATCATGGACTTCTTCTGGTGTTGGTATTGGTTCGATTTGTTGTTTCAATGGATCATCGTCATCACGGAAATCATTAACAAACCCCCATTTTTCAGGTACGTGATCGTATAACATAGTGTTCAGTGTCATTGGTTTCAGTTGGATAAAATTTTCATGTAATTCACATACCAAATCCATCGTTTATACATATAGTCATTCATTATATGCTACAATAGTCATTCATTATCTGCCACTATTAGTTCTACTTTATTGGACACAATCTCGATAATGTCGTATATGAGTATAGCTATGGAATTGTTTAGAAACGGTTTCAGATTAATATAGCCGATTTCGCCTATTATAATAGTTTATTTAGCCATTATTTTAGGTCATCGCTATTAGTATTGTCATATATAGACATATATCTATAGTCTTGTGCCACAAGTAGCACTAAATTAAATACATAAACAGCTGATTTTTGGGGGTTTTCGTTAATTAAATTAGCTGTCACACGACTGTGGCGGGTATATAAACTGATTTGGTCGAGGATGACAAAAATGATAATTTTTGGTAGACTGAATGAATCAGCGATAGGAGCGGGCGTAGACGTGAGTGAAGCCCCTGCTATCGTTACTACTATAGGTATATCATTTGAAATGATATATGATTGAAATTCTTTGACATTATTTTTTTGAATTAACACACAAATGTCACTATCATTTTCACCTATTTTCCTTGATTCATAAAAACTATCAGGCAACTCATTACCGTTTTTTTGAATCCAATCATCTAGCATACCACTATGCGGAAACCATTCTTGATCTGAATAAGGCTTCAATTCAGGATAAAAAAACTGTGGATAATTAGCCTTAATAAATCTTTCAGTTATTATTTGTTTGCAAACATATTCGTCAAATATTAATATTTTGTTTTCAACTAAAAATAGTATAATTCGTTTATTGCTTTTGAATATATCAAAAATATTTGAATTAGTAAAACTTTGAGTGATATTTTCTTTAAAATGCAATAATAATTTATCAATTTTGGCGAAAAAATTGATATTTCGGTGATGATTGTTGGATATTTTGACAATCAATACTAATATTAATTTGAATTCGTTAGTATGTTCAGTTATTTTTTCTTCTTCAAATATATCTTGAATGATTTGAAAATTTTCTTCAATATCTTCGTCGTTATCAAGAAAATTTAAAAGGCTATAGTGTATCTTTTTCATTTCGTCTAATATGATTTGTTCATGGGTTATATCTACGGAACTTTGCAGATTCATCAGAATTTGTGAAATTAGGCCAATTTTTTTTTTTAAAAAAAGAAATGAAATTACCGACAATTTACGATTTATTTTTTATCAATAATATAATTAATATGATTTAATTACTAGTAAAATGATTTATAAATTTTTTAATTGAGAATTTGCGAGATATTTATATTTTTCAATATTTTGTTGGATAAGCACTCTTATTTTTCATTATTATCTTTTTGTTCTTCTTCTTTGGTATCGTTGTCATCATTCCATTCTTTTTTGTCATCATAATCATCATCTTCTTATTCTTTGACATCATAATCATCATCTTCTTATTCTTTGACATCATAATCATCATCTTCTTATTCTTTGACATCATAATCGTCTTCTTCTTATTCTTTAACATCATAATCATCTTCTTCTTATTCTTTGTCATCATAATCATCTTCTTCTTATTCTTTGTCATCATAATCATCTTCTTCTTTTTCTTTGTCATCATAATCAAGATCATTTTCTTCTTTATCATCATAATCAGAATCATTTTCTTCTTTGTCATCATAATCATAATCATTTTCTTCTTCTTTATCATCAAAATCATAATCATCTTCTCCTTTGTCATCATAATCATCATCTTCTTCTTTATCATCATCTTCTTCTTCTCTTTCTCTATCATCATCATCTTCTTCTTCTCTATCATCATCTTCTTCTTCTTCTTCTTCTCTATCATCATCATCTTCATCTTCTTCTCTATCATCATCTTCTCCTTCTTCTTCTCTATCATTATCTTCTTCTTCTTCTTCTCTATCATCATCTTCATCTTCTTCTCTATCATCATCATCTTCATCTTCTTCTCTATCATCATCTTCTTCTTCTTCTTCTTCTCTATCATCATAATCATCTTCATCTTCTTCTCTATCATCATCATCATCATCTTCTTCTTCTCTATCATCATCATCTTCATCTTCTTCTCTATCATCATCTTCTCCTTCTTCTTCTCTATCATCATCTTCTCCTTCTTCTTCTCTATCATCATCATCATCTTCTTCTTCTTCTCTATCATCATCATCTTCTTCTTCTCTATCATCATCATCTTCTTCTTCTTTTCCATCATCATCTTCTTCTTCTTCTCTATCATCATCATCTTCTTCTTCTTCTCTATCATCATCATCTTCTTCTTCTTTTCCATCATCATCTTCTTCTTCTTCTCTATCATCATCATCTTCTTCTTCTTCTCTATCATCATCATCTTCTTCTTCTTTTCCATCATCATCATCTTCTTCTTCTCTATCATCATCATCTTCTTCTTCTTCTCTATCATCATCATCTTCTTCTTCTTTTCCATCATCATCTTCTTCTTCTTCTCTATCATCATCTTCTTCTTCTTCTTCTCTATCATCATCATCTTCTTCTTCTTCTCTATCATCATCATCTTCATCTTCTTCTCTATCATCATCATCATCTTCTTCTTCTTCTCTATCATCTTCTTCTTCTTTTCCATCATCATCTTCTTCTTCTTCTCTATCATCATCATCTTCTTCTTCTCTATCATCATCTTCTTCTTCTTCTCTATCATCATCTTCTTCTTCTCTATCATCATCATCTTCTTCTTCTTCTCTATCATCATCTTCTTCTTCTCTATCATCATCTTCATCTTCTTCTCTATCATCATCTTCTTCTTCTTCTTCTTCTCTATCATCATAATCATCTTCATCTTCTTCTCTATCATCATCATCATCTTCTTCTTCTTCTCTATCATCATCATCTTCATCTTCTTCTCTATCATCATCATCATCTTCTTCTTCTTCTCTATCATCTTCTTCTTCTTTTCCATCATCATCTTCTTCTTCCTCTCTATCATCATCATCTTCTTCTTCTCTATCATCATCATCTTCTTCTTCTCTATCATCATCTTCTTCTTCTCTATCATCATCTTCTTCTTCTTCTTCTCTATCATCATCTTCTTCTTCCTCTCTATCATCATCTTCTTCTTCTTCTTCTCTATCATCATCTTCTTCTTCTTCTCTATCATCATCATCTTCTTCTTCTTCTCTATCATCATCATCTTCTTCTTCTCTATCATCATCATCTTCTTCTTCTCTATCATCATCTTCTTCTTCTTCTCTATCATCATCATCATCTTCTTCTCTATCATCATCTTCTTCTTCTTTTCCATCATCATTTTTTTATTTTTTCCAAATATATTTAGTCTTTGTGCAAATGAAATGATTCATTTGTAAATATTACTCAAATATAATAATAAATTTGAACATTACATCATTTTTTTCCACCATCATTTCATTATTCATAATCATTATTTTTATTTCTCATCATTTCCTCCTTATTAAATTTGATCACACAATGTATTTCATTTTCCGTATCTCTTTTCTTTTTTATGAATTCTTAATTAATCAATATAATATTTTTATATAACTCCTATAATTTATCGAAAAAATTGAATATTGTAGCAATAAAACATTTTATTAGGTAAAATAAACTAATTTTAGGCATAAACAATTCAAATTATAATCTGGACCACATATTTAAATCAAAAAAAAATTTTAAATTGCAATATTTTGATGAAATACAATAAAAAGAATAGTAATTAATTGGATGTTGGCATTTAAAAAATGCTTATTCATTTATTGATACATTTTTTATTAATGTTGCACGTTTACATTTTAACAAATTCGTAAAAAGTACGTTTATAATTTTCCAGAACAAAAAACTTTAATTTCTCCTTTAAAAAAAGAAAAAAAGAAATACAAATGATATAATTGAAATTAACATTTTATAAAGAATAATTTTATTGCAATTTCTTTTTTATTTATTGCATTTTTTATTGAATATTATTGAAATATTCAATATTTTTAAACTAGTATATGTAACATCTAATACATGTACCATACGTAAAAAACGATGGAGAATAATATTTAAAGAGATATGGAATCGTATCTGAGTGTGGGAGTCTGAAATCTGATTATTCGATATTAATCACTGATTTGAAAACACAGAGATTCGCGTCTAGGATTAAATAAATAAAAAACAAAAACGATTGTCTATAATAACCACTAATTTATAAGCATTTTTTGAAGATGTGTTGGATAATTGTAATTTGATATGTCAAATAAAAACCTTGTTTGGAGGCGAGCTTGCACAGAAATAATCTTTGTCTGATGCCAATCAATATATATTTTTTTGAAGTTTCCTTACTACCAAAGCTGCAGCACTTAACATTTTTTTAATTTAGAGTGATATGTTTTTCAGAGGAAAAGTGTTACTGAATATTTTTTTAAAAGCAAATTAGTGTTACTGATTTTTTTTTCTCTCTCAAAAAGTGATACTTTAAGTGAAAAAAGTTTTTAAAAGTGATACTATCCCAAAATAGGGATAGTAATAATAATTTTGGAAGAATAAATCATCCAATTTGAATTGATCATCGAAATCATAAGGAAAATAATCAGAAAACTGGTTATCATCAATTCTTTTTTGTTCATATTTTTTGGGTTGATTTGAATAAATATTCCATAATCGAACGATGCATAACCACCTATTTCGAACATTATAAGAAGTTCTTCCTTTGAAAAATTTTTCAAGGATTTTCCATTTTGGTCCAAAGATCTTATATTTTTGAATAAGCAAATCATCTTCTTCTGCACTCCATTTATCTTTCATTAAATTTGATGCTAGATTGTAATTCCATCTTTCACGACATTGACGTACAGAACGATTAGGCATGAAAGTAGATATAAGTTGCCAATTTTTATCACCATATTTTTTAACTAATTCTCGAAGTTTTTCATCTTCTTCTTGCTTTAAATGACATACTTTTAGAAACTCCAGTTTTTGAAGTTGATTCTTCTTTGATAACATTATTTAACATGATTTGATGAATTGATTTTCAATAGTAATTTATTTTTCATATCAATAATAACGTTGATCTCAGTAACTTTTTGAATGGTTTATATCTGAAAAAGTTATCCTTAAATTCATTCACTCAATTTACAATTCTATAAAAACAAGACTTTTTATTCTTTTCAAAATTAATAATAATAATAAAAAATAAAAGAAGTGTTCATTTAAATTGTCAATGATCTTTAATCGTTAATAAAAACAGTTTTTTTTTTTTTTTTTTTTTTGATTGAAATATTTTCACAAGTATTTTAGTTCGCGTTGTTTTAAATAGAAATATCTATTGAATTCTTTTTGAGAAAGATGTGAAGTAATTGGAATAAATTCATCACGCGCGAAATCGATGATATAACACTCATTCAGATATTGGCGACAGTTTTCTCGTGAAAATTTTAGATTATTTTGGTGACAATGTTCTGCGATATATGAAAATGCTTCATTATAGCTGTAGAATCGATTGTTTCCTGTATCTCGAACATTTAAAGGAATCAGGTTGCGAAATCTTTGATTTTTTTGATTTTTTTGTTTCATTTGATTCTTCTGTTTCTTTGGGATATCATACTTGTAACTAGGAAGTTTATCGATCAATTTAGCAAAACCACTTTTATACCTTTTCTTTCGTTTCACATCTTCTTCATTTTGTAAATTATTTTCTGACATTTGAATATTATTTCTATTTATATTTCGATTTTCTGCTTCTGCTTCTGGATCTGTGTCTGTGCTTTGCCCATTTCTTTGCACATTTCGTGGATTCTCTTTTTCTTTTGTAATTTCTTCATCTTGATGATCTTCAATAATGTGCAAATTGGATAACATTAATACAAAATGTACTAACAATCATCTCAATTTATTTTTTCTTTTAAAAAGTTCCATATGATAAATCTAGAGATTTATTTTGAAAAGGCTTTTTACAAAAAGCTCTTTATATCAAATTATATTTCATGATTTTATTAATTAATTTAAATTATTTTAATATTATTTTTATGAATATAACAATAATAATTAAATATATATTAATTTATTTCTGTTTTTATTATAGTTATTTTATTATTTTTCTCAAAATATTAACAACAATTTTTTGAACTTTTGATAGTTTTATCAAATTTCAATGTTTCTTCAAATTTTTTAAATCATCTCACAAATTTGAATTAAAATTATTCTAACTATCTCCAAAGTCTTACACCTGTTTCACTTTTGTAACGGAAAATTCCACTTTCGTGACGGAAATTTTCACTTTCGTAACGGAAATTTTCATTTTCGAAACGGAAATTTTCACTTTTGTTACGGAAAATATGAAATTTTCATGAATATATGATCTTTGTTATAAAAATTTGTGATTTTAAAGTTAACATCTTTTATTTAATAAAAAATGATTATTCATTCAGAAAAAATTCATCAACAAAAATATGCAATATATAATAATCTCTTCTTTAAAAAAAATTTATTAAAATAGCAAATTTGTATAATTTATTTAATAAATTATATATATATGAAGAATTAGTGATTTTTAAAACGAAAAATATTATTTATTATTTGATCAATCTTAAAAAAAAATTTTCCATAAAAAATGAAATCTATGGCAATATTAGTTGTTATTATACTAAAATTCATAAAAATATTTGAAATGCTTTATATTTTCTTACGTTTTTGTATTTTCCGTTACGAAAATGAAAATTTCCGTTACGAAAGTGAAAATTTCCGTAGCAAAAATGAAAATTTCCGTTACGAAAGTGGATTTTTCCGTTACAAAAGTGAAACAGGTGTATTTATTTATATAATAACATAACGAATCATATATAACATAAATTTTTTTTTCTAACTTTTTTTTTGAAAATTTCAATTTTCTTAATTATTCTTCAATTTCCAGAATAATACACTTAGTCCTACATTCTTAATACTTTCCCCTATAAGCCTATTAAATTATATTGTGAAAAATTCAAAACATATATATTCAGATGACAAAAATTTCATCTGATGTAATCTTTTTAATACCGTTATATATGCATACCAGTAAGTATCCTAAATATTCCATTTCATTTTGACAATTCAAACCTTTTCAGGAAAAAATTATCAAAAAAAAAAAAAAAAAAAAAAAAAAAAAGTGAAAGACTTAAAAAAACCTCAAAAGAAAGCAAAAGATGTGGAGCTCAACATCCAAAAAGAAATTAAAAATAGCAGCCTTGAAAAATTTGGATATCAAGCTTTAGTCCAAAACATCAATGGGAAAACAGCTACTATTGATTTTTTACCAAAAGAAATTGTTGGACAACTCAAAAAACCAATTTCACAAAGGAAGTAATCGTTTTAAAAAATTAATGCTTATTTTTAGAGAAAAACATCTTGAAAAAGGATCATTATTTTTTAATTATTATTTCTTCATCATTTATATTGGCAAAATGTTTTTCAAAATTTTGTTGAATTCAAATATGAAAATCATTTCTATGAATTTTCATGCTTGTACTCATCAATTTCAAGACATTCAGAAAATAGTACCTATGTTTATTTTACCTTTTGCTTTGATATGCTACTTCAGTTTTAAAGGACTTTAAAAAAATATAAAAACAATTCACATTCAAAGAATTTATCATTTTTATTAATATTGATCATTTTGAGCATGAATTCTGCCAAAAAGAATTAAATATGGTGGAGTTTTTAGAATTGATTCCATCTCATCAATAATATCGTTAATCTCTTTTTCAATTCTCTCTGTGTTTGTAAACAGAATCCCAATTATTTCTTGTAGAAAACTTGTCAATGAGATTATTCTTATATTGCTTGAATTCAAATGAATAACTTTTCTTTCGTTATCATTGTCAGTATTTTGATTTACTAAATTTGAATCAGATTCATTTTCAATCTCATTTTCATCATTACTCACCATTGGTCTTTTGAATAAGATGAGTTTTTCATCAATGCAATTCGAATCATCATTGTCATTTACATCGGAATTATTATCAATTTTATTAATCAAGTCATTATACAAGACAATCTTGCTAGTTGTTGTCATTTCATTCGAGTTGGAATCATTTTTTTCCCATTTCGAATTTTCAATTCTTTCTCTATTGAATAAAGGACAGTTCAAAATGAAGTCTTTGATGTTTGAAGTTTTATCTCGATTGTCATTTTGGAACTTAAATGAATATGAATCATTATTGTCATCATTTTGCTTTAAAACATTTAAGATTAACTTCAATAAAGCATTCAAAAAGTATTTTTTAGCACTTTCATTGTAGAATTGCTTTTTTGTTTCTTCTTCTTCTCTTTCTCGCTTTATATAATAATTCGTTAATTTTAAATCTGTCAAACAAATGATGAATGCCTGAGAATCATTTAAACGATCATCATAATCAATGACTTCTTCTTTGAACACAATTGGGTTATCATCGTATTCAAATGCATTTAAATAATGAATTATTGATTGATCAATATCATTATCTTGTTCATAAAGAAAACCCAGATTGAATTCAGCAATTGCTGAATGATTTTTAGATGCTTTATCATAAAAATATATTGCATTTTTTTTATCATTTCTAAAGTACTGATAAAGAAGACCTAAGTTGTTCTGTGCGATAGGAAATTCACCACAAGCTGAGTCTTTAATTAAATTAAAAGCTGTTTCAATATCTTCAAAATAACTCAAAAAGATTAGTCCCTCATTATTAAGAGCTTGATAATAATGTTTATTTTTTTTTGTAATATTTTCAATAAACATTCCATCATCACTTTTAATAATTACTTCAAAATCGTTTTGATTTTCTATACATTTTGTATAGAGTTCAATTGCTTGACTTATGTCATAATCAACATTTTTAACATTTTCATATTGTAATGCTTCAAAAAAATAAGCGTTGAAGTTTTCTTTCTCGGCTGCTGAATGGAAGAATTCAAATGATTTTTCATAATTCTTTTCAACTCCCAGTCCTTGATAATATAAAAAGCCTAATCTGACCATTGCTTCTGAATATCCTTCTGATGTAGATAACTCGAAATATTCTTTTGATTTTGAAATATTCTTTTCGACACCTTTGCCATCAAAATACATTTCTCCTATTTGAAGAAGCGCTTCTGGATTCTTTTTCATTGCTGATTTCTCTAAATATTCTTTGGCTTTTTCATAATCAATCTCAACACCTAAGCCATAATAATATAACAAACCTAATCTCATATTTGAGCATCCAATATTTTCTTTGGCTGCTTTTTCAAAACAATATTTCGCCATGCTGTAATCTCTCCTAGTACCAAGTCCTTTCTCATAAATAATTCCCAAATAATAAAATGCATCGATGCTATTTAGTTTTGCTGCTTTTGTGAATAATTCTTTTGCTTTTTTAAAATTTTGCTTTACTCTATATCCTTGATAATATATGACACCTAACGAATAAAGTACTTTATCATTTTTATTTTGATTCGATTTATCTAACAAAGCAACTTCTTTTTGAAAGTCATTCCTAAAAATATTCAATACTCCTAAAATACGAGATGCATATTTTTCATCTAAATTATCTGAAAGTATATAATATTTGATGGCTTTGGCAACATCACGCTCTACTCCTTCTCCAGTATAGTAAAAGTCTCCTAACAAAGTATAACAAAGAGCATTATTTTGCTGACCAGCCAATCTTAAATATTTCCTTCCAATTGTGTAATTTCGAGTTAGATTGGTATTATATATGTATTTAGATGTATTACCAAAAATGATATCTTTAATATTTTCATGTTTGGCAACATTGAAAATGACAAAGTAATAAATTTGGTCAATCATATAAGAATCTACTTTATCTTGTTTCAAATATGATAATTGAAAAATTACATTTTCAATAAACATTTGAATCATTTCTGTTACTTTTTCATTTTGCTTAATTTGTTTAAATACAAATTTATCATTGAGATAAAAATTAAATAGAAGATATTTCAAAATGTTTTGAATTGGTTCTAAAGATGCTCTTTCTTCTGGTTTTTCTTTGATGCAAATTTCACACATATGCTGAATTGAATATGTAATTTTTATGTTTCCAAGTTTCTCTAAAAGTTTTTTGATTATTTGACCAAATGAATAAATATCTGTTGGAAATGAAATAGTTGCATTTTCAATATTTTGTTCTGGAGATGCATAAATACCAGAACCAAAGTCTTTAGTAAATTCTACTCCTTCAAGATCCCTGATTGTTTCAAAGTCATTTATATAAGGAACAAAATCATGATCAACCAAAATATTTGATGGTTTTAAATCTCTGTGAATCAAATTGTTCGATTTCAAATGGAACAAACCTTGATATAAACGACAAATAATTGTGAATAAATTAATTTTGTTTATATCAATCTTTTCAATAGAATCATTTGATAAAAATTCATAAATAAGATCTGATACATTCTCATTGTATTTTGTGTATCCATAACATCGCGTGAAACAACGATGCGAATAATTTTGGATAAAATTTAATTCACGATCTTTTGATTTGACATCATCTCTAAGAAATTTCTTCTTTACAAAAAGACGTAAATTATCAACATGCATTACTAAATTTATTGTTGAGCTGCCTCCTGAATAAAGAGTCCTTAAAAAGATGAAATCTTTTTCTTTGAATTCAATCAATTCATTTTTTTCTTCAATTTCCTGATTTTCTCTACTTTTTTCTTCAGCTTCTTTTAATATACTATCCAAATGATATGGCAATATATGCAATCCACTTTGATTTTCTTTTTTAAATAAAAAATCCACTTTTTTTTTGAATTTGCTTTCAAATGATTCCGATTTTTCTTTTAAAGAGAAAAATGATTTATCTTTAAAAAAATTTGACGGACAATAAAATCGGCGTATCAAATAACATATGACTGGATCAATGGTTATTTCAACAAACCTATTCTTTTCCATTTTTGGAAAGAACGAACGATGAAAATTTTCAATTTCAAGACTAATATTTGCATCTCTAGGTTCGTTCGTATTTATGCTTGTTCCATTTATTTCTTTGAAAATATCATTAATGGATGTTTCTGAAACCGACTTAATAATGATGCAGATCTTCTCAACACAAATGACAAAATCACTGATATCGTTATTATCATCAACAAAAAAAGTAGAGGGAATCTTATAATAAGTAATGAACATGTAATCATTTAGGAAATCAATCATATTTGCGATAAATGATTTTTTATTGGCTTCTACTGAATTATTTGCATTAATATATTTAAAATCAAATTGATCATAAATATTAGAGACTAAGGAAAAAGTCTTAGCTTTTTTAAAATTCCATGATTTATATATTAAAAACAATTTAATTTTAAAAAATCCTGAAAAAACGCCAAAGAAATCTCTATTTAAAAAAATATTTGTTTTTTAAAATACCAATTTTTTACGATTATTTTGAAGTGAAAACAAAAAATCGATAAAATTTTGAATAAATTGATTTATTTCAAAAATAAATATAATTTTGAAAAAACTTGTTGTTGCATATTTGCAATGGTTTTTGTTATAAAAAAAATAATTTTAAAACAAATTTTTTTTGCGTAAATTACAATATACTATTTACAAAAACCAATAATAAAAATATTCAAGGTTATCAATATTTTAATAAATTGAGAAGAATGAAAATTATCTCTAAAACTTTGGAAATAAAAAAGAACAACTTCTTTGTTTCTAAGAAAGTACAATAATATGTGAGCACGACAACCAATCATAGCAATCTTTTATGAACAATAATTTTTTTCTTTTGAAATATTTTATTTCTATTTTACATTTTTGTAGAGCACATATCCTGCAAACCTCACAGCAACAATAAAGTTATATCAATTTTTACTCATAATTACATCTAATTTATGAATAAAAGCATTTAAAAATAATTGCAAATAATTTGTAATCATAATATGAGCAATTTCTTTAATTTTTTAAAGTTATATTTGCACAAAAAAAAATTATTTTAAAAAAGATATTTAAATGGCAAATACTTTTTGTAATCAATAAAAAAAGTTATTTCAAAAAAATTGCAAATTGAAACAAAAGAATTTTTTTTGTGAAAAAATTAATTTTTTCAAAAGATGACAACTTTTTTGCAAATGTAATTCTTTTTGGCCAAAAAGTTATTATCTGAAAAAACTCAATTTAATTGAATTACTAGTATTTTTTCTAATAAATACATTTAATGCAAAATATCGTTGGAATTTTAAAATTAAAAATAATTTTGATAAGTCTCTATTGGATATCAATGGATTTTTTATCTGATCTTTCATAATTTGGAAAATATCTGGAATTGGCGAAAATTTAATCTCACCAATTCTTTCCATTTAAAAAAGTGACTTAATTGTGATTAGAAATAAAAAATAAAGAAAATTTTCAACTTTATTCATTTTGCCAAATACAAACTTTTTGATAAGACGTTGCAAATTGAATAAAAATTTTTTGGTGATGAAAATTTTTATTTATTTTGGCAAAATTTTATGGTGAAATCTAAACTAAGAGCTCTAATATTTTATCTGGGGACTATTTAACTTTTTAAACTTTTTTCACATCACAAGTGAGTTTTTTTTTGAAAGAGGCATATCAACCAAAAAAAAGCTCTCAAAAAGTGAAGGTAGAAAATAAGATAAGTCCAATTATAAAAGATTAATATAAAAAAGAAGAATGTATTTATGATCTTTGGAATCCAATTATTTAGTTTGTATAATAAAAATTAATAGTTTTTAAGTAAAAAACGTCAATTTTGATTTTTCATTTTATCCAGAACTGTAGACACTAAACCGTTTATAATTTTTTCAAAATTTTGATTTCGAAAAACGATTGATTTTGAATATTTTATATTTATTGTTTGAATTTTTATTAAGCACAAATATAATAAGATTTTTAATCTATTAGATTTATCATAATTATTGTTTTAAATGAGAAATTTATGTTTTTTAAAATCAGAATTGAGAACTTTACATGAATTCCTCTCAATTTCAAATCTTTCTTTTCTCTCCAAATTCATAACAAATTTTTGAAATATTGATAAAATCATCGTTATTATATATGCATTTTCTGATGGCTAAATTTCACTGAATTTGGTGCGCTACATTTTTCGTAATAGAAATATGTTTTACTTATTTTTGTTAATTTTTTAAAAAATATAAATTTCTAATGATGATTATCAATATCCAATAGGATATTTTATGTTTTGGAGCTTCATTTCATCAAATGATCAAAAAATTACATATCATTTTTTATTGACAATAGCTAAGTCCAACTTTATTAGGCAATAAATTCCAATTTATACCAATCAAAAATCAAATATATGATATTTTTTATGATATAAATGATTAATAAAATGCTTTTTATAGAAAAGTTTTAACAAAATTATCCAAGGTTAAAAATTTGCCTATTACGATCAGTATTTGAATTCAAAAGTCATCATTTTTTATAGTAATATCTTGTTTTCTAGCGCATTAAATATATCATAATTAATAGTTTAAATTTATTATCTGTTATTAAGTAAAATATTTTAATTATAATCATATTTATTACAAATTCGCTAGTTTCGACTCTTCTTTTTATCCACTCTATATAAATATAAGATCCAAGATCCTTTACATTTATTACTTAATAATATTAACAATTTACTAATAGTTTTTATGATTACTCTATACATTCTTTAAATATCTAAACATAAAACGTCTTATTTTTAAATAACTATGATACTAATCATAATTTATTTTTTAATCAATATAAAACAACCATTTTAATAATTATATTGGGATTTTCTTTTATACATTTCAATATACATAAATATTATACTTTCAATTCAATTGATAGTTCATTGAAAAAATAAAATATAATTAGTGCTCAAAATATGATTTTTAGAGGATTTATAGAACTTATTACTACTAAGATGATGTTGATGTGATTCAAGAACCACTTTATAAAGAATTTCCTTCAAACATGGTTCTTGGATCATTTTTATCAGGAAAATAAAATAATTCTTGCATCAAATGGAATAAAACCATGTTCTCGGACTGCTTTCTTTGCAAAGCAAGCTGAAATATTACCAAAAGTAGAAAAGCTGGGTACACAATCAGCTCAAGATGAAATGGACGAATCAGTATCTTTAAATCATACCTTTTATTCACAGGATTCAAGGTGGAGTTCACAATTCAAGGGCCTTGAAAATACGAATGCTCTCATTGACAAAGAAACGGGAAAAGTTGTTTCTTTTCACAATACAATAAAATCACGTTCCATGAGAGAAACTGAATACAATGGTTCGAGCAACATGATGGAATCTAATGGATTGAAATTCATTGCAGACGAACTCAAAGAAAGATTCGGAGACCAAGAATTATCTATATGCCACGATAGCGAAAATAAATCACCGAAAGTATTTGCTTCATCAGGATTAAATGCAATACATCATCGAGACGGAGGACATGCATTGAATTCAATAAAAAATGCATGGAAGAATTTCAAAAGTGATTTTTCTAAAATGCACCATAAACGTCCATTCGGCAGTCTCGATGAAAGAATTGCAATTTTTGCAGGTTACTTGTTATAAAAAGTTGAAGATCCAGCAACCAAAGTTTCGTTATGGCTCAATGCTCCCAATCATTTTGTGGGTGATCACCGTTTGTGCAGTCATCCACGAAAAACAAGAGGACGACCTCGCAAAACTCTCATTGATCAAAATGATGACTTCGAAATTTGGCAAGAAGAGCATGAATCTGAAAGATTTTAGAGGGATGAAAGCTGAAAAACAAAGGAGAAAAAACAAAAAGAAATTGAAAAAAAGATTGACTCCAAAATATCCTCCTGGAGATTACAAAGATGGCTAAATTAATAAATAAGTAAATTTTAATATTAATATTTCATATTTTTTATCATTTTTTTATGTTTAATTATTATGTTTTCAAATTTTTATAAATTTTTATTTAATTTTTTTTCCGGGGTTATTGTTCCGGGTTGGTTGTTCTTACAAAATATTCAATATCAATTTATTTATCAATAAAATTAATAATTCATTGTAGAAAAAAATTATAACTTTTTTTTAAAAAAAAGAAAATAACATTTTTATGAATTGTATCATTTTTTTAAATAAGAAATTTATATTTTTAACTAATTTCAAAATTAAAGAAAAAGTTGTTTTTTCTTTCCATTTAATAATTTTAATTTTTATTTGGATTAAATAATATTATCATATTACCAATTATATATTTATATTATAAAAAATATAATAAATAATATATTCTTATATTGTCATGATATATTCCATTTTGATTGAGAAAAAAATAGTTAAACTGCCCCCTTAAAAAAAGATAATTCAAAGAATTTTATTTTTAATTTCAAGTATTTATTTTTTATAAGTATAATAATATAAAAATTTTTCAAATAAAACAAAGAAGAAATTTTGCTAAAATATGTGATTTTAAATGGAAAAAATAATAAAATTTTAAAATTTTAAAAATAGGCAAAATTGAAATTTGAATAAAATAATAAATTCATGAATATATATAAAAACAAAAAAAGAAATTATATTATTTTACTATTATTAATATTAAAAAATATCATAATATATATAAAATTATAAAATAATATTGAATAATATTTATATACAGATATATAATAAATTCAAATATTGAAATGAGTAAAGAAAAAGTTTACAAATATGAAAGAAAGCCAACCTAAGCTTACATCAAATATTAAGCCATTAACACCAACAATTCGAAATGAAATACCAAATCCACGGAGTATGAGCAATCGAAGCATATCAAAACAACAACAAGACGACAAACATATTCTCAATATCGAAAATTATCAAATATTTAAACCAGCTAAAGAGAGTAAACTATCGCGAGTATATTTTGTTAAAGATAAACGTACTAACAAAAAATATGCAGCTAAAAGCAGTCTTCAAGAACAAGATCCGCAACAACAATTATTTATATTACGCGAAATCAATATTTTAATGCGAATTCAGCATCGCACTATTGTTGGATTTGAAGGAGTTTCATTCCTAGATTTTGAAAAGCATGATAAAATCACAATTTTCATAAATTACATTGAACGAGGCTCACTTGCAGATCTTTTAAATGACGAACGTTTGTCACTTTTACCAATTGAATACGACGATACGAGCCGTCAAATTATTCTCGTTGGAATTTCATATGGCATGAATCTTCTTCACAAGAACAACATAATTCATCGAGATTTGAAAGCAGAAAACGTTTTGATTGATAACGAATTTAAACCGCATATAACCGATTTTGGTCTTTCAAAATTTTTTGATCCAATGAATTCACAATTTCAATCAATGTCATGTTGTGGAACTATCGAATACATGGCACCCGAAGTTATTGATGGTGAAGGATTTAATACGAAAGCAGATGTTTATTCATTTGGAATTTTGATGTACGAAGTTGTTACAGGTTTACGCGCTTATTGTAATAATAAGAAAGAATTAGATATTTTTCGTTTCATGAGAAAAATCAAAGATGGAATGAGACCAGAATTTCCAAAAGGTTATCAAATCAATGATTCTATTAAAGAATTAATTAATCGATGTTGGTCGAGAAATCCGAAAGAACGTCCAACTTTTTCAGAGATTTACAAAATGTTGAGTTTGACCGATTCAAAATATGTAGATTCATATTGTTTAGAAGGCGTTAATAAAGACGAATTATCATTATATATTGATGAAATAACAACAGAATGCGATGATAATAATGATGATAATAATATTGAAAATGAAAATAACAAATTAAAAATTGAATATTTAAAATTGAAGAAAGACAATGAGCAGATGAGTAATATGATTTTAAAAGCCCAAAATGAAAATTTGAAATTAAAAAAAGACAATGAACAGATGAGTAATATAATTTCAAAAACACAAAATGAAAATTTGAAATTAAAAAAAGACAATGAACAGATGAGTAATATAATTTCAAAAACACAAAATGAAAATTTGAAATTAAAAAAAGACAATGAACAGATGAGTAATATGATTTCAAAAGCTCAAAATGAAAATTTGAAATTGAAGAAAGACAATGAACAGATGAGTAATATGATTTCAAAAACACAAAATGAAAATTTGAAATTAAAAAAAGACAATGAACAGATGAGTAATATGATTTCAAAAGCTCAAAATGAAAATTTGAAATTGAAGAAAGACAATGAACAGATGAGTAATATGATTTCAAAAACACAAAATGAAAATTTGAAATTAACAAGTAACAATCAGCAATTACAAAAAGAAATAGCCAAAATGAATGAAATAATTTCAAATTTAAGAAGCAAACAAAATGAAAATAAAATTTTCAATAATCCAAACAAAACAACACAAGAAAAGATACAAATCAAAGATCAAACTAAAAATAAAGAAATAACAGAAATATCACGATTACCGCAACTTCATAATATTAAGACATCCACATCAACAAATGAAAAACATAAATTATCTGAGGCAGATCTTATGAAAGAGTGTGAAAATATTCTAAAACAAATAAGTCTAGGAAAATTAACAAGAGTTCGTCTTCCTCGAATAAAAAAAATTCCAAATAGTTTTTTTTCTTATCAAACAAATTTGAAAGAAATTGATATTCCTTCTTCTGTAACTTCAATTGGAGAAGATGCTTTCTTTGGATGTTCATCATTAACACAAATCACAATTCCTTCTTCTGTAACTTCAATTGGAAATTATGCTTTTTCTGAATGTTCATCATTAACACAAATCACAATTCCTTCTTCTGTTATTTCAATTGGAAATTATGCTTTTTCTGAATGTTCATCATTAACACAAATCACAATTCCTTCTTCTGTAACTTTAATTGGAGAAGATGCTTTCAGAGGATGTTCATCATTAATACAAATCACAATTCCTTCTTCTGTAACTTCAATTGGAAGAGGTGTTTTCTTAAAATGTATGAAATTAGATAAAATAAAAATTATTCCATGCAAAGAAAGGAGAATTAACTTTATTGAAAATAAAATTCTCTATAAAACAGATCCAACGAGTGAAATTTATGATACAATTTTGTGGATTAATCCAAAAGTTAAAGAAATGACCATTCCATCATTTACAAAAACAATTGGAGAAGATGCTTTCAGAGGATGTTCATCATTAACAAAAATCAAAATTCCATCTTCTGTAACTTCAATTGGAGAAGCTGCTTTCAGAGAATGTTCATCATTAACACAAATCGCAATTCCTTCTTCTGTAACATATATTGGAGAAGCTGTTTTCTATGGATGTTCATCATTAACACAAATCACAATTCCTTCTTCAGTAACTTCAATTGGAAATTTTGCTTTCTATGGATGTTCATCATTAACACAAATCACAATTCCTTCTTCAGTAACTTCAATTGGAAATTTTGCTTTCTATGGATGTTCATCATTAACACAAATCACAATTCCTTCTTCTGTAACTTCAATTGGATATTATGCTTTCTCTGGATGTTCATCATTAACACAAATCACAATTCCTTCTTCTGTAACTTCAATTGGAAATTATGCTTTCTCTGGATGTTCATCATTAACACAAATCACAATTCCTTCTTCTGTAACTTCAATTGGAGAAGATGCTTTCTCTGAATGTTCATCATTAACACAAATCACAATTCCTTCTTCTGTTACTTCAATTGGAGATTCTGCTTTCAGAGGATGTTCATCATTAACACAAATCACAATTCCTTCTTCTGTAACTTCAATTGGAGAAGATGCTTTCTTTGGATGTTCATCATTAACACAAATCACAATTCCTTCTTCTGTAACTTCAATTGGAAATTATGCTTTCTCTGAATGTTCATCATTAACACAAATCACAATTCCTTCTTCTGTTACTTCAATTGGAAATTATGCTTTCAGAGGATGTTCATCATTATCACAAATCACAATTCCTTCTTCTGTAACTTCAATTGGAGATTCTGCTTTCAGAGGATGTTCATCATTAACACAAATCACATTTGAAATTCCTTCTTCTGTAACTTCAATTGGAAATTCTGTTTTCTCTGGATGTTCATCATTAACACAAATCACAATTCCTTCTTCTGTTACTTCAATTGGAAATTATGCTTTCAGAGGATGTTCATCATTAACACAAATCACAATTCCTTCTTCAGTAACTTCAATTGGAGATTCTGCTTTCAGAGGATGTTCATCATTAACACAAATCACATTTGAAATTCCTTCTTCTGTAACTTCAATTGGAAATTCTGTTTTCTCTGGATGTTCATCATTAACACAAATCACAATTCCTTCTTCTGTAACTTCAATTGGAGATTGTGCTTTCTCTGGATGTTCATCATTAACACAAATCACAATTCCTTCTTCTGTAACTTCAATTGGAAATTTTGCTTTCTATGGATGTTCATCATTAACACAAATCACAATTCCTTCTTCTGTAACTTCAATTGGAAATTATGCTTTCTCTGGATGTTCATCATTAACACAAATCACAATTCCTTCTTCTGTAACTTCAATTGGAAATTATGCTTTTTCTGAATGTTCATCATTAACACAAATCACAATTCCTTCTTCTGTAACTTCAATTGGATATTATGCTTTCTCTGGATGTTCATCATTAATACAAATCACAATTCCATCAAAATGCAACATAAAAAGTCTTGGACTCAATCCAAATACAATAATTAATGTCATTTAGTTAAATTTTATTAAAATTAGTTATATAAAAAACATTTATTTTTAATTTTGTTACTCCAATTTCCAGAATTAAAGAAAAGAAATGTATTGCTAAGTATGTATGGTTGGGCCATGATATATGGGCAAGATGGTGACAAACTCATTTTTTTCATCATTAAATTTTTTCCAAATAATTTCATAAATCAATTATTTTCTCAGCAAAATAACTCTTATATAATTGTATGTTCAACATCAGACTCATTTCAAACTCTTCTATTATATAAATTTATTAATAAAATTATAATATGAGCAAATAGCTTAATTATTTTTTTTTTAAATTATGATAAAAAAAATATGTAATGTAATGAAATAAAAGTGTGTCTAATAAAGCATTTAAACCAATTTAGATGATTTTCTTTTGAATTATATTATAATATATCAATTCATTTGAAAATAAAATTTAAATATTAAAAGTCTAACCACCGTATATGTCAAAAATGTTCTCTGAACTACCAAATATATTGTTGTTTTTAAACATACACTTATTTTACGAACTATTAGTTGATATTTCGTATATTTCCCTTCTTTCAATGCTTGGATATTTTCTAGATCTTAAATGAATTTGATTATTTGAAAAAATTAAATTTGAAAATTTTCCATTGGATTGATCTATATATATAGATCCTGTATAAATGAAACTACCTTTATATCCTTTATAATTTGAATATATTATATTAACATGCAAATTTACATTTTAAAAAATCTATTATTGAAGAAAAAAAATTAAACGGGGAATCGTATTTTTCTACACCACTTTTTGAAAACTTTTAAACTTTTTGAATACTTTTTTATACCTTTTTTATTCAATTTTTGCTAAATAATGCATAAATATATAGTTCAAATAGCTTCCCGATTCATCCAGCAATTCAAGGAACCTGATTCGGCTTCGCGCATCCTCGTGGTGATCACTGGTGCGAATTTTCCTGAAAAATTATGTAAAAATAAAAAAAAAATAAATCAAAAAATTACGATTTTTTTGGTTAATTTTCTTAACAGAGTAAGTTAAATTTCACCTTAAGATGGTGGTTTTTTACTTTCCATGAGTAGCTACTCATGGATAGAAAAAACATTCAAAAAGTGGCGTAGAAAAAAACGATTTTCCAAATTAAACTATCACAGTGATGATAATCTATTTCTGAATAATTAGCTTTGTCAATATTCATGGTATTTTTATTATTATTATCATAAACAAAAAAATTAAATTTGCCTAATATAGGAACTCATAGAGAAAAAATGAATATTATCTCTCAGAATATCTTAAATAAAAAAAAAGATCATCAAGATTTCATCCATGCTCCTTATGATTCATTCTTGTTAAGAAACATATTGGTCTAAGATTTAAATGTACTTTGAATGATTTTTTCATGTAAATTAAAATTTCCAAGATTTTAATTATTTCCAGTTGGAAAAATTTTTTTCATATCTGATTATCTCACATGCCTCTCCCCCCACCGCTCCTGCATATCTGATTATCTCATTTTTCAGTGAGAATTCTACGTTGATCAAATTCAACACTCGAACTTCCCCAGAAATTCTTCTTAGTCTCACGACTCCAGATGTGTTGATCAATGTAAGCAGGAAGGAGTCTGAAGTCTCCGTCTGTTGGACTTGAAAGTTTTGGTGCAATGATTGTAGCTCCAATTAGTGTTGCGTTTTTAGTCTTGAAAATAACGTTTCCTGCAGATATAATTCCGCCTTGTTTTGGTGATCTTGTTTCAACTTTCGTTGTTTGTCTGCGACGTTGTTGGAAGACGTAATCTTCAGTGTATGAAGGTTCGTATTTGTAGTCGTTGGCTTCTACTATTACGCCACCTTTTCCAGCAATCATGTTTGTTCCATGTTGATCGATGTTGTTTAATTTCATTTCGATTCCTTATTTTGCTTGATAGGTCGATGAATGAGTGTCTCGATGCCCTGTGATAGTCCACCAGTCGTGGTAAGGCATGTCGTAATTAAAGACCATATCAAGTGGCATATCAAAGTCAATTATGTCTCCATGTTCGCTTTTAATTTTGATGTTTCTAGCAGTCATGTTTACGCCTTTTGTTGTGACACCTTTGTCACCCGAAATGGTCAAATTTTTGGGCACTCTTAAATCGGTTATATCAACGCCAACTTTCTTGTAACCACTGTACTTGTACTGAGAAGTAATTACAACTTGTCTTTCGGCTTCTATGTTTAAGTCTTGCGTTTCGAGTCCTGTTTTTCCGGTCAAGATTTCGATGTCGTTCATCGAGTGCAATGTAATCTGTTTTTCGGCTTTCATCATTGAAATTATTCGAGTGACTGAGTTTAATACGAGGTATGGATTACATAGAGGAACTTTCACTTTTTCACCTTCGATTTCCATCTCATCTTCTTGGTCACGAACTTGTTGGAAAATGAGAGCTGGATTGCCGTTTTGAAGGATGATACTTCGTGAATTTGTTGCAGAATCGAAAAGGTGAGAACCTGTTTTTTCTTAGTTCGTTTATCAAATCAACACGAATAGTTTCAGTTTATTTGGCGAGAAAAAACCATATACCATATAAAATGCTATGGTTTTGGTTATTAAAACATTACATTCATATTTATGTATTATTTTGTATGTTTATTATATTAAATAATTGTTAATTACACAATAAGAAACTAGGATGAATAACATTTTAATCAAACGTAAATGATGATTTGCTTAGATATCATTAAAAAATGAATATTTTATTTTTCAAATTAATAAATCAATTAATAAACATAAAAAACAAGACAATGAATATAAAAAACAAGACATTAAAATTTTAAAAATTAAGATAACCAACATTTTATTGAAATAAAACATGACATTAAAATTCAGAGAAAATTTTATCTCTTTCCAAAATTCAATAAAAATGTTACCGATTTTTAACCTTATCGAAAAATTATTTAAAGATAATTTAATCAGAATAGGTAAAAGAAGCCAAATTAACAACTTTCGTGACTCTTTATTTTTTCATATTGATGAAAAAACAAATCTTTTAAATAATTTATTAATTTGTGCATATTTCAACCAATCGCCAGTTGTTATAATTGACCAATTTAATAATGAATATTTTATTCTTAGTTTCTATAAAACTTTACTGATTATTAATCATAAACTAATAAAAACAATTAATCCACTCGTTTCTACAAAACCAAGTATTAAATTTTGCTTTTTATCCGACTGCCAAAACACTTTTATTCAAAATATTAATCAAAATGATGAGATAAAAAATGATGATAGTTTAATAGAAGAAAATAACAATTTAATTGACCAAGACAATATCATCAATATTGATGAAGATTTTAAAAAAGAAATTCAAAATTTTAATCAGAATATTTATTTCATGAAAATATCACCATCTAATCTCAAAAAAATAATAAATATTAAATCTTGTCTAACAGGCTATTTGATCAAAGAAAGTTATTCAAAATTGAACAATAAATCCAATTTTGAAATCTCATCTCAAGAAGATAAAAGTTCACTCATCGACACATTTAACGAAAACGATTTTATTGTATTACGAAGCATTGGATTTGGAGGAACATGGGTTGCAAAACTGATATTTCATATTGATAAAGAAGAATTGTTTGTAATGAAGCATATAAACACTCTACATGAAAATGAACATCAATTGTTTAAACGAGAATTGGATAATTACATAGATATGAGTTACCCTCGTTTACCAAAATTTTATGGAACAGTTAAAAACCAGAATATGATAGTTATTGAATTCATCAATGGCCAGGACTTGTCTAATATTGAGAAAAAATCATTTACTAAAGAAGATAAATATACAATTATTTTTCAATTATTGATGATATTCAATTATCTTCATACGAAAAATTTTATATATCGAGATTTGAAGCCAAATAATGTCATTATAGATGAAGAAAAAAGAGCTTATCTCATAGATTTTGATAGAATGCATCATACAACAGATGAAGGAGAATTTACAAAAGATATTGAGTCACCTTTTACTTTACCTAAAGATGATAAAAATGAAATTTCATTTTTTGAAGATATTTATTCTTTGTGTATGATGATTTATTACATAATAAACGAGAAAGAACCACCCAAAGAACATAAAAATGAAATTTCTAATGATAATAAGTTACGACAGAATAAATTTCCTATTTACGACTTTATGATAGACTTTTATAGTCAAAATTGTAAGTCAATTGATGTATCATTATTACCAAATGATCCTCTTGTTCAATTTGATCTTGGAAATTTGCACCTTACTAATCAACATGGTATTGAAAATGATTACAAAGCAATTGGTTTTTTTAGAGCTGCAGCAAAAAACAATCATCCTGAAGCTTTATTTAATCTTGGTGCTTTTTATTATCAAGGCAAATATGTAGAAAAAGACATGAATGAATCGATTCATTATTTCACTCTTGCAGCTGAAAAAAATCATCTAGAGGCACAATATAATTTTGGTGTTTTTTATTCACTTGGAAAATATGTGGAACGAGATATCAATAAAGCAATTAGTTATTATTCACTCGCTGCAAATCAAAATCATCCACAAGCACAGCATAATCTCGCTCTTATTTATTACTCAGGCCAAGATGTCAAAAAAGATATCAATAAAGCAATTCATTATTTCTCACTCGCTGTAAAACAAAATCATCCAAATGCACAATATAATCTTGGTGCTATTTATTATAAAGATCAAGATATCAAACGAGATATCGATAAAGCAATTCACTATTTCACACTTGCTGCTGATCAAAATCATCCAAATGCACAATATAGTCTTGGTGTTATTTATTATGAAGATCAAGAAATAAAACGAGATATCGGAAAATCAATTTATTATTTCTCACTCGCTGCTGACCAAAATCATCAAGAGGCACAATATAGTCTTGGTGTTATTTATTATACTGGTCAAGATGTCACCCAAGATATCGGTAAAGCAATTCACTATTTTAAACTTGCTGCAAAACAAGGCTGTGCAGAAGCCCAATTTATTCTTGGCAATATTTTTATTTCTAATCAATATGTCAAACGTGATGTTAGCAAAGCTATTCAGTATTATTCACAAGCTGCTAATCAAAATCATTCGGAAGCACTCTTCAAACTTGGTTCTCTTTATTATTTTGATCAAGATATTCCTAGAGACATTAGTAAAGCAATTCTTAATTTTTCACTCGTTTCAGATCAAAAACGTCCTCAAGCACAATATCTTCTCGGTTATATTTATTTAAATTCCAAAGATATTGAAAAAGCAATTCACTATTTTGAACTTGCTGCAAAACAAGGCTGCCTAGAAGCGCAGTTTATTCTGGGTAATATTTATATTTCTAATCAATATGTCCAACGTGATGTTAATAAAGCTATTCAGTATTATTCACTTGCTGCTAATCAAAATCATTCGGAAGCACTCTTCAAACTTGGTTCTATTTATGCTTTGGATCAAGATATTCCTCGAGACATGGATAAAGCAATTCATTATTTTTCATTAGCAGCTGATCATAATCATCCAAAGGCTCTTTATAATTTAGCGATACTTTATTACTCAGGTCAAGATGTCACCAAAGATATTCAAAAAGCAATTCGCTATTTAACACTTGCAGCAGATCAAGGTTTTGCAGAATCACAATTTAATCTAGGCGCCATCTATTTTAATGGTGACTATGTCCCTCAGGATATCAAAAAAGCAATGCATTACTTTTCACTTGCTGCAGATCAAAGTTTTGCTGAAGCGCAATTTATTCTTGGAATTATTTACAATTCAAATAAATATTTCACACGAGATATTAATAAAGCAATTTATTATTTTAAACTCGCTTCAAATCAAGAACATTCCAAAGCGCAATATATTCTTGGTACAATGTATTATTTAGGAATAAATTTATCTCAAAATGTAAAAGAAGGTCAATATTATATAATTTTATCTTCATTAAATGGAAATAGACAAGCAAACTTTGCCCATGGATTTTTACTTCATGAAGGAAAACACATTAAAAAAGATATTATGGAAGCAATTAAATATTACAAAGAATCATCATCATTTAACAATCAATATGCCAAAAACAACCTTGGAATCATATATAAAAACGGATATGGAAAAGAAATCAAAGAAAATAAAGGATTAGCAATTGAATATTTCAAAGAAGCGATTCGTCATAAAAACGATTATTTGTCAAAGTATAATTTGGCTCATCTTTACTTTTATGACGAATCATATAAACAAGACATCAATGGAACAATTAAATTATTGGTGGAATCATCAAGATCTTTTCAAAATTCGATGGTTTTATTGTGCTTATTATTAATAAAACAATTTGGCAATGATTTGACAACAATCGAGCAAAAAATCAAAGAACATACAGAAAACAAAAATGCAATAAAAATAATTAATGCCATCATATACTTAAATGATTTAATGAACAAGAAAAGTTTTGATTTGTTATATGAATCATACAAAAAGATGGATTTTTTATATAATATTGGCATGAAGCCTATTTTATCTTCATCTATTGAGAATGCAGGAGTTAAAAGCATACCAAAATGTTCAAAGGCCAAAAACATATCAGAATTGTTTTATGAAGGATTTGGATTAGAGATATAATAAAGCTTAATCAAAATATTATCTTTTTTTAAAAACCTCTTTAAAAAATGCAATGCATTTTATTACTGGCATTGTACATCATTTCAAAATTAAATTGGATACATGGATTCTATTTAGGATAATATATAATAAATAAAATAAAACTGTAAACAGTTTACAATAAAAATTGAAATTTATTTAAGGTTGTATAATTTGATAGACTTTTTTAGGATAAAATCGGCACTTTTTACAACATTCAAATTTGAAAGAATTTCACAAAATATTGTACGAGGTTTAACAAAATTGAATGTTTGTAAAAGGTGATGATTTTGTCCTAAAAAAAGTCTACCTATAATTTCCAAAGAAATAAATTGTAAAATATTCAAATTTTTCTATATAATTCATTTTTTTGGAATAATGAGATCCTCTCACGCCTCAGTTTCTAAGAAATTCAGAGTTAATCCAAATGATTTTTAACAAGATAAAGGAACACCACTACCAAAATTTATAATTTAGGTATATTGTATATAATTTAGAAATATATCAAAGATGAAAATATTATTATCAGACATATATTGAAACCCATTACCATTATTGCAATGAATTTGTTTTTATTATTGACAATGTTCTATTAAAATATCCAAATATTGTCAATATGGATGATGTCCGTTATTTTTTATCAAAAAGTTTAAGTGATTTTGAGAGAAGTTTTCATTTTTCTCCTAGATTAAAATTTGACCAACTTTTTAAATCAATTTCAATTCAATACTAGAATAAAAATTTGGGCAAAATTTACATTTTTTATTTAGTATGAAAAGCTCCTCAATCAATTTATCCGAATATTAAATTTCTAAAGACGCCAAAACAGGATTTTCTCAAGCAAAAAATAAAAAAGCAGGAATAAGATTATTGATTGATTTTTATTTAAGTACTAATAAAGAATTGCAATTATATATAAACGATAATTTAGATTTATTTAATCACGATCTACCAACTATTGTTAAAATAATTGGAATTTCATTTGGCTTATATGTCACCTGAAATGTTGAATCAGAAAGAATATGATTATAAAATTGACGTTTATTCTTTTGGTGTAGTTTTGTTTTACATTTTTCGGAAATGTTCCAAATCAAAGTTCGAAAGATAAAGTAATTGGTAAGAAAATGAAGTATCTCAGTATTGTGTTGATTTAATCAAAGAATGCCTCGATTTTAATCCAAGAAATCGTCCCACATTTGATGATATATTAAATGAAATTAGAGAGCACAATTATGCCCTAGCTTCGCATTTTGATCAATCAGTACTCTATCTTCGTGATCATCAACTCGAACTTTTTACCAATCAATAAATGAAATTAGATCGGCTTTATTTTTGCTAGATTTACTAAAAAACAATACACATTCAAAAAAATTATCATTTTTATTAATATTGATCATTTTGAGCATGAATTCTGCCAAAAAGAATTAAATATGGTGGGTTTTTTAATTTCAATTGAATAAAATTTTGTAGCATTTTTCTGCAACAATTACAATTTTATTAAAGCATAATTCTTAAATAAAGATAATTTTATACAATTGTTTGAGATTTCTCAAAAAGTTGAAGTATTGTTTTCTTTCAATCTTTTTAGTAAAAAAAAAGGATTTGGATTGTTTTGTAAAAAAAAAGGATTTTGATATCAAAAAGTATTTGTAGAAATGATCATAACACATTTTATAGATAATTTAAATCAACTTTTTTAAAAAATCTTAACAAATTATAAAATACTTTTCAAGATTTTTTTGAATAATCTATATATTGTAATAATTTATGCAATTATCGATTCTACTTTTTCTGAATAAATTTCGATTATTTTTTTAATATTGAAAGAATAGCTTTAAATTTGAGAAACTTATGTTTCAAAATTGAGATAATTATCTCAATATTTATTACAAATCAATATTTAATGGTCACAAAAATATAGAATTTTTTTTCGATTATTTATATAACCTATTTCTTGTAAATTAAAAAGATAAAATTAAATAAATTAATATTTTTAAATGAAATATTTATATTAAAATATAAGTATTTTATTTAATTAGTTATTTTATTTAATTAACAAAGGAAAATTTTATTTTATACGAGCTAACGTATTTTAAAACAAATAAATTTTATAAATTTTTTTTTATTACAATTAATCAAAATCAAACTCAATCGCGAAAGACATTCAGCAAAATTTACCAATGTTATAGGACATTGATGTCACAAGACGTGGAAGAATACGAATCAGAAAGATCAAAATTAGTATTTCCCATATTACCAATTGCTCTTTTATCAGAGCTTTGCGATTTTGCTTCCAAAATTTTTGCAGAAGAACCTATGGTAGTTAATCTCGAAGGCGATTTTATTATTGTAGGAGATTTGCATGGACATATATTAGATTTATTCAGGATATTACGGCGATTTGGCCATCCTCCGAAGCAGAGCTATATTTTCTTAGGTGATTTAGTTGACCGAGGAGAATTTTCAACAGAAACTGTTGTATTAATTTATCTAATGAAATGCTTATATCCCGAGAACATCTATATTATCCGCGGAAACCACGAATTTACCGAACTTTGGCCCACTTGTGGCTTTTTGTCCGAACTCGAGACTCTCTACAACGAATCACGCAATTCTAGCATGATATTCATGAAATCTTTCTCATATCTTCCAATAGCAGCCACCGTCAACAACAAATATCTTTGTGTCCATGGGGGTATTGGTCCAGAAATGCCCAGTCTTTCCCATCTCAACTTCCTTGACCGTCCCATTATGGATTTTGATTCCGAACCAGTTTTAAGCATTGTTTGGTCGGACCTTTCCAACTCCATCAGAGAATTTGCGCCTTCCACTCGTGGTACTGGCTATTTTTACGGCGATCCAGCACTAGCTGCATATCTCTCATCACAGAATCTAGAACTCCTTGTCCGCGGCCACCAATGCGTCTTTTGCGGCGTTGAATACTCTCTCAGGAAGAAGTGCGTTACTGTCTTTTCAGCCTCCAATTATTGCGGCGTTACAGAGAACGACGGCGGCGTTCTTCATGTGAAAATCGACGAGCAGCCGAAGTCCATCAAAATGAAAGCCTTAACGTACATCAAAAGAGAAAACGCACTTTTTCTGAAGAGTTCATCGGAGACTTCTTTCATGCTCAGCTCAAAGCCGATCTCGCTCTACTCTGACAAAGTGGCCAGCATCGCGCCGAACAAAAGCCAGCAAAACGGTTTCCCAAAATTGAATAAAAATACGATCAAAAAGGACTCAAAAAGTTCATGTAATAATAATAGCTGCCCGCCTCATCCGGACACCGCAAGGAACCACAGAAATAACGACCGTCATAAGGATCAGCCACAATTAAACGGCCCATGCATCGTCTCGTCGTCGCAGGGCTTCTACAACTCGTTCATGAGAACGCCGAGGACAAAGCAAAAGAAGCAGATTGTGCAGAGCGCACCGGTCAGAAAGATCGGACTGCAGTCGATAGACGAGGCGCCAAAAGTGAGCACTCCGCAGGTCGTGAGGCCGCCTGTTACGACTCCCGGACAAAGAAAGAGAAGAACTATGAAAATCGGACCTGAAGATGGAACTGGTCATTCACACCCAGCTGCTCCAAGACCGTTGTTGTTTCAGTAAGTGTTAATTTTATAGATATAGATGCATTTCATGCAATGTTTATTATGTATAAATCACAGATTATAATAAAGTGGATTAAAAAAAAAAAAAAAAAAAAAAAACTTTTTTATGATTCTTTGGATTTTCAATGATGTATACAAAAAGTTCATTCAAAAAAATTGATAAACCTTTATTAATTTAGAAATTTGAATACAATAATGGGGAAAAAAATCTACTTTTTGAATATATTCAATTTTTGAATGCAATACGTTGTTTAATCGTTTTTTATTAAAAAGTGGATTTCGCAACATTTTTTAATTATACGGCAAAACTGTAAATAACAAAAATTACATGAGAAATCAATTATGATAAATGGTGCCTATATTTTAAAAGGTAAAATTACAAAAACTATTATTCAATCATGTATAAGCCAATCTCCGGATGATCGTCCATCTTTTGATGATCTTTATTGTACTTTAACAAAGAACAAATATTTATTGGTTTAAAATAAATAGTAAAAAAAAAGTTTATGTTTTGGTTTAAATTTGATATCTTTAGCATTTATTTTTGACTTAAAAAACTTCAAAAAATGCATTCGACGGGAATCGAACCCGCGACCCTCGGATTAAAAGTCCGATGCTCTAACCAGCTGAGCTACGAAAGCTTCTTATTTATGTATAGCTAAATAAAGATATACAAATTCATTGTTTAGAAGTAAATATCAATTTATTTTATATGAGAATGATTTTCGCTTATCCAATCATCAATTTTCTTGAGCTTAGTGAAAAAAAAATATATAATAACAAAAAAATATATAGGAAGAAGCTTTTTTCATTCCAAATTCATTAATACTTTGTAAAGAAACTTAGCTCTTATAAGAACGGTAGAAACGATTGATTTTGAATATTTTATATTTATTGTTTGAATTTTTATTAAGCCCAAGTATAATAAAAGTTTTGATCTATTATATTTATTGTTTTAAATGAGAAATTTGTGTTTTTTAAAATCAGAATTGAGAACTTTACATGATTTTCTCTCAATTTCAAATCCGTCTTTTCTCTCCAATTTCATAATAAATTTTTGAAATATTGATAAAATCATCGTTATTATATATGCATTTTCTGATGGATAAATTTCATTGAATTTTGGGCGCTACATTTTTCGTAACAGAAATATGATTTTCCTATTTAACTTAATTTTTTAGAAACATAAATTTCTAATGATGATTATCAATATTCATTAGGATATTTGATGTTTTGAGGCTTCATTTCATCAAATCATCAAAAAATTACATATCTAATTTTATTTATAATAGCTAAGTCCAACTTTATTTGGCAAAAAATTCCAATTTATACCAACCAAAAAGCAAATATATGATATTTTTTATGATATAAATGATTAATAAAATGCTTTTTATAGAAAAGTTTTAACAATTTTATTCAAGGTTAAAAATTTTCTTATTACGATCAGCATTTGAATTCAAAAGTCATCATTTTTTTATAGTAATATCTTGTTTTCTGGCGCATTAAATATATCATAATTAATAGTTTAAATTTATTATCTGTCATTAAATAAAATATATTAATTATAATCATATTTATTATAAATTCGCTTGTCTCGACCCTTCTCTCTAATATAAAAAAAATTGTCAAAATTTAACGATCAAATTGACCATGGAAGGCGAATAATATCAAATATCAAATTTCTTTCCCGAAATAAGAACATTTTAATTTTGATTTAATGAAATGACTATTTTTAAGCAAATGTTTTATGCAATTCGTTTACCAGTTTTTACCAAGTTTCAAACTTCAAAAGTTTTATTTAATTTCAAAAAAAAAAAATTAATTACATTTGTATATCGCATTTAATGAAATTATACAATATGTTTCATGGAATTATAATTGAAATTTATAGAATTCCAGCAATTACTTTATAAAATTTCAACAAATTTTTTATTACATTTCATCAAAATTTTAATTGCGTTTTAGCAAATTATTTTATTACATTTCAACATTTGTTTAATTACATTCCAATCAGAATTTTATATGATTTCAGTTGAATTTTTCATCGAATTTTAACTTTTTTTTTTATTCAATTTCAGCCAAACATTAATGACATTTCAATCGACATTTTTATAGCATTTTATTTTAGAAATGTATAAAATTTCAGCACAATTTTAATTTCATTTCAATTAGTATTTCATCACATTTCTTAAAAAAATCAATTTATTACATTACATAACTTTTTTTTTTTATTTCATTTCAAGCAAAATTTTTTCATAGAATTTTCAATTAAAATTTTTTAATCTAATTTCATCAAATATTTTTATCAGATTTGTTGTTTGTTGTTTTATGATGTTTCATATTATTTTTCTTATACAATTTAATTTAAACTTTGAATTGCATTTCTTTGTTGTTTTATTTAATTGCATTTCATTTTTTTTTTTTATAAATCCAGTTTCATCGTGAATTTTTATGTAATTTAAACGAGATATTTTAATTTAATTTCAATTAACATTTTAATTCCATTTCAATTATTTTTTTTACAGCATTCCAATATATATTTTTATATCATTTCAACCAATGATTTCATTACATTTGAGCCAATATTTTTATTCCATTTCAATTAAGAATTTTAATAGAATTTCAATAAATATTTGATAAAATTTCAAATCCATATTTAATAAGATTTATAAATGATATTTAATAAAATTCCAGCAACTTTTATTTTTATGAAATTTGAACTGAAAATTTAAATAATATTTCAATAAGTAACTTTTTCATAAGATTTCAAATAGTATTAAATTCAATTTCAATGTAATTTTTTTTTAATGATGTTTCAACAAAGAATTTTAATGAAATTAATAACGTCATTTTAATGAAATTTTCAATGTAATTTTTAAATCTAATTTGAAACTTTATATTCAAATAGAATTTTGAATTGTTTTTTTAATGAAATTTGCTGACAATATCTTATCAAATTATAAATACGCATTTAATATAATTCACAAAAAAAAAAATTAAATTACATTTAAACCTCTCTCTTTCATTCAATTTTATTTTATTATTTAATTACATTTAATATAAAATTGAATAAAATTTCACTTCAACTTTTTTTATGGAATTGAAACAATCAATTTTATAAAATTTTAACAATATTTTTATTCAGTTTTGATTCTTCTTTTAAATTATATTTCAACAAATATGTTCATAGAATTCAATCAAGCCATTTTAATTTAATTTCATTTCAAAAATTTCATAAGATTTCATTGATTTTTTTTAAATGAAATTTAAACAATTTTTTTTTAATGTAATTACAACTAAAAATATTTTACAGCATTTAATCACATATTTTATTCCATTATAATTACTGTTTTAAATTCAATTCTTTTTAATATTTTCATTTGATTTCAATCAATAATTTGATGTAATTCCAAACTTTTTTCTTTTTAATTTAATTTCTTTTTAAATTTTTTTGATGAAATTCTAGCACAATATTTTATCCAATTCCAGACCCAATTTCACAACCACCAGTTGAGCCAAAAAGAGTTGTACCTACTGTCACAGTTGACAAAAGCAAAGATGAAACAATTGCAAATCTTAAAGCACAATTACTTAGTAAAACGAATGAATTTGATTCACAAAAAAGTTTATATGAATCACAATTGGCTGAAAAAACCAAAGAAATCGCCGATCTTCAACAACAATTAGAAAAAGCAATAAAAAAGAACGAGTCAACAAATGGTGGAAGTTGCATATCAAAGCCAAGTGATCAATTCCAATTCCTCGACGCCGACTTGATCCAAGAATTTGAAACGCTCGAAGAGATCGGATCAGGCGGAGGAGGGAAAGTTCTAAAAGTTGCCAAGAAAGAAATATATGCGTTAAAAGTCATGAACTTGAGCAAAAATCCAGACGAAAACCAATCTTCACTTCGTCTCTTCTTAGGAGAATATGAAATACTAAACATGCTGAATCACCCGAACATTCTGAAAACATACGGATTTTATGTAAATGAAAAGAAGCCTCCTTCCATTCTTCTTGAGTTTTGTCCGATGAATCTTGATGATTTAATAAATAACAAGAAGATCACCAAAGTTGAACTCGTTTGCACGATTTATCAAATCGTTGAAGGAATGAAATTTGTCCATTTCAATAAAATTGTTCATCGGGATTTGAAGCCATCAAACATTCTGCTTACAAAAGATGGAACAGTGAAAATTGCTGACTTCGGAATTGCCAAATTGATGTCTGCTGAACAGCAACTTACAACAGGCGGAATTGGAACACAGAAATTCATGGCACCTGAAATTTTAAATGAAGAAAATTACAATGAAAAAGTGGATATTTATTCTTTTGGCGTCTTGGTTTTCACTATTTTAAATGATGGAAAGCTTCCTACAAATAAGCTTAGAGACATTTGCAATGGAGTGAAGGCAGAAATCCCAGAAAAATTCACTGAGTTCTCTAAAAATCTCATTAACTCATGCTGGAATTTCGCTCCAGATGATCGACCAAGCTTCGAGGAGATTCTTAATGAGATAGAAGCAAACAAGTACAATTTGATCGATTTAAACAAATTCGAACTTCAAGAGGTTGAAGTTTTTGTAAAGAATCATAAATCACAAATTCCATCATATTGAAAATGAAACAATAATTTTAGCTAAAAACATCTTTTTAATTATTTTATTTTTTTATTTTTATAAAAAAATTTAGCGGTTTTATAAACCATTCAAATTATGCTGTTTATTTTTTTCAAAAAATTCTAATCTATTACAAAAGCAGCTGCATATATGATTTTTTTTTATTTGAATTCTTCTATTTTTAATTAATATTCTTTATTTGATTAATTATATGATTAGATAAAAAAATGTGATTGATTAATATCGTATATTCGACATTCAATTTAAAATGAATAAGGACGAATGAAAAAAAAAATATGAGCAAATCAAACACATGGAAATATTACTCGAGAATGAAAAATATTATTTAAATAAGATTTCTTATTTAAAGTTTAACGATCAGAATATATTGCATAAAGCTTTTGAGTTTCTTTTTTTATTCATGGATTGATCTTGTTTAATATCATTTTTATTACTGATACCTAATCTGATGACTGTTTCAAATACTTCATTTACATTTTCATGTTCCCATGATGAGCATTCAATATAATACTGTGCTTTAATTATATTTTTCAATCTCTCTCCATCTTCTGTGGTTATTTTGTTATTTTCATAAAAAGTGACATTATTAAAATCAAATCTATCTCGCTTGTCTTTTTTTAAGCCAACCAAAATGTATGGCTTGTCTTTGCAATATTCCAATATTTCCTGACGATAATTGTTTTCTATTTCATCATATGAATATTGATTAACAAGACAAAAGCAAAAAACAACTACATCTGCAAAACCATAAGAAATTATCCTGCTGCTTCTTGTATTTTCAGCGCTTTCATCTATTTGAATAAATAAATCAATTTTCTTTTTATCAAAAATGATTTTTTTATGTTGAATATCAAAAAGATAACCTGAATACTCACTTTTATCGCAATCACCTGTCATGTAAGTTTGAATCAATGCCTTTCTTCCTATTGAATCTTGTCCTGCAATATAAATTCGTAAGTTCATTAATATAAATATGAATTTAATTCATGCCCCTTTTTTTTTATATGGAAATTAGATTATTAATGCCCTTAATCAAGAAAAGCATTACTAAAAACATAAAAATCATAACAGAAAAACATAAAATCAATATAAAAATCAATTAGAATTAATGAGAAAAAAGAAGATTTATTAGATCTTTTATAAAATTTAAATACAGTGACCAGTTACATGATCTGTGATTAAGATATTTTCGATCATTGAATAACTGAAGGCTCCTTTTTCAATTATTTTGAAAATTGAATCTTTGGAAATATCTATTCATTTAATTTTATGACAATTGTCAAATTCATAAGATCTAATGACATTATCAATATTTTTTGCATAAGAAAATTTGTTATTATCCTTTTTTGAAATCAATCAAACAGTTGGAATAAATAATCACTCAATTTCAGTATTTTAGAATGTATCTTTCTCAATTGTTCAAAGTTTTGAATTTGTTAGAAACACAGATTTTAACCTTTAATATTTTATACAGTAAAGTTGTTAAAATTTTAAGATTTATTTATCATATTTCAATATTACAACTATAAATATAAAATTGTAAAAGAAAAGCATTTTCAAAAACTCTATATTTTAAAATTTACAAAAACAATTAAATTGGTTTTGATAAAACAAAGATAGCAAATTTCTAAGTTATATATTGAAAGTTTTAACTTTTTCTAATAACGAAGTCAGATTTTTATTTTTGTGATGTTTTTACAAATCATTTCTTTGATTTTATACAAATTAAATTATGAAGTTGGTGCGAATAGCAGAGATTTCTATCTACCAATTACTTTTGGTTTTAACTCTGGTGGAAATTATTCAATAAAAATCAAAAGTGATGCAAATGACAATATTTTGATTCATATTGGAACTATTGATGATATTGAGCGTTTTTGGAGTAAGAAAGATCATTATCACCCTTGTAATATTTCAATTTCCAATGAAAGCATTTATATTCTAAATAATAAAAATTATTCTTTCACAGGAATCATTCAAAAAGCTGGGAAATATGCAATTAACATCAAATCATGCACATATTTTAGTTCAAAATACAGTATTGAATTAACTTTCTTAAATCCTACATCAGCTTTGAGTTCAGAAAACCAACATTATTTGAATACTTTTAAAAAACTAATTTTATTTTCACTTTTTCTATGTATTCTATGGTTTATTACTCTTTTTGGCACTTTTTCAGACGCCAACATTTATCACTTACTAATTAGCATAGTATTATTTTTATACACAGTTGATAAAATTCTTTTGTTTTTCGAATACAAATCACTCGATCATTCTAATGATATCACTAAATTTTCAATTGTGCGACCATATATCGTTTCAATATATTTTTTATTTTTATATAGTACAATAATGTTAGCTTTAAATGGATATCTTTTTTCTTATAGCGATTGGAGGAGGTTTGTGTTTTTTCATAACTTTTTGTGTTGTCTTGTTTTAATTTATTTGAAAAATTCATTTTATTTCTTCATTGTTTTAATGATACCTTTTGTTATTTATATTTGGAACAATATAAAACATCATTTCAGCGGTACAATTCAATTTAATTATTATTTTTTTAATTCTTTTATCTTCTTAATTCATTCTTTATCAACTGCATTTATTAGGAAAAAGCCATTAAATCAATTCAATATTCAAGCAATTCTGAATATCATAGATTTTTGCTTCTTGTTATATCTGTCATATCAATTTCAAAAGAAAATCAATTCAGAACATTTGAATGGAATTCAGTCACTTTTCAATGATTATATTGAATTGTTTGTAGGAAAAGCAATTATTATTCCTTCAAATATTACAACAATCAATAGTTTTCAATATCATTATCATTGTTTTCAAAAAGTTATTTTTCAAAAGAAATCAAATTTGAAAATAATTAACGAGCATGCTTTTGATCATTGCCATATTAATACCATTGTAATTCCATCAAGTGTTGAAACAATTAGTTCGAAAGTATTCGATTCCTGTTATTCTCTCGAGAAAGTTGAATTTGAGCCACATTCGAAATTAATGATAATCGACTGTGATGCATTTCATCAAACAATTATCACTAGCATTGTAATTCCATCAAGTGTCATTCAGATTTTTGAAGGTGCTTTTTGTGAATGTACTAGACTTACCAAAATTGAATTTGAAGAAAATTCTCAATTGCAAATAATTGGTGCAAGTGCTTTTCGAAGTACTACAATTAAAAGTATTGAAATTCCAGACAATGTTGTTTTCATTGATATAAATGCTTTTGAATTCTGTAGATGCCTCAAAACTATTTCATTTAAAAATTCAAATCTTCAAAAAATATGTGAAAGTACTTTTGCCTGTTCAGGTATTGAAACTTTAACAATACCAAAAAATGTTTGCTGCCTAGAAAATGCATGGTGTTATAGAACCTTTAATCTTAATGATGTGAACATCTCACCTGAAAATGAATATTTCCAAAAATATGATAATAAAATGATTATTGGCAAGAAAAACAATAATAAAAGTGTTCTTTATTTTGCTCCTCGAAATATTAATTCAATAACTATTCCTTCATTTATAAAACATATTGAAGAATGTTCATTTGAATTTTGTAAACAACTTACAAAAGTGAATTTTGAAGAAAATTCTCAACTATCAATAATTAATTCAGATGCATTCAGTTGTACTCATTTATATGATTTCACTTTTCCTTCTTCTGTTTTGAATATTGGAAATAATGCTTTTAATTTTTGCAATTTTCTTATTAGAGTTGACTTCCCAGATGATTCTCAATTGGAATCAATTGGCTGTAATGCTTTTTATGAAACTCCGATAAATAGAATATTGATTCCTTCAAAAGTGACAAGAATTCATAAATTTGCTTTTTGTAATTGTTATAATTTAGTTTCTGTTGATTTTAAAGAAGATTCTAATTTGAAAATAATTGGATTTGGTGCATTTGAAAATTCGTCTTTGAATCAAATAATCATTCCTCCAAGTGTTTTTATAATAAAAGATTGTGCGTTTTCTAGGTGCTACTATCTTCAAATTGTGGAAATACCTGAAAATTCTAAATTAAAAAAGATTAGCAAGGAGATGTTTGATGAGAATTCACCATTAATTGTAATGATTCCTGTCAAATTCAATATTAAAAATTTGTAAATATAATTCATTTTATTTTCTAACAAAATATTTATGTCAGGATAAATCTAATTGAACTCTTCAAATGAATTGTTTCGAATTAATTTACAAATTTCTTTGGTCATTTTCGCCTTCTTTTCTTTTATCTTCAAAATCTTGTTTTTAATTATGTGAAAAATTTTGTTCATTGTTAATTTTATTTTTGAAATTGGTCTATATTATATTGGCCACTAAAAGTTTAATATTCAATTTTAACAATCTGTAAATAAAAGTCGTTTTATTTTCAAAATAAAAATTTTTGTTTTGAAACATTTATTAATAGCCATATAAAGAAATGAAAAAACTAATAAATTAAATTATAAATATTTTATTTATGCAGAAAATATATCAAATTTAGCATAATTGTCAGCATATGTGACATACTTCGCTCGTATTTCCTTGATCTCCTCCATGTTTTTCATAGCATTTTTCACAATATCCTGCAAAACAATGCTTAGTGCATATATATTCACCGCAATCAATACACTGAGTATTGGCTTCATTAGTACATCCTGGTACACTGCAATAATTTCCCATTATATTAATAAAAAATGAAGTGATTGTGATTAAAATTTTAATAATTTTGGAAATAAACTTTTTCTATACAAAAGATTTTGATTCTAAATGAAAGATTTTCTCTGTTTTAAACGATTTCAAATAACTTGAATAACAAAATTGTAACTAGATAAATTCTGGGCAAAATTTAAAAAAAAATAAAAAATGGTCAACTGATTTTTTTTTAATAAATCATTAGCCATTTTTTTGACCTTCTATAATCGAAATAAATTCAAAAAGCAGAAAATTTTTATCTAAAAAATAATTTTAAAATAATAAAAAAAGTTAAAGAAAATGGTTAACCTTTTGTTTGGGGAGATAGAGTTTTTCAATAGTTTACGAATGAAAATTTAATCACTTCATTTTTTATGTTGTTCGACTTTGATGTTGAAATAGGAAACCATCTTTATAAATTAGATTATGTACAAAAAACTGCAGAATTAGTAGATTTCACTAGAAAAATAAATCAAGTAACAATCCCAAAAAAAAATCATACATGAATCTCAAGAGTTCACCAATTGAAGATATCACATTTCCATCAGATTATCAATTAGAAGAAGGATTGTTTCAGTCAGCCGAAAAGTTGAAAAGAGTCCGCATAGTTCCAAGTGGTGATGCTTTGCTCATGATAATGCTTTCAGTTCATGTAGGGAACTCAAAAAAGTGACTTTTTCAAATGATTCAAAACTTCAAATTATTGGTAAGGAAGCTTTTTCATACACCAAAATAGAAAGCATTTTAATTCCTTCACATGTCACACTTATTGATGACTATGCATTTCAATTTAGCAAAGAACTTAAAAAAGTCGAATTCAAAGAAGGCTCAGAACTCCAAAGGATTGGCTATTCAACATTTTCTTTTACAAAAATCGAAAGCATTTTCATTCCTTCTCATGTTACATTCATTAATAGCTCAGCATTTTATTCATGTACGAATCTTATTGAAATTGAATTCAAAGAAGATTCAGAACTTCAAAGAATTGGTTCAACAATAATTGGTGACACTATAATTTCAAATATTGTAATACCATCAATTGTTTCTGATCTAAATATTGATTGGTGCCTTGATTGCAATAAAAAGTTAATAAGTATATCATTAGCACCAAATAACATGCATTTTATTGAAGACCAAAATAAAATAATATTCTGGAAAAAGGATCCTGAAAAAGAGGATTTCGATGCACTTATTTGGGCTGATCACAACATCAAACAAGCCTTTATTTCGATTCCATCAAGTATCAAGAAAATATATTCAAGTGCTTTTTTATCATGCTAAAACATTAGACGTGTAGAATTTGCATCTAATTCGCAACTTCAAATCCTTGGATCTTTTGCATTTTCTAATACTTCAATTGAGAGAATTTCAATACCAAATCATGTATAAAAAATTTGTGATAGCTGCTTCTGTAATTGCAAAAAACTTACACGAATAGATATTACAAATGATTCTGAACTGGAGGAAATTGGAATGAGTGCTTTCAGTTGTACAAAAATACAAAGTATTATATTACCTAAAAAAGTCAAACGTTTAGGAAGAAAAGCTTTTTATGGATGCTATGAATTACAAATAATAGAATTGAATAATAATTTAAATATAACGAACTATAATTTTCGATGCCCCCAAATCAAACCTTTAATTAACAAAAATAAGTTTGTTGATAAATAAAATACAATTTTTATTAATTTTTTAGTTGAACTAATTAAAAAATTACTAGTTTTTCTTGTTTATATTTATAATATAAAACTTTAGAATATAATATAAGATAAAAGACTAATTGTCTATCTGTCTGTAAATTTGCTCCTTAAATATTACGATTGCAAATGAATTAAGAATATAGTGCTATTATTGCTTGATGTAAATTTATTTTTTCACGAATATGATAATTTTATTAAAAATTTTGAATATGAATATTATTGCAGGTTGGTTTCACTTTTTTCAATTTTTTTTTTTCTATTATTTTTAATCGTAATATTATGACATTAGAATAAGAGTAATTAGGTACTACCGCACAATTGAAAGGTAATGTTAGTTTAAAGAAACCAACCTGCAATAATATTTTTTTAAATTATATTTTGATTTCACTTTGCTATAATGTCATTTGGCTCTTGCTGTATTTCGGAAGACAATGAAAATATAGAGATGGAAGCTAAATCTGTTCAAATAAAAGGCAACCAGTGTGGTTTACTCTTTAATTTTGAATTGATTCAAACGTTTTATCATACTCAACAGAATCCACAAGAAGTAAGCTATTTATTTCCTAACGATCTAAAGATATGCATATACGATACCACATTTGTTGTAGGAAAAGAAATAATTAAGCCAAAACTCGAACCCAAAGAAGAAGCTGAAGAAATTTATGAAGAATCCGTCATGAGAGGCCACACGGCAATTTATGGATCAAATATCGCAAACGGTTTAACAAAATTTAAACTAGGAAATGTTCCAGCTAATACTTATTGCAAAGTAATATTAAAAATAGCATTTACTGGCAATGTTACAAAACAAAATTCTTTTTTTGTTAAATTTCCATTAGATGTGTACACTCCAAGTGGTTCTAAAAATTGTTTAGATGTCTTATCTTCAGATTTCATATTCCAATTACAATGTGATAAAGATAAAATTAAAGATGTCAAATCAAATATCATAAATGATAATTATGATGATTTACAGAAAGTTTTTTCCATTAAAAATCAAGTTAACTGCAAAGAAGATGAAAAATCTATTATAATTAATTTCGAAACAATTAATCCCATTCAAAGTTTGGTTTTGGTTGGACAATCTACAAATGATTATGACAATTATGCAATTACTATTTTCCCAAATTTGGAAGATAAACAATCAGATTCTCCAAAAGAATTTATATTCGTTATTGATTGCAGTGGATTGATGGGAGGCACAACAATCAAGAAAGTATCCGAATGCTTGGAAGTATTTATAAGATCACTCCCAGCCAATTCCTATTTCAACATCGTTAGATTTGGTTCTAAATATGAGAAACTTTTTGAGAACTCCATTCAATATAATGAAAGCAGTTTTGAAAAAGCTCTCAAATTGGTCAAACAGCTTAAAGCAGATTTAGGTGGCACAGAACTTTATCAACCACTTCAAGTCATCTTTAATGAGCAAAATAAAATGGGACAAAAACAAGTTTTCATTATGACTGACGGTGAAGTGTCGGATCCACAACCAATTCTCAATTTAGTTTCACAGAATTCTAATGAAAATCGATGCTTTACAATTGGTATTGGACGTGGTTGTGATGCTGGTCTTGCTGAAAGTTTAGTTAGATTATCTGGTGGAAAATGCGACTTTTTACAAGAAGGTGATTCAATCAGCGAAAAAGTTATTCCACAGCTTCAATCTTCATTGTTTGGAATCATTAAATCTGTTCAAATTCATGTTGAAAACAATGATGAATTCCAAATGTCTCCATATCCTTTGCCAACCATCAGTTCAAAAGGTTCTTTCATCATCTATCTTCGTTCGAAATATAAAAATAAAAACGAAAATAAATTTGACAAGAACTTTTTAATAACAGCCAATATTTTCTAAAGTCGCCAAAGATAGTGCATTCGCCTGGCTTTACAAGTTATTTGAGTGAACAAGAAGTGAAAAAAGAGAGAACTGCATTATTTACAGCTGTTGAATTAGAAAACGAAAAAATAGTTCAATTATTGTTGTCAATACCTGAAACAAATGTTAATTCAAAACTGATTCATATCCAATTTCAAGATTATATTGATAATAATAAATACTATGCATATCAAACGGAATATAAATCTGAATTTTTTGCTGCAGTTGAAAAGAGAAATGTAAATATTGTTCAATTATTTATGCAAAGAAAAGATGTTGATGTGAACTTTATTTCAACATTAATGTCATATACAAAAATTTATCGATACTCAGAAACGCAAATTAGTAGAATGGAAACGTATCTAAAATTTGAAAAGAAAATAGAGAAAAAGACAATATTACATATTGCTGTGCCAAATTGTGACACTAATATAATACAATTATTGCTGACAGATCCTAAAATAGATGTAAATATTAAATATTCAATGCAGAAAGATCAAACTTATATTCTAACAAAGAAAAAGAAAAAGAAAACTTTTGAGCAAACACCTTTGCATATTGCAATTGAAAAGCAAAATGTTGATATAGTTCAGCTTTTGTTATCAATGCTAAACAGATTAAAAACTCAAATTTATATGAGTCTCCAATAATTAAAACGCCATTAATGATATCTGAAGAAAATGAGAATGTAATCATTATGAACCTTTTGAAAATGCATTGTAAAAACTTCAAAAGAAAAAGAAGAAGAAAGTGAAAAGAGTAATGTTTTCAAAGCTTTGTTTTCTATATTAAAAAAAAATAGAAATCCTATGAAATCTTCATGTTTAAGTTATTAAATATAATTTTGATATACAAAAAGACATTATTTTTATTGTTATTTATATACTCAGAATATTTTGTTTCTATTCATCTTTGATCTTCAAGTCAATTAAAATGAATTATCACTCATAAAATATCAACAGATAACCTTAACATAATATAATAAAAATTACTTAAAATATATAGGATTAACATTGAAAATGAAAAAAAAAAACTTTTAACTGAAAGTTTCTTTTTAGAATTAAAGAGTTTAAGTATATTTTTCATAGAAAATAGTTCATTTTAATGAAAACTTAACATTTATTTATTAAACTTTTCCATTGCAATGATATTCATCTAATTTTCATGGAATTCATGGATGAAGTGCATTTTTTTTCATATTATTCATGAATAGTTTATTTGTATTTATATATACATCTCACTCAAAAAACCCTTTAAGAAAGTACCTTAGACAAATGTAGTATATATTTGTAACTAGTTTTTGAAGGCTTAGGGCTACCTCTGCATGTATTTGATTTGGCCCTATTTCATTTCATTCAATAGGATCAAATGATATAAACATTTTAAATATTCAAAAATTAAAATTTTTAGATAATTATTTAAATAATACTTAAAATCGATTTTGTTATTTTTAAAAATACTTAGTTTTTAGAAGTTTATTGTTTTTTTTATTATTATTATTAAGAATTGATAAGATTACACTCTTAATTAGAGTTTTAAATTTATCTTAAAAAATTGAATTCAATATGGGTCTTCAATCAAATGGGTTAAATCTTCTAGATTATTATTTTTCTTTAACAAAACCAAAATAACCATACCAATAATTAATATAGTTATAATAACTTGGAACACCAAAATACAGATTAGTAAATTGAAAATTTTATTGATTTTCCTTTTAAATGAATTATTTGTTATATTATTTAAAATTAGGGTTGTTGTTTTGAATGGTTGTGTTAATGTCATAATTGGATTTGGATTTGATTTTGATTCGATCACACAATTTGATTTAAAAGATGCTTCAAATGATATCTGATTCATTTTTGAATCATAAAAATATATTCCATCACTTTTAAATTTTTCTTTATTATAAGGTGAAATACAATTGTTTTCGAAATTGCTTTTCATGATGACAAATACTCTCCTCTTTTCCCCATCAAACACGAAAGTATGCATGTTTGTAAAAACTTTATTGTTAATAAAATCGTAAATTAAAGTATTATTGTTAATCATTGAAAAATGAAACAATGAATAAATTTTCTCGTTTTTTTCAATATCATGATTGAATATGCATTCATTTATTGTCAATTTTAATTGAAGGCTTTTAAATAAATATTGTTGTAAGCTAATGTCGCAGCCATTATAAGCAACATTGTTATCAAATGTGCATCGTGTTATATTGCCTGCATTTACATAGATAGCTCCACCAAATTCTTTTTCTTTTTGATTGGGAATCATCACTGAATTTTTTTTGAATTTACAATTCGATAATAGCTTTATTTCAGTCATAATTGCACCACCTTTAACTTTTGCTAACAAATGATTTGATCCTTCTGATTCTTTAAGTATCACTGTGTTATTTTCAAATACACAGTCAACAAATTCAGGATATTCATATTTTGAATAAAATGCTCCTCCTTCAATACTACACTGAATATCAAATTTACATCCATAATGAATTTGTGTGTTGTTGATGAAATTACACTTATAAATAGAAATATCAATGTCTGAACAAAATAAAGCACCTCCTTTTCCTGTGGAAAAATATTTTAGTGATTTTCCAATGCCACAATTATTTAAAAACAAACAATCAGAAATATTAAATAAGGAATGATATGTATGATTAATATAAACAGAACCACCTAATGTTTGTGGTTCTTTTCCTTTAATCAAAAAGGAACTCAAATAAGTTTCAGCCACATTTTTATTAAATGTACAATTTTTAATGAAACCATTTGACATGTTTAAATGAATTGCTCCTCCTAAAGACAATAAATTTACTTCAATTGAAGATGAATAAGCAGTGTTATTAATGAAGCTACTATTAATGAAATGTGTTTCTGGATATTTTAAAAATTTCAATTTCAAATAAGGACAATTTGATACAGCTCCTCCATTTGAAGATAAATTCGAAATTGCTTTGTTATTGTTAAATTTAACATTTTTAAATATATTAATTGCTGTTATTTTTTGTGTATTAATTTTATAATCAACTTGTTTATATCCATAAAAAAAAGCTCCACCAAATGAATATTTGAATGATATCACTGAATTATTAACAAATGTAACATCAGAAATAGTTGTATTTATTTTTACAATTGAATAATCTAAGTGAATAATTGATGAAATTGAACCACCAAATGATTTCGAATATTTAGATATACATGTATTATTATAAAAATAACATTTTATTATACTTTCATTCATTTCAAATGAATCTATATAAGTTTCAAATGCTCCAATTTCATTTGAAATTGCTCCTCCTATTGAATAATATCTATCTGTTGCTGATGTATTGTTTTTAAATGTACATTCAATAAATGATCCGTTTAATTGTATTTGAATTAAATAAATTGAACCACCATATGAATTATCTGATGAATCTGCCAAATTGTTTGTAAATGAGCAGTTCAAAAAGAAAGATTGCGATTTTTCACAATAAACAGAGCCACCTTTGGAGTTATCAGTATTACTATATAATTTATTATCAGAAAATGTGCAATTATCAAATGTTGAATTTAAATTATATAAACAAATAAAACCGCCTTTTTTATGGCCTGTATTTGATTTAATTATACAATTTTGAACTTGTAAATTACCATTTAATCTATATTTTGAATTAATGAAAATACCTCCAGATGTATATACAGCATAATTTTCGGTAAAAATTGAATTAATGATTTTGGTGTCAGCTCTTTTATCCATATCAATGTAAATAGCTCCACCTTCCATTGAATAACATTGTGAAAATATGCAATTATCAATTAAGTTTTGCATCCCAAAATTATTTCTTAAACTAATAATTATTGCTCCTCCTTTTGATTTTGTTTTTATTGATTTAAATGTGCATCGAATTAAACAAATTACACTATTTGATGTAAATGTGTCTGAATATACATGATCATAAACACAATTTGACTCATTAACTAGAAGATCAAAGCTATTAGTTGAAAAAATAAAACCAATTAATAGTGCAAAAGCCATTAATTCAATTGTTTTTATATGAAAATAACCCAATTTAAAAAGTTCAAAAAGGAATTCATTTTTAGAGGGGTCATGACTCATAAAAATGGATGTAATTGCTAGTATTAACATTATTTTTTTATTTAATGACTTATTTTAAATCATTTTATATTTATTTTCATTTATATATATATTTATATATTTATAATATTAATAATATAATGAGATAATTATGTTTAAAAAATTGAGAAAATAATCTATATAAAAAAAATAAAATTTATTAAAAATATGTATATATCAAAGTATTTTACATATATTTAAAAATATATAAGATATATAATTATATCATATAATATAAATAATATATATTAAGAAATATAATTCATATTATCAAATGAAAAAATTGAGAATAAATTTTTCTTTCTTTTTTTTTTTAAATAGCATTAACAAACTGATGTAATAAATGTATAAATTCGTTTAATTAGAATATAATTCAATAAAAGGCATAGGAGGAAAAAAAATATTTTTATGGCAAAAAATATTTTCTTTTTATTTTTTAATATTTAATAAATTATAACATATAAAATCATTATGCATCAAAATAAGCTAAAATTATATATTGTTAACTATGATATACGTATTTATTTTTTATTTTTTACAATATTTATTAATTAAACATTATCTTAATGAAAACTGGATATATCATTATAAATTAATATTTACTAATATAATAATTTTAATATTTATTATTATAAAAATAAAATATTAAATTTTCGCTTATTAAAATTTGATATATTCAAAAAATATTTAAAAATTTATACTTACAGTAAGGTTGTAAAATTCAAAAACGTCTCAAAAGAGGAAAATCTACTTTTTCATAGAAAACGATTAAAATGAATTTAAAATAAAAGTCAAAATAACGAATTTAATTCAAATTTGGATTTTCCTTTATAGCGTTGCAAAAATGGAAAATCCACTTTTTGAATGATACTCATTTTTTCATATAGAGATAGGAAAACACTATTTGATGAATATAATGTCGCAAACAGCTGTGTGATAAACTTAATCATGGAAATATTATTTCTTAAAATGGTAGGTTTAGACAAGATTTTCTCTCTATTTCCTTATTTCTTTCATTTTTATTAATGAAAATTTTTTTCTCAAAAAGTCGATTTTCCTATTTTGAAACGTTTTCCAATTTTGAAACCTTACTGTAATTCAAAAATGTGAATGAATGTTGATCGAATTTTTAAAAAATGAGCAAAAAACTTAGTATTGAGCAAGACTTAATCAAAAATTTTAAAATCTGAACAAGAAATCAGAGGTGGAAAGTTAAAATATGATCAAATACTTGACAAAAATATTTATAAAAATTTAAAAAAAGATAATATGTTAAATTTTCAAGCGGAATGTAAATATTATTATTAATAAAAATTTTTATATTGAACAAAACCTTACTCCTTTGTTTTTTTTCTGCAAAATTCTAAAAAGTTTAGAAATTGTTAATTTGAACTCCAATAAAACCAAAATGCCGTAATTAATGCGATCTTATAAACATGTTTGTGATTATCTACCATTTATAACAGTTTAAACTGCAATAACCAGTCATATTTGCAATAAAATAGTTCGCTTTTTTTATTCTTTCTTCTTTTTGCCCAATTTGTTTTTGTAAGCTCGTTTTGCCCAGAGGGATTCTCTTAGTCATGTTAGTTTTCGAACTAAGATAATTGCTCAAAGGTAGGCTTGATAATGGATTGCTAGGTTTGATGCTTTATTTATGGAAGTTATATTAGTCTGCCGAAGATTTCAAACGAGCCAAATATAAGATAATTGTCGTTTTGCCAGTTTGTTCCAGTCTGAAGTAGCCTGATATATTGATATGGCTCATCTATCTTATTCTTGATAGTGAACGGGTAAACCAGTCCTTGTCCATTTAAGTGAGGACAGTCCTTTTGCTCATCAATCGTTTTCCATGAGTTGTTGTCATTGGAGACCTGAATCACCCAGCTCTTGAGATGATAATTATTTTCTCCAAGACGTGGGTCAGTTCTTATTGAATATTTTGTTGGACACACTCTAAGCTCTTTGAAATCAAGGCAAACCCAAGAGCCTGATTTATCATGTGTATGGAAATATTTGCTCTGATCGTCATACAAAACCAAGTTTTGTGGCACACAGTCGCTACATATTGATGATGCAGAGAAATTGACGGCATTGCTGATGTTGCCTGATGACTTATTCTTAAGGTGATTCAAAATTCCTGAAAAATGATTCCCTTCTGAGTACTCGAAATTGATTCCTTTAAGCTTGTATCGTTCTTCCTGCATCTCGGGCTGGACTTCTTGCTTGAGTCTCCTGCAGATTCTCGCCCACGTGGCTGCGCTGATGTCGTTTACATCATAAACGTCAACAAACGCTGCAATTGCTTCAGCTGACGAATTTATGAAATAAACGTATTCATACAAAATTGAATACATTGAATTTTCTGAGTACAAACTGTTCAAAAAGGTCAAAAGTTGGTCTTCATTCAAAAGTTGAAGTTTTGAATTACTTAGAATTCTCATTAATGTTTCCAAATGAAGAGTTTTAAGTTCTTCGATATGATCTTCACAGATCTCGAAGAAATGTGATGAAATGAAGTCAGTTTCGTCAGAAAGACGTTTAAAATAAAATGAGGGAAAATCTTCATGTTGCTGAATAAGTGAAAAAACGTTATCAACGGTTATTTCGATAGGTTAGGATTGGTCATTGTATTCAATTGATTCATTGCCAAGAATTTTAATGACTTCTAAAATAAAGGGAAGCTCGTTCTCTGGAATGGGATTTTGATTAAAATTGAGAAGATTCAAAATGTTTGAAAAATTGCCTTTTGATTGGGTATCGATATAAAAAACACAAAACGTTGGATCATTAGAATGAATTTGGCAAATTTTGGGAGATAATAAATCTGAAATAAGCATGCTCGTCTTGAACTCTTCTCCATTGACAATAAATGAAAAATCTTCGCCATATACTGAGAGTGGTACATTTGAAATGCATGAATACTTGAGTTGCATCTTGCTTTTAAAAAAAAAATGAATATTTATTCAATTTTATTCATATATTTTAACTTTTTCATTTATTAATTCAAATTTCATTGTTAAAAAAAGAGCGGTTTCCCCATTCGTCCAATATTTTAATACTCTGAAAAATATTTAGGATTAAGCTCGATCGAACTGGAGTCTCATATGAAAATTTAAAAAAAATCAAGTCAGATTTTGATAATTTCCCCTAATATGCAAGAAACCGTGATCATAATAATTTTGTGCTCTATTTTTATTTTTACATGATTTTGTGACATTCATCACCTAATAAAAGCTAGATAAATTCTATATAAAGATGATTAATAATATTATTTTTTTTTTTTTAAAATAAAATTCATTTGATGAATAGGCAAAATGCTCTAAAATGTGTAATTAAAAGTGTTATTTTGGGAAATGATGATTAATCTAGAAAAATGGAAATTTTCAAAACTTAAAAATGGAAATTCGAAAAACATAAAAACTTCTATGAATTTGTTGAATGTTATATGGATTTCATTATGTTAGTATAATATAATAAAAAAAATTACAACATGGAGATAGTTGAGAGAATATATAAATTCAAATTTGTGAGATGATTTAAAAAATTTGAATGAACATTGAAATTTGAAAAAAACTATTAAAAGTTCAAAAATATAATGTTAATTTTCTTGAGTTAAATATATAATTATTGAATTAAAAAAAGAAATATTCTGATAAAAATTTATTTTTTATTATGATATTTAAGAGAATATCCTATAAATAATTTAAACTAATTGAGAAAATCATGAAATATTATTTGTTATAAATAACTTTTTATAAAAAGCTTCAAAATAAATCTCCAAATTAAATCATATTAAACTTTTTAAAAGAAAAAAAAAAAATTGAGATAGTTGTTCTTACATTTTGTATTGATGATATCGGATTCACATGTTATTGAAGATCATCAAGATGATCAAATTGAAAAAGAAAAGGAAGTGCCGCGAAACGTGCAAAGTACAGACACAGAACCAGAAGCAGAAGTTGAAAATAGAAACAATTCTCAAAGATCAGAAAATAATTTCCAAAATGAAAAAGGAAGTAAAAATGATCAGGCAATAAGGCAAAAGAAAAGATATAAAAGTGTATTTGCTAGATTAATCGACAAACTTCCTAGTTACAAGTATGATATCCCAAAAAAGCAAAAATATCGAAAATGTAACAACTTGATTCCATTAAATGTCCGAGATACAGGCAACAATCGATTTTGCAGCTATAGTGAAGCATTTTCATATATCGCAGAACATTGTCATAAAAATAATCTAAAATTTTCACGAGAAACCTGTCGTTTATATCTGAATGAGTGCTATATCATAGATTTTGCGCATGATGAATTTATCCCAATTACTACGAACCTTACACAAAAAGAATTCAATAGGTATTTCTATGTAACACAGCGCGAACTAAAATACATATGAAAATTTTTTATTGATTTAATTTTAATTAAATTGTTTTTGTTAATGATTATATTACATAAAGAATGCTAGCTAATAAAATGTTTATACTATTTACTATAATCTGATCAGTTTCAAGAGCAACCTTAATATTAAATATTATTCATCATGGAAATATTATCTACAAGCCAAAGAAAAAAAAAAAAAAAGATTTTCTCCAAAAAACAGAAATTTCTTTCCTGATGAGAATTTGAAATAATAATGATAAAAACATATCAGGATATGTATTCAGAAATAGGTAAAGAAATATTTCTTTAAGAAAAGAAAGTTTCTGTTAACCTTTTTTTAATATTTAATGAAATGTGGTTAAAAATCTGATTGTGCTTGCGTAATATTTTTCTTCAGATAGAATAAAATTCTATTTTAAACAAAAATATGTTTTTTTCTTCAAATGAGAGTGATTTCGATTTAATTATAGGCTGTAAACAAGCAATTAGTAAATCGCTTCAATAAATCCTTGATAATTATATGGATAATAATTAAATTAAATGAATATTATTTTGAAGTTGATATCAATGAAATTGAAAACATTAAAACTTATTAGTTGAAAGAAATAGTAACATAAAAGTTGATTATAATTCAGAAAAATCAATTGACAATCAAATCAAAGAATTTAAATATCATAATTTTATTTATTTTATTTAATGAATTTAGTCCAATAATGATTGCACTTGAAAGATAAGTTCCAAAAATTGTTCAACTTTTGCTAAAAATATCTGAAATTGATGTAAATTGTTTAATGATTTTAAAGATTTATTTTCATTTAATTTTAAATCAATAATTTTTCAAAAATCGTTTTAAATTTCGGTTCTTTTGATCATGTTTCTTTCTTTTTGTATTTTAATCAAAATTGAAATTTATTAAAATTTAATACAATTCAAAAAATGATTGTTTTTCATCGAGTTTGATTATAAAAATTAAAAGTTCTATTTATTTATGAATTAATAGATTCCAAAACCTGTTGCTTATAAATTAATATAATAATCAAAAATGATTTTTTCTGGCTCTAAATTTCAGCATATGATTCATAAACATATTTCATTACTAGGCTAAGATGATAAAGACATGAAACTTTTTCCAAGCAAGCACATTGACAAAATAATTTTTGAATGTAATTTGGACAGTAATTAAGTGAAACGCATGGCAGTTCAATTGAGTCATCAAAACAAATTCAATGAATTATGATAATACTTGAATTGGTTGTCTAAGGCACTAAATTAAAGATCGTGGATTATAAATAATATTATACTTTGTCTAAAAAAAAAACCCGCTGGCCGGGAATCGGACCCGGGTCACAGGAACGACAATCCTACATGATACCATTACACTACCAGCGACATCGATATTCAAAATATTAAAAGATAATTAACTTAAAATTTAATTTAAACATATTTTTGGATTTGAAATTTATTATATAATTAAATATATATGTAACTCAATACCTGGTGAAAAATATAAAAAGATATTTAAGCAAAATATTACAAAAAAATTGTTTTAGCAATATTTCAAATAATCTTAAAAGTAAAACTATTTAGTAATATTATTTCATCTAGTTATACAAATATTATTATTAATTTTATAATAATATTCAAGTAACTTCAAACTGTCTTGAAATCACATTAAATAATGATTACCTCATTTAGACTTGTTTTTCTCCGATTCTCGAGATCGATAATTGATTGCCTTTTTGATATCGATACATAAATATGCACTGATTCTCGAGATCGATTTCAGAGATCGAGAATTTTTTTTCTCAGATTTTGATATCAGAATTTTCAATTGAACTTTTTGATAAATATATGATCGTATTTTAATCTCAAATATTTCATAAAAAAGAATGTATTTTTTGATTTTAATCTTAAAATAAACATCAATACATTATATTATTTATTTTTAAATATTATAAAATCACAAATACCAATTATAAAAAAAGATAAATCAGTTTGAGATCTCGAGATCTCGGTAATTGATATCAAGTTTACAATTGTTTTTATATCACATTTCATATCTGATATCTTGATAATCGATAATCTCGATATCAGATTTGTAAACTGATAATCGAGTATCAGATGTAAAAAAGTGACGTTTTTGATATCGATTCTCAAAATAACAAGTCTATTTTCATTTGGTAGGGGGGTTATACTCTAGACTATAATATAAAAGAATTATCCCCATAAAATTAATATGAATATATATTATGAAATTGCTGAATAATTCTTAAAATTCGAAGAAAAAACGAACTTTTTTAAAGACAAAAAAAAAAAGAGGCACACCTTTTTGATTTTATAAAAAGAAAAAAAAAAAAAATAAATATTAAGAAATTTAACTTTATTTACATATTATATGTTACATATATGTATAATTTTATAGATCTATTTTTGAATCTTCATTGTCAGAATCATCATTTTGATCATTTTCATATTCTTCAGAAGACGCATAAATATTGGCACTGATTGATAAAGCAAGAACGCACTGAGCTGGATAATAAGTTGCCAAACAAAGCACAGAAACGACTCTGCCCAAATCAGCAAAAACGTTTAGCAAAAGCATCAAATCAGAAAAGAAGAAGAAGGGGCTTCCAACAACGATGAAAATATTTCTCACATCTTTCTTTTGAATGATGTTGGAAATTGACTTTCCAACCATGAATGAAATGATGAGTGCATAAATGACGCACACAACTTCCATCAAAACGCCATCAAAATCAAAAATTGGCGCCAAAGTAATGAACAAGCATGATATTACAAAAATTATAGCTCCATAAATCAAATCAGTCCATTTAAATTTCATCAAAAAGCAATATGAAATGAAGTAAAAAATGTGTCCAATTGCAAAAAGTGCGGCACCACTGATAAATTGAATATTCAATATGATATCTCCTAACATCGCAAAGAATAGTCCAATAACCATTATAATTGGAAACTTTTTGTTTTTGTTTTTGTTCATTAATGTTTGTGTAAGACATGTTGCACCAAGTAAAACAAATCCTGCACTTGTTATGCTTTTCAGCCACAATTCGCCGTAGATTACATAGAAAATGTCACCAATGATAATTAATACTATCAATATCAAACTAACTGTGAAAAATATTTTTTTCTTATTTGATTCCATTTGATTTGTTTGCCTTGTAAAAAATAAACTATTCAATTTTATATCATATCCAGAATAATCATTGAAAAAAATAAAAAAAAAAATTCGAGAAAAATTATTTTTTCAATTTTTATTTGCATTAATGAATCGTATTTGTATTAAAAATCTCAACGTATGAATTTAAAAAAAAAAAAAAAATCATATGAATGTTTTTTTTCAACGTATGAATTTTTTTAAAAAATAATTTATAAATATTGGGGTTTTATTTATTTTTTGTTTTATTTTATAAATGGGAAATTACCATTTTTCCCCAACTTTTTTTATATCACATTTCAACCTGGGGAAAAATGGTTTTTTGCATAAAATTTTATAAAAAAAATGCAAATTTTAACCATTTTTCCCCAACTTTTAAATCAGTCAACATTCGGCCTTTTTAATACAGTATCAACTCTTTTCTAGCATGGGTAATCATTATTAAGGGTACAAATAAAGTTTTTTTTTGAATTTTTTTTTTAATCAAATATCTTATCAAATGCAAAAATTATCGTTTCAAAAATTTAACTGTTCAAATAAAGTTAAAATTATCTAGTAGCATTATAAACCAATTTTGAACCTTTATAAACCTGAAATTAACAAATTTTTTATTATATTATGAATAATCCGATCTTATTTCAGGAAGATGAATGCAGGGTAATTTTAAAGATTATTATCTAAAAATACAATATAAATAAATATAAATGAGAATTTTGCTCAATCACTATTTTTTCACTAATATATTAGCTCCAACTTTTTTAATAATTGAATTAAAAAGATTTTTATTGTCTAAAATGATATATTCTATACTAATACACTTTTTAATGCATATTTTTATTGAAATTCAAGATAAGATGATTTCTCTAATTTTCCTAATATTCTATCTCAATTTATTGATTATTTAAATAATATCATAAATTTAATCATAATGTGAATAAATAATTGCTATGCTACCTTTTTTTCCTGGGAAGAATGGTTGAATATTCAAGATACACTGATGGAGTGTTTTTGATAACCTACACATAAGAAAATTTTACATTTTGAAAAAAAAGTATTCATATTAAATAAATTCTTTATATTTTTAGGTTTTGAATTTATAAATAATAGTATAATCGTTTTATTTATATATATATTAAAATACAGGCAAAAACAGGATATTTTATATTACAATGAGATTTTTATTTCAAACGAACTTCATCATTTTTCTGATATGAATTGACATGTGATTTTTTCTTTTTTGTTATAATTATTTTTCAAAAGTACTTCATATTCTTCTCTAATTTGGTTCTGAATTTACCTAAAATACAATGAAAAATATTGCTTTTTTCATTTTCTCTTATGTATTTTTAAATTTTCTCTGGGATAACATTTATATAATTATTATATTCATTTATATGTAATACAATTTTTGTCAGTCATTTCGAATTAGAAATTTTTCCTTTTAATTGTAATGTTGATATTTTTAAAATTCTTTTTTTGAGGTAATAGACATATGCATTTTATGTATTGTTCTTTTTCTTAATATTTTATTTTAATTTTGAAACTCTAAATGTTGTTTATGCTGTAATTTTTTAAAAAATATTTTTTAAAAAGCGATTATTTTCAATTCAAAAAAATTACCATTTTCCCCCAGTTTTTTACCATTTTTCCCCAGTTTTTTCCATTCAATTTTCTGGGGAAAAATTACACTTCCCTTTATAAATTATCTAAAATATTTTTTTTAATAAACTTTTTCATTATATATATGGTCAATATTTTCAAAGATATTCGAGATAATTTATTCCAATTCTTTCCTGTTTGATTAACTTTGATATATTGGAATAATTGATTATTTTTTTGAATAAAAAAAGTTTGAACAAGTTTTCTTTGTTTTCCCCATTTTATTGAATTTAATGGAGTTAAAAATATTTTGAACTTTCATCGAAACTGAACATTTCAGGAGGATCTAATTCTATTGGTCTTATTTATGCATATTAATATGGTGTGAAACAAGATTTTTCAACTGCAAGAAAACATTTTGGAGTTTTCAATTCAGAAAAAAAGTCTAAACGCATTTTTATAACATTATTTGAAAGCAAAGATGTATTATGAATTGCTAATCCAATGAAAAAATTCAAATACTCTCTATAGAATTGGAAATCTCTATTAAAAAGTAAAAAAAAAAATAATATTATGAAGAATCAAATGCAATATTGTTTTGATTTTAAAAACGTCTACCACAATTATTTTTATCAATCACATAATTATTTCATTAAAGAAGCTGCTTTTGGCTTGATTTAAGACATTGGAAAATGCACAAAATACATTAAAGAAGCTGCATTTGGAGAAATATGTCGGTTTGGACAAAACAATTTTGAACTCTTGAGCGAAATTTAATTTAATGAAATCGGAAATGCTGAATATATTTACCATAGATCATCAAAGCCTAATTTTTCACTCACTTTTTATAATCTTGAAAGAGAAAAAAAAACGAAAATCAGAAGAATGCATTGAATATTATAAGAAAGCATCAAATGGTGAAGATTGTCCATTGATATTTCACAGCGAACAATATTATGACAAACGATTTGAATCTGAAACTTTATGAATATTACTTCAATAAAGGAGAATTGAAAAAATCGAAGAATTATCTTATTGGATCAATCATAAAACTTATTAAAGATAGAGAAAATTCAAAAACTTTTTGTTTTTTCTCATGTCTTAGAGATTTAATTTCTATGTTTTCCATTTACTGTTGAAACAATAAAACTTTTGTGATTGTTGATAAAAAACATGTCTTTTATTATTTAATGATCATTCATATTTTAAATAATATTTCATTGAATTTGGTCTATTTTCTCTGTAAAAATCAATACAACATTATAATGTTGATTGAATAAATCATTAATCATGGCAACAATTAATTCTTTAACTTCGATATCTTGTTGCGATTGTAATATTTCTTCTTCTCTTTTTCTGTGAATAATTGGCAAAATTTGTTGCACAAGAACATCTTTTTTATTTTCTGAAACCTGTATAATAGCTTCATTTGTAACTAAGAGCAAGTTATTTTGTTCTTTGTATATGAATAAATAGTTTTTAAATTGGATATAAAAGTTATTTATGCATTCATCAATTCTGTTTTGATAAAACTTGTTGAATTTGAGTTGATATATCTACCATCTCATCAGTTTCATATTGTTCAATTTGGTTATTGCTTTCTTCAATTTTTTAGTCTTCGTATTCTTTGATATTGATCGTCTTTTTCTTGAAAATTAAAATTCAATTCTCCTTTAAAAAGTTCAAAAACTTAATGATGATCTTTAGCAGCCTCCAATTTTTTATTTATTTTTATTGTTCCTTCAATATGTAAATCATTATAATCATATTCAATATCAAGATGATGACATCATTGCTCGAATTCTTGATCAAAATGTGGCAATATTTTTTTCTCTCTGATTTCTTATTAGCTTGATTAGCAATGGTTCTGAATGAATGCTCATGCGGTTCTTTAATCAATTTTTTAATAATTTTATCAAACAGAGGTTCATTATAATGTTCAACAATACAATTGTATAAATTGATTGATTCTTGAGAGTGTCTAAAGAAACTTCCTTCAGTTGCGATTTCAATTAATCGAATGACTTTTTCAGAAAACAATTTGAAAGACTCATAGAATGATCCATCTACAAAATTATAGAAAAATCATAGTTAATTTCATAATCCCTTAAAGAAACAGCTCCATTCCATACTATGCTGAACAAGTTTTCTTCATCATTCACTGATGTTTTCAAAAGTGTTTGGGTTTTGCGATTTTTGCGATGGATGAATACTATTGTATTTATTAAACAGAATAAGTAAACTTAAAGCTCCATCAGAATCTAAGCTTAAAACTTTCATTCTTTCAATAAGTTCCTTTATCTCTTCTTTTGAAATATTGGAATCTGTGAGAAATATAAAAATTGAGGAAAGTCATAGAAATGGAGTGCGCATTTGAATGAAAGCTTGATTATTTTGAGAAATATTCAATAACAATATCGATTTTTTTAGATGAAATAAATTTTAAAAGTTTCCAAAAAATTGTTTTTGAGCTTATTTTTGTATGATCAAAATCATTAAAATAACTTTAGTAGAGAAATCATTAAAATTATGATGTGCATCATTTACACACCTGCATTTCCAATTTTGTTTGGACGAATCAGCAATACAAAAACTCAAACCAAGAGAAGAAATAAGTCTGAATCAAAAAGAAATAAATGAACTATTTTATGAAGGTTTTGAATTCAAATATGAAAAACAATCATAAATTTAATACTCATAACTCATTCAATATTTATCATTATTATGCAATGACCACCTTTTTCTTTCATTGTCATAAATTTATAATTCAAAACTCATTCTATGGGGGATTTTCCTTTATTAACATTAGATTTTTTAAATTTTTAAAAAATAAGCCAAAAAAAGAGTGATGGATGGACTCGAACCATCAACACTGAGGGTATGGGCCTCAGGAACTACCTATTGTTCCACATCACTTGTTATATATATATAGATATATATTGTCACATTATATATTGTATTAGATTGAATATTCAATTATGAGATTTATTTAATCTATTGGAAAGTGAAATTCAAATCATTTCAGAAATCATTGAAACCTTTGAGATTGATTCAGCTGATATCAACCATATCAATTTGTCAGTAAAGATCACAATAGATAGTATTTTTCATTAATCCAAAAACATGAAAAAAATTGCATAATATATTGAGAAAAATTACAAAATGAAATTGATTTTCTATCATCACATTACATTTCTGTTATGAATGACATTCAACTAGTTTCGAAGATCAGTAGCAATCATAATTAAAATCACTGATTTGATATGCTGATTGAGGAAAAATCAATTTTAGCTGGAGAATAATATTTTTGAATAAGATTATATCATACCAAAAAATAAGGAAGATGAATGAGAACTAATTCTTTACTGAATCAGAATTTGGGGCCAAATATACTCATAATTTATACAATTGGGAAAATGATTGGAGAATTACCCAAAAAAAAAAAGATTAGGTGATAAATATTTGGGATTTCTTTTTAAACAAAGAAAATTTGATTGTTATGACAATAGGGGGTTTTCGAAAAAAATTCTTTTTGCTAAAAAAATAAAATTTTTCCGAAAAAAAGTTGTTTTGAATGTTTTTTGATCGTCTAGCCAAATCAACTTTTTTCTGAAAAAAAGTATTTTTTTTCGAAAAAACCCTAATTTTAAGTCAAATTTATTTTTTTAATCTATTCTACTTTTAGTTATTTTTATAGTGTTCCTGATGTTTATTTTTTATATATTAAATTACATCAGAAAAAAAAAAAAGATAAATTTTTAGTTTAAATCTACAACAACAACAGATATGTTATCATTTGATAAGCAAGCAAAAGCTGCATTTCTTATCATGTAAGCAGCTTCATCAGGCGAGGAAGCCTCAGACGCAATTTTTGCAACGTCATCATTCTGCAGCACGTCGAACACGCCATCGCATCCGATGACGAGGAATCTGTCATCTTTGTCGACATCGAACTCATTCAATTCGGCCTCTCTTCCAACTCCTTGAACGTTGAGGTCACCAATTGACCTTGCAACTGCCAAAACTCCATCAATTCTATCGTCTTTTGACACCACGCCGAATTCGTTATGGACGCGTTCAAACTCGCTTCTCATTGAAGGTTTGTGGTCCTTTGTCAGCTCTCTAGATTGTCCATCAGAGCGAACAATCATTGCGCGAGAATCGCCGAGATGAGCTGTAATCAACTTCTTTTCGTTATTCTCGTTTGTTACTAAAAAAGCGAGGCACAACGTTGAGCCATCGTTGAGTCCCATTCTTAGGATCTTTTCTATTGATTCGCGCACCATCTGGGAAACAAAATCGAAAGCTTTTTCTAACAAGAAATCGTTCCTTCTTTCCTCAAATTGATCCGCAATCACAATTGACGCAAGCTTCGCGGTGCTTGCTCCTCCGTGGCCGTCGCAAACGGCATACAAATTGAGATCGTCGCGAACAATTATTGAGTCTTCCATGCTGTTTCTCATACCAAGAAATTCTGAATAACCGCTTTTTCTTTTATTTCCATCAATTTCTTGATTTACATAGATTATCTTTGGTGTGGCAGTCCCTTCTTCTTTCTTTCTTTTTCCTTCTTCTTTTGGCTCTTCACGTCTCGATGTGATTATCTCTTCGATTTTCGCGGTTGAGCCCGCAATTTCAATCCCTGTTTGAGTGATGTCAATTCGCTTCAGAAACGGAAACTTGGATACATCGAGAACCGCTTCAATCGGATTCTCTGACAACTCGAGGTAATGAAGAAACGGCGCGTTCAGTGACTGCGGCAATTTTGTCAGTTTGTTGTGCGAAAGGTTGATGTCGGCAATCGATGGTCCGTTGATGAAATCGGGAGTCGAATCGATCTCGTTCATTGAGAGATCGAGGACGCGCATGCAGTCCGTTACATCGGGCATCTTCTTAATTCTGTTCTGTGAGAGGTTGAGAATTTGAATGGTCGGAATTGTTGGAAAAGACGTTAAGTTATTTCCACTCAAATCGATCAGCTTCAAATTCGGTGGTTGATTCTCGCTGAATGATTCAATTTGGCAGTTAGAGGCGGTTATTCTATTCAATGAGTTTGGCAGTTGTGGCAACTTTTTGATAGGGTTATGTGATACATTCAAATAGAAGAGATTTTGACAGTTTGAAATTTCTGAGGGAATGACGGTTATCTTGTTGAAAATGGCAGAAAAAGTGTGTAGATTTGGAAGGCTCTCAAAAAGTTCCTTCGGAATGCTCTCAATTTGATTGAATGAAATGTCAATGACGGTTATGTGAGTTGACAAGATATCGTTAATTGAAATGTCGTCAAAGTGAAAGCCACTGATTTTGTTGTGGTCAATTATAAATGAGTTATTTTGAGAGGACTTGATTTGAATAGGAAACTCTTCAATTTCATTTTTGAAAATAACGAACTCTTTCAAAAAGTCGAGCTTTTGATCGTCAATGCTGCTGATTTTATTGTTTGCTGCCCTGAACTCGACAATTTTGCTGTTCAATTGTGGAATATGGCTTATTTTATTATTATCGAGATTCAATTTTGTCAAATTCGGGATGTTTGTGATTGAATTTGGAACTTTTTCTAATAAATTATTTGAAAGGTTTATTTCTGTTAATTTTTCAGGTAAAACTAAGTCATCGCCTTTGTTTTCTGGAATTTCTGAAATAAAATTGTTACTTAAATTTAATGTTTGTAAATTAGGGAAACTTTTTGAAAAGCTATCTGGTAGCTTTGTGATTCTGTTTTTAGATAAATCAAGAGAAATAAGTTGAGAAAATGCAAGAGTTGAAGTATCTATTGTTTCTATGCAATTTAATGATGAAGATAATGTGTGTATTGATTCTGATTTTTGATTGGAAAGAACTTTTATAAAATTGCAATCTAAAAATATAGTTTGAATATCTGGGAATTTGCCAAAAAATTGATTAGGAAGCTGGTTTAGCCGATTTTGAGCCAAATAAAATGTTTGCAACGTGGAATTTTGTAAGTTATTAACATCTTCAAGATTATTTTGAGTCAAGTATAAAGTGTTTAATTTTGGATATGATGCCAAAGCCTCTGAAATAGAAATTGGAAGAGATGGTCCTATTTCATTACTTGATATATCAACTAATATAACTTCTTTCATATTTTTGGGAAGAGATGAAATATGATTACCGGATAAGTACAAATATTTGATTTTACTTTCTTTAGAAGGAGTGAATGGGAATTTGGTTAAATTTCTGTTATTTAAAACAACACTTTCAGGCTCCATCAAATTTTTTGATTGTTGATTTCCCATCAGTAAAATATCCTCTTCACAAAAATTGATATTTATTCAATAATTTAATAAAAATTTGAGAATAAAATAAAAAAATTTTACATTTTTTAAAAATATATTTATTCATTAATCAATTAATATTATGAACGAATTTGTAAAATTTGAAAGTATGAAAATGCATTTTCTATCAGAAATACTTTTTAAAAAAATTTATATTATGAAAATATCAATTTTATTGTTTATATATTAGAAATAAAATATTATCTTCAATTATATTTGAAATATGTAGCTTTTCTACTGAGATATAATAAAAATATTTTTTAATAACGATTATATATAGTTAGTTAATAATTTGTTCTATTTTTTTCTTAACCAAAATCAATTTTGGTTTTATAATAAAACTTTTATTAAGATTGTAAGCCAATATAACTATTAGCATTAAAAAATAAACATTTAAGACTTTGAATTTTTGCAGAAATAAAACGATAATTAAAAAATTTTTATAAAAAAAAGGTAATTGGAATATTTGATTTAAATCAATTAGTAAATCAAAAATAAAATTATTCTATTTATGAATATAATTTTGAAAATAAATATTATTTGAGTGGTATAAATGCAAATTAAAAAACAATAATGAAATAATATAATAGAGCAAACAGGTTTAGATCAATTTTTTATCATTCAAAGGTTTTACAATTATATAGATTGATTTGTAGCTATTAGATAATTTGTTTAAATTATATATCATTAAAACCTGAGGTTCTTTTAATAAAAACGTTTTTTTGTATGAATGGTTAATTGAAAATTATTAATTATCTTAACCAACAATTGTGCGCGCTTTAGACCTTCCCAAATAGTTTATACGTAAAACTAAAATCACTCTTTTGTTTATACCATATGGTGGGTATTCCCAATCTATTTTTTTATAAATTGATAATCCAAATTTCATTATATAAAAGTTTGAATTTTTTTTTTTTTTTGTTTATTTTCATTATCTTTTCTTTTATTTCTCTTTAATCTTACATCATTAACCAGATATTTTGAAAATACAAATAAATTAAACAAAATTCAACCATATTCTTAACTAAATCTTCCGGTTTTCTTTCAATTCTATTTAAATAAATCAATCAAACTTTTTCTAAGAGTTTAATAAAAGCATTAATATGATATTATTCTTTATTGATAATGTTTTTATTGAATGAATTTTTGGTTTAAACTAATTTTGAAAAAAAAATTATTGAAAAAAAATAAATATAAAACGTAATTCTATACCAATATTTTATGATTTTAATTCCGTTTTGTTGATTAAAGCATTTTTATAATTTCATGAGGTCAAACATAAAATTGAATCATATTGTTTAATGAATACCATAATGATTGTAACTTTTTGAGATAAATAAAAAAAATATTTTATAAATTTTTGAAAATAAATAATATATGAAAAAGTTAGAATAATATTTTTCATAGAATCGTTGTATTCATTTATTTGAAAATTGTTATTGTAACTTTTTGATATAGTAGATTATCTAATCATTTTGTACTTTGCGTGCAAACAAAAACTCATTCCATTTCATTAAACAGTTTTCCATATATGAATCAAATTGATACAAGCATTAGTTACATGTCTTACACTAAAGAAAATGATTTTGTTAATCATAATGTTAATGATCACAAGAGAAAAGATAAGAAACTCACATATCCAATGGGAGGACAAATCTTTGGTTTAATATTACCAGAAGCAAATAAGCAAGCACCTATAAATGTTACTTTATTTGATGAAAACCGTATGAATCGATCTGATGAAATCATGAATAATGAAAACTCTATTAATAGCACATTTGAAATCTATCCTGAAAGTAAATTAAATCAGTTCCCAAGTGTTCCACGTTATAATGACAAAACAATGATGCCTATGAAGTCAGTTGCAAAGACAGGAACATGCACACGATCTCGTTGGACCAAAGAAGAAGAAGATACATTGATGGATCTTGTTAAAAAAGCTGGACCAAGAAAGTGGAATCAAATTGCTGCTGTTTTAAAAACAAAAACTGCCAAACAATGCAGAGATCATTATGCTAACTGTTTAGACCCAGAAATAAGAAATTCACTTTGGACAGATGAAGAAGAACGTCTCTTGCTAACAAAATATCAAGAGTATGGTCCTCACTGGTCAAGAATAAAGAAGTTTTTGCCAGGAAGAACAACCTCAATCATTAAAAACTATGTTACAATGTTAATAAAGAAAAATGAAAGAGGTTTGTCTAACGATCTCCATTATCATAACCCAACTTATCAGGTCTCTAATGTTGAAAGTGAAGAAGCAAGCTCAAGTTGCATTAGTAATCCAGGTTCAGACACTGATGATCAAAATTTCACGTTAAATATGACAGACGAACAAAGCAAATATAATAATTTCACTTGTCTTGATATTAATTGTCTCTTAAATAGACCACAAAGTGGTCTTTCTGTTATATAATTTGATTTGTTTGTTATATATGTAAATATTTTTTAATAATTTTTCTATATTGATGTTTTTTATATTTTGAAAGATATTATTCATTTTTTTAAAAATATTGTACTAAATTTTTCTATGTTAACAAAAATAGTAAAATAAAAGGATTCAAAAATATTGTACTAAATTTTTTAATTCAAATTTTAACCATCTCATTCAAATGTTCATAGAAACAATAATTATGATTTTGATCATGATTTATATTCTAGGCAAATATAGAATTCCTATTTAACTTTAAAAATATTTGAAATAGTTGATGGCCAGAAATTATGGTTAGGAGATTCTTTTTAAAAAGTTTCATCGAAAAATCTTTTACAAAATGTAAGAATTTTAGCAACGTATAAAAAAAACTTTTCATTAAACTCATTGAATTAACAAAAGTTATGGCCTTCAATTTTTTGAGAGAAAAGTGAAAACTATTCAATATTTCAAAGGTTTATTTCATTGGTTAAAATGATGTTATTTTTTTATCTCATTTTAAAAAATGGTTCGAAGCATATCAACTACACCAAATATGTATAAATCATTTGAATTATATTTGAGTTATTGCTGAATAATTAAAAAATTAATAATAATTATTATTATTTTACAAATATCAGCATTAATTTGAAGTTTAAAAACTTCAATTTAGTATCTTGACCTTTAATTGAGATTTAATGATTCTTCATTATTTATATGTATGCAGCCTAATGTCTGATTTACAAAATTGTAGAAACTTAAAATTAATGACAAATATTAGAATAAAGCTCTGAGTAAAATATGTAAAAGTCATTTAGGATATTTTATGATACATTCAAACTTTTTATTTGTTAATCTACTTACATTTTTAACTTGAGTTAGTTGAAATGATTACTTTTGAGTTAAGAATTATGAATTTAACTTTTTAATAGAACGATAAATATAAATTATTCAAAAAAAAAATTTGATAAAAATAATTATATCTTGAAATATTGAAAGTAACATAATAAAAATAAAGTAATGTATATTAATATTGTAATTTAAATTTTCATATAAAAAAGGAGAAAAGATATGGATAATTGAAATAAAAAATCAAATTTATATTTTAATAGTATTACTAAATAAAATATTTTTTAATTAAACTCATTAACTTTTTAATAATAGTAAAAAGTCCAAGTCAAAAATAATAATGAATCATCAATCATAATTATATTTTAATTGTTCATCAATTTCATCTCTACTCTTTATTGGCACCATCACGAATCCATAAGAATAGTCCCTGTCCGATGGCAGAGTATTTTCAGTTAATGGCATGTCTCCCCAAGAATCAAATCCAGCAATTCCCATCATTTTGTAGTCAACGTTAACCTCGATGAAGTCCCTGAACGATATGTGGTTAACGTGATGCTGTCTCCGTAAATTATTTTTGGCAGATTCTTCATCATGGATGCACTTTTTCTGAGGACGATGAAAACAGTCCTCGAAATTTGACCATTGCCTCTGAATATTTGGCTGGTCTTCATCGTCAAAGTCTTCAACGGAGTTCCGAAGAACATTGAACTCAAAAGCTTCTTCATTGAGCGAGTTCTTCTTCGCAACGACAAGGAGGCCCTCCTCGGCCTCGTTTTGCAGCGAAAACCAGCGCGCGCCGGTGTGGTGACCGTTTTCTTGTGGCCGCACGTAAGGGAAGTACATTTCTTCGGCGGTTGTGAAGTAACGGTTCACGTGGGACGACCAAAAACGGTCCCAATAATTCTCTTCGGGTCCCCGACCGAAGTATTCAATTTTATTGAATTCAGGGGGGACCCGAAAACGATGGCCAATTCGGGGTAGGTCGATCAGGTACCCATCTTTGCCTTGACCATGAAAAACCGCCGTAACCGCCAGCACACCGTTTGCGTAGACGTGGTAGTCAACTTGGTATTGGCGGTTGGATTCAAGTGAGTAAATAACCGTCATTTCTGCCCGTTTTTTCTCTCCATTGAAAAATTGAGAGGTTTGGCAGGTGAAGTGATGGCTCATTGTCTTCCAAACTTGCTGCCTGGATGGCTGCCCGTTGCCGTAATCGTTGTCGTTCGGTGGTCGCCAGAAGTTCGGTTGAAGGCCAAATGACTGGTGAATATATTCTTGCCCGTTTACTGAGTATGAAGTGACCTGCCCTTCTGAAACATCGAAAATGAACTGTACGTTATTTGAGAAGATTTTCACTTCATTTTTGGCCGATGTTGTGTCGATGGTCAAATCATCGCCGGTTATCGACGGTTGGTCCTTTTCAACTGACTCAATTGGGAGCTTGAACTGTTCATGAGCAACCAAGAAGCCCTTCGGAATGTTAGGCAGATCAACCTTTGTTATGACCGATAAATTGATGAAGTATTCGGTTGCCTTTTTAGGCTCCAAATCGTTGATCTGAATAGAAACAATCTTCTCTTCCTGTGGCTCCAACTTCACATCTAATATAGAAGTCCTAACCACTTTTTCATTCTCGTTAATTGTGTAATAGATTTCGTAATCATTCAAATTTGTGAAGAAAAATCTATTCACAATTTTCAATTGATAATTGGTCACTTCATTTGACACAATGTAGAAGCATATCTCCTGGTACGTGTACTTCACCTCTTCAAGTGCCGGGTGGGGCTCTCTGTTTGGGTTTAAGAGACCGTTTATATTGAAATTCCCATCACTCGGCGCGTTTTCCCCGTAGTCGCCCCCGTATGTCCAGTACTCCCTCCCGTTTGTGTCGGTTTCAAGCAACCCCTGGTCGACCCAGTCCCAGATGAAGCCGCCCTGCAAGTTAGGGTACTTGTAAATTGCCTCGTTCCAGATTCTGTACAGGTTTCCGTTTGAGTTTCCCATTGCGTGTGAGTACTCACACGGAATAACGGGACGATCAGAACCGCTTTTTCCAATGTCGACGTACCAGTCGAGTTTTGGGTAAGTTGGGACGTATATCTCTGTGTTGTATTCCCAGTTAGCCTGGCAATATTGAATAGGTCTGTTCATACCGACTTTTTCGTGCTTTTTGAGCCAGTCGTACGTTTGATAGAAATTGCAACCGTTTCCCGCCTCATTTCCTAACGACAAAAAAGTGACACATGCATGATTCCTCGCCAGCTTGTACATGTTCTTCGTCCGGTCCATGTGCGGGATGAACCACTCCGGCTTGTTGGCGAGCGTTGTGGGATCGGTCCACCCCATTCCGTGTGACTCGATGTTGCACTCGCTCACGACGTAGAAACCGTTTTCATCACACAACTCATAGAAAAGTGGAGACTGCGGATAGTGCGAGAAGCGGATTCCGTTTATGTTGCTTTTCTTGAGCATTTCGATGTCCTTCTTGAATATGTCGAGTGTGACATAGTGGCCTGTCTTTGGGTTGTGTTCGTGAAGATTCACGCCTTTGTAGAGGACTTCCTTCCCGTTGAAAAGGAGGACGAAATATGACTTCTCTTCAAACAGAGTCGTTGAAATTTCAAGACGACGAAATCCGACTCGAAATGGAACTGCTTCAATGATTTTATCAGTGCTGCTTGCTTTTAACGTAAAGACTATCTTGTAGAGATTCGGTTGCTCAGCACTCCATTGGCGAACGTTTAAAATTGACTGGTCTGTAAAGGTCAATTTGACCTTTTGATTTGATTCAATTTTGATCGCTTTGGAGCCTTGTACAAGAATCGTCTTGTCATCCGATTCATAGAGTTCATAGAAAAGTGTAACGTCTTTGGCCGTTTTTTCATGATTGATAAGCGAAACATTGATTTTTAGAATTCCATGGATATATTGATCATCAAGTGTCGAAATAATGTTGAAATCTTTGATATGTGTTTTGGGTTGGCAGTATAAAACAACATCGCGCTCTATTCCTCCAAGTCTCCACATGTCTTGATCTTCGAGATATGATCCAGATGTGTGCTTGAAAACTTTAAGTGTAACGACATTTTCACCTGGAATTACATAATCGTTAATAAGAAACTCAGAAGGGCTCTTGGAATCTTCACTATAGCCAACTTCCTTTCCATTGATATATACATATAGACCTGTTTTGGCCGCACCAATCTGTATAAAAATATCACGCTGAAGCCACTCTTCTGGAATATCGAAATTCCTCCTGTATACGCCAACAGGAACGTAATCTGGGAGTTCAGGTGGTGTAGGATCTAACGGATTAAAATCATATTTGATATTTGTATACATTGCAATACCATATCCCTGTACTTCCCAATTTCCTGGAACTGTGATTTCTGTCCAATTTGACAAATCAATATCAACATCAGTTATATCATCTGGAATGTCGCGTGGATAATCTCTATAATAAAACTTCCAAACGCCATTTAAGTTTTTATAATAAAAACTATCCTTATATTTGTTGGATAAAGCAGAGGGAATATCATCATAACTATGAAAACATGTTCTCGGTTTTTCTTTATTAACAGCTACGGTTTGAATATCTTTCCAATATGGAATGTCATCTGATTTTGTTATTTTTAATAATATTAAAATAAAAGAAATCATTTAATAAAGGTACAGCGATCGGATGTAAATTGTCAAAAAATTGAGAGCAAAATTAAATAACCTGGAAATTCCTAAAAAAATTATATAACAGTTAATTTTATATAATATAAAATCAAATTCTTTAATGAAATTTGGAAGTAAATTTTCAATTTTATAGACATACCATATGAAAAAAAAAATTTTTGAATGGATAAAATGAGTTTTTCATTCAAATTTAGTCAACATAAATCTCCAAATCAAATTAGAGAATCCTTCCAATATTTTAATATGTTATTATATATAATGTGTTCTATTTATATATTTGGTTTGTTTCGATTATTACAGTTTTTTAAATACTTTTGACACTTTACATCCGATTGTAGTACCTGTAGACTTCAAAAAGGACGAAACCCTTTTGTAATAAACAAGAAACTTGCGATGCCGTTTATAAACTATGATTTATAAAAAAAATACAAATTCAATTACGATTAAGAATTCAAAAATTTTATCTACTCATTTAATTTTTGAATTGTCTTTGAAAAAAAAAATATGTAATATATAATTAAATATTTAATATATATGAAAAATTAATTTTTTTATACTTACATTTTACATATTAAAAAACGAAAAGCTAGTTGTCAAAAGATAACAGCTTGTCTATATATATAAATAAATATATATGCGTATGTTTGTTTTGAATTCTAATTCAATTTTTAAAAAGATATTTGGTTGTTTATATTGCTTTTTTCTTTTTTGTATTTATATTTGGCCTATTTCCTATTGCTTTAAATTTCTGTTATTATTTGTTCAATTCTTTTGAATACATAAAAAGCTTTCACTTTTTTTAAACAACACCGATTTTTATCAATATTTTTACTTTTATGTAAGATATATTAAAAATTCGCTAAATTATATTACTTCATTTTTATTTGAGTTTTCAGAAATTTTTTATTCAAAAACAAATTTTTTTTCAGTTAAATATCGTACAACTTAGTTTTTACAGTAACTGTATAACTCAATGATTTGTTCGTTTAAACTAATTATATTTTATTATTATAATAATAATTAGTTTTATAAATATTTGCATCGTACATAATTCAAATTAAAATAAAAACCAAAAGGATATAAGCATATATTATATTTTCTTCAGAAATAAATTTGAGTATCTCAATTTATTTTTATTGATAAGAATTTTATAACACTTTATAAAAATTTAGAATAGCGATAACTTTTTATATAATTTATTCTAATTATTAATTCTTTTGATATCTTTTTATATGCTTTTAAAACATTAAGTGGTATATAAAAATAGTTATTGTTATTGAAAAAAATGCCGAAAAATTGAGTTTGTTGAATTATTAAATGATGATTTTAAAAAAAATTGGATGTTACAGGAGCCCAATGAAGATTATATTTTTATTTATATGCATTTACTCTCTAATATATTTGAATTTCATTTCAAATCAAATGTCAGTTTTTTCTAAAAATGAAGATTTAGTTGATTGGTTTCATAAATATAAAAAGTCTAATATTTCAGTTACTGAAGGATTTCGTCAAAAAGTAAAATATTATTTGTATAACACATAGTATACCCATTCAAATGACATCTATATTTTTTAAATGATACAAATATATAAGAATTCGATATATATATATATTGAATTCTAGTTAAATTCTTTATTTCTACCATTAGATTTTATAATATTGGATATAAAATATATAAATTATATATTATAATTATTAAATAAATTATTTATTAAGATAAATATAAATTTATTTATTTTTATTTTTTATTCAATTTAGTTGTGCGACTTTTTTTCAGTTTTTGTCTTGAACAACTTAAAAAAAGTCAAGGATATTGAAGATAATTATTTTACTAATATTAGAAGTCCTGGTTTATGCCAATTAGATGAAAATAATTTTGTTTTTTGTTTAAAATAAATAATTTTTTTAATTTATCTTTCTAACATTTTATAAAATGTTAGAAGGTATGCGGTTTCGTCCTTTTTAAAGTCTATCGCAGTACTGTTCATTAATTATTATCTTTATTTATTTCGATGTGAATCATGATCGTTTTTTTCTCAAAATATTTTTTTTTTATTTCATATGTTTATCGAAAAATGATGTAAATATTTATTGATTAATATTGATTACAACGTGTGGTTAAAAAAAATCATGTCAGAGTTGCTGTTAAAACTTGTTGGGAAAACGTAATTGCTAATACAATTCTTTAAAAATACGATTTCGAAATAAAGTATGGGAATAAATTAAGTTTGCTCATATTATACTCCTAATTCTAGTATTAGTTAGGTGGTGCGTCCTTAACGGGCATCTAGACCTAAACGAACCTATGATAATGCTAAGGCCATTTTTAAATATTTTTATTTTTATATCAAATATTATTGTGTGCCAAAAGAAGAAACTATAAAATAGCATTCTTTTGGCACACAATAATATTTGCCAGAAAAAAAAAAAAAACATTTATTTATGTACATGTGAAGATACTTTTGAGAATGGCAAATACTAAAAAATATTTGCTCAGCCATATTTATTGATTGCCTCTACCATAGCTGTTCTGAAAGCTGAGACTTCTTGTTCATCGAATAATCAACACCATCGAAAAAGAACTTGTCTAACTGAAAGACAACTATGTTTCATAAAGTATTTTATCCAATGATCTGAGATTTGTGGTCCTGGAAGACCAGACTCTTCAATTTCTTAGAATATAGCATTTTTTTGAATTATATTATCTTTTTTTCTTATAATGACTCATATAAAATCTTCTATGTATCTATTTTTTTTGAAAAAGTTGCATAGATTTCTTTCTTTGAGCTATTGAGTATTTCATAAGTTATTCTCTCAGCAGTATTTCATACGAAAATCCACTGAGTAATTGTTATAGTTTACTGCCTCCTAAGAGTATTTCTATTTATTTCTCCAACTGTTTTTGTAAATTTTCAAATTATGTGAATATTTTTGCACTTTACTCTTATGAAATACTTAATTGAGCCTCCGAAAGTATGCTCTAGAGGTCCTGTCGAATCTCTATCCAAATCTATATTATTAAACTTTTTTGATAATGTTATTTTTGAATATGTTTCCATTTGAAAATCCAATTAAAAGTAAGGTTGAATATGGCAAAACATCCTTTTCATTCTATATTTTTATGTAAAGGGGGAAATGATATATATTAATCTAAAGGTTTTTTAATAGTTAACTTTTTTATAAGTATTAATTTTATATCTTATGACTAAATGTGTAATTATTGTTTTTATATAAAAATAAATTTTAATTTGAAAATCAATTATTATTAATTAATTATGTATGTATGTTTTTATTATTATTATTATTGATATAAAAAAGATTGATTTTTATATATATATAAATTTCAATAGTACTAACTCAATCGTTCTTTTTATGTTAAAATTCACAGTTCGATACATATAGGAGTAATTTTTTTAAGTAAAAAATCATTTTAATTAAAATGTTGTCTTATTTATTAAAGCCTCTATTTAAAAAAGCTAATCTAAAAAGAATTAAAAGAATTTAAACATATATAAATAAAAAGATAACCATTTTTATAAAGAAAGCTAAATTATTATTAAGAAATTGAACTGATTTACCTTTGGAGTCTAATATTCTTCTTCCAGAATAATTAACTCTTCTTCTATGATTTCTCTTCTGCTTCTTTGATGAAAATTCTTTAATAGCATCTGGACTAATTCTTCCTCGGAGATAATCTTTCTTCTTCTGTACTATTAATTCTTCTTCTATATTCATTCCATCTTCTTCAGTGATCATTCTTCTGCTTCTTTTGTGAAAAATCTTAAATGGAATCTGGGCAAATGCTTCTTCAGAAAAAAAATATTCTTCTTCTGTTATGAACTTATTAAAAATTTAAGAAATGAACTTTTTCAATTAAAAACCCCTTGGGCTAAGATGGATTGGCTTTTCTTCTTGCGAAGCCCTGCATAAATGGGATTTTTGTGATTCTTTATGGAATAAAAAATTCTATTCTGATATGAATTGCTACAATTGAAATCTAGATTGGGAACCAATAGGCAGCTTCATTGAACTTTTTTTCTAATAAAATCTGCTTCATCGAAAAAGTAATGTTACGAGTTCATCGTGCTTTTTAGTCAAAGGAATATCTAAAAAACAAATGGTGGCAAGTTTTATAAAACATTTTAAACTTTTTGAATATTTAATTTTGGAGAATCAATCGTAAATCCCATGCAAATATCATTCGGAGAATCAATTGTACATACTTTTCAAAATTATAACATTAATGTTATTGTTTACAATTTTATTAAAGGGGAAAATAGGTATATAAAAGAACTGTATAGAGCCCAAATATTAGTTCGATATAATATTCATTTTAATAAAGATTGGAAGGGAAAGTTCAAATCATTTTTTGGAGTACATACCTATCATCCTCAGAAAGAAATTGGAAGAACACCGTATTTTTCTGAAAAAGAACTTGCAAAAATTATTAAAACAATTTATTTTTCAAATAAACCTCGTTTTGGGCTTTATAACAATTTCTTATATAAATATATTAAAGATAACACGCTATTTGGCACACCAAAAACCAAAATATCTGAAACCTTTTATAACAAAATTTATAACAAATTAAATTCAGAAACCCGAGATGATGAAAGAATTGAGCTTTATTTAAATTTACGAGGTGAAGTATTTGAACTTTTTAACAATCATTTTTTAGATTTAGAATCTGGAGAAACTTTCTCAATCAGATGTTTCTCATCACCATTTCAAATTTCAATGGTAAAACAATCAAAAATAATTGGTATTGATTGTACGTTCCAAATTGGGCCGCATCAGTACAAACAAGTAATGGTATTTGTCGGGAAAAAAGACAGAATCAATATATATTATTGCCAAATAAAAAGGAAAGCACTTATAAGAAGGCGCTTTCAGCATATAAATTTTTTGTCGTCTGTTTTCTAAATCAAGTAAAATTTGTGTCAGATTTCGAATAAGGTGAAATAAATGCTATTACAGTCGTTTAGGAAATATTTTTTTTTCCATATAGTATATTTAATTTTTTTTTTTTTTTTTTTTTTTTTATTTTGATTTTTTTTCGGTCAAAAATTTCCACAATTTGATAGAGTGAAAAATAATCATGAACTTTTTCTTGGAGCAAAAAATAAAAGAACCCCGGAAACTAAATCAATGTTTCAACCAGATAATCAAATATATTTATTTTATATTATCATATTAAAATATAATTATTTTTAAAATAATATTAAAATTTTATGCGTAACGTTTTAAGATATTTATATTATTTTTAAAAATAGTTTTAATTCAATTTTAAAAAAATTCAATTGTTTATTTTTTTAAATAATAATTTTCAAATGCAATCCACGAGAGGATTTACACCTTCAACATCAAAAATAGCAAACCAAATTCGTGCAGATAATGATAAAGATAGAATGATTAACGCACTTCAAAGAGAAATCGCAATCAAAAAATCTTTGATTAATGACTATCATGCCAAATTAACGAAAGCACAAAATGAGTTACATCAATTTCAAAAAGCTAATAAAACTCTTAACAACTTATACAATTCTTACCCGCTTTTATTAAAACTTTTTTCTAGTTTGAATATTAATGAAGATAGCAATGACAAATCCAAAAACGGAAATCGTTTTGATGAAGAATTGATTCCTATATTGGTATTATTAAGTATGTCCGGCGAATATTACACTGAAATACTGCACAAATACTTTGGATTCCCATCATCAAGAACATGCAGAAACCTTAAAAGACGATTCCGTTTAAAATATGATATAACTGACGATATTCTTGATGGTTCACTTGATTCAATTTCAAAACTAATTGATCTATTTTGGAAAAGCGAAGATAAACGTTGTGTTATAGCTGTTGACGCTGCATCTGTAAACGCCAAATTAGCTGTTCACTCAGATGGCGAAGTTGAAGGATTAACTGAAGAAATGAAAATCGATTTAGATTTAGTTGATCTTATATCAGAAAATCTCGAAGCTTTATATTCATTTTACGAACTTCATCATGATGAAATCGCTCGATATTTCTTTGTTTTCTACGTTTGTTCGTTGGATAAAAATAACAGATCATTCCCGATACTAATAAAGAAACATACAAATGGTGCAGCTAATCTTAAAATCTGTGATGAATTGGATGATATTGTAGACAGATGCAAAAAAGTGGGTATGAACGTTATTGGAATTTCATTCGATGGTGATCCTAGTTATCTTAATTATGTCGAAAAAATGTGCACTGAATTTGACAAATTGAACCAACTCGATCTCAATTCTCCATTGAGTTCGATTTTCAAAGAATACACAGGAACTTTAATCTATGAAGATCTTATGCACCTTGTCAAGTGCGATCGATATCGTTTGACTTGTGGATCTGACATTTGTCCAAGCCTTTCAAAAGATGAAGCCACTTTTAATGTAAATGATTTTAAAGATATTGGTGTCAAAGATCACGTTCTTGATGCTTCACGTGCAAAGAAAATGGATGATCATTTACCTTTACAACTTTTTTCACAAGAAAATGTCCGAAATGCAATTTTAATGGAAAGATATGACCTTTTGCTTGCTTTGTTACCTTCATATTTATTGATCAACGCTGTGATGGATTCAGACTTGACAAGAGAACAAAGAATTGAACGGATTACATTTGGTTTCTCAATTGTTTGTACATATTACAACGATTATTTAAAATATGATTTTGAAAAAGGTAAACAAAGAAGAAACAGACTTGGTGGCCAAAATAAATGGATGACTTTATACGACATAATTTGGATGAAGAAATATATGACTCTCGCAATATCATTGACCAAAGCATTAATTGATCCAAGAAGTGTCCATTTAGGTGCTTTGGGCACGCACTTTTTAGAACACTTTTTTGGCATGGTTAGAAGATTTTGTCATGGAGATGACTCTGCATCATCATTTGAAAACACAGTTGAAAATATAATAGTTTTAAAATTATTACAAATCGAAAACATAAAAGAAGCAAGCATTCAACCTAGTAGATCTGACAGTGGTTGTGTATTAAAAGAAGAACATGAAGAAATCAAGCAAATTCCACTTAACATTTGTATGTGGCTAGCATCTGAATTATTCATCCAATTTGGTACATTATTAAATGAAGATTTAAGCAAAGCAGTTAATGATTCAATGGAACTCATGGAAGATAAACCAAAAATTGATGTTATACAATTCATTTCAAACACTTTTGTTAAGAAAAAAAACATTTTTCGCTCATCATCAACTTTAAGATATAACACAACTTCAGGTTATACAAGCTTAAAAAGGATTATGTCAGGAAATTCAATTTAAAATAATTAGCATAATTTTAATTAATAAAAAATAATTTATTTTTAGTTTTTTGAAAAAATTTAATCAATAATTAATTTATTTTTAGCCAATGGTCAAATAAATTACGGTTGAGGTTAATTAAAAACGGTTTTTAAGATGCCATTTTGCACCACTAGAATTTGTATTGATTGTTTCTGAGGATATAATGATGAAAATAAAAATATTAATATATTAAAACGTTACGCACAAATTTTAATTATTTTCATAAAATAATATTTATCATAGATGATTTCAAATTTTAGTACAAGTTTTGTTTTCTTTTTATGTTTCATTTTTTTTATTTTTAACTTTTAAACAATTCAATTCTTTTTTGACGATAAGTATTGAAAAAATAAGTAAACTATTCATTTATTAAAATCAACTCCGTTTCAGTTATGATAAATTTCGTTTTAATTTATTCGAACAATAAATTACCTAAGACTTTATATTTTATTTATATATATATTATAATTCTCTATGCTATGTTAATTAGATAAAAAATCATGCTTTTTGACTTAACGGAAATAAACGTACAAGTTTCCGCGGTTCTAAAATAAAACATAACTTTTTCTTAAAGATAAAAAATAAAATAACTTTTTGATGCAAAATGTTTATGACAAGAGAAACCAAATTGACCCTCAATTATTTTTCTATTTATTTTAATCGTTTGTTTTTATAGAATACTTGATTAAAATAGAACAATGTTCTTGAAAGAAAAATATATTATTACGCCATTATTATCTAAAGTATAGACACTTTTTGAGCGAAGCTCAAAAAGTGGCGTTTCTTGCAATTTCCTCAAATCAGATATTCAAACATCAAAACCAGCTATAACCAAGTTATTACATAACAGAAATGAATCTTATGCTTGGACACTTTTTGAGCTTCGCTCAAAAAGTGTCCCTTTATTATTTTCAAATTTGATTTCTTTTCAAAACTTACATAAATCAACTTCCATGAAGAAAACAAATGAAATATTATACCTAATAGATCTCAAGAATGACAACTTTCCATTTCCATTTTCGATTAAATCCAAAGGATTCATTGGCTGAATTGCAAACTTTTCTTTAAATAATTCCATAAAAAATACTCAGTGTGCACTAATATTAAATAATTTCAAAGTACATTATGCTTTAAATGTCTAAAAAGAGAAAGAAGTACTGATTACACAGTTGATATTCATTCCAGTCAGCTGTACAAGGATTTTTCCTGTTCTTAACTCAGAATAGACTAATCAAAATAAAAAAAAAGAAGACCAAATACTTAAAAAAAGATATAAAGATCTGAAATAAAGACAAAACATTTAGATAAAACTTGTAATGAGATTGAGTTGAATGTCCTTAAATCAGCATGGGATAAGTATAATGTATTCAACATGTTGCATTTCTATATTCAGACTTTGTAAAGATTAGCAAATTGAGGAAAAAGTTTATCGTCTCTCAATCTTTTTTAATAATTTTGCTACAAAGCCCATTTCGAACTATGGCATATGTTTATTAATTGGAATAATTTGATGTTTATCCTTTCCAAAAAAGACTTCACAAACTGATCTTTTTTTTTTTTTTTTTTGAAATAAATTTAATAACAATCATTTTACATTCAATTTTTTATAATAATGTTACACGACTTAAGATAGAATAAGACATAACTTTTCTCATACAAAATATTTTGGTAAATATTTTAGCTCAGCCTATCTTAAAAGATATTTAATCGATGATTGGTCCTCTTATTATAAACTGCAGTCCTCAACCATAACAAACAATATGATTGAGAGACACAACAGAAAATTGAATGATCTTTTTGATCATCCTCATCCAAATATCAAAGAATTCAAAGAACAAATTTCAAAGATTGAAGACGAGTATTATAATATGCATAATAACAATTTCACGAAGAAATTATATTGAAACAAAAAGATCAAAATGAAAAATCATTTGTTTGTTTTGGTTGAGGGCTGCTGTTTATAATAAACAACTGATTTTACCAAAATAAAAGAATTACCAAGTACAATAAAAAAAATTTGAAGAAAATCATACCTATTTTTTTTTCTTTGCCTCAACGATCAAAAGAGAGATATAATTTGTTGAAAGAAGATGAAGTTAAAATTAATCATCCTGATATATAACTTCAGGGTAAATCTGCAATTCGAAAATTACATTAAAAGTGATGAACCAGATGAAATAGACAATTTTACATAAATAAACTTTATTTTTATTTATTTATTTTTTTTGTTTTGTTTTTACTTAATCATTGCAACCTCTCAATTTCATTCAATTTTCCAAACTTTTTGAATTCAAACAATCATGTTATTTTTATAGTGTTTCTGATGCTTATTTTTTATATAATCAATTAATGTAATAAATGTATCTTTGAAAATAGGATAATAATAAATCAAATTTATTCTATAGTCTAGAGTAAACCCCCTACCAAATCTCTATATAAAAGAGTTAGAATCATAATATTATATATATATATATATAGATAAAATGTTCATTTGATAAAATAATTATTATTATTTAAAAAAAGTTTATTTTATGTTTAGATATTAGTATTTAAAAATGCAATCTATTCAATTTTTTTATCGAAAAATTGAATAGAAAATGGTAAAGTGACCCAAATAACCAGTTCCTAACCGCTCAAAACCAGTTCCTATTTTTTATTTGAATTGTTTATTTTTTATTTTTTGATAGACAAAATAAAATTTGAAAAGTTTACATTTGTTGAAATTCAAACCAGTTCCGAAAAATTTTTAATTCAATTTTTTAATTCAATTTTTGAATACATTTTGGCTGATTGGCTATTTGTAAACAGACAAGTTCTTATTCAACAGCTCTTCAACAGATAGATATCCATTTCAGAAGGCATCAAAAAAGTAAACATAGACGGTGCACAACTAAGGCTGACACACACTCTGCGCTTTGTTCAATTTATCCCAAATATTTTTATGAATGTTCTACAAATTGCTACAAAAAAGAGAATTTTAAATAAAAATTAACACATTATTTAGTTTGATATTAAATTTTTACTCGTTTAAAGTATTTTAGTGTTTTAATAAAAGATTTTTACTTATCTGATATTGTATCATAATCACTGAAATAATAAAAATATGAATAATAAAAGAGTTAATTAGCAATTTAGAGCATATACGATTTTATTTTATATTCTCATTCATCAATATTTAATAGTTTTTTATGAGTTTGCTAGGAACATCTTTAAGTTCCTCTCAATTTTACACTAAAGTATTGAAATTATCAAAATATATATTGAAATTTTCAATGATAAAAATTTTAGGAACTGGTTTTTTTCTGTAGGAACTGGTTTTTTGATCCACTTTAAGTGGGTTTTCAACCAACGTACTTTTTTCCACCATTAAAGGCCAAAAATAGGTGAATAAAAATTGTAGGGGTTTTTCCATTGGTAGGGGGGTTTTCCAGTAGACTATAATACTATTTTGTAACTATATTATAATTTCAATTAAATGATTTATGCTTATTTGAATCTAATTTGATATTAAATTATATTGAAAATAATTGAGTCTTCCGAAAACCAAAAGCCACTTTTCCCATGGAAATTTAAAAGAGCTCTTAGATATTCTATATTATGCTGGCAGTTCATCTCGAATATACATTCTATCTGAATATTTTTGAGATTAAACTTTTTTATCAAGTAATATTAATTTAGTGGATTTTAATATTATGGACTGAGTTGGTGCCAATTTCCATTCCTAGTAATCATTATAATAATAATTAAATAATTTTAAAATTGCATAAAATGATAATGATTAAAAATATCAAAAATCATCTTTTTATTAATGAAAATATGAGAACTAATTGAATTTAGCAACTGGATTCACTTATAGAGAGAACGGTTAGTTGTAGGGAAGTTCAACAACTGGCTTCTATTAGTGCCAAACACGTATTCCGAATTTCTTTCAAGGCAAAGTGCGAAATCCTCGATTTTCTCTTCTTTAAGTTCCACTTCGGAAAACTTTCTGAGGTCATCTTCAGACGATGAAAAGAGGACGTTTTCCATATTTTTGACCCAATTGTAGTGACTTGCATCACTATCAAACACGAAGCACACGAAATTAGCCCCGATTATTTTTCGTGCTTCTCTTATCAAAGTTTGGCCCGTTCTTTCAATCCCGCCTCCGCTTGTTATCAACTTGAACATATTTCTTTTCTTCTTTTTAATCAATTTCAATGATTCTTCGACAGTTTTCGTTCTGTACAAGTTGACCTGCAATCTTTTAGAGAGCTCATCGAAGTACTTTTTATTCTTGTCGCTTTCGATATCTTCATTTTTCCAGAGAATGAAATGGTCAGTTCTCATCACAGTGAATGAGTAAAGGGGAACAATTTGTGCTTTATTAGCGAAGACGAATTCATGAGCAGCAATGTAATTATCGTCCTTTTCAGTCTCTTCAATTGGCCAGAAATAAGTCGAACTGCCAACCAACGCGTGATGAGCTCCATAATGTTTGATGATTCTATCGTCGATTTTTTTTCCATGGAAAGACTTGTCCTTAACGTTGACGCAGAAGTTGCTGTTGTAGATCGTCATGCAGCAAATGACGTAAGCTTTTGAGTAGAAGTCGAGATCAGTGTAACTGTTTGCATACTTCGAAGCGTAGAAGATATCGTCAGTTGCATAGATTCCCTTCCCATAGTAACCGTTGTCTGTCTTCTTTTCAATTTTGTCCTTGTTGGGATCCAAGAAGCCATTGTCAACGATCTTCTGGTGATTGCTCTGATTCGTGCCATGGTAAAGAAAAGGCTGTCTTTGGTTGTACTTCGGAATCATCTTCTCAATGCTTGCGTAATTATCGAGGCTTTTGTTGGCAATGATTGTCTGGCCAACAATTATGAGCTCAAATGGATTGTCTTTAATATCGTCACGAATTTGGGTCTCCAATCGTTCGTAGATTGTGCTGTGCTTGAAGATGAATGACCAGTTCTTCTTTCCTCTTTCTCTAGGAAGATTTCTAAGGACTTCTTCTTTAATGTCCTTCAATTCAATTTCATTAAGCTCGTGCGTGTTTTGAAGAAGATTTTGCGATTTTTGGTTGTATTTGTCTTGGATGACTTTGTCATCTGGAAGCTTGACTTCTGGCTCTTCAATGATGTTACCAACTACAGACTTGCCAATTGAAGTGCTAAGCTTCCCTTTGAACTTCTCAATAAGCTCCTTGATTTTGCCGTGGATCTTTTCACCGATGCTTTTGATCGACAAAAAAGCGATTTTCAAAATGGTCGATCCTTTCTCAACTCCGAGAATGACAGCTTCGTCACCGAATTGTTCTAAGAGATAATCGAAGTCAATCTCCGTTGGTGACTTGTCAAAATGAAAAGTGACAGTCGGTACAAAGTCTTCAATTTCACTTTTTAATGGAATAACGTCTTCTACAAGATCAGGAGTGATGATTGAGTATTCCGATTGATCATCTTCAAAGACAATTTCATTTCGTAGGGAATCATTGAATAGATCATTAACAAAATTTTCTTTGTTTCGCTGGTGGTACTCTTCAGAATTTTCTGAAGATAAATGGCCGGATGATTGATAGGCGTCATAGTGGTCTCTACAGAGGAATAGGCCTGGAGTAACACAAATATAATTGCTTAGTTTTTCATGGGGAGGATCATATGTCTTATGACAGTTCATGCATTTAATACAGCCAAAATGATATGGATAACCTGATATATATATTACAATATCTTCTTCAATCGATTGCTTGCATACTGTACACAAAATTTCTTTTCGCCAAATTATTGGATTTTGGATTGATACGTTGAGTTGAATAACATTGTTACCAACTAGATTGGGATCTGACGATTGTAAGCTAATCGGTTTAGGCGTAGGTTTGTTATCTTCCGGTTTTGGATTAGCAAATTTTTCATAAATAACAATATTTTTATCAACTAAAGTTGGGAGATTTTCACTTTCAGTTTGGTTGGGAGGATTTTGCTCACTTATGTTAAACTTTTTAAGTATTTCTTCTTTTTTTCCTTTAGGCAAAAAATCTTGGGAATCATTAATAATCTCTTCTGCATATTTTTTATCAATTCGATAAAAATCTTCATACTCACAAGCTTTGCTTAAAAAAGATTTTAATGTTAAAATTGCATTTGGAATTAAAAGTTTCTTTTTACCTTCGATCAAATTTTTAATTGCATCTGATATGAGAAGATCACTCATATCTTTTATGATTTGACGTAAAATTCCAAAATTTTGGAAAAAATTTTACTGGTTAAAAAGGTTAATTTTTTTACCTAAACGATCTTTTATTCTTTTCAAATCTTTTTAAATGGAAAATTTTTGAAAACAGCCGATTTTTTTAAAGGTTCGAGAACTAAATATACAAAAAATAACCGTTTTTTAATTTTTCAAATATCTCATAATATTTTAAATATTTTATACTATTTAAAATAAATATAATATATCTTTATTGTATAATAATTAAAAAATAATATTTTATTTCTTGAACCTCATTATAGATACTGAAAAATGCATATCTATTTTGGGGAACAAAAAACTAAATAATTCAATAAATAATTGTTATTTTTGTTTGATAGATGCTTATTAATGTTTTTAATTATATCAGAAATCTTTTTAAATGATAAAATTAAGATTTTATATTAATTTAGTTGAGACATATTTAAAACACAATCAAAAAACTAATATTTTAAAAATATCTCAATTTTTTTTTGTTTCTATGGGGATAACTACTTATAATTTTACTGCATTTTTTATTTGTATTATTATATTTTTAAATGAAATGAAATGGCTCGGGAGACGCCATTTTAGTTTTTTTAAATCAAATTCAGAGAAGTAGGATTTATTCCTCTCAATTGCATTCAATTTTCAAAATTTAATAAAAAATATAGATATTTGATATTTCAAGTTGAAAAGAACATATAGTAATTTTACATATTATTTGATACATGATATATTATGCAAAAAAATCATTTTCGTTGAGTTTTGGATGAGTCAGTCGAAATATTAAAATCAACATATCTTTATTAAATTTTATATAAATTGGGAATGTAATGCATTATTTCGGTTTATATCAACAATATATTTCTTATTAAGCTTGAAATTCCTCATTTAAATCTAAATTTGGCAAATAAAAAGCTTTTTTATTTTTGAAGTTCCCATGTAAAAAATGGCCCTATCATTCTCAATAAAACTTATCTATTATATTAAATGTAATATTTAATGCTTATAAACATTTTTATATACGAAACGTTAGAGCCATTTTTAAGATACAAATGCTATTTATATATGGCCAAAATTGTTTTTAATATTTGACTATCCATTCAATTAATTGATAAAGCTTTATTAAATATATGTTTTGATTGATTTTATGAAATTCTGAGAATTAGGATTTATTCCTCTCAATTTAAAAAATGGACAAAAAAGTAAAGAAAATCAGCATTTCTATTTAAGAAAACTTAATAAAATTTACAAAAATTAAATATTGCATTGAAATATTTATAAATATATATTTATTATTGTATGAAAAGGAAATTGATGAAAAAATTATTATTAGCATATTTTGATTATTTTTTAACAAAGCATGAATTTGGTTATATTATTTCAAATAGATCGCAAATATAAATAGAATTTTCAATCAAAATCTGGATTTTATTTAAAATTCGTCGAATAAAATGGATTTAACATTTAACAATGAATAATTAAAAAATGGCCCTATGAATTTTGGTGAAACAGTTTTATTTAAATAAATATACAATTTACTCACTATTCTACAATTTTTTTTATTATCCTTAGAGCCATTTTTGAGATATGATTATGAAAAAAATATTTGGCCAGATTTCTCAGAAATTTTCTCTCAGAAATTTTAATAAATAATAATGAAAAAGCTTTCAACTGAAGATTTATTATTATTTTTTATACAAAACTATTCAACAATTAATCACAATTTGGAAAAAGAAGGCTTCGATGATGATGAATTTGAAGAAAAATTACCCTTACAAATTAACTGTCATTTTTTTTTGCGGTAAATTTTCACTATAAAATTGGGCTCAGATTATTAAAAAGATGGACTTCCGTAATAAAGTAAAATTAAAAGCTCCTAATTAATAAAAAATTAATTTTTAATAACTAAAAATAGCATAAATAATATTATATTTATGTTTTAAAAAATTGAATGGTTTATATATTAATATATTCAAATCTATAAAATAATTAAATAATAAATATTTTGGCAACTACGGAGAGAAAGATCACAAAATTAAAATATGATATTTATCATTTTATAATGTATATTGTATTTCAAAATTTTGTTGTAATTTTAAAAAAGAGAGTTCTCGCACCTCTATTTTTTTTTTTTTTTTTACCCCTGTTTCTATTTTACAAGCAGAAAAAAGTAATGGCAAAATTGAATTTGTTATTCATGAGAAATGATAATGATGATACCGTATGGTTGTAAAATTGGAAAACGTTTCTAAAATGGAAAATTCACTTTTTGAAAGCTCGAAAATTACAAAGAAGTTGGATTTTAGACTAAATTAAGAAAAATTAAAAAATGTCTCATTTCCCTTTTATTTGAAAATCTGTATTATTTCTATTTTAAATGCTTTTACCATGCAGGATGTAGTTTTTCATCTTATTGAAAAAGTTCCTTTTCCATTTTATTCAAAATTTATAAAAAATTTGATTTTTTTTTTTTTTTTGATTGTTTGGTATCTTTCTTTTACATTTTTTCTTTTTTACAACCTTACCATAGAATATTTGCTGAAGCTATTCAGCCTGATATTTACTAAAGGAATGATCCTTTTTGTTTTTGATGCATCATTTCTGCTCAATAAAGGTTATTTGTGAAAAAGTTTCAATGGATAAAAAACATTTTAGATATAAATGCGCAAACTGCCAGACTTGATTTATAACAGCTATTTGATATAGTCATTGGCGATGACTTATACTAATTGATTTAACTCTAAAGGTGTAAATCTAAAATACGACAAAGTTAAAAGTAAAATGTTTATTCAAATAAATTGCGAAAAGGGATAATTTAAATCAACTTGCCATAAAATTCAATTGAACACATTTCAAGGTAATCGTCATTGCGCCAGTTTTTACCAGTTGACTTCATTCTTATGTATTTGAACTCTTTCATTTGCTCATTCTTGATTCCAAACGTGTGAACAGTTTTTGCTTTGTTTATGTGAGGGCAGTCTTTCTCTTCATCAAGTGGATCCCAATCGCTTCCTGTCACAGATCCTTCAATGACCCAGCTTCGCGGATGATGACTGCCATCATAAGTCCTGATTGTGTAATTTGTAGGGATGGCAGTGTGCTGCTTGAACTCAAAGCAAATCCAAGAGTTTGGATAATTGCAGGTGTAAAAGTTATTGCTCGTGTTCTCAATGTCTAGAAGAAGCTTTTTATCACCAGTTGGACCTGACGAGACTGTCACACTCACCTCATCATCAATGTTTGACTGTTCTCGAAGATTGGCAAAGATTCCCTTCAAATTTCCGCTTGAATATAAAATGTCCTTTCCTTTCTTCTCTTTGCGTTTTTCGTATCGTCCTTTTTTGTCTTCTTCTTCATCGTTTGTTCCGACGAGTCTCTTGCACAATTGCCTCCAGGTGCCAATTGTCATGCGGTCGATGTCAATGACTGACACAAATTCTTCAATTGCCTCTTTCTCAACATTTGCAAACAAAACGAATTCATAGAATGGACAGAACTCTTTGTCATTCATGTAGAGCTTGTTGACAATCCTCAGCAGCTGATCTTCAGTGTCAATGTGAAGTTTGTCATTATTTAAAACTTTTTCAAGTATATCGTAACTTAATTTTAAAAGTGAATTTTCTTCTTCTTCATTCAATTCAAATAAGTGTTCACTCAAAAAGTCGATTTCATTATTGAGCTCTTTTGAATAGAAACGCCTGAATTTTGAGTGGCTTTCTATAAGCTGGATGACGTTTTCTCTGCTGATTTGGGTTCTTGTAACATTAATGTCAATGTAATCTATTGAAAGTTCTTCGATAATCTCGCATATAAAGTCAATATTTTTTTCATCAATATCATTGGTTTCGAAGTTTAAAAGATCAATGAAATACTGGAAATTTCCTTTCGCTTCGGTATTGATAGTATACTGGCTTAATGTTGGATCGGTACAATGAAATTTTGAAATCTTTGGTGATAATAGATCAGCGGAAAACTTATTTGTTGGAAATTCTTTATTATTGACAATAAACGTAAAATTTTCTTTATAATTGGAAAGAGGAACTTGCAAAATTGAATCTGTTTGTAGCTTTAAAGAACCTTTCATATTTTGATGATAATATGGTTACATTTAGGATATATGGCAAAAAAATCAAATTAAAAATTTCTTATCTTTGACTTTATTTTACTTTATTTAAATATTTTAAATCAAAAACAATTCCCCTTTATTATTAAAAAATAGAAATATCAAATAATATTTCAAAAATCAACATTAGCTCCAATCAATGTTACTGTATCTTCTGTTTGCCTTTTATCTTTTCTTAATTTGACTATTACAGGAATAGTTAATGACAGTGATAGAATGAGTATCAAAATATCATTAATATTATATGCATGAAAGATTCTCTCGGGTGAGTCTCGATACATTTTAGAGAACACAAAGGCAAGAAAAATTATAACAAATGTTTGTACAAACGACGGAATCGATGAACGAAGGGGCTTTCCTGTGCAAATTAGTAAAATTTGGCACATCATATTTAAAGGCGAAAACCAATTGGTGTAAAATGGTATTTTCAAAATTTTATTTGAAAAAGAAAGATCAGTCGCGGAGTCCAGATAGATGCTGGCGATAAAGTCTGGCTTGATGATCATGAACAGTGAAAAAACAATTCCAAAACCAACTGTTACCAAAATAGAATAAATGAAATATTTCAATAATCTATCTATATCATGAGATCCATATGCGAAAGTACTAACCGTCAAAAATCCGTTACTAACAGCCATTGCAACTGAACCTGATAAAAGTGTCACTTTTCCAAGGATTGAGGTGACACCAGCCAGACTTTCTGCCATTTCTTCACTCGTCGCTGTTGAAAGGAGAAACTTCATCAAAAATATGGGAGGACCGACATTACAGATAAAGCTAACAACAGATGGCAGTGCGTTTATTAGTGCTTTGACGGTATCTTTCAAAATCGGTAACTTATAGGATGAAAAATTGACATCATAACCGAATTTATTTGTGTATATCATTACGAAGAGAACAAGACCGATAATGCTTTGTGAAACAGCACTTTGAAGTGAAATCAAGGTGATATCAATTTTGAATACAAATAGAAAAAGTGGACATAATATTAAAACTTGTAATATCGACTGACCAATGTGTAAAATTCCGTTTAAAAAAGATCTTCCAATTGCTTGCAGAAAAGAACATGCAATATTAAATAAGAAAAGAAATGGTGCTGCTGATATGGCATTAATTGAAAATAGATAACAATAATTTTCCATAAATTCTGGACAATTCATAAATGATAATAACGGATGAACTAAAAACTGTATTAATGGCATTATAAATAGGATAAAAATAAAACCTACCTTAGTAATATCTGTGAAAAATTGTATTGCGTCTTTTTCTCTGTTTTCTCCAATAATTCGACTTAATCGAGTAGAAACAGCTGTAGCGAAATACGTTGTTATTAAAATAACCAAAGTAACACAAAAACCTGCAAATCCTTGAAGCTGAACTGGCTTAATTGAATCTTGCTGGGAAAATCTTTGTGTTAAAAAATATAATTCCAGAAAGTCCATTAAAGTTGTAGTAAGAGTTGTTATCAAAGGCCCAAAACTCATAATCATTAATGTAATAAAAGGTGAATGCTTTAAAAATCTTGCTTTATGCTGTTCACTGGATGATATTGCCTGAAGTGTTAATTGATCAATATCATTAGAAACCCTGTTTTCTAGTTTTTCATCCATAAAAATTTAGTGATATTAATTTTCAGAAAATTTGAAATATGAATTTGAATAAAGCATACAATTTTTACCAAGAAGATGATCTTTGCCTATTGAAAATTGAATATCTTTTTAATTATTCAATATTTATGGTTCCAATTTAGGAATTTTACAAGTAGTGTATATAAGATAAGGTGTGGGGGGTTAATAACTACTTTAACATTAATTTTTTTATTTTTTATTTTTTTATCAATTAGGACAAAAATGACAAAATGGTGTTTTTGATGATTTTAATGTTGAAATAAAGGATTTCAGCAGTTTTAGGCTTAATATTGTTCATTTATCTGTTTAAACTACTGATTTATACATGAATTTCATAACTTTTGTTAATTTATCATAAATTTATAAAGTAAATGTGAAAAATTAATTGATTTGTTTTTTTATTTTTTTTATTTTTTATCTTTTAATAAATGGAATCACTAAGTACTTTTAAATCACAAATTATTGAAAATTATGAAAACAAAAATTATACTAGCTTCACACCTCATTCGGTTAATGTAACTACTGAATTAATTAATGAAATCTTTAAAGGACAAAATTGTACTGTTTTAAAATCGCCAAAAAAGCCAAATGAAGAAAGCAATATTACTTTTTACCGAAATGATAAACCAGAATGTGTGTTAGTTGCTCACCTTAATGAATTTTGCGTTAACCCAAAAAGTAATTATCCCAAAAGTAAGAGTAAGTTATATAATTCAATTGATACTGAAGTTAAGCAACCTCTTAAAACAACCATTGATAAAGAAAATGAATTACGTGAATCAATGAAAACTGAAGGATGTGAATTAATTAGTTCTTACACAAGCTATAAAACTCCTGTGTACTATTTATTTGAAGGTATGGAATACAAAACATCGCCTGGTAGATGGAATTCAGGTCATCGAGCTCATAAATGCAAATGTATTCGTTACACACAAAATTATATTAAACAATTGTTTGAAAATGAAGGATGTGAATTAATTAGTGAATATAAGAATCAAAAATCCAAACTTAAATACAAATTTAATGATCAAATCTATGAAGTTATATTTAATGATTGGAAGTTCTTTAATAAACGACCACATTTACGGAAAATACAGAACAAATGAATGATCAAAAGATTGATGAATGAGAATTTAAACGTTTTCAAAAATTTTTAAATTAGTTTAAAATTTATTTTCAAATTTTTTATTTCTATATAAATGAGCAACAAAATTGAAAAAATATTTCATTATCATATAATTAAAGATGATGAAGATTTAATAATTACACCATGCAATAATAATTTAGTTGAGGTGGAAATATTTAAACGAAATGTTAAGCATCACCCTCTTAATGCACTTTTTCACGTTTTAGCAAATGATGTTGTCATTCAATCCCAGAATTCAAAAAAATTAGCCATAGTTTCAGAATTGCGAGAAGTTGATGAATGAGAATTTAAACTTTTTCAAAAATTTTTAAATTAGTTTAAAATTTATTTTTCAAATTTTTTATTTCTATATAAATGAGTGAATACATCAACATTAATAAGTTATTCGAAAAACTTCCTGAATCAGAACTTAAAACAGTTCAAGTATATTTTGATGACTTCATAACTGATAAATTCTATAAATATAAAATGAACATAAAAATTTTATGTCTTTCATTAGTTTATAAAGAAGGACATAGTCCCGGGCAAAGCCCTAATACCCAAAAATTTATGACATATAAAGAATTTAGAGAGTTATTCCCTCAGTGTGAATGGTTAACTATTCCTAGACGTTCATGGGCTCTGCCCGGGGTGCGAAGCACCTTTGGTGCTCTAACGTCAGGATCACAAATACGATTAATGAAAGCTTATATTAAAGCTGATAGAATAAATTATAAAACATCATTTTATCATGAATGTGTAGTAAAAGAATGTGAAAATCAAAATAAACTTAATGAATTCATTAAAAATAGGTCTGATGCTAAAGTTGAAGTAATCAACGAATTAGTTAGTAAATGTAACATAAACGAAGATGAAATAGACCCAGACGCATTCTAAAAGAATTCTGCAGCCAAAAGCTACATGTTTTAATAACATAAATGTGAAAATTTATTTTTATATAAAGAATATGTTAAAATTAAATAGAGAAAATTTTAAAGGTATTAAACTTGATAAACTTAATAAATATATAAAATTAATTAATGAAAAACTTAAGGGCTACGTCCAAGGTGCAAAGCACCACGTTACCATTCATGAATCACCATCATGGCAAGGTTCAGTTTCAAATTTAATGAAATTTTTAAATGATAACAAATATGCACAACATGAAGGTTTGAGAATAAATGATAAATCAATTTCAAATTTTATTTCTAGATTAACTAGAAAAATAACACCAAAAACTTTTAATGAACAAAATATAGATAATAATTTAAATTTTTTCCCATTATTAAATATGAGTAGACGTACGAAAGTAACTCGTGTAGCACAACCTGGTGATTTAAATACATGGCAAACACAATACCCAGCTATGTATGAATTAGGAGATGTTGTTCTTAACAAAAAGAAGGACTTTCATTTAGTTCGTAATGCTGTAAATTTAAAAGGTGCTCAAGAATGGGCAGCCAAACATAAATACCCAGTACCTCAATCTGATGTTGACATCAATAATGATAACATACCTGATACAGTTGTTTACGACAATTATGGAAAACCAGTTATGGTTAACGGTTGGACATTACAGAAATCCCAGTATCCATTACGTAAACAATTCCTTGATGAAAATCCTACCAAAGATAAAAGACATGCTGCTGGAGGATTTAGTGGTTTCAGTCACGAATTCAAAGGAAGACATGATCAAAATGGCAATTATGTTTATACTAACTTTGTTAATGCATGGAATGCTGCTGGTTATAAATTATCAGGATCTGCATATCATATATTTGGTCGACTTGTAACCGATTATGTCAAACAATATGTTAAAACATTATTAAGTGACACACCCGTAGCTCAAGATGAAAAATTATTTAAGGCTATTAATAGTTGTGTTCCTTATACAACCATTATTGCTTGTCATTGGGTTCAATTGTTATCTATATTATGGAATCATCCAGTTCCAGAAATTGTTGGTGAAGTTAATAAGATTAGACAAAAAACAAATGATCCATTTGAACGTTATAAGAAGTTTAAGTCAAAGATGTCAACAAAGAAATACGAAAATGGATTTATTCAATGGGTTAAACAAAATTATAGTATAAATTTGAATCCTAGTGATGTTGCTGTTGAATTAAGTAAATTTGGTATCAATAAAGACTCATTGGTAACTCTTGCGACTAATACATTCAGGCAAAACCGAACACAAGATGGTAAAATATCTGCTGATGTTGTTAATCAAATAAAGAAACAAATCAGTGCTGCTGCCTCTTCTGCCAAAGATGAATTAATCAGTGCTTGCTTTGCTGAAGGTTCACGTCCTGTTACCCCAACTAACTTTTCATCAACTGTACCAGTAAATCATCCTGACTATGGTACTAATCAAGAGTACCCAGCCCTTCCTGAAGACGAAAATGATGAATTTTAGACATAAATGGCAGACTTGATTGAGTCATGAATTTATTTTTATCAAGTCATAAATGAATAAAGCAAATTTAGGATTAACAGTTCACACACAAGTTACAAAAGCTTTGAATTCAAACAAAAGCACTGATAATCTCATTAAAGAAATACATCCTGATATCAAAGTCCGTTATAATTCAGTAAATGTAATAGTTGGTAAACAATGTTTAGGTAAAACTGTTGTTGCACTCGAGGAAATTATTAAAATTTCACTATTAAATACTGAATCCCAAAGCTCAGTCTTTCATTTGTTGGTGTATGTAACTAAAAACGGTGATGAGAATGACCAATCTTTTCAATCATTGAAACATTTAATCAAAATTCCTCATGTTACCATTAGTGAAAAAGATTCAGTTGAATTCATAAATACTCTCATTGCTGCTAAAAATTTATACTATCTCATTCGGCGAGAACACATTGAAGACAAAATCATAGATGAACAACGTGATGACTTATTCACAACTCTTCACATTAAAGATTTCAGTAAACCTTTCCTTCATACATTAGTCCTTTTTGACGATATTAGTAACAGTAAATTATTTTCATCAGAAGAATCATTCTTTAGTCAACAATTACGTCGATGTAGACATACCAACATTACCTACTTCTTACTAATTCAAGGCTGGAAAGGTCTCAAACCTCATATCAAGAATGAAATCACAACTTTATTCGTATTCCCTTGCTTCAATAAACAGCAATTACGTTATATTTACTCACAATCAGCATCTAATCTTAACTTTGATGACTTTTATGAAATGTATCGACAAATGGCTCAATATAAGAAAAATAATCCTGACAAACATCCTTACTTATATGTTAATTGTACTGATGGTGGTGATACTTACATTGAAATATAAATTATTACATCATATTTTTATTCACTAATTCTATCAGTTGGTTTAATTTATTCTTGAGTTCACAATATGCTTCTTTTAATGTTTTCACTTCTGAGTATAATGCTTCAATATCACCACTATTATCTTTTTGTTCTTCGTCACATTTTTTAACTCTGTCTTTCTTCAACATCAACACACCCTTTATTTTTGTTATTCTATAATCATCAATTTTATACATTTTGTTTAATTTGTGAGTCGTTAGCTTATCAACTTCATCTTTATTTTTCATGTACCATACATTAAACTCTTCTGGTGAATGAAACTCTTTTAAGTAGTTTTTAATAGGTTCAATAACTTGTAATTCCATGAATTATGAAATATTTCTGATCAAATATCTTTAATTAAAAACAAAAATAAAAATTTTTAGTTAATATTAAAAATTAATTATTAAAATGAATCTATCAAATTTGTTTCTCGGTTGTCTCACAATCATTGAATTCATAAATCTACTCATTCGTGTTGTTAAACTTTCCCCGTCATTAAATATAGACCCACCATTAACTGAAGAAATACGGAAACGATTGTACTCATGAATTCTTTAACATAGGCTGTGCGAAACGGTCGCTAGCGTTAGCACTATTGCTCACCAAGTACCTTGGATCTGCATTTAATTTTGAGACTGTATTCCAGCCAAGGACTTTGTCCGCGGCGCTTTGCACCTTTTCAACTTTTCCTGCAAATTTCCCAACATCACTTATTAATTTACCAGCACTTCCGCCAATAACTGGACCTACAATTGGTGCAAGTTTTTGAATTCCCCCAATGATTTTTCTTGCTACTGGTGCAACTTTTCGTAATATTTTACTCGCTCCTTGAACTAAATTTTTAAACCAACTTCCAAAAGCCATTACTTATTTCTTAATCACAAAAAATCACAAATTTAAAATTATAATTTCTTTATTTTTTCTTATACATAAATGACATACGCAAACGCTGCAACAAAAGGACTAACTAATGCTGAAGGTGATTTGTATAAATTCTTTCAAGATCAAGTCGCTAATCTTGTTCAAGTAAATGGAGGAGATCATTATTTTAACTGGAAAACTTTTGAATGTTTTGATTCAAACTGTCCACATCCAGTTGGTACCAAATCATATCTACATCTCACAACTGAAAGCTTCCCAATTACACAAATGGAGAAATCATTTATTAGCGTCAAACTCAAACTTTATGTCAAACTTGATAAAACATTAGCAGGATTCGATAATGATATTAAGAAATTGATTCGTGTCTTCGTTGGTCTCAAAAATTCTGCTGAATTCTTTAGTAAACTTGATTCCATCTGCAATAATATCATGTGTAAAAACACACAAAGTGAAGCTATTCGTGAACAATTTGCTTATAATTGTCTTAAACCACGTTCTGAAAAATCTACTGCCAAATACAGTCATTCAACATGGAAAAATGTTTCATCATTTTCTGAATCAGTTTGTGGTATTTATATTCCACTTTCTGAATTAGCTGACGGTCGTGAGCATTCATACACTATGGAATTAGTCATTCCTTACACTGACTTACTCAAATATCAAGCATTCATGTTATACCCTAATGCAATATGTGGTGAATTAAAAGAATTGGTTGAAACTTCTACTGACGCTTTTGTTTGGGCACCAATTTCACCATCTGTAGTTAAAGATGCCTTGGAAACATGGAACGGTGATGTTATGTCCGTCAAGTTACCAGACTATTATGGAATCACAAATAAATTCACTCAATGTGGTAATGCTGCTCGAATCATCTCTTCAATCACTAAATCAACTTCAAGTGATGACACAGAATCACTTAGTCTTAAAGAAAAAAGAAAATTAATGGTTCAAGATGATGGAACATATTCATATGGCATTTCAAGTGTTACTCTTTCTATCACAAATTGTATTGTTGAACAAATGAGAACCACTATTGGTGGATTTGGTGTTAAACCACATGTAATGGAACAATTACGACAACTTCTTCAAAAACCAATTATTATTCCATCACAATCACTTGATCGTAGACATTTTCCTAACGCTGCTGGTCCAAATGGTATTGATACAACTACTGATATAGCTCTTAATTCAGTAACAAATATCACTGTTGTATTTCCTAAACATTCAAATGATGCAACATGTTTCGATAATATCATGTATGAAAATGTTCAATTATTTGTTAATAAACACGCCATTCCTGACACTGAACTACAAACAATTGGGTCACGTTTCTATCAACTTCAACTTGTCGCTAATGAACTTGATGGATCTTTAGAAGCAACTGAAGAATTCGAGAATTCATTTACTGATCCACTTAATGATATGACTGAAGGAAGTTTAGATTATGGTAAACGTAGATCTAATTGCAGAAGTGATGGAACAAGCTTTGGAATCAATTTTCAACTTGAACGATCAAACGCTGGATATACATTTGATGGTGTCGATTTTGGAAACAATAATGTTCCTGTTACATTTAGAGGAAAACCTATGTTCAAAGGTGTTAACGACACATATTACAACTTTCTTGTTAACGATGATGGTACTGTTGATTCTACCCAACATCCACCACCAGCAGAACTTTGGATTTGTCAGGATACATTCTTTACAATAGATGCCAATAATGGTCTCGTTTATCATGGAACAAATATTCCTGATCACTTATTTTAAAGCTCTTACTTTATTTTTGTCGTTTATGTTGAAAAATTGATGAAAAATTTATTTTTTCGTTATGGACCAAGTGGACCGGGTGGACCAAGTCCAAAAATTTATTTTAAAATGATGGACAACGGACATTTGAACAACAAATTTTAAACAGAATCGCATGAAAAATTAATGAAAAATTTATTTTTCGTTAGTGTCACCATGTCACTATGTCACCAGGTGACAAAACTTATAGAAATTTTAAGGGGCACAAGGCAAAAAGGCACAAATTTTAAACAAAAATCCAAAAATAAAACTAAGCTAGTTTTAAAAATAATTTTAATTTTTTATTTTCTAATAAAAGGGCAATGAGAAGCAACGAACAATTTGTTGAACAATTAGCTGAATCATTAGTTGAATCAGAAAACAAAACACTTAATGAACGTATTGGTTCAAATACAGTTGATTTAACCAATTATGAAAAACACGATGGCGGAAGAGGTACAAGAATAACTGGCAGAGCTTTATTAGGTAATAAAATTAAAAATTTATCTATCATTGATGTAGATATTAACAAAGGATATGATGATGAAAAGAAAGAAATGGTAAGGAAGAATGTGTTAAATGTTTTATCATATGATGATGTAGTCGTTAAAACTGCATCAGGAGGTTTACACATTTACGTTAACACTGATTTATTCTTCCCTACATCAAATAGAATGATTAAATGTTATTCATGCGAAGATTTTGATATTGATTTAATGAATTGTAAAGATGAATTTAAACGTTCATTAGTTGTGATGGCTGATTCTAAAGTACGTAAAAATCATAAATCCCCAATATCGACTTATTCATTCATTAGAGGTAGTTATGATTCAGTACTGAAACGTTCAGTTAATGATGTATTAAAGGATTTAGATATTAAATTAACGATTGAACAAAATGAAGAAATTACACAGATCATTAAAGAGAATGTTGATGAAGTAATAACAGATGAATTAGCGCAAGCAATTATTGAAGGATTCGATAACATTGAAATTCATAATGATGGTGGAAATATGAAATTAGATAAAGAAGTTACTTTATTTACGTTATTCCAAGGCATTAATTCATTACCTCAAAAATTCATAGAACAAGCTTACGAAATCGTTTATGAATGCTGTAATTTAACGGGAAATGCAAAAAGTAATTTTGAGAACGCTAAAGCAAGATATGCCCATTTGTCAACATCTCCGTTTGTGTTGGTGAAGATATTAAAACTATACAATCAACCGTATTTTGATGAAGTTATAAAACCATTACTTCAGAAACAAGAGCCAAAATTTTACGAAATCGACATGAGAGATGATTTTACATTAACATCAATGATTCAAAAAGCAGATAAACATAAATACCAAAATAAATTTCAAGTCATAGAGGATTTGTCGAAAGTTATAAGAAAGATTGATGCAGAAACAATAATGTATGTAAAGAAAATTTATGACATTCATGCAAAAAGACATACATTAACGTTTGTAACTCAAACGAATATGAGGGAGATGTTAAAATCTATAAAATTATGGAAAGAAGATAACAAAATGAAAACTGCATGGAATATATTAGATGAAAATTCGGCAAAATTTATGATTAAAGGCGTGATGTTTAACACAACAGATAAAAACCTTTTTTCGGTGTTTCAAGGTTTTAAATACAACATTCTTGAAAAGATTAACCGTAACGTTATTGATTCATTCTTGAATCTTATAAAAGAAGTCATTTGTTCAAACAACGATGAATTGTATAATTACGTAATAGGTTGGATTTCATTAATGATTCAAAACCCTGGAGTCAAAAACGAAACAGCATTAATTTTGAAAGGCTTACAAGGCATTGGCAAGAATACATTTACAGACGTTATTAGTGAGTTATTGGTTGGTTATTCATGCAAAAACGTTACTGATATATCAGAATTGACAGGTAATTTTAACTCAATTGTTGAAAACAAAATGTTAATTGTATTAAATGAAGTAAAGAATTGTGGTGATGATAGAATGGCAAACTTTAACGCTTTGAAATCAATAATAACTGATGATACTATAAGAATTAATGAGAAAAACCAACCAAGAAGAACAGCACAAAACGTAGCTAATTTCATTTTCGTTACCAATAACGCTTATCCAGTAAAAATAGAAATTGGTGATAGAAGATATGTAGTTCTTCAATGCAACGGTAAATATAAAGGTAATGATTCATATTTTAAACAAATTCATGATTCATTTAATAAAGACTTTTATGATAATCTATTTACATTCTTCATGTCTTATGATTTATCAAACTTTAACGTTCGAAAGATTCCGATGACTGAAGCAAAACAAGATTTAATTGAAGCGTCTAAATCTCCTATTGATGTATGGATAAACGACAATTACGATTCATTAGTTAAAGGCATGAGTTGTTCAGATGCGTTAGTATGTAAACCAGCAGATATGAAAGATAAAAACTTTCAATTAAGCATTAAAGATAAATGTGATAGGAAACAAAAGCGAGTTGATGGTAAACGTGTATGGTATTATTTCCTAAAAGATGAATGTAAAGGGTTGTATCATCAAACAGAGAATGTTGAAGAAGAAGATGAAGAATTTAGTGAAGATGAGTAAATTTGACATTATTTTTGTAAAATCTGTGCCCAATTGCCGTGTGCCCCTTAAAAAATCTATAAGTTTTGTCACCTGGTGACATGGTGACATGGTGACACTTACGGAAAGCAAAAATATTAATGTTTTCAGTCATTTTTTAATCATTCATTTTTACTTCAAAACTCTAACATTAGCTCTAATACAAACTGTTGAACATTAATAAGATTACCATTTAAGTCAGTAAACCATATCTTGAATGTATCTTTAGGTTTCGTCACTTCATACTTTTTGTATTTAGTTAATATAGTGTTGGTAAAGCACACAAACGAATCTAAATAATTATCTCTTTCTATGAATGAACAATGTAACATAATATCGCCTACAATAGAATCACTAAATAAGCATCTACAATGAATAACATGAATAAACTTAGGGTTCCGACTTATTATGAATTGATGAGGAAATTTTCTTTCATAATATTTTGTTGGGCTCAATCCTGCACCTTGTACATAATAATAAGTTTTTACAACAGACATTTTATAATTATTATAAAAATTATTTTTACCTGATTTAAAAGATGTATTCAAAACAAAACGTCGATGAAAATACTGATTACAAACCAGGTCATGCAATATCACTTGAGGATAGAATGATATCTGTCAAGTATGATTCAACATTATGTCTCAATAATGAAGGATGTCTATCCGTTGTTAATTCTGGATCAAGTGGAGGAGGTGGTATTGATTACAAAGGAGGAAAAGGAATTCAAATAATTAATGATCAAATTAATGCAAACGTTGATGGTTCATCTATTAAAGTTAATGACAAAAATCAATTAGAAGTTATTAATGGAGGCGGAACTGGTAAAGAATATAAAGCAGGTAATGCATTAACATTAAATACAGACACTTTTGGCGTTAATGTTGATAATTCAACAATTAGAATTAATGAACAAAATCAATTAACCGTTCCGCAACCAACTATACCAACATATAAAGCTGGATCAGCTCTTGCATTAAATACAGATAACAAATTTGACGTTAATGTTGATAATTCAACAATTAAAGTTAATGAGCAGAATCAATTAACCGTTCCTCAACCAATTATACCATCATATACTGCAGGAAAAGGTCTTACATTAAATCCAGATAACAAATTTGATGTCTCAATTGATAATTCAACAATTAAAGTTAATGATCAGAATCAATTAACCGCCATTAATGAATGTAAAACATATTCTGCTGGTGATGGAATTGAAATTGACAACGTTAATGCAACCATTAAAGCTCGTGTTGACGGTACAACAATTAAATGTGAAGATGGTGTTCTTAATGTTCCACAACCAACTATACCAACATATACTGCTGGATCAGCTCTTTCATTAAATCAAGATAACAAATTTAATGTTAATGTTGACGGTTCAACTCTTAAGGTTAACGCAAGTAATCAATTAGAAGTAATTAATGGAATTACTCCTTCGTTTAGAGCTGGTGATGGAATATCAATCAGTAATGATGTCATATCTATTAATCAAAAATGGTTTGATATTAAAGATGCTGTTACTAATCCAGAAGGAACTCTTCAATTTCATAATGTGTCAACGGATTCATCAAAGAAAGATATTAGATTGTGTGTCATTGATGTTAAATATCCTAAACTCAAAACTTTATCAGGTTCAGAAACCATTAATAAAAAGCTTGATACATCATTCTTTACTCAAAATTTAGGTATGAATCCAGATTATGAAATGAACTTTAATACATCAATTAAGCAAGAATCAATTTCTTCTAATCATACATCAGTTACTAATTCAGTTACTAATTCAGATGAACATGATTTATATTTATTAACAATAACAGATATACCTAATGATCTCAATTTATCTTCACCAAATTCTGAGTTTTTACGTGTTCATTTACCATCGTATATTAAAGATCAACATGGTAAACCTATTGATTCAGTTGTTTGTAATGCTATCAGAAATGATTTGTACTCATGTGATATAGAAAGTTCTGGATTCAATGATGAAATTAATTCTACATTCATTAATGTTAATGAAGATATACCAATAGATATTGTTACATTTAATGCAGTAGGTTGTGATTTTGATATTAAACACATTGCTCAAGAATTAGATCCCCAAACATTAACTGTTGAAAATTATGAAGTAAGAGTTTGTGATAAAGATAAGAAACCATTAGCTATATTCATTAGTGATGGAACAGGTAAGTTTGCAGTTCATGGTTCAGATTTACCATCAGGAAGTGTTGATTTACCAAATTCAATATTTCATTACAATCATGAACAACATAAAGACTTATTCAAAGATGAAGTTAAAATTGAGTTTAGCATTGATGCTGACGCACCTGCATATAAAACATATTCATTTATGAATTTCAAAAATAATAGTGGTAAACCTTCTTATTCAATTCCAATTATTAAAGAAATTAATGAACCTTCACCAGATCCTGAACCAGGTCATTATAAATCTAATGATTATCCTACAATATTTATGAAAACTACTGAAGGATGGGATGTTAACTTTAATGATATGATGGATCAATGGGGAAATGATATACCATCTGAAATGTATCCACTAGCAACTATTTATGTTTGTAACAAAAATAACCCCAACAAGTTTTTAATAACATATAAAGTTGATCAAAAACAAATTGTTGATTATGATAGAGAAATATTTAATGAATCATGCTTTAATGGTCCAGTGTTTCATTACAATTATGAAAAGTATCATGAAGTGTTAGGAGAGAAAATTTTATTTATATTTGTTTATAATCCTATAATAAAACCAATAGTTACATATAACATTTACATAACATTTGAAAATAAGGACAATTCATTGGTTTCAGCAATCCGAAGTGATAAACATAGTTCCTCAAATTCTAATTATTACACTGTTGAATATTCAGAAAATCATGAACAACCGGGTATTATATCAAGTAAGTCAATTGATCTCAAAAACTTACTCTTACGTGGTGAATTAATGATTGATATCATTTATGATAAAACAAATATCAAAACTGAAAATATTATTAAGTGCAAAGAATTAATTGCTGATAATGCATTTACATTATATCGTTCTCCATTAATATTCATTTATGAACCTGAAGATTTCGGTGTTGAACTCATTCATGGTATTAAATATTGGTACATTGATTTCGGATATAGTCATGATAGTGATAAATTTAAAGCATTACCTAATAATCAACCATTTGAATTCATTGATAACAAAATATTTGGTCTTCATTACAGTTTAAAGAAAGAATTAATCGTTACTGAAGGATCGTCCGAACGGGAACAAAGTTCCCATTGGCATTCGTCCGAATCAAAATGGAATGGTGGAAATGTATTCTATCATGTTAAAGAAAACGCTGATTTGATTGACAAATATGATAAAGAAGATCCATTAATGAATAGTTTAATTATTAGTAATTGTGAATAGTTGACATTGACTTTACAGAAGAAATGGGGTCGTAAGGAACAAAGTTATGACCAAAGCCTTTCAGATATAATGACTCATAATCACACATTCATGTTTGAAAATATTTCATTTGAATTCATTAGTGACTCAACAGGAGCAACATTAACTGATTTTTCAACTAATTCAGTTGATTCCTCATTACAAGACTTTAATTATAATGATGACAGTTGTGGATTACTTAAATTTAAACTAAAATACAATAATACATCAGATGATACGAATATTGGTTATGGTCAAATGAAGATAACATTTACTTCTCATGATGGTAATGAACATAAAGAATTTAACATTAAAGCATTTATTGGTAATGGTATTGATGGTCAAGCTGATCATGAAGTTATATTATTTAATGATATATACATTTCAACATTAGAGCTGTCAATGTATGAAAGAATTAAAACAACTAATTATGATAACAATAAGTTACGTCTTTATTTACGTGAAGGATTCTTTTATCAAATTCCTGAAGGTGATATTAAATATGATAAAGGAACTAATCCATTTGGTTATTTATTTGATCAACAAGCATATGACATTATTCCTAAACCTGAGTCATGTTCATATCTTACAACTAATCATAATATCAGAACTGATGGTATTGTTATTGGATCAAACATAGAAACACATAGCTTTTTAATTAATGATTTAGGTAATAATGTAACAATAATGAATAGTAGACTTGAAGATGTTGAAGAAAAAGAAGCACAAGACCGTAATGATATTAATAAAATGCAACAAATTATTAGACAAGAAGAGAAATATGGTTGGACCAAATGGTTAAGTGTAGCATTAACGGGTGCTACATTAATTGGTATTGGATGGAAGGCTGGATCATGGTTATTTGAAAATTGTGGTACAAAATTCTTTAGACGAAGAACACCACAACCTGAGATAGAACATTTATCAGAAGAAACGGCTAGTTCAAATACTGCAGAAACAAATTCATCAATTGAATCATTAACGTCTCGACCAGTTGAGCATGGATCAATGGCAGGAGGACCTATTCCAGCTATTAAAATTAATTCACAAGCAGATTATGAACAATCAATGAGAAATATTGATGACATGTATAAACGATTACATATTTATGATGAAGATGAAGGTGGAAATGAAAGTACTAACATTAATGATTACAAATACTTTGAATTATTTACATATGCTAAGCCCATTAAATTTGATAATTTAACAATATTCAGAGGTGTTATGCGTATTGGTGATTTTATGAAAATTGGTAGAATTACTGATGATGATAGACTTGATGCTTTCATTTCAATTAGTCCTGGTACAGTATTTAGGTTTTATGATGATGATGGCAATGACATTATCATTGATGGATTTGCAACTAATGATGAATCAACTTGGGATGCTAATCATGTTGTATTAGGTAATGTATTGAAGGATCATTTAAAGAACAATTATGTGAAACTTACGAATCTCCAGAATTATTTGAAGAAAGAAGACATATTATCAACCGAAAATATAACTCAAGAATTGTCAATCACTACAAAATTCGTAAACGGAACAACCAATGATGAAGATAAAAGAACTTATATAACAAATTTGGATAGAGATTTATGCAACATATTAAAGAAATCATCATTGATAGTGAAAGGCTCTTGTAATAATGAAGATATTTCAGGAGAATATTTGTATGATAGTGAAGACTCGGAATATTATCATTACAAGAAAGGTGAAAATACTTTTTCTATATATTATTTCTATTATGGTGGAACATTCAGATATAATGATAACTATGATGTCAATTTAGAATCAGTATGTTATTCATACAGACCTGAAGTTTATGATGAATATTGTATTCCAAATATGAATTTCGTAAAAGATAATTATGCTTTGAAGAGTGAATTACCTGAACCAGTTGATTTAACACCATATTACACTAGTACCCAAGCTGATGAGATGTTCGTTGATGAAGATGAATTAGCATATGAATTAGATAAGTATGAGACCAAGGACGTGGCTGAAGGCAAATATGCATTGCAGTCGAATGCTGTTACAGATGAGCAGCTAATAAAAAGATGTGCCATTGATTGTAGTCCAATTAAAGAGGGGTCCTCGGATATATCAATTCGTTATCTAAAACTTGTAGATAATGTGATTAAACTGGAATACATAGTAAGTGAATATGCACTATGTTGTGAAATAAGGGTGTTATTCCGTGATACAGATGGAAATCCCCATAACATAGTAATAGTATTACATCAAAGGACTGTGTATTTCGACAATTTCAAATTCCCACTATATTATGAAGAAACAGTTGATATAACATCAAGTCCACTTACATATAGCTTCCCAATAGGTGGATATCCCTGGACAACTACTCAGGAATTATTAGATGCTAGACAACTATATTCAAGACAAATCATGTCTCGAGGGTATTTAGCAAAATATAAGGGCGTGATGTATGGTACATCTAATACAACAATAACTCATTACTGTCCAATTGAGGAATCAATGAATTCAATAAATGATTTTGTAATTGGTGCACCAGTATATATGACAGGTAAGGTTTACAAATATGATTCATCAACTAAGTCTTTCATATCAAGCACTGAAAATGACACTACAGATTGTATTTGTTCAGTAAAGACTAATGGTAAATGGAACACTTTCATAGGTATATGCACTTCTATTGATGTTGATAACAAATGTGTTACATTTGCTTCAGGAGGTGATTATTTAGTTAGAGTTGATGACTCTTCGGGCTATTCATTAGGAAGTGAAGTTTTCATTGATTGTACAGACAATAAACTTAAAATACTTTCTGGAGAAACTGCAATTACTTCAAAAATAAGAAGAACAACCGTAGGTATTATAACAAGTATCATAAATGAAACTACATTAGCTGTATTCAAATCTTGAAGGCTGGATCAAAAGATCCGTATTTAAGAGTTGATTAATACGTCATTTTCAAACTAATTCCATATTTAACAAATTGGCTATAAACTTCATTGTAATCATATTTGAGTTCACTAGTTTTGCCATCTTTAGTAATCAATATTTTTGAAACATAAATGATTTTGTTTGATTTTGTCGTGCATCCACTACATCCGATATCTTCATTAAGTACTAAATCAACTTTTTCACAATCGGTTAACAATTTTATCATATTCATTAATAACTTACTTTCACAAACAACGTAAGCATTTATTTTTAACGGGTTTGATTCATACATTTCAACTAACATTTGTAAAAATTGGTTTTTCTTTTCTAAGTCTTCAATTTCATTTCCGATATCTGCAATACCTTTGTCTCGAGTTAATGGGGAGTTGTTGCTTGTTTGAGGTTGAGATTGATAATTCGAATCCGTCGTTGTCGGAATATATAAAGTTTGACCAAGACCGTAGGTCGCGGAACGAAGATCCTCCTGTGACGTATCCATGGGTTGGTTCGCTTGAGTAAAATTTACGTTAGGGTTAAGAGGTTGAACATTAGGATATAACGGAACTGTTTGAGGTCGAGGTTTAGCTGATGGTTTAATGTTAATGTTAACACTGGTTTGTTGCTCTTGCTTAATAGTATTATCAGTCTCACTGCTCAAAATTCTTGCTTGTCTTAATGCACACATTTATTTTTAAATAAAAATATTACTTCATCAATTTTATTTTTAATTCAAATTAAAGGTTTCAATTCGAGAACTTCATTTATGGCTTTTGGTAGTTGGTTTAAAAAGTTGGCAGGTAAAGTTAAATCATTTGCTAAAGATTTTAGTGATGGATTTCGTTTTGGATGGAATAAGACGAAATCAATAATGGAAAAGTTACCTGTTGTTGGTAATGTTGCAAAAATATTACCTAAATTTGATAATTCAAATAATCCAGCGTTGGAGTATTTCGGTAGTGACGGATATTACGATAGAAATGTTAAAGATAAAGGTTCTTAACGGCTCTATTTAATAATTGTCTTACTTTCATGCATTGATCATATTTATTTTGAATTCGTTGACGGTTAAGTTTACCTTTTTTAGTTTTTGGTTCAGGTTGATTTATTACTTTTCTATAATATTGAAGACGTGAATTTATGAGTTTCAACGTTGGAGTAGCAAATGTTTTACGTTCATGACGTTGTTTAAGGGGTGGTAAGGTTTGAGACATATTTTTATTATGTGATAAAAAATTAAATAATAAAAAATAAACTAAATAATTATTTTATCATTCATGAAATCATCAAATATCTTAGGTGTGAAGCTAGTATAATTTTTGTTTTCATAATTTTCAATAATTTGTGATTTAAAAGTACTTAGTGATTCCATTTATTAAAAGATAAAAAATAAAAAAAATAAAAAAACAAATCAATTAATTTTTCACATTTACTTTATAAATTTATGATAAATTAACAAAAGTTATGAAATTCATGTATAAATCAGTAGTTTAAACAGATAAATGAACAATATTAAGCCTAAAACTGCTGAAATCCTTTATTTCAACATTAAAATCATCAAAAACACCATTTTGTCATTTTTGTCCTAATTGATAAAAAAATAAAAAATAAAAAAATTAATGTTAAAGTAGTTATTAACCCCCCACACCTTATCTTATATACACTACTTTACATCATAAAAAAATTATGAGCTTTTAGAATAACTTTAATTAAATACTAAAAAAATATCCTCAAATCAATACATAAAACAGTTAAAGCATTTTTTCTGATACGATAACACTTTTTAATTAAGTTAAATTAACTTTTTGATTATGGATTTCTCAATAAAAGATTTCATTTTATCTTAGAAAATATCATGATTGCTTTAGATATCATTGAAATTTAGACAATATATTCTTGAACTAAAATACAAAATATTGAAATCAAAGATTATTTATTAAAGATTAAAAATTATATTTAAATTACATAAAGTAAACTACTTTTCTGATCACAAAAAAGATCAAATAAACAAATTTATATAGTTTATAACAACCAGGATGAAACACGAATTTTTAAAAATTTCTTAAAAAATCTTTTTATTAATATTCATCGTACAAAACATTTTTTATGTGATAAATTAGCCTACATTAAAGCCATGAATCATCTTTTGGATTTTCATCTGGTTTAATCATATCAATCTGAACATCTTTGGTTTTTTGAATTGTTTCTCTTGTTTGCTCCAACTCATCGTCTTCATTGATTGAAAGATCATTTATTTCAATGTCATCCTTTGTGCATTTCTTCTTCACAATAAAGACGATCAAACTGACAATGATGAAAAAGATTTCAACCAAAATGCAAACAAAACCCACAGTTTTTTCGTTACGAAAATCATCAAGGTCACGAACCAATTCTATGTAAGATACAGAAGGGACGTATGTCAATGTGTAATAATGAGATATAGATTGCGAATATGTTTCAATAAGAAAGTCTGTTTCACACATAGAAGAAGCATCACTTTCACATTGTGTTAATCCATTTGTCACATCGAATGAAACAGCCAATGTTACAGATTTTTGTGCAATATATGATGGAACAATTGTATAAGTATCAATAAGCATATATGTTTTTTCTAGCTGTTGTGCTTTAGATCTCGAATAAAGATAACTTCTTGAATCGAGATAAGCTGTTGATTCATAATTATCAAAATTTTTTTGATGACATTTTTCAGAACTTAAATGGTCAATTATATTCAATGTAACTTCTACTTTACTTATTCCATTCAAATCGTTTCCTTCAGGAAAGGTGTCAGATTTACATTCAACAAATTCAATTGAATTCTTCGTTCCACTTTTTGAGGCAATTTTGCCTTTGTCTCCAAAATTGTTTCCAACGAAAAGACAGCGGCTGATGACTGCATTTGCATTGGCGACATGAATGAGCGCTGACAGTTCACTCTGTTCGTTGTTGTTACAAAGAACGTTTTTTATGAAGTTGCAATGTGAAATATCAATTGATATTTCCCTTTCAAATTTTGTGAAGGAAGTAACGTACATACTCTCAATTAACATAATTGACTGAAAATTGATCGTCGCTTGTTTTTCTGTTCTCCGAATGTCAAAGGCTCCACAGAACTTGGAATTACCACCAGTTGAATTGACATGCTGCGATGAAACTTCATTGTTTTGAACATCAAAAAGTGCTCCTTTTGATTTCACTTTTTCTGAAGGCACATTGAAAGTTGAATCATATAAAAGTGTCACTTTTTTACCAGCTAAAACTAAGGATGAGCCGAAACCGTTATGTATGCTACTTCGGACTTCACAGTTTTGAAAACAGCAAGATTGAATGTTTATTTGGTCCAATTTATCATCATTTATTTGGCCTTTAATTTCACGTGGTTTTCTTTTCTGGCAAATGTAACAACTGCCACCATCGTTGGATAAGCATCTATTAAAAATTGAATCAAGAATCAAAACTGAACATTCTTGCTCGATTAATATGGCACCACCTATTTCTGATTGACAGTCTTGAAATATGCATGACATTATTTCTATATTTCCATATAAATTCGAATTATTGTATTGCGTTGTTGAAATGAATTTTTTGTTATTTACTTTTGTTGAATTTGGAATAGTAGCTTCTTGATTGATAAAAACTAACGCACTTTTTAACGAAGTACCAAAAATATTATTGATAAGGATGGAATTATGATAGTTTGTACTCATAAAAATAATATGGGAAAAAAAATGTGAAAATTTTGAATAGTAAAATTTCATTGACACTTTCTCTTTAAGATGATTGACTGTATAAAATGGCGAGGCTGAAACAAGAGAATAAAGATTATAAGATAATAACGTAAAATTCATAAAATGATTTATATTATACTATGTTTCAATACATTCAATTTTCAATCTAAAGATCATTTTTTAAATAATGACATTTTTTACCAGTGGTTTTTATTAATAATTTTGATTTATTTGTTTATAAATACTTATATGATCAATAGTCAATTGAAATTTTTTCACTAACTCAAATGATTTTTTACTCACTGAAAATTTTGTGTGAAGCCTATGAATTGTTTGAAAAATATTTTTTAGAATGTAGTCAAAATTGAAAAGGTTTACTTTTTGTGAAAAAATCTGAAATGAACTTCATGCATTAAAATATCACCATTTTTTATGAGTAAGCACACATCAAAACATAATATTAAAACAAACATTTAAAAATTATCAAAAAATTGTGGAATCTATTTTGGAATAATAAACTAATAAAAAGATATTTTAATTGTGGACTTCATGTCGATAAGTTTATTGAAATACCATATTATGAGGATATATTTTTATTGTATTCATTGTTGCTACTCCAAATATTTCTTTTTTTTGCAAAGAAGATTCAAATATTGCTCCTATTAGTTTTAAAAAAGATGCAATTGATAAACCATACCTAAAATTTATTGAATTCAATGTAAAAGAGAAAGGCAACAAAACCTATTAAAGATAATAATAACACTTTTAAAGCATTGTATTGTTATCTTTATAATAAACGATTATTTTTTATTGAAAAATGTTATAAAATAAACGTATATATTAATAAAACAAGAGTTTCCAAAATCCAGATTTTATGCCAGCAAAGGCCAAGTTTCGATCTCGGAATCCGAGATTAAAACGAAATCTTATTAATAAAGTTCCTTTTCAAAACGAGAAACAAGTAATTCGAGAATCTCACAGAAATCCGGAATTTGAAAACAAAGAAGACTTAGTTGACGAAAGATATAAGATTCAATGCGATATAAACGAATTAAGAAAAGAAAATACTAGAATGAAAAAAGAAATTCGTGAGCTTGAAGAAAAATACGCACTAAACGAGCAAGCAAAAATCGATTATAATGAAAAAATAAAAAATATTGGTGACGCTGTTCAATTAAAGCGATTATTGAATTTTACTCAGCAACTTAACGATTTAAAAATTTTACAAGTTGAGCTAGATTCTCAATACGATTTTTTAGATAAGTTTTACGATGAAACAAATAGAAATGAACTAGCTTCAACCACCAGTTTTCTCAGCAAGCAAGTGGAAGAGAATTCTATTGAATTATTAGAAATGGAAAATGTTATAAAGAAAGCAGAAGAAAGAATGACAGGACCAGTTGCAAATCAGCGAAAACTTTTTTTACAACAAAAAAGACGCATTAAAGCATTAAAAAAACTTCGCTCACAATTAAGATTAGATCAAGAAACAGTAGAACCATGCAATTTCATCAAAAAAGTTGTTATTCTACCAGAAGAACTCGAAGCTGAAAGAGATGAGTTGAAGCATAAACTCGAAGTTTTGCAACATAGAAAATACAATCGCCAAAAAGAAATTGAAGAGATGAAATTGAGAAGACTAAAGCAAAAACAAGATTTTGCAGCATTAGTTCAGCATAAACAGTTAATGGAAAAAGAGTCACTAGAAAGAAGAGAGTTTTGTGCAAGAATGAAAAAAATCAGAGAAAAAGAAAATCAGAAAAAAGAGAATGCGGTTATCATTGGAAATACAGAAGAAGAAAATTGGGATCCATTTACTTTAGCAAAAGAAGCCCACGAATAATATATAATATACATATAATTTTGTTTGTTATTTAAGTAAATATGTTATGAAAAATATTAAGGCTCTGGCATGTTTATCATTTTTATAAAACAATATTTTGAAAGTACGAAATAATGAAAAGGAGAATTGAAAAAAAATGAAATAAAAAATGCCTCCGACGGGACTCGAACCCGCGACACTCGGATTAAAAGTCCGATGCTCTAGCCGACTGAGCTACGAAGGCTCTGATTTCTCTTTTATCATTTTAATACATAAATAAAAATTTATTATCACTTTTTTTATAAAAAAAGAAGAATTCTCAGTGGTTTTTAAGTTTAATTTCAACAAAAATAATGAATATAATCACATATTAACAAAAATCATATCATTTGAATCTTATGACCATGACTCATTATTAAAAAATTTAAGTATCAATTGCCCTTCGGATGTTTTAATAATTACGTTCTGTTTAAACTTTTTCAATAAGATAGACCAAGAAAAAAAATCAATTACGTTTAACGATTACGTCTACGTATAAATAATGAGAATAAGACTTTTTTTTAAAAAAAAGTTACCTTTAAAAAATAAAGATATTATCTTTAAATATAAATATTTTATCCTTTCAAATTTGAGAGCTTTAGCTTAGAGGTTAAATTAATTTGAAGCAAAAGTATTGAGTTCGAAACTAAACTGCTTTGCTTTTTTTTTATTTTTATATAAATTATGTAATTACGTTTCATTTCGGCAATTTTTACATTTTAATACGTCTTTTCATTGAATTTTATAAAATTCCAATTACGTCCGAAGGGTAAAGTATCAAATCATCAAAAAAAATATAAAATGCAATAATATTATCTTTTAATGGTATATAGTAATAATGTGAAAATATAAATATAAAGATATTAGTTGATATGAAATGCAATAATATTATCAAAAATATAAAGATGTTAGTTTTTCTATTTAAATTATATCAACATTCTAAAAAACAAACATCATATCTATTTCCTTCGTCTTTAATGATGGCATATGCGAATGAATCAAATTCTGGAGAGAATTGCTTAATTGAGTAAGCATTACATTCGTTTAAAAAAATATTTTGATGGGTGTGCCCAAGAAGCATCATTTCTCCTGGTGAAAAATAACGATCAAAAACATCTTTCATCCATTTAACGTAAATTGGTGCATCATCTGGATCAACTTGAAAATCATTTCCAAGATCATGTCCCATTAAAATCCCTGTAAAATTTTCACCATTAGGATTGGGATGTTGTAGATGAATAAAAGTCTCCTTGACAAATTTCAGATTCTTATTAAAATTGTAATTTATTTTTAATAATCGCTCCTTGTCATGATTACCTCCGAGTAAAAAAACAGGTATTGTAAGCGTCTCTAAATATTGAAAAACGGATACAACAGATTCTTTGTAATTATCTAGATAATAATCAAACGTATCACCAAGCATAAATAAACAAGTAGCATGGGTTTCTTTAAGCTTTTCTTCCAACTTTGTTTTAAAAGCATTCAAACTTGAACTCATTTCATTGTATCGCCCGAAATGTTGATCACTAATAATGAGTCCAATGAAATTGCTTTTAAGTTTATTCGGCACATCGTAAAAAGTTGCTGTATTAGTTTTCAAATCAAAAGGTAAAGGGTTTTGATATTTTCCCTGTTTTAAAAGCATTAAGACAGTCTAAAATTTTTAATTTCTAACTTTTTGAATTCAAGAAATTTTCACTCAAAAAAATATTTTTTTTGAATGCATTTTAATCGTTATGTTTTTTCGTGTCATTTTGTCAATGACATTTATTAAGCTTACTTATACATTAATAATTATTAAAAATATTTATACAAAAGCCGGCATACACTTAACAAAAAGAAAACTTATTAAATTTGAAATCATTTCAATCTGGTGTGACAAATTTTACCTTAGCTTTAAATTGGTGGTCATTTTAGGTTGGAAATTATCACTATTAAAGGATTTTTAACTCCAAATGACCAATAACAATCATAAAAATAGCATATTTTATTTCAAAAAGATCAGATGAAAAAAGTTGTCATTGACAATTTAAAACCTAGACTCAACTAAACTCTGTCCAAAAATGTTCGACTTAACGTACACATAAACCGCATTTTCCACTGAAAATTGACTAAAAAAACGATAAAGGGTCGAAAATTTCTTTTTTCTCTCAAAGTATCACTTTTTGGGAGAGAGAAAAAAATCAGTAACACTAAACTCTGTCCATAAATGTTCGACTTAACGTACATATAAACCGCATTTTCCACTGAAAATTGATTAAAAAAACAATAAAGTGTCGAAAATTTCTTATTCAATTTTTCAGAAGTTTATTTTTATAATTATCCTTTCAGCAAGCTATTTTTATACAAGGAGCCCTGGTTTTTGAAAGAAATAGCCACGCCCTTAAGAGGAATTACAACTTTTTTGGGACATGCGCTACTCTCAGAAAAAAGAGCTTTGGAAAAAACCTTCGAATCACCTTAAAGGTGCATGAGAAAAAAAAAGATAATTTGAATACTCTCTCAAAATTCAATTGTCGAGCATTTTTGGACAGAGTTTAAATTAAATTTGAAATCATTAAAGTTGTTAAAGAGCAATGTCTAATTAAAACAAAAAGCGAAATTGTTATCAACAATACAGAACAATTTCAATTAAACCAAAGCATTATTTCAGATTTTATTTCTTATTGTGAACAAAAAGATAATTCAATTAATTTAATTAATAATGATAATGCATATCAATTGAAGATGAAACCGAAAAATATATTACGGAAAATCATCAAGATCTAGTATTACAAAAAATTTTATCTAGTTTCAAAGAAATATCAGTAGATCGAGAAGAGGAAATAATTTCAAAAAATTTATCTAAATATATCAAAGAGCCAGATTTTCTATCACTTCCATTTAATTCAATACATCGGATACTTACTCGTTACAATAAGAATTCGTACTGCCAGCATGATCAACAAACAGAGGAAGATATCAAAGATTTTTTAAAGAATGAATGCATTAAAAAGCATCCAGACTCAACTTTTTTAATTATGCTAGAATTAGATTTTGTTTTCAGTGATAAAGATTACATTCTCCAATTCATGTCAAAGTATCCACAGTCTAAAAACATTTTTTTACTCAAAATAAGCGAAATTGTAATTGAAAATTACAAAGACATGAGTTCTGAAAAAATTAAAAAAGCAATTCAAAATATTGAAAATGAAAAAAAAGATTATTTTGATGAAGAATCAAAAACTTTACGTCTTTCAAACAAGCGTGATGCAGTTGAAAATAGTGAATTTTATATTAATTCTAGTTTTGAAATTCTCATTATTCCTGGCAACGTTAAAACAATTGGAAATTTGGCATTTTCTAATTGCTCTTTACTTAAAAAAGTCACAATCGAAGATGGTGTTGAAATTATTGGTGAAAATGCATTTTCTCAGTGCAGTGAACTGATAGAAATTGAAATTCCCAAAACTGTGAAACAAATCTGTAGCCATGCATTTGAAAAATGCATCAATTTGAGTAAAATAAATTTGCCAAATTTGAAAGTAATAAGTGAATGTTTATTTGGTGGTTGTTCAAATTTGAAAGAAATCAAATTGCATGACTCAGTTGAAATAATTCATAATGGTGCATTTTATGAAAGTGGAATTGTTGATGTCAAAATGCCTGACTCTGTAGAATCTATTGGAATAAATTCATTTAGAGGTTGCAAGTCTTTGTTACATGTAAAATTATCAAATAAAATCACTAAAATAAGTAAATGTTCATTTTCTCAATGTTTTAGTTTATTAAATGTGGAAATACCAAACTCAGTTAAAGAAATTTGTGGCGCTGCATTTTTTGGTTGTTCAAGTTTGATTAATATTGACATTCCTGAGTCTGTAATAGAAATTGGTGGGGCTTCTTTCCACGGATGCAAGAAATTATCTGAAATAACAATTCCAAAATCAGTAAAAGTAATTGGTGGTAGTGCCTTTACTTCTTGTCCTGCTCTGAAAAAAGCTACTATTCCGAAAGATATTCAAGTAAAAGATGGCCAACCTATTTTTGATCCCAATTTTAAGAATATAAATAATTAAAATTAACTCTCAACTAAAAATTTTTTTCAACAATAAATTTAATTTTTTTTTTTCCAGTAAAAATAAGTATGATATTTATTTAAAAAGTTTGAAGTTCAGTACTTTATCAACAAATCTAAGAACATTTTCTTGAATTTGTGGTGAATTAAAGAATATCAAGAACCATAGTTTTCATTTTGTATTTGCTCTTTTTCTTTTATATAAAGAATAAGATCATTTACAAAGACTTTATAGCCCAAATCAAGTTAATACTTATCATCAATTGGCAAATTAAATAATTCAATGAAAATTTGCATCTTTTTTGGTAAGTTTACCATGAAAGTTGAATACGTTGAGTTCTGGAAAATCAAGAAGAGATCCAATTGTTTCAAATATTATAAGAACTGTATCAGTGAATATTTGAAAAGCCATATTACAGAGCAGTTTCAACTCAAGGAGAGTTTATTCTCAAAAAGTTTGTTTTTCTGAGGTTTATATTACTTCGCATTCAACTTTTTCAGAATACACATTCAGAAAAAGTTTAAATAAAAATATTGAAATAAATGTAATTACATTACCAAAAAGTATTGAAAATAATTTAATATATATATATATATATATAAAAGTGCAAAAAATGGTTGCTGTGGGGTTCGAACCCACGCCCTCTCGGACCAGTGCCTTAAACTGGCGCCTTAGACCACTCGGCCAAACAACCTCATACTTTGTTCAAATAATTTTTTTTTTTTTTTTTTTTTTTTTTTTTTTTTTTTTTTGAAAAAAATTGAGAGATCTTAGGTTTATTTAGATTTAAAATATGGCTTAATTTTTGGACCTTTGGACGGACAATTTTTTTGGTCCATTGGACCTTATTAAAATTTTGTAAATTTTTACCCAAAAAAAATGAAATGAAATCTTATATTTTTTATCTTTTTTTTTTCCTTTAAAATAAAAATTTTTTTTCATCTTAAATTTTATTTTTTTGAATAACTTTTTGAACTATTTTTTCAAAGCTACCAAGCTAAAAATTCTCAAAAAATTGATAGAAAATTTACATTTTTTTCGTCAAAATTTCGCCTTGGTCTAAAAAAATTCGCCTGGTCTAAATAGTTTTACATTTTGGTCCAAAAAAACCGATTTTCCAGTTTTTGAATGCTTTACATGCTATTTTAATAAGTTTACATGGTCCAAAAAATCTTTTTTCTTTGGTCCAAAATATTCTGAGATATTTTAGTATAAAAGTATTCAAAAATTTGAATACAAATTCATATGCTAATAATAAATATAAAATTTTATTAAAAAGAATCATTTTCAAAAGATTTATATTTGCGCAAGTATTTATTATTTGCCTAAAATATTGGAAGTACTGGCTTGCTTATATAATTACTAAGCTAATTAAGTTTATAGCAAATGTAAAATATTTTTTAAATATCTTGTTCAAAAAGATGAATCAAACGAAGCGCAAATGCTTATATTACCAATTAATCAATTAAAACACTAGATTGCGCGCATCATTAAATCACTTTCTTAGATTATTTGGTCCAAAATACATTTTTATACCAAAAAAACAAAGAGAGCTTAATAAAATAAATTATTTATTAAAAAATAATGTCATTATACTCTTTTTTGCTTTCACTTCTTTAGTGTGTATGAAATTTTATTCAATGAAAAGAATTTTGAAAATTTTGATCGTTTTTCTCTCAAAAAAATGGACCAACTTTTTACTCATCTTGGTCCAAAAATGAAGCCGTAATTTAAAACTTTGGATATTTTCAGAATATTTCTCATTATAAATTAAAATCTATATCAGATAAGATTTTTTGATGAGTATAATAAATGACAATTTTTTTTATTAAGTTTTATTAAAATTTATCAAAATTTGTTAATATCAGATTTGTTGAACAGTGCTGACTTTGATGGCAAGTCACAATTGGAAAATTTGTTTTTGAATATTGTCTGATTTCATCAATTTCGATTCCATCAAATCGCATTGAATTTAAGAATGGTTGGCCATCCAGAACTGTTATGTTAAATGAAATTAAAATACCCTACACGCATGAAAGATATATTTGCTTATACAATCAATATTTGATATCAAAAATGTCATTTTCGATGTTCTTCTACTGGCACCCAGAGATATAAAGAGGGCAATCATTTCATCTTTTGTTAGATCCATTGCGCAATATGCTTTCTCAAGTTGCAATATTGTTTTAATATATATTAAAAAAACATTGATATTGTTTAAAAATTATGCTTCTTTAGAAAGGCATGAATCAACATTTTGAAGTGATTTGCACCCATAAAAAGCGTTTTTCTCCATGTATGTTAATATTTTTGGGAATGAAATTGAAGACAATGAAGAGCAACCTTTAAGAACATTTTGGAAAACTGTTTTAACCGATGTTTGAATTACAACTTGCTTCAGCTGACAATTCTTTTTTGAATCAGTCTTTTGATTAATCGTATTTGCCATCTGACAGACCTCAGTCAATTTTTGCCAACAGAGGTCAATTTTGTAGCAGTGGTCATTTTTTTACTCTTATATATATATATATATATATATAAAGCTTAGAAGATTTTATATTTTTCCAGAATATTTCCCAGGGTCTCTATGGCCCCTAGCGGGCATCGAGCGAAGCCGTAGCGAAGTGGAGGTGTAGCCAAGACTCCGCGGCTGGGGCTTAGACACTGGGAAAAATACGGAACATAAAATCTTCTAAGCTTTTTTTTTTTTTAAAGGGTAAAAAAATTGTAAACTGCTGGCAAAATTGAGTGGTTTGTCTTCTGGCAAATACGACCACTCCAGTCTTTTCAAAATAAAAATAATTAAAAAAAAAGACATAAAATTTTTCAGGGTATTTTTAAGTTAAAATTGATTAATTAAGATTAATTAAATTGATGATTTTAATCATCATGATGTTGGTATTCGAAAGCTTCGATCTTCAGAATTCGCTTTTCAATTTCATTTTTCATTTGCTTTTGCTTGATGGTCAATGTCGAGCTCTTCTTGCTGAACAAGTCATAGTTGTTTGACTTAATGATTTCAAAGATTTCTGAAAATGATGGACGTTCATCAGGTGATGGCGACATGCATCTGACGATCAGTTCACGAACCCAGTCAATCATTGATTCAGGAAGTTGTGGGAGGATTCCATTTAATGCGTTTTTCAAACTGAACCTTGGGTAAGCATCACTTACGATGAAGATCAATGTGACTCCAAATGAGTAAACATCGACTTTGTTCGTGTATTTGATTCCATCATCGCTTTCTTCAAAAAGTTCTGGTGCCATGAAACGAAGTGTGCCGACGCCTTTTGACTGTGAGATCGAGAGGTCTTCTTCTTTCGCAAGGCCGAAGTCGCTGATTTTTACATGCAATTTCTTGCTCAACAGGATGTTCAATGGCTTCAGATCTCTATGCATGAAATTGCGGCCGTGGATGTAGCGCATTCCAAGGACAATTTCAACTGTGATTCGGTTCTTTTGCTCCTTGCTAAGAATCTTTTCGTTGATTGCTTTTTCAAGTGAATTTGGTTCAAGTGACAGTAAAATCGATGGACGATGACTTTCGTCACCGTAGTTCATTCCGTGGATGCCGATGATGCAAGGATGAGGAAGTTTGAATAGAATTTCTGCTTCTGTGAGGAATCGCTGGAATGTTTTGTGATCGAATTCTTTCAGTTCTTTCTTTGCAAACTTTTCTTGCGATTTCTTCAAAACAATTTTTACACTCGATGTGGCTCCTTCTCCAATTACTGACTCCTCTATGTAGTCATCGAAGTTGAAAAATTCAATGTCTGATATTTTTTTTTTCAGAGCTGATAAATAACTTTTTAATTGCTGGTCATTAGTTTCAAGTTGGCTGATTTTCTCTTTTAATTGGAGGTTTTGGCTTTTTAATTGTTGGTCATTAGTTTCAAGTTGGCTGATTTTCTCTTTTAGTTGTTCAATTTCGGATTCTTTTCGATGATTTTTCTCTTCTTTCATAGGCTTTTCTTCTCTTTTATGTGGGGGAATTGGTATTGTTTCCTCGCTTTTTTGTATTGATGTCGGCATTGGAATCAATTTTTTGTTTTCTGTATCGTTTCCTGGTGTAATTACTTGATTAACTCCTTTCGTTAAAAGATCAATAATTTTTTGATGATTTTCTTCTTTTGCATAATCGATGGCTGCTTTGTTAATAATGAAATTTTAAATTCCAAAAATGATGATAAATGCGAATATTATAAAAAATAAATATTGAATATCATGAATGTTTTTGGTTAAAATGTCTTTGCAGTTGATATCGATATTTGGTTGTGATAATAAAAGCTGAACAATTTCTTCATGTCCTCTAGAAGATGCAGCCATCAAAGGAGTACTGTTAAATATTCAAAATGAATTCCAAAAGTGATAAAAAGTTAGAATTTTATTGAAAAATAAGATTTGAATGAAATGAAAAAATAAGATTTGAATGGAATGAAAAAATAAGATTTGAATTTCATGAAAAAATAAGATTTGAATTTCATGAAAAAATAAGATTTGAATGTAATGAAAAAATAAGATTTGAATGTAATGAAAAAATAAGATTTGAATGTAATGAAAAAATAAGATTTGAATTACATGAAAAAATAAGATTTGAATGTAATGAAAAAATAAGATTTGAATTTTATGAAAAAATAGGATTTGAATGGTATGAGAGTTTTTATAGTAAAATACTTTTGCAATTGATTTCAATATTTGGTTTTGTTAATAAAAGTTGAACAATTTTAGTATGACCACAGAAAGATGCATAAATCAATGGAGTCCAATTAATTATTCTTATTAAATTCCAAAAATGATGATAAATGTGAATATTATAAAAAATAAATTTTGAATATCATGAATGTTTTTGGTTAAAATGTCTTTGCAGTTGATATCGATATTTGGTTGTGATAATAAAAGCTGAACAATTTCTTCATGTCCTCCAGAAGATGCAACAATCAAAGGAGTACTGTTAAATATTCAAAATGAATTCCAAAAGTGATAAAAAGTTAGAATTTTATTGAAAAATAAGATTTGAATGAAATGAAAAAATAAGATTTGAATGTAATGAAAAAATAAGATTTGAATGGAATGAAAAAATAAGATTTGAATGTAATGAAAAAATAAGATTTGAATGTAATGAAAAAATAAGATTTGAATTTCATGAAAAAATAAGATTTGAATGGAATGAAAAAATAAGATTTGAATTACATGAAAAAATAAGATTTGAATGGAATGAAAAAATAAGATTTGAATGTAATGAAAAAATAAGATTTGAATGGAATGAAAAAATAAGATTTGAATGTAATGAAAAAATAAGATTTGAATGTAATGAAAAAATAAGATTTGAATTTCATGAAAAAATAAGATTTGAATGGAATGAAAAAATAAGATTTGAATGGAATGAAAAAATAAGATTTGAATTCTATGAAAAAATAAGATTTGAATGTAATGAAAAAATAAGATTTGAATGTAATGAAAAAATAAGATTTGAATTACATGAAAAAATAAGATTTGAATGTAATGAAAAAATAAGATTTGAATTTTATGAAAAAATAGGATTTGAATGGTATGAGAGTTTTTATAGTAAAATACTTTTGCAATTGATTTCAATATTTGGTTTTGTTAATAAAAGTTGAACAATTTTAGTATGACCACAGAAAGATGCATAAATCAATGGAGTCCAATTAATTATTCTTATTAAATTCCAAAAATGATGATAAATGTGAATATTATAAAAAATAAATTTTGAATATCATGAATGTTTTTGGTTAAAATGTCTTTGCAGTTGATATCGATATTTTTTTCCGCAAGAAGGCTTTGAACAGATTTAATATCTCCTTCTTCAGATGCTTTAAGAAGCTTGTCTGTTTTGATAAAACTCATTCTTTATTGATGAAAATTTTAATTGAATTTTGAGAACTTTGAAAATTTACTCTTATTTCATTTATCTTTTTATATTTAAATATAAAAACAATATCTATCACATTTTTATAATAAAAAAAATAATTATTTTATAATTCTATTTGTATGCATTTTATAATAAATAAGAAGTAAAAGTTCAGAATTTTTGAATAAAAAAATAAAAATAATAGAAAAAGTTTAAAATTTTATCGAGTTTAATCTTTAGATCAGTGGTGTAAACAAGCTTTGTTCGGTATTGATTATAAGCTTGCTTGACTCGGTTCCAATGACCATTTGAATTTTGGCCATAACTTGGCACTTGTAGCTGATATCTAATAATCAAAAGATAAAATGGATAATTGCTGTTCTGAATCTTCTTCAATTATCTAATATCATTTATAGTAAATGAGTCGTTTAAGTCTATATCTTTTATGATAAATCAGTTCCTGAAAAATGAATGGGACAGATGACAGATAAAATACTAAGTGAACTGTCACTGTATTTTTGTCACCTCTGCCTTCATTTAAACAACCGCAACATAAAACAGTCACAGTGTCTTATGCTGTCACAGGATAAATCAGTTCCTAAAAAATGGAGTGAACCGATGATAATGTTAGGGTTGTAAAAAGGAGGTTGTTCGTCTTCTCTTTATCTTGTCCGTCATCTTCATCATCTTTGTTATTTGTATCTTCGTCTTGTTCTCTTTTTGTTTCTCGTTCGGTATCTCTTTTTATATTATCTTCATTGTCGGCATCTTCATCATCGCTTACTTCTAATGGTTTCTCTCGTTTATTAAGAGTATTTCTTATTATTAATTAAAACCTATATCGATTAAGATTTTTTGATTAGTTTAGCAAATGATTGTCATTTATTAAATTAAATAAATTTATCAAAATTTGTAAATATAAAGGTGAATACTTATCGCCCCCGATACTTATTGACCCCGGAGGTTAAGGTCAATATTGACCTTGTATCGTACATCAGAAAAAAAAGTTCGAAACTTTTTTGCACTTTTGCAAAAAATACCATGAGTTGCTACTCATGCTTTTTTCATATTTTTTCCAGATAAAAAAAATTATAAACGTATTATTTTAGTGTAAGTTGATAATGATTTTTAATATAAGCACTCACTAATAAACAAGCATTCACAAGTATTTTATATATTATCAATCATTCTTTTTGTTACTTTCTAGCAAGAAAAATTAAAATCATCATCTTAAATAAAATTTAATATTATGTAAATTGAAATCAAATGCGCAATCCGGGTGAATAGCAATAAATATAGACTGTATCTCTTATAATAAAATGAGTCCTTTGTGATTTTGAAAGAATATAATATCAAATAATGAAATTATAATTGAAACTTTGAAATTTGCGTAATTAAATGCTTTAAAATAATAAAATGATGGCATAAAAATACTTCTGAGTAATATTTTCTGGCAAGGCTTGCTAGTTACCTAACCAGCAAGGTGTCCACTTTTTGATTGAAAATACCGATCCAGCTTTTTCAAAGAAGAAAAGTGCCAAAAATTCAGAGATGGTATATCAGCTTTAAAAATGCCCAAAAAAAATTCCCCACCAAGTGATGAATTAATTTCATATGATGATACTGGTATTAATACTTATGATATAAAATCTCATATTCCTGTTGTTCCTGAGTTCTTTAAAATTAATGATTGTATTTATTACAAAAGAGAAATATTTATCATTCAAAAAACAATCAATGACCTTCTAACCATCAAATTAGAATCAATTAAAAACAATTGCTCTGATAAAACCAAAATAATTATGGAATTTATAAATTTCTCTTGATCTTTCAATAAACAACAATATCTTATTTTATTTATACTTTGATGTTTCCATTTTATTAACTGGGGCTACATCATTTTTAAATACCTGCATTATCGTACATTGAATCAATATGGTATTAATCAATTACGAATTTATATAATCTAACGGATTCATTTTTGTTATGGGTAAAATCTTATTCCTATATTATACATACTATCCAAAAATAACTTTTTTTTAAATTATTTATTGAGATATTTATTGATTTTTTTAAAATTTATTTCGAAAATTTTAATTGAAATAGTTTTATTGAATAATTGAATGGCATAAAAGAATTTTTATTATAAAACCATACAATACTTAAATGCTTGAATTGTTGAATTTTATTATAAAATATACTCCATTTGTACGGGCCTCTCGATATCCAGATTTCACCCAGCCCCTTGAAAATTTAGATTTATTATGTAATAATGATATTTTAAAATATATTCCAAGAGATTTTACGTTGACAACGAACAATGGATCGTCAATATTTAATATTTTATTATTAACAAAAACAAGTAAATATATCAAAAATATTATTAAAGAGGATCCAACAATAAAACAATACAGCCTTGATATTAACGATGAATTGAATACACTTAAACAAATGGAGCAATTATATCAAGGAAATAAAGTTGATTTTGATAATTTTCCAAATATTCAAGAAATTTCAGATATCCTTGAGATGAAAGATCTGAAAAAAGCAATTTCAATGGGGGAAATTATACTTTCTCCTGATTTTCTTCGACAATGTTTTAAAAAAAATAAATATGAAACTTTTTCAATTATTTTTAATGACAAAATATTCAAATGTAATAAATATGGCGTTTATATTTCCAAAGTTATTCGTGATTTTTTATCAGAAAATCCTGAATCAAACGAATTTGTATTTAATCTAAATATTGAATCGGATGAAATTCAACCAATTATTGACTTTTTCAATTTTTCAAAGGTTGAAATCAATGATAATATTTATTCAATCAGAGAACTTCTTGATAAATTACAAATCACGTCTATTTTTTCCAATTTTTTTGACGAAAAAATCAAAGACAGTGAAGCATTGAATCAAGCAATTGATGATCAGCCGACAATGATTGAGTCGATTGAAGAAATTTTTGATTTACTATATCATATAAATGAAATAACAATAAAATCACATCAAATGATATATCTTCGCATTCTTCTTTTGTTAATTTTAACAGTGTTTCGATTTTTAAACTATTTTTAGAAATTAATGAAGACGAGAAAAGCATTCAAAAATGTTTGAAATGCGCTATTATAAAAAATCCTTTGAAACTTGTCAAGTACTTTTTTGATGAATATACAAATGAATGTTTTAGATTAACTGGGAATTTTGTATTTCATCTGTTGAAACATTCATTGGAAAAAAAACAGAATTAACAGAATATTTAATCAATAAATTTCTAAATATCAATCCAAAAGTTTTTCATAAATTTAAATTTTATCATTTATTATCAATAGCTTGTTTAAACAACGATTTGGAAAGTGTTAAAATGATTGTTGATTTAAAAAATAAATACAGTTCAATTAAAGATTATACCGATGAATTTCTTGATGCTGCAAAATCAAATTCTTATGAAATATGCAAATATTTTATTGATAACAAATTATATATTGATTATCAAACTATTTCAAAATATCCTAACCATCTTAAGAATTTAAGGAAAGACATATTTTTATTATTAATAAATGATTCGGACGATCAAACTGCATATTAATTATATCAGAGTTTTCTTAGCCAAGCAATTAAAGATAATAATATTGAACTTGCCGAATACATATTGGAAAGGACGAATAAATGCAATTATGACGATTTAATTAATGCTGTTCGTACTGGTAATTTAAATATGGTGAATTTAATATTTAAATATGATTCTAATAGTGTTTCTTTTATTAATAATTCATCATCAATTGGTGGATCGCCTTTATTTATTGCTGTAGAAATGGATAGCATAGAAATTGTAAAAACACTTCTTTCAATTCCAAGAATTAACCTTAATTGTGCTTTAAATGGAGAAACAATTCTGGTTTATTCATTAAAAAAAGATAATTATAGAATCGCTAAACTTTTAATTCAAGATGAAAGAACAGATATAAATATAGCAAAAAATGAAGAGTCACCTTTGGTTAATGCTACACAAAAAAGAAAAACAGATAGATCTTTTAATTAATAATCCAACATTTGATGAAAGAGCAAATTTGCTAGATTATGCATTCTACATTTCAGATAATGAAATCTCAAAACAATTGTATTCTTTAAAGTCTCTCGATGTGAATTTTTATTATGAATCGCATCAAACTACATTATTAAAAGAAGTATATTATAATAATGAAGAAAAAGTTGATTTAATCATTAATCATCCTTCTTTTGATAAAATTAAATCACATCTTACAATGGCCATCATGGTTTCAATCAAGAAAAATGATATTAATATTTTTAGAAAACTGTTGCGAGTAATAGATAATAATGTTAATATTTATGTGACTGATTATGCTAGATTACCTCTTCTCACTTTTGCTTTGGATCAGCAAAGTAATGAAATTGTAACCGAGATTTTAGAAAGCCCTAACTTTAATCTTGATCGAGATACAATTCAAAGTTCATTTGAAAAACTATGCCAATTATGGCAGAACAAATGTTCTTTTGATCTCATGAAAAAAATAGTTGAACTTGATGAAAAAAATCATCATTTTATCGATTTTACAAAATTGTTATCAAATGGGAAATCTGTTTTTACATCAATGATTCCTTACTTAAATTTTGATGAAATTGTTAAATTTTTGGTTGATCACGGTGCAGATCCAAACATTCAAGATTTAGATGGCCTTGATTCTCTTAGTTATGCAATCAAACTGAATTCAGCTCCATTTGTTCTTGCTTTAATAAACTCCAATAAGATTGATTTGACAAAAAGAATTCTTGACCAAAAAACAGGAGTGAATAAAACATACCTTCATTTGGCAGCACGATTGGATGAACCAAGAATTTTACTTCATCTTCTTGAAAAGAAAGAAATGGACGTGAATGCAGAAGATGAGAATGGTGAAACTCCGCTTATGGAATCTTGCAGATTTAGCAGAGACAAGATAATTGAAGCATTGTTTCAAATAGATGATTTGGATTATCTTCATGTTAATAAAAATGGAGAGAATGCTTTAGAAATTGTGACTAAAGAATCTAAAACACAAGAAAAATTTACCAGAAAAGATTATTTCCAAGCATTACTGAATCAAATCCTTTTAAATGAAAATCAAAATAATATTATTAATGAAGAGGAAGAGGAAGATGATATAAAAATAAGATCAACATCAAGTGATCATTCAGATCTAGATAGATATGATGATGTCGATTAATTGATGATTTATATAAAATGCTCTTTTTTTTTATAATATTTTTTTCACTGTTTCTACTAGTTATTTCATCGTATAGTTTATGTTTTGCTATTTTCAAAAAAAAAAATTTATTATTTTGCGTTTTCAAATTTAATTGTGAACATATTTGTTCTTTAAAAAAAGATTATTTCTCATTGATGATTCATTTAGTAAACCTAATATATATAAATTTACGCATATTTTTATGATTTATTTTCTTTTTTATATTTAAATAATTGAGATAAATACTCAAAACCATTTTCCTATGATAGTTCGCAAGCCCTCTCAATTCTTTTAAATTTTGATAGAAATTTTGAAGCGAACTATCGAATTTATAGAATTTATAGAATTTTAATTTTCGTTATCACAAAATTTTGATTTTAACATTAATGATTTCAACCGAGATTTCAAACTTAAATAATTTTAGAAAAATCAAAGACATCATAAATAATAAATATGCGAGCGTTACTCTTGTTGAAGACATAAACTCAAACAATAAATACATAGTAACAACCTTAAGTCGGAAATGCGAGTCAGAACAAGATCAAAAACTGTTTTTAACCAAAATTTCTAGGATTTCTAGGATCTCTCGTCACCCCTCAGTATTAAGTATATATGGTTTTTGTGTTAATGATTTTAATAACCAACCATTTCCTACGATAATAACAGAATATTTGCCAAACGGCACATTAGGCGATCTTTTTAAAGATGACTGCCCAGCCAATTTACTTCAATCTTTTACACCTACCAAAAAATTTATTAATTTTGTCGGAATTGCTGTTGGACTGCGACATTTCCATTTTAATTATATACAACATGGAGATTTACATCCAGGCTATATTGTTATGGATGCCAATTTTTATCCACATATTTTCACAGATGGCGTATCTGCCAAAATATACGATCATTTTCCATATTCGAAAAAAGTGGAATTTGAAGCTAACGATGTTTTTTCCTTTTCATTAATAGCATATGAATTAATTTCGGGCCGTAAACCGATCATTACCGAACAATCAATTCCAGATATATCATTGATCAAATCCCAATATATACGAACCTTTCTACAAAAGTGCTGGTCAAGCAAAATATACGACAGACCCAAATTTACTGCGATTATTGATGAAATCATTGATCACAAAGAGGAATTCTACTCCGAATTCGGAAATATCAATAAAGATGAAGTGACCATTTATTTCAACTTTTTGAGAGACCATCTGGTCCAATATTCAAAACACTTTAAAGAAGCTGCTGACCGTGACAACATTGTTGCCATTCTCATGTATGGGCGAATTCTTTACAATGGCTATGGCGTTCAGGCGAACAAAGCGGAAGCAGCGAAGTACTTCAAGAAGGCGGCGGACAGAGGCAGCGTTGTTGCCATGAACAGCTACGGCAACATGCTGAGTTACGGCAATGGTGTTCCTAAGGATCTCGAGCAAGCGGCGCACTACTACAAGATGGCCTCGGATAAAGGCAGCATCGTTTCGACCAACAGCAATGACGAGGCGTCTCGTCCTGACATTGTTGGCACAATCGACATTGCGCAGGGCAACATCAACGACAACGCTGAAAGCTTCAATGCGATGTGCCACAGCGAGCTGGCGCTTGATGGCGGCGAAGAGAACGTTCTGAAAGAGAAAGAAAAGATGGTTTCGTACTGCAAGATGCTGGCCGACAAAGGCGACACTGACATGATGAACAACTACGCAATCATGCTGCAGCAAGGGGAAGAAGTGCCGGCGGACAACGAGGAGGCAGCCCGCTACTTCAAGATGGCAGTCGACAGGGGCAACGTTCTTTCGATGCACAACTACGCGGTGATGCTTGAAGACGACGAAGAGAAGAGCATGGTTTATTATAAGATGGCAGCTGACAAGGGGCACCCCGAATCAATAAACCGTTATGGTCAATATCTTTATGATGTCAAAGAGGACCCGGTTAAAGCTGCCAAGTACTTTAAAACCGCAGCCGATAAAGGAATAACCGACGCAATGTTCAATTACGCAGTCATCGTTGACCAAGGAATCGGCCTTGATCAAAATAAGTTTGATGCGGCCAAATATTACAAAATGGCCGCCGATAAAGGACATCAAGACGCAATGTTCAACTACGCAATGATGCTCGAAAACGGCGACGGAATCGAAACCGACAAAAAAGAGGCACTGAAGTATTACAAGGCCGCGGCAGACAACGGAAACGAGAATGCGATGTTTAATTACGGTTGCATGCTGATAACGGGCGATGGCATTGAGCCTAACTATGAAGAAGCGGTTAAGTACTTTAAGATGGGTGCCGATAACCAGAACGTTGCTTCGATGTTTAATTTGGCGGTTTTGTTATATAAAGGCGAAAAAGTTGAACGTGACAAAAAACTGGCCTTTCATTATTACAAGACTGCCGCTTATCTGGGCGACACTGACTCTATGAACAACCTGGGAAGCATGCTGAGAGACGGCGATGGTGTCGACTGCGATAAAAAAGAGGCTGCCTTTTATTTCAAAACAGCTGCTGATTTGGGGCACCCTTTTGCTATGTTTAACTACGCAAACATGGTCCTAACTGGCGATGGAATTGATCCCGACGAGGAAGAAGCAGCCAACTATTTTAAGTTGGCTGCTGATTGCGGTCATCCTGAAGCTATGTACATTTACGCAAAAATGTTAAATGAAGGAAATGGAGTTGAAAGAAACTTGGTTGAGGCAATGAATTACTTTAAATTGGCTGCAGAACATGGTGTTGAAAATGCCGAAAATGATTATCAAAGGTTGAGTGATTTATTAGATTTTATGTAAGAAAAATTTAGTTTTTGTATATATATATCATTAATAAAATATTTGAACATTTAAATAAATTGCATTATTTTGCTATTTTTAATTTCAAATTCAGAAAGTTAATCATGTTCAATTCAAGTTTTTTTGTTATGAATAACAATTCTTTTCATTCAAGTACATCATTGAATTCGGGCATTGATTTCCATCAAACAGCAAAAATTGGCAGAGAATGGACATCATAATTTCAATATAACAATTCGTCTAATATATAATTATTTTTAATTAAAAAATTAAATTGAAAAAAATCATTATATCAATTTTGAATAATTTTATAAAAAATATTTGATTGAAATTGCATCCAAAAATAGCAGATGACTATTATTGAATGCTTTTTATATTATTCGAATAAATCGTAACTGTTCGGAAATCAATGGTCAAATTTGACTTTTAAACCAATTTACCAAATAGATTAAAAAAAAAAAAAAAAAAAAAAGAATGAAAAACAAATCATTCAACTGTTTAACTGTTTATTCCAGCATAAAATTCATTCAACATATTCAACAATTCCAGCTGAAAATTCACCATCACTTTGGTCACCTGAATTTCCATTTGGAATATTTTCAGCAACATTTTCATCCTTGCTGCTTTCCTTTGCTTGCTTCTTTCTATAGAAAACAAAATACCAAATCAAAACAGACACAATTGCAACGAGAACAACGGCTGCCACAACAATTCCAATGATTGCTCCTGTTCCAATTCCGTTTCCTTTCTTCTTTCCACCGCTACCAGATCCAGAACCAGAGCCAGATCCAGATCCAGATCCAGAGCTTCCACCTCCGTCGTTTGGCCCGTTCTCGTCGTTTCCTCCATTTCCATCATCGGGCGGAACGACAGCCTCGCCGATTGGAACAGCTGTGACGTTGACCGAAAAAGTGCTCGAATCACCGTTATCAATACAAACGGTTTTGACAATCTGACTTTCACCTTTAAATTCAGGGTATTTGGCAGATTCAAAGGTTGCTTTTTCTTTCCACTTTTTGCACCTATCATTGTGATCGTTTCCAGTGAATTTTTTGACCTTTTTGACCGTTCCCAAAAATGAAGAGTAAGAAGTAACGTCGTTCTCGCTGTCACTTTCTCCGATGTAGTTTAAAACGATCGATTCGGGCTCAATTGAATCAGGTATCGTTGCAAAATTGGCGCCAAGGCGATAGTTCAATTTCAGCTGAGGTTTTTCAGAGGATATTGACGTTGCTGAAAGGGATGATTCAGGGGAAAGCTCAAATGATTTTTTGACCTCTAATTCACCTATAACCGTGGCTGTTGTTTCACTTGCAGTCAAAATATGATCGGTCACAATTTTTGATTGCTTTTCATCTATTAAAAGTGACAGCTGTGGTGAATCACCATTGAATGTGAGGTTTGAAAAAGTGACAGCCATCTGCTTGTTTGTGAAGCGTATCGTCTTCTCTTGCGTGATGATCTGTGCCTGCGTAAAATCCATCTTGCTGCTTTCTGATGTCAGATTCATGCTTTGCTCACTTTTCACCTCGAGAACTTGTGCAACGACGGCTGGAATGGTTTCAACAACAGCAGGCGAATTTCCTGTGTCAATTTCAATGTTGCCTTCAATTGACTGAACTTTGTTCCAATTTCCAGTGAACTTAAAAACGTTTGATTCTTGTTCTTCATCATCATCATTATCATCTTCTTCGTTAACAAACATAGAAGGACTTGATCTAGAACTTAAAATTTTCTTAATTACAGTGATTAATTTGTTCTCTTTCAAAAAGTTGAACGACTTTTTCTGTTTGTTTTCATCGTCCTCTGAAAAAGTTATCATTCCATGAATGTTTTTGATGACGAGGTTGTACAAGTTCATGTTTATAAACGAGATTCCTCTGAGCTTCTGATTGTCCCTTGTGTCAGGCACGTTCAAAATGCACCTTGTTGAAAACGAGTAGACTCTCAATTGGCCGCTGATTTTTGCAATTTCGATTGGATAGATTCTGCTTTCAACTCTGTAGCCAAGCTCATCGTAAATTCCTTTCAAAAAGAGGTTCCAGTGAGTTTCAGTCAAATTTATCATGTCAACTGAAAACACGTTAGGCGGGTTAATTGAAACAGGGAAAAGTGTCAAATCTCTAAAATTCAAACTTGAAATCAAATTGTATGTAATGGACTCGGTCACTGTGATTTGAGCGGAAAAGTCCTTCGCCAGATCATTCAAGTTTGAAAAAGTGGAAAGAACAGGCCAAAATCGGGTACATTTGATATGTGTCCCAAAATAATCACAGTTGACAATCATCAATGAGTTGACCGTGTTGAACAAAACAGAAGCCTTCACTCTGTACTTGCTCATCTTCGACGTAACGCGAATAAAGCACTCCGCTTCCTGCCTGTGATACTCTTCATCACCAATCGAATGGTTCAACTTGTCAAGGTTGTCGAACAGTTCGTAGATGTCGTCAATCGTGCTCGCTTTGAAGCCGACCAAGATGATGTTCGAGGCGGCCCGAATTCCTTTCAAATTGATGGAGCTGCCGTCAGGAAGATCGTCCAAGACAACGACTACGAAATTCTTTGAATTTTTGTTTTTCAAATTTGAATAGGCATCCAAATCAGAGGACGATAGGACTATGAATAAGTCGAGCTTTTCAAGGATCTCCAAATAAGTGTCATTCGTCGTGTAAAAGATGAATTCAAAGTTCGACGCTGGCACGTTTTTCAATTGAATTCCAATGCATCGGTCATTTTCAGTTAATGATGAAGTAACCGAAATTGAAGTGCTTGAAAAAGTTGGCATAACTTGATCAAAAATTAGGTCGGTTGTGTCGTCAATTTCAACAAATCCTCGGATGAAGTTATTTCCTGGTTTAACTGTCCATTGTGACATGTTTATTTTGCCATTTTCAAAGCACACTGAATTGACTACGTCGTTCAATCCGTTCTGATAAAAAGAGGAGATCGGAATGTCCATCCGATTCAATACAATTGTGCTCTTCAAACTAGCATCAGAGTCAATTTGGTTGATTTTAATTGGCGTGAAAACTTTGTTGGCCAAATCTTTGATTATATCTGAGATGTCAGCAATTTTATCTCTGACAAAGCCGATGTAAAAGTTTGCAATCTCGCCCGACGTGAAGTTTTCATCATTGAATTCATCAACGTAAGATTGAAAGACATCATCGATTCTATCGTTGAGGGCTTCATAATCAATGCCGAAAGAAAGAGTGATTTTTCCGCCCTGGATGAAGTCCAATGTTGAAGAAACACTACCGAATGAGTTGTCAATTTCTTTGTAAATCAACTTTGCAGGGCCAATGACAGCTATTTCTTTTCTTGTGTTGGCAAAAATGGTCAATTTAGGTGAATTTGTAATAATAAACGAGTTCCAATAACCGCTATAATCATCGTTACTTGTTTGTGTCGGCCATCCATTGATGTAGAAAGAAGTGTCAACATCTTCTTTCATTCTCAAAGTGAGATTGTAATATATTCGATCATATATGTAATTGATTGATGAGCTTTGTTCAGTAAGAATGAATTCAGTCTTTTCGCTGCTAATAGTTTCAATTGGAAAGTTAGTTGCTGAAAAGAAAAACTTTCCTGAAATTGAAAGAAATTTATAAAAGTCACTAATTTCAGAGCCGTCTTCAGAAAAAGTTCCACTTATATATCTGGTCTTTAAAATTGGCCAATTCCCCGTTATTGTCGGTAGGCCATTGTCACTAATGACGTTAGATGACAAACAGGGAGAAATCAAATCATTCACATTTGTGTTCTCTTCAACCGTTATAATTGAATTGGACGTAACTCTGACTTTCATATCTACTCTATGTGTTTCAAATACAATTATAATGTCCTTTTCATTAGGATATTTAACGGTGACTTTGTTATTGGAATAGATGATCTTAACATTATCAGGAGCACTCAAATAAATGTCATAACTGGCTTCAAAGCCATAATCACATGTATATATTGGCTGAGATGTCATGATCATCGTAAAAGAATCGGTAATCGTTGCGTCTAACATTAAATCAAATTTTTTGGGAGTAAAATAAACTAGATTTGAGCCCATTGATGAGGGAATATTTATATTTTCATCATAAAAGTATGGATAATCATAATTAATATATCGGGTTGAGATTAAATATAAAGGTTTTTCGGGATTTTTTGGAAAAACTTTTTTGTATCTAAATGAAAAGTAAATAAAAACAGTCTTGTCTATCGATTCATCCAGATTTTCTATTGTTACCTCAAGATTACTTGCATAAATTTTTGGACCAGTAATTCCTTTTGAATAATGGCCTATTCTGGTTTGTAGGGTAATTCGAGATGTTAAATTTTTTAAAAAAATATCTAAATTACTATTAATACCGTCAAGATTTATGATAATATCATTAAATTCATCAGTTTGATTAATATAAACGTTATCAAATGAGGTATCTTGTAAATATAGTTCGTTGACTAAACTACTTGAATAATTAGATTCATCAAAAATTGGATACTTGCATCCATTGTTGTTAGGTTGACATAATTGAAGAAGAAAAGCGTTTATGTTTTGTGTAAAAATCGCAAGAAAAAATAACATATACTTCTATGTTTTGAATAACGTTTTTTTATATAATTTTTTTTCTTTCAAATTTTGATGGCGAAATTTTTTTGCTTTGAACTTTTTATCTCAATTTCACCTTTTTTTATTTTATTTATTTAGCTTCCACAAATGAAACCAAATCTTAACAAGTTTCAAACATTATTTAATCAACATGCAATTTATATGCAATATAAAGAAGTAATTAAAGACTTTAAGTGCTATTTGGTTACCGAAACAATCAATAATATTAATGAAGTAGAAAAACTTCAAAACAAATCAAAAATTATCATTATTGATAAAAATTGTGAATCAGATGACCAATATTTTTTTATTTGTTTAGATAACGCAATAATTATTGTATCAAGAACAAAAATTGAATTAATGTCCCATTTTTTCGAAAACGAAAGGCAATCATATATTTATGCAGTATCAGATTACATTAAAGAAGAAGAATTTTTCACACAGATTCAACTTAAATTTTGCAATGATATCAGAGATTATGAAATCGAAAATTATAAGTGCACCATTGATCATTTTAAAAGTAGTTTTTCTATTAATTTTAGAAGAAACAATGAATCAGTATCTAAGATTTGGCCATTAATTTTGCCTTGCTTGTCAACTTTTTTTATAAATAAAAGTTATAAAAATCTTGCAAAAAGCAAAAATAACGATAAAACAATAAAAATAACTGAAATGAAAGATGATGAATTCATTTGTTTACAAAATTTAGGTCTTTCAACTACATCACACATTCAATTAATATATCATATCAAATTAGAACAATTATTTGTTCTCAAGCATTATTTGCTTTCAGCTGAATCAGATAAATTATTTGAACGCGAATTTGGTAACTATCAAAAAACTCGTAATTTATCAATTCCACGATTTTATGGTAAAATTAAAGCAGATGGAAAACAATACTTGATCATTGAATACATTCGAGGTCTAAGTTTATCAAATATTGGCCAAATATCATTTCAAAAAGAAGAAAAGTTTAATTTAATATTTGAAATAATGGCAATGATTGAATGTTTTCAAAGGTATGAGCTAATTTATAGAGATTTTAAACCTGATAATTTATTTATTGATGAAAATAAACGAATAGTGCTCATTGACTTAGATCGAATGATTGATAAAGAAGAACAAAAAAATATTAAGGTTGCTACAAAAGATTTCAATAATCTATATCAAGCACCAGAAGTTTTTAATGGAACAATTGAAGAATATACATATGAAGAAGATGTTTATTCCCTTGGTCTTCTGATTTATTTCATTTTAAATGAAAAAGACCCTCAAAAAATAAATGAAAATTATTCTTTTGATAATTTTCCAACCGAATATTTTGAATTGAAAAAAATTTGTGAAGATTGCATACAAAATGATCCCAAAAAACGACCAAAAATCACAAATGTAATCGATTCGTTTATAAACAACTTTTTGCCAAATATAGTTACAAAGAAAATCGATTTAGTAAATGGTTTTATTAATAAGCAATTCTTTCCATATTGGATTCTCATCAATGAATATGATAATAATGAATACAAAGAACAACTCGATGTTTTCTATCAACAAGAAACCATAAATAATAATATTAAGCATTATATTAAACAATATTCGTTAGAACTAAATATCAATCATTTGATTTCTCAGTTTATTATTAGAGAAAAATATTATCCAGAGAAATATTTTAAAGACAATATTGACAAAATTATTCATTATTTTACACTTGCTGCAGATAAAAATGATGTTATTGCGCAAAAATATCTTGGATTGATTTATTTTGAAGGAAAATATATTTCACGAGACATTAATAAAGCAATTCATTATTATACACTTGCTGCAAACCAAAATAATGCTGCAGCACAAAATAATCTTGGCTATATTTATAGATATGTTTCACCAAATCTCAAGAAGGCCTTTTATTATTTTAAACTTTCTGCAGATCAAAATTTTGTGGATGCACAAAATAATCTTGCCTTAATGTATCATGAAGGGAAATTTGTTTCAAAAAACATTGACAAAGCAATTTATTATTATACACTTGCAGCCAAACAAAATTCAGCCAAAGCGCAAAACAATCTTGGCACATTTTATTTAGAAGGCAAATTTGTTTCACAAGATATTAATAAAGCAATTAATTATTTTAAACTTGCAGCCGATCAAAATAATGCTATTGCACAAAAGAATCTTGGTTCAATTTATTTAGAAGGTAAATTTGTTTCAAGAGATATTAAAAAAGCAATAAATTATTTTACTCTTGCTGCAAATCAAAATAATGTTTCGTCACAAAGCACTCTTGGTTTAATTTATTATGAAGGAAAATATATTTCAAGAGATATTAACAAAGCCATTCATTATTTTACGTTTGCTGCTGATAAAAAAGATTTAATAGCACAAAAAAAACTTGGTTTTATTTATTCTGATGGAAAATTTATTTCAAAAGACTTTAATAAAGCTTTTTATTATTTTTTACTAGCTGCAAATCAAAATGATTCGATATCACAAAGTATTATTGGAATTATGTATCATCAAGGACAATGTGTTTCACAAGATATATCCAAAGCTATTTATTATTATACGCTTGCTGCAAATCAAAATAATTCAATTGCACTGTTACAACTTGGTATAATTTATAGTGAAGGAAAATATGTTCCACGAGATATTAATAAAGGGATTTATTACTTAACACTTGCTGCAAATCAAAATAATCATATAGCACAGTATATTCTTGGTATTATTTTTGACGAAGGGAAATATGTTCCACGAGATATTAATAGAGCTATTTATTATTATACACAAGCAGCAAATCAAAATAATTCAACAGCACAAAATAATCTTGGTATTATTTATTATGAAGGGAAATATGTTTCTAAAGACATTAACAAAGCGATTCTTTATTTTACACTAGCTGCAAATCAAAATAATGCTGTTGCTCAAAGTAATCTTGGCTTAATTTATTATGAAGGAAAATATGTCCCTCAAGACATTAATAAAGCCATTTATTATTATACACTTGCTGCAAATCAAAAAGATTCAACTGCACAATTAAATCTTGGAATTATATATTATAAAAATATGCCAGTTCAACAATTCGTTAATAAAGGAGTATACTATTTGACAGAGGCTTCTTGTAATAGATGTAAATCAGCTCATTTTTATGTTGGTTTTTTATACCATGAAGGCAAATATGTTGATCAAGATATAAACAAAGCAATTCATTATTATAAAGATGGATCATCATTCAATGACCAATATTGCAAAAATAATCTTGCAATTCTTTACAAAAATGGATACAATGATAAAATTGAATCAAACATAAATTTGTCAATTGAATACTTTCAAGAGGCAATTCGCCAAAAAAATGATGCTTTGTCAATGTACAATCTTTCAAATATTTATATATATGATAATAGAATTAAACAAAATTTAGACAAATCAATTGAATTGCTGATAATATCAATAAACTTAGGTTTTTATCCATCATATTTTCTTATAGGAATAGCATTGGTATTGAAAGCTGGTTTCGATATTAAAAATATTGAATATGAAATGGACATGCACAAAGATATAACAAAATCGTTAAAAGAAGAGGTAATAGAGACAATAAAGTATAATAATTTATGTACAAAATCTTTTTTTGACAGATTTCATAAGAATATCAAAAACATTTGCTTTTTATATGATTTTAATAAAGATTTTATTTTTTCAGATGAAATAATAAATCAAAAAGAATTCTTATTGAAATCAAAACCTTTACCTTCAATTACAAAAGAATTTTATGAAGGTTTTGCTATTGATATTTAATTTTATAAAACTTTTTTTTCACTAATTCTTTTATGATTTAGACTTATATGTTTTTTTAATTCTCATTATTAAATTTCACATCATGTGCATTTATATAATTTTATAAAACAAGATTATTTACTATATTCCAAATTCGGTTAAAGTGGAATTGTGGCACGAAAAACGTACTTTTTTTATTTTATTTTCTAATATTATTCGAGCTTTTAAAGATTCTCTATTATGAATATAAAAGAATATTTTATCAAAATGAAAAAAATTAAAGCATGATTATAAACATGTACATCAAAGTAATATTTTATTTAAGAATATAAACATATTATATATTATGAGAATATTAATAATTATTAATTAAATTTGTAAAAATAAAATTATTGACTATAAAAACGAGTATATCTTTGTTTTTTTGGTGACCGTTTACTTTTCATGATAAAGAATTGATTCATTTATCGATAAAATGTTGTTATTTATAAATAATATTTATAAAAACATATTTGCATTTAAAGATGTATTTAACTTATTAGAAGTCAGAGTTGATTTTCATTCTGAGACTTATTGAGAGAACTTTTTCATCATCTTTCAATTTTGCGCTATCTTTATCCCGACAACATAACAGATTTCAGAAAATTACAAATTAAAAATTAGTTAAAAACTATTAAAACATATTTATATATTGATATAATGCAATAAGATAATATGTTTTGCACAAGATAATGGTTTATCTTCATTAATTGATAAACGTCCAAAAATTATAAACGAACAGCAAAACAAATATACAAATTTTGTTTTTTTTAGACAATTTTTATCTCTTATGTTTCAGCATTTTATATACATATTTATTTCATTAATAAATTTCATTGATACTTTTTCAAATTCGATTTTTAAAGAAAAAATAATCATATTATAATCATTAGATAATTCATCGTTTTTTATTATCAAAATCATTGAATTGATATAATATCGAACTAAAATTCGATATTACATCCTTTTGATTCTTTTTGGTGAGAAAGAGAAAAATTATGAATTTTTTTTGCTTACAACTATGTATTTTTCAGTTTTTTGAGATCATTATAAGAATAGGAAACTTCTAGTATAGATTATTACTTTTATGTTATTATTTTAATAATACAGCGCAATAAACTATATATTTATATAATAAAGATAAATTGATCAATCTTCTAATTTAGGTTATAATTCAATTTAATTTGAGCCATTCAAAGCATATTCATTTGACCTATAAAGAGCATTATGCTTGAGTTAAAAGTAAATAGTATAGTAAAATAATAAAATTCATCTAATATACAATCAAATATAAAAAGGATTTAAGGAAATAATCAAAAGCACTCATAAGAATTTTTTATTTTGTATAAACACTTATAAAAATGGTTACATTTTTTAAATATTTTTTATTTTTCAAAAGAAAGTATTTATCATTTATAATTAAATGATGAATAAATTATGAATGATGAATAGATGTTAAACTAATTATATAAGAAAATATCAAAAATTTTAAAAAGGTAATGAAGTAATTTGATTTTAACTTTTTAAATTGGTTGACGAAAAACTTTGGTGATTTGAGACAGATAGATACACAACCTTGTGATTAATATCATATAAATAATGGTAAATATTATTATATAATTTAATTTAAATAAACTCTGTTTTATGTTGAAAAAAATTAAATTTTGTATTTTTAAATTTTTTTTTTCTAAAAAAAAAGCGTTACCACTTTAAATACCGTTACCATATTAAAAACACTACTGTAATCAAGCTAATAAGAAATCAGAGAAAAAAAAATATTGCCACTTTTTGATCAAGAATTCGACCACTTTAAATACAGTTACCATATTAAAAACACTACTGTATATCATATTTATTGTAATATGAAAATTTGTTATTTGTGTCTAATATAGCTACTTCATCATTTTTGGATACACCTACAACATTAATGTAATGCTTTTTGAAAGGGCTCCATGCAATCATTTTCGGATACACCTACAAAATTAATGTAATGCATTTTGACAGGATCGTTATCCTTGAGATCAGATTTGAATATTCTTAAAACTGAATTGAAGTCTGTTCTAGTAGAGAATATTCCTTCGTATTTTCCATGACAACTTTTTGTGATGTATTCTGGCAATTTTGCAGGTGTTGGCCCAACATTTTGACCTTCATGATGTACCGTATTAATAGAAAATAATATTATTCTTTTTTGAAAGAATATTTTTTTTTTCAATATTTTCTTATTGAAAAGAAAATATTAATAAGCGCTTATTAATATTTTTCTTATATTTTCTTATATTTTCTTATAAGATATCGGTCTAGAACCTTACTTGAATGAACAAACAATGGAAACATGGATTAATATTGTAGACCATAGAGAGGAGACTATTGACCCAATCGTAGCTACTATTGATTATTCTGCACCAACAACTGCTAATATAAGTGGAGGACAAAAATATGGCTGTACTAAAATTTTTCTTATATTTTTTGAAAGAAAAAAAAAAACGATATAACAATTTCATTTAATATTTCAAAGGTAAAATCTTCAAAAATTTATCAATCATTTGTTAATTTGTATTGCAATAATAAGGTGATTAAGGAGTATGCGTAATAACTCTATTTAACAAGATTAAAACAAAATAAATAGATACATTATTTCAATACAAAACAAGAAATAAAAAGACTTGGTACAACCGCTTATTCCTATTATAAATATTTTGAATAGGAATAATCGGTTGTACCAAGTTATAGTATATTTGAAAGTAGATAAAATGTAAATATTTGAATTGCCCTAAAATTTTGGTACAACCGTTGAGAAGCAGTTTATTCCAAAAAGTTTATTTATATTTGTTCATCCATCATTATTTTCATGTTTTGATATGCATATAATATTTTACATTCTATTTCATTGATTATATTATAAAGAATTGCTTTAACAATAATTTAATAAATTTTTATATTTGTAAAATGGACAAAAAAATAAAAATTTAATAGCAGGCATTCTTTTTATTCAAATGGATTAATTTTTTCTTCAGGAAATTATTTATTATGCATTTTAATAAATATATTTATAGGCTTGTTAAGTCTCTTGAATTGATATCAATTATCAGCCACTTTTTCTGAGAATTAAAAAAATATCTATAACGTGCTTTCAGTCGACCCGGAGCAAGGTCAATTTAGCATAAATTGGCCATGGTTTGATCGTTTTTTTTTATAAAAAAGAAAACCAGAAATATTTCGATCAGAATTTTTTTATTTTTCACTATTTCACAAATATCTCCAAATCAAAAAAGTAAAACAAATAATATTTAACAAAAATTATAATGTAAAATAATAATTTTTATTTAATTTATCATCAAATATTAAATGAAATAATTGAATTGTATGAAAAATAATAAAAATAAAATTTAGTGCTACGAGTCTATTGAAATGGTATGGGTCAATTGAAAGCACCTTATCAAGAAAAAAATATATTCAAAAAGTGGAAATAATTATTACAATAAATTAACTAAAAACTTCACATATACGTTAGAAAAATGAATTTTTCTATTTAGGTATGTGAACTCATCCGTTAGAAAATTAATATTAAATATTTTTTTTCATAAACATTCAAGGTTTGTACATTTTTTGAAATAAATATTAATGATTTCTCGGTAATTGATATCAGAAATGTAATTTTTACTTCAAATTTCATTTCTGATAATCGATCATCAAACCTCAAAAAAGTGACAAACCTGATATTTGATATCAGAATAACAAGCCTATATATTCATCCCAAAAAAATTATTGTAAAATAATTATATCATGAGTTATTACTATTTGAAGTTAAAGAAAAAAGCGCTCACGATTAAATCACCACTCAGTATTAAATGAACATCTGTATATATTATTTAGAATATATCTGTATTATTTGTAATTTTAAGTTATTTTCAAATCTCGCTGCTGAAATTGTCAGATTAAAGATGGTAATATTATATCATTTCTTATCACTTTAAAAAAAAATCATCGTTTTCATTAGATAATTGATATTGACAATTTGACTCTGATGTTTTATATTTCTATTCCAAATCCTTCATAAAATGCTGAGTTGATATCTGGGATATTTTTATGATTCATATTAATTCTCTTTTGTTTCTGAAATTCAGAAAATGAAACAAATTTCCATAAATGATTGTATAGGAAATATTTATCGCGATATGACTCATAATAATTTGTGAAATCGTCTTTTGATTGTAATAAATGTAAAGCGCTGAATAATGAAGATAATGCTGCTTTTGGTTTTTTACTGTTGAGTTTTCTAACATGTTTTTCAATTTCTTTTGTTTGAAAATCATATTTTTTGATTAATGCTAAGCATAATAATATACACGAATGACGAAATTGATCAAAAGAATTAAATAGCAATTCAATTGCTTCATCAATTTTATTTTCATAAGATTCATCATATATGTAAATGTTTGCTAAATTGTGCATTGATAAAATATCATTTTTTTGTCGAATGGCTTCTTCAAGGTATACAATAGCATTTGCAGTATTCGCTTGTATTTCATCGCCATAACCGTTTTTGTAAATGATTGCAAGATTATTTTTTGCATACTGATCATTAAATGATGAACCTTCTTTGTAATAATGAATTGCTTTTCTGATATCTTTTTTAATATAATCTCCTTTATGATAGAAATATCCAGCAACAAAATGAGCAACCTTTAAACGATTTATTGAAGCAAGTTCAATCAAAAATATCCCTTTTTTTATATTCTTTTGTATGGTTATTCCTTCAAAATATAATAATCCAAGAGTTAATTGTGCATGTGGAATATTTTGATTTGCGGCGAGTGAATAATAATGAATTGCTTTGTTAATATCTCGTGAAATATATTCACCTTCATAATAAATATTACCTAGATTATGTTGTGCTTGTGGAATATTTTGATTTGCTGCAAGTGAATAATAATGAATTGCTTTGTTAATATCTCGTGAAATATATTTACCTTCAGAATAAATATTACCAAGTTTATATTGTGCATTTGGATAATTTTGATTTGCTGCAAGTGAATAATAATGAATTGCTTTGTTAATATCTCGTGAAATATTTTTACCTTCATAATAAATAACACCTAGATTACATTGTGCTTTTGGATCATTTTGATTTGCTGCAAGTGAATAATAATGAATTGCTTTGTTAATATCTCGTGAAATATATTTACCTTCAGAATAAATAACACCTAGACTAAATTGTGCATCTGGATCATTTTGATTTGCTGCAAGTGAATAATAATGAATTGCTTTGTTAATATCTCGTGAAATATATTTACCTTCAGAATAAATATTACCTAGATTATGTTGTGCTTTTGGATCATTTTGATTTGCTGCAAGTGAATAATAATGAATTGCTTTGTTAATATCTCGTGAAATATATTTACCTTCAGAATAAATAACACCTAGACTAAATTGTGCATCTGGATCATTTTGATTTGCTGCAAGTGAATAATAATGAATTGCTTTGTTAATATCTCGTGAAATATATTTACCTTCATAATAAATAACACCTAGACTAAATTGTGCATCTGGATCATTTTGATTTGCTGCAAGTGAATAATAATGAATTGCTTTGTTAATATCTCGTGAAATATATTTACCTTCATAATAAATATTACCTAGATTATGTTGTGCTTGTGGAATATTTAGATTTGCTGCAAGTGAATAATAATGAATTGCTTTGTTAATATCTTGTGAAATATATTTACCTTCAGAATAAATAACACCTAGATTATATTGTGTTTTTGGATGATTTTGATTTGCTGCAAGTGAATAATAATGAATTGCTTTGTTAATATCTCGTGAAATATATTTACCTTCATAATAAATATTACCTAGATTATGTTGTGCTTGTGGATCATTTTGATTTGCTGCAAGTGAATAATAATGAATTGCTTTGTTAATATCTCGTGAAATATATTTACCTTCATAATAAATAACACCTAGATTATGTTGTGCTTTTGGATCATTTTGATTTGCTGCAAGTGAATAATAATGAATTGCTTTGTTAATATCTCGTGAAATATATTTACCTTCAGAATAAATATTACCTAGATTATGTTGTGCTTGTGGATCATTTTGATTTGCTGCAAGTGAATAATAATGAATTGCTTTGTTAATATCTCGTGAAATATATTTACCTTCAGAATAAATAACACCTAGATTATGTTGTGCTTGTGGAATATTTTGATTTGCTGCAAGTGAATAATAATGAATTGCTTTGTTAATATCTCGTGAAATATATTTACCTTCATAATAAATATTACCTAGATTATGTTGTGCTTGTGGATCATTTTGATTTGCTGCAAGTGAATAATAATGAATTGCTTTGTTAATATCTCGTGAAATATATTTACCTTCATAATAAATAACACCTAGATTATATTGTGCATCTGGATAATTTTGATTTGCTGCAAGTGAATAATAATGAATTGCTTTGTTAATATCTCGTGAAATATTTTTACCTTCATAATAAATATTACCTAGATTAAATTGTGCTCGTGGATCTTTTTGATTTGCAGATGAAGTTAAAAATTGAATTGATTCATTGATATTTTTTCTTATTATAAATTGAATATTTGGATCGCATGCTGGGTTTTTGTATTTGACGAATATTTGTCTTAAAATATCTCGCAAATATTTTATTTGAATCATAGTATGAAAACTTTCAAAAAATGGAAAGAATAATTGGAGAATAGGTACAGGTATGTCAGGATTTGGATCATCACAACTACGAATAATATTAATGATTATTTGCTTTAGACAAGTATTGCTTGTTAATTTTTTATCAATAATATATTCGATTATCTTACAAAGTGAATAAATGTCACTTCTTTCAGTGAAACATCCAGATTGAGTATCTATCCAAGCATATGAAGTTCCAAAGTCAGTTGATTGATCTTTATTTGGATCATCTTCGATCAATCTATCAAAATCAATTAAAACAACGTTTTTATATTCATCAATTATAATATTATTGGGTTTCAAATCGCGATAAATCATTATTTTTGAATGAAGATATTCGACGATCACAATTAATTCAAAAATAATTGTAACCACTTCGTTGTCATTTAACTGTATTTGATCAATTTTATCAAGAGTCAGTCCATTAATAAATTCCATAACAAGGTAATTTTCACCTTCAGGTGAATTATAAAATTTTGGTAATAAAGGATGGTTGAGTATTGAATAGTTTTCTGTTTCTCGTTTTATATATTTTTGAATATTTTTATCAAATCCATTTTGTGTTTTGATTGCCATTAACTCACCTTTTTCTAAGTGGTAAATTAAATCAACCTTAAAAAGAGAGCCAAATCCGATATTTCGCAAAACAACGAAGTCCTTTCTGTATATTGTTATCTTATCTGAATCTTGTTTTTGATTTGAAAATCGATCCTTCTTTGTTTTAAAATATGCTTTTTTGATTAAATAGCCAACTATGCATGGAGCAATCAATAACCAAATATATTTAAAAGTTTTATTTCGCTCTTTAATTTCAAATTCTTTTTTTAAGTTTTCGTTTTCTTCTTGAAAAATTGAGTCGTTGTTAATTTCATTTGAGATTTTTGGAATATTTCCTATTTTTTGCAAAAAAAGAACAGGAATATGTGGATTAGTTGATAAGAATTTATTAAGACCATTTTCGTCAAGAATTATTAAAGTATTTTCAAAAACAACGATTGAATAAATAATATCTTTGTTATGACTTTGATCAAACAAATTAATTTGATTAATGATAATTATTTTTGGATTTGTTATATTCAAATTGAATTTTGAATTTATTTCATAATGAGAGTTATTGATTACATCAACGTCAAAACTATGAATAATATCTTTAATTGTATCACTTTCAAACGTGAATTTATCATCTTTTAACAATTCAATGAAAACTAAAAAATCCTGGAGCTCTATATTTCTTTTGGACATCAAAAAAATATTTTTCGAAAAATATTTTTCAAAAATTTTTTTTCCAACCATTTAATGGTTCAAAAAAAATAAGACATTGAAATACATTTTTCCTGAATTTCTCACAAAGAAAAGGATAATTTATACTAAAAAGCCATAATTTTTGTTATTTAATTAGTTATTTATTTATGTATATTAAAAAAGCATTTTTTTATTTTCTTTTCTTTATCATTTATTTAGTATGATGGTGATATCTTTATCATTGAAAATATTTCTGAGTTCTCCTGATGATAATCGAATTAAAACATTTGACCTTCTAATCGTTTCTGGATCCATTTGAATTGATTTTTATAATCTTTAACGTAATCTTTCATACTTTCCTAGTAGATACATGTCTTTCTCTCTTCCAATCATTTTTTGTTTTGTAGCATTCCTAAGTGCAATGTATTTAGCATTAAATTCTTTTATATTTCTAATTGAATTGATATTTTCTAATTCTGAAAAATCATGACACTTCGCACCTTCAATTGTTCTTGTTCCTGATCCTAAGACTTCATATGTTACATTATCACATTCTCTAGCAAAAGGTGCACCAACTGAAAAATCTCCATTTGGTCCAATTACATACGTAGTAACATATTTGAATTAAATTTTATTTTTTTTAAAAAATTTTATCACAATTATCAATGTTACCACCATTAATATGACCATCAGTGACTAGAATCAAATGTTCAAGTGGTATTGATTCGTTCTGTTCTAAAACTTCTAGAATTAAAGATGGACTGGTACCATCTGTTCCATCTTCTCGGTCAATAGTACGCATCATTTTATTATAAGAGATGATTTTCTGAACTTGATCATGCATTATTTCATCGAATAATGATTTTGTATGAGCCAAACAAAAAATTTTTAATTAAAATTTTTGAATTTTTAAGCATTCCTTCAATGTTTTAATTTTATTTTTATTGGTTAATAAATGTTAATATACTACCTGGTGTTGTAATAACTATTTGTGGCGACCTTTTTAAATCATTGATTTGTGATTGAATTGGTAAATCACCTTTAATGGTCAAAATATCATGCCCTTCCATTTCAGCACTAATTTCTCGAATTGACAGAAGAATTTTATAAGCAAGTTTTTTCGAGGGAACAATAATTAATGCTTACGTTGTTTTTTCTTCGATTTTGATTTGTTGAAGAATTCCAATGATAAAAGCTAATGATCTTCCTGTACAATTTGGTGATTGGGCAATAACATTTCGTCCCAATGAAATTGGGTTAATTGCTAATAATAATTTCGGTTTAAGCTCAAATTGATCAAACTCTTCAATTCGCTCTTCCCAGTTTGGTTCAAAAATGTTGTTATTTGTATAATTATTTTGACATGGGGTGTATCTAAATCGATTACTCATTTTTAATGGCTGTTAATCAAGCATTTTGTAGATTATTTGATCATTTTTAATTATACAAACAGCAAAATGAAAATCAATAACAATAATAACAGATGTGATGTTTACGTTCTGGCACCTCTTGATGTCATTAATGATGAAGGAAAACCTTCTTATCTTCAAACTTTCACGAAATGGTGCCAACAATTAAAAGATGGATGTGTTGATGGAGTTATGATTGATGTTTGGTGTGGGTCTTGTTGAGAAGACAGTGAAGAAATATGAATGGCATGGATAGGAACAAATTTTCAAAGTAATGAAGAGATCAAATTTGATCTTTAAATTTAAAGATCATTCCAGTATTCAGTTTCCATCAATGTAGTGGAAACATTGGTGACACAGTTGATATTCCAATACCAAAATTTGTTTTTGAAAACGAAATCAAACCAATCTTTGTTGATAAATTTGGACAAACCAACAAAGAATACATCTCGTTTTCATATGATTCGGTCAAACTCGGTGATAGAACACCACTCGAAATGTACAGAGACTTCAATATTAATTTCGACAAACATTTTTCAAAATATCTTTAACATAATATAATCATGAAAATTGAAGTTGGTCTGGGTCCATGTGGCTAACTTCGTCATCCAGAGTGGATATCCCCTTCAAAGGACACAGGAAACAGCTACAACGAATTTCCAGATGGTCAAACATTCTGGAAGGCAGGATACAAGAGTGAATACTACAAATTCTTCCTGAATTGGTATTCACAAAAATTGATTGATCATGATCGAAGCGTTTTGAGCATTGCACGACAAATATTCCCAAAGACAGACTTGTCAGGGAAAGTTGCAGGAATTCACTGGTAATATTTGAATGAAACAAGATGTTTGGAAGCGGCAGAAGGATATTACAATTCAAACGTACATCTCGAATTATTGCTGATATATTATCTAAAAAAATTCGATATTTGCAATATACAGAAGAAAGTATAGATGAATTTTATATATCAATACTGATAAATCAAGCAGTGAGATGGTAGGCAAAGACTATTTTGAAGAATTTTTACATCTTTGTATATTTGGTAATAAACAGTTGAATGTAGATTTCCAAGAGTAATTTTCACAATATTTTAATAAGCACCGTAATATTGAAGAATACTTTCACATCCAATCTGATTTTTTATCCATATTAACGCCAGAAAAAGCAATTGAAAAAAAAGTAAAATTAAGAAAAAAATGATAAGGTGATTTTGAGCAGAAATAAAAAAATTTAAAAAAAGTATTAATTTCCTTTTTAAAAAGTTAAAATTATTAAGAAAGCAATAGTCTTATTTCATCATTTGATGAATAATCAATTGGCTTTCGACCTTGCGAATCTTCAATATTGGTATCAATATCATTCCTTTTTAATAAAAGTCTTATAATTTCTTTGTTTTCTTTTTCAACTGCTAAATGCAATACTGCTTTATAAATTAATATTAAAATATTATTTAAAGATATGATTTTGAATTTCATTAAATGATACAATTTTGAATTCTATTGAAAGATATGATTTTAAATGTTATTCAAAGTAATTATTTTGAATTATATTGAAAGATATGATTTTGAATTTTATGAAAAATTATGAAAAATATTAAGAAAATTGATGTCAACTTTCTCATTAGTTAATAAAAGTTTCACGATTTCGATGTTTTCTTTTTCAACGGCTAAATATAATGCGGTCTTATAAATTGATATTATATCAAAATTTCATTCAAAGATATGATTTTGAATTTCATTCAAAGATATGATTTTGAATATCATTGAAAGCTATGATTTTGGATTTTATTGAATGATATGATTTTGAATATCATTGAAAGATATGATTTTGAATTCCATTGAAAGATATGATTTTGAATTTTATTGATAGATATGATTTTAAATTTCATTGAAAGATATGATTTAAATGCTATTGAAAGATATGATTTTGAATTCCATTGAAAGATATGATTTTGAATTCCATTGAAAGATATGATTTTGAATTCCATTGAAAGATATGATTTTGAATGTAATTGAAAGATATGATTTTAAATTTCATTGAAAGATATGATTTAAATGCTATTGAAAGATATGATTTTAAATTTCATTGAAAGATATGATTTTGAATAGTATTGAAAGATATAATCTTGAATTATATTGAAAGATATAATTTTGAATTTCATTAAATGATATGATTTTGAATGTAATTTAATGATATGATTTTGAATTTTATGAAAAAATATGAAAAATATTAAGAAAATTGATGTCAACTTTCTCATTAGTTAATAAAAGTTTCACAATTTCAATGTTTTCTTTTTCAACGGCTAAATATAATGCGGTCTTATAAATTGATATTATATCAAAATTTCATTCAAAGATATGATTTTGAATTATATTGAATGATATGATTTTGAATTATATTGAATGATATGATTTTAAATTTCATTGAAAGATATGATTTTGAATTTTATTGAAAGATATGATTTTGAATTCTATTGAAAGATATGATTTTGAATTCCATTGAAAGATATGATTTTAAATGTTATTAAAAGATATGATTTTGAATCCAATTGAAAGATATGATTTTGAATCCAATTGAAAGATATGATTTTGAATTTTATTGAAAGATATGATTTTGAATTTCATTGAATGATATGATTTTGAATTCTATTGAAAGATATGAATTTGAATTATATTAAAAGATATGATTTTAAATTCCATTGAATGATATGATTTTAAATTTCACTGAAAGATATGATCTTGAATATCATTGAATGATATGATTTTGAATTCTATTGAAAGATATGATTTTGAATCCAATTGAAAGATATGTTTTTGAATATCATTAAATGATATGATTTTGAATTTCATTAAATGATATGATTTTGAATGTAATTCAATGATATGATTTTGAATTTTATGAAAAATTATGAAAAATATTAAGAAAATTGATGTCAACTTTCTCATTCGTTAATAAAAGTTTCACAATTTCAATGTTTTCTTTTTCAACTGCTAAAAATAATGCGGTCTTATAAATTGATATTATATCAAAATTTCATTGAATGATATGATTTTGAATTTCATTCAAAGATATAATTTTGAATTTTATTGAAAGATATGATTTTGGATTTTATTGAGAGATATGATTTTGAATGCTATTGAAAAATATAATTTTGAATTCTATTAAAAGATATGATTTTGAATATCATTGAAAGATATGATTTTGAATGTTATTGAAAGATATGATTTTGAATCCAATTGAAAGATATGATTTTGAATTTTATTGATAGATATGATTTTGAATTTTATTGAAAGATATGATTTTGAATGTAATTGAAAGATATGATCTTGAATTCTATTAAAAGATATGATTTAAAATTCCATTGAAAGATATGATTTTAAATTTCATTGAAAGATATGATTTAAATGCTATTGAAAGATATGATTTTAAATTTCATTGAAAGATATGATTTTGAATATCATTGAATGATATGATTTTGAATTATATTGAAAGATATAATTTTGAATTTCATTGAAAGATATGATTTTGAATAGTATTGAAAGATATGATTTTGAATTTTATGAAAAACTATGAAAAATATTAAGAAAATTGATGTCAACTTTCTCATTAGTTAATAAAAGTTTAACGATTTCGATGTTTTCTTTTTCAACGGCTAAATATAATGCGGTCTTATAAATTGATATTATATCAAAATTTCATTCAAAGATATGATTTTGAATTATATTGAATGATATGATTTTGAATTATATTGAATGATATGATTTTGAATTTCATTGAAAGATATGATTTTGAATTTTATTGAAAGATATGATTTTGAATTCTATTGAAAGATATGATTTTGAATTCCATTGAAAGATATGATTTTAAATGTTATTAAAAGATATGATTTTGAATCCAATTGAAAGATATGATTTTGAATCCAATTGAAAGATATGCTTTTGAATTTCATTGAAAGATATGATTTTGAATTTCATTGAAAGATATGATTTTGAATTTCATTGAATGATATGATTTTGAATTTTATTGAATGATATGATTTTGAATTACATTGAAAAATATGATTTTGAATTCCATTGAATGATATAATTTTGAATAAAATTGAAAGATATGATTTTTAATTTCATTGAACAATATGATTTTGAATTATATTGATAGATATGATTTTGAATTTCATTGAAAGATATGATTTTGAATTTTATTGAAAGATATGATTTTGAATGTTATTCGAAGATATGATTTTGAATGTAATTCAAAGATATGTTTTTGAATTTTATGAAAAATTATGAAAAATATTAAGAAAATTGATGTCAAGTTTGTCATTCGTTAATAAAAGTTTTACAATTTCAATGTTTTCTTTTTCAACTGCTAAATATAATGTTGTCTTATAAATTATTATTATATCAAAATTTCATTGAAAGATATGATTTTGAATTCTATTGAAAGATATGATTTTGAATTCTATTGAAAGATATGATTTTGAATTCTATTGAAAGATATGATTTTGAATTCTATTGAAAGATATGATTTTGAATTCTATTGAAAGATATGATTTTGAATTCTATTGAAAGATATGATTTTGAATGTTATTGAAAGATATAATTTTGAATATCATTGACTGATATAATTTTGAATCCAATTGAAAGATATGATTTTGAATAGTATTCAAATATATGATTTTGAATGTAATTCAAAGATATGATTTTGAATTTTATAAAAAATTATGAAAAATGTTAAGAACATTGATGTCAAGTTTGTCATTCGTTAATAAAAGTTTTACAATTTCAATGTTTTCTTTTTCAACCGCTAAATATAATGCGGTCTTATAAATTGGTATTACATCAAAACTTCATTGAAAGATATGATTTTGAATGCAATTTAAAGATATTATTTTGAATTCTATTGAAAGATATGATTTTGAATGAAATTGAAAAATATGATTTTGAATATCATTGAAAGATATGATTATGGATATCATTGAATGATATGATTTTGAATAGCATTGAATGATATGATTTTGAATATCATTAAATGATATGATTTTGAATGTAATTCAAAGTTATGATTTTGAATGTAATTCAATTATATGATTTTGGATTTTATAAAAAATTATGAAAAATATTAAGAACATTAATGTCAACTTTCTCATTAGTTAATAAAAGTTTCACAATTTCAATGTTTTCTTTTTCAACTGCTAAATATAATGCGGTCTTATAAATTGATATTATATCAAAATTTCATTGAATGATATGATTTTGAATTTCTTTGAATGATATGATTTTGAATGTTATTGAAAGATATGATTTTGAATAGTATTGAAAGATATGATATTAACATAATTAAATGAATATCAATTGAAATTGTATTAGCAGAGTATTGAAATTTCTTTTTTATTTATATCTATAGCTTTGTCTTTCAAAAGAAAATCAACAAGTGCACAATAATCGTACTTGCACAATTTGCAAAATGAAGATTCACTAATGAAATCATTTTTCAAAAAGGCGAAATTATAGTATTTGAGACATTGATTGAACGTATCCTGTGAATTTTCTTCACCATTTTGCAAGAAGTTGTTTATGAAGTAATTTGCAATGTCGTTGTGGTGGCATTTGATTGATTCATAAAAGACTCGTTTGTATGACTTATCCTTTAATTCAACATGATTGTCTTCCAGAAAGTGAATCATTTCAGCATTTTGACCATGAATGGCCAAAAGCCACAACGATGTGGTTAATTCAACACCTTCAAGTCGCAAGTAATTGAATATTTGAATTGAACCAAAAAATACAGCATATTCAATCAATGAAAATCCGCCATCTTTTTGATTATTTTGGTTTGATTTTTTTAGATTCTTAATTAAAAATGAATTTGTTTCATAAATTGATGGTTGAATTTTTAAGTTAAGTGAAACATCATTTCTAGTAACGTACGCAACAAATTCTGTGATCGTGTCGTTTCGAATCAATTTGCAGATTTGGCTGTCATTTTCGCCTTCCTTTCGTTTTTCATAAAAATTTTCTGGCAATTCTTTCTTTATTTCTTCAACCCATCCATTTTTCTTTGTATTTGGATCATATTTTGGGAACCACTTTTCATTGATGAATGGTAGAATTTCTGGCTGAAAATACTGTGGATATTTGGCCTCTATATATTTCTCTGTTTCTGTAATTTTTTTAACGATATATTCATCAATAATTATTAGTTGTTGTTCAATGAGAAATAAAAGAATCCTTTTGTTGCTCTTAAAAATATTGAATATCTCTGAATTTGACATATATTTTTTGAGATCTTCTTTGAAAAATAGCAAAATTCTTTCGATTTTGGCAAAAAAGTTGGGGAAACGATGAAAATTATTCACAATTTTAGAAATTAAGTGCATTAATGACAAAAGAAAATACTTATAATCACTTTTTTTTGTATCATTAAATTTATTTTCAAGAATTAGAAAGTTTTCTTCTGAATTGGCTTCCTCTTCAAGAAAACACACAATATTTTTTTGAATATCCTTCATTGTGTCCAAGTATTCTTGAAAACTCATACTTTTTCCGAAATGTTTTTTTTTTTTTTCTCAATTTATTCAATTCATTCAATTTTGAAAAATCAAAAAAATTAGCCAGTAGATTGAATCCGCGGTTGATATCATATTTTGATTAAGCCTATTAGAGCATTATATTATTATAATTCATTGAATTTTTTGTGTTTAAAAAAAAAAAGATTGAAATTTGCAGAAAAAAAATTTATTTTTAGATCAAATTGACATATTATCTTTATATGTGATTTTTTAATATATAATAATTTTCCACAATTTGCAATATTAATATCATACTAGAACAAAAATGAAATATATTGCATTATTATGAGAATAAACTTTTAAATATAACAATAAATTATATTTTATACCAATATAAACATGAAATTAAAGGAAAATTTCCAAATTGATATATTGTTGAATGATTAAAATATATTCAAAAAATGGCAATAAAAGAAGTTATCTATGTTTTATGTTTTATCTTATCCAAATATAATTATTTACAACATGATTCTTTGGAAATTCTTCTTCTTTGGCCCAGAAATAACAAACAAAATTTATAAAATTGAATGCAAAATGATCGTTGCAAATTTATTTCCTAAAATTTTATCGTCGATGTAAACCATTCAAATTGTTCTCATTTATTTCCAAAAATAAAATTTATTTCCTAAACGGCTGTATCATCATATTTAAATATTTATATTTAATGACTATTGTTAAGAATGTTGAATTTAATGATGAAATGCAGCAATTTGCAATCAATGCTGGACAACAAGCTGTAGATCGTTTGAATATGACAAAGAATATTGCACAATATATTCTATCAGAAATGAAAAAAAAATATGACCATGAATGGCACTGCTTTGTTACAGATTCTTTGGATGAACCAAAAGATTTAAATAATTATGATTCCTACATTTGTTTCAAAATTGAATTATATACCGTTCATTTATGGGACGAACATATAGAAAAGCAGGCTTCAATCAATCAATCATCAAAAGGACCAGTTCCATTAGATGATTCACAGCCTTTAGAGAAGCTTCAAACTTTATCTAATAATAACGATAAAAAAGATATTAAAGCGCTATTTGCGAAATATGATAAGAGTGGTGATGGTAAGCTTGAATTTGATGAATTTATAGGGTTTATGCATGAAGGACTCGGATTTGAAGGTAATATTAATCAAATGAGATTCCTATACGATGGAATGGACACAAACGGCTCACACAATATTGACCAAAGTGAAATTATTGAATGCCTTATTAATTGGAAGGAAGGGAACTTCAAATGGATTACAAAAATGATTTTCCGTGGTGCAGATAAAGACAAATCAAGAAAAGTTTCCATTAATGAGCTTAAATGTGCATGCAGCAACCTTGGCAAGTCACTAGATCAAGAAGATTTTGAAAAGCAGTGCATTTCTGAATTTGGGAGCAAGAAGAAAGAGCTGGAATATTGGGAATTCTATAAAATTATCAGCGGAGAAACTCTTGACAAGAACAGCATAGATGCTGATCCATATGATGGAAAAATTCCTCAAAAATCTAAATGTTGTCTTTTACTTTAAGTTTACAATACTTTTTATTGTTTAAGGTGCAAATTTAGTACGTTACGTAACACTGGTTTTGAATAAAATCCGTCATCAGCCAATTTATCGCTGATCTTCTGCTATTTTTATATATAGCTATTCAACCAATTAATTATAGGTTATATCCAAAAATATTATTGATTATCTAGTAATAAATTTTCGGTCTTCTACTATTTAATTACGGATTCTTTTCGTTTTAATTGTTAATATTATATATAATGACCCACAATGTCCTACAATCTGATCTTGGATTATTTGCCGATCTTACTATAATAAATTACCAATCTTTCAATAATTATTTACCAATCGCTTCTTATTTAATAATAAAATTTATCACCAATTATTTTTCTGCCTTTTTCTTACTTCTTTATGCTATTCTTTATGATAATAGATAAAAAAAATCTTCATCAAATACTAATTTATTAATTATTTTTTCTGTTAAATGCTCTTAAAGCAAATTTTCTTTTAAGGATGGCAATAAAATTTTTTTTCTCCAGGATATTTATATTTTTTTAAAGAGTTTTATTATTTAATATTTCTCAAATTATTTGAATTTAATTCTATTGAATTCAATAGAGCATTCAATGATTATATTTTCTTTTTTCGTGGATTTTATGATTACTTTCTTCTTTATTTATAGTTAAAAATAAAAATCCAAATTTTAGTAAAAAAGTTTTTGGACAATCGTTTTTTCCATCAATCCACTTTTTGAAATAATTTGTAATTCAAAAAGTGAAAAAGTATAGAATTATTTGAAAGGAAAATATTGCTTTCAAATGATTTCAGAGGAAAAGTGTTTCAAAAAGTTGATTATAACTAAAGATAATCTATTAATATATTCGTAAAGACTAGTCATGGAGCATAAAAAAATAATCTTTAAAACTGAGAAAAATAATAAGAAATAAAATATTATTAAAAAAAGTAACGATATGAAAATATATAATATTAAAGAAAAAAGATTACAAATTTTGACAAGCAAATCCAGCTTTCATTTAAGGAAAACAAATTCTTCCAAAACGCATGACAAAAGAATAACGAAAACAAATAAAATATTTTCAAAAAAATCTCTTATTCTCAACTTATGTCTTAAACTTGAGATAAAGGAAGAATAATTCAAACTTTTTGATTGAACAAAAAACAAATAAGTACAGAATAGAAACAAAAAAACAGCTATTTTATTCTATAAAAAAAAATAATATTCAAAATTAACATTTATAGTTTACTGTCCAATAAAAACAGCATTGATACATTACTTTTGAAGGAAATGTTTTGAATTCATTACAAATAATGATAGTCATGAGCAAAATCAGCAAATGGGAATTGTATTTTGTTATTTTGTAGTATCAGCTATATGTTTTTGTAGGTAATTGTAGTATCAGTAGCACATGAAACAAAATCAGTATGGAATCCTGAATGTAAAGGAATTGAAGGATCATCAAAAATACATATGAGCTTGGGGAGGATATGAAACGATATCAGTATGGAATGAAGCATAACCTTAAATACACTTGAACTTGGGTAAAATATGAAACCTTATTAGTATGGAATCCTTTTTATTAATGTTTTTTTTCGGTTTATTTGAATGTATTATATTTCCACTTTTTTCAATTATATTCAATATATATGAATATATTGATTAAATATATATATATATATTTATTGGAATAGATATATATCAATTAATATATAAGGAATTTAATAGATATAAATAATTAGTTTTTAAAAGAAGAATAATTCCTTGATCTAAAATAAATAACATTTTCATCTAAAGAAGTTGAAAACAATGAAAAAAGAGTTTATTATATCTTGAAATTGAAAATTATCAAATCTCAAATCGTTGATTTTCAAGAAAATTGTATATTTTAATTATCCTATTCATTTTACATATCACTTAAATTGAATTTAATTGTAAAATTAGTGTCAGAAACAGACCCCTCAAATATTAACTTTTTCTGTGAGGGCGGTCTTCTCAAATAATAAACGTTCGCAGGTCAAATTAATAACGTATTTCATTTGTACCTTAATAATAAATCAAAATATTTTAAATGATTGAAATGTTTCAAAACTCTTTTATAATTTTTTTTAGTTATTTTTTGAATTTTATTGATTGTAAGATGTGAAGCATAACTTGAAAGATGAATTTATTGAAATAAATTTGTGAATAACTTTTTTCCTAGATAAGTCAGAGAATATAGTACAAAAAGTTGGGACAATCATACTTTATTTCTAGAGATTTATCATTATAATTTATTTAAAACCTATATCTTACTCTCTATCTACGGAATTGAATTATAGAAGTTATATTTGAGTATCTTTCAAATCAAAAATGAATTAAAAAAAAAATTGAATTTCAATTATTTCAATAATTGAATTGATCTTCTGAAAAAGTGAAATCATATTCAAATTTTCATAATTCCAACTTTTTATTAGGAGTGTTTTGTTAAAACAATTGACCTTATTTGTTGGTTAATACTTAGTATTACCAATATCAACTCAAATGAACAGTTATAATACTTTTTTTATAAATATTACTTGACAATAGAAATTATTTTAAACTAAGTTAAGCATTTGGTTGATAAATACTATTAAATACTATAATTAATAAAAATAATAATTATGGTATTATTATTATAAAACATACATATATCAATTTCATGTATTTTGCTTTTTTATTAAAAAAAAATAATTTTAAAAGGCTTTTTAATCAACGATTAAAGAGTTGCTTAATGTGATTATTTGTAGCATAATCAATTGGTTCTTTACCATGACAATCCTTAGAATGAATATCAATTCTTTTATTTTCTAACAATAATTTAATTATTTCTGGATATCCTTTTTCAACTGCAAGATGCAAAGGTGTTTTATAAAATCATTTCCAAATTTTATCAATAAATGATTTTTAAATATCATAGAAAGTAAAAATAAAAATTTTAAGACAATTAACATCAATTTTGTCATTCGATAGCAAAAGTTTGACGATTTCGATATTTTCTTTTTCAATTGCTAAAAATAATGCTGTTTTATATAACTATATCATAATTTCATAAAATTGTAGGTTTTTGGATGTAATAAAAGAAATGATTTTAAATTTCATTAAAGATATGATTTTTCAATTTTATTAAAAAATGACACTTTGAATTATATCAAAAAAAATTTATTTTTTTAATTTTATCAAAAGAAATGATTTATAATTTCATTGAAAAGAATAGATTTGAATTGAATTGAAAGATATGATATTGAATGTAATTGAATAATATGATTTGAATGTAGTTAAAAAATATGATGTTGAATTCCATTTTAATAAATGATTTTGAATGTAATAAAAAATATTGAATTCAAATTTCATTAAAAAATATTGGCCAAAATGTAATTAAAAAAAATGACTTTGGATGTAATAAAAAGATATTGGTTTTTAAATTTCATTTAAAAGAATAATTTTGAATTGTATTTAAATAAAATTTAAATATATGGAATGTTGACATCAATATTGCCATTAGATAGTAGAAGTTTGATGATTTCAACACTCTCTTTTTCAACAGATAAATATAATGCATTTGTATAAAAAGAGATTTTAATTTCATCAAATTACATGGTTTTGAATTCCATTAAAATATATGATTTTGGATGTAATCAAAAGACATAATTTTGAATTATAGAAAAAAATATGATTTTGAATAGTATAAATACAATTATTTTAAAATTTTATTAAAATAAATAATTTGGATTTCATTAAAATAAATGTTTTTGAATATAATTAAAAGAAACTATTTCGAATTTCATCAAAATATAGCGTTTTGAATGTAATTAATCAAAATTATGTCTGAATTTCATTGAAAAAAATTATTTTGAATGTAATTGAAAGATATGTTTTTGAATTTCATTGAAAGAAATGATTTTAAATGTAATTAAAAGATATTATTTTGAATTGTATTTATAATATTGACATTAATCTTATCATTTGATAGTAGAAGTTTGATGATCTCAACATTCTCTTTTTCAACAGCTAAATATAATGCTGTTTTATATAAACAATATTTCGAATTTTATTAAATCAGTAGAAATAAAATATAATTAAATGATATGATTTTGAAATTTTATTAAGAGCAATGTTTTTGAATTCCATTTAATGATATGATTTTAAATGTAATTAAAAGATATGATGGTGAATTGGATCAAAAAAGTTGATTTTAAAATTATATTAAAAGATATGAATATTGAATGTAATTGAATGATATGATATTGAATTAAATCAGAAAACATGATTTTGAATTTCATTAAACAAAGCCCAATGTAAATTTGTTTCTTATTTATATCAATATCTATCTTTTTCAAAAGAAGCAAAGTTAGTAAATAATGGTCATACTTGCATAAATAATAAAATGAAGTTTCATTTACGATATCAGATTGTATAAACATGAAATTGTAATATTTCAAGCTATTAATCAATGTATCATTTGAATATTCAATTTCATTTTGTAAATAATTGTTTAGAATATAATTAGCAATATTAATATGATGACATTTGATTGATTCATAGAAAATTTGTTCAAATGTTACATTATCTTTTTGTGAAGGTAAAATTTTGTTTGCTTCAAGACAATGAATAATATCAGGATTTTGACCATGAACAGCGTAAATCCACAATGATGGTTTTATTTCAGCACCATTCAAAAATAAATAATTAAAAATTTGAATTGATCCAAAAAACGCTGCATATTCAATTAATGATATCTCTTTACATTCAACGTATTCTTTTTTAAGCAAAAAATTATTTGTTTCATAAATTGATGAATTAATTGTTGAATTAACTTGACAACAATTTTTGTTTATGTATATTATAAAATCTTTAACTAAATCTTTTTGAATTATTTTGCAAATTTCATTATCATTCTCACCTATTTTTCTTTTTTCATAAAAATTATCTGGCAATTCGTTTTTTTCATTATTAAACGATTGAATTTCTGGTTGAAAATATTGTTGATATTTTTCATTTTTATATTTTTTATTATTGCGAATTTTGTTAACGATAGATTCATCCATGGTTATCATATTTTCTTCATGAAGAAATAAAAGAAGTCTTTTGTTGCTTTTGAAAATATGGAATAATTCAATATTGGAGAAATATTTTTTCATTTCTTCTTTGAAAAGTTGCAAAATTGAGAAAATTTTGCCCAAGAATTCAGATTTACGATGACAGTTGTTAGATATGTTTAATATCAAATATAATAATGGCTTGATCTTCATATGATCACCATGAATTTTGATTTCATCAAATAGATTTATTAAATTTTGATATTTTTCTCCTTTATTGTCTTCATGATCAAGATAATCTATAAGATTTGTTTGAATCTTTTTCATTTCTTTTAAGAAATTTTTGATATCCATATTCATGAATTTAAAAAAAAAAAATTTCCATACTTTCTCTCAAATTTTCTTTCAATTTTGAATACAATTCAAACTTTATATAAATTTTCTCACATTTCTATCTTGGAAGAACTTTCAAAAACAAAAAAATAAATAAAAATACTTAAATAAGAGAACCTAGGAAACTCCCATGAATATGATTAAAAATTAATAAAAGCATGATATATTGTTTTATCATATATTTTGTTATTATAAATAAAATAAAATAAAAAAATTCGGCGTAACATTTTAAGATATAAATGTTTTATTTTTCATCTGAAATTGTATTAATTAATACAAATAATTGAATGGTTTATTTTCAAAAACAAAAGGCAAGAAGATTTATTTCATCCACGGGATAATCTGCATGCAAAAAGCAGCTAGCAGACCCAGTGATTATGAAATTTAAGGTTTTGAAAACAAAAAAATATTTAAATATATCATAAAAAGATTTTGATTATAATTTTTTAGTAGGAATTATAAAGAGGGTATAGCCTGGTTAAAGTAATATTAAAAAAATAAAAGCATTTTAATTGATCAATTAATCAATTATCAATTAATATTTTATAAATGTACGTTCTTTTTGATTTTTCTAAGCAAAAATTCTTATTTATTATTCTTAAATTTGTAGATATACGAATTTATTGGATATAAAACGAAATTATTTCTAAAAATAAAAATAATTATGGTCAACGAGGCCATTATCCCATTTTGATGCAACTGCGAATGCAAGAATTATTTGCGGAATCGAGAGAGTAGATTAGCTCTTATCTTGAATAATTTATAAATTGGTATTTATTATAGATTATTATAACAATTGACAAAAGGTCGATATAAATACCATTTTGCACCATTAGGAATAAAGAGGAAATTTTGATAAGAAAATAGAAAAAAATAAAAACTAAAATATAAAAAAACTTTACGCTGGAAATTTAAATTTTTTTATTTATATATAATTTTAAGGCATCATATTTTAACTGAGAGAAGTACTATGACAAGAAAATCAGAGAAATTTTTTTCTACAGCTTCATTTTATTTTCTGAGTAAAAAAAACGATAAGTTTTGAATTTTAACGTAAACTTTTCAATTACCATTTTTAATTTTTTTACAAATGCAGCCAACAAATATGGAAGTTTACTATTTTCAACAAATTTTAAACACCATAAAAATTATATTATATGAATGCCGTCATTTGAATTTATTTATATCAATTAAAAAATGCGATTTTATATTTTAACGGAAATAACGTATTTAGTTTCCTAGGTTCTTAAATAAGCATTTATTTTTAGGTAAATTATTTATTATTAATGATTTATTCAAAAATTGGTTGATCGAGCATTTCTTTTGTTGTTGAATATGCAACAAAATTCTGACTATATCTTGAAAGGTAAGGTTTACTTTGTACTTCAATTTGTCTTGGTGTCATTTTTGGATTTGTTGAAAGAAACTTGAAGAAGTAAAACGTAAAAATGCCTTGATCTTTAGATCCAACATTTGTCTGTTTGGCAGTTTCCTTATCTCTTGCAGCAGAAACGGACATTATTTTTTCTGGCATTTTTAATCCTTGTTGAATTGCTGATTGAAGGTCATAAATTGATCCACTATGGCAACAATCATTTAATAATAAAACTTTGGAGGATGATTTCTTTCCAGATGTAGCCAAAAGTCTTGCTAATTCATCATCAATAACATATCCATCATCAAAAACAAAGGCTTCGTCATATCCATCTTCCTCATCACCATTTTGATCTTTAACACTCGTACCATGACCAGTGTAATAAACAACCAAATGTTTATTTGTCATTTGATAAAAATATTGCAAATAGTTTAAAAATTCTTTCTTTTTGGGATTATGAAGATAATATATATCAAAACCTATATCTTTCATATAACTGGCTACAGTAATTGCATCATTCATTGGACCAACACCAAGCGAGTATTCAGGCCTTTCATATGTGTTGCAGCAAATAAAACAAGCTTTTTCTAGTTGTAAGTTATCTTTCAAATTTAATTTAACTGCGTTTTTAGCAATTGAATCTAATTCATTTGAATTTTCAGCAACTGTACCTTGTTCATGTTCTGCTTTCCATTCATCCTGTGTGAAGTCTAAGCCAAGCTTTGTCAAAATTGATTTCCCAATGTTGCTCTTTGAAAGTTTTTTTAACGTTTCTTTTCCTTCTGGTGTTTTAGCTTCCTCTTTTATTCCATCTTTAACTTTCTGTTGAACTTTCTCATTATTAATTGCAGAATTTACATTCTTGATAACGGCCCCAAATTTCATTTTCCTCATGTTGATATAAAAAATGATATTATTATTGATTTTGAATGGTTTTAATTCTATCTATTCAATATTTCATTGTCAACTGATTTTTTGATATGAATTCAATTTTTTTAAATTATATAAATTTGTTAAATTATATTTTACAAAAAAAATCATTGTTGGAGGAAAATATTCTGTAGGCTTAAAAGTGTTAAATTTTAATGATAACTCTATTTTTGAAATAATATTAAATTGAATTCTCTCAAAATGTTAATTATCGTTATGAATTCAATTTTTTAATATATAAAAGATAATATTTTGTTATTATTTCATTTTAATTAAAATGTAAAAAATTATTTATATAAGAATTCCTTATCGCAACGATTAAAAATAATAGAAAAAAATTGAATTAAAAATAAAATTTGAATTTCATATTATTTAAGTAATATTTACAAAATAAAGTATTATTTATATATATATTTAATATTATATTATCTTTAAATAAAATAAAATAATGAATTTATTTATAATAAAATGCAAAAAAAATGAAAACTATGTAAAAAAATATACCATTCAATTAGTTTACACTAATTTAGTACATCATAAAATTTGTATTGAAACGTTACTATCTCCATTCAAATTTTTTTCATAAAATTTTTTTTTTTTAAAAAAGAAATCACCAATGTAAATAATGCCTCCAGCTGAAAATTCTGACTATACACTTATAAAAAAAGAATTTGATCATTTCTTACTCAAATATTAATGCAATATGATCAATACAATTGAGAATTTGATTTGGCAGCTTAGGTGTGGAAAAACTCGTAAATTTTAAGTAATGATCTGAGGAAAGCGTGGAAAAACAAAAAAAAAAAACAAAATTTTTTAATGTGAATATAATATTTATTTATTATTAAAAAGTAAAGTTTTTGTTTAAATAATATCATTTTTAGCTGTTTTATTATCATTATTTGAAATATTATTTAAAATTTTTATTGCAATTTTCAAAAAAATTAGTTAATCAAATAATCATATCTTTTGTTTATCTTAATTAAATTCTTATTAATGTCAATATATATAGTTTGTGTATATTTTTAAATATATATATGATATAAAATGAAGTTAAGTAGTTTTATTATTTGGAATATTATCTATTAAAAGAATTTATGAAATAAAATTTTAAACTTTTTGTGAAGATTATAGAAATGGCAAATCTTTAAATTTTCCAGATTTTTTATGCAAAAGAATAAATTTGTTCAAATACAAGATGAAATCCCTGGTACTCATTTTTTCACATATAAAAACAAAGAATATCCGATGAACATAGACTTTTTCAAAAGTTATTCGAATTATTTTTCAAACCATCAATTGGAGTTTCAATCCAAGAAGTATATTCCATTACTTGGTGAAGATTCCGAAATAAGCGTAGATCTCACAGAAGATTCAATTCAATATTTTATTAATTTTGTTCACAGGCAACAAATTCCTTTAAACGATGAAAATGTAATATATCTTAACTATTTAGCAAAAAAGTATGAAGTTACTTCACTAATCAATGTAACGAATGATTACATATCATCCAATCACGATGATCTAGTTTTACAACTACTAATTCTTTATCAAAAAGACTCAAAATTCGAACCACAACAATACGAATACATCGTTTCGCAAAACCTAATAAAATATGTAGATGACGACCGTTTATTATCACTTGATATTTCAACGCTCTTTAGAATTGTTGATCGTTATTTCATTGAAAATTCTAATTCAAATGACGAGAACGATAAAGTTATTCAATTTTTGTTTAAATGCCTCAAAAAGTTTGGCCAGCCTGCCTCAGTGCTGTTCACTCATGTCAATTTCGCCAATGAAAAGGCCAAATATTTGAATCAACTGTTGTTTGACCCAACTGTCGAATTCGACTTCCACTTTGTCGGGTGCGAGTTCTTGAAGTCCTTCTACCTGCGGCAGAGCGAAATCATAAAGAAAGACGAGCAGAGCCGGCTGAAGATGGAAGAATCAGAGAGAAAAGTTGGCGAGGAAGTTGCCAAAATTAGAGATGAAGTTGAAAGAAGACTCAGTGAACAGAAAAGCCACTACGAAGATGAAATAAGGAAGTTGAGAAGTGAGGTGGATCAGTCAAAAAGTGAATACGAAAGAAAGTTAAGTGAACAAAAACAACTTTTTGATGAAGAGATCAACGAATTGAGAAATGAAGTGGATCAGTCAAAAAGTGAACAGGATAGAAAGTTAAGTGAACAGAAACAACTTTTTGATGAAGAGGTCAAAAAATTGAGAAATGAAGTGGATCAGTCAAAAAGTGAACAGGATAGAAAGTTAAGTGAACAGAAACAACTTTTTGATGAAGAGGTCAAAAAATTGAGGAGTGAGAACGATAAGTTGGCTTCTCAGTTACAGGAGTTAAACGCCAGTAAGAAGAAGAATGAAGATGATTTGGAAAAAATAAGAAATGAAGTGAGCAGTATTAAAAGTGGCCAGGAACAAAAGTTAAGTGAACTGAATAGAAAATTGGATGAAGAAGCAAACAAGATGAAGAAAGAGACAGATGGGATATATAAAATATTCACCGATGTCAAAATATTTAGATATTTAAGCGAGTTGTCAGGTGGCCAGAATGTGATAGACACACAGATTGTTGGGTATGAAACAACAAAAGTTTATGATGGCTCAATTCGAGATTTATTTGACAATTCGAAGGACACAGCTTTTAGACTTTCTAATGTAGAAGGTGGTTACATTTTATTCGACTTCAAAACGAAGAGAGTCAGCCTATCCAAGTACTACTTCTCTGTTGCATCTGAAAAAACAGGGAGGAATGGTGGCCAGCCAAAATCGTGGCGAATTGATGGATCGAACGATAAATGCAGCTGGGATCCGATTGATGTGAGAGATAACGACACAAGCCTTAACGGGTATGGATTCAGCAATACGTTTGTGTGCAATAGAGTGACGGGCAAGTACTACAGATACATTAGAATCAAAGAAGTCATAAGCCATTATGAGCATTATTTTTTATTGGCGGAACTTGAATTTTATGGTTCAATTGAAAATGCTTGAAAAACTGTTTTATTTTTTGTTTTGAATTGTTTTTTATGACAGAATTCAAGATTCAACTTTTAAAATTGAATTATCACTTCATGTAAAATTGTATATAAATAGAAACTTTTTTTCTGAACTTATACATATTTTTTTAAGGCGTTGATAAATGAAATAGCATTTTGTGGTTGGTAAGGATTGAAAAAGTAAAATATTTTTATTATTCACTTTTGGAGTCATTTACATAATGAATCATTCTTCATATTCGAGCCAATAGTTTTATTAAAAAATATGTTATTTTTATTTTCTTTGATGAAAAGTTGAATTTTAATGTTCATCTCTTATTCATGCATGAGTTTTTATTCATTTTTTCATATTTTTTTTTTTCTGAAAGAAATAAGAATTCTTATTATGGTATATATCATCATAAAAATCTCATTATAATGAGAAAAATAAACAAAAAATGCATATCCTCGCTTTCATTAATAAAATTAGGAGAACTTTAATAATGAATTATTTCTTTTCAACAAGTGCTAGAGTAATGTTATTAATACAGTTACTGTATCAACATTCATGTTTAAAAAATATTGGCATTTGTATTTATAATAAAAGAATTTACTCATCAAAGCATGAATTTGACAAAAGTTGGCAAAATTCTGGAAATTCGCAAAAAAAGTTTTTGAAAATTTTTATAAAATTTTAATGATATGTGATATAAAAATATTTAAATATAAAAGAACACTCGTTTTGAATCACATATGAACGATCAAAATATTTAAATTTTCCATTATTCAATTTGAACGATCAAAATATTTGAAAACAACTTTTGATATATTGAGCATAAGATTAAGCAAAGAGGAAATTATAATTTAAATATAATATGAAAAATTATATATTTGGGCAGAAATAGAAAAATTTACAATTAAAATGCTGATATTTGATATCGTTGCTCATGCAGTTTGTTCCACTTGTCTTACTTTGATTTGATACTTAAATTAATTTTTTTACTGAGAATATTTCTCTTCAATTTAAAAAGTTTTTTCAATAGATAATAAATAAACTATTCAAAAACTCTGAATTTATAAAAGTTTTATTTCATTTTATATTGTGGTTGTAAAAAGATGAGCCAAAGTCAGCCTCATGAAAGTGTTGTTCTGGGAAACATTGAATATTCAATCAACGAAGAAGAAAAGACAGCAAGCCTCATCAGATACCAAATCAGTACACCTGAAATAATTATCCCACGCTCTATCAAACATAAATCGAAAGAATACATAGTGACAAGAATTACGCATGAAGCATTAAAATATTTCAATTCCAGATCAGTTTTATTCGAACCAAATTCTGAACTTCGAATAATCGAAAAAAATGCATTTTATAGTTCAAATATGCTAAGCATTATGATTCCATCACACGTAACACAAATCAGTGAAGGTGCTTTTTCATTTTGCATGTATCTTTACCAATTTGAATTCGAACCAAATTCTGAACTTCGAACAATCGAAAAAGATGCATTCTATTGTTCCTATATTGAAAGCATCAAGATTCCAGCAAGCGTCGTTGAACTGAAAGATGGATGGTGTCATGAAACAAAAAAGTTGATTCATGTTGATGTTGATGCAGGAAATAAGAGGTATTCGAGCATTGGTGGGAAATGCATCATTGGCAAGTCAGACATCGAGCAAGAAGATTATGATACTTTTGTTTTCATAACACGCGACTCTGTTGAAGTGAATATTCCATCAACGATTAAAATCATTGGACCACATGCATTCTCATGTTCAGCACTTGCAAGCATTCTGATTCCATCACACATCACAAAAATTAGTGAAGATTCTTTTTCAATTTGCAAACAACTTACACGAGTTGAATTTGAACCAAATTCTGAACTTCGAACAATCGAAAAAGATGCATTCTCATATTCAAATCTTGTAAGCATCGTTATTCCATCGCACGTCACAAAAATTGGTAAACGTGCTTTTTATTCTTGTACACAACTTACTCGAGTTGAATTTGAGCCAAATTCTGAACTTCGAACAATCGAAGAATATGCATTTTCAGAGTCAAGTATTGAAAGCATCAAGATTCCAGCAAGCGTCGTTGAACTGAAAGATGGATGGTGTCGTAAAACAAAAGAATTGATTCATGTTGATGTTGATGCAGGAAATAAGAGGTATTCGAGCATTGGTGGGAAATGCATCATTGGCAAGTCAGACATCGAGCAAGAAGATTATGATACTTTTGTTTTCATAACACGCGACTCTGTTGAAGTGAATATTCCATCAGCGATTAAAATCATTGGACCACATGCATTCTCATGTTCAGCACTTGCAAGCATTCTGATTCCATCACACATCACAAAAATTAGTGAAGATGCTTTCTCATTTTGCCAACAACTTACACGAGTTGAATTTGAACCAAATTCTGAACTTCGAACAATCGAAAAATGTGCGTTCCAATATTCAAATCTTGTAAGCATCGTGATTCCATCGCACGTCAATCAAATTTGTAAAAGGACTTTTTTTGATTGTTTTAATCTTTCCCGAGTTGAATTTGAGCCAAATTCTGAACTTCGAAAAATCGAAAGCTCTGCATTCTATTTTTCGAAAATTACAAGTATTCTGATTCCAAAGAATGTCAAATATATTCATGAAAATGCTTTTGTATTTTGTTCAAGACTTCAGATAATTGAAATTGAAGGAAATTCAGTAAATGTGCCTTTTGACAGAAATGGACTTGGTGAAAGCCAGATTATCATGGTTCCAGCGGGAAAACAATTCTGAAATAAATCGATTTGTAATATTTTTAGCAGATTCTGCCAATTTTTATTGGAATAAAGATGAAAGCCTACAAAATCTATTTAATATTTTTTAAATTATCTAGGTGTCACTTTTTGAGTTTTGTGAAATACTCAAAAAGATGTAAAACATATAATTAAATATAAATTGAAGTTGCTCTTTTTTATGGAATCTTTAATACAATGCATCAATTAAAAATATAGTAGCATTAAGCTCTTGATACTCGAAATCTATGTTTGCATCATCAAATTATTCAATAATCATTATTGAATAAATCGAAATGAATCAAAAATATTCTTTTTTGAAGAATTTATTGCCTATTTAATTGAATAATATTTAATTCAAATATTCTGATATATTGAAAATATGAATAGAATATGATCGTTTAATATATAACTTTATAAATAACTGTTTTTTTATGACATTCCACATAATATTCTTTTTTAAAAAGCATATTTTTGGATTTTATATTTATTATATGATTAAATATATATGTAACTCAATACTGAATGAAAAATATAAAAAGATATTTAAGAAAAATATTAAAAAAAAAATGGGTTTGGCAATATTTCAAAGAATCTTTAAAATTAAACTATTTTGTAATATTATTTCATCTAGTTATATAAATGTTATTATTAATTTTTTAATAATATTCAAGTATATTCAAACGGTCTCGAAATCACATCATAAATTAGCCAACCAATTTTCACAAAATTGAAGGATTGAATCTTCATAAAAAGTGTTTTATTATATTCATAAAAAAGTATAAAAAGTTGTGACAAAGTATTTATATTAACTCTTCACCAAATTTTTTTTTTCATCTCTTGAAAAAGTTATGAAATTTGAAGGAATTAATACAAAAAGTTGTTATTTGTGATGTGGATTCCAAAACAGATATTCAGTATCTTGCTTCATTAACTGTCTTTTTGTCGAAGCAGATATCCAATATCCTATATTACGAACAAAAAGATAGTTAAAGAGGCAAAATAGTCACTGCTCATCAAACAGCTGCACATTCCAGCAATTTGCTATTCAAGTTAATTCTCTTGTTATTAATAATGTAATGGAGCTCATAACGATAACTGTTTTTGACCACAGAAACCATAAATCTCCCTTTCAAAAAAAAAAAAAAAAAAAAATTATATTAATATATATTATAGTAATTTTGAAATGTCTGTTTGTCAGTTCATTGAGATAGGAAGAGCAAGGCAAGAACTAACAAATGGAAAGAGATGTGCCGGCTATTTTAGGTTCAACAGTTTGGAAGTTGTTCAAATTCCATCATTTGCTGACTATTTAAAAAGTGTCATTCAAATTAACCTTATAACCGTCTTTGACTTCACCTGGTCAAAGGGTGATCCAAAATTCAAGTCATTACTTCACCACATATCAAAAGATGATGATCTAATCAATCAGTGCCAGCAGTGCCTCTATTCTTTCTTATCAGTTGTGATTAACATTGATTCATCTCAAAAAAAATCTTTTTTTTTAGTTTCTGAAAGAAAGTTAACGGTAGTTTGAGCATGTGTTTTCCATTAACTTTCAGTTAACAAAATGCTTTATAGATTCTATTAATTATTTGTCCTTGGAATGCCCTACATATTTCGCATCAGTCATAAGCTTACACTGAGCAGTTCATTCTGGCTGATAAAGAAAAATGTGGGTACTGAATAAGCAAAAGAGACTTTTTGTAAGGACATTCAAATACTTGAATGAGAATAAATTTACCTTTCAATTTTTTTATTTGAGAAAATATAAAAAAATAAAAAGATTTTTAAATCTTTTTATGGTACATAATTTTTACCGATTCTTACCGCCAGCCGCGGGGTCTCGGCTTCGCTCGACGCCCGCTAGGCGGTATGTAGCCTCGGTAAAAATTATGTAAAAATATAAAAAGATTAAAAATAATTTTATTTTTTAATTCTCTCAAAAATAAAAAAAATTGAGAGAAAAAATTATTTTCTTTCAATTATTTGAATGTCCTTACGAAAAGTCTCTTTTGCTTATTCAGTACCTTTTAATTGCTGATTAAGAGAACATTTAGAAACAACAGGATTAACGATAAAATTTTTTCTTCTCTGAAATTGGATAAGAGATAAAGGCTAATCATTTCCAGCCTCATCTGAATAATTAGGGTCGCATGATAAAGAAGCGCTCGAGTGTTGGAGAAGATAGTGTGTACTCAGTCTAATTTGACTTTTTGAGTATATTGAATAGTAATTTATTGGAGTTTTTCCTTTTGGATTATTATATATTGGTAATGCAAGTAATTGGTCAACGAGAGGTCGTAGTTTTGGACTATGAGAAGTCATTTTTATTATTATCGATTTAATTTTTTCATTAACATCAACATTTGCTTGAGAAAAATCAACTTGGGACAAAATAATCGACCGTTTAAGATTTTCAAGAGACGAACTGTTAAAAGGATGCTTTCCTGTGATCATAAAAAAGAAAGTCATACCAAGGGCATAAATGTCAGCAGAAAATGGGTCAAATGATTCGTCTTTTATTATTTCTGGGGAACAATACATAACTGATCCGCAATGTTCAGTGGATTTTATATTTTTGCCAAAATGTTTTGCAAGCCCAAAATCAGCTAACTTAATACGATCATGTTTGTCAAGAAAAATATTATCAGGTTTTATATCACGATGAGCTATCTTTTTAGAATGACAAAAAGATAATGCTTCTAAAATTTGTTTTGAATAATAAATAAACTTTTTATGATCTAGCCTTCCTATCTGTCGGTTGAACTCGATCTTCTGGTTGATCTCTATCTGTCGGTTGAACTCGATCTTCTGGTTGAACTCATTCATCTGGACGAATTAAATCTTCTGATTGAACTCGATCTTCTTTTCGAACTACATCTTCTGGTTAGACTTGGAAACTATTGATTTTTTGATCGTTAAAATAATGTAAAGTATTCAAAAAAAAGTGAGCATTTTGAATAGTAATTTTTTACTAGGCTTTTGTGTCCAAACGAGTTTGTATTCAAAAAGTATCCAATGGATACTCATTGTTGTTCGTTATTTTTTGAGAGAATTTGAGGATCCAAAATAGCCAAAATGGACACTTTAATTCAATCTTGGATACACCTTTCAATTTTCATTGATTATTTTGAATGTATATTTCGTTTGACCAATTATATCGCTCCAAATTTACATTGAATTTTATTTTTTATTTCAAATGTTGATCTTCTTGGTCAAAATAATTCTTAGTGAATTTGAAAAGTTTATAATTCATATTTGAGAGGTTTTTTAAAAATTAAGAATAGTAGGTGTTTAAGGCATTTATTATTGCTTTTTTTCTGATATTAATGGGTTTATTAAAGTAAAAATAAAGTATCCAATAAAAAATTTTTTGGATACTTCAACACAAATCTTTGAATAAAATACTAAATAAAAAAGCAGTTTTATGTCCACAAAAAGTGACAGCTTTTTACAAAAAGTCGAAAATGGACACTCAGTTCACTGGATACAAAAGCCTAGATTTTTTAAAACCCTTTCTTACTTTTCAGAAATTGAATGTAAAATAAATGTCGTTCAACTGAATTTTTACAGTAAAACTCAATGATTGGTTTGTTTAAACTAATTATATTTTATTTTTGTAATAATAATCAGTTTTATAAATATTTTCATCGTACAAAATTCAAATTAAAATGAAAACTAAAAGGATATAAGTATATATTATATTTTCTTCAGAAAATAAATTTGAGTATTTTATCTCAATTTATTTTAATTATTTTTGATAAGAATTTTATAACACTTTCTAAAAATTAAGAATAGCGATAACTTTTTATATAATTTATTCTATTCATTAATTCTTTTGATATCTTTTTATATGCTTTTAAAACATTAAGTTTTATAAAAAAATAGTTATTATTATTGAAAAAAATTTCTTTTTTTATCTATAAATGCAGAAAAATTAAATTTGATGAATTATTAAATGATGATTTAAAAAAAATTGGACGTTACAGGAGTCCAATGAAGAATATAGTTTTATTTATATGCATTTACTTTCTAATATATTTGAATTTCATTCCAAATCAAATGTCAGTTTTTTCTAAAAATGAAATTTTAGTTGATTGGTTTCATAAATATCAAAAGTCTAATTTTTCAGTTACTGAAGGATTTCGTCAAAAAGTAAAATATTATTTGTATAATACATAGTATGCCCATTCAAATAACATCTATATTTTTTAAATGATACAAATATATAAGAAATCGATATATATTGAATATTAATTAAAGTCTTTATTTCAACCATTACATTTTATAATATTTGATTTAAAATATATAAATTATATATTATAATTATTAAATAAATTATTTATTAAGATAAATATAAATTTATTTTATTTTATTTTTTATTCAAATTAGCTCTAAGATATTGAAACAATGATACTTATCAGAAAAAACAAAAGTAATTGAAGTAATGATATCATCTGACCAAAAACAAGATATGCCTCAATTTTTTAATTTTCTAACAAAATCAGACCAGAAAAAATACTGGGATCTCAAAAAAAAGATTCTCAATTTAAATAAAAAATATAAGAAAAATAAAAAATTGGAATTGTTAGAAGATTCGATTAATTTAATACATAAATATTGTACTAGAAATGATTCTAACGATTGGAAACGGTATCTTGTTTGTGGAATCTGTTGGATTGAGAACAATATCGCGATAAACAACAGACAGCTTCGTTTTTTGATAAACAAGTGCAAATCATCAATTAATAATGGGTTTTTGCTAATGGGTTACAATCCAATACTTCAAAAATCATCATTAACCAATACTTTATTAGAATACATACCATTTTTAAAAGAAAATTGTTATGAACAACGCCAGTGGTCAATTAGGACCAAAATTCAATTATCGCCTTTGCCTCTAATTCAAGAGAATCTATTATCTCCTTATAACATTAGTTATCAAACGCCGCAACCTACTACACCTAGTTTTAATTGGAACAGTAATGATGTTGATATACAAAAATTTCCAGATAAATTGTATGAAAGAGAAATACAAACAGTATTTGGATTACAAAATTATGTTCATAAAACTCAAAAAGATAAAAAAAACAAAGGTGAAAAAGTAATTCGCATTGATAATGTAAAGCAAGAAATTTCTAACCAAAATCCCATGTTTTCTGATAATATAACATTTAATATGGAACTAGAAGAAAGCAATCAAAAGTCCGTAAATAACTTCCTTGAATTAAATGACGGAAATGAAGAAGAACAAAAGAAAAAAGGTTTATTCTGTATTACTTATTATCTTCATGATTCAGAATTCAATTTCTTAGTAGATCCATGTTGCTGCTGTCCTATTGATTGGGAATCATCTGAAAAAAGCAATGAAAACTTTTTGAGCATTGAATAAATAAAAATTTTAAATAAAAAAAATAATTATTTGTAGAAAGAGAGTTACTGAAACTAAATTTTTTTCGATGGCCCTTCTGAAAAAGTGGAAATCAAAATGCATCTATTGCATATAATATTGTGATTTTTTGGATTTTATTATTAATAATAAATAATGTATTCGTTATAGAAAATAATATAATAATATTTAGTAAACTTGATGGGAAAAGCGTCGATAATGACGGGTAATGTAAAAAGCTTCTCCTGATTTTTTTTTGAATGGTTGAATCATTGCTAATAGTTTTAAACTAATTATTACAATATAAATTAAAACTTTTTTTTCGAATTTGTATTTAAACTATTATTTTTTAACTGAAAAAAAAATACAAATTCATTATTCCAAAGACAGTTTTATAAATGAAAATCTATAAACTATTTTTGTTCTTCCAAAAGATAATATTTATGAGAAAAAAAATAACATTAATTATATTTAATTGTATCAAATATTAATAATTTGTCAAATTGTTTTTCTAGGGGATTAAGTTTAAGCAATTCCTTTTTAAATCAAATATGATATATTTGCAAGAATGGAATATATAAAATTCCTCAAATTTATCAATAATTACATATTCTGGATTTTCTTTTAAGAAATTATAAAATAAATGAATTATTTACAAATTAGGTTGATAGAACATCTTTAAATCATTGATAATTATTCTCTTTTTTCATAATATTCCCTAAAAACCAGAATTCTCTTTTTTCATTTTATATCACATTACATGGGACCTGACGATCAAGTTTTGTTAATGTTTCATATACCCTGTAGAAAGTAATTGTCCACAATGCAAATCATTTGTTTTCAACCTCGATTTTTCCTCTTAAATTGTTAATAAAAAAGTCTGACTTCTGGAATAATTGGTAAGGAATTTGTTCATTATTTTTTTTTTTTTTTTTTGAGAAAAAAAGTCATATTATTGAAATATTGAAAGAGGATATTGAATTATATGAAGCCGCAGAAACTGGTGGCATTAGATCCTGGTCTCGAATTTAGGTGGTAGCCTGCTTGATTATAACTAGGTTATGTCATTGACTATCTGATTAATGATTTTGGAATAAAATAATTCTGTTTAGACTTTGCCAAGCTCAAAAAGTTTTCTTTAATGAAGTGATATTAACTTTAAATTACAGATATGATTAGTTAATTGCCTTTGCCGTGATACAATAAGAATGAAACTTACAAATAAAATAAAAATAATAATAATAAAAAAAAAAAAAAAAAAAAGAATCAGATTTCATAAGTTAGAGTATTGTTGCTAATGTAGATTTTGAGAGGGTAAAAGGTTGTTACCTTTAGAGTATCGTGAGTCAAGAGAGTCTTTGACGAGCTTGTCGTTAGAGTTTTAGTCCTGACCAAATTAGAGAGAAATATGAAACTTGAAATTCATTAAAAAGAAATGTAGAATTGATTATGATTTAATGTCTACACCGTCCACGCCTACTCGAAATACGCTTACGGAAAATGCTGTGCGACTCCAGCAAAATACTACGCTTAAGGAAAACGCTATACCTACGAATACGCTTACGGAAATACAATAAGTGGTTTGAAATATTCACAAGAATCAAAAACTGTTATGATATCAGTTAAATGGGGGAATTTTCCGCTCTATTTGGAAAATTATGAATTCTTTTTCTATGTATATTTGAAATTGTCTTGCCTCCTCCTTGTATAACAAGTTTTAACCTACAAATAAAACCGAGGACTAGTTCATTGTTTGGATTTTGAGGAAAAGAATCCCAACTATTTTGAATTTTTTTTTTTCCCCTTTTTTCTAGAAATGTTCGATAGGGGATTTTTAAAAATAAATATGACTAATAACTTGTATGTGATGGTGCACCATCCTGCATAAATATGTAGAATCCAGGGAGATACACATGATTGAAATCATTTTCAATTTGGCTATCTTGTTGATATATATATATATAATTAATTTAATCCAATTACCTCAAAAACTATTATTCCTTGTTGATATATATATATATATATATATATATTTATAAATGCCATTTGCTTTTTCATTTTTTCTGTACCATCTCCATTTACCATCATTTGTGAGGCAAAAACGGGATTCATATGAAACATTGTTATTTTTTTTCATATTCAGTTATTGCTCTAAATAGTAGTATATACGAGTCGGTTTCCGTAGTCCTAACACTACGCTAATAGCCCACGTCAACACGACTCGTGATAAAAATAAAAAATAATAAAAATTACAAATTTAAAAAATATTTTTCGAAGTACTTCTTTTTTCTAAATACTACTAAGGAACTCAAGTACCTTCTCGGGTCCACCCCTAACTACCTTCTCTGATCTCTCACTACTAAGTTTTTTAAACTACTACTTTTTTGATCTCCATCTTCAGGGATATCAGCATCATAATCAAACAAAAAATCAAACTCTTTTACAAAGTCATCGTTATTTGAAATTGTTCCAACAAGACGAGTTCCACTATTCAATTTTATTTTGACTTCCCACATTCCTGAACTATCTTGTACATTTTCAAATGGCACTTCGATAGATTCTTTGTATATCAAATCATTTTTCTCTCGATATTTTTTTAAATCATTCATGGTTGAATTAGCTATGTTGTTTTCATTAACACACTTTGATATGCTAATATTTCCATCATCAGTAAATAATATTATTGATATACCATTAAAAGTATTTTCAGCTCGGTATGCTATTTTCATGTAAGATTAAATTCTTCATAGAAAACATTGAATTTTGAACACCTGGTTCTTCTTTTTTTTGATAAGATCTAATTTTGATATTATTTTTGGTGATTTGAAGTGGCATTATGGCGTTCAAAATAATAAGCCCTAATTTTTGAATTAATCCAAACTTTGCAGCATTCGCAATAAGCATTTTTACAAAACGTAATTTTTCCATCAATGTCTATTATAGGAATATAAATGTTTGAATCATGGCATTCATACCATTCTTTTATTGATGAATCTTCTATTTTTGATGGTAAAAGTTTATCGATATTTTTATTTAGCGATTCTTTCATTAAAATAAACAAATAAACTGTAAAATATATGCATAAAATGAGTTCTTTTTTGAGATATTAATAAAAATTATTGACAAGGTTTGCTAGGTCCACACCAAGTCCCATGTCCACAAAAAGCCCATGAAAAGTGCATTTGTCACGGACTTTTAACAAGTCTATTCCATCGTTTAATATTTCCAAAATTCATTAAATATAATTACTAATAACTGTAAAATACTTTAAATTTGTAAGCAGATGGTAAAAAGAGAATATAAATAAAATATGATCATGAAATTTATAATGAAAATAAAACAAAACGTTAAAAACAGGAGAAACCCATTTTATATTAAGAATAATTGAGTTTCCCCAGAAGATATTTGAAATTTATTTTTGATGATTAATAATACAAATATTTAATGATAATATATAAAATTAAGAATAAAAATTACATTTAAAATATTATATTACATTTACTAAATCAATTTACACAAATTATAATTTAATATTGAACATTATAATTGAGATATTCTTTGTTATTTTAACTGGATGTTTAATTGTAAACGGTGTTTTACAAATTTTTTGAGTGTTTTATTAACTCAAAAAGTTGTACCTAGAATATCTAATTTTTACAATCAAAAAGTTTAGTTATAAATTTTCGATATATTGGAATAAATATTCACGAGCATATGAATTTCTTTAATTTCGCTGATCACATTTTGTATATTCATAAATATGAAAAAAAGAAATTTGAAAAATTCAAATGCATTGAAAACATTGAGACAGATCTCATTTTGCTTGTCATCAAATCTCATTTTGGATGTATGGACTTGAATTTAAAAAAAAAAAAAAAAAAAAAAAAATGTTTTATATTTGATATATTATTAAATAATGAAATATTTATTTTTAAAATAAGACGGGTTGTCTATATATTTCAAATTATTAATCGTTAGATAATAATAACTTCCACCCCAATTTGGTTCAATTTGTGTCATTTTAAGATATTTGAATTTTTTATTATTACAATTATTGATTGGAAATACATGTGAAAGATAACTTCCATTGAGATATTGACAGTCTTTTTCTTTTCAGAGTTTTTCCCAGTTATTGTTGTCATTCGATCCTTCAATAATCCATGATCTTGGATTGTAACTCAATGGACAATAACTACATGTTTTTATTTGATAATCTGTTGGAATTATTCGATTTTCTTTGTCCAATTCAATCCACCAAAAAATATACCAACATTGAATCAGGTCTTGAAATTAAGAGCTAATATGGCTTAATAATTTTTAAAAAGGAAATTAGATGTTTTATTTAAAATTCAATTATAAAATACACTCTTTGAGAATACCTTGAAAAATTTTTCAATGAAAAAAATGTATTCACTCGGCAGTTCTAAAAAATGAAATAATTATTTTAATATTTTTGTTTTGATAACACTTCAGTTATAATTCTCATAAATGCATAACATTCTATGGAACTGCAGTTCATCAGACACTTGACTCAAATATTAAAAATATCAATAATAAAATCAATCTAAAGAAAAGTTATAAATTTATTCATTTGATAATTTTTACGAAAGCATGCAATTGTTTTGCGTATTCTGCCTTAATCCAATTAATGATAAATCAAATTTATCAGGAATTGAATAATCGGTAAGTGAATTGCATTGCCCAAAAGCCTTTTCTCCTATTTTTGTTACAGAAGAAGGGATTGATAAATGATTCAGCAAAGAGCAACCAATAAATGCATGCGCTTCTATTATTGATAATGACGAAGGGCTTTCAAAACAGACTTCAGCTAGAGCTGTGCAAGATTCAAAAGCTCCATATTCAATTTTTTTTACAGAGGAAGGAATTGAAATTTTTGATAATGATGAACAACGTGCAAAAGCTTCTTTTCCTATCAAAATAAGAGAAGGAGGCAAAGTTATTTCAGTGAGTGATATACAATCGATAAAACAATTATTTAAAATAGATTCTATTGGTGACTCAATTACTATTTTTTTCAATGATTTACAAGCAGCAAATGTCATTTCTTTGATTTCTTTAATTGATGCTTTCAAAATGATTTCTTCTAAAGATAAGTATCCAAAAAACCCGCAACGTTCAATTTCTGTTACTGTAGAAGGAATTGTCATCTTACGAAGAGTATAATTTGTGAATGTTTCATCTCTTATTATGATTCCAGGCTGATTTAATAAATATTCAACAATTTCAAATGAACGAGAATTTGCGGCACTTTGCAAAAAAGAAATATAAAATCAAATAATCTAAATAAATTTAGAAAGAAAAATTATTAAAAAAATTGATTTTTTTAAATTTTTTGAAAATATTTGATATTAAATTCCATTAAAAAAAATGTAAAAAAAAAATATCATAAATCAAATTAAATTGTAAAAATATCATAACCATTCATGTCTATTTCTTCATTTTTCATAAGAATTTTGACAAATTTCAAATAACCATTTGATATGCTGCATGAAAAGAAATGATTTATATTATAATCTTCTGGGAAAAAGACAAAATTATGAGAACATAAACAATCTTCTAGAAGATTATCATTATTATTATTAGTCATTATATTATTTTGAATGTATTCAGCAATCTCATTATGATGACATTTTAAAGCAACGCTCAAACAGTTCAGACACTTGTCATTTATTATTGGCTCAACGTGGAGCTCTTCGAGGAGATGGATCATTTCATAATTTCGACTGTAAATTGCACAATTCCACAAAAAAGGTTTCAATTCAACATTATTCATTCGCAAATAATTGAATATTTGAATTGAGCCACAAAATGCCGAATATTCAATAAGCGACGCACTATGCAAACGCAAAAATCCATTTGTCTCAAAAATTGACTTCTTGATTTTTGACGAAAGTGGCAAATTTATTCTATTGACATATGATATGAAATCATCAATTGAATCTTCACGAATAAGCTTACAAATATAGTCCTCGTTTTCACCAATTCTTTGTTTCTCTTTGAAGTTCTCAAAAATGTTCGGATCTCTCTGCAAAAGCATCCTTTTCAGTTGGTTTCGTCTTTGTTCGTCAAGAAATTTTTCAATCTGGATGAAAAAGTAGGCATTGTAATAGAAACCACGCTGAAAGAGCAAATTAATTATATTTTCATTAATAAGAATCATATCATTTTCAATGAAAATCACAACGATTGGCTTGCATGATTCAAACATGTCGAATAATTCTTCGTTGCAAAAAAATTGTTTGATTTTTTCTTTAAAAAATACGATTATTTTATCTATTTTATTAAAAAAATCGGGATTTCGGTGGTGATGACTTGTAAAAACTGACATTAAACGTAGAAAAACACCTAATTCTTCTTTACTTTCTGATATTTTATTTTCTTCAATAAAATTGGTTAATGATTCAAAATTATTCTGAATACCATCTTCATCATTTACATCGTCAATATATTGTAAAAGGATTGTATTAAGTTGCTTCATCAATTCAATATATGTTTGAAATTCCATCATAAAAATATTCGGACATGTGAAATAAAAAATTATTAAAAATTTTTTTAGAAAAACTATGACACCATTATCAATTTACAAAATTTTTCAAAATTTTTATTATTTTGTCAAAAAAAGTGAGACAATTCATGCATCATGATTACTAATTATTAAAGAATTATAAAGATGCCAAAATATTTTTTTTTATTTAATTGATATAACATTAATCAACAGTAGCTTCAACCTCATCCATGTTTGCTTCGTGTACCAGTTCTCTACCGAAAGTACTAACAGGTATAATAAAATCAATAATTTGCGTTTGTCTCATGAACTTTATTGTGAAATTTCTCGCATTTCCATTTTCTCCTTTATTTTGCTTTACAGTGTTCTTAGAATCTTCGGCGTCGGAAGCATGGCTTGTTGATTCCGCCTCTTCTTTAACTTCATCAGGATGTTCCTTCTTATAATCAATTTCCATTTGATTCAATTTAGCCTTCACTTTTTTATTTGAGAGTCCGAACAAGTACATTCCGACAATGCGCAAATTACTCTTACCATCGGCGGTTAAGGCCAATTTCCAGGCGGTTATAGGTGAATTTGCAACAAACTTTTGACATTTATTATCATCATTTTCGTTACCGTTAGGAGTTGAGTTCACCTCATCAATGCTATCGTTTGCATTCAAAGAAGAATTTTCTTCATTTGACATATTTTCTTCATTTTCATTTTGTTCGTTATCGTTATCGTTATCGGCGTTATCGTCAGCGTCATCGCTACTTTCGTCGTTTCTCTTCTTCATCTTTTCTACCGAGAAGAGGAGTCTATCGTTCTCGTCAGCTTGGATTTCACAACGATACCAGTCCTTCTTTGAATCCCCGTATAACCGCTCACAAACGTAACCAACGGGACACACGCCGAATCTTGAATGATTACCGAGATATTTGCCAAACGAGACGATACGTAACGAGCTACTTGCAACGAGCTCGTATTGTGAAGAAAACTTTTTACTCAAATTCTTCTCAATTTTCGCGTTGACGTAATCAACGACGGTTATAATTCTAGCAAGACGAGACCGTTTACGATAGATGAATTGAAAATCACCCAGTTTTTGAGGGCGGACGATTTTATTCCCTTTTTTCTTCTCTTTGTTTGCTGCCTTCTCAAATGATTTCAATAGTTTATCGTCAATGTGCGCTCTGAACGGAAAGTTCGGATCAACGATCCATGAGCTGACAACCGCCGTTCCATACTGGTGCACTGCGAATATCATCTTTGTGTCGTGCTCAGACGTCCACCAGGAAGGCAAGTGAGGATTCTTTGGCGCCTTTTTCACGAACTCGTCTGACAACTCGCAATAATTGTTGACGAATGTGTTGACGCCGTGCATGACTTTAATTGCACGACTGAAGCTGATTGCGTCTTTTGCCGTTATCCTTGATTTGAGAGGTTCCAAATCAGGGAAACCGTCAAAATTGATTGTGTCTGTTTCGGTTTTAACGGTTGAAGTAAGTAACTTTAAGTTTTCAATTGCGTTGCTGATTATTTCATCTGGAACATTTTGAAGGTCGGCGGTTTCTTTGACCTCTTTCATGTCAATTTTTCCGCTCGGCTTCTCCTTGATTCCGTAGTAACGGATTGAATTGAATAGCTTCGTCAGCTCGTGAGAATAGAGCGACTTTCTCGTGTGGATGCTGATGAACTTTTCTCGCCACTCTAAAGGAGGCATTGGGGCGAAGCTGCTTGGAGGAATGAGGCTGATATTGCTATCGTCAAATTGAGTTTCCAAAATTTCAATTAAACCGTAAACCCTGTTTTCAATTTGAGGCGGTGATAACCGTTTTGAATTCATAAGAAGCATATCTTCATCGTCATATATTTTGTTGATGTTCTTCCAGCCGTATTTAAGGAGACCGACCATCAACGAGTACTCGCAGAAGGGATCTTCCCAGACTGGTTTAATCTCCGGCCATTTAAACTTTGAATTCCCTTGAATGAAATAAACGGCCCTTCTCAATCTTGCGAAGAAGGCAACGCGCGATATTATCTTATCGGCCTTGTCAATGACAGTCAATGTAATTTCGCCATATTTTTGAACAAGTTCGTCAATGTTGTCGAATTCAATATCTTCGTCGTAGCTGTTGTTTTCATCTTCGCTTTGGTCGGATGTGTTACAGTGAAGAATCTTGTGAAGAATGGAGATTGATTCGATGTCTTCAGGATGCTTGATTGTCGATGCAATTCGAAGCACTTTTCGTTCTGCTGACGTGTTAGTAAATCCGTTATCAATAAGACTATGAACGATACGAAAACCGTTTTCTGTATCGTCCAAGTCATCTTCTTGATCAAGTCTATCTTTTCGGCATTTTCGTGTCTTTTCAGAAATGTCACTTTCGCGTAAATTATTCAAATCGCGGATCTTATTCAATCCGTATTGCTTGATGTTTGTCACTTTTTCGGGTATAACTTTTGACCAAAAAGCAGCGTTGTTTTCATCGGTTTGAAAAGTGGCTTTCGAAAAGGCTGAGCCATCACCAGAGGCATCCATTATGTGCGATCGTGAACAATTCTCTAAGATTTCATCAATGTCAGCAGTGACAAAATCGTCAGCTTTCGAATTATCGTCTTGGAAAATGCCATACGCGCCTTTTCGAAGGATCTTTTCAATCTCGTCAGGCTTCATTGGCTGTGCTTGTTTCATATTCCCACCGTCGAGGACGACGTGATCCAATCCCAACTTTTTAGAAGCACGTTCAAACATCTCGTTTTCATAAGTTCCACGAGAAATCAAACGATAAACTTTCACCTTTGCTGTTTGACCTATACGATGACATCGTGCTTGAGCTTGAATGTCGTTTTGCGGGTTCCAATCACTGTCATATATGATGACTGTATCAGCAGAAGCAAGGTTGATTCCAACACCTCCTGCTTTCGTTGATAGAAGGAAGACGAAGTTGTCAGCATCACTGTTGAATCTTTCAATTGCATTCCTTCTATCGTTCTCATTTAAGGAGCCGTCAATTCTCTCGAATTGGTAATTATTTCGATTCAAATAGGACTCAATGATGTCCAATACACGAACCATTTGCGAGAAGATAAGAACTTTATGTCCATCTGCTTTTAACTTTGGTAAAAGCTTGCTTAAAAGAACCATTTTCCCACTCGATTCAATGAGTGCTTTATTTCGTACTTCGTCATTAGTCAACTTGTTTTCAGTGTCAGAATTCTTGATCTCATTAACGATGCCTTCTTCAGCACCTTTAATTAAGAACGGATGATTACAAACTTTCCTAAGTTGCATCATTAAATTCTGAAGAGATGGAAGTGAACCAACCGTTATTTGCTGAAGAAGAGTTGGCGCATTTTGATGAATAAAAGCACGATAAAAAGTCTTTTGAATTCGCGTCAATTCAACTTCAATGATTGTCTCTTCTTTCGGTGCGAGTGATTTTTCGACGTCGATTTTCTTTCTTCTCAATAAAAGTGGCTTAATTATTGATTGAACTTCTTGTACTTGGGAAGATTCACGCATGTTTCCATATTTGGCCATGAAACCGTCGATATCATTGAATTTTTCAGGAGACAAAAAGTGCAACAAAGACCATAATTCAGTCATTCCATTTTGTATCGGTGTACCTGTCAATAACGTGCAATGTTCAAAAGAAAGTTTCTGCATTATTTGGTATCTTTTGCCTTTATAGTTCTTCAATTTATGACCTTCATCTGCGACCAAATAACGCCATTCAACGCTACTGAAAAAGTTGAATGATTTGCTTATTGTTTCATATGTCGTGATGACTACATCAACGCCAATTCGATTGGGCAATAAGTTTCCTAAATCGTCTTTTACATTGAATTCAGAGGACTCAATAATTTGACGACTCATCGTTGAGCCATGAAAAATGATTGTATTGAAGTCGCTCCAGCTTTCGAATTCATTCTTCCAATGAGGCAGAGTAGACAAAGGTGCGACAATTAAGAAGGGGCCGTTTATATTTTGACTATTTTTAAGGTCATTTAAAGTTGTGACAATTTGGACGGTTTTGCCAAGCCCCATTTCATCGGCCAGTATTGAGTTCCTTCGATTATACCAGCAATAACGGAGCCAATTAAGTCCTTCCAATTGATAGTCACGAAGGACGAAATTCGTTTTGGATACGGGCGGTTCTTTAATAGGTTTAAATAGCTCAGGTGGTGGTCTTGTCCATCTCGAAGGGATCTTCTTTGGACTACTATGTTTCCTCCTTTCAAAGTAGGCGTCAATTGCCGGCTTGTTTTTGATGAAACTTTCTTCTTCCCAGGTTGCTTCTTCGTATTCCAATTCCTTCCATTTTACAAGGAATGTTCGCTTGCCATTAACAATTCTATCGTCAATAACTCGATCTACTTCAAACCATTGTGGATTGACAAATGTCTCATCAAATGTAAGCAACGTCGTCTGTAATGATGGAATCGATTGTGAATGCGTTAATGGATTTTTGTGAACTTTATTTTTATACCTTTTTAAACAGTTTTCTCCACCTGCTGTAATAACAAGATCCATCTCTGTCATCCATTTACAATGTTTGTACGATTTGTTGGCAAATTTGGCAAAATATAAGGTCTCCGCCTGATCATCTTCATTTTGGAGATCTGTAATGGGATTATATGTATCTTTTTCACCAAGAATTTGTTGGACTGTTTCAATATCTTCAGCATTATCTTCTCCAATAGAATTATCAATCATATCAATTTCAGGATCTATATCAATATTATCAGACGAATCTTCATCTAATTGAATTTCTGAATCTTCGTCCGATTGCGAAGTTTCTGTTTCATTGAATGATAATGGCTCTTCTTCAACTGATGAATTTGTGTTATGATCAGATATATCGATAATTGTATCCATGCTTTTAGAAGCATTTTGCTTAGCAGCTGAGCGTGAAACCATTGTTGTCGGTGTAACAAAATTTGGATCAGATGAATAATCTTCACTTTCTGATTCCATTAAAGAAGCTTTTTTTTTTAAACTTTTTTTGTTCAAAAATAATAATTAATAAATATCTCAATATATATTTTATAATTTATATATTATAATTATTTTTTTGAATTATCTATACTTTTTATAAATATAAATAAATAAATAATGATATTTTATTATGAAAATCAAAAAATATTTTAAAAAATTAAGATTTTATATTAACCATAGAATTCAATGGCCAAGCCTTGAATTCTTTTTTAATAAAAAAACTTTTTCTGCATATCTATTAATTAATTTATATTTTAAGTATCTATTTAAATATGAATTGTTTTATAATTTTTTTGGAAAGAAATGACTTTATGTAATAAATTACAATTTAAAATATTCTTAAACTTGATAATAAAAAAATTATAAAAGGATTGGTTTATTAGATAAAGATCAATCATTACCATAATATTGGCATAGCATCGGTACAAGGCGCTTCTGGCGGCTGATATTGGTGAAATTGTGAAAAATTTATTTCTTTTTTTACAAAATTTTCTTCGTTTTGATTGTAAAACTTATGAGCTTGTTTTTTATATAGTTTCAAATTACCTTCAACTTTTAAGTTTTTGATATCACTCAAACGATTATATTCGTTTTTTATGAAATCATTTGATAGAATTTTCAATTTCCTTTCAAAGAGCTGATCCATAGAAAGTCTTATCCATTTATGGTCAATTATATTTCTTTGATCTTTTTGATTTTTAATTATCAGTATTACTTCATCATTTCTAATCCCAATACTTTTTAGTGTTGATTCTCCACTAACAATAGTTCCATGGTAAACATATGAATAATTATTGTTTTTACAAACAATTTTTACCAAATTGAAAATTTGGATGCTATCATTAACAATAATTGTCTTCCAAAAGCAGCAAGGATCGCACAAATATATTTTAAGCTGGCTGACTTTATCATTTTCTTCCGTGCTGAAATCATCATCAATGCTTTGCTGTTCAATCATCAAAATGATTAAATCATTAATTATTGGAAAATTTTTATTGGAAAATTTTTTTTTCAATTGAAAAATTAAAACTGATCAATTTTTCTCTCAATTTTTTGAAAATATCTCAACATTATATATACTATAGAATGACATAAGTTTGATTAGAACTCACACTTAAACGCCCTGGAAAAGTGGAATTTTCCATTAAAAATACGTTTTTAGTTTTGTTACTTAACTGCTTTATCTCCCATTATTCCACTAGTGGAATAATAAAAATTGAAAAATTTTCAATTTTTTTTTTTTTTTTTATTTTTTCGGTTATGAATTTTCCAATTTTTTTTTTTTTTCAGAGAATAATGCTCATATAAATCAATCATTATTTTCGTTTTTATTAAATTACTGTTTATTTGTCTTATTTTGAACTTCAATTTCACTGACCCAATTGTTAATTTCAAGAACAGATTTTTTTATATTAAAGAAACAAAAGCAAGGATTATTCACATGTTTATTACAGTTTCTTATGTAGTTTTATTAATTTTCTTTATTGTATGCTATTTTTGTATCATTCAAATTGTATGAATCATATTGCAAGCTATTTTTTCTTCTATATAAATGATTTCTTTGAAAATCAATTTATCCAGAAGAATTTTGTTTTAATGGAGCAAAAAAGAATTGAACTCTTCAAACAGAAGATTTTGCAATGATGATAACTTTTTCTAGATTGTATGGAATTACAAACAATGGCAAATGTTATATAAAGCCTTCAAAAAGAGGATTATTTAATTCAACAATGAAATACATTTTTGGCAATAATTATGAAAAAGATAGAATTATTATTCTATGTAAGAAACTTGAAAATTTCCCAGTCCTTGTAATTACATCAGATAAAATCCTGAATAAAACATTAAGTTACTTTTCAAAAGAAAGAAAATTCACATTTTTTGATAAAAAATTTAACATTAAAAATAAAGTTTATTTCCAAAATGACAATAAGAAAGATTTATCAAGTGAAGGACAACAATTGCTAGATTCATATGGAAAATGTGTGAAAGAAAAAAGTATCAAAAATTGTGAAGTTGAATGGGACACATTCACTCAATTTAACTGGCCAAATATTTATTCAGACAATTTCATTGACATCCCTGGATTTGAGAGATATTAAATCAATGTTGATTCAGAAATGACAATTCAACCATCATTCATAACAGCTGATGGACAAAAATGGTCAGGAACACATTTTATTGTTGGTGGTGGCTTGAAGACAGAAAAGATGTCGGATTACTGGTTGAAACAATTGTCATGCAAAATGTTCCTAATTTATTGAAAAATACTATTCCCAATTATATAATGTTTTAGGATATGATTAAGATATAAAATATCGATTATTATGGCTTAACAGAGTAATTTTTTTATTTCGATGTTTTTACATCAAACGGAACAAATATTTCAAATGCATGGCACTTTTGGTAAACTTTCTTCCAATAATGATAAAATGATAAATATTCACTCCTTAGGTAGTGATTTAACGGATTATGATAAACATTGCTACATTAATGGAAAAATACCTAAAAGAAAATCTGCTTTCCCATTTGTTTATAAAAATCTCCCAAGTGTTTATGATACTGCATCTCCCAAATGTTATCGCTGCCATAAACATGTTCGGAAACACAAAAATATGTTCATTTGTTTATTATGTCTTTTGTTAAAGCTCATTCCACAAGATTCTTCATAATATTCTCTAGCCTTATCCAAATCTTTTTCAACAGAAAATCCATTTAAATACAAAAATCCTAAATAATTAATCGAATTTGAATCACCAAGACGCATACCTAAATCAAAATAATACTTGGCTTTAATATAATCTTTTTTTACGTCTATTCCATCGAAATATATTAATTCAAGACCAAAAAGTGCTTGAGGATTATTTAACTTGGCTGATATTTCATAATAACTTAAAGCTTTAGAAATTTTTTTTCAACTCCTTCTCCTAGCATGTATCGATTTCCTAGGCAAAAGAATCATACGAAGAAATCTTTATGCTAAAAAATTTGGAGATATTTGTTAGTTCATAATAATCATTTAAATTTATAATAATTGAAGTGTCAGATTTTATAAATTCATAAAAAAACTCTATTGCTCTCAAATAATCCTTTTCAACGCCCAAACCTTTTAAATAAAGAGATCACCAATTTTCAAAAGAGCTTTTGAATCATTTAACTGTGCAGATAATTCATAATATTCTTTTGCCTTTAAATAATTTTGATCAACACCGTTTCCATTAAAATAAAGATCACCAATGTTTAAAAAAGATCTGGAACTATTTAACTTAGAAGCGCATTCAAAATATTCTTTAGCTTTAGCTTAATCCTTTTCAACACCTCTTCCTTTACAATAAAGATTTCCTAGCATTATAAATGCGCTACAATTATTTTCTTTGGCAGATAATTCAAAGTAATATTTAGATTTCTCATAATCTGGATTAAAATAAACACTGTAGTAGAAAATCTTTCCCAAATTGTAGTAAAAGCTTGAATTGTTCTTTTCATTTCTTAGAAAATATGTTTTGTGGAAATTATGGATAAATTTTAGATACTTTAGCAAAAACCTTTTTTATTTGTTTAAAAAAAAATGTTTTCAGTTAAATATTGTGTTATATTAACTATTTTTTCATCTGTTATCTCTTGATATAAATATTTCTCAAGATAATTAAATGAATTGATTTCTTTCATGAGAATTTCTTCAATCTGTTTAATTGATAACTTTTTATTTGGGTTATATTTAACACATGATTTATATATATATTGATAATTAGAAGAAGCACTTTCCAAAGTTGGAATACATTCTTTTTGATTTTTTTAAACATATTTTTCTTTTCAAAAACAAAATAGACAATTGCACCAAATGAATATCTGATGAAAAAGAAATTAATGAGCATTCTCCCATATTTTGTTCTGGAGAACTATAAATTGGTGAAGCAAAATCCATTGTCAATTCAATGTGAATGCTTGACATCCTCTGATTACTTTTTCAATGGGAAATGGTCAATTTAAAGGTGAAACTAATGATTATGCAAGAGTGAACAATTCGATCATCTTAGCCAAAAAGTACGTGGATTTAAATAGTAGCTCCCTTTGCCTCAAGTGCCATGCAAAGCCTCACAACTGCTTCATACAGCAGTGCGGCCACAACTTCTACTGCAAGAAATGTGCCGAATTGGCTCTGAAAAATAAAGAAAATTGCCCTGTTTGCAGATTCCCAATTGAAAATGTGTCAATCGGATTCGACGCAAGCAGCGACGATACATGCATCATTTGCATGGCAAATAAACAAAATTGTATAATTTTGCCTTGTTCTCATATGAAAGTTTGCGCTTCTTGCTTAGATTGTTGGTTTAAAAATAACAAGTGCTGCCTCATCTGCAGGACAGAGCCATGCTTCTACAAAAAACTTATAAATAATGAAATCTAATTAAAAAGAAACGCTTTTCACTATTTTTGAAAGATTGTTGAATCAGCATTTAGTGAATAATTCTATAATATTGTGATATCGAACTGTTATCTATTCCTAAAAGAATGTATAAATAACACTTAAATACTTTTTTTTTTGTTTGGAAATTTTAATATTATCAGTAAAGTTTTTCCAACCGCTTTTTGCGCAGAAAAATATAAATATAAACTATTCAAAATATAAAAAGATTTTTATTTCCATTAAAAAAAAATGTATAATATCAGCTTTTCTGTAATAAAATAAACTGTATATTAAATATACAGTTGGCACGTTTTGGGCAAAAAAGCTGCCCACCCAGGTTATTTTGATTACCCAACAGGTAAGAGCAAATTATTTGTTGATTTTATATTATTTTTAACTTTTCGTAAAAATATGTATATTTTAAATATGTGGTTTTGTATAAAAATATTAAAATAAAATTAAAATTAAAATAGATATTTTGGAGTTTTTATTTTTTTATTTTTTTGTTTATCTATTCAATTTTTTCAAAGATAAATTCTGTTGTTATTTACAAATTCTATTGGGCTGGATACTTTTCTATGTTTTCATTCAATTTTTCAGTTTAAAAAATAAAAATTTGCCCTGGGTAAAGTGGCTGGGCAGCGACGATAGCCCATTTTTTCAATCCTTTTTAATCGGGGCTGGGCTAGCCCAAGGGAAGTTATATGATAAATTCAAAAGCTATTTTTAATATTTTTCTTTTTAAATCATTATTTTTTCTTTAATATATGATATTAATTGATTATTGTGTTTGAGAAAATAAAATAATTCAAACATCTTTTTGTATATAAGTAAAATAAAGTTTGGAATGGATTTTTAGCAAGATGCTTCATTAAAATAATCATAAAATTAGGATAATAAAGTGAAATAAATATCAATATATTTAAAAATCATATAAAATGTAAATAAAATATTAAACAAATTAAAATAATTTTATTTTTGTTATTGAATAATTTAATACCCGTAGTAATATCGACGTTGCAGATTTGCGCCATTTTTATTTTTTTAATTGAAATTCTCAGAAATTTTAAAAAGAAAAAAAATTATTTTTTGAATGATATTAGTTTATTTATATAAAAAGCATTCAATTTTGATTATTTCGTAAAAATGGTTATATTTTTTGTCCGTTTATAATTTACTAGAAATCAAAGAATTTCATTTTTCTCCATATGTGATAGATAAAACTGATTTTGGCTAATGACTTTTTTCTTAGTTAGCATATGCTCTATAGCAAAATGATAACAGATTAATTCAATTCAGATACTTTTAAATATCACCAATTTTCAATCGCTAATATCTTTTTTGAAAATATTCCAATTTTGTTTATTGGCATATCATTATATTTAATATTGGGTGATTTATATAATGAACTAGTCAGATTTGGTATATCTCAATTTTTTTTTCTGATGGCAAAATCACAAATATAATAAAAAAAACTTCTTCAAATTTTAGAATGTTTATTTTATCATTTTATTCTTAGTTAGCATATATATTATTTGTTATATAAGTTTGGAGTCTATTTAAAGAAATTGACATTATTGAATTAAAATTCACAAGAATATTTTTGAATTAGACAAAAGTAAATATTAATTTCTTTATTATACCTACTTAAGATTTTTTTGCAATGCTTTCGAATCCATTTTTTAGAAAAACTATTTGATTATAATTTCTATCTTCCAATGTGGGAATTTTACTTTATTATAAATTATAAATGTCACTTAATATCATGTATAATTGTATAAAACATTAAGTAATTCCACTAATATTTGATTTGATAAGCATAATATTCCCAAATTATAAAAAAAGAAAAATTATTCAAAAATTCTTATGCTATTATTATCAATATGTATCCATTTTTTAATTCTCAAGCTTATTAATTAATTTGATTTTTTCATTTTTTTCAAATCTCCAAAAATTTTATAGAATGATGCTTTTTTGTAAAATTTTAATTATTATTTGAGAGAATATTATATTTAATTAAAACTAAACACAGGAAAATAGAATTATTTCATTGCAATCATCCCCAAAAATATGATTTTACTTTTTAGACCAAATAAGCTTTAAATTTTAAACTTTTTCAATAAATTGATCATTTATTCTCACTAGACTTGTTATTCTCCGATTCTCGAGATCGATAATTGATTGACTTTTTGATATCGATACATAAATATGCACAGATTCTCGAGATCGATATCAGAGATCGAGAATTTTTTTTTCTCTGCTTTTGATATCAGAATTTTCAATTAAACTTTTTGATAAATATAAGATCGTATTTTAATCTCAAATATTTCATAAAAAAAGAATGTATTTTTTGATTTTAATCTTAAAATAAACATCAATACATTATATTATATAATTTTAAATATTATTAAATCACAAATAAAAATTATAAAAGAAGATAAATCAGTTTGAGATCTCGAGATCTCGGTAATTGATATCAAGTTTACAATTATTTTTATATCACATTTCATATCTGATATCTTGATAATCGATAATCTCGATATCAGATTTTTAAACTGATAATCGAGTATCAGATGCAAAAAAGTGACGTTTTTGATATCGATTCTCAAAATAACAAGTCTAATTCTCACAAATTTCTATTAAAAAACATAAAATAATATTAAAAAAAGCTTTTTAGTCAAAAACGCATGAATATGATCAGAATAATATTAATTTAGTTGATTTTTTATTATGACGACTGAGAGTAGGAACTGATATGAAAAATATAAATGTTATGGAGTTGATACTGAGATGATAGATGCAAGTGAAATGAACAGGTGATTGAATTGAGAGCTTTTGTTCTGATTAAATAGTGGCTGAGGTTGGTGTGATTAAGATATAGATATCTGGTAGAAACTTAGGTGAGATTGAATTGTGACATGGCTAAGATAATAAGTAACGATGCAATGAAATAGCGATTGATGTAGGAACAATCGTTCCGGATGAATGATGTAGGAACAAGATGTTCCAAAGATTGAGTTTAGGCGAGTTTAATGGATATTGAAATATGTGCTGCGACAAGGGTAAACTGTAGTTGAGATAAATTTGAAATATTGCTTGAGATGCGACTGTTGTAGTCCTTGCTTTTGAGTTTTTTTTAATTTGAAACTGACACCAATTGTCCGAACAATGGTGATATGAATTCTATGTATGGTATTCAAAAAGTTTGAGCGCCTCTTTTTATTTTTCCTCTATTGTCATTTCTGTGAAATATTCAATGAATAAAAAAATTGAGAATTTATATTTTATATTACAAAATAAAAATGGCGCAAATCTGCAACGTCGATATTACTACGGGTAAATTAAAAAAATAAATATTTATGAATATTCTCATTTAAAGTATATCTAATCATTATATTATTACATATTAAAAAAGATACACATTAAAAAATCTAATATATAAATATATTGTTTAAAATAATTAAGAAAAGATATAATATTTAAAAAAGATATTTTAATTAACAGAATTCACAAAATAAATAAAAAGAATTCCATGAATAAAGGGCACATTACCGATTTTTTAGTTCAAATCATAATAAAAATGATGAAAATGGTGAATTATTAGATTCAAATGCAACTACATTCCACAACTAGCAATCTAATTCAGAACAAATATCATCATTTTCATAATTTGGAAGTATTGATATATATTCTATGCTTTTATTCAATGCCAAAAAGTTCTCACTTTAAGGACATCCTTAAAAAGTGGCCTTTACAGGCCAAATTGATCACATCACTTCATCATAATTTTTGAAGCTCAATTGCCCAGTGGGCTGCCCACTTCTTCAATTTTTAGTGCATGTTAATGAAATGTTAATGAAATATGCTGATCGATAATGAACATTATAATTATATTAAATACATTTATTTAAAAGGGTTCGACCTTTGGCGGTTATCAAATTCTAAAATTATAAAAAATTAATAATAAATAATATTGGCATTATCAATAACATGATGCAATTTTAAATATGAAGCCGATTCTATTAGCCAAAATAGAGATATTTCACTAAAAAAAATAAAAACAGAAAAAGTTTAACTTTTGAGAGGGGAAAATATTTTTGAGTTCTTATCTAATTTCCACCATTCAAAGAGATTTTGGGAATTTGTAAATATCCAAATATATAAATATTTTGTAACATTTATGTCATATATTCTTTTTTTATAATTTTATTTACATCTTTTAAATTAATTAAAAAGTAATTAATTAAATATCATGTAAGATAAATTTATTTATGAAAAATAGAATTGAATTAATACGTTATTATAATTAATTCTCAATTGCGATATACATATAAACTGAGTAAAAATGTAAATTAATATTTTATAATAATATATATATAATTTATATTATATATAATAAATATATAATCATTAATATGATGATATAACTAATATATTATCCAAATAATAAGTATTTGTTAATAAATATAATATATTTTCAAAATTCTTATACTTGTTAAAAATTATTATTATAATTCAAGTTATATATAAATAATGTAAATAATAAATCATTTAAGAAAAAGCCTCAAATATCAAAATAAAAACACTTATTTTAATGATTTATGGAATAAATAACAAATTTTATGTTTTTTAAAATAAACATAAAATGGATTCGATAAATCGGACCAGTATTTCAATATTTCACATAACTTTTTGCATTCAATTTTTTTTTTTATTTTACATCCTCAGAAATAGGTAACTTTTTTTCTCTCAAAACTGGTCCGACTTTTCGAATGCCTCAAAAAGTTGATTATTATATTTTATTATAAGAAAAAGTTTGTTTATATATATAAAAATAATTGAAAAAGTTAAACTTTTGTGAGATAATAATATCTCTTTTTTAAAGATGCTGGTGTTCGATCGACAAACATTTTTTTGGCACGACATTAATCTGTCTTCAGTTGTAAGTTGCTCTATTTTTGACATGATTTCAGGAGTACATTTGGGTGGCCTTCCTAACTTTTTGGGCGTGAGAACTTTTTGATTTAAAATAAAATATTTGATCACTGCACTAACTCTCCCAGCACCAACATGTAAGATATCTCTGATTTTGTGCTGACTCATTTTGTTTTCGAAAAATAGGATAATAATGGCATGATTGATTCTTGTGTTTGCATCCATATTGAAGATAATCTATTAACAAAAAAATTGAAAAGTAATTTGGCTGGTCCGAATTTTCGAAAACAGTTTATATTAAATGAATATAGATTTTATCAGATATTGATATAAGAATTTATTAAATAGAAAGAATATTTAATTTTTAAGATATTATTATTTTTCAATCAAAAAAAATTTGAGAGAGTCGAACCCTTTTATTTATTTATTTAATTTATGAATCATATATAAAATTAAGGAGATTTCAATACATTTTTTGCATAAAAGATTCAGTATCTTTTTCAAAAATATAATAAAAAGCAAATTAGGCACTATTTGTTCATTTTCTTTCAACACTAGAAGCAAATCATCAGATTACTAAAGTAAAAACATGGAGAAATTTTTCTAAAATAATATTAACTAATTTTCTTCCAAAAAGAAATTGAAGAATAAAGAATCCTAAATTCATATGATATACGACCATAAGAATATTTTTTTGGAAATAAGAAACTTTGAAATCTTTTTACATTAAATTGCAAAATAACAAATAATAAATGAAAAAAAGATAAATTCAAAAAAAAAAAAAAAAAAAAAAAAAAAAAGGAAAGATTAATTTATCTAATTATTTAAGCTTGTAAATTTGGTGAAATAAACGTTTTTTGTGTTTTAAAAATCACCAAATGTAACCATATTATTGTCAAATAAATTTTATTAATATTTATTATTGTCATAAACCATTGAATTATTTGAAAGAGGAATTAAATGAGTTTTATCAAAAGTCATATTAATAATCGATAAGATTTTCTCAGTAAAAAATTGTTATTTTTTGAATATTACAAAATAATTGTATGATTTGTATAATATATCATATAAAATAATAATAAAAAGCTCATTTATATTGACGATGAAAAGCCAAATAACCGATTTCACCAAAAGCCCAGGTCTTGGGTTTTTGGCGACAGCATTCAATTTTGAATAGTTTACATATATTTTGGAGATCACCAAAACGGTTTTTTTGGCGATGGTGATTTGTAAAGCTTTCAAAATATCATTTATAAAATAAATAAAAAAAAAAGATATAAATATATAATAAAATCAATAAAAGCATTTTTTCAATTGAAAATAAATTTTTTTTCATTCATATTTTAAATATATACCGATATAAAATGTATTTAAAATATTAATAGTATTTATATTTTTATGAATATATATAGCCGAGTAATTAAATAAATTCATTGAATTTATTGAATGTTGATTCGTAAATTGAATTATTATTTAATCAAATATCTTTTAATCATTTTATTTAATAATTCAGAAGAAATAACTTTTTAAAAGATTTATTAAAATCGCCAAAAGACCAGAAAGAATCACCAAGACCAGGTCTTTTTTTTACATTTGGGTATATTTTACAAGCTTAAATTATTCTAACTCATTAAATTAAATTAATTCATTTAAAGTCAAACATCTTTCTCCGTGTTGGAATGTAACTTGTTTTTGGCTTCATTACCTTTTCAAATTTCCACTTCACAATGCTGTCGCTGATTCTTTTTTCAACTTTTTCTATTTCATAGTTATCGTCATCGCTACTCTCAATCTCATCGATGCTGCCTGTCTCAGTGATCGTGGCCGACTTGCTGTTCTCCAAGTGTTTCTGAAGTTTGAAGTCGTATCCGAGCTCGAGCATCACGCTGAAGCGTTTCTTATTTGAACTATCGTCACTGTTGCCATCATCATCGGGGCTGCCTTTTTCAGTTCTGACATCAGCGTGCGACTTTGGCGTCTTCCCTGAGCCAGAGCTGCTTGAAACGTTTTGTTTAGGAGCATTGCTGTTGCCGTCATTGTCTTGCGAATGGTCCACGTTTTGGACAGAGCTGCCTGAACTTTCCCTCTTGTAGATTGTTGTCACGGTGCAGCTGATGTCCGATGTTGAGCTGGAGTTATTCAATTCCAAGGAACTTTTTCTGTAGCCATAGACAAGCTCAAATATATCTTCACTCATTTCTTCTTCTAACTCGTCGTCGTTGATTAAATTGGATGGCAAACGGAGCCCGCTGTCGTCTGATTGTTCTTCCTGCATCTTCTTTGCATCGGCGAGATTTGGAGTCGTTTTCATCTTCTTCTGCGCAGCTTCGTTCTTTGCCTTTGCAATCATTTGTTCGTCATCTTCATCATCAATTTCATCTTGCGAGGTCAAATATGGATCGTCAAGAAGGTCAAAAATAGTGGCACGTTTTGTAGGGTCAACTTTGAGGCATCTTTTTGAAAAGGCATTCAATTTTTTGTTTTTCGAACAGAAAAAAAGAATCCCGTTACGACCATCGTCATCGTCGTCGAATGGATACCTCATCTCTGCAATTGAAAAGATCATTACTCCGAGCGACCAAATATCGGCTCTCAAAAAGTCGATTTTTTCGAATTTGAATAATTCGGGAGCAGCATATGACTTTGATCCACCTCGGCTTGTATCGTCGGCTTTATGATTAATTGTGACAAGTTGAAATCGCAAAGTTTGGGAATATTTTGAGAATTGAGTAATATATTCTCTGGTTTGATGTCACAGTGCGCTATTCCTTGCATGTGAAGGTGTCCGATAGCTTCTGTAATTCCTCGTGAAATTTGAAACCTTTCTTGATCGTTTTTGAAGCTGACCTGATTATTTTCTTTTTTTTTCATTAGGTATTCAAAAAGATTTCCATTTTCACAGAATTCTTCGATTAAAATCATAAAACAATCATCTTTGGTGGTTAATTCAATGATTTCATATAATCGAATAATATTTGGATGATTTGTTTGTTGAAGAATTTCTATCTCGTTATTAATCATGGTTGTAATTCTAGCTTCATTTTTTAGAGCTTTTTTGGGAATAATTTTGGCTGCGTATGGTATATTTGAAGTCATATCAGTTACTTTAATAACTGATGAAAATGCGCCTCTGCCGCATGGCTTCTCGATTTTATATCCTCTGAATTGAAATGGAATTTTAATTTGGTAGCCACTGTCTGTCTCCGTAGTATAACTCATATCAAAATATAATGAAAGATATAAAATACAAATATTTGAATATATATTTAAATATATATTAATTATCAATTATATCAATTATATCTGCTTTAAATATAGACCACTGCAAGCCAAATAAATTTCTTTTATTTGAAATATAATTGATATTAATATATTTTTGCTCCAACAATAAATCTATATTTTTAATATCTGTTTGATCTTTCTGTTTAATATTGAGATATATATATTTTAAAATTTATGCAAATTTTTTTTCTGAAAAAGTTGATAAATTCATTCAAAAAATATTTGTTTTATTAAAATGATTTATAATTCGATAATTATGAATACGATTATTATGAAATTATAATAAAGTAATTATATCATGTTAATGAATAAGTGTACAAAATATTATAAGAAAATTAGCGCTACGTTTTTAGAAAAATAACATTTCAAATTGATAGAGTTTTATTGGTTGAGGACAAATTATTCTGATTAACGATTAATAATTGAATATAATTGTTTTTTTTATAATTCATTAGCTAATTTATAAAAAAACGCAATGATAATATGGCCATATTAGTTATTTTCGTATTTATTTTATATTTCAACGAAATTTAAATGCCTCTAAAAAAATATCATTATTGATATGAATATATAAAACAATTATATGTTAATTGTTTCAATTCTCATGCATATATATACATTCAATTGCCATCATTTTGTGGCTAATTAAAATAATCATTTATATTGGTTTGAACGAATATTATACAATCATTTTAAATTAAGATGTCTTTTACTAAAAACGTAGCGCCAATTTTCTTATAATATTTTGTACACTTATTCATTAACATGATATAATTACTTTATTATAATTTCATAATAATCGTATTCATAATTATCGAATTATAAATCATTTTAATAAAACAGATATTTTTTGAATGAAATTATCAACTTTTTCAGAAAAAAAATTTGCATAAATTTTAAAATATATATATCTCAATATTAAACAGAAAGATCAAACAGATATTAAAACTGTAGATTTATGCTTCAAATTAAAAATTATTTTTATTATTAATAAAATATGATAAAGTATTTTTCACCCTTCTCACAATTTTGAATGGTTTATATTTTGGCTTACAGTGCTCTTTAAATATTTACAAATATTTGAATACGTACTCAAATATTTACAAATATTATTTTTACATTTTTATCTTCTAATAATCTAAAAAAGTGTTTAAATAATTATTGCTCATTTCTACACTAAAATTCAACTTTTCTGTAAAAATTTGATATAAAACTCCCAAATTTTATAAAAAGTGAACTTTTTCCTCCAGATCTTTTGTCAATTTTCTGATGATTTGATTAATACTTAAAAAATGGTAAATGCTAAACCAAAACTAAATCTGAATAATATTTTTAAAAACAAGTATTTGTTAATATAAATTATTTTTGGCCAATAATATTATACTTATCTTAATATAATAAAACAAAACCCCAAAAAAATAAGACCTGAACTTATCCAGCCATCATATTGTTTTAAAATATTTTGGATAATAATTAATTTAAGTATATTATTATTTGCATTTGTAATTATAATTGTAAACTATTTTATTTCTTTTTGATTAAGATATTTTTCTTAATATAATAAAACAAAACCCCAAAAAAATAAGACCTGAACTTATCCAGCCATCATATTGTTTTAAAATATTTTGGATAATAATTAATTTAAGTATATTATTATTTGCATTTGTAATTATAATTGTAAACTATTTTATTTCTTTTTGATTAAGATATTTTAATAAAAAAAAATTTCAGTTATTTTTTTTCATAAAGCTCATAGAATTTAATTTTTTTATTTTTTGATTTTTATTTTTATTTTTTTTTTTTTTTTTTTTTTTTAATTAATTTATCAAAAAGAAATAAAATAGTTTAATCTCATAGCCAGATAAATCCCACAACCAGATAATCCTACCGCCAGAAAATATCATCTTAAATATTGACTAACATTGATGCTAGCAACAGATAAATATTGATGCTAACAACAGATAAACATCGATGCTTACAACAGACAAACATCGATGCTAACAATAGATAAACATCGATGCTAACAACAGAAAAACATCGATGCTAACGACAGATAAACATCGATGCTAACAACAGAAAAACATTGATGCTTACAACAGACAAACATCGATGCTAACGACAGATAAACATCGATGCTAACAACAGACAAACATTGATGCTTACAACAGACAAACATTGATGCTTACAACAGACAAACATTGATGCTTACAACAGACAAACATCGATGCTAACAACAGACAAACATTGATGCTTACAACAGACAAACATCGATGCTAACAACAGATAAACATCGATGTTAACAACAGATAAACATCTATGCTAACGACAGACAAACATCGATGCTAACAACAGATAAACATCTATGCTAACAACAGATAAACATCTATGCTAACAACAGATAAACATCTATGCTAACAACATACAAACATTGATGCTAACAACATACAAACATTGATGCTAGCAACAGATAAATATTGATGCTAACAACAGATAAACATCGATGCTGACAACAGATAAACATCGATGCTAACAACAGACAAACATTGATGCTAACAACATACAAACATCGATGCTAACAACAGATAAATATTGATGCTAACAACAGATAAACATCGATGCTGACAACAGATAAACATCGATGCTAACAACAGACAAACATTGATGCTAACAACAGATAAACATCGATGCTGACAACAGATAAACATCGATGCTGACAACAGACAAACATTGATGCTAACGACAGATAAACATCTATGCTAACAACAGATAAACATCGATGCTAACAACATACAAACATTGATGCTAATAACTGATTCGCGTTTTTGCTAATTACAAACTTTTGTTAGTTTTTTACAGAAAGCATTAATAAAGTTTTTTATGCTATGTTAATTTTAGAATAAAATTTGACCAAATTATTGTTTATTTGAATACCTTTTATATAGATATTGTCTTTTTTCTAAAAGAAAAAAACTGTGTACTAGACACTTTTTGAACGCAGTTCAAAAAGTGGCGTTCCTTGTTTGAAGAAAAATTCATTTTAAAAAAAAAAAAAAATTCCATTTTATGGAGCTCAAAGATTATCTTGATAAGCAGGAAAAATTATATAATACACTCCTTCAGTTTCTTGAAGAAGAAGGTGAGACTGCTGATATTAAACCTCTCCTCAATATTTTCAAAGATTTTAAAATTGACGACAATAATAATTGCAATTTCTCCAGCTTACTTCAAATGATAGCAAAAATTTCAGAAAATCACTTTCGACATCCATACTTTATCCAAAGAGTTGACACTGTTCTTTTACATATCAAAGATCAAATTAAAAAAACTTTCAAAAGTACTGAAATATATGAAATTTTCAAAGGAAACTTCCTAATTCTACTTTATTTATACAAAAAAGAAATATTTTTATTTGATGAAGAGTTCTCTTCTTACATAACTCAGCTTTTCGAAAAAGATGATGATATTGCGTTGCGATTTGCACTTTTTATGTATCCAGAAGCGAAACATTTCTTGAATAAAGAGTATCAATACATTGCATACAATTATTTAATAGAAATCGATAAAAATATTTTCGCTAATTTCGATGAATTTCGCAAAAAAGGCGAAAACAATTTTGAATTATGTGAAATGATTCGCAAAGATTTAGTTGAAGAATTTGTAACTTACGTAAATCAGTCAATTTTGCCACTTTCAAGCAAAATTCAAAATTCAGTTTTTGAGACGAATTCTTTACTCATTGAAAAGCAAGCCAGTTTGATTGAATATGCTGCATTTTTTGGATCATTTCAAATCTTCCAATATTTGTATATGAATAAAGTGAAACTAGAGCCATCATTGTGGATTTACGCAATTCATGGCAAAAATGTAGATATCATTCATTTTCTTGAAGAAAATCACATTGAGTTGCCCTACAAGCCATTTGAAGAGTCGATAAAGTGTCACCATAATGAAATATCAGATTACTTCCTTGCAAATTACACGCATCAAGATATCGAAAAAGGTTTTCTTGATGAAATCGTTCTAATATATTGTATTCATTATCGAAATTTCGCTTATGTGAATGATCACTTCGATCCACAGCTGTCTTTCTTTTTTGCATGCAAATTCAATTACAAAGAGTTGGTTGTTCTTTTGTTGGAATCCAAAAAAATAGATATAAATGAAACATATGAATCAAGCATCGATGAAATTCATGTAAAAAAATATTTGAATGGAATTTTATTCTCAAAATTTTGAATGAAATTTATTCAAATAAATTAAATGGAATTCAATGAATTTTATTTTTTTATGAAACTGCACTGCGTCTTGCTGCTAATAATACCAATCTTGAAATAATTGGCATTTTACTTCAACAACCAGGAATTTCATTTAGTGTAGGTTGTTTCAAAAATTGTGCAATAAAGTCTTTTGAGTTTCCTCAATTAACAATAGAGACAATTCCATGTCGTGCATTCGAAAATTGTGTTTCATTGGAAAAAGTCGTAATCCCTTCATCAGTCACTAAAATTGATAATTTTGCTTTCTGTGGATGTAAAAATTTGAAAGAAGTTGTAATTCCGGAATCAGTTACATATATTGGACATAATTGCTTCTCGAGTTGCAGTTCATTAGAACACATAGAAATGCCAAGATCAGTTACAGGCACTGGAAATGATGCTTTTTTACGATGTACATCACTTGAGGAAGTAACACTTTCTTCATCATTAAAAGTGATTGAAGTCAACGCTTTTCATTCATGTTTTTCATTGAAAGAAATTGTGATTCCGCCTTCTGTAACTATAATTCACCAAAAGTCTTTTTATGAATGTAAATCATTAACTAAAGTAACAATCCCTTCATCAGTCACTTTAATATGTAATCGAGCATTTAAATCATGTTTATCGTTGTCAGAAATAAACATTCCTTCTTCGGTGACAATTATTGAATCCAGAGCATTTAACAAATGCCAAAAATTGAAGAAAATTATAATTCCTCCATCAATTACAAAAATTGAAGAATGCACTTTTTGTGGATGCTTTTCTCTTTCAGAAATTTCAATTCCTTCTTTAGTAACATCAATCGAAGCAAATGCTTTTAGTTTGTGTTTCGCTTTGGAAGAAATTGTGATTCCATCTTCTGTTCAATGGATTCGAAATGGAGCTTTTGGTTTTTGTTTAAAGCTTGAGAAAATAGAAATTCCTTCATCCGTGAAACTCATTGGACCATATGCTTTCAGTCATTGCACTTCATTGAAGCATGTTTCTCTTTCTTCTTCTTTGACTATAATATATGAAAATACTTTTGATAATTGTAATTCGCTCGATAATGTAGAAATTCCTCAATCAGTTACGTGTATTAAGGAATATGCATTTGCAAGATGTTTATCGCTAAAGAATTTGAAAATGCCTAAAGGAATTAGTGTTTCTGAAAATGCTTTTCAAGGTTGTCCAGCATTTGAAAAGAGTTAAATTTAAAATTCATTAAGTAAAAGTAATTTTTTTTTTTTTTTTTTTTTTTTTTTTGAATTCTCATTTACTTTTTCAGTATAACTTGTTCTTTTAATATATTAAAAAGTGGATATAAAGTATGTGAATAAAAAAGGTTTCTATTTTTATTTATAAAGCCTAAAAAGTTTATTTCAAATAATTATTATATCGTTTTATGATTTCTCATATTCCTTTATTAAAATGCACTATTCCTTTAATACGATGCTATACTTTTTAAACTTTAACTTAAATGCATAATTATATATTGTTTTGCTTGTTTGCCATTAAATTCAGCATCTATTAATAATATTTTGAATATAGGCTGTCTTTCATTTATTATTAAAAGTTCAAATTGAATATTCATCAAAGCTGACAGCATTTCATCTCGATTAAAAATGTTCAAATTTTTATTTTTTTTTTCCAAAAATTTCACCAAGGTCAAATATTTTTGCCTTATTATAATATTTATGAAGATTTCATTTTTAAAATAAAATGGATGAGCATAAGTACCTTGAAAAAATGCAAAAAATTCAGCAGAACCTTATTGAATTCATTGAAGAAGAAAGTTCATCAGAAGAAGATTTATCAAGATTTAATTTTTTTATTAACATCCCAAATGAAGAAATCCCAGTAATATTAAAAGAAGTTCTTCTTATAATATCACAAATATCACGTTATCATTACCGAACAACCTTTTTCCATTCGAAGATAGAACATATTTTAACATTTTATAAAGATTTAATCAAAAGAAACTTGTCAAACAAAGAAATCTTCAACATTTTCAAATGTAGTAAACGAATTCTTCTTTTTTTATTCAAAGAACAAATCATAAAAATTGATAATTCGATCTGTAATATACTTTCCAAATATGAAGATTATTTTTCAAAAGAAATCGGCACATTTAAAGAGAATGAAAACAAAGAAAAAGAAGAAATTGAACGAAAACATTTAATTGGAGAAAATGACAATCTAATTTGTCATATTATTCGTAATGATTCAATTGAAGAATTTGTTAAATATGTCCATCAAGCGAACATTCCATTACAGTAGTGTTTTTAATATGGTAGAGGTATTTAAAGTGGTAACGCTTTTTTTTTAGAAAAAAAAATTTAAAAAAACAAAATTTAATTTTTTTCAACATAAAACAGAGTTTATTTAAATTAAATTATATAATAATATTTACCATTATCTATATGATATTAATCACAAGGTTGTGTATCTATCTGTCTCAAATCACCAAAGTTTTTCGTCAACCAATTTAAAAAGTTAAAATCAAATTACTTCATTACCTTTTTAAAATTTTTGATATTTTCTTATATAATTAGTTTAGCATCTATTCATCATTCATAATTTATTCATCATTTAATTATAAATGATAAATACTTTCTTTTGAAAAATAAAAATTATTTAAAAAATGTAACCATTTTCATAAGTGTTTATACAAAATAAAAAATTCTTATGAGTGCTTTTGATTATTTCCTTAAATCCTTTTTATATTTGATTGTATATTAGAAGAATTTTATTATTTTACTGTACTATTTACTTTTAACTCAAGCATAATGCTTTTTATAGGTCAAATGAATATGCTTTGAATGGCTCAAATTAAATTGAATTATAACCTTATATAAATATATAGTTTATTGCGCTGTATTATTAAAATAATAACATAAAAGTAATAATCTATACTAGAAGTTTCCTTTTCTTATAATGATCTCAAAAACTGAAAAATACATAGTTGTAAGCAAAAAAATTTCATAATTTTTCTCTTTCTCACCAAAAAGAATCAAAAGGATGTAATATCGAATTTTAGTTCGATATTATATCAATTCAATGATTTTGATAATAAAAAACGATGAATTATCTAATGATTATAATATAATTATTTTTTCTTTAAAAATCGAATTTGAAAAAGTATCAATGAGATTTATTAATGAAAAAAATATGTATATAAAATGCTGAAACATAAGAGATAAGAATTGTCTAAAAAAACAAAATTTGAATATTTGTTTTGCTGTTCGTTTATAATTTTTGGACGTTTATCAATAAATAAAGTAAACCATTATCTTGTGCAAAACATATTATCTTATTGCATTATATCAATATATAAATATGTTTTAATGGTTTTTAACTAATTTTTAATTTGTAATTTCAGTAATCTGTTATGTTGTCGGGATAAAGATAGCACAAAATTGAAAGATGATGAAAAAGTTCTCTCAATAAGTCTCAGAATGAAAATCAACTCTGACTTCTAATAAGTTAAATACATCTTTAAATGCAAATATGTTTTTATAAATATTATTTATAAATAACAGCATTTTATAGATAAATGAATCAATTCTTTATCATGAAAAGTAAACGGTCACCAAAAAATCAAAGATATACTCGTTTTTATAGTCAATAATTTTATTTTTACAAATTTAAATAATAATTATTAATATTCTCATAATATATAATATGTTTATATTCTTAAATAAAATATTACTCTGATGTACATTTTTATAATCATGCTTTAATTTTTTTCATTGATTGACGAAAAACTTTGGTGATTTGAGACAGATAGATACACAACCTTGTAATTAATATCATATAAATAATGGTAAATATTATTATATAATTTAATTTAAATAAACTCTGTTTTATGTTGAAAAAAATTAAATTTTGTATTTTTAAATTTTTTTTTCTAAAAAAAAGCGTTACCACTTTAAATACCATTACCATATTAAAAACACTACTGTACTTCTGTAAGAGAATTTCATAGAAATTTGAAATTTTGTGAAATTTTGCACAAATTTGTTTATTATCTAACTTTATAGCAGACCAGTTTTTGTAATTTTAACTTCAAAGAAGTAAAAACAAAATTTAAGTTTTTTTCTCAGCATACACTCGCCAGCATTCAAAATTAATCATTGTTTGTTTCATAAATATTATTTGAATGTTTTATCTATTATTTGTTGTTGTTTGTTTCGTTCTTGTTTAAAATAATTGTCTAATAATTTCATTTTGTAACATGAACATTCATAAATATGTATTCGTGCACTTTGGCTCAAAAAAGATGAAATGTGAAATTAGTTTTCAATCATTTTTTAAATTTCAATGATATTCATTAACATACATGGCAATCATTCAGGATAACGTATTTGGTTCATAACAATCATCTGCTGGACAATCATTTTGTACAAGTTCATCGAAATTGCTGTTCATAATTAAATAAGGTTTCAAACTCAGAGAACAAAGAGAAAGATAGAATAATTTCTTCTCTTGAATCAAAACTGAAGCTTCAAGAATCAACGTCAGACATGGAAATCAGAAAGAAAAATGAAGAAATTTCATCACTTGAAATTCAAATTGAACAAACTAAAAAAGAAAAAGAAGAGAAAATCTTATCATTAAGAAGAGATTTTGAAAAAATTGAAAAAGATAAAGAAGAGAAAATCTTATCATTAAGAAGAGATTTTGAAAAAATTGAAAAAGATAAAGAAGAAGAAATTTCATCATTGAAAAAGCAGATTCTTGTTTCAAGCAGAAGATACTTCAGAACAGAAATGAGCAAGGAAGGTCCAGGAATTCTGAGTAAACTAAAAACCAAACAGAAAACTCCCTTCGACAGACTCTTCGTCGCATCTCAGTCATCAGCTGACATCTACACCCTCCTTCTTCCTCATTCTAATGATGACTTTGGTACAACAGAGAAATCAGTTAGAGAAGCGAGCGAACTGAATGGTAAATACAAAGACATGACAGTCAGATTTGCACCAGTTCGAGGCAGAAAAGTTCGCTTCATACAGACAGGACCGAACTTGGACCAAGGCGATAATTTTCTAAACATCAAAGGAATTGAACTTTTATCAACAGACACGAAGTATTCAGGAGGAGTCTTGCATGTTTGCCTCAAAAAATTGAAAGGAAATTGAATGAAGCATTCAAATTTGAAAACTACCGTATCTCAAAATTCTTCATAACACTCAGAATAACTACTGAACGCTATTGAGAGATATATTCAAATTTTATGTACATTACAAATTCTTTTTCTAAAGACCATTGAATTTTTAACAACTTTTTCAAGAGTCTTAGAAAAGATTTTCAATATATCTCAAAATTTCAAAATGGATAAACATTTTGAATCTTGATTCTCTTTTCACAAAAAACAAAAGTGAAAAAAAGATATCAAAATAATAAAATAAACAAAAAAGAAATAAAATAGGTAATAATTTAAAAATTTAGTATTAAAAAAAGATTATGAGAGAAAAAAAAAAAAAAAAGAGAAAAAGTAACAAGTTTGAACTAGAAAATCCTTAATTCGACAAAATTCTTCACATTGTTTTGGGATTTAGTTATGTTCAAAGATCATTCACGACTAAAAGAGAGGTAATCTCCAATTGAAGAGCTTATCTTACGCTCAGCTAATGCCTATTCGCTTTTTGATGAATCTTGATCCAGTTTTATTTGCTTTTCGTTGAATATTTTTCTTCGTTCGATTTGAATTTTGAAGCAGTTTGAAAATGATTTTGAGAACGATGCAATATAATTGCCCACTGAAGTCATTTGATGTAAATGCGCGATTGAAAATTGCTTTATTTGATTGGTTTGAGTAATCTTTTTCTTTATGTTTGGCTTTGCAAATAATGAAAACCGATAGAAATTATCTCAAAAAGTTTCATCCGAATGCCTCTACTATAATATATATATGACCAAATAGTATAGTCTAATATAATAACACTATTGGCTTTTTGAATAATACTATTCAACCAATTCTGAACTGCTTTTCAAAAAGTCAGAAGTGTTCAGTAGTTATTCTAAGCGTTATGAAGTTATTTTATATACGGTAACCGAAAATTCTGAAAAACTCTAATTATCAGTAAAATAAAATTTTTTATTACCGCTGGAATTTGGTTAACTCATAAAATTTGAATGAAAAGAAAAAAAATTAATTAATAATAATAAACTAAATTTAGTTTAATTTATATTTCAATTTTGGATTAGGATTTCACTTTAATGCTGGATGTTCATCATTCTTCAAGTGAAAATCTTTCATATCATGCTCCATTTCTGCTTTCATTCGTTTGAAGTCGGAATCAAAATCTTTATTCAATTTTGAATCAAAATCAACTTCTTTACCTGTCTCTGTATTGGTGGTCGTGTTTGACTTTTTATGACCTTGTGGATCAATTATTGTGTCCGTGCTTGTTGTCTTTGTTGTATAAAGACCATCTGGATTTCGTTTGGAATCAACTTTTGTTGTCTTTTGAACAGTGTGTCCATTCCTTGTCACTGATTCTGTTCGTATGCACGAACATGTGCAAGTGCAGTTTGATTTATTTGAGCTCATTATAATAAAATGAAATGAAATTTGATGATTTCTTTATTTCTTTTATTTTTCAATGATTGTTTGAATATTGAGAACGAATTGAAAATTTCTGAAAAAAGTTTTTTTTAAATTTCATATCGTTACTTTTTTTATTCTAATGCATAAACTAATGAACATTTAAGAAATAGCCATTTTTAATTCTTATTGATATTTTTAAAAATTTTATGACAAGAATAAATTTTATTTTTTGATAAGAAAAAGTTTTTATCAGATACACCGATAAAATAACTTTAACAAAAGTTTTCAAAATTTCTAAACAATACACAAATTTGAATTAAAAAAATTTTATCGATAAACGATTAACACATTAAATTAAATTCTCATTTTTGTATATACATTAGATATATACTATGCTTTGTATATCATATATATTAGTTTAGCTTAACTAGCAGTTTTATTAAAAGATCTTTACATATTTTATTCATTAATTCGCCTACTTTAAACATTATTTGTTCTATTTGAGAATTTACTTTTCCATTAATCCAAGGAAACAAATGAACCAAAAAAACAGGTAAATCCACATTAACAGGATGAAACTGAAAAACGGACAATCGTTTTTTTCTACGCCACTTTTTGAATTTAAATTTTTCCTTAAAATTTTAACTATTTGCTTTTTTTGATATAATTTTTTTTTATTTTTACATAATTTTTCAGGAATATACGCACCAGTGATCACTACGGGGTTGCGCGAAGCCGAATCAGGCTCCTTGAATTGCTGGATGAATCGGGAAGCCATTTGAACTAAATATTTATGCATTATTTAGCAAAAATTGAATAAAAAATGTATAAAAAAGTATTCAAAAAGTTTAAAAGTTTTCAAAAAGTGGCGTAGAAAAATACGATTCCCCCTGAAAAACAAAAGCCGATTTAACGGTTTGATTTGAATGATTGAAAATAAAGTTCTCAAAAATTGAATAAGATTTTTTCATTTTTTCTGAATTTTCAATCGTTAAGTTTTCAAAATTAATAAAACCAGATATGCTTTCGTTATCAATAAATTTATGACTTGGATACAAAGAAACTGCATCGACTGCAATTATCCCTTCGATTAATGAATAATTATTTTGCTTAGTATGATTTACCTTCTTTACATTAAATTTCAATGATTTACTAAATCAATGATTGAAAATAAAGTAATTCGGCTTTTGCTTAGTATGATTTACTTTATTTTCAATCATTGATTTAGTATGATTTACCTTCTATAAAGAAGTTTTTTTGGATTAACCTGTAAGCTGAAGCAGATATAATAAATAGCAAAACAAAAAAAAAAAAACAATAGCAAATGGTGACCATCGCCTCCAATTTGGTTTTTTTCTTGCGTTTTTGTTAATTACATTTAAAATTGGATAATTCCGACTGTGATTTTTTTTATAAAAGGACTAGTTTCTTGATCATTTTTATTCGAGATTATATAATTGGTATTGGTAATAGTATTATTATTATTGATAATAGTAACATTTGTATTAGTAATATTAATATTATTATTTTGTTGTCGAGAATTAGATTTTCTTTTTGGTTTATTACCTTTTTTCATTATGATTTTTATTATTATTTTTATTTAAAAAGTTCATAAATTTATTCAAAAAATGGCTTTCCAGTAGCATTTTTTATCTCAATTTTTGAGTATATAAATTTTTTGAAAAGGAAATGTGAAATAAAAAATCAAATAGGATTTTATTATCTTGGATGAAACTGGGTGCATTTTCATCAAATTCCAATATAAATGACCCTATGACAGTTAGTAGACCAAGAGAAAAAGAGAACAATCCCAATAATAGATTTGCCTATAATGATTTACAGTTATTTTCAATCGATGATTTTTATCATGATCAAGATAGTTATAATGATTACCAAAGATCCCCCTATTCAACTGAAGACATAAATATATTGGAACAAAATTATAAAGAACAAGTGAAAGAAAGTGAACCTTTGAGAAAATCAAATTATAATATCTCATTTAACGAAGCTTTCAACAAATATAACACGAGCAACATTTATGGTGACTATAAAGGTGATAGTTTGATTTCACCATCATGGAATGATAACAGTCCTTATAATGACGAAGGAATGAAAATTTTTTACTCAAACGAAATCGACCGTTTATTTGATAAAGACGAAGAAAAGTTTAATTTGCAAAATATTCAAGAAAAGAATATAAATATAAGTAAGCCACAACAATACGCTTTCAATCAACCAAATAATTCTTACCAGCAAAATACACAAACTAAATACGAAAACTATTTTAATCAGCAAACAAAACAAAATTACAATCAAACGCAGCAATTGAAATTTAATCAACAAAATCCAAACGAAAATTACATTCAAAGAAATAATTTTCAACAACCTGTAGGCAGCAATAATCAAAGACAAGCAAATATTGGGCAGCAGCAGCAAGCACGAATGCAAAATCAAAACTTTTATTATCAGCAAAATCAGGCACAAGCTCTTCAATCAAATCCAAAATATAATCAACAAATGGATCAGTCACCAAATACTCAACAAAACATAAATTTTACTCCGCAAAAGCAACAACGGGATCAATCATTGATCCCTCAACAAAATATAAATTATACTCGACGAATGCAACAACAGGATCAAATGAATCCAAATTATGATCAGCAGCTACAACGACAGAATCAGACACAGATTCCTCAACAGAATATAAATTTTACTCCGCGTAAGCAGCAAAAAGATCAACAGAGTCTAAATTTTACACCAAGAATACAACAGCAACTAGATCAGTCACTAATTCCTCAACAGAATATAAATTTTACTCCAAAGAAACAACAAGATCAATTGAATCCAAATTACAATTATTGTCAACAGGATCAACTAACAATTCAACAACAAAACACAAATTTTACTCCACAAATTCAACAACAACTAGATCAATCGCCAATTCCTCAGCAAAACATAAATTTTACTCCAAGGAAACAACAACAACAACTAGATCAGTCACCAATTCCTCAGCAGAATCTATATTTTACTCCAAGGAAACAACAAGATCAATTGAATCCAAATTACAATTATAGTCAACAGGATCAACTAACAATTCAACAACAAAACATAAATTTTACTCCACGAATACAACAACAACTAGATCAATCACCAATTCCTCAACAAAACATAAATTTTACACCACGAATACAACAGCAACTAGATCAATCACCAATTCCTCAACAAAACATAAATTTTACTCCAAGGAAACAACAAGATCAAGTGAATCCAAATTACAATTATAATCAGCAACGATCAATTAATCAGCAACAAAATTACTATCAGCCAAGCAACATGCAAATACCAGAAAGATATGAACAAGCTCTGCGCCAAAACCAATCATTTTTGCCAAACAAGGCCGGACAAGTTAATCAAGAATTGAATTACTCACAAATGCGCCAATCATCTGACCAAACCATCAAGCTGAACAATAGCGACCCTGATATCAATGGATATGAAAACAGCGCAGTCAACAAGCCGCGCAAAACCAAAGCAAAACTGAAGCGAAAAGAAAAAGCTGGACAAAAAGATGAATCTGACAATCCAAATTTGAGAGCTCAACTTCAAAACATCAACGTGAGTCATCAATTTGAAGACGAATTCGTCAGGCAGACCAAAATCATTGAAGACATTGAGAAGCAGATTCAATCGATCACGATTGAAGAGCCACAAATTCTCACTGAAGCTTTACAGAACGATAACTTTATATTGAATCCGTTTCAATTGAAACTTGAGCCGAGGCAATATTGGGTGGACTTCAACTATGACATCAAGTTGGTTGACATTGTCAATGATTTTTTTAGGAATAAGAAATCGAAATCAATTAAATTCATTTATAAGTTGTATGACATGCTGCTCATTACATCGAAGATTCCAATGTACAAGTCAATCTTCTGCATCTATTGGATAAATAAGCAAGTGTTTTTGATTGATCCGAAGTATTTCGCTGCAGTTCTGAATGAAAAGGATCCAACTGGTGAACTGACTTTTTTTGGCAGAAATAAATTATTTGACAAATTAGGATTCGTTGAGGTTACAAGTGAAAATTTTCATCGGGCAGGATTGATTTGCTTCCCTAAAATAAGTGACCCAAATATTCGGCTCCTGTTTCAAATAAATTTGAGATTTATAAACGCCCAATACACACAGGAAGACTTGGATTTTTTTGAGAGAAATTGCTTACATAAAAACCCAAATCAAAGCATGAATAATGTAGTGAACATGAGGCAAAAATATCCTGGATACAGTTAGTATTCAAAATCATTTCAATTTGTTTATTTGTTATCAATGTATTTTGATAGCAACGGCCTTTTTTGCTTTCCATTTTTATCTTTTGAGAGATAAAAAAACAAAGAACAGACGATATTTTGTTTTTGAAAGAGCAAAGGAAATTATCAGGAAATTACTGCATGATCAATTCATATATATATATTTCACCTGTAATTCACCTTTTATGATTAACCATATTTTTTGATGGTACATAGTAAAAGGAAATATTTTTTTAGATTTACAATTAATATTGGCAGTTAGAAATTACTGCCATCAGAAGTTGATTAATGTTAAACACTAATGTTTATAGAATTTAATGTCTTTTTATTTATTATGGTTTTTCATCTCCTCGAATTGCAAAAACTCATACAATTAATTCAGCTTTTGATAACTTAATAATTTCAATAGGTGAAGATTCAAACAGTCTTTTTCAGAAAGGATTAAAAATGTTCTTTTTATGATATTAATAAATAAATAAATAATAATAATAAACAATTGTTTTTTTATTCATATATTCTATGCATTCGTTCAATCTAGGCTCTTTTAAATCTCTGAAGATTCAATTTTTCAAATAAATTTTGTGAAATTGAATGAAATTGAGAGGTTGCTATAATTTCTGAAGATTCAATTTTTCAAATAAATTTTGTGAAATTGAATGAAATTGAGAGATTGCTATAACAAAAATTTAACGTTAATTATTTTAAATAAAATGTGTAAAGCCTCCTTTACGCTTTCTGCTTCTGGACTTGGAAATGTATCTTTCGAAATATACACAGACCAACAATTTCGATTGATTGCAGGAAGTTCAGAAATTGTTCTTTTAGCTCCTTATTTTGATTTTTTGTCTCCTCGAATTGCAAAAATTCATGCAATTGATCCAACTTTTGATAGCTTAATGATTTCCAAAAGTGAAGCTTCAAGCAGTCTCTTATCAGAGGAAATTAAAAACGTTCTTTATATTTTAATTAAAGGGGGAAAAATTGAAATTGACTATGAAACAAGCTTAAAATTGAGAATTATTTCACTAATATTAGAAAATGAAGATCTTTACCTAAAAATTGAAGAACATTTTCCAATTTGTAAAGATAATCTCGATTCGCCAATCAACTATATTTTAAATTTATACCAATATGAATTGTACTCTATTGAATTCAAGCTAAGAGAAGATGAATGCATAAAATTTATTTCAAATAATTTTTATAAATATGATAAGACTGAATTGTTAAAATTACCAAAAACAATTCTATACTTAATCCTTTCGAATGAAGGATTGGCAATTCAAAGCGAAGATTTTCTATTTGATTTCATTAATGATATTTTTGCCTCAAATGCAAATGAAGACCCAGAAATCGAAATCTCTTCATTTTACGAATTGATTGATATTTATTTTTTAAGCCAAGAGAAATTTATTTTGTTCATAAATCATTTAAAAATTGACCAAATAAACAGTCAAATTTGGAAAACCATTCAAAATACGTTGACAATGAAAATGAGTGATGTAAACCAAAGAAAACATTCAAATCATGTTCATAAAGTTTATTATCCATTTAATGGAAAAGATAAATTCAATGGCATCATAAAATATCTTAGTAAAGAATGCAAAGGAAATGTCGTTGACAAAGGGGTCGTAAAAATCAACTACGCAAGACAAGGTCAAATTAAATGGGGAAACCCTAATCAATCTGGTGATCCAAGAGAAGTTGCTGATTTAGATAATATGATCAAATATTTTGATTCAAATACCACGCATAATAATGTTGGCATAAACTATCTGAAATACGACTTCATTGATAAAAAAATTAAACTAACAAGTTATTCTGCCAAATCGAGACCTGACTGGGGAAAAGGCGGTGCACATTTGATGGATTGGTTCATTGAAGGCACAAATGATGACAGTAAAGATCAAAACTGGGTGAGACTTGATACCAAATCAAATGATCATTCAATAGATGATGAAGGCGCTGAAAATGTTTTTGACATTTCAAATAAGATCACAAAAAATGATTTCTTTAGATTCTTTCGAATTGGTTGCATTAAAAATTCTTATGGAAACAATGCTATAGTTCTTACTGCTTTTGAATTCTTTGGATCACTTCAAAACTAAATAAAATTTTATTTTTCTCTATTTTATCTTTAATATAAAATGCTTAATTCTTTTGATATCAATTTGAATTCATCATAAGACACAATATTGAATGAGATTGAAAAAAAAATTCTAAAATAGCAAGTTTAACGATATATACACAAAACTAAAAGCATCTGAATAAAAAAAAAATATGATTAATACTCATTTATTTATTATTTATTTATTTGAATCCACATTGCAAATATCGAATCAATGTGAAAATCCAACAAAGCAAAGACAAGAATATTGTGACAGTTTCACACAGAGATGCGATGAACCACATTTCAAGACTTGGTTTCTATCCAGAACAAAACTCGAACAATGACATCATCTTCTTTGTATCACTTAATTACCAACCAGTCAAACCTCCAGAGAAACAAGACAAACAACCTAAATAAGATAAACAACAAAAAAGTTCCAAATTCAAATAACTAATTAAATATAATTTTATTAGTTGATTTGTTTTTGAAAGTTATTTCTTATTCAAAATCATGAATATTATTTGATGATGAGATGGTGCAGAATTCTCACAAGTTTTAAAATTTTAACCCGATAGAACAATCTCTACCAATGTTTTTTAGCAATACACTGGAAAACCTGTTCAAAAACAAGAAATGTGTTTAATTTAACTTTGAATGTCATTAATAGAGGTGTTTCAACCAAATTATATTCGATGGATTATTTTAATATTTAATATATATACTATTAGATATAGTAAAGAAGAAAACAAGTTTATTTGAATTTCTCATGAAAAACATATTTTAAAATCATGAAAATTCAATTAAAGGCTATTGAAAAAGTTATGAAAAAAAATAGTATTGAAAATTTTATTTGCTAAAAGTTATATATCTTTGATTTCTTAAATTAATTTACTTTTTTTCTTTTTTCTTTTTTTTTTTCAATCATTTCAAGTTGGTCATCTCTTTGTTTAACTAATAATGAATCAATTCCACCAGCAAGTTTGTATGAATTATTTCTCAGTTCACTCAAGAGTTTTTCAAAAGATGGTCTATGTGAATGATTTGGCTTTAAGCACTTTTGCATTAATTTAACACCAAACTCCGATATTTTATCAGAATCAGAAGGAATTTTGATTTTTTTTCCAGCAGCCTTATCTTTCATAGACTGCTTTGGAATAACGCCGAAGAAGATGAAGTACAAAATGACACCAAATGAATAAACATCTGTTTTATTATCATAATCTTCTTCATTCAACATTTCAGGTGACATGTAAGCAAGAGTTCCAATTCCTTTTGTCATTGATTCAAAAGCATCACTTATTTTAACGAGACCGAAATCGACAATTTTTGCTTCCAAAATAGAGTTAAGCATTATGTTTTCAATCTTTAGATCTCTATGAATCATACCACATTTATGAATAAATTTCATTGCATGAACAATTTCAACGATAATTTTGGCTTTCATTGTGTTCGTACAAAAGTTTGAAGATAAGAAATCTTTTATGTTGAAATCAAGAAATTCAAGGAAAAGTGAAATTGTTGTCACTTTTTCAGTCTGATTTTTGTTTGCAATTTCTATCGTTTCAGACGTATTAATAAAAAGTGCTTTGCACACACATGGATGATCCATTTGATAAAGAATTTGAAACTCTTTCAGTGCATTCTGAGCGTCTTTGATCGTTGTTTGTCCGTTATTATATTTCAGAATCTTTTTACAAATCGGTTTTTGTGTTTTCTTATCATAGAGATCTGAAACTCTTGCTTAAAGATTGGTGAAGGTGCAACATCTGCTACATACAAACTTATTGTGTAACGTTCTGATTCTGTTTCTTCATCTATGAAAAAGTTCTCACTTTTTGAATCGATATTTGGCTCATCATCAGATTCATCTTTTTCAGTTTCATTAAGACATGGACGGGCATTGAAAAGTTCGGCAATAAAAGCAAAAATTAGTCTTGGTTGTCCTTCAACAATTGCTTGTGGAATAATAAATTTTACACCGTTTTTCAAATTCGAACTTTTACTATTTTTCGATTTTGAAATTGAATTTAACTAAAACTAAAATATTATATGCAAATTTTCATTGTTAAATATATGAATTATATGAAAAATATTAATATTCAGCTTAATATTTTCTTTTTACACCTGTTTTATAAAGATATAATCATTTTGATGATTTCTATTAAAAAAACTATAACGGATGATTTTCAATATGTCTCAAAAAAATAACGAATAACATTCAAAAAGCTCAAATTTGAATGTCCTCAGAACCGCAGCCTTAAAAAAATGCAACTTTTCAGAAAAAGTGAAACAAATTGAAAATATACTTTTTTATAGATTTTGTAATCGTATTTTTTCTACATAATTTTTCAGGAATATACAAACCAGTGATCACCACAGGGATGAGCGAAGCCGAATTGGGCTCCTTGAAGTGCTGGATGAATCGGGAAGCTATTTTAACTCTATAATTATGCATTATTTTGCAAAAATTGAATAAACAAAGTATAAAAAAAGTATTTAAAAATGTGGGATATTATTTTTTTATTTTATTTTACAGAAAATAACAAAAAATAATAACACCAGCACAGTGAAGAAGAAAATAACTTTGCAACAGAAACAACTGAAAAAAATTCAAAAAAGATTTTGAAATTGAAAGATATGATTTCAGTGAGTTAATTCTATATATGATATTAAATACATTTGTATAAAAAAATACTTTTGTTTGTTCAGCAAGTTGAGGCCAAATTGTCTTTTATTTAATGATTGACCATTTTGTTTTTTATTTTTTCAATTGAAAATTATTTATCATCATTCAAAAAGTTTGCCAACATATAAAATGATTTATTCATTCCATATATCAGATAATTTTGGAGATATTAATACAGAGTATAAAAAATTCAAAGAAAGCATATTCAAAAATTGGTGCGAGTCTAGCGAACTCTCAATTCAGTTTGAAGAAAATAAATTAATTAATTCAATTGAAATAATCCTGAAAGAGCAAAAAGAAAATCAAGACGGAAGCACTCCTAATGAGAATATAACCGATGATGATCTTGTTCGTGCATTGATTGGAGCAAAAACTCTCTCAAAATATTCAATTTTAAATCAAGATGTATGCGTTCATTTTTTTACGGTTATTGAATCCAAATTTTTTACTTCCATCCAGAAAAGACGATTTTTCTTTAAATGCGTTGCGAAAGAATGTAAAAATAGAACTCAATATATATGGGATAATTTCATTAAAGATTTCAATTCCAAATTTTTAACGACCAGCGAAGAACAATCAGATACAACAGAATCAATACTAAATTCCATCATTTATATCGACTTTTTACTTAAATACGCTCCAGATTTTTGTGGTTCAATTTCATCGACAATTTATGATAGACTTTTTCAGATACTTCAGAACGATAGCATCAAATACACATCAGATTTAACGTACGACATATTAGACCTAACAAACCAGACACTTGATACTTATTTCAATTACGACGATAACAAATTCTATGCAAATTACGTAATTGAACTTTTTCAATTGTTTTTTGAAAAAGTTGATTCAATTTTTTATCCAGAAATAGACTTTAGTCAAATTCTAGGTATTGAATCAACAATCAAAAAGCTGGCAATTTTAGCGGTTATTTTTGAAAATTACACAAATTTGAATAACGATCAGAAAAATTCAATCACCCAGTTTTTGAATGGAATTTCTTATCAAGACCCAGAAATTCAATGCCTTTTGACAAGGGACCTCATCTATCAAAAATTGGCCAGTGAAAAAGTTGACCTTGAATCATTCAGAAGTCTTTTTTCATTGGACCAAAATTCAAGTGAAAAAGTTGTCTGCGGCCAATTACAAAACATTAAACTTTTGATCAATAAATGCCCAGGAATATTCGACAACATCACTCGACAACAAATTGTAAAAGTCATCTCTAGTTGTCTGATTAGTAAGAATAGTTTTGTTATCAAAAGTGCGCTTGATCTCTTAAATTCTTTCTGTCTTCACGTGAGTCAAAAACAGGTGAATGAAAAAGTTCGCATTGAATTTGATACAAGCCAAGTAATTCGAGATCTAAACACTGTTGATCTTCCTCTCGATTACATGCATGTCATTAAGCTAATGTTAGAGAAGAGCAAAGAAACATTCATTCAAAAACTGCATCACTCATTTATTTCTAATCCAGTGAAAACGCTCAGTTTTCTCTATGCTGCAATAAACGACAATTCAATATCTGGCGGTTTAATTGAATTAATAAACGGTCTTCCTGACAATGATAATTTGAAAATGCAAATTGAACAAGATGTGTTCAATTTGATCCGTAACAAGGACGATAACTCATTTGCTCCTTTCATCCACGCGAAGTTGTTTCCTGACAAATTCTATAATGAAAAGAACATTGACAGACTCTTTCATTTGCTTTTGTGTAATTCCTCTGAAAAAGTGAAATTGTCAATTATTCATTGTTTCAATGAAACTATTAATATTGATGTTATTAATCAATATAATCTTAGTAACAAGTTTGGCTCAGGATCTAATTCGAAGTTCGTTTTCCTTGTTTCGAATTTTTCAAGCCATAAAATTCAGACTGAAACGATCAAATTTTTGTGTAATTTATACAAAATTGATCATAAATTGAACTTTATTAGTCTGTTTAACAAATATTTAGAGTTCTTTTTACCTTTCACTGAATCAACAAAGGAAAAAGAATCTTTTGATAGCAGCAAGTATTTGCTTTCTCTCAAAAAGTTGTCATTTATTTCTGACTTTCTTCCGTTTATTTTTGATGCATATCCAAATATTTATGGCAAATATTTTTTGCCATTCTTTGACTTCACAATGGACTTCTTAAATTTGATTGTTAATGATAAAGGAGGCTATGTTAAACGTTCCAAACTTTTATCAATAACACCACCAAAAACTTTCTTTCAGAGTAAGTTTTACATGTCATCATTTTGCTCATTAATAAAGGCACTTGACGTTATTCTTACAAATAATGCAGACATTGTTCGTCCTTATTTTGCTGATGTTATTATTTCGTGCACAAATAACCTTAAAAGTGGCATCAGTGATCTTGAAACAATTCATATTTTAAATCTCTTAAATAAGACACTTGAGAAAATGAAACTTGAAGAAATAAGTCAGATTCTAAAAGACCAAAACATTGATAACTTATATAACATTGTATTCATGACTGGATCTCGATTCATATCACCTGAAATTAATCAGAATGTTTTCAGAATTCTCGGTTATTTAGGTGCTCGACCTTTGTTAGTAAAAGAAGAGCCAACATATAATAATTTTGATGATAAAGATCAATTTGATATTGACTTCAAAAGTCAAATTGTGCAATTTAACAAAAGAAGAACATGTGACAACATTTACTTCACAATTTGTTCAAATTCAATCTTCAGAATTTTTGAAGATAAAAATTTAAATCATTCTCATATTTTTGCCCTTGAAGCACTTATTAATATGCTAATTATATCTAAGTGTGATTTAATTGAGACTTACTGTAAGAAATGTCTTTTTTTCTTTAATTTACTTTTAGATAAAAGTGGAATTTATGATAAAAATAAATTCGTTCCATTGCTTGGATTGATGATAAAAGCAGCCAAAAATACAGTTGATAAAGTAGTTGAAGATAAGAGTTACTTTTCTCCTCTTTATGTTGATAAAGATGAATTGGAGAAAGAAAAGATCTTATCAGTATCAACTCAAGAATGCATTTTAGGTCTTGTTCAATTGTTAGAAAAATTGTGGAATTACGGATCATATCAAACAGTGAAGTTATTAGCTGAATCATTTAAGACTGGAATGATTCCATATTTAGGAATAATTATTCCACTAGTCCGAAGTATTCAAGATGAAGATACAACTGTAGATTTATTATACATATTATATGTTAATTGTTACAAGAACAATTTCAATGATGCAATTAATTCAAGCAATACAGAAGATTCTAATGAAATGTACAATTTTGATATCGTTGACATATTAATTCAAATGGTGAATGAAGGCAATTATAAAGCTATTCCAAAAATAGGTGCATTAATAGCATATATAAAGGATATAGCTAATTATGCACATTCAATTATTAATATGTGCACTTTTTGTCTTAATAGAACCAAGAATCCGTGTTTCGAATCATCTTTGAATTTGGATGATGTTGTTGACGTTTTGATCAATTTAAAACAAATGATTAAAATCAATTTAAACAAAGGTAAATATTTTGCTAAATTTTATTCGACAATACATAAATCTCTTGAAAGTTTTCCAGATCAGTTGGATAGATATGAATGTGCTAATGAACGACTTCCTATTCCCATTGTAACAAAATCTAAGATTGGTGAAAGAAGAAATCCAAGAGAAGTAAGAGATGAATATAAAAAATTATTTGATGACCATTTCACTGATGAAAAAAGACTCTTTCTTCAAATGTTTAATAAAGTTATTGAAGATGAAATAAGTCCATCATATATAAATCATTGGCTAAATTATCTTAAAAGCTTTTGTATTAAAAGATCATTGAATCATATTATACAAAAAGTTTTTCCTTTAGCAAAAGCCAATAAAAATTTTGCTGATTCGATTTTTAATTGTGCTTTTCATTCAATGATTTATGCTCTTAAAGAAATTAAAGATACAAAGCAACCAAAATATGAACAATATTGTGACATTTTCTCTCGTGCCATTTTAAAGATGCTTCCTAAATGTTCTTTTGATTCACATGCAATTTTAACTAATCTCATTGAATTCATGGATCGTTGCGGACTTCCTATCATCAATCCTAGTGATTTTAAGTGTCCAATGACATCTGTGTTTTCTAATAAACCATCAATATCTTTGCGTTATGCACTCATAAACTTTGAGAATGATATTAGAGATGCTCAAAATGATCTTCAACTTGCGTTCTTAAATGTTGGTTGGCTTGATAATTATCAACAATTTTCTCGGATATTTAATGTGCCAAACAACAATAAGTATCAACTTCCTATTTTCACAGGATCAAATGAAGATAGATCGCATGTTGAAAGGGCAAATTCATTCTTCATTGAGTACTTTAATGAAAATAAAATTGATTATGATACGTTCAATACAAATTTCACTAATGAAATTGACAAATGTCATAACAAAGTAATTTCTCATATTTTCAAAGCATCAGCTTTAATTCGAAAATGTTGGAACAATCAAAACGAGCCAGATTTAAGTGAACAAATATTGAATGAAATTAATCTTGGATTTGAAGCGCTTGGTATTGAAGATGGTCCTCGTTTTTCATTTGGTTCTTCTTCTGTTATTCAATCTATAATTTATGGACAACAATTGATTGAATTGAAAGAAATGTTTCTTTCAGATGGTAAAGAAAATAATTATGATTTCAGATTTAAAAATTCTCTTTCTTTAATTAGTTTTCTTCCTCCGATATTGATGCTGAGAATCATCACAAAAGGAAACGTGAAAGATTCTCTTCCTGAGAAAATCAAGCTTCTTTCACTCTGCAGGAAATCGAATAGATTGGATTTAATGAAGAATTATTTCGACTTCTTTAAATTCGATGAAAATCTTCCTGTTGAAATTGAGTATGAAATGATGCATTATAAAATTGCTAACAACTTAATTGAAAAAGAAGATGAATTTGATACTTTATTGAGTCACCTGAAAAAGGCACCAAATCATGATTCAGAAATTTTTAAGAAGATGATCCTGTTGACGAATTATAACAGAGCTTTGTATTACGCTTATTCATCAAAAAGTGACAATAAATGGGAAAAAGTCGTCGAAATATGTAAAAAATTAGAATATCCTAATGCAATCAACCTCTTGGGATCTGCAACTTTGAAACTGTTTGAAAAAGCAACTGACAACAGCGAAAGAGTTATGTTACTAAAAACCGCAATTCAAAACTTGGCCAAAGCAGCAATCATGGCCAGCCAGTCACGAATATCCAACCTCCTGCTTATCAACCATCTCCTATTCAAATACTATAATTACGACGACAAAACCACACAAAGAAGCAAAAACAATAATAAAAATATTAATAACAATAACAATGATAACGATAATAACAATAATAACAATAACAATAACAATGATAATAACAATAACAATGATAATAACAATAACAATGATAATAACAATAACAATGATAATAACAATAACAATGATAATAACAATAACAATGATAATAATACTGTTAATAATGATTCTATTTTGTATCCTAATGATGTTGATTTTCATGCCGATATAAATGAAATTAAAAGTATTTTGGCAGATGTTCCTTATCATTTCTATGTTGACATTGTTAGTCAGATTATCTCGTACATTCCGTCACTTAAGAAAGGCCCATTCAAGGACTACATGATTGAGTTTTTGTTCGATCTTTTTGTTAACTATCCAGAAGGAGTTATCTTTGACTACACTTACTCGATCTTCAGTGACAAACGTAAGTTATCAGACTCCAAAGAGATCATCAACTCGCCCATTGAAGAGATCAGGGACAAACTCAGCAACAAGAAAGGTCTCGATGTGTACTTCAAAGAAGGGATTGAGTTGACCAATCTTTTATACGTTGTCAACAACAACTTTTTCAGTGTAAGTATCAACTTTTTGACGAAAATCAGGGAATATCTATATGGAGAGATCATTGGTTCCCATGATTCTGACTCTGTTAATGAATTCTGTGAAACGTTACTTAAGAACTTTATTGAAAATCATGTTAATCCGTTTTCAGAGCTATGTAAAAGCATTCCAAGCAGGAAATTCAAACAACTTCCACATGAAAGAGAAGTCATTCTAGATTATTATCAAAATAGTGATCAAGGAAACTTTGTCAAAATGGAGGAAGACATTAGAAATCTAAAATCACAATTTCTTTTGTTGAAAGATTTTCAAAGAAAGCGCCAAATAATAGGTGAACAACTAAATAAAAAAGAAGATGAACACGAAGAATTCTTAAATAGTCAAGTTGGTAAGGAAGTAATTGATCGTGAAACAATGGAAAGATTTAATTTAGAATTAAACAAACTGAGAAAAGAAAATAGTAGCTTGTACAGTGAAGAAATTAAATGTAAAGAATTCATTCAAAAATTGTATGATGATATTCCTTTTTGTATTGAGCAATTAAAGCACCAGATGGATAAGCTAAATAAGCCATCACAGCTGTATATTTTAGCACCTGGATTGAAGCAAACGAGAGACTTGAAATTACCGGTTTTTGGTCAGAATCAATTCAATGAAAAAACTGTTTTAATTCATAAATTTGTTTCAAAATTCACTAATTTCATGTCACTTAAAAATCCAAAGAAAATAGCAATTCAAGGGAATGATGGTCATACTTATTCATTCATTCTGAAGAATTCAGAAGATCTTCGAAGTGATCAACGAATCATGATCTTCTTCAAATTCATGAATCAAGTCCTCAGAAACAAAATCAAAACATATTTGGTCGTCCCTTTGACATCTAGATTTGGAGTCATTCAATTTGTTAAGAACATGACTGAGCCTATTGAATTGATTAAATTTTATCGTAAAAAGGCAGAAGTTGTTGATAATAAAATAGCTGGGTTTTACCTCAATTGTGAAGTGAACTTTTTAATAAATAACGGACCAGTTTTGATTCAAAAAAGAACGAAGAAGAGCTTGCATGCTAAATTAACAAACATTCAGCATCTTGAAATATTCCAGGAAGTGTTGAAGAAGACATCAAAGAGAAGCACAGATTTACGTGAATCTTTTTGGTCTTTCAATTCAACAAGTGATTCATGGTTGAAGTTTGTTAAGAATTACACAATTTCATGTGCATTGACATCAATTGTTGGCTACATCATAGGAATTGGTGATCGTCATTTAAAAAACATAATGATTAGTAAAAAGGACGGTTATTTAATGCACATTGATTTTTGTGATACATTCGAAATCAATCAAATTCGAGTTAGAAATCCTGAACTTTTCCCTTTTCGTTTGACTAGAAATATGGTCGATGCTTTTGGCCCTTGTAAAAGTAATGGCACTTTTCGTATTTATTGCGAAGAAGTACTCGAAATTATTAGGAAAAATAGAGAACAAATTATGAGTATTTTGAACGTTTTTATTGCTTCGCCTGTCACCTCGAATTTCGATCAGACAAAGTTCCTCGTGTCAAGTGAGAGTGACATTTCTAACGTTCAAAAAGAAATGAAATTCAAAATGGAAAGAGTCGCTAAAAAAGTAAATGGAACTGATTACGCAATCATCCTTCCTAAGGACTATGAAATAATGGACCGTTTCCATGGATTGAGTAATGATGCTGAAGTTAATGAAATTAGTAACATTCAGCCTCTTTCAGTCCAAGAGCAAGTAAGTAGATTGATAGAAGAAGCTACAAATGTTTATAACTTGGCAAATGGATTTACAGGATGGGAACCTTGGAAGTAAAAATATATATTTCATATATTATTTTGTTAAATTTTTTTTAAATAATTAATTTATTCGAAGTAGTTTATAACAAAGGAGTATATACCTTATTTTATTATTACAAATAGTTTTGGCTAAACATTCTTCATTTTTAAATATAATTTATAAAACTAATTAAAATATTGATTTATTTTAAAATAATAACGAAAATTATTATTCACATCAAGAAAAATGTATATTATTATGGTTAATGTCTGTCGAAAAAAGTATAAATTTTCGATTTACCTTAAAATTAGAAGAAAAAATGGAACAACAAGGCAAAAAAGCATAATAATTATTTATAAAATGTTCAAATATGAAAGTTTAATATATATATTTTTTAAAATATATATGAATTGAATAGTCCATCACATATATTTCCTAAACGGCTGTATATATATAAAGAATACGTAAAAAGATGGTTTTTTTATAAACTATTGAAAAAATTTCATAAAAAATTTCATTAAAGAATTCATCTGTTATTTATTCTTTATATTTCATGAATTCAAAAGTAATAAATATTGTGACTATTTGCCAATAAAAATTTTTCACTTACGATAAAAGCTTTATTTTAATAATATTGGAAAAACTATATAAATACAAAAAAAAAAAAAACATATAAAGTATAATTTTTGTTTTTCTGTTTATTAATTATTTTAGATACGAAAAGATATAATTTTATCGAATTCAATCATGAGTATCGTTCTAAAAGATTATTACTGGGTTTTAATTAAAAAATTAATAATTTCTCTGTTTTTAATTTTATATGCTAATTGCAATGCTGTTTCAAAAAAATTTCATTATAATTACATTAATCATAATTTAAAAATATTATGAAATCAATGAATTTAGAATTTTATTAAAAATTATAATTTGAAATATGATTTCAAAATAAATATTAAATCTCATTTGAATAGAATTATTAAAATTGTATTTAAAGCAGTAAAAAAAAATTGAATTAAAATTGTTTATTTTAGATTTTATGAAAAAATGAATTATAAAATTATGTTAATAAAAATAATAAAATTATATATAAAAAATTAAATAAAAATCTTTCGTATACCATTGGTATTATCATCGGATTCATTAAAAAATAAATTTTTGAAATATAATTAATTAAAATTTTAAATATCATTAAGGATTTAATTATAATTTCATTTGAAAATAATGTTAAGAACTATATAAAAATAAAATTAGTAAAACTGAATGTAATATTGAATTTTGAATTATGTAAATAAAATAGTGGATAAATGATATTAGATCCAATTTCAATATCTTTCATTGAAAATAAAAGTCTAAAAATATTAAAATTATTTTTTTCAATTGCAATATGAATTGCTTCTTTATAAAATAATTAAACTTAAATTTCATTAAAATTAGAAATTTTAAACTGTATTTTTTAAAATGATATTTTCTAAATTCTGTGAAAATATCGATATAAAAATTATATTAATTTTTATATTTAAATTTTATTAATAAAGAATAATCAAATTTTGTAAAAAAACAAATGGAATTCCATGAAAAGCACAACAATAATTTTGTGAAATTGGTAATTTATTAAATGCTGTTAAACTTATTTTTAAAATGAAATAAAAACAAATAATTAAATTGTATTAGAATATTATCAGTAAAATACTACTATTTGAAAATTATAATTGAATCATATTCAAATACTTGAAATTGCAATTCCATTAAAAAAAATATGTTTTGAAATTGCATAAACAAAAAAAATATAACATAGTAAAAATTGATTAGAAATCCCATTAAATTTTATAATTTTGAAATTGTATTAAATAATATTTAATTATGAAACTCCATTCAAAATTTAATGAAATGGTATGATATAAATATTAAATAAAAATATAGTAAATAAAAAATAATTATAATATCATTAATAAAATGTATTTAAATTGAATTAAATTTTATATTTTGAATGCTAAAAATATTTTTTATTTTTGAATCTTATTAATACAATTTATAAAATATCATTAAATTTAAATATGAATATCATAAGCTTCGATAAAATTAAAATTTCATAAAATTCATTGTTTGGAATATAATCAAATAAAATTAAAATAAAATACTATTTATAAAAAATAAGTAAAAATTATTCTTTCATTGATATTAATTTCATATTTTGATAATAAAAATTGAACTATCTCAAAATTTTGTTTTTCAATTGCTATCGCCAATGCGGTTTTATTAAAAATAAAATTAAATATTATTTAAAAAGTATTATTATTAAATTGTACTAAAAGGATAAAAAAAGAAATCTTATAAAAATAAATTGAAATTTTATTAGTAAAATAAAACAAAAATTGCATAAAATATTTAAATATCTTTAAATTATATAAACTTTGAATGATTGTAATTGAATTAATGTTCAATAAAACTTTATGAATTGTGATTAAAAATGTAATAAAATATAAATGTTTTAACGCAAAACAAAAATTTAAATTATAACATTATAAAAAAACTAAATTAAATGTCATAAAATTTGGGTATTATAATTTCATAATCAGGATAAATTTTATTAAAAAATATTTGTAAAATTCTATTAAAAAATAGTAATAAACATAATAAAAAAATATCATAATTGAAACTGAATTATAATGTTTTTAATTAAGAATGTTATCAAAATATAAATAATTAAATATCATAAAAAATATTAATAATTTGTTTTAAATTAATATCAATTCCTTTTTTATCAAGTAAAACTTTTACAATTTTTGTATTTCTTTTTTCAACGGCAATATGTAATGGTGCTTCAATATTAAAATATTTATAAATAGAAATATTGTTTAATTAAAAAAGCAAATTTCATTTAAAACAATAATATTTTTGAATTCTATTCTAAAAATAATTTGTTAATAGAATAAAATATTTGATATAAATTGTATGAAAATATTTTATTTGTTAATATATATTTTGGCATAATTAATAATATTTTTGAAATGTTGGAATTTGTATATTGATATCTATTAAAAATTGCAAATTAAATATTATTTAAAATATTTATTTCAAACTTTATAAAAAATGTCAATATAAATTGAATAAAAAAAGTAGAATTTGAATTTTATTTATTGAAAAATATTTTGAAACACGATTAACGTTTGAATTTGAAATGATATGAAATTTCCAAAAAATGAATTTTATTTAACAGATATAAACAATAAATATGTCTAACATTAACATCAATACTTGAATTTTTTAAAAGATAATCAACAATATACCAACAACTATATTTGCATAAATAAATTAATAATTTTGATTCATCAATATCATTCATTAGATTTTCATTTATATTTAAAAAATTATGATATTGAAAAATCAATAATAAATGATTTTCTTTGATAATTTCTTCTTTTTCGACATGATTATCTAAAATATAATTCATTATATCATTGTGATGGCATTTAATTGATTCATTTATTACTAAATCTTCAAATATTAATTCAATATTTTCTTCTAAAATATGAATTAATTCTGAATTATTACTATGAATAACAAAAAACCATGAATAATGGTTACATTCAATTTTATTCAATCTTAAAAAACGAAATATTTGAATTGATCCAAAAAATATTGAATAATCAATTAATGTTATATTCAATTTTTCCATTAGATATGGATTTGTTTCAAAAATAGATGGTTGAACTATCATATCAAGTGGAATATTGGTTTTATTAAAATAAACAATGAATTCATCAATCAGATCATTTCGTATTAAATGATAAATATAGCCATCATTTTCACCTATTTTTCTTTTTTCATCAAAAGATATTAAATCCAAATTAATAAGTTCAGGATTTTCTTCTTCAATTTGGTTAATTAATTGTATGTCGCAGAATGATTTAAATTCTGGATAGAAATATTGAAGATAATTCATTCTGGCATATTTTCCTTTTTTAATTTTTGCAAAAATTTCTTCATCTGGAGTTAAAATATTTTCTTTGAAAAGATATAAAAGAATTCTTTTGTTTCTTTTGAATATATTGAATATGTAAAAATTGGTAAAATATTGTTTCATTTTTCCTTCATATGATTTCAGAATTTGTTCAATTTTGATTATAAAATATTGATTGCGGTGATGATTATATGATATTTTTGAGATCATTGTTAGAACATTGTTAAATAAAATTTCATTTTCGGAAATTTTTTGTTCATCAAAATATTTAATTAGATTTTGGAAATTAATTTCATCATTTGTTTCATCATCAAGAAAATTAAGTAGAGTTTGTTGAATATTTTTCATTTTTTCCAATGGTTCTTTGATCAATGTTAAAGTTTTCATGTAATCAAAAAAAAAAAAATATATAATGGGCAGAAATTTGCTAAAATTAAATGATTTTCAATAAGATGTTTCAATTTTATATTTCTTTTGAAAAAAACAATCAGATTTTATGAAAGAGAATTATAAGATGCGTGTAAACTTCTAATAGGCATTGCCAAAAAATGTGTGGATTCAAAAATATTTTTTTTTTAAATATGTTTGTAATATTCATTTTTTTCTTTAAGGTATAAATCCATTACGTTAAATAACTGCTAATTAAAATGATATGCAATATAAAGAACAATAATATATATATAACGTATGTATAAAAACAAGTGAGTCTCTCAATTATCTAGGTAGTGAAATTGAGAGAATAAATTATTCAAATATTTTTTACAAAAACTATTTTATCTTATTAAAAATAAGATATATTTCATTGATTTGAATATATTTATATTGTAAAATATAATAATTATTATTTTAAATGAAAAAAAAAAACATTTTTTAATTTCAATGATATTTGAAAGAGACTCACTTGGAAGTTATTATCTGAGGGTTTATTGAAATTCCTCTATCTTGCGGCCAAATATTATGTTCATTTGTTGGTGTGACAAAACTTTTTGGAGATTATAAGGGGAAATTTCAGTCACAAAAAAAGAAGTCTGGCAATTTGTTGGATGATCCAATGAAAAAAAATAAAGTTTGCATGGCCAACCATCTTAAATTTCAAACAACACATAGAAAATTTCTATGAGTTCATTCAAAAAAATGTATTGAAATAACTAGGAAATAATTTCAATACTTAGAGATATTTCAAAAGATTTTATTTCATTTTGATATAATTTTATTTTATTTTATTTTATTTTATTTTTTTTTTTTTTTTTTTTTTGAAAGCTTCTCAGAATCCACTTCCATCTTATTGAATACACTTCCTAGTTTTTTTATTGATGTTATATATATTTAAACGATGAAGTGTTAAATGTAAACTTCAGAATCATAGAAATTTTCTCAGAAATACAAAACTTTTTCCGTGAATATCATCATCTCAATTCTATACATTTCTATACTGATTTTCTTATCAATTTTTAACGTATTGGATTTGTATCTTAAAATATTTCATAAAGAAAAAGAAAAAAGTGTTTTTTTTTTTATTCAGTTAGGAAAAGAAAAATTCTTTTTTATGAGAAATCCAAAAAATTCAACTGCAGAAATATCAAAATAAAACAAAGAATTTGAATTCCATGAATGATCATTTGAAATAATTCTAATGTATCTGAAATAGTCATTTGGCATATATTTGCATTCAAAAACATGAGAAACATTTGGGTGATTCATTGCAGATTCATCTTTTCTAACATCAACAGTGAACCAATGATTGAGATTATTTGAGCACTCGACAATCCATGATCTTGGGTAATTTCCGGTATCATCAGAAGGTGTGTGAAGTGAATAATTGAATAATTTCACTTTTTTATTAATGAAATCAAAAGTCACAAAAGGCCAAAAACTGTTGTCAGGCTTCCACATTGATTTACTACTCAAATCATCAAAATCAACCAAATTTGATGGTAAATATGAATATGAATTATGACCTGATGATGTAATATTAATTATTTCTTTTTTCACAATATTTCCGCCTGCTTTTTTAGTTAAATATTTGATGATTCCATTCAAATTCTGGTTCTTTTTATAGAGAATTTTTTTGATTTTCCATTCTTTGAGTTTTCTTGATGTTTGATTATTTTCTGAATTGTTTGTTCTTTGAATAATTGATTGCCAAATTTCAGGTGTGATGTCATTGAAATCAAAAGTAGTGAAAAAGTTCATTATTTCTTTTCGACTAACTTTTGAATAATAAACATTTTCAAATAAGTTTTTTCGGGTATTGTTTTCATTGTAAAGATCTATTATGAATTGTAATAATGAATCTTCATCTTTTATTTTTAAATTATCATTTTGAATTATCATTTCAATAATATCATCATCTAATTTTTTTAATTCATCTTTGTTTATCTCATAAAAATGATTTGCTACAAAATCAATTTCTTCTGTTAAGTAATTTAATTGATATACTAATTTTTTTTGTTTGATTCGTTGAATGACATTTTTAACAGTAATGGATTCGTTGTATTGAATTTGAATTTTATCACATTCTTCATAATTTCCAAGATATGAGAACAAATATTTAAAATATAATTGTAATTTAATATCAACTGTTCGAGGCTCAAATGTTAATAATGAGAGAAAATCTGAGAAATTGCAGTCAGGAAATAGATTATGAGTGTCAATGTTAATTGATTTTTGATTATGGTTTGAAAAATGGAAATCTCGAATTATTGGAGATAAAATATCTGCTTCAACCCTACTGGTGTAATATTTACAATCATCAACAATGAATGTGAAATCTTTTGGATAAGCATCAAAAGGTATCTTTTGTATGACGTTCTTACTTAAAGAAATTTCTGTATCTTTTGCCAACGAAAAAGTATTTATAAAGAAGCATGCTAGTAAAAGCATATTTCACTTTTGGTTTTAAAATGGGAACAATTCAAAATTGAACTGAAAATAGTCAAATAAAATTTACAAAAAGTATTCAAAATATTTGCATATTTCTTTTTAAATTTATAGGAGAAGACGCTAGTTATTATTGTTCAAATAACATCTATTTGATTTTGTCTTTTGCTATTTTTGCATTTGTTGTATTTTTTTTTTCAAATATTTGTTAAAGGTTAAAATAATCTATTTGTTTTTGAAAATCAATTTTCAAAAAAAAAAAAAAAAAAAAATATAAAGATAAGTCCTCATAAATTAAGAATTCTTACTTGTTTAGATGTAATTCATAAGTGAATTCATAAATTTTAATTATTTATTAATTCACAAATGAAAAATTTATCATTTATTTATAAATTGGGAGTTCCAGTTGTTAGTTAAATATGAAAGAAAGCATAAAAAGGATCGATACAAGATAATTGATAAAATTATGTTGTTATCTCCTCTCAAATTTTAATTTTTTTTGGACATTTATATAATCAAAAATTAATAAGTTTAAACGTTCTTATAGAATAAATTAAAAGGTAATTCAATCCATTCAAATATTTGAAATAAATTTTATTACAATAAATTTTTACATCATAAAATTTACAAAATGGAAGCTCTTATTCGCAAAGCAGTAAATGCTCTTATTCGACCACCACGAATGCATTATGATCAAGCAGCTATTCCTTTATGTCTTAAAGGAGATGATTCAGACAATTATTTACGACTTCCACTTGGATTTGTTAATCAACGAAATATTCAAATCGCTGGTTCTTTATATTTGAATTCAAGGATGGATCCAAACGGTGGCGGTCCATGTGTTATATATTTACATGGAAATGCATCATCACAATTAGAAGGACAATTTCTAGTTCCAAATCTATGTAAATATGGAATATATGTTTATTGTTTTGATTTTGCTGGTTGTGGCTGTAGTGGTGGCAAATATGTCTCATTAGGCTATTTTGAAAAATACGATACAGAATTCATACTTGACCAATTACACACACAATTCAATTTAGGCCCATTTGTTCTATGGGGAAGATCAATGGGAGCAGCAACTACACTTCTTGTTGATTATCCTCTTTTAGCTGGTCGTATTTCAGATTCTTCATTCACATCGATTCCTGATTTATGTTCATCAATTGCGAATTCAATGCATCTTTCGCCAATAATCATTCCTCTTGCAATTTTAGTTCTAAAAAAGAGAGTTATTCATAAAGCCAAGTTCAACATAGATGTAGTTTCACCAATTAATCATATTGAAAAGAGAGACATTCCTGCTGTTTTTGGTCATGGTGAAAACGATCAGTTTATTCCATTAAAACAATGCAGAGAGCTTTATCAGCATTATCCAAGTAAGAACAAAGATATTGTTGTATTAAGTGGTGGTCATAATAGCAAAAGAACAGAAAATTGGATTCGTACATGTGTTGAATTCATTTTAAAGGTATTTGATATTAATGTTAAAAATCCAAAAATTTCAAAATGTAGAAAATTGCAAGAAAGTGTTTTTCATTTCTCATCGTTCAATTCGATGATGGATCATAAAGAATCCCCAAATAAAAAAGAAGGTAAAGGTAGAAAGATTAGAAAAAGAAGAACTCATGAACGAGATTCTTATTATCATTCAAAAAATCATTGGAGGCATCATAAATCTTACAAGTTTAGAAGACATTCAGCATTTCCAAAGTCTCTATCAAGCAAAGATGGCTACAAAAAGCAAGAGAAAGACTTAGATGATGGAGAGCATCATGAGCATAGACATAGAAAACACGATAGAAATGGAGAAGAACATCATGATCATGTTCATGAACATAGGAATAATGAAACAGAAAATGAACATAGAAATCATTTAAATGAACCAAAAGATGAAAATGAAATGCATGAACACAGACATCATGAACATAGAAATAATGAAATTCAAAGAGAGGAGAATGATATAAATGAAGAAAAGCATTACCATAAAGGACACATTCATCAAGGTGAGCAAAAACATTCTCATAAAGAGCACCAGCATAAAAAAAGAGAAGATGAAGACGATATAGATTCAAAAATTAAAAATAATGAAGAAAATGAACAAAAAAACTTAATAAACGATAATAATGAGACATTGAATGATAATGATGTAAACCATGAACACAAAAAGAGAGCAAATGAAAGTAAGCACATAAACAGTGAAGAAAGACATGAGCATAAAAATAATGTAAATGAAGACAAAATTATTTCAAATGAAAAAGAAATAGACAATAATGAACCAAATGACCAAGAAATGGTAAAGAAGAAAGAGAAGCATGAGCATCATGCACACCAGCATGATCACGATCATGAGCATAATCATAAAGAGAACTGTCATGGAAATAATGAAAATATTTGATATGATTAGAAGAACTTATTGTTTGTTTTCATTTTATATAAATATAGAATATTGTACATTTTATTTCATCAATATAAAATTAGATGTGTATTTGATAAAACATTTCAATTATACTGAAATATAAAAGTATAATTTTTCTTAACCTGGTTTATATCTCTTTTTGAAGTAAACTTTTCATTTAAAGTAAATATCATTTTCACATTTGATAGTATAATAAATAAAATAAAATAAAAAAATTAATATTTTATTAAAATTAGGCTAATATTTATTTTTTTTGGCTGATAAGAAATAATTCAGTAATTAATTTTCCTCTTCCTCTTCTTCAAAAAATAGATCATCATTGTTTGGGTTCGGTTTGTCTAAATCTCCTTCTTGATAATATTCTACTTCATCAATGAAAGAAGCTGGAGCCAACGTCAAAAACTTATTAAGTTCGGATGTATCAGCATTTTCGCCAAAAATACTTTTGATATAAAAGTTATCATCATTGTATGTATTGAGGTGAACATTTTGAATATTATCATTTGCGAATTGATCGTCATTTGTGAATTTTTGAATATCATCAAGTTCTTTATTATTTTCATCAACTCTGAGATTGAATAATAAAACTTTCTTATTACCATTTGTTTGTATTTGAATTGTTCGATAGAGATCGATATAGTCTCTTTGCGTGTATCCAAGGAAGTCTCTTTCATCAAAGTTGTAATCAACAATAAATAATGAAATGCTGCATGTATTAATACCAATATTATCTTCATCATTAGCAAGTGGTTTAAAGCATTTTGCTTCAAATATAGAAGCTATATGATTTGAAATGCGGGAGAAAGTTATGTCAGAAGGATCCTCATTATAAATAATTTGGGTGAGAATTTCGTCTAATGAAAAATGAGTCAGAAGCATATTTGGAAGCAGATTGAAAACTCTAAGTTCAGGGATACTTGAAGATTTAAGGACGATTTGATCAATTTTTTTAATAATCCTGTTGTAATTCTCGAAATATATTTGAAGAATGAACTTGATTTGTTCGTAAGATGATTTATTTATAACATTTGAAAAATTAGATTTAAGATCTAGAACTTTTTTAAGAGTGTCCAATTCATTTTGTATTTGATCGAAAACCTTCTTTCCGTTATAAGAAATATTAAAGCAGTTCAAATTAAATAAAAGTTGTCTGTTGCCATTCCTGAATAATGATGTGCAATGTAGGATAATTGGTATTAATGTTGGATTGTATGAAAATATATGTCGAAGATGAAGAAGTGAATTAATAATTTGTGGAACTGGATGGAAATCAATGAAAAAAGAAGACTCTGTGATTAATAGACTTATAAGTGGATATTTGGTTGGATTTAAAAAAATTGAATGGAACCAAATGATTTGTGAAACAATTGGCTTCTTTATTTCAACATTATAATAATATGGATCAGAATAAACTTTGAAAATACTTCGAAAATTAATGTTTTTCATGACTGAATCACTATGAGTTACGAAATCATTGAATGGGAATATATTATCATCTTTAATTTGACTTTTAATGTCATTTATGAAATTATCAGCAAAATTGATATTGCCAAAAAACGGATCAATGACATATGCTAGATCTTTCTTGTTTTCTTCTGATTGATTTTTTAAGTACCTTCGAAGTGCAATGATTGAAAGAGGCTCTCCCTTTTCATATCCAGATAATAGCCATTTTCTGAATTTTGGTTTAACTACTGAACTTTGGCTGCAAATAGATTGAATTTCATCAATTAAACAATTGCATGTTAATTCGTCTTTGAAATTCCATTCAAAATCACTGTATTCATCATCCCAACAATTAGCAAAATTAATAAATTTAAGAAGAGTGAAATCATTTGAGTCTTTGATCAGTTTGTCAGATTTAGCAAAATAATTTGCTTTAGTAATTACTTTATCTTTGCTTAATTCTGCTTTAATGCCATCTGCTTTGTCTGTGTTCCATTTGTTTAATGCATATAAGCAATACATTGAATCAACGAGATCATTACTTAATTCTTCATTAAAGTATCTGAGTCTACTTTCATCTTTCAGTGATCTTTTATCTTTGTTGAAATCTTTAAATAATTGTAATGATTTATCTTCATTAAAATCAATACTACTAGTCATATGTTTGATGATCTTAGTGATAAAATTTTCATCCATAATTATGGGTGATTTAAATATATCAAATATTAGTTTATTTCGAAAACCAACGATCGCTTCATAAATAGTAGTGTCATTGATAGTTTTTACATCAACCATGAAATATTTTTCTTTCTCTCCTTTGTCAAATAAAGAGCAAATAAAGAATTTAGTCCAATAGTTAACTTGAGTGAGTTTGCTAACATGTAAACCTGCAAAACTTCTGAACCTAAAGGCATCAACATATGATTGGAAAGAAACAACTTTTGATTTTAAATCAAAGATTCCATTATTATGATGAATAAAATTAGTTATACGTTTATCAGTATTTTGATAAGCTTCATTAAATATGTTTTTTAATTGGTCAGTATGTGAAGTACTATCAATAATAAATATAATTCTATCTGAAATGCATTTCAGTGTCTTTATTTCTTCATTAAAAGTGAGTTGGTTTTCATAGAGAAATTGAATATATTCTAAAAACAGGAAGTAAAAAACGTCTCCTTTGAATGATTTTGTTTTCAAGAAGCTTAAATAAGGATAAGTCAAATATTTGCATTGTTCAAGATAAGGAACAAGCTTTGAATTGTTTTGCATTTCTTTTGTTGTTGGAGAGCCGAAAGCAAATAGAATAAATGGAGCAAGTTTATTGCTAAATCTATCATAAACTGTAGAAATGATTAACGATTTATTTGATGAGATTATACTATTGTTTTTTTCAGGAATATAAAAACTTGGTATACTTGATTGAATAAATTTAAAAAAGTTATAAGTTATTTTTGAAAAATCGGAGTCCTTATAATTATCATAAAAATTGAGTTCATCTTGGCCAGTTTTTTCTTTGACATCCTTTTCTGTGAATCTTAATATAATTTCGAATATATTTCTAAATAATTTTTCACATCTACCATAATCTTGACCTTCTATTGGTATATCTTCTTTCATAACATTTAATGCTTTAATCATTGCTTCAGTTTCAGAATTTGACATATGAGTTCCTAATTCAGGATGCTTTGATATATCTTCCATTGATAATATTGGCCATCTGAAAGTTGATAAATTTGTAAAGCATTTAGTATCACAACCATAATATACAATAAAGAAATGATAGGTGATTCCTTTTTTTTTATTCATTTGGTCAAAGAAAGTCTTTAGATGAATAAAGTGAAGTTCGTCAAATTTTGAACATCTGATTATAATAAGAATTTCTTTTATAGGTTCTTTTATATCAATCAAATTTTGAAGTTCTTCGAAGTTTTGGATATTGGAGTCATTTTTGATGATTAATTTGTATGTAATATCTTCGAATTTTGTTGGATAATAAAGATCTTCTAAAATCTTGGATTTTGTTAAAATAACAGCTTTTATCCCATCATTCCATCTCTCTTGAATTAAATTGTTTAAAAATATATCATTCTCAGATAATTCCTTGGGATTCATTCCAAAGTTTGCTTTTTTATATTTATCATCATCAAATAAACTCTGAATATCTGAGTGAAGATATTCCTCTCCCAATGCGTTATACTGCACATGATTGTTTAATAATTTTTGAATATCATCAATTATGGGTTTTGTATCTATAGGAACAGATGGAGTTTCTTTCTTTGTTCCTTTTTTCTTTGTTGACCCTTTTTTGTCATCATTTCCTTTATTTTTAATGTATTTTATATAATATGGAGCAATTGTTTCCCAATCTAAATAAACTGCTTCTGTTCGATCAAGAAATGCATATGAAAATGGATTATCTTGTGTGTCATTATTTTGAATATCCGATATGTTAGCTATCATTATAATATAAAAATCCAGATTAGTTAATTTGAATTTGGATGAGAATCCAGAACCAAGTGTTACTTCACGTTCTTCTATGTTTTCCATTGAATGGGGAACGTTCAAAAGATCTAAGCAAGAGTCAAAGCAAGGATTGTTTCCAATAAAAATAATATTATCTTTATCTTTGCTTTTAATGCATTCAGTAATTTTTTCAAGTGCAAATTGAGATATTTGGTCTGGTCTTTCTTTAAAGTTTTCAGCAAAAAGATAGTACTTAAATTGCTCAAGAGAATTTCTTGAAAATGATACTTCATTATTATATTGCTTATTGAGAAAACCAATGAAACCTTCATCAAACAATGATAAGTATTCAATTGCTTCGTAATTTTTGGTAAAAAGACAGAGTGACTTTTTAGATTTTGTTCTATTACTCCCTATTCTTTCTAAGAAACAAAGCATATTATCAATATGAGGTCCTCTATAGATATCAACTATATTTTTGGGACATTCCTTCATAAGATCTTTATAATTGCCAGGGCGTTTTTTATCTCCAAGACGTTTTGAGTTGTACAATTCTCTTAAAATTTGGCAAACATTATGTACATCTAAATTATCATCATTTACTTTATCTATTAAGAATCTTATGTTATATACAGATCGTAAAGCAATAGTCTCTGGCATTCCAAATTCTCCTTCCTTTTTTCCAGGCCAAAGGTTTTGAAACACTTTTGTTATATCATCCAAATTGAGTTCATCTATTGTATTAATGAATGATGAAACATCAGGAATATTTATATTTGTTGTATTATCTTTTTTATAATATTCAAAAACTTTAAGTATTTCACCAATGTCAGGAAGATCTGTGTAAACTAAAACGCCACGATTCATGTTTGCAAAGTCCATTGTATAGTTGGAGACACCGATTGTTGGAACTATTTTGCTATAGCCCGTTTCATTTAAAATTAAGCCATGATCAAGAATCCCATGAAGGAACTTTAAAGGACGAGATGGATTAATATTTGCATTTCCCATTTCATCAATAAAAACGACATACAAATTATTTGATTTGCCATTTTTTTCATTTTCAATTTCTTTGTATATTGCATCATAATATTGTGATTTGATTCCATCTGGAGATGATGTCCTAGAAGACATATAGGTGCTTAAGTACATTTTATCTTTATAATGGTCTTTAAGTAATTCAACAGCATATGATTTAGATGTTCCAGGCATACCAATTACAAAGCAAGGAAGTTTGCATTGAATGCAAATATCCATGATGAATAAATGAATGAAAGTTGATCTAAACTTCCAGATATTTTTCTTTTTGAGAAAATCAAATGTGTATTGATAAACAAATTTCATAAACATTTTCTTGGTTTCATTAACTTTATTACCACTTAGTATGGAAATCAATTGATCACGAATGTCAAGGAAGAACACGTCATCTTTTTTATTATTTTCATTATTTTTATATTGGCGATTGTGATATTTATCTTTTCCGAAATATTTTTCAAATACCTTTTTAAATGATTCGGAACAATTTTTATCTTTTTTATTTAAATCTTCTTCTAATACAATTTGATGGTTTGGAAGCCTTAATACAAATGATATTATAGCAGTTATTAACGAAATATGAATGGGCTCTATTCTTAATTTTGTAAAAGCTTGTTCTTCTTTAAAATAATATTCAAACAAGAAGTTGTATATTTTCATTGATCTTCCAATATCTCGATATGAAATAACTGCTCTTTCTTTCATCAGTTCACGAATGAATTTAATGCAATCGTCAATTCTATTCTTAAGATCATTTAAAACAATATCACGGTTTTTTGTGGGATATTTTGCCATTGAATCGATAATTGAATAAACGCAATTTCGCTCTTCATCTGGATAGAGAATTTGGCTCTCGGACTCATCTTCATAACAAAGTGGATTAAAATCGAATACTATGTCATCAGTTGCTTTTTGAGGGCGGTGAACATGATACATCATTTCTGACATGTTTTGACATGTTTTATCATTATTTATGCTTTCAATTAGGTTCAATTCTCTTTCTTCATTTCTAATTAATTGTGGAAGTCCAACTTTAGTTAAATGATAAGAAATTTGATTCTTTTCTTTCCATGGATTCAATGCGCCTATAAATACAAATTTACAGTGAAATGATGTGAGACTTTCATTCAAAAGTAAATGCTCAATATATGATGAAGCAGGAGAAGTATTCAATTCATCAAAGAAAATAATGTGTTTCTTTGAATTTTTTGGAGCTTCTTTGAGATGATTTATGACATCTTCTATAACAACGCCGCCGTGACAATTTAATATTTTGCCAACTTCAACGTTTAATGAGTAATTTTGTTTGTTATATGGAAGTTTAAAGTATTCAAATAATAGCATTAATGCTGACGTTTTTCCACAGCCTGTATCACCTGATAATATAATTGGTTGTGATAAGAAAATACGATTTAAAATGATTGAAGATCTAAATAGTATAGGCACTGTCACTTGAGTACGTGCAATATAGGATCCTGGGTTTTCTTTCTTGAAAAGTTCAACATTTTTTTTATAACAATTATTTGAACTGAATATATTTCTTAAAATATCTTGAGGTTTTACGGTATTATTATTTATGTTTTTATCAGAATAAGAAAATGTTATTGTAAAATCATTAAAGTTTGTATTATTGAATTTGCCTTTAAATGCTTTGAAAAATTCATCTTGGCTTTTTGTTGTATAAAAATGAATTTTTTTTTCAAAACATGAAGTATGTGCATTGAATAGATTATCAACAGTTAGAAAAGATATTCCTTTGCCTGTTTTATCTTTAAACTTTTCTTCATCAGTGGCATAAGACTTCTTTCTTGGTAAGCAGTCATATGCATAAAAGGCTGTTACTGTAAGAGCGTAAAAAAAGGGAACAAATTGTTTGATATTGATTTCATTTTGTTCTCCTGGTAATGAATTGATGTATAATTTGGTGTATTTATGTAAATATTTTTCAATGAAGCCAAGTTTTCGGAAATTCATTACCAAAACTTTGTCTTTTGCAGGATTGAAAAACTTACTGAAAATCTCACGTATGTATTTATCTAAATTTACATCGCTTGATTTTTTATTAGTTAACTGATCTAAAACGCACTCAATTCCAGATATATAATATTGATTTTTATCTTTATTGCCAATGAAAATTCTCGAATTTTTATGATTTTCGAGTTTTGTATCTTCGATATCAATTTTTTTCTTTGAAACTGGAATTGGAAAATCACTTAAATCTCGAAGCGGATACTTATTAGTTGACTTGTTATTCTTTTGTAATTGAGGAATCTCAAAAAATATAATTGTTTTGTCAAATTGGATTGAAACTGGCTCTTTGTTTGCAGGTAAGAAGAATCCGTAGAAGTGTAGTTGATATAAATAAGACCAAAACTTTATTCCTTTTTTCATGATTTCATCACTGAATTGAAAATGAATAATGTTTTTAACGTCATTGCCATTGCTTTTAAATGATTCAATAGGAATAGGTTGGTTAGAATCGACAATAAAGTGGTGATGTACTCGATATTTGCTTTTGTCTTTCTTTATAATCTCTTCAATCTGAGAATTGATCAGCATGGTTTTACCTTCTCCTGCTTTTAATGACTGTATGATTCGAATATCGAAAGCTAATTGTTTTTTCTTGAATGCATATTCTCTCAGAATGTTGGCATTTACTTTCATGACAATCTCGCCTAATGTGAAAACTGTCTTTTCATCTTTTATATCTTCCGGAAGTTTTCCATATTCATCAAAAACGTTAGAAGTAGTAATTACAACGTATTTTTGAAGATTCATATTTGGAATTGGCGTCAATCTTGAGACAATTTTATCTTTAAGAATGTTCATGTTATGTGACGATAAGAGCTCGGGATGGATTATGAAGCTGTATTGTGTTTGCATTTGGTATATATTGTCCTCCAAATCATTAAAATAGGATTCAATATTGGAATCTTCGAAGCAGAAAAAATTATCAAAAAAATAAGGAACACGAACTGGATTGTTATACAATAAAGTTGAAATAATCGATAGAACATGAAACGTCTCAACTGGCTTCTTAACTTTTATGACAAGAAACGTTTTCTTGCTAAAATAAAGTTGAAGATCTTGTTGAAGTAATTCAAATTTATTATCAAATTCATTGTGGCTCATATTAGTTACGTTATTTTTGGGATATTTGACTTCTTGGGCTATATACTTGTAAATGTACGAAAACATTTGAATTGATGACTTTACTGGATCAATAATATATTCTTTTTTTTGGGCTTCTTCAATTGCATTTTCAACAAGATTATCGTGAAAAGGAAACATATGTCTAACTATTTCTCTAATTTTTTTATTTTCTTTTTTTTGAATCAGAGATCCAAAATATAATAGATTATCAGTTGTTAAGAACGGTGGTTTATTGAATTCAGCTTCTTTACAAATATTAGATATGTGTTGGTGTAAATTTTCTACGTCTTTTAAAATGTTTCTGTCTTTTCCTATTAAATCAAAAAATTTATGACCTTCATAAACAAATTTTTTTCCATATTTATAAAGTTTTTGTAATTCTTTTTGGAATTTTTTTGCCTCTTCATAACAATTTTTATAATTGTCATAAATGTTATTATCTTTTTCAGGTAAAAGATCAATTGCAGAAGATAGGGAAGCAAGTTCATCAAAAGTTATCATTCTTTTATATGTTGTAGTTGATTGAGCAAAAGAAGAAGTATTATCCGAAAACTCGAAGAAAACTGAAATATCATCATTGGTAATTTTGACTATTCCATCTTTTTTTATTTGCATTAATCTAATCAAAATTGAATTGGAATCATCTGACTTAGATTTGGTTTCTTGGGACATTTAATAATACAAGAAAAAGATAAAATATAATGGTTTTATTTTCCAATCAATATCTATAATGATAATATCTTATTAAATAAAAACACAAATAGTATTTTTTTGATTTTTTAGATATTAATTATATTTTAAAAGTTAATTTAATAATTAGATTAACTTAATATTGATTTTCAATTGAGATATTTCTATAATATAATCTTAACGGACGTAAAAAAATTCGAAAATTTTCATAAAAAATAACGGAATTTTGTCGAAAAAAAAATAGAGAAAATTTTATGAAATTTCCATAGAAGAAGGGAAAAACAATAAAGAAGATTAGTTCTTTTAAAAATATGAAGTAATGTATAAATATAATCTTATTTTAAAAGCTTTAAGATAACCTCATGATTCCTTTAAATAATTTGCACTCTTATACTTTGATGATTAAAGTTGAAAAGTGATAAATATTGATTCACACAACAATTTTTCTGGCGCAGATCAAAGAAATATTATGAGAGAATCAACCATACTTCATGATCTACACATCCATCAATTGTCAAGTTTTTTGGAGTTAATTTTCAATTATTTACTCAATTTAGCACACGCCACTTTTCAGCATTTGAACGTTCCGTGAAAATTTTTGGTCAGGGTCATAATTGATTGAATCTGGGTTACTTAGGCCGATATATTTTTTCAATTCACGAAGGATACGTTTCAAACGTGAATTAGGAGGCAAAGAGTATTTTTTTGCCGAAATGACGTTTCTTGGAGTTGCGAGACGGTTAGATAAAGATGATTGAAAAAGTTCTTTGTTTTGTATTTTTGTGTCAAATTCATAATTTTGCCAATACTTTTTCAATTAGGCTTTTCGATATTTGGCTCGATTTAAGATTAAAAGGAGTGAGAGAATAATCACATGAAACAAGAGGTTTGAATGATTTCTTTCTTTCATTGATGTTAATGAATGCACTGCTCTCGATAAGTTTGAGGCCTTCTTCAGCACTCTTAGGCTGGATTGATATTCCACCAGTTGCATGAGAAACACAACAGAGCAAGCCAAAAGCTCTTTTTTGGCATTGTTCAATATGATTCTATCAACAACAATTTTATTGTCAATAAAAGTGCAATTCTTTCTTCAGAAATTTCATTACAATTGTCTGTAATAATGAGTATTCTGGATCTTCCTCTATTGAAAATTTCTTTTCCACTTTTATCGTTTCTGAATTTGATGATTTCATTACAACTCAACTTTATTGAATTCCTTAATTCGACACCTGATTCGGGAGAAAAATTGTCAAATCCTTTGGTTTCAATATCACCTACAAAAAATGAAAATGGACACTTAACAGTCGCTTCATTGTTGAATGAAACCAGTCCTTGAACAGAATGAATTTTGTATCCGTAAATTTTGCTTAAAATAGTTGATAAATATTGATAAGATTAAGTAATTCGTTGTTCAGATCTTTCAAAACTATTCATCATTGTTTTTGACTGGCACAAATTGAACATAATTATCTGACTTATTTCATTTGATATGTCATAATCAAACGTTTCAATTTGTTGAGATTTTACGAATGAATCAATTTCTACAATTTCAGTCATTCCATTCATTGGATTCAAAACACAAACTTTTTTTTGATTCTCATTGTTTTTCAATAAAGATTGCGTCAAAAAAAGATACTCGTGATTTTTTCCTTTCACAATTGAGCAGAATGTAGCTGTTCGTAATAAAAAAGGATGAACTGGCTTGAAGACACCTTTTTTAAACAAGTCATCAAATGAAGGAATTTTAAAATCAACATTTTCATATTTTTCCTCCAAATTTTCTCTCCAAAAATAAAAGGAAGGACCAAGAATGAAATCAGAAAAGACTTCGTTTTCTTTAGATTCATTATCGGCATCAATTTCAACCATTGGCAATCTTTCAGGAGGATCTCTTATTGTAGAGATAAAGTAGTTACAGAGTTGAAATGTGTGCTCAAAGACTTGGTTATCAGGACAAGAAGATTGAAGACAACATTTAAAAAGAGTAGAAAGTGAAGAGCAAAAGGTGACAACATCAATTCCTCTGATGCAATTGTTCCCAATGATTTTATCCAGTGAAGTGATGAATGGTGGAAAGTTTGTTACAGATGCAAATACTCGCAAAAGTAGATCACTCTGAATGCCACCATAGCTCAGATAGCAAAAATATTGAATACTTAATATTAAGTTAATCTAATTATTAAATTAACTTTTAAATTTTCTCTCCAAAAAATAAAATATTATTCGAAGACGGATGAGTTAATCTAATTATTTTTTGGAGTTCTGTTGAGTCATAGAGAGGCGAAAGTAGTAATTTTTGGCTCTCTGAAGAAATATTGCATAATTCATGAATATGAGAATTGAGAATATTAGTTGATATATGACGCATCAAAATGACAAAAATTTTTTTATTTTTGGCTGAAAAACCAAAGTAAACAGGTTCTAATGTTCCTGATATAAATGGAAACTCGCCTGGAAAATAATAAAGAAACATGGAATATGTGATCGAAAGATTTTCAGAAACAATTCTATCTAACACTTTAGAGCACTCGTCATAATTGAAAAAATTGAGAGCCAAAACGTATTGTTATATTGAAAAATTTATTATTATTAAATTATAAAAACACAACAAATGAAATCAATTTACGATATATAATTTATTATAAACACAATGAATGCAAAAAAATTTAAATTTTATGATGATTAATGCATGGTTATCAAATAATAATAATGTTGGTGAAAAAGATGGGAATTGGGAAAGGGAAATTTTCGGGAAATACATTTTAAAAATCCTGTTTCTCATCTATGGTTGATGAAGGGTTTTTTTTATAGAAAATAAATATTGATTTTAGACCTAATAAAAAATGTTGTTAAAGCAGTTTCATCACAACTGTCTGCAATAATTAGCATTCTAGATCAGCAAGTGTTTGAATGTTTCTTATCTCTTTTCCTGTAAATAATTGAACTGTTAGATATTAAATTCTCATGTTTATAGTTGATAATCTTTTTTAGCAACATATTCATTCATATCCGCGAATAAAAAAAAAATAAATAAATAAAAATAATTAGTTTTAATTAAAACTAATTAATTAATTAATTAAAATGGACAAAAATTGTCCTTAAATAAAACGTTCTCTAAAGTGACTTTAGAGAACAAAGGCATCACTTTGCATTTCAATATCTTTTTCTTCTTGGTCACTCGGACTCTTTTTAATAATGAAAATAATAGAAAATGATACCAATAATACTGCCACAGTTGTTACTGTGACAATCTTCCAAGTCTTCGAAATTGACTCTTTCCTGATGTCATGTGAAGACTTTTCATCAGTGAAAACTTGACTCTTCATGTCTTCTGACAGGAGACTGGCTGAAATAAAATTCATTTTTTCATTTTCAGAAAACTTGCAATTCTTAATCATAAGCTTGGGTGAGTCTTTATTGATCTCCTTTCCATTGATATGATGAGATCCAGGATTCAAATCACCCGAGAAAGCGCAGTCATTCAATTGAAGTTTTGATCCGTGATCACCACGTAAGTAATACAAGCTGTTTTTGGTTCCTTTTGCAGTCTTAAAGTCGCATTCAGACACTTCAAGAAGAGATAATTTGTCTTTGTTATTATTTTCAAAATGATTGACAACTTTGACGACTGTGTCACCAATGTTGTCAGTGAATTTATTGGACTTTAGTCTTCCTTTTCGTGCCGAAAGATAGACTGCACTTCCACCAAATTTCTTACCTTCACCTTCAGTGCCATCTGCAACATTCCTGTTGAATATGCAACCCATGATTATGACTTTATCTGTATACGAAGTGGAATGAATGTAGACAGCACCACCATAATTAGCCTTGCATTCGGTGAAAGTTAGGTTGATAAGATTGATTGGATTCTTTAATTCGTAAGTGTTGTCAACGAAGATTCCACCACCACCGCCATTTGTTGTTGAACATTTAGTGAAAACTACGTTTTGGCATTCGAGAGTAGTGTTGACAAGATGAATAGCACCACCATTGTCATTGTATTCGATGTTTGTAAAGTTTGACACGTTAATGTGAACTTGAATTAAAGATGAGTCATTAACAACCAATTCAAAACGATCATCAGTTGTGTTTTCAGGATTGACAATAATGATGTCTGGAAGTGCTTCTGATTGTGTTGGTGATTCAGTGGCTGATTGTGTTGGTGATTGTGTAGCTGTTGGTGTTGCATATGGAGTTTGTGATATGGTGGCTGGAGCTGGTTCATCAAGATAATAAATACAGTTGATTATTGATTTGTCAACACTGGTGAATATTAATTCTTGTTCAACAAATGGAAGATATGGTGATTCATAAACAACCATGTTCTCTCTCTCATCTCCTGATGCGTTTTCTTTGATATTTGCTTCAAAATCTCCAAACGCAACATTCATGCTATTATATAAATTATTTCGTGTACCAATAACCCAGAATTTAGATAATAAAATGGTTTTCTTAGCAGTGGCTCCATTATTATTCGTTTTCTCACGAATGCCTCCTATCGTATCACTTTCTTTAATCCATTCACCCGTCTTCGAAAATTCGGTGGAGTTAATTCGTTTGGATTTTAATGAAGGCCAATATGTAATTTTGTGCATTTCATAAACTTCTCCAATACCAGCTATCTTTAATTTATGTTCTCCATATGGTAAAGTGTTGGACGTGTATTGAAGAGCAAAACTTCGTCGTTCGCCATCAATTTGTTGATCGACTTTATCAATTAATTCATCATCAAGATAGATGGCATATCGTCGATGCTCGGGTGCATATGTACCATAAACTTGAAATCCTTCACCAATAAATGTGTATTCATATGAAACAAAATGATCACCTTGGGACCAACATTTCTTGCCACACGCTTCGGTAGCAAAATTATCACTCGGACATGATGTGCCATCATCACATCCCCTGTCTCCTGTAACTATCATTTGATCAATGGACACTGATATTGGCACTGGTGCCGATTCTGGAATTGGAACTGGAGGTAATGTTGGTGTAGCCATAGGTGTTTGTGTCGCAATTGGTGATTGTGTGGCTGATTGTGTAGCTGATTGTGTTGGTGATTCAGTGGCTGATTGTGTTGGTGATTGTGTAGCTGTTGGTGTTGCATATGGAGTTTGCGATATGGTGGCTGGAGCTGGTTCATCAAGATAATAAATACAGTTGATTATTGATTTGTCAACACTGGTGAATATTAATTCTTGTTCAACAAATGGAAGATATGGTGATTCATAAACAACCATGTTCTCTCTCTCATCTCCTGATGCGTTTTCTTTGATATTTGCTTCAAAATCTCCAAACGCAACATTCATGCTATTATATAAATTATTTCGTGTACCAATAACCCAGAATTTAGATAATAAAATGGTTTTCTTAGCAGTGGCTCCATTATTATTCGTTTTCTCACGAATGCCTCCTATCGTATCACTTTCTTTAATCCATTCACCCGTCTTCGAAAATTCGGTGGAGTTAATTCGTTTGGATTTTAATGAAGGCCAATATGTAATTTTGTGCATTTCATAAACTTCTCCAATACCAGCTATCTTTAATTTATGTTCTCCATATGGTAAAGTGTTGGACGTGTATTGAAGAGCAAAACTTCGTCGTTCGCCATCAATTTGTTGATCGACTTTATCAATTAATTCATCATCAAGATAGATGGCATATCGTCGATGCTCGGGTGCATATGTACCATAAACTTGAAATCCTTCACCAATAAATGTGTATTCATATGAAACAAAATGATCACCTTGGGACCAACATTTCTTGCCACACGCTTCGGTAGCAAAATTATCACTCGGACATGATGTGCCATCATCACATCCCCTGTCTCCTGTAACTATCATTTGATCAATGGACACTGATATTGGCACTGGTGCCGATTCTGGAATTGGAACTGGAGGTAATGTTGGTGTAGCCATAGGTGTTTGTGTCGCAATTGGTGATTGTGTGGCTGATTGTGTAGCTGATTGTGTTGGTGATTCAGTGGCTGATTGTGTTGGTGATTGTGTAGCTGTTGGTGTTGCATATGGAGTTTGCGATATGGTGGCTGGAGCTGGTTCATCAAGATAATAAATACAGTTGATTATTGATTTGTCAACACTGGTGAATATTAATTCTTGTTCAACAAATGGAAGATATGGTGATTCATAAACAACCATGTTCTCTCTCTCATCTCCTGATGCGTTTTCTTTGATATTTGCTTCAAAATCTCCAAACGCAACATTCATGCTATTATATAAATTATTTCGTGTACCAATAACCCAGAATTTAGATAATAAAATGGTTTTCTTAGCAGTGGCTCCATTATTATTCGTTTTCTCACGAATGCCTCCTATCGTATCACTTTCTTTAATCCATTCACCCGTCTTCGAAAATTCGGTGGAGTTAATTCGTTTGGATTTTAATGAAGGCCAATATGTAATTTTGTGCATTTCATAAACTTCTCCAATACCAGCTATCTTTAATTTATGTTCTCCATATGGTAAAGTGTTGGACGTGTATTGAAGAGCAAAACTTCGTCGTTCGCCATCAATTTGTTGATCGACTTTATCAATTAATTCATCATCAAGATAGATGGCATATCGTCGATGCTCGGGTGCATATGTACCATAAACTTGAAATCCTTCACCAATAAATGTGTATTCATATGAAACAAAATGATCACCTTGGGACCAACATTTCTTGCCACACGCTTCGGTAGCAAAATTATCACTCGGACATGATGTGCCATCATCACATCCTCTGTCTCCTGTAACTATCATTTGATCAATGGACACTGATATTGGAACTGGTGCCGATTCTGGAATTGGAACTGGAGGTAATGTTGGTGTAGCCATAGGTGTTTGTGTCGCAATTGGTGATTGTGTGGCTGATTGTGTAGCTGATTGTGTTGGTGATTCAGTGGCTGATTGTGTTGGTGATTCAGTGGCTGATTGTGTTGGTGATTGTGTAGCTGTTGGTGTTGCATATGGAGTTTGTGATATGGTGGCTGGAGCTGGTTCATCAAGATAATAAATACAGTTGATTATTGATTTGTCAACACTGGTGAATATTAATTCTTGTTCAACAAATGGAAGATATGGTGATTCATAAACAACCATGTTCTCTCTCTCATCTCCTGATGCGTTTTCTTTGATATTTGCTTCAAAATCTCCAAACGCAACATTCATGCTATTATATAAATTATTTCGTGTACCAATAACCCAGAATTTAGATAATAAAATGGTTTTCTTAGCAGTGGCTCCATTATTATTCGTTTTCTCACGAATGCCTCCTATCGTATCACTTTCTTTAATCCATTCACCCGTCTTCGAAAATTCGGTGGAGTTAATTCGTTTGGATTTTAATGAAGGCCAATATGTAATTTTGTGCATTTCATAAACTTCTCCAATACCAGCTATCTTTAATTTATGTTCTCCATATGGTAAAGTGTTGGACGTGTATTGAAGAGCAAAACTTCGTCGTTCGCCATCAATTTGTTGATTGACTTTATCAATTAATTCATCATCAAGATAGATGGCATATCGTCGATGCTCGGGTGCATATGTACCATAAACTTGAAATCCTTCACCAATAAATGTGTATTCATATGAAACAAAATGATCACCTTGGGACCAACATTTCTTGCCACACGCTTCGGTAGCAAAATTATCACTCGGACATGATGTGCCATCATCACATCCTCTGTCTCCTGTAACTATCATTTGATCAATGGACACTGATATTGGAACTGGTGCCGATTCTGGAATTGGAACTGGAGGTAATGTTGGTGTAGCCATAGGTGTTTGTGTCGCAATTGGTGATTGTGTGGCTGATTGTGTAGCTGATTGTGTTGGTGATTCAGTGGCTGATTGTGTAGCTGATTGTGTTGGTGATTCAGTGGCTGATTGTGTTGGTGATTCAGTAGCTTTTGGTGTTGGTGTTGGGTCTGGAAAAGGTTCGCCAGAGTGCAAAACATAAGTAAAGTATTTATTATTATCTGAATTTGAAAATTGATTTGACTGTATAATTTCATCTTTATTGATATTTAAAATTTCAGAGGCAATGATACTACCTTGATTTATATGTGATTCTATTCCATTATTACCATTAAATTGGTTGTTATTTATCAGAAAAGTGGTGTCACAATCTTCACCTTCAACATAAATTGCATATCCTTGATATGCGGAATTAGATTTAAATATGCATCCAGTGATTATGACACTGCTCATAAAGTAATCGTTGTTATTGTCATTGAAAGATGGATTTATATAAACGGCACCACCGAATCCTTTACTTTTCTCTTCATAATGATTGCTGAAAAGTAAACTAGATGAGGAACCTTCATTGTTAGCAGTGTTCGATTCAAAAATGCATCCTCTAATTGATACGCTTTTAGATGTTCTAATAGCAACACCTCCGCCATGTCCGCATTTTACAGCATTTCGTTTGAATTCACATTCTTCTAATTCAATTTTAGCATTAAATTCGGTTGACATTCCATATTGAAGTGCGCCACCATAACAGTTAGGAGTTGTTTCTTGGTTATTTGAAATATCATAGAATTTGCATTTATTGTATTTGATAGTGTAATCATCTGATGAACTCTTTAATGAAAGTCCTGATCCACCACAATCTGTATTGGTTGTTCCAGTTGTTGTTATATGTGAAAATGTATTGTTGGTCAATTCAATTTCACCTTGGTTGTGTGTGATTGAAATCAAGTAACTACCGCTTAATGTCATGCTATCAAAGATGTTATTTTCAATTGTTGGAATAGCTCGAAGTTTTTCTGCTAGAATTAAACGGCCTTTGTTTGATTTAACATAGTTACTACGGAAAATAAATGTACCAATTGGATCATTTCCTGAAATTCCAATCTTGATTGTATCTGATTCACAGTTTGTAAAACGGCATCTTTCAAAGACAGCATTGTTATTATAACTCTCAAAAACACGAAATGAGAAGTCCGTATTACTGAATGTGAAATTGCAGTCATAGAACTTTAATATACCTTGAGCATTGATATGGTTAATAAGTGGATAATTACGTCCTGATCTACCACAATCAATGAATTCAGTTTGTTCAATTACGAGTTCAAGTTGGCTTCCACTGTTTGGTGAATTTGTATTCAAAACAGAACCGTCAGTACCTTTTGAAGCAATTTTTATGAACTTGCAATTAGAAATTGTTATCTTTCCATTATAATTATCCCAAAGAACTGCAGCTGTGTCTGTTGTTGGGTTTTGTGTGTTCTCAAAAATGTTATCAAAGAATAATAATTCCGTTTCTGCTTTGATAAAATAATTCTTATTAGCAATATTGATATTTTTGAAGACACATCCTGAAATTTGACGAACATTATGAGTGTTTGTTAAAATTTGATCAACACCAAACGATCCTTCAAAGTTTTGATTAATATATGTATCAACTGATCCTGGATAAGGTGACCTCGTTGGTATTGGTGTTTGTGTCGGGTTTGGTGTAGGTGGAGGAGGATCAATAGTACCAATAAATATCAATTCATTTGAAACGGCTCTAATTTCTCCACCAGAAAAGGCATTATCAGGTGTTACTTGGACGAATTCCATTTTCAATCTTTTACAACGAATTGGTGCATTAAAAGCATATTGTGTATTTGTCCAACTTGGATCAGAAGGAGTTTCTCCAGCAAATGTATTAACGAGTTCATAATCATTTTCTTCATCTGACAAAGATTTGTAAATCTTAAGAACTAATGGAAAACCATCAAATCTTCGTATATAGGGTATTACACTCCTATTAGTTCCATATGCATGATAATTTAAAATTGATTCAAGTGTCACCATTCTATTAAAATTGATAAAAACAGATGCTACAAAATCATTGCTGTACAAATTAGAAACCCAGTATTTATTTCCAGAGCCAATATTACCATCAAATGCATATGATAATGGAAAATTGGTTTTATCTCCATTTGATGAATATGTAAAATCGCTGGTGGCAATTTTGTGAGAATCAACGTAATTTTTGTTAGCTAAAATTCCAGAAGCAGGATACAGTGGTAAGCTACCATATTCTGGCTTTATCAATTCTAAACCTCCAGAAACTGCTGAAAGTGCACCATTTGAAGTATGTGTATCAGGTGATACCTCTGTAAATTCAATCTGCATTCTGTCACATACAATGACTGGTGTGAATACAAATTGCGTTTTATCCCAATCAGAAGTTGTTGGAGTTTCACCTGAAAAAACAGTATGTACTGTTAATGGTCTATCCTTTAATGCTGTATAAACAGTCAGTTTATAAGGAAACCCTTTGAATGTACGTGAAGGTGATGAAGTTGAATAAGAACCACTATAAATGATTCCTTCAACAGACGTTGTTTCAGTGAAATTGACAAAAATGGATGCTTTGAATGAGTCTGTGTTTGGATTAAGTGAGGCCCAATAAGTGCTATCAGAACCATCAAATAAATTTGACTTGGGGAAGTTGTTTTTATCTCCTGTGGTTTCAAAGGTAAAATGGTCGGTAGTTATTTTGTGAGAATTTACATATTGTGTAACTTCATAATTGTTTTTAACTTTTTCAAAAGTGGATTTGTAATGTTGTAATTCTCCAATGAGATAAATTTCATTGGCTGCTGGACATTCTAATCCATCTGAAAAAGAATTGTCAGGGGTGACTTTGTAAAATTCAATCTGTAATCGTGTACAATAAATAGGGTTTGGTAAAATGAATTGAGTCCTAGTCCATGTGTTATCTTGTTCGGGGCATTCTCCTGAAAATGTAGCTTGCAATCTTAATGGTTCGTCGTTTGATGATGATGAATAGATTTTTAATATTAATGGGAATCCATTGTATTCAAGAGCATTATTTTTGGTTGAATAAGAAGCATCATGGAGAATAGCTTCTATTTTAGCTTCTTTATCGAAGCTAATTAAAATAGAATTGTGAAATGTATCTGTATTTGGATTTTTTGCAACCCAGCTTTGTAAATCTGAGGATATTCCATTAAATGCATTTGTAATAGGGTAATTATCTTTATCGCCGTTGCTAGAATAGGTGAAGGTTTCCACATTAATTTTATTTGATCTAACATAATTGTCATCAGCATAATTTCCGGTGGCTTTTGTGAATGGTGTAGTTGAATCTTCAGCTAAAAACAGTTTATTTCGGCTAAAAATAAGTAAAAATAAGATAAGGAACATTTTAAAATTTAAAAAAAAATCATAACTCGAGTTTATTTATGTAAATAATCTTATACATTGAATTTAAAATGTATTTAATATATTAATTAGATATTATTTGCATATATTTTATGTATTATTCTAGAAGTATTAATTATATTTTAAGATAAAAAAAACATTTGAAAAGCAATAGAGATAATAGAATTGTTTCAAATATCCTTTGAAATATTTCTTTTAAAATTTGTGGTAAAGTATTCAAAAGTATAGAAAATCAAAATGATTTTAGGAAATCGAATTTTTCATCGATCCACTTTTTGAATGGTTTATATTCTCAAAAAGTGTAGATGTTAAGTGTTAACTGCAATATTCAATTTTCTGAGTAAATAGTATCGAAAAAATTTATTGAATATATTTTAAATTTTTTGTAAAAAAACGATTATATATTTTACTTTTCATAGGTTTACACTATTCAAAAACATAAAAAAAAATATTAAAAAAAACAGATGAAGGAATAAGAATTAATGCAATCTAACACTATTTTATAAAACTAAATAATTATTAATATTTATTAATGTTAAGGTACAAATCTAGTATGTTTAATATTGAGAGGGTACCCGTTTACTATTTGTGAGAAGTGCCTTGCACTTCGAGGCATTTTTTCAATTTCTTTAGAAAAGAATCAATCAAAGAATTGTTGCTAAACTTAGATTATTCCATACAAAGAATAAAATTTGTGTTCAGGAAATATTTGCAATTTCAGCTCCAGGGATTTCAGGAAACATTATTGCTTTAACGCACATGAAATACTTGATTTCATTTTTTAATATTTGTGGTCGGCCGGGTTATTTTTTTTCTGGTCTCCCTTCATCAATCTATTTTGCTACAGCTTTGGCGTAATTTAACGAAATACCTAATGCATCAGCTGTTTTGCTTTTATTAAAATTGTGCGATTGCAGAGCCACTTGCGATTAAATTATAGAGTTCGTTTGTATTTTTTGGTAAAAAAAAAAAAAAAAAACATATAAATAAAAGGTCAAAAGATTGACCAACAATTGATTAATAAATTCATTAATAGGTCAGTGTAAAGGAAGAATGACTAACAACGGCAAAAACTCAGTGTAAAGACGAGCACAGACACAGATGAAAGACCGAAAAAGATGCCATCAAGGAATCGGTAGTCAGATATGGAAAGATCTGTGAAATTACACAGAAACAGGTAGACAAGAAGTGACGATGATAGCTCAAAAAAAGATTTAAATTTCCAAAGGAGATCGTCATCGGTGCAAAGACGAAATGACTCTGATTCTGTAATTAGACGTAGAAAAAATTTTCAACAATCTTTAATTGATATATGTGACGATTTTGCTCAAAATCATGTAAAATAATAGATGCTGCCACTTTTTTCAACTCTTTCTTTGTAAAAATAATTTTTATGCATGTTCACAGGATCAGAAATTCTTGTTCTCGCTCGATTAAGTACAATGACGTACAAATCTTTAATATATTGACAAAGAAAAATCTATTTACTTTATTGAATCATGTTTTATTTTAAAATGACACGAAAGTGCGAAGAACAAAATTGTATGTTTCTGTGAATACATTGAAACTCAAATTTATTATTGTAAATGATTTTAACGATTCATTCATGTTATTTATGATTGGCTAAAAAAATTATCTTTTCCTTCTCTTCCCAATTGGTTACATGAAAGATCAACTGATATCAAATTATTTGGATTTAAATGTAATTTTCAAATAATGATTAAAAAGAGAATTTAAAAAAAAAAAAAATTGTGAGGTTAATTGTCCTTTTGATTATCAAAAAGTTGCAACTTTGAGAGTTAATTTGGTCCAAGCTTTTAGAAATATAATTATATAAATAAATAAAAAAATTAAAAATAAGACTAGATAAAAAACATTTAATAAAACGCACTTTTTTCATTTTCCATTCACTTTTTCTTTTTTGTTATTTGAATTTGCTTGTTTGCGGCAGACTGGTTTGGCGCCAGCGACTGCCTCCTCCCGTCTCTCGTCTGCGAAAGCCGTGGCATCTGCGCGCTGCCGAGTGTCTGCGACTTGCGGATCGTCGGTGTTGCTGGTGGCGTCATTTGGACGTGCGTCAACGTCTGCGACTTGTGCAGTGCCGCGTTTTGTGCCTGCTGAGGCTGCCGCGGCCTCGAAATCTGCGGTTTCATTGAATTTCTCGCAGGCTGGTGCTGCTTCTGCTGGAAAGACGGCTGCCTCTGGATGCTCTGCCTCCTCGCCGCCTGCTGCTGCTGCATGTTCTGCTGTCCTCTCTGATGCTGGACGCTGTAACGCCTCAAATTTGGCGGTTGAATATTTTGCTGTCTATTGTTATTTTGTGCATTATTTTGAGTATTGTTTGTTGTGTTGTTTTGTGGTTGAGTATTTTGTTGCTGGTTGTCTTGCTGTTGGTCGTTGTTGGCGTTATTTGGCGGTTGTATGTTTTGCTGTAAATTTTGTAGTTGCTGCTGTTGTTGCTGCTGTATGTTTTGTATGTTTTGTATGTTTTGCTTGTTTGTTATGTTTTGCTCGATGTCCCGCTCTATTTCGTTGCTATAATGATTCCTTGGAGATGATGAATTCATGTTTATTTGTGGAAATCTCACTTTTTGACCGTGTTGGCTTGGTGTGAGGGAGCTGTTTCTGCTTTTCACGTCTTGGCTGGATTGGATGAAGCGAGGGGAGGATGATTCTCGTTTGATTCGAGGTAGTCGTACTTTTTGCGATCTTATTCGTGAAGAATTATTTGATTGTCCAATCGAAATGGCTGTGCTCTGTTTTTTGTTTGGAGGAATTGTTGAATATTCGTCAAATATATCTGATTGCCTTACTATTTGAATCTCTAAAAAATCGTGCCCCTTTATATCAGGGACTTCTTTTAATGGGGTGTAGTATAATTCCTGTAAAAGAAATTTCTGATTGAGAAAATAAAGATGATTTGATCCTAAATCATATGATTCATTTAAAATATTTTCGACATCTTCAATTGTTTCTTCCCCTGTGAGTTCAAGACTAAATTTTTGTTGGTGACAAGTAAAATTAATCCACATTTTTATTCTAATTATTTTAAAAACTTTTTGAGGTATAAACGATTTTTTAATTCAAATAATTGAAATATTTTGATCAAATTTCTTAAAAAAACTTTTACTTATTTCATTTTAAATTAATATATAGTAAAACTAATCTTTGATTTTTATCATATGAAAGCTGGAGTAGTTATTTCACAAATCACTTTTTGAATATTCCTTCAAAAAGTTCCTATTTATTTATGATTATAATTATCTTGAAAAATATTAAATAAAGTTTAATTTTTTTCTAATTATTTTATAAATAATCTTACAAATGATATTTTGTAAAGTAAAGTTCCCCAAAAAAATAGGGGTCTCATTCAATAAAATATTAAAAAGAAAGAAGAAATTTATAGAAAAAGGCTTTATATAACTATACCTCATCAACTTCGGCAGAATTTTCTTTATCTGACATTAATTTGCTTTTTTTCTTTCTTATGACCAAAAAATAAACGATAACAACAACAATAACAACTACAACAATCACAACTCCTATTACAATTCCTGCAATGGCGGGAGGTTTCAATCCTTTTTTGTCATCATTCTTTGTAGATTGGAAAGCATACAAACGCATGACTTGGACGCCATTATTATATTCGATTTTGCATTGTGCATTATTAAACTTTGTATTAAATGGACCTTTGTTGAATGTATCAGCCCATTTATTGCAATCGAATTTATTGTCACTAGATTCTGCAATCAAAAATGTTTCTTGTGTTTCTTCAAAGTAATGGCTTCCTCTCTTATTCAAAATGATTGCATTTGGAACGCTAGTTAAGTCTCCTGATAAAGGAGCTTTTGAATCAAATGCTTGAGGAACATCATTATATGCCAAATCTATTGATGATTCCGACATATCGACATTTGCTGCAATATTCAAACATGATGAAGTACCAAATACTATATTATTTACCTTTAAATTGTTGATTGTTCCTTCGGAATTTGATTGTATTTTCATTCTTCCAACTTCAACATTATTGTTGCTCGATGATTGAACATTCAATCCTTGCTGACCAATGAAATCAACTTCGTTAATTTTAGTTGGAATTTTAGAAATGAGAGTAAAGTCGGATGACTGTGGTGTAATACTATTAAGTTGTATTGCTTTATTTTCATTGTTATTTATAGTCACTTTTCCTTTGGCATTTTGAAGTGATGCTCTCGTGTTTACACCAAGATTTATTGTAACTTCTTCTGCTTGTGGAATAATATCGAAAGATTTCGGTGTTTCATCAGTTGAATCTATTGTTATTTCCCTGCTTTCTGGAGGAAGAATGAAAGCAATTAATTTATCATTTATCATATCCACATCTACCTCTGTAATATCTTGTGTCAATTGAATATTATATAAGACATCAGTTTCATATTTGTCATCTTTTACATCAATTGTTACTTTTCCATTTGACGTTTCGAAATCAGATAAATCAATATCTTTTGATTCTACGGGAGGTTTAGTTGGAGGAGGACCACGAGATTGTGTTGGTGTATTTGTTTGAGGAGGATGAAAATTGATATTAAGACTATCAATCCAGTTTTTAATGATCGCTTCAGAAGCTGAGCTTGGGAATCGTTGGAATGGAGAATTCCAGTTGGAATTAGGTGCAAGTGGTCTGAGAATAGATGCGCTGCTATCTGATGATGATGATGAGGTTGAGAATGTTATGATGTTCTTGTTATTGAAATCATATTTCTTTAATAATGTAAAGATAATATTTGGTGATCTTCCATGCCATATTGGATAACCAACGAAAATTGTTTGATATTCTTCAAAATTAGATATTTCATTTGATATTTCAGGTAAAATTGTTTGATTTTTATTTTCTAAAGAAGAACGACTATTTGCGTCATTATAATTCAAATCTTCAGTTGTATATGGAACTTTTGGAATAATTTCAATCAAATCACTTTCAATAATAGAATTTATATTATTTGCAACTCTCTTTGTATTTCCTGTACATGAGAAATAAACAATAAGAATTTTATTTCTATTTTGATCATTACCTTCATCATTTGATTCTGTTTTTGTCGCTGTTTCGTCTTGTTCATGATCGTTACTAATAGATTCTATTGTGACTGTTTCATCTTTTACTTGATCACTGTTATCTGTTCCTGTTATCACTTCATCTTCACTCGATGTTTCTGGATTTGGTTCATTTAAATCTAGATTAAGACTATCAATCCAGTTTTTAATGGTCGCTTCTGAAGCTGAGCTTGGGAATCGTTGGAATGGAGAATTCCAGTTGGAATTAGGTGCAAGTGGTCTGAGAATAGATGCGCTGCTATCTGATGATGATGATGAGGTTGAGAATGTTATGATGTTCTTGTTATTGAAATCATATTTCTTTAATAATGTAAAGATAATATTTGGTGATCTTCCATGCCATATTGGATAACCAATGAAAATTGTTTGATATTCTTCAAAATTAGATATTTCATTTGATATTTCAGGTAAAATTGATTGATTTTTATTTTCTAAAGAAGAACGACTATTTGCGTCATTATAATTCAAATCTTCAGTTGTATATGGAACTTTTGGAATAATTTCAATCAAATCACCTCCTATAATCGAATTTATATTATTTGCAACTCTCTTTGTATTTCCTGTACATGAGAAATAAACAATAAGATTTTTGTTTGATTTGGTGAGGCTGCTGGTTTTAACTTCATTGTTTTTTAAATATGAAGATGCAAAACTCCAAAAATAGCTTATCAAAAATAGCATTACTGAAATGAATAATTAAAAAGTGAATTAAAAAAAATATCGTATTTATTGTATTATTTACTATACTCAATTTTTACGATTTTTAATGAAATTATAACCATTCTGCTTTCAATTTTTTCTTATTCAATTCAATGCTTTCAAATCATACGATTTTTTTTTATTGTAATTGAATTAATTCAATTCAAAATATGATAAAAATATATGTGTGGAAATCAATTATATAAAAATGATGTTGTTTCTTCAATAGTATCTATTTTTCCTATTTTGGATAAAAAATTTCAAATTATTTTTGAAAATATCATAATCTAAATATGGGTAAATATTTGAATTTATTTCAATATATCATAGATATATTTTTTAATTTAATGTTATGAAGTATATATTATATAATAATTAAAATATGCTAATTATTTAATGAAATAATCATGTTTATTTTGTTTTTCTCAGTATTTTGCATATCTTGGAAACTTCCCATTATTTTATAGTATATTTTATATTTTTAATATATTAAATATAATATATTAATATATATACATTCATAAATAAATTATTTCGACAGTTATTGTAATAAATGCATTTCTTTTCTTGAAACATAAATAACTTTTAAAATACAAATATTTGTTTTTTTTTTTATTTTAAATTTTTTCAATATATATTTTATTTTAATTAAAAAACAATTTTATAATTATTAGAAAATTTCTGAAATGGGGGAAAAAGAATTTATATATGTGATAAAAAATTCTGAGTAAAATCTTTACTCGAGGTGAAATAATTTACCTCGAGTAAAAACTTTATTTATTTTTTGAATGCATAAAATCTTTACATGATGTGAAATATTTCACCTCGAGTAAAGATTTTAATCAGAATTTGAATACTCATGTAAAATTTATTTTATTTTTTTTTTAAAAAGTGAAATGAAAGCTTTAAAAAATGAAAAAATTTCAGTCCATCAAAAAAAAAAAAAATTTCCGCTTTACAAGTATTTATCTTTAATGCCTGGCAAATGATCCAAAAAAATGGAGCAACTATTGAGTGTTCAGCTTTTCCTTTTTTTTTTTTCTAAATTAAATTCAAATAACTGGAATTATAATGGAGCAATACAAATGTTTTCCAAAACAATAAAATGAATTAATCTAAAAAAACCAACAAAATTATTCAAAATGCTGATGATGATTCAAATAATGGAATTTTTACAAATAATGAGCAAGATACTATTTCAAATACTTAAACTTTAATTTTAATGGCCAAAAAAGGATTTAGGTTTAATTGTGGTGATAATTCAATTAGAAATATATATATTGGAACAAATAACTTCATTAACACAAAAAATATAAATTCTGTTCAACATCCAGAAATGTATTGAGATATATTTTATAAATAGATATATGTTTGCCTATTTTTTGGGTAAGTAATCTTTATATCTGATGATAAAAATATTACTCAAAAAAATTTAAAAAATTTGAAAAATTTGGGAAAACGATTAATATTCATTCAAATAATTTTTAAAATTAATCATATTTATTTTTAAATAATATGATTATTTTATTTATATTTTTTAAAATATAAATATAATATGATATATGAATAATAATAAATCAAATTATAGAATATAATAATGGATAAATAAAACCTTCCACACATATATAAAAATGATATTAAATTAATCTTATTTGAAATTAAATCCATGTTAATCCAGCAAAAAAATAAAAGGTTTTACTGTTTTTCCAGATATTTTCTAATCATCAAAAGAAAAAAAAGGTATTATAATTAAAAATATAACTATTTCTATTTATTATTACACATAAAATCCATTTTAATGAAAAAATATTAAATTAATGATCTTTTGTGAAAAACTGAATATCTTCAATAATCCAGGTAAAAATTGTCAAAATTAAAATCTGTTGTTTAATTATATATCAAATACAATTAAGTAATTATTATAATAAATAAAATAGTAATTTTTGTTGAGATAATCGAAATAATAATCAAGTAGAAAAATCTACGGCCAGAAACTTTATAAAAAATTTAGGATAAATTTAGGTGCATATTATAACTAATTTTATCCATGCATATGGAAATGATCACAGTACAATTTTGATAAATAAGCAACCTAAAATTGAGAGAAAGAATATTCTTATTTCTTTTATTTAACGTGCTTTCAATAGACCCGGAGCATTTCAGTAGACCCGGAGCAAGGTCAATTTAGCATAAATTGGCCATGATTTGATCGTTTTTTATAAAAAAGAAAACCAAATATGATCAGAAATATTTCGATCAGAATTTTTTTTATTTTTCACTATTTTACAAATATCTCCAAATCAAAAAAGTAAAACAAATAATATTTAACAAAAATTATAATGTAAAATAATAATTTTTATATAATTTATCATCAAATATTAAATAAAATAATTAAATTGTATGAAAAATAATAAAAATAAAATTTAGTGCTCCGGGTCTACTGAAATGCTCCGGGTCTATTGAAAGCACGTTAAATTTTATGAAAGAATTCAATTTTTAAAATTTAAATCCATCATTTTCTTGATAATATATCATTATTATTCTAAATAAAAGAAATAATTATACAGCTCGGAATTATTACTGTTGCGTTATTTTACAGTAATAAGCAAATAATAGAGCAATTTGAAAATTTTCAAAAATTTTTAAAAATTTAAAAATTTAAAATTTTAATATTTTTTTCAATTGTGTTCTTTAGTTGAAAATCGTATCATTCTCTTAATTATGATAAAAAAAAAACTTGGATTTATTCATTTATAATTTTACTATTCTCAAAAAGTTCCATTTAATTATCATTCATTTTTATACAAATATAAACGATCTGAAGGTCAAATATATTTGACTTAAAAAAGGCCAAAAAGTTCATATTACTGCGGTTAGCGGTTTGCAGTAATAAGGTATTCAATTCAATTTTACCATAAATAGGTGAAAAAACCGCCCTTATTACTGCAGTTAGCGGTTTACAGTAATAAGAATTCAATTATTATTGACCTATTTTTTGCCTTAAAAGAGGTTATTGATCAATATTATGGTGAATATAATATTCAATATAATATTAAATTTTTTATTTATGACTTTCTAATATTTTTTAAATGTTCACATTATCATTAAATTGATTCATACTTTTTTACTGATTTAAAGCAAATTGAAAATTTGTATATTAAGTTTCTAAGAATTAAATAGAATCCAAAAATATTTATACAGAAAAAATTAATTAATTTTGAATTGTAATCTGAAATTTTCTATTTAGAATTATATTTTTTGAATATTTTATTTATATTATTTTAATTATTTTGAATACTTTATTTATTATATTTTATTAATTTTGAATGCTTTTGTTAGCATTTTAAATTATTTGTTATAATTTCTCAAAACTTAAAAGAAAGCAAAATTTTTCAAAATTTTTATCATCAAAAATTTTTAATTTGACAATTTTAAGCAAAATCCCGAATCGCAGTCATAAGAAGACAAAAAATTGAATGGGCCTGCAGTAGTAATTCCGAGCTGTAAATAATTATATTAAATACTTATAATAACACGTAATATTACAAAATATAAATCGAAAAGTCTTTTTGGAAAGAATTTTTTCATCTCATCTTTTTTAAAAAAAGTAAATGGAATACTTTCTACCATTCTCTACAGAAAATAATTATATTTCTTTTGCTTTATTCAGTATATCGACCCATTATCAATAATTATTCAGATATATATTTAAAAATCTCATTTTTTTCAGGAAATACTCAAAAAGAAAAGTAAAATTCATTAGATTTGTATAATATTCTCAAAATCATAAATAATTGTTGAATTTTAAATACAGTAACTGTAGAATTGGCTTTCAATAGGAATGATACTGATGTCATTATAAAAAGTTGAAAATAAGTTTTATGAATAAAAATAATTTGCAAATAACCTCTTTATCTTGTGGATTGTTTGTATCCCATAAACCCGTCCAATGGGTTGATAAAATAACATCAAAACCAGCAGATGTCGATCAACCTGAACATCAAATGGTATTCCTCAATCAAAATGAATTAGATTCACTTGATCCCAGTGAAATGTTAGAAGATAATGTTCTCAATAATTATATCTTTCACTTTGATAATAAATGAATTCAATCAAATAACGATAGTAGATCAATTTATGTCATGGGTAATTCAAATATGCATTTCATCATTAATGACTATGCTAGAGGTGAACCTGTTTCTCGTACCACCCTTCTTGATTCTGCACAGGAATTTCAAAAATAGAACTTCTTCAAACATTATCAATATGTTATGTTTTCTGTCAATACGATTGATCAATATGCTCAAGTCCATACACAAGGCAACGGAACTCATTGGATTCTTGTTATTATTCATTTAACAAAGCCTAAAATTACTGTTACCATTTATGATCCTGCTGGACAAGATAGAGATAATTATTTCCAAATTATGAGACAATTCTTAGCCGATCTTGGATTATTAAAGGCAGGAGTTAAATTTGAGACACAAATTGTTAAGAAACCTACAAGGTTACAATAATGAATGTGGTCTATTTGTTGCCGAATATGCTGAACGATTCTTGATGAACAAGCAAATCAAGTTCTCAACAAAAGATTTAGACAAAATTAGAACAAAAATAGCACGAACAATTTATAAAATTAATCAACCTCCTAAACCAAAACCAAAACTTGCTCCACATCCTAAACCAAAGCCACAAAATGACCTTCACAAAATGATTTTCACTCACAAAATGACCTTCACAAAATGATTTTCACTCACTTTGTGAGGGCCTGCTGAAAGCTTTCAAAAAATGAATACACAGCGGCCAAATGGCGTGGGTTGTTAACGGACCGATAGGGACGTTAAGAAATCACGCCATTTATATACTACTATAGAGATAAAGTTTACAATATCACCAAATTGATTAAAACAAATAGCCAAAAAAATTATGAATTAGTCAAAGGTGTAATCTGTTTACTGCCTAAAAAAAGTTTTTAGACTAGATTTTCTCCAGATCGAAAGTAAAAGGTTCAATTTATGACAGATATCAATTCTATTCATGGAATAATTGAACAAATCATAATGATTATTTAGGTCAAAATAAACAGATTCCAGTAAATTTAGCCGTAAAACCAGATCATTCGAAGATTTCATTAAAGGAATGATGAATATGGGTTTTCAAACAAAAATTTGTCATATTAGGGTTCTCCATTTGCACCAAAAAATCCGTGATCACCTCTGAAATATAACACTAAAGATGATAAATGGCTGCATCAACAAAAGAAAATTGATATTGATTTCATCCAAAAAATCAAAGAGATCTAGTAACGTAAATTCTGTGAGAATCAAGGAAAAAGAAATACACAGAGAAATTGAATAAAGAGTTCACATATTATATTATAAAATATGAAATATCAAATTATTCTTGATAAACTAATTAAAGAAAAAATTGAGTTGTCACCTATAGGTGCAATGATTGAATCAAAATTGCATATGTGATAAAATTGTTTGAAAAAACTTTTCGTCATGAATTCAAGAGAAAAGATGATTAAAGAATTTGGTAAAGTAAATTTATCTAAAAACATGTTAATTACATTAAAAATAATAATAATAATAGCAATGATGATGAACATTATTGGAATACAATTATGATAAAGATATGCACAATTAGGATATTCAAGATCAATGGTATCGAGAACTCTCTTTTTCCAAGTCCAAGCTTGGACTCCTTTGTGAAAAAACATGCCAAGTTTCATGTTCAACACACTTATGAAAAAAATAGCAGATGAACATTATACACAAATTGAAAAAACGTTTTTATTCCTTTGTATTTAACTTTCTATTCTTTGCTGTTAAACTCTTACTATATCTCAATTTCAGCCTTTATTTGTAGCAAGAGAGATTGTTTCTCAACTTTTTGAGAGAACTAATTGAGGCTATTCATGTATAAAAAAATGCATCTTTTTATGTTACAAAATTTTTACCGATCCTTCCTTTTGATGTAAGTCTTGGTAAAAATTATGTAAAAATATAAAAAGATGCATCAATTTTTTTATTTGCATGAATAATCTCAAAATATTATTCACCATTTTTCTCCTATTTTTCTTTCAATTTATTCTCTCAAAAAGTTGAGACACAATCTCTCTCTTGCTACAGTTATTTCATTCAATAATTGAAAAAAGAAAAGATATTTACACTCCATTTTTTCCTGTAGATCTCTTATTTATTAATTATTTAATGCATACATATGTTTATATTATTATATATGCAAAATTATCAATGATATTACTTATTAATGATATTACTTATTAATTATAAAGATATTTGCATATTTCATAATTGTATGGTTTACATTTTTTTAATATTCAAATTCAACCTAATTAAATTTACTATATCTCAATTTCTTATTAATATAATAATTTGATTTTTTATATAATTCTACTATATAAATATTATTAACTGATATACAAGATAGTTTGAATAAATATTTTCTTTTTCATTATTATGCAATAAAAAGAAGGATATTGTCATTGTCATTGTCATTAATATTTCCTAAATATTCCACTTAAATATTTATATTTTTGCCATGTTTTATCTTTGGCCATCAATATATTCAAAAGGAATTGTTGATTTTATGATTTCATTATTTATTTGCTAAACAATAAATGGCATGATAGTTATTGAGCTATATTATACCATTAAAATCAATTCATCGGTTCGATGATTCTTTATAAAAAGATTAAAATTCTCACGAAAATCTTGTTTTACGAATTCTTAATTTTGATATAATTTAATTGTTTTTTGGTTTTAAAAAATTATTTTAAAACTATTCAAATAAAATTCTATAACCAAAATACATGCAAGCATTAGATATTTATGAAAAGTATTGAATGATTAAATTTTCAAAAGATTATTTTACATTTTTCACAAATTTTCAAAATATCTCACAATTATTGTTCTTTATTCTCAATGTCCTTATTGGTTACTGCAGTAAAAGGAGGGGATATTGAACTCGTTCAAAGCTTATTATCTCGCCAAAAAAATTTGGATGATTTAAATATACATCAAGATGGAAAAACTCCATTGTTTTATGCTTGCGAAAATGGATTTACTGATATTGTTCAGCTATTAATATCATATAAAGAAATAAATATCAATTTAAAATCGACTAAGGAATCAAAGGAGAAAGGAAAAGTAGAAGAACTTACGCCATTACAGGTTGCAATTGAGAAAGATTTTACGGATATCGTTCAATTGCTAATTGATAGATCAGAAACTGATGTAAATGCCACACTAATTAAGCGATCAAAAGAAACAATCAAAGAAACCTCAGCATTAATCATTGCAGTTAAAAATGGTAATTGGGAGATTGTTCATCTTTTACTTTCACGAAAAGAAATCGACATAAACGCAAAATTAACGAAAAAATCAAAAGAAAAAAATGAAGAAATGACAGCCTTACATATTGCTTCTCGTAATGAAGATCAACGAATCGTCCAACTTTTGTTAGAACACCATGAGATAGACGTTAATGTCAAATCAATCAAAAATATAAAAAAAGCTGATGATCTTAAAGGCATTAAAAAGAAAACAAAAGCCCTATATTCTGAAATGACTGCTTTGCAAATAGCAATAGATAAAGGTAATTATGAAATATCTCGTCTTTTATTGAACAGGGAAGAAACCGATGTTAATATCAAATCAATAACGAAAACGAAAGAAAAATATAAAATTAAAACAGCTTTGATTTCAGCGGCCAAAAAAGGAAATGCTGAAATTGTACATCTTTTACTTTTAAGAGGGGCTATTGATTGTAACATTACTTACTTTAAACAAGTAAAAGATAAAAAAACAGAATTGAATGCTTTACATATTGCCGTTGAAAAAAGTAATTTAGATATTGTTATGTATTTGTTAGAACAACCAATGATTGATGTTAATGCAAAATCAATAAAACAATCAAAAGATAAAGATGAGCAGTTAACTGCTCTTCATATTGCGGTTTTAAAAGAAGATGAAGATATTGTCCAGTTCATTTTGGCAAGACCAAGTACTGACGTTAATATTAAATCATATCAAAAAGAAGGAAATAAAATCAAGCAAAAAACAGCTCTTCACATGGCTGTGGAAAAAGATAATAAAGATATTGTTGAATTATTAATGGCAAATAAAAAAATAGATATAAATATTACAGACCAAAACGGAAAAAAGCCTATTGAATTAACAAATGACCCTGAAATTAAAGCACTAATTCATTGATTAAAAATGTTATTTAGATTATATATAATCATATGATTTGGAAATAAAATTTATTATTATATTCTTTTAAAGATAAATTATGCAATTTTTGCTTGCAGTTTACATTAAAATAAAGCTTCTACTCAAGCTTTTTTTTGTACTCTTTTTAAAAGGTTAAATTTAAAGGTGAAAATTTAAATACTTTTAATCGTTAATTTTTTTCAGAAATATGGCGACATTTATTAAATGCTTATTGGTACTATTATGCTTATATCCACAATTCCGGGCTGTAATAATATTTATCTTTTATTACTTAACTTTGTAAAAAAATCATTAATGATTAAATATCTGAAATTTCATTCTTTATAATTTGATTACTTGGATCAATTTCATTCTGTAAATAATTTTCATAATTGCTACTATTTATTTTACCATTATCATTTGTTCCATTATTTTGAGGTTCTAAATTATAATTACCAGCAACTGAATTGAACCATGGATGTTTCAAAGCACCTTCAGCAGTTATTCTATCTACTGATTCATATTGTAGCATTTCATTTATGAGATGTCTACAATCAAATGATATATGAAGATCAAGAAGAATAGTCATATTCAATTTCCCCTCTTTTACACATTTTTTCAGTTCTTTTAAACAGCAAGATTTGGGGAAAGGAAGCCTTCCTGTTAATAAATAAAAGAGCAAAATTCCACTTGCCCAAATATCACCAGCTTTTGAGAAACATTTATGTTGATAAACTTCAGGAGGAATATATTCATAAGACCCGATATAACCTTTAACAGGTATATCGTCTTTGCATTGAGTAGCAATGCCAAAATCTGACAAAAGAATTTTAATCTTATCTGGTAGCCAATTAGAAACAAAGACATTGGGTGGTTTAATATCTCTATGAATTATATTTAATTTATGGAGATAATTAACAGCTAAAAGTAGCTGGTATATAATATCTTTGCATAATGATTCATTAATTGGTTTATGAGTTTGCCTTATACTCTGTGCAAGAATATCCTGGAGTGTTCCAAAAGGCATAGCAGGAGTAACAACGCAAATATATTGCTTATAATTAAATGTATATTCGTAATTTAATATATGGTTATGAGATAATTGTTTAGGTAGACAAATTTCTTGGCTGATTTGCTCCTTTCTGCCTTCAATATTTTTAATGAATTTAAGAAATACCTTTTTATTTTTATCCTTGAGAGAATATCCCATTTGAATGACAGAGAATCCTGTTTCTATGAAATTAAACTCGCTCTGATATAGATTATCGTATATATTGTATAACGGTGGTAAAGGTGTTACCCTTGGAATCCAATAACCATCATCATTTGCTTTATTAGCCATACAAATGTTGACAAAATTTTTTCTGAGATTTCATCTTATATAAGGTGAAAAATTTGGCCTTTTTTAATTTGAATATACTATAAAATTTTTGAAAATTTTTGGAAAAATTTTTTTAATTTAATTTCATTGAAATATATGCGAAATTTTCAAATCATTATTTTGTATTTGAACAATGAGGCGAGGTAGGCCATCAAAAAGGACTCCACTTTCGGAGTTGGAGTATGTTAACTTAGACGGTTCAATATCCGTATTTGAAAGAACCAAAAAAGGATTTGTTGAAAAATCAAAATTATCCCAGAGCAAGTTAATTGACGCATGCACAACAGAAGAGAATCATTGTTTTGCTTGTAAACATGCATCTGTCTATAATAATGCTTCTATAGCAGAAGCACAAGAGAATATATTTCAAAATCAGACAGATATAGTTCAAAATCAGACAGATATAGTTCAAAATCAGACAGATATGGTTCATAATCAAACAAATATGGTTCATGATCAAACAGAAGTTGCAACATCTGAATCAGAAGTTAATGAGATATCAAGTATTAGCCAATCGATAACTTCTGATAATAATATATGTTACGATGAATTTGACGTGAATGAATCTACTTTTAGTTGCATGGATTTCTTTGAAAATCCAATGACTTTTAGTGAAAATGTTTGGTTATACGATCAAGATACGGAAAAATATTTTATGAATTTTGATATTTTAGATTCAAAAGATGAATAGATTGTTCAAATATTTTGATTTAATTATAATTATTTTAATGTTCAAAATTATCTAAATAAAGATACTTGTGATTTTAATTTATTAAACTTTTTCAATAAAGTTATTCAATTTTTTTTTAAAATGAATAGGTTTTTTCCAACTAATACTTTAATTTTAATAGTATTTCAATTATTTGTAGTCTTATATGCAATATCCTATTTAATATTTAGAAAACGAGTTTCAGATTCATTTTCTCAACAAATTAAGAACAGCTCAAAGTCATTCATTTATAATATGAAAACAAACGGTCTTAAAAATCCGATTGGATACGATTTTGGAATTCCAAGTTTATCCTGGATTGTAAATACTTCTTTATCATCAGTTTTGATTTCATCCAAAGTTGAGATATCAAATGATTCAAATTTCAAAATGTTACTCCATGAAAGTCCCGCATCTAGTACTATTTCATCAATTGATTATCGAGTTACAATTCCCCTGACGCCAAGAACCCGTTATTATTGGCGTGTAACAGTTGAAACGACCTCAGAAAAAATTATTTCGCCGATTTCATTTTTTGAGACGTCAAAAATGACTGAAAAATGGAAGGCCAATTGGATTACACCACAAATAACCAGTACTTTTCGAAAAGTTGATCTTCCACTTGTTAGGAAAAAGTTTTCCATCAAAGAGACGCCAAAAAAAGCGCGCATTTACATCACCGGACTTGGCCTTTATGAATTGTACGTTAACGGACGAAAAGCGGACGATGAATTGTTCACTCCGTTCTATAACGGTTATGACAACTGGCTTCAATATCAAACGTATGATATCACCTCACTTCTGACAAAAGGAGAAAACGTCGTTGGCGCGATGCTGGGCGACGGTTGGGCAAAAGGGAGGTGGGGAATACATGGAAGAGCAGCTGACATGTTACATGAAAACGACGATAGAGGGTGGCCCACTGATCTCTACATCGACAAGTACGTCCTCTTCGCTGAAATACGAATTGAGTGTGAGAGTGGAGAAACGGTTATTGTAACCGATGAGTCGTGGAAATTTTCAAAGTCTGAAATAATTCTAACGAACATTTATGATGGTGAAGTGATCGATGGAAAAATTGAATTGAAGAAAAAAGGATGGTCAAATATTAACTATGACGATGAAAATTGGTTAAATATGAAAATTATTAAAAAGCCTAAAAAATTGGGAAATTTAACCGCCAGATATTCACCTCCCGTTATCGTTAAGCATAGAATTAAACCGAAGAAAATTTTTACAGATAAAAATGATGATGTGATAATTGACATGGGCCAAAATATGGTCGGTTGGATTCAATTTTCAACTGATGAAATTTTACCTAAAAATTTCGAAATTGTCCTTGAATTTGGCGAAGTATTGAAAGATGGAAACTTTTTCAGAGGAAATTTGAGAACAGCCCAGCAGCAGTTTCGATACATTTCAAACGGAAAAGAGAAAATTTTGAATGCACATCCTCACTTCACATTTTATGGATTTCAATACATTCGATTGATAAAGTGGTATGGCAAGGCCAATTTGTCTAATTTTGTCGGTTTGTCAATTTACTCTGATTTGACACAAACCGGCTTTTTAAAGACATCAAATTCTGATGTGAACAAACTCATTCAAAATGTTCTTTGGTCGCAGAGAGACAACTTTTTGGATGTGCCCACTGACTGTCCTCAAAGGGATGAAAGAATGGGATGGACAGGAGATGCCCAGAGCTTCAGCGGAACAGCACTCTTCAACATGGATTGTTATCCTTTCTACAGGAAGTTTGTGCATGACATTCATCAGTTCCAAAAGAATTCAGATGAACCATTCGTGCCGGTTGTTGTTCCCTTTTTAAAGGGCCTATTCAATTACACACTGACTGGAAGATGTGGCTGGTCTGACTCTGGCTGCATCATTCCATGGCGAACGTATGTTTTCTCGGGCAAGAAGCAGATCCTTGAGGAGCAGATTGACTCGATGAAGATGTGGGTTGATTGGATCACCGCGAACTCAGCACTCAGTCCACAAAAGATCTCAAAATTGATAACAACCGCCCAAACCGTCAAAAGTACAAACAATCATCAAAGAGCAGAATATATTTCAAAATCTGACATTGACGAGTTTAACTACTTGTGGCTCGGCACGAAGTTCAATTACGGAGATTGGCTTGCTTTGGATGGGCCTACTGACCCCAAAATAAACAGGGGTGGTCATCGGGGTGGTACTGAAATCAGCTTTCTTTGTTCGTCTTTCTATTACTACTCAACAACACTTCTTGCGAAGGCGGCAAAAGTTCTCGAGATGGAGGAGACTGAAGCGCATTATTCAAAGCTGGCCAAAAACATTCTCAAATCAATTCGCCATGAATTTTTCACCAAAAACGGTCGTTGTGCAGTTCAAACGCAGACAGCACAAGTCATCTCTCTCTGTTTCGGCATTGCTCCTGAAGAAGCACGTGAAACAGTCATCTCGACTCTCTACAAGCTTCTCACTGAAGATGCGGAGCAAACAAACCCTCTCAATTTTGACGGTGATGACGATAGCTCCTTATTTTCAATGAAGATGAAGACAGGGATGCTTGGAACACCTCATTTATGTGAAGTTTTGAGTAATTTCGGTTACCCTCAATTTTCATATAACATCTTCATGAATCCAAATTCGCCAGGCTGGCTTTACATGGTCAGAAGAGGAGCAACAACAACCTGGGAAAGATGGGACTCAATATTATCAAATGGACAACTTAATGATAAGTCCGAAATGAACTCATTCAATCATTATTGGGTCGGCTCGATCTTGGAGTGGCTCTATTCAAATGTTTGTGGAATTGCTCCATCTGAAAAAGTTCCTGGATTCAAGGAATTCGTATTGCAGCCTCAACCGTCATTGAACGAGAAATATTTGACCTTCGCTGAGGCGGTTTTCGAATCTCCAATGGGAACAATAAAGTCGGCATGGAAAATCGTGGAGTCTAATAACGTCCAGTTCAATTTCACTGTCCCTTTCAATACTGTGGCACACTTGAGAATTCGGAATGCTCATTTTTCGTCGTTGAAGATGGTCGTCGGAAAGGCAAACCTCTCGCAGAAAGAAAACGATATAGTTGGTGACCTGAAAAGTGGCCAATATTCAATGATCGTTTCAGTGTTTGAAAATGAATTCAAATTAGAGACCAAATTTAATTAATTGGTTATTTGTGTGTTTTTTTAAAAAATTAATTTGTGTAAAAACTCTCAATTGACAACCTATTTTATTTCACTTTTTGAGTTTAAAGATATGCAATTTGAAGGAGCTTCTTCTTCAAGAAAATGCACAATGTATTCCATCTTTTAAAATAAGTAAATATACTTTTAAACTTTCGGAACCAATATTTCAGATTGTTAAGACAATTTCTAAATGATTTTAAAAATCCTCAAAATCAAGAAGTGAAAGATCACAATTTGAAGCGAATGCTTGTATTTTTAATATTGTTCCTGCTAAAATGGCAGTGATTTCTAAAAGTTAAAATAAAAAGATGTTTGTCAATATTTTTTTATTAACTAAAAAAAAAAAAAAAATAAAATTAAATTTTTCTAATTTGAATATTAAATTCAATACCTATTTTAACAAGTCTATTGATGAAGGAACCGGTCAATATTTTTTGCAATTCCCAAACTGTAACAAAAAGTATTCCCATTATATAACAATAATAATATAAATTGATCCCCATCTCAGTGTTAGTTTTGTAGTAAAATCATCCTGAAAATGGATTTTTTTGAATACTTTTATAAAAAACGTTTTAATAAATTGAGAGACCTAATTATCAAAAAGATATTGAATTAGTTCTGAAAATATTGAATTAAAAATTTGTTTTCAATATTCTCTAGTTTTTATAATTTATTTTAAAATATAAAATATTATTATATCTTTGAAATATTTTATATTAATTAAAATTAGATTTGCAAAATATTAAACACCCTCTATATTATGATAAAATAATTTTTCAAAAATAAGAAATTTGAATACTTTATTATTGAATTTTTGATCTATAAATATTGTAATGAAATTTGATTTTCGTTCAATCTTTTTAATAAATAATATTTTATTCAATATATTATATTAAATTCTATATTCACTCGCCATAATAGTGCTTTTGTAGAAACAAAAATTTTTGAAATAATTGATTTTTCCTTTAAACGAATACATATACATCTTCTTATACATGAACAAATAAAAGTATCATGGCTGTAATAAAGAAATTACAAAAGTGTTGTCACAATTATTCGCCAATATTCATTTTAGGTAATTACACTTATATATTTTAATATTGAAATAAATTAAATTGTTATAATATATAATAACTGTAATATAAAGTGAATAATAAATAAAGAAAAAGATAAAAATAAAAATATTAGTAATGAAATTTCAAAGAAAATTAATTTTTAAAAGGAAATTCAGAACAGACGTAAAACATAATAAATATAAATATCATGGAATATAGCATTTAAAAATCTAATATTAATTAAAAAATAAATACATGAATTATTCATGTATTATCTATAATTATTTATAGATAAATAAAGACTATAAATCTTTTAAATGTTGAAATTTTTTGCCTGCGCCCTACTGCTAATTTTATGTTCTTGAATAATTATATTGCAAATTATTCAAATTTTGAATACATAAAGAAATTTCACAAGTAACGATAAATTGAAAATTATTCAAATGTTTATTGTAATTTATCTGTTTACTTTTATACATTTCGGGGCTAGCGTTGAAATGCATCCGAAAATAAATAGAAAAAAGCTCTATTTGAAAGAAGAATATTCAGAAGCCTGCGAGTTATGTAAAAATTGTTTTAATGGAGTATCATCAATGCTAGAAGATGGATTTTCAGATGACGAAATTAAAGCCTCATTGTTAAGTGTTTGCAATATTTATCCAGAAAAGTATTCTGAGATATGCAATGAATTAGGAACTACTTATTTTCCAATATTATTGCATCTCGCACATGAAATGTCATCTGAATCAAAAAATTGTATTAAACTAGGTTATTGTTCAGATCTTGAAAACAGAATTTAATTTTATTCGACTAAAGTGTTATTTTACATTTATCCAATATCTTATTTTATATTGCATTTATTATATTAAAACCTAATTTTAGTTTTATTTGTATTATTTCTGGCAAAATAATGAAAAAAATTTGTAAGTATGCAATAATAAGTTTCTTCATTGAATTTTCGAATCGTTTGCAATATGATTTTGACTTTTATTAAGATTGCATTGGAGCATTACAAACTTATATTCTTATGTATAAATTCTATATATTAGATAAAAAATAATCAGATAAAAATTTGTATTAAAAAATAATAAGTTTAAAATGTTTAATGGTCATATTCTTATGTTTACTTATCAAATTTGTGAAAGAATTTATAAAAAGAATTTCAAAGATTCATGTAAAAAAATTTGATGATTACCTACACTTTTTATGAACAACTTTTCAAATTTTTTAGAAATTTGATGATTTATATTATATTATTATAATTATAATTTAAATCTGATTAGTTAAGCAAATTGCAAGATATATGCATTTCTTTTCATTGTTTCTCAAAAAACTGATTTGTTTTTGATTATGAGATCTAAACCAAATTTCATAATATTAGCATTTTTAGTAATTAAGATTATGTGATTTTTTCAGAGGAGAAATTTGGTGATTATCATGATTTATCATTAAATGTTTTATTCATTACTATTGAATCAATAGAATTTGAATTAAAAAAAAAAAAAAAAAAAAAGATATTAACGTTTATTAAATAGTGTGGAAGTTTTTAAATAGTATGGAAGCAAAGAACTTTTTGAATTATTTTTTTTATAAACGAGTATTCATTGTCATTTAAAAATATAAAATCTTCTGAATTACATCAAAAAATAATTTAAACTATACCCTTAATTGAGAGAATTTGTCTTCTGAAATATAATACATTTGATTAAAAAAAAAAGCTAAAAATGTATAGAAAAAATTTATTATAATCTATAACAAACAAATAAAATCAAAAAAGAGGAAAGAGTGGAATAAAATAAAAAAAAATGGTTGAAAAAAATAAAAATAATTCAAAAAGTTCTTTGCTTCCATACTATTTAAGAACTTACAGACTATTTAAGGAACGTTACTTCTCAATATTCAATTAAAAATATAAAATCATTTGAATTCAATTTCGCTTTTTTTGAATTCAAAAAAATTGAGAAGAATTCAATTTTGAAAACTGTATGATTTTTTTCAATAGGAAAGATAGAAAAATAAAAAAAAAAAAAAAAAAACAATAAACACAATAGCAAACTTATTCTTGTGTTTTAAAAATATATCAAAATGAAAATTCGGTTTTTTTATGTTAAAAGAAAAATCGAATCTAATTGAGGCTGTTTTTTTATATAGTTCAAGCTTTAAATCCAAACGATAAAATTCAAATTTGCTTCTCTTTGCTTCATCCAAAACTAGTTTCCAATAGACTAAATAGAAGAATTGCCACCAAAAGTTTCAAGCATATCAATACACATCAATCCGAAAATTCCATCAATTATCATTTAAAAACAAATCCTCTTTTAAAATGAACCATATTTATTACAAACCCAAGAAAATCTTTACAGCTTAGTAAAAGCCCGATTGAAGCTATTCTAAATGACAATGCAATTGGAAATGCTGAAAAAAATAAAACGGTCCCTGCAAGTTTTTATTATTAAATTATTCTCCCCATTTATTTTTTTTTTTTTTTTTTTTTATAAAATGTTTACCAACTTTTACTGCCAGCTGAATGGTCTCGACTGGAGAACAATTATGCAGCCTCGGTAAAAATTAAATTTTTTTTCATTTTTCACAAATTTTATATCTTTTTGATTTTTTCACTTCAGATTTTGCATGCTTCTTTTAATTCCAATTATGTAGTTGAATGATGTAATATAATCAAATAAATAAAATACATTTTTTATAATGGGGCAAATTAAAAATTTAAAATGGGCAAAATTCATTTAAAAAATGGTCAATCTTTTTGACCATTCATATTTATTTCTTTTTAAAAATGGAAGAAATTAAAGCATATATCAAAGAAAGGAAAAGATTGTTAGAGAAGTTGCTCGAATTTATTGATAGTGCCAATGATGATGGTGAAGACTTTTTCAAACAAATTAGCTTTTTACAAAAAGAAAAGAATGAAAAAAACAAAGAAATTCTTCGATCATTACTTATATTTATAATAAATATATCGCAAAATCATTATCGAAATGCCAATTTTTTTATAAAACTTGAAAGTATCCTACTTTTTTTGGAAGATATGATCAAGAAAGCATTCTCAAATACAGATATTTTCAAGCTATTTCAAAATGATGATCGAATTCTTCTTTTTCTTTTCGAGCAACAAATTATATCATTAGATAAAAATTTATTACAAATTTTCCTCGAAGAAGATCAAAAAACAGGCTTCAAAAGAATATATTATCTATATCCATCCATTAAAGACAAGATTGATTCAAGCCTAATGAAAAAAGTAGAAAAAGAAATCTCAAATTATAATTCAGAAGATTTTGAACGTTATAAAGAAAAATGTTATGAAGGAGAAAATGATTCGCATATTTGTTCATTAATTCGAAAAGATTCCTTAGATGAATTTATTATCTATGTAAATCAAAAAAATTATTCATTAACAAAAACGGTTGAACGATCACTTTTTGAGACGAATTTATTTTTGAAAAATAATCCGCCAACTTTAATCGAGTATGCCGCTTTTTTCGGTTCTATTCAAATTTTTCAATATCTGAAAATGAACAAAGCTTTAATTGAGCCTTCAATTTGGCATTTCGCGATTCATGGACGAAATCCAGATTTGATTCATCTTATTGAAGGGCTGCGAATTATTCCTGATGATGAAACGTATCAAGACTGTCTTCAACAGTCAGTAAAATGTTTTCATAATGAAATTGCCAATTATATTCAAGACAATTTGATTGTCAACAAAAAGCGGGATTTATTTTATAATAACATTATTTGTTATGGTTTTCAATGTCATAATTATTCGTTTATTCCAGATAATTTAGATAAGAAGTATTATCTTTTATATTTGTGTGAATATAATTATCTTGCACTTGTGAAACTTCTTTTGAAAGCCAATAAACTAGACGTGAATATTGAATTGTTTTCTGAAAAAAATAAACGTACATATTCATCGTTACATTTTGCTATATTTAACGGTAATTATGAAATATTTGATATTTTAAAAGTGCAGCCAAACATCCATTTCGGAGATTTCTATTTTGATAAATGCGTTTATTTGAAAACATTCGATATACCGTCGTATGTTAAAACGATAAATTCATACTTTTTTAATGGATGTTCAAGTTTGACAGAAGTAAAGATTCCTTCATCTGTGACAAGCATTGAAAAATCATCTTTTGCTCTTTGTACATCATTGAAAGAAATTACGCTTCCTTCCTCAGTTGTTACTCTTGGTGATGATGCATTCATTGAATGTTCTTCATTGATCAAAGTGTCTCTTTCTTCTTCGTTAAAGACCATTGGAGCTTCTACTTTTGCTAAATGCTATTCTTTGAAACAAATAATAATTCCTTCTTCAGTTACTTCAATTGGTGATTGTGCATTTATTAATTGCAGATCATTAAAGCAAATCACTCTTTCTTCCTCTGTTACAACAATTGGTAGTTGTGCATTCCAAAATTGTGAATCATTGACACAAATATCAATTCCTTCTTCTGTTACTTCAATTGGTGATACCGCTTTCTATTCTTGTAAATCATTGGAAGAGGTTTCTTTTGAAAAATCTTCTTCTTTGCATTACATTGGAGAATATGCTTTTTTCTTTTGTTCTTCATTGAAAGAATTATTGATTCCTCCTTTAGTAACAATAATTCAAAAATGGACTTTCGCTAATTGCTATTTACTTGAAAAGGTTTCAATTCCTTCATCTGTAACAAGAATCGAAAATTTAGCATTTTCAAATTGTGAATCACTAATAGAAATTGCACTTCCTTCATCATTGAATTCTATTGGAAAAAGTGCATTTACTGATTGTTATTCATTGAAAAAAGTTACACTTCCATCTTCTCTTACAAAAATTGAAGACAAGCGTTTTTATTCCTGTTTAGGAATAGAACAAATTTCAATTCCATCATCTGTGACATCAATTGGAAATGAATCTTTCTTTAGTTGCAGAAAAATAAAACGAATTTCGATTCCATCTTCTGTAAAACATATCGGAAATAATGCTTTTGAGTGGTGCCATTCTCTAAAAAGGATCGAAATTCCTTCATCAGTTACTTCAATTGGTGATAGAGCTTTTCAAGGTTGTCTTGAATTGTCTGAAATACTAATTCCGCCATCTGTTAAATCAATTGGAAAATGTATTTATAGTGGTTGCAGTTCATTGAAAAGAGTTACAATTCCATCAAACAAGACTTCAATTGAAGAAGATGAATTTAATGAATGTTCATCATTGGTTAAAATATCAATTCCTTTTTCTGTCAAATCAATTGAAAAACGTGCTTTTTATAAATGTAAGTCTTTGACAGAAATATCAATCCCTTCATCTGTTACTTCAATTGGTGATAATGCATTTGAAGAATGTACATCATTAAAGAGGATACTTATTGCTAATTCTGTTACAACAGTTGGAAATCATGTATTTCATAATTGTTCATCATTGACACAAATATTGATTCCTTCTTCTGTTGTATCAATTGGTTCTGATACTTTTAATGGATGCACATCATTAAATGATGTGAAAATAAATTGTTCATTAACTTCAATTACAGATCGTATGTTTAATGATTGTAGTTCTTTATCTGAAATATCAATTCCATCTTCAGTTACATTTATTGGAAAATATGCTTTTTCATTTTGTTCATCATTGAAAAAAATAATGATTCCTAGCTCTGTCACATCCATTAAAGAAGGATCATTCTCTAATTGCAAATCTTTGAAGCAAATATCAATTCCAACTTCTATACAAACAATTGATGATTATGCTTTTAAAAATTGTTCATCATTGACAGAAATAAATATTCCTCCTTCATTAAGATCAATTGGTCCAAAATCATTTGAGGGTTGCAAAGGAATGAAAAAGATACCCGGACAAGATATACTTGGAGAATCTGGTTCAACAACTTGCAGCATTTATTAAAAGATTAAATAAATATTTAAACCTTTTGAGAATAAACTTCAATTTTTTTTTTTTTTTTTTTTGATTTGTTTGAATTCATGATTTTTAATTTCATTTGTTAATATCGAGATTGCATATCCTTTGTTCAAACTCATCTTCAATGAGATTTGATACGTCCAAATTCATCTAAATATAAAGAAAATTATAATGAAGGTTTATTAATTTATCCATTTTAACTTCATTTTGACTTCAATTATCATAAAAAGAAATTCAGTGATGCTGAAGTTAAATAGTATTTCCAGTCACTGATTCTTCATTAGAAAGTAAAAATTTTAATAATTTAATAATTAATTACAAAATTCAAAAAGAAAATGCAAGATTAAAATGATAAAAAGAGTATAAAGAGCATGAATAAATATAATATTTATAAATTTATTGTATTATAAAACATAAATAATAAACAAATTATATTTATTTTATACATATAAAGTCATCCTATTCGCTGGAATTATGCTGACATAACTGAACAGAATTTTTCAAAAATGGTACAGATTTCCTTTGGTTTGTAACAAATTTTGGTACACTTGATGTGAGAGGGTTTTTCTTTTGGTGCAATTTGATTCTTTTGGAACTATCATTTGGCATAATTATAGTGGGAGTAGCTAAGGGGAGACGTGGATGGAGAATATTGAAGCAAACACGATTTTTTGATTCAAGCTGATTTAATGGCTGAACTTTATAAAAGTAAGCGTCGCTTTTTGAAAGATGATAAAGGGATTCAAAAGTAGTAACTTTAAAGCTATCGTCTTTCAAAAGTTGAATAACGGCCGAATTATTTCCGAAAGATTCAGCATATGATGAAACTGAGAAAACTGTAATACATCTCTCATCAAAATGCTGAACTACTCCATTTAGTACGCATTGGTGTGCACGAATAACTCGTTTGATTGAGTTATCGTTGATAAAATTATATGTTGCTTCTCGATTGAATATGTAACCATAACCACGCGGGTTCCGCTCGAATTGGCATTTTAAATGATTTGAAGGATCACTCCAAACAAGATCTGAAAGAAGGGAATTCTCCTCAAATGTATCAATAGGTCTTTTAATTTGAATATTTATATCATCGATAAGGTTTAATTTTGGGCTTAAACCGCCATGTATACAAAAAGTTGTTTCATTTACAATCGCACCTATAGGAAGATATGAAAAAGCACGAATAAATGCATTGTAAAGCGATTCTGTATATTGATAACAATTGTCACATTGCGAATCAGAAGTGCATTTTTCATATAATTTTTCATTAAATCTATTTGGACTATTATAACTAAGTATTTCATTTTTGAATCCATATTGGCTGCATATTTGATCGAATTCATGATTTCCTCTAAGAAGATATACCATATCTGGATACATTACTTTCAATGCAAATAACAATGTAATACATTCGAGAGAAAAATTGCCACGGTCAACATAATCTCCAAGAAATAAAACTTTTGATTCTGTTTGTACAATAAACTTTAATATTCGTAACAGATCATGAAAACTTCCATGAATATCACCAACTACTACTAAATCATCATTTATTTTTAAGATATTCTCTTCTGTTTCAAATATCTCTTGAGCTTCAGAGCATAAATCTATTAATAAATTTTCATCGAAAGATGGAATGGGATTTCCATTTCGTAACTGATTTCCAACATTTAAAAGATCGTCAAGCGAATGAGTAGATAGAAAAGAATATGTCGATAGAACATATGATGCTTTTTTTTCCATAATGAATAAAATTTATAAAACTCTTAGCGATTAAAAATTGAAAGGATAATCGGGATTATGATTTTTTCAATATTTTTTTCAGAAAATTGAATAAAAATTTCAAATTTTTGATAAAAAGTTGGTATGATAAAAAAAATTGATTGTTTTTCCATAAAAAAAAACTATGATATTAAAAATGATAATTCGCCAAAAAAAGTAATTCAGAAACAAGTATAAAAACATTTTTCAATTTATCAAAAAATATTCAATGATTTTAAAGCGCATGAGAAACATAAAACCCTTTTATTAAACCTCAAATATTCTCAAATTTCTTTTGCATACATGAAATAAAAAACTTAAAGGGTGGATTTCTATATTTAATTCAAATTTATATCCAGATATAATATTATATCATTCTTAAACATTTATTGAGAAAATAAAAATAATAAAAAGTCCAAATTGATGCTTTGATATTTATTATGTATTAATTATTTTTGCTTGATGTGGAAAAGAATTATAATCGTATTTAACTGAAGAAGGCAATTTTACTTGTATATTTTCATTGCAATACGAAAAAGCATTATTTTTCACTAAAGAAAGAGAATTTGAAAGAATTTCGATTTCATTCAATGATCTGCATTCTCCGAAACAATTCGATCCAAGCGAGCTTACAGAAGCAGGAATGACTATCTTCGATAGAGAAGCGCAATTCCGAAATGAGAACTCCTTTATATAGACCACAGACGAAGGAATTTCGATGCTCTTCAAATATTTGCAATTCGAAAAAGCGGCATTTTCAATTGAATTCAAAGAAGGAGGAAGCAAAACCGTTTCTAAAAGTTCGCAGTCACAAAAAGTTGAGCTATCTATTTTAATTAACTGGCATTTTGAAAGATCAGCCTTTCTCAAATTTTGACAGCGATAGAAGCAGTGCGTTCCCACTGAAATAACAGACGAAGGCAGGTCAATCTCCTTCAGAAGACAGTCAGAAAAGCAAGACTGGCCGATCGAGATCACAGACGATGGAATCTCAATCTGCATGAGAGAACAACAACCAGAAAACGCGCCGTTTCCAATTTTAATCACAGATGATGAAATTTCGACTTTGGTGAGCGACGAACAGTTCGAAAAGGCGCTGCTTTCGATGATCGTCACGGATGAAGGAATTTGAATGTGCTCCAGAGAGGTGCAGGAACTAAAGGCGCTGCTCGAGATGAACTTGACAGACAGAGGAATGTTAACATCGGTTATTTTGGAGCAATTTAAAGCAAATGAATCCGGAATGAAGATCAAGTTTTCTGGGAAATTGACGGTTTTTAGTTTGTTTGTCTTAATTTGGTCTTGTATCTTCGCACATTCTTTCATCGCTGTTATTATTTGGGGCATTTTTTGTTTGAGATTGATTTTATCGTTGTGACAAAAACAATTCTGTGGTAAATAGAAAAAGTGATCGTTTCGCTTTGAAATGCAATCAATCATTATTTCTTCTGAAAGTTTCTTGCCATCAAGAGTTTCCAAGAGAATGAAAAGATTTTGGTTATTGTAATCTCTTTCTGTTTCTGAGGCTCCTTCTATAATGAAATTGTAGGCTGAATCATGATTTTCTAATACTCGATCTTTGTCGTTGAAAATGTTGTACAGAGATTGAATGGGAATGTCATACATGTCATCTTTGTAATTTTCAATGAATAAGTCAAGATTTTTGGAAATATGATTCTCATAAAATGTTTTGTCTTGATTTTTTTCTGATTTGATATTTGTCAAAAGGAAAGTATTAAATGCTTCCTGATATCCTGGTTGCGATTGTAAATCTGACGAAATACCAAATTCTATATTTAATAAATGAATTTGTATAATGTTATTTTGATCAATCATCAAATTATTGTCATTATCTAATAAGTGATTCAGAAAATCGATGAAAATTTCTTCTTGAACATTTGAACTAATGTTGTATTCGCCATTTAAATATATAGCTTCCATAATTCTTTCAGGCAATCTTAAGAATTGCTTCAAACTCAAAGGAATTTCTTTTGTATGTCCATCTAAAAAAACAAACTTGATGCTTTTATCCATAGGAATGAAATAACAATATTTCAAAATTGGAAAATTAAAAAATTCTCTCAAATAGTCCACTTTTTGAACTTTTTCTTCTCAATAATCCCCAAAAATTTGAGAGTTTATTTACCATATAACTTTTTGAAAATTGAGGCTTTAAAATTGGCCATATTTGATCGTTTTTTTACGTTGAAAAATTTGATAACAGAGAGAGAGACCGTTTAAAAGCTCTTCGTTATCAACATTGTCAACGTGGGAAATGACATTGAAAATGATCGTTCAAAAATATGTCTCTTTTTAACTTTTTTCAATTTCAATTCAACGAATTGAAATCAAAGTTACACTTTAGTATTTTTATATGAAAATAGAATTGTTCATAATGAACAAATACTAATTAATTTTGAATTAGAATATTATTGCTTTTACATTCTTCATTATTCTGAGAATTTAATCATACTCTTGCTTTTGTAATTATTTAATGGTAAAAATTGAATGGTCGAAAAAATATATCAAAAAGTTAAAATTTCTAAATAGTAAAAAAAAAAAAAAACTTTTTCATAATATAATGTGAATTGACGTTAACTCGTTCGTTTTTTCTATGTTATCTGAACGTTGAGAGCTTAGTTGATGATCGTTCATTTCGTTGACATTAACGGGTTCAACGTAGTTGATCGTTGACTGTAAATGAACGAGATGTTATAAAATTCAACGAGCTCAACGTCAACGTTGGCCTTCCCTGATTGAAATGGTATGGATCAAATGAAAGCACGTTTTGTATATTTAACGGTCATATTTATCGTAAAATTTAATTTTAGAATATTTTTTAATGAACAAAATCATTTTTAGAATATATAACTTGTTTTAAATAGTTTACACCATTCAAATTACCCGTTAAATAACCTTTGAATCTTTCAATAGTAAATGTCTTCCTTTTTTAAATGGTGAAAAGGTATTCATTTATAATTTCATAGCCTTACAAAACATTTTAATAGAACAAGGTTTTGGTGATAGATAGCAAACCAGAATGAAGCTATGCTGTAAGCCTACTTTATGAGTTGCTATAAGCGGGCTCTTCTTCCTTGTGTCTCTGAAATATTAAAGATATTCATGAGTTCTTTTTTTTTTTTTTTTTTTTTTTTTTTTTTTGGCTACTTAAATGTAAAATAGGTATATATTTTTAATAAAAAAATTATTTGGTGATTTCAGTATTTTATGTTTTTCTAAGCTTAATTCCTAATCAATGCACTGAAATCTCTATTACCAAATCATAGTTCTCGTAGTTAGCCAATATTTTTTTTAATTGATTGATTGAACCTATAGGAAATCCTGAGGTAATGTGAAAAAAGAGCAATCTTCTGTGCCAAGGGCTTTAGTCGAACATTTTAATTTGAAATAGAAAAAATTATTTCATGGGAAAGTTTACCAATTGGAAGAGAATCTATTTGAAAAACTTAACTTAAAAAGAGATTTCAATATTATGATTTAACGCCAGCTAGTCCGTTGATTGAGCAACTCATTACAGATGGATTGAGTTATTGCCCTTATGTATTCATACAAAGGATACCACATAAAATTTTTTCTCATTTAAGCACCATTGTTCTAGATTTCTCATAGAAAGGGATCTGGAAAAAATGGTAGTTATATTCTCCCATCTTTTTATTTAACAAGGGCTCATCACCCCATTCAGATTATGGTTTTGGTCCCCCATTGGGCCAAATGGCTTCTGAGAAAATCGCATAAAGTGTCCTGATTCTCTAAACGCTTATACATATTGCTGCTGCTTGATGATTATCCATTTTTTCATTGTTCAAAATTTGATCATTACATTTTGAAACAAAATTGGATGCAGATGATTTTTTAGAAAACAATGATACTGACATTATTTGGCATGCTTACAGCCTAGACTATATCCCCATTAAACAAATGTGCTCCTAAATTAGTCAAAAACTAAGAGGAATTAATTTTCATACAGAAAATAAACATTTTGAAAGCTCAAAATAAGAATAGCTTAACATTTCAATTTCCATGATCCACAATTTTGGAGAAAGTTATTATGCAAAGGCTTAAGTGCGTAATGACCTGAATGCCCAAAGCTTATATACCCATTGAAAAGAAGTATATGATTATTTTTTTACGTACCGATGAACAATTAATCATTATATTTTTCATTAAAAATTTTACAATATAAATTTATATAAAAATATCAATTGCCTGTTTGAAATTTTGAAATAATTATATTTATTTAAAAAATTATACAAATTCCACGTATAGTACCAAGAAAAAGTGGATGACTTCGCGAAAAACTGGGTGACGCATTCAATTTTTATAAATTTTGAATAAAAAGAATGATCGTTCTAGTTTATAAAATAAATTTGAATTTAAATTAATTTTCACAATTTTTTTTCTATAGATTGAGAAGATTCTATCAAAAAATTGAATTCGTCACCTAGTTTTTCGCTTCGTCACCTACTTTTTCCCGTTACTATAGCATTTTTTGAGAGCTCGGCTCTCAAAAAGTGAGGAGCGGAATTTGTAAATCTCTGAATTGCTTTCACTTTTTGAGTTTTTCTCCCTCAAAAAGTGAACCATTCAAGAGATTTATATATATTTATATATATATTTCTATACATTAATTATATTTTTTAAAATAATACTTAACTGGTGCACATAAATATAAAATTCTTAGAAAATAAATCAATAATAATAGAGGTATATCAACCAAAATGTTGTTCTCAAAAAGTTATCATCTTTTTTTTGTATATCTTAACGAAAAATCAAATTATTTAAAAAATTATAATATATTTATTTTTATTAAATTTAAAAGATTTAAATATTTTGATAAATATTAATAATATTTTTTTTATACATTGATCGATTAATTGCAAAAAAATGAGCAGACAAATTTATATAATCTTTTGTATTTCTATTTTATAATAAATATAAAATCTAAAATCATATGATTTAATCAAGTTTTTCTGTTACAAGTAAAAATATTCATATTTTATAATGATATTCTGATAAACTATTCAATTTTTTAAAATCAATTAATTTCGAATATCTAATTATAAATTTAATAAATTTAATTAAAAATCAGTTCAATTTTGAAATTGATCTATTTTTGTTTCATTTTCAAAATTAGATTATTTTTATTGATGTCATTTCAATTTCAAATGCAAATTAGCAAATTGAACTTCAAAAAGCAGAATAATCATTTATCATCAATAATAATAATAATAGCATATTTAACATCAATACAATGATAATTACAGAAGGATTGATGAAAATCTAATGAAATTTAAATTTGAATAGTTTATTTTTAGATTCGTTTATTTATTGTAAAAATTACATTGATTCTTCATGAAAAGGCGCAGTTCAGTGCGCCTTGAACCAACAAAAATCTTTTTTCCAAATACATTTATCCATGCAACAAATCGCTTTACTTTTACAATAGCAAATCTAACAGATCAGCAAATTCATTATTCCATTCGATGCTTTTCAAACAGTGAAGATCAAAATGATTCAAAAATTGACCTCGATACTTCAGCTGGCCGTACAAAACTAAGCGAATTAGATAAATTTCATTCAAAATTTTTTAATGTTGAACCTTCACATGGAGATCTATTGTTGTTAAACCAAAGTCTGACATTTCGATGGGACCAATGAGGAGATATCTTTAATAATTTGATAGATGTTTAGTATGCAACATTATTTCTACCAATTGATCTTTCAGGATACCTGAAATAAGATTTCATATCTTGATTTAATATTGAGATATATTCACAATTTCAATGCAATAAAATTGAGATAAAAATTCAATTTATTTGAAATAATTTAACCATTTTTTTAACCTAGAATTTAGATTTAACCTTTTTATTTGACCTATATTTATTTTCAATAAAGATAAATTGAGATATATTCACAATTTCAATGCAATAAAATTGAGATAACAATTCAATTTATTTGAAATAATTTAACCATTTTTTTAACCTAGAATTTAGATTTAACCTTTTTATTTGACCTATATTTATTTTCAATAAAGATAAATTGAGATATATTCACAATTTCAATGCAATAAAATTGAGATAAAAATTCAATTTATTTGAAATAATTTAACCATTTTTTTAACCTAGAATTTAGATTTAACCTTTTTATTTGACCTATATTTATTTTCAATAAAGATAAATTGAGATATATTCACAATTTCAATGCAATAAAATTGAGATAACAATTCAATTTATTTGAAATAATTTAACCTTTTTTTTTAACCTAGAATTTGGATTTAACCTTTTAATTTGACCTATATTATATTTCAATTCATTCTTTTTTCTGAGAATTTGAAATGCTTTAATCAAATTGAATTATAACTTTTAATCAAACAGACAGAATGATTTGTATCAAGAGCAAAGTAATTAAGGAACTCATATTAAATCTATTTTCCAAGTTTTAGTCAATTTGATCTGTAGGATCTTGGTTGATATACCTCTATAATAATAAACAATTATTCCTATGCAATATATTCTTTTTTTTTTTTTTTGATATGATTTATATTTTTTTAATTATAAAACCAAAAACTATATACATATCGATAGGAATAATTATAAAAAAATTCATAACCATTTGGAAATTGGAACAAAATTTTGAAAATTTTATTTGACATTAATGCAACCTGAAGAAGATTTCGAAACTTGGAAGTTAATCATTCTTACTGTTACAGATGATATTATTAGCTTTAGTTCTATGTTTCCAGACCTCAAAAGGCTTATGGAATCAATTGAAGAAACTAATTATTTACCTGGTGAATTAAAACCTTATACAAAAGATTTTATAGAAGAATCTTTTCCAGATATATCAGCTTCAGTGATTACAACGACATCATCACTGACAAAAAATGAAAATAATATAAACGAATTTCAAGTTATTTCTGATTTTTTCAGATCTACAATTAAATTATGTGTATCAAAGATTGCCCGAAAAACAATTTCAGATTTAACTAATGAAAATGAATCAGATGAAGACTATAAAAATTCATTATCTGTGTCTATCAAAATGATCAATTTATTATCCAATATTTTTGATAAAATTGATTTAGATCCAAAACCAAATGATAAAGAAAAAGTCTTAAATCAAACCTTCTTTTATTATTTTTTAAATGACTTAAAAGGAATTGATAAATGTAATTCAGCAATAGAAAGCATTAATAATCACATTGATCAAATCAACCTTGATTCTAGCAACACAGATACAAATAATTCAGACTCAACCAAAAAAACGAATCTAATTGAAGAAATATTAGAGAAAGAATCGTCAAAAATTTCAATAATTGTTAAACTCATTCAAAAAGTTGTCCTAGCAACGACGATCAAAAACAAACAAAATTCAGAGGACAAAAAAGACAAAATTGAACAAGAGAAAGAAAAATATACCAACTATTACGGTCAACTTCATTTATTAATTAACAAAACATTTCCAATTTTTCAGAAAATTTGTGAAAAAAATCTCAGAAAATTCAATGCCTCTCATTTAGATCCACTTTTTGAGACTCTCACAAAATCATATCAAATTGACTTTAGCGTTTCAAAAGAAGATGACTTTCCATTGACGCTTAATCTTTTTGACCTTTCACAATTCACCATTTTTTCAACTTTTTTAAAAAGTGACTTTTTTGAAAAGCATCTTTATTCATTGAAAAACATCTCACTTTTGTGTACCAAAACGGTTGATCATTACAATGATAACAAAGAATATTATGAAAGTGATCAAGAGAAACGCAAAACTAAAAAATTGAACGTTTTATTCATTGATAAAGAAGTCTTACTCAATGCTGTAATTGATCATTTGAAATTGATTCAAAATCTTCGTTTTAATAAAGAGTTTGGAGAGCCACTTGGCGCCATTTATGCCTTTATTATAGAGAACAAAGAAGATATCATAACAATTGATGATATAAAAAATCTTTGGTCAACAATTAAATTCCTTCATTCAGCCGATCTTTCGTCATTTTTCAAAATCTTTGAAAAAGTGACAAAAGTAATGAATGAAGAAAACAATAAAGAATTCATTGATTTTGCTTTATCACATGTTTCAAGTGAGACAACAAATGAAAAAGAATCGGTTTCTTTGAAATTTGATAAAAATTTTGCCGACTTTTTGTATTTCGTGGCTTGCAATTTTGAGAGGAAAAAATTCAGAGAGCCTTTCAAAAAAGTTCGTAGTTTATTCTGGTCGTTTTCATTTGATGAGAAAGGAATTGAAACAGACGAAATGAAAGAATATGCAAGGAGCAAACTTAGCTTTTTATGCGACTTTTGTTCAAACGAGATGATTGAACTATTAGTCAAAGAAAAAGTTCCAACTTTGCCTGAATTTTCTGAAGAGAATAAAAAAAATGAAGAAAGAGAATTCATCTTGAGGTTGATTGATAGATCAATCACAAAACAAGAAGAAATAAATGAAGACTCATGCAACAAACTGATTCAGTTTTGCATTTCACAATTGCAAGACAAATCAATGATAAACATTTTGACCAGTATTTGCACCACTCAAAAAGTGACCTTAGAAAAAGATCAAATTGAGCAGTTGTCAAACATATCGAACAAGTTTCTCACCAATATTTTGCTTTCATCTGGCTTTGATGATGCTTATATTGAGAACTTTTTCTTAACTACAAAAAATATTGATTCTGATCTCTACGATTTGATTGAAAAATACGTTCTTCAAAAGAACAAACAATGGGAATCAATAGAGAATGATTATTTGACACATCTTCCATTTGAGAAAGAAGATTTGCTTTGGACTTTTTCAGTCAAAAAGTCAGATGTTCGTCATAAGTTCATCAATAAATTGTGTCAGATTTATTCAAATAACGACGGTTATTTGTTAACTGACAAACAAATGATTAACCACTTTTTGAATAGAGTTGAAAGCTTGATTGATGATCCTGAGAAAAGAGAAAATTGCTTCCAATTATTACAACGTTTTATCAACTCTATTGATGAAACCAATCCTGACTTAATTGACATTAAAAAAAGTGACAAATCTAATGATTTAATACAAATTGAATTCAATGGAATTCAAGGGAAATTCAATTTTTCAAAGAATAATGCGACACTTGTTGCTTATTATAAAGCATCACAAATATTGAATGTTCCTTTAAGTCAAGTCACTTTGTTGTATGGCGACAATCCAGCAGACACTGAGAAAACGTTCTCTCAATTGTCGTTCATGAAAGAGTCAATTGAATTGGTTCCAATCGTTGGTGATGAGTCATCAATAAGAAGGAGACACTTAAGAACAGTTTCACCATCCACACAAATATGCCATTCTGATTTAATGAACAAATTAATTTCATTTTTGAAGGATGATAAAGCAAACGATAATAACACGTTTGTTTTGATGACTTTGTTGCTTGATTTGCCAACATCCGAACCAGTTTACAACATGATTAATTACTTCTACATTAAAGAGAAAATTGACTATGAAAGAATCTTTCCAATTAATTATCCAAAGTTCTTCGTGTATAGTTTAAATGCACTCCAACAAATGGGCGGAAATCTGAAAGATGAAGTTTTTCGAACAAATGGAATTGAATACTTAATTCATGCTGTTACAAGAGTCAATAGTTTGTATTTGATCTCCGAAATTGTTGACTATTTAAAGTCAACTTTAGATACAGATGAATTAATTGAAAAATATTCAAATCAATTGTTCGAAGCTTTAATGAGACTTTGTATGTGTCTCCCAGCTTCTTATCAAGAAAGTTGCTTGTCTTTCATGAAGAAATTGAAGCCAACAAATATTCCTAAATGCGACACTGATTATGAAATCAAGTTTGTTGAATCTGAGAAAGAAAAGAAAGAAGAAAAAGTTGAAGATAACCGTCCAATTGGTGAAGCTGTATCAAGTTCTTTATCTTTATTAGAACAATTTAGTGATTTCAGTACATATGACTTCATTAATAGTAGCATTGAATTGTTTAAAGAATTCAAAGAACAAAAAAGTTCAAATTTGCAGCCAAAAGAAGAAGAAAAACCGAAGAAAAAGGAAGAAAAAACATTGGAAATTGACAATGAAATTCCATTTTCTCACGTGATTACAAATGTAATAACAATCACGCTTATTAAGAAGAACGTTTATATAAATGAGAATATTGAAGTGAAAGATGAAGAACCAAGTGCCTATTTGAAAAAGACGGCAAAAGAAACATTTGAAAAACTGCCAATTCCTTCTGAATATTTTGAATCAATTTTCAAATATTTGACACCATTGAATTACAAAGAATTTTTGAGCGCTTTTTCACCACACGCTGTTCCACCAACTGATACAGCGATCCAATTCATTATTGACAATCTTGACATTAAGTCAAAACATCTTCCTTTCGTGATGAATGTCTTGAAGCAGGTCATTAATTCAATCACAAATGAAGAGAAGCGAAGTCAAATTTTCAAGATTATTTTTGATAACTTTTTCATTCTTGATCGTGATGAATCAATTGAAGATAGCGTGTTTGAAGATGCTATGATTGTTGCCGGTTCAGCTCCTCTCGAAATGATCACAAAAAGAATCGATGAAATCGGAATCCCAACATTCAATAAATATCGAATAAATGGAAGAGATTTCAAGCCTGATAAATGCACAACAGGACTTAAAAACCTCGGCAGTTCATGCTATTTCAATTCGATATTGCAGCAGTTCTATCATTGTCCTTCACTTCGTAAAGCTTTAATTGAATATAAAGGCGACGATCAACTATTCAAAGAAATGGGACTTTTGTTCTCTCAAATGAGAGACGGATCATTGAAATTTGTATCACCAAAAAGTGTCATTGATAATTGGATTTGCTGGGATGGAGAGAAATTGAATCCTAGAGTTCAACAAGATGCATCTGAATTCACAATTATGATGATTGATAAATTGTCACCAATCATTCCGAATTCGATGTTCAATGGCAAACTTTTATTTAAAGTTGAAGGCATTAATCAAGAAGATGAATACTTAGCAGAAAGGAATGAACCATTTTCTGTTTTAATCTTACCAATTAATCAATCAAAGACACTTGAAGAATGCTTGACAGCATTTAATTCACCTTCCTTTTTCACCAATAATAATCAATATTATGCAGACACATTGAAGAGGAAAATTGATGCAAAACAATCTGATTTCATTCAAGAACTTCCCGACCATTTAATATTACAATTAAAACGGTTTGAATATGATTATTCACAAGGAATTCGAAAGAAGATTAATTCACACATTTCAATCTCTAAAGAAATCGATGTTGCTTCTATTTGTGACTTCAAAGAAAAGAACGACAAAATTAATACAAAATACAATTTGGTCGGCGTCATTCAACATATGGGATCTGCAATGGGAGGACATTACTATTCATTCGTCATGCAAAGAGATACTAAAATGTGGTACAAATTTAATGATAGTGAAGTCACACCGACAACAATTGATGATGTTCTTGAGAATTCAAACGGAAGAGATTCAAATGCATATCTTCTTTTCTATGATAGAAGTGATCTTGATGAAATTGATGATTCAAAAGTTGATCCATCATTTGCTGAACAAAATCAAATAGATATGAAAATGAACTCTTATTATTACTTCTATATGACTAACGGTTTCATTAAGTTTTTGAATGAAATATCTAAAAGAAAAGAATTGCAATTATTGGCATCAAAATTGATTCTTAATATTCTTCCTTATTCTAATGTTGAAACTAATGATGACTACTTTGTATCATTGCAACAAAGACTGTATGATAGAGAAGAAGCTACATTTGCAAATGAAGTTCAAAATGAAGTAAAAGACTTTAAATTCTTGATTTTAAATGAAGCTAGATTAATCAACATTTTATTAGCAATAAAGCTATTTCATCCTATGTTTTCACATTGGGTACAACAACGATTACTTCAATCTGCAATTGATACTTTTGATCTTGCAAATGAAAAACTGTCTGATTCTTCATTCTTCTTTAAGATTTTGTTCTCAATGGTCAACATTGGTGTAGCACTTAAAAATCTATATATTGAAAAAGAAAATAAAGAAAAAGGTGAAGAATATACAAAACTGTTAACGGTTATTTGTGAAAAAACAACCGAAATAATGAAAACAGGAATTAAAAAGTATATTTCTTCACAAAGTGATTTGAATCCACAATATGTTCTTGAATCAATCAACATGGGAGATATTGCACGCTTATTTAACGTGTTTGAAGAACTTCCTAAAGATTACGTTGAATTGTTGCAAGACGTCGAATTTTTGAGATCTCTTTATGCATGCAAGAAAACTAAAGTTTGCTTCTTTTTGGACAATTACATACGAGCACGTAAATTGGGATTATTTGATGTCAATTCATTAATAAAAACATTTGTTGAAAAAGAGTCGATTCATTTAGATATGAAAGACTTATTCATAACAATTTTCATGATCTTTAAGGAGGAAGCATTCCCAATGACTTGGTCTCTAAAGTTCAAGTACAACGGGAATTATAGGACACCAAACGACATCGTTTTGTGTTACACACTTCTTTGTATTGATGGTATTGAAAAAGAGACATTTTTGGACCATTTTGACAAGTGGATTCCGACCTTGATTATGCATGAAAATAATGACACTAGATCAATGGTGTCCGTGCCTCTTAGGTACCTCATTCCTAACAAACTTTTTCAGAAAGAATATGGCGATATTCCAACGTATAATAAATCAATGATCTACACAACTGAGTTCTTTAACAAAATCGATCTAAAGAAAGAAAATACTCCTGAAATGAGGAAAAATGCTTACAATCTAATTCAATGCTTATTTGGCTCTCTATCCGAAATGAAAGAAATCATTGAAAAAGAGGATTATTCATCGAGCTTTTCTTTCCAAGAAGACAAGTACAGAGCAACTCAGTTGTTGAGGCTTATCAAAGTGATGATTAAAATTTTCAACTCACCTGTCAAAACTACTGATGACAGTCAAACTGACACCTTTTCAATTGACTATTCAAAATTGAATGAATTTGGCGAATTTCTTTTGAAAAGTGGTCATTCACATCCATTTGATCCACAAATCATTCTTATTTTGAAGATACTCAAGTCGAATTGTAGTGACCAAATTCTCATTCATTCAATTCCATCAGATGAAGTGATGTTAACTTCAGAAAAAGTTCAAAAGATACCATCAGAGTGGTTTGAGCAATACATGAAAATAATGAAGAAAATAATGAAGAAAGCAGCAAAGAAAAAGTTGCCATTATCAGAAGAATTCTTAACGAAATACTATCGGTTGATTGCATTCAATTTGATTAATATTAATTTAATTGTTAAATCAGCCAAACCTATTGAAAAATTGAATGACATCTTTGAAATAATATGTGATTCACCCACGTTGTCTAAAAGCATCACTAATTACATAGATGACAATTTTGAGGCATGCGTTCATAACGGTTTCCATTCAATCATAACCTGTTTGAGATACCTCAAAATTAAACGGCCACTTTCACAATATGTCCATTCATTGAATTTCAGGCAAATTTTCCAGCAGATCAAGATAAACTATCCAATATTTTATTATGAAATTATTTTGGCAAATGGAAGCAAGGACACAAGTGAAAGTGACAGTGAAAAAGTGACATGTTATGATACGTTATTTGACAATCCCTCTGAATTAATTCAATGCCTCTGTCAAAAAGGAAGTGAAATTGAGAAGGACTATGAAAATCATCGCGAAGTGATTTGGGACTATTTGATCAACAACACAAGAAAGAGAATCAACGAGTCCCAAAATGATTCAAAAATTAAATTACAAACCGAAATTTTCCATCAATTCATGGTCAATTATAATTTCCACTTTTTCAATTTGCTCCTCGACTTCCAAGAACAGCAAAAAGAACTCGAAACAATCACGAAATTCGTGCTTGAACTCATCGATATTGATGATGCTGTTGAAAAGTTGATTTTCTTATCAAAAAGTTCATTCGGAGCATTGAATTTATCATTCAACTTTTTGAAAGAAAAAGTCCCTGAAAAATTGAAAGACTCAGAATTCATTTCTGATTGCCTTTCAAATAAAGTTTTTAGTAAAAATATCGGCATCGTCCTTGAATTCTGCGAATTCGCATTCAACGGAAAAACAAAAGATGAAATTGAATCGATTTTCAAGCAAAGCAGAATTGTTACAAATTTGATCGAAAAATTAAATTTGTTGAATTTCATTTATCAAGGCGGAGTGATTGAAAAAAGATTCGAATCTGAAGATGAAGATGAATTGTCATCTGTAATTGTTCCAATTCATCTTTTAATGAAGTACAAAGAGCATTTTGCAGAAAGTAATGAGCTCAAAAGTGAAGCAGCTTCATTACTCGATAAATTGAAGTCATTGAACATCAACTGCCAGACAAAAGTTGATGTTGTTGAGACAATTACTAAACTAATTTCATAACTTGATTAGCCCAAGTAATTATTTAAATTAAACAATTTTTTATTTATTTTTTTGTTTCAGTGTAGTCTATTTTTATGCAAATTAGTTTATTATTATGTTAGGTTTGCAGAAAATAGAAAAATATTTATAATTTTACCAGCTTTTTTTTTATAGATAGATTAAAAATATTTTTATTGGCTAAAAAATGCAGGAAAGTGATAATAACAGATATTTGTTGCTGTTATCCCAATTTTAGATGTAATTTATTATAGATGATATCATAAATGAAGTGTAAAAAAGTTAAATAACTGATTTTTATTCATTTTTAATTTCAGGTAAATAAATATTTTCATTTGAAATAGCATTGAAAACTTCATTTACTTTATGAAAAACATCAATTAATTTTGAAAGTGAACTCAAAATATCATTGCTTCTCCATCATCATGCACTTGAAGAAGATCAACTATTAAATCTTTAATACATCTTGATTTATTTGCTTTATCACATAAAACACTTATTCTCTCTTTATCTAATTCTTCATTTATTATTTCTTCATATGGCCTGCCTTCAATTGATCCAATTAATTGATAAAGTTCACTATTGAGCATTTTATTTTGTTCTTTCTGTTTTGAAAATTCTTCAAAAAATATATTAACTGAAGGTAATTGAAGTTTTGTTAATGATTCTGAGTTAACTGAACCTCCAATGATTTTATGGAATTCTTCTAATAATAATTTGTCACTTTTAGCTTTCGCTTTTATTTCATTAAAACGTTCTTTAAGTATTTGGAGCGTCGCATTTTCTTCACCTGTGAGTACTTGAAGAAGTTCTTTCAATTGTTCTGATTCAGATATTAATTCTAATATGCCACAATCAATGGATTTCTCATCATTCTTCATGACAGGAATATGCTTGTCGATCAAATCTTTTATATTTTTTAAATTAGATACATAATTATATAGAATGCTAAATTCATCATCTTTGAATTCTTCAACGGAATGGCCTTCAATACAACTAGCAATTTTCAGAAGATTTTGTTGTAATTTCTCAATTTTATCTTTAAATGCTTCTATTTCTAATTTTTGATTATCATTAATGTCCTTAATTTCATAAAGTTCTTTGGTTATGTTATAATTGGCTTCTTTAATTTCAATAAGATTTTGGGTAAGTTTTCCATTTATTTGCTTGGATTCATCAAGTTCTTGATAGAGATTTTCATTGGTTTCGCTAAGTTCGTTGTAGAGCTGTTGGTTAGATTCATTAGTTTCACTTAATTCTTTAGTAATATCATAATTTTCTTGTTTAATCTCATTCATTTCTTTATTAAGGTTTTCATTTTTTAGTTTGGTTTCTTCAAGTTCGTTATAGAGTTTTTCATTAATATCTGAGAGTTCGTTGTATGATTTTTCATTTGCCTCTTTGGTTTCTTTTAGTAATTTGGTAAGAGTTTTGTTGGCTTCTTTGGTTTCATTAAGTTGTTTAGAAAGATTTTCATTAAATTCTTTGGTTTCATTAAGTTCTTTATAGATATTATCATTTGTTTCACTAAGTTCTTTGTAAAGTTTTTCATATGATTCTTTAGTTTCATCGAGTTCTTTTATAAGAGCTTCATTGGCTTCTTTAGCATCATTAAAATCGTTTTTAAGATTTTCGTTGAATTTTCTAGCTCTGCTAAGTTCATCATTAAGATTGTCATTGATTTGACTAAGCTCTTGATAAAAATCATTATTTTTGTCGTTATCTTCTTTAATATAACTTTTATTTTCTTCTTTCGCTTCATTAAGTTCTTTGTTTATGCATTTATTGACTTCCTTGGTTTCATTAAGTTCTTTGGTGAGAATTTCAATTTTTTGTTTGGTTTCTTCAAGTTCATTATAGAGCTTTTCATTAATATCTGAGAGTTCGTTGTATGATTTTTCATTTGCCTCTTTAGTTTCTTTTAGTAATTTGGTAAGAGTTTTGTTGGCTTCTTTGGTTTCATTAAGTTGTTTAGAAAGATTTTCATTAAACTCTTTGGTTTCATTAAGTTCTTTATAGATATTTTCATTTGCTTCACTAAATTCTTTGTAGAATTTATCATCATCTTCCTTAGATTTATTTAGCTCTTTAGTAAGATGATCATTTAATTCTCTAGCATCATTAAGCTCTCTTAAAAAATATTCGTTGGATTCTTTGGTTTTGTTGAGTTCAATATATAGATTTTCGTTGATTTCACTAAGTTCCTGGTATAAATTTACGCTTGCTTCTTTTGTTTCAACAAGTTCATTTGAAAGATTTATATCAGCCTTTTTGGATTCATTTAGTTTTCTATATAAATTTTCATTGTTTTCTCTAGCATTATCAAGTTTTTTGGTTAAATCTTCATTGATTTTATTTATTTCATTTTGTTTTTAGCGCATGTTTTCAACAATTTCCTTGACTTTTTTGAGTTCTTTATTAAGGTTTTCATTGGTTTCATTTTCATCACCAAGCTCTTTGCTGAGTTTTTTATTGATTTTTTTAGTGTCATCAAGTTCTTTACAACAAATATCATTTGACAATTTCATTTTTTCTAAACAAATTTTGATTTTTTCTATTTCTTCTTTCTTATGCAAAAGTTCATCATTAAGATTGTGATTGAGTTCTTTCATTTTGATGAGTTGCTCATTTATTAAAATGAGAGCTGATTCTATTTCTTTTATATCTTCATGAGTATTTGGAATATGCTTATTTATTATGTCTTTGATTGTTCTACATTTTGTTGCTTCAATGCACAATGAAGTGATTTTATCATCTTTGAACTCTTCATTTTCCATTTCTTCAATTGGTCGGCCTTCAATAGAACTTATTAATTTGAGTAGTTTTTCTTTGATTATTTTGTTTTCTAACTCTTTCTTTTTGCACATTTCAGCTTGATCTTTTAAAAACAATTCTGAATTTTGGGGAAGAAATCCACAATGATCACTGACTTTTGTGTGAGCATCTAATGCGGCTTCTTGACTTAATTTCATACAGTCAATACTTTGTAATAAAATAAAAAATCCAATATTTGAATGATTAATTGTTTCATTTGTTCTTTCACTGTTGGAGTAGCCTGTTATGAATGAATAAGCATTTGCATGGTTTGTCATTTTTCTTTCTTTATGGAAAAAAATATTATACAATGAGTTTAATGGTATATTGTGCATTTCATTCTGATAATTTTCTAAATAATAATCTAAATGCTGCGCTATATATAGTTCAGCCGTTAGCATATCAATTGTATGATCAAAACTTTTTTCTTTTGTGATATAAATCAGACAAGATAAATGAAGAATATTTTTGTATTCAGATTTGGAAACAATATCTTTAAAAAGATCAAATTCATTAGACAATAGAGAATATTCCCAAATATTATCAACATTTACTTTAAATTCTTTTTCCTGGACCCAATAATCTAGAAAAGATTGCAAAATTTCATTTCTAACTTTTGATCGAACAAAATATTTTCCACCATTGAAGAAAAAAGATTTTTTAATGTTATTTGATACCCGAACAAAAGCTTTAAATTCATATGGAATTGGAAATATGCAATTGTTTGAATATAATTGCAAATGATAATTTGGGATATTCATATTGCTTATTTATAAAAAAACCTTTGAAGTTTTGTAACCCCACCCACCCACCCACCCCCAAAAAAAAAAAAAAAAAAAAAAAAATAATTGAATTGGAAAAATTTTAAAATTATTTTCATTTTTTTGCGTTTTGTAATTAATAAATTCAAAATTTTATTTTAGTTATATATAATCTAATAGCAAATACATATAAAAGATATTATATATATAAATATTACTTCAACATTTTGATTATAGTCAATGGAAATAAATGAATGATTCTTGATTTCAAGTAATTAGAGATAAAATTCATGATGACTTAAATGTATATTGCCTTTATAATATGAATAAATTTAGAACAACATCACAAGTCTTAACTTTGGTTCAATTTATGAATTAAAATGAATTTTAAACTTCAGCATACAGATACTCCACTTCCTGTTTTGATATCAAAATAAATTAAAATAATTTTAATTATTTATTGAAATACAAATGATATATTAACATAAAAATTTCTACAAGAATAATGTTTGAGTTGCTAATTCATCTGATGTTGCGTGATACACAACAGAAAGGCCAAATTTATTCATTAAAGGATTCATTTTATCTTCAAGTTGAATTGGAGTAGCAGCAGGGCAATCATTTAAAATTTTCCATAAGCAAACAGTAAATATTCCATCATTAGTCACCATTATTTTATCATAATCTGTTATATTATCGTTGTTAGCGACAGAAATAGATATAATATTTGAAGGAAGAGTTTGAAAAGAACAAAATAACGAATCAAAATCCCATATTGGCCCTCCATGACAGCAATCACTAATTAAAACTATTTTTTCATTATTTTGCTTGAAGTTAACGAGTAAATTAACGACATCGTAATCGATAATATAACCTTGTTCAAATACCATTGCTTTTATGCATTGATTTTTATTTCTTTCAAAAAGTTTATTCACTTGTAAAGAAGTTGTTCGGCCTGCATAAAATATTGTTAGAGCAATTTTCGTATTTTGAATAAAAAATTTAAAATATGTTAAAAATTCATCTCTTGTTGAATTATGTAGAAAATAAATTTTGTACCCTCTTCTATGATGAATCGAAGCAACGATTGAAGCGTCATTCATTGGTCCAACTCCCAGATGATAATCAGGTCTTTTATATGTATTAACAATAATAAAACAAACGCGATTCAAATCATTTTTAGAAATAAAACTAACATTTTTGCCCTTTAAACTAATTCCCATCTTTTTTATTTGTTGTTTTCGTTTTGATACTGTAGATGAACTTCTGGCTTTCATGAAATGCTCTCTTTGAAAATCGTATCCAAGTTTCGATGCTTTTTGTTCATAAGTGATTGAGTTATTTTTTGCTGATGATTGGGAAGAACCCATAAAATAGAATGAAATATTGAAATGATAGTATAATTGATAAGGAAATCGAAAAATAAAAGTATTCAATTTATTGAATAAATAAATTCAAAAAGTAACACTGTATAATAAGAATTTTTCAATACCTTCTGAATAGCATTGAAAAATATAATTATCTATCAATAAACTTCACAATTTAATATTAATAAAAATTGAATGCTTTTCATAACTAAAAAATTGAAATATATCATTAGAAAATGAATAAATCAGAAAACATTATCTTTATTTAACTATTTTAATCTAAATATATAATAAAAACTAAAAATATAATTAAAATGACTTTATATTATTATTAACAAAAAATAGACTTGTTAAAGTCCATGGACCTGTGGACTTACAAAATTCATTCAATTTTTTTTAGCATTTTTTATTTATTCACAAAATAAAAATTATTTATAATTTCTCTGAAATACTCTGGTCCATCTGTCAGGACTTCCAAAATTCATTCAATTTTTTTAGCAATTTTTTTTATTCACAAAATATAAAATGTTTAAAAATTTCTCTGAAATACACTGGTCCATCTGCCAGGACTAATAAAATTCTTTCAATTATTTTAGCATTTTATTATTTATTCACAAAATAAAAATTATTTATAATTTCTCTGAAATACACTGGTCCATCTGTCAGGACTTCCAAAATTCATTCAATTTTTTTAGCATTTTATTATTTATTCACAAAATAAAAATTATTTATAATTTCTCTGAAATACTCTGGTCCATCTGTCAGGACTTCCAAAATTCATTCAATATTTTTAGCATTTTTTTTATTCACAAAATATAAAATGTTTAAAAATTTCTCTGAAATACACTGGTCCATCTGCCAGGACTAATAAAATTCTTTCAATTTTTTTAGCATTTTTTATTTTTTCACAAAATAAAAGAATTATAAAATTTCTTTGAAATATTTTGGTCCATCTGCCAGGATTTCCAAAATTCTTTCAATTGTTTATGACATTTTTTTTCATGATTAAAAACATTCAAATATAATTTACTCATATTAGTTGCTACTTTTCTATTTAAATAAACAAATAAACTATAAAATATATGCCTAAAATGAGTTCTTTTTTGAGATATAAAATAAAAATAAATTGACAAGGTTTGTTAGGTCCACGCCAAGTCCTGAGTCCACAAAAAGTCCATGAAAAGTGCATTTGTCCCGGACTTTTAACAAGTCTAACAAAAAAAAAAAAAATCTTTCTGATAATTGGGGAAAATCGTAATCATTTTATTATTTTACATCATTATTCTATTATTTTGATATATATAATTACGGAAATTCCAACTTTTCGCCCATATCATTGATATTGAAAATCTTATACTTTTATAGTTAAAAGGCAATTAATTTATTTTGACTAATACTGTTTTATATTTATTTTTATGACTTTGAATAGTGCATTTATATTCACATTTTAAAATATTCATAAAATATAGTTCGATACAATTTTAATTTTCTTTGTTATAAAGTAACTTATAGAACGTTTATTAGTATAAAAAATATTTGCGCTTTCTTGTTTATATGCAAAAGTGCAAAAAAGTTCCAGTTTTTTTTTTTTTTTTTTTTTTTTTTTTTTCTATGAGACGATATAAAGTCAATATTGGCCTTAACCGCCACGGGAAATTATGATTACGATTCTGTTTATGATTTATTTGTCACTTTTTGAGCAAAAACACTTTTTGGGGAAATTTTTAGTATTTGTCACTTTTTTGGCACTTTGAGTGTCGGGAAAAAGTGGGTTTCAATAGGATTAAGCCGGTTTCACATCACTTTTAGCATTCAAATTTCAAAGACTTTTAGCAATTTTTCTGAAAAAGTGTAAGTAGGTTTCATTCTTTTGATAAAAATTTCAGCTTTTTAAAAGAGGTTTAATAAAAAATTGAAATATAATTGAAATTTATATTGAAATATTCCTTAGAAAAATTGTTATCTTTTTATTGAAAATTGAAAGAAACGAAAGAAATATGCATTGAAAAAATTCACAAGAAAATTTTATAATCTCACTTTTAACATTAATGGCAAGCAGCAAGGAATTAAAAGGTCCAAAAGATATCATAAATCCGTTCAAAGGAGATCTAATCGAACAGATGCTATTCAATCAAATTGTTCAATCACAAGAATTCCAAATGTCAACATCATTTGTTGAACAAGTGGGATTAATCTGTCAATGGATGAAAAATGATACAATAAATGTTTCATTTCAGAAAATAGCAGATGTCTTTGGAGTTTCAAGACAGCTTGTAAGGAAAGATCATCAGAAATTCCTCCGTGGTGAAGGAATAGATGGAAGACCATCAAAACTAAATGATGCCGAGTTGTCACTCCTAGAAAAAGAAATTAAAAGATTGCATGCAGAAGAAATATATCCATCTTATGACGACATCATCAAGTTTATTAATGAGAATTTTAGAAAAAATCTATACTCCGATACAGTTAGACATTTAATTAGAAATAATTTTAGTTCTCTTTTTAAAAGTGTGCTTGGAGTGCCATTAGAAGACTCACGACTTAATGTTAATATTGAAGATATAGAGAATAACATTAATTTATTAAGCAGAAAGGTTAAAGGAATTCCTCTGCAATTTGTATTCAATCTGGACGAAATGGGGCACTCAGATTTTGCAGATGCACAAAGACATTCAGTAATAGTTCCTATCAATTACAATAAAACATCTGCTCCTTTTCCAGTTTCAAGAGCCACTAAGCATGCTACATGTCTAGCTTGTATAAATCCTTACGGTTTGTTTTGCAAACCTCAATATGTCGTTCAAAGAAGCTCAGTAGATTCAGAAATATTTGACCATTTATCCACAGAATCTTTTCAAATAGTCCATACTGAAAGTGGATTTATAAATTATGATGCCTTTTCTCATTGGTTTACCTCAGTTTTTTTACCAAAATTGCATGAAACAAGAGAAGCATTTAATTATTTCAGCCCTGCCTCATTAATTTATGACGGTTTGGGGGCTCATATTAATATCCTTGAAAATATTGATCTTTCAAATGAAAATTTAATTATCTATATATTACCCGCACATTCTTCAGAACAAACCCAGCCCCTTGACTTGGGGATATTTGCTACTGCCAAAAGATTCATGTCCAATTATCGTTATAACCACAATCTCACAAGACAAACTAATCAAATCATACGCATTCACAATTCATTGATACAGGCTACAACATCGTTGAGTTGCCGAGCATCATTTAGATGTATTGGAATAGATTCTCAAGTTCAATTTGTAAACATTTCATGTGTTCAAGTTTTTGCAACTTTTAACATTTTATTATGCTCAAGAATAAGGCATTATACAATTGAATACATCGAACATTTGATTCAATCTCATTTACCGATTTCACCAAACCAATTATACATTTTCCAGAAAAAAAAGTCGCAAGAAACAAATAAAAGTTATAGAATTCCAATTCCAGCATTCATAAACAAGCAAAAAAAGAATAAAAATGATGATAATTGAAATAATGGCTGAGGAATCGACTATAGGAAAAATCCGGGTCAGGTCAATTTGACCTTATGGCCAATATATTTAACCATGCTTAGAAAACCAATCAAACTTTTTGAACGAAAGTAAACGACTATAATTGAACAATAAGAAACTCGCAATAAATAACAGCAAAACAAGTTAATTTCCTTCTAACGCCAGATTTTATCATAATCACGTTCTAACTATTCCTCATGCTAAACATTATTCATTCTATTTACTAGCAATTTTATTGAATCAAATCATAATTCGCGAAATACAGTACGTTGAGTACAAAAATTACTAAATACAACATATTTAAACCTCGATTTTTATCATACAATCAAATTAAAGATCATTTCCTTGAAATAATCAGCGTTTAAATACAATCGATGTTTAAATTAAATGATCTTTCATTATATCGTGACAAATCAGCGTTATTGGTATAATGCTTACTAAAGCATATTTATCATTTGAAGACATTTTGTACATCAAACACGTGTTTGATGTACAAAGAATGCTCATTAGATTGCTTATTAATTACTTTTTCTTTAAATTGGTATCATATTTATTCCTAGTTTAAATAAACTTACAAATATTAATATTTCTCATGATTTTTTTTAGATATTATAATCATTTTTTGGTGTACGACCAAATAAATTCTTAATTTTAAATATTTTTCAAAGACAGACAACCATTTATACTCTCAATTACTCATGAAAAAGGATAAATTAGTATAAATATCAACATTAAAACTAATTCTTTTTTATTAAAAAACAACTTGATTCGTGCACATAAATAAATAGTTGAACTAGAAAAAATCCCATCAAATGGCGAGTTTTCTTGTCTTAATTTGGTAGATTATTTACAATTACGAGTTTCTTTGTTATATCTTGCTAAAACATTCACAATTACGAGTTTTTCTTATCTTATCTTGGTAGAATAATTACAATTACGAGTTTGCTTGTCTTATCTTGCTAGATTGTTTACAATTGTGAGTTTGCTTGTCGTATCTTGCCGTAATATTTGTTAATTACGAATTCGTTCGTCGTATAGGGTGTCCAAAAAAATTTGAGCATCTACATCTGTACAAAAGATATAAAGATAATTTTTGATTTATTAATAACTTTTATTAATAAAATATATATAATATTAAAATTAAGCAAGAATCTTGTATATTAATTTGAATATGATTCATTTAACTTTGCATCTTTGATTATTGAATTTTTGAGAAAACAATTAAATTTTTTTCATTAGGATTCATTTGATGGAGCAAATAAAACATATTTAAAAATGTAAACATATATGTTATATAAAACTAATGAGTAGATTAAATGAATGCATTTGTTTATTGATTTCTGAATAAAATTATTGGTATTGTATTCAAAAAAATTTTTTGGAAGCTTCGCAAAATATTTGCAATCTTGTTAGCATGAATAATAAGTAACTGTAAATTTTTTTTATTAAATAATATTCTTCATATGACAAATAAATTATATATATAAAACTACGTCCTTTTATTTTGCCAAAATAATAATAATTGGCGATTTTTTTAAATTTTGGCATTTTTGAACAAAATTGAATTTTGTTGACCTTCAAGAACAAATAAATAATTGCATGAAGATATGATCTTTATAATTTAAATTTCACATCTTACTGATTGTAAATTCGGAATAGTTTTATTTTAATATTAATATTTGAGCTGGGAAAATTGCGAAAAAATCTGATTTCGTTTCACTTTTAGAGAGAAAAATAGCAGACATTAAAAAGTGAATAAAATCAAATTTTCACAATCCAATATTCTACCCAAACAAAGCATATGACTTTTTTTAATTCTTAATTGTGCAACAAATAATTCCCTTTTTTTGAAAATTGATTATCTTTATGTCTCGTTGATTAATAGATCGATCATCAATTTACGAGTGATTCAATTCAGAAAAATATATAATGAACTTTTCTTAACCTTTTAATCATCAAGTGGGCTTGATAACTTATTTATAAAGAAATAATATAATATAGTTAATTCCATTAATTATTTTAATATATATTGATCAGCTCCATGGATATTCTAAACATAAATATATCAAAAATACTTAAGTCACCAATAAAAAAAATAATAAATACGTTTATATTTTCTATACGTTTATGTTTTTACCATAAATTACAGTTCGTAATTATTGACACATTTAATATCTGGAATATTTTTTAATAGCACAATAAAAACAACATTTGAACTTTATTTTAAAAAGAAAAAAAATAATTTTCATTTATCACAAATCGAGATGCTCAAATTTTTTTGGACACCCTATATATTGTTTGAATTAATGCGTTCCTGCATTCGTTCTTATTAGTTTTGTGTTTCCACAATTGAAGATAAATGGCGTTTACTTTCGTTCAAAAAGTTTGATTGGTTTTCTAAGCATGGTTAAATATATTGGCCATAAGGTCAAATTGACCTGACCTGGATTTTTCCTACAGTAACTGTTTTGAGACTGGAGTGTATTCAAAAAGGCTGGAGTGAAGTTAAAAATTCATTCAAAAAAAAGTGATGATAAAAAAACGATCTTTTTGAAAAAGTTTAAATTGAAAGAAAAACTCTTGTTTTTACTCCAAGGTATTTTCAGAGCAATACGATTAAAAAGTATTCAATTTTACTAATAATTTTTATACAATTTGAAAATTCAATGAATATTTGTTTTGGTCTACAGTAGTGTTTCATAATCCAAAAACGTTGCGAAAATAAAAAATCGACTTTTTAAAAATAACAATCCAAATAACAATTCAAAAAATAAATAAAATTTTCTATTCAAGCATTCAAAAAGTTATCGGATTATTCAATAAAGGTTCGAAAATAAAAAATCTACTTTTTGAAAAAAAACTTCTCAAATTTATCATTTATTTTTGATTTTCTTTGAAAAAGTTTATATCTTTTCAGAAAGATTAGATTCAAAAAGTGGATTTTTTTAGTTAAAAAACATTTTCCAATTTTGAAACACTACTGTACCATTTTTTATTACTTGACGAACTTGTATAGAAGCAGCAACACACGATTACAAAATAGCAATACAACAGGATAAGCTAACAATTACAAAACAACTTCTTGGAACAGCACAAATTTAACAGAATTGATGAATATCTTACTTTCCAGTCTTTAGTTTTCAGACTCAGCGGAAATTCTTGATTCACTCTTAATTAAAAACCTCGATAAGATAAAGGAATGTGATGATTATTTTGTTATTGGACAAGCAATTTAGCCGTAAAAATTGATGCATATCTTACATTCCAGTTTTTAGCTATTTTTATGGCAAGATAGTAATGGAAATTATTTTCTAAAAGAAGGTTAATAAAAAAATAAACACTAAATTTAGCTAAAAAATTTTTTTATTAAATTTTACATTGTGAAATCTGTTAAAAATAGTAGCTTTTCGTTTTAAAAAAAGAGCCTATCTCTAATATTACTAGAATTAGCATAAATAAGCTCATTTGCCATAAATTATACTATGTTGAGGACAAAACCTGATTTCTTTTTCATTTTATATAATCTTTACTTTTTGTATATACAATGTAATTACACAGGACGATAGAAATTACATATGTAAATACATATGTAATTTTCGGTTAATTTTTTTATTTGAGAAATACTTTTATCTTCAAAAATTTATTCAATTAAAATAAAAAAAGCATGAAAATAAAGTAGAAATAATTTTTATTCATTTATTATTGCTAATAAATTATTAAAACTTTGTTATTTCTTTGATCATTCTTTTGATGGTGTAAAATGACACTTTAATTTTATAATAAAATTCTGATTTTATTTGGACTTATTATGATTAGCCAAATCGTTTTGATTTATTTATTCGATGTATTTGAATTATTTGATAATAGTACCGATGTACAAAACCTTTTTTTCTATGATATTTTGCTTGTAATTATTTCTATCAGATATAATCATCTGTGATAACATGGTTTTTTGATCAAAATCATCAAGAGTTAATGAAAAATAGTTTTTATTTTTAGATTATGAATAAAAATATTGTTTTAAACATAAATAACTGATTTACATCAAAACTTTTGGTTTTATAAAAAGTTACGTTAAAATGTTACGTTAATAAAAAATGTGATGTAAAAAAGTAAAGATTAATTTTATATGAAACTTTTTGATAAGTTAATCTTCTTTTATTCTTTTCTCTATAAAACATATTAATTTTGATAATAAAATTCATTCATATTACTAAAAATACTGTTTAATAATAAAAATTTTGATCATTCAATTTATTTTCAGTTCACTCCAGGGAAATTGAGAGACTCTGGACTCAAAACAGTTACTGTATAGTCGATTCCTCAGCCGAAATAATGATTTATTACATCTTAATTAAAAACCTAAATTTTTAATTTATTTTTATTATTAATTTATTTTTATTATTAATTTATTTTTATTATTAATTTTATTATTATAATTCACTTTATTTTATACAGCTGTTGAACTACTTTGGATGATCTAATAAAGAATATTATTAAAACTTTTTTCTCAATTCTTCAAATTAATAGCTTTGCCGCAATTGAATAAAGATTTCAAGTGTTTTAAACTATAAAATAGCCAATCTATCGAAAAAAAAATAATCAAATCGAATATCATATTCTTCAATTTTTGTAAAAAAGTTATCAAAATGCTATTTATATGCATTACAAGCCAATTTAAAGATCGTTTTGTAATAATAATCAGTTTTTTTTTAAAAAAATTTAATTCTTTTGAATTTTTAAAGTTTTTTATTCAATTTTTAAAAAAGTATTGAATTTAAATTGAATATTTGAATTAAAAATGTGATATGAAACCCACTTATTCCTATTGAAACTCTTACCAAAATATTTTTTTCACCAAAAAAGTGAAGTTATATTTCCTATAAATTTTTTAAGCAAACTTTCATTTTTACTCTGATTATTTTGATTTTCATTTTTACTCTGATTGTCTTGATTTGCATTGTTTTGATTCTGATTGTTTTGATTTGCATTGTTTTGATTCTGATTGTTTTGATTTGCATTGTTTTGATTCTGATTGTTTTGATTTGCATTGTTTTGATTCTGATTGTTTTGATTTGCATTGTTTTGATTCTGATTGTTTTGATTTGCATTGTTTTGATTCTGATTGTTTTGATTTGCATTGTTTTGATTCTGATTGTCTTTTTGTTTGTTATAATAAGTCAGATAAAACACATCTCTTCTGTCACAATTTGGGAAATGCAACAATTCACCTTCATTTATTTTGAATTTGATGTTATTGCTCTCTTTTTTAAGTTTTTCCACGAATTCAAGTAATTTATTTATATTCATTTCAAGCTTAGCGAACTCTAGGAGATCCTTACTATCTCTTGTTAAAAGGACATTTTCCATTTCTGAAACCCATTTCATATTATTATTTTGATCATTTTCATCATCAAATATCAAGCAAACGAAATTGGATCCGATTATTTTTCTAGCTTGTTTAATAAGATTTTCAGCGCCGCTAGCATTTGTTATGAGTTTAAGAGCAGCATACTTCTTCTTTTTAATTAGAGCAACTGCATCTTCAACATTATCTTTATGATATACGTTAACTTCCATTTCTTTTGATATTTTTTTCAAGAATTGCGAATCTACCTTATCATCTTTCCAAAGGACGTAATGATCTGTGCGCATAACTGTAAATGAATAGCATGGAATTATTTGGCAACTGTTGGGAAGAACGTATTCATTTGCATATATTATGCTTTGGTCTTTATCTTTTTCTAAAATTGGCAAAAATTTGCGTTTACTTCCAACAAGTGCATGATTGGCTCCGAAGTTTTCTACAATGTCATCATCAATCTTTTTACCATAATATGAAAGTTTTTTATAATCTTCTACTTGTTCATACAAGTCTTTTACTTTATCTTCATAGTAAATTACCCTACAACCCAAAAGATTTGCTTTTTCAGTAACTCTCAAAATCGTATTTTTTTTCTCTTTTCCATACAGTGCCGCATAAAATGCATTATCAGTTGAGTAGATTCCTTTTCCATAAAACCCTGCATCTGTCACTTTTTTCCCTTTCATGTCATCTTTCGCTGGATTTAAGAAGTGTGAGTTGGCTATCTTTGAATGGTTGCCAATGTCAGAGCCATGGTAAAGACTTCCTTCATGAACTTTTTCTGGGGGTATTTGGCCTTTGATTTCATAATATTCATCTAAATATTTGGATGCAATACCACTTAGTCCAACAACAATCAATTCATATGGATTATCTTCAAGGTCTTTACGAAGTTGTGCATCTAATTCATCATATAATTTTTTATTTGAAAGGATATGCTTAAAGTTTTTATTATTATCCTTTTTCTTCATAATTTCGTTAATGATTTCTTTCTCCATTTTACTACTTTCTTCATCACTGACATTCATTAGAACTTTTAATTGATTCATCGATCTCTTGTTGATACTTTCTTGAATTGCTCCTTTGGGGACGTTAGATTTTAGAGAAATTACTGGTTCCTCACCAAAATTTCCAATAAGAGCCGTATCTTTAATTGTGGTTTCAAGCTTTCCTTTAACATTGTTTATATATGCTTTATGGCTTTCTTCTATTTCATCATGTTCCAAATCTACAGATGAAAAAAGTAAAATTTTGAAAATGGTTGAATCACCTTCATTATCTTCAAACCCGAGAAATCCTACATCTTCACCAAGAGCTTCTTCCAGCTTATCTGGATCAAGGTTTTCAGGAGATGAGTTAATATTTACTGATATGCTTGGAACTAAATCTTGAACTACTGTCGGAACTGTTACTTCTTTTTCACTTATTGATAATGAATCATGAGCTTGGCTACCAGTACTTTCTTTTGTTTCAAAAGGAATATTAAATATTTTTTTAACATAATTCTTTTTTGTTTCTTCTATATATTTTTGCTTTTCTTCATTATTTAATTTATTTGAAATTAAAGACTCATTATAATGTTGTGTACATAAAAATGTTCCATTAACATTTGTAAAGTCATCTACTTTAGCATCATCAGGGGGTTCACAATTGCATTTTGTACATCTTATGCATTTTTTGTGATATGGACACTGTGAATAATAAACGCATTCTTTTTTTGTAATAATTTGTCCACATAATGTGCAAACTGCCTGGAAATCAAGATCACGAGCAACAGTATTAACAGCTGATAAAACACTATTATAATCATTTTGCCCTTCAATATAATGCGCACATACAAAAAAACATTTTCCGACACTTCTTATTTCTTGAGTTTTTTTAATAATGATTCTATCATTGCTTTGATTTTGCTTGGCACTAATGGTATAGCTATCAATCCTTTTAGTCCAAAATTCCGAATGGTTATAGTAAATGTTTGTTGAGGAACAAAGAAACATTATTCGATTTTGCGATATGAAGTTTTCTTCTTCGTTAGTAGCATTCCAGTCACCTTCATAATGTGCACGGGCTCCTTCCTGAGTTAATATAGCCGAGCCAGTCGAAACTTGTGCAATTGGTTGGATAAAATATTGAAAATCCATTTTACAAAGTGAAATTAAATTTTTTATTTAATTGAAAATTTTGAATTAAAAGTGCTATCTATCCTCATTCAAATTTCTTAAGGCATTTTTTCTTAAATAAAAAGTGCTATTTCTCCAGTAGGATTCATCTTTTTATGAAGGACGGCAATACTTTGTTCACTTAATTACCTATGACGATCGACGATAATTTTTTTGACCTAGTAAGACGAATTTTTTTTTAATTTTCATTTGCAATTGGCCGTCAATGATTTTTTTCGGATTTTTTTGTATACAATATTAATAGATACAATGAATAGTTTTCATTTATTTATTTTTTATTTCAATATCTATTACTACAAATAAGATAAATAGATAATTTAAATCACCCTCTGAAAAAGTGGTGTAGGTATAAACAATTACCTCTTTTTACATTGTTTTTAAAAACAATATCTATCACATTTTAGTTAGTATAATAATATTTCTAAATTATTTTTATAAATAATAAATAAACGCAAATCCCAACTACCAATTTTATATATATTTGATTTATGTAATTTAATTGATGTTTTGGGAATAGTAAAATACTATTTCGCAGTTCTCTGCTATATTTTATTCCCAGAAAATACTAAAAAATGAAAACTTAAAAGATTAGAATAAAATACTTTTTAATAATCATTTGATTAAAAAAAAAAAAAAAAAGATAAAAAACTAAATTGGCTTTTTGATATTTGGTTTTGAAACGGCTTCTCTATTACGGAGTGGCGGCAATTGTGATTGCGATGGTTCTTTCGCTGGCATCATTTTACCACATTTATTTAGCGGAAGGAAATAGTTTAATGCTTGAAATTAAGTAAACTCAAAAGAGTAAGTAAATTAACTAATTTTTGTTTGTTTGTTTGTTTGTGTGTGTGTGTGTGTGGATTAATCCATAATGTTAAATTGGGTTTTTAATGACTGGTTTTGCTGTCGGTTTACGATTGCCGAGAGGAGGCAATTTTGAATTTGATTTTGGTTGTGATGGCTCTTTCACTGGCATCGTTTTACTTTGTTTATGTAGCGCACGGAAACGGCTTAGTGTTTTGAAACGGTGAAGAACAATTTCTGAATCAACGCCTTCTGCCATTTTGAATGAGTGTTTTCGCATTTCTTCAACAATCTCCTCAAATGTCGGACGCTTATTTGCTTCAAATGACATGCACTTCTTGATCAGTGAGATCGTGAATGGCGAGATTGATGGTGATGCTTCTGGGAATTTGATCGGTTTGTTCGTCAGTTTCTCTTTCAAGTTTTGTTTAGGAAAACGACGAGTGAAAAGGACGAAAAGGAGAACGCCAAATGAGTAAACGTCCGTCTTGTTGTCGTATTCTTCTTCATTCGACATCTCCGGCGACATGTATGCAAGGGTGCCGATGCCTTTCGTCATCGATGTCATCGTGTTCTTCATCGCATCAACGTGCGCAAGTCCAAAGTCAATCAGCTGCGCCTCGAAGATGTAGTTCACCATAACGTTCTCAAGTTTCAGGTCGCGGTGAATCATTCCGTGCTCGTGGATGTGAAGCATGCCAAATCCAATTTCAACTGCAAGTTTCGCTTTCAGTGTGTTGTTCAGAATGTCGCGTTCAAGGCACTGGCGGAGGTTCAGTGGATGGAACTTCAGGAAGATTGCTATCGTTGTCTTAGATTTGCGTTCCGTTGTCGATCCTGAAGCAAATTCGCTTTTGATTTCAATTTCATCTTCTTCATTTGCTTCTTTATCGTTGTCATTCAGTTTTTCTTGTGGATTCATGCCGACGCACTTGCAGATGCTTGGGTGATTCATGCCTGCAAGAACTTCGAATTCTTTGTAAATGTTTCGAACATCGTTGAATGTCGTTCGACCTTCTTCCGCTTTCAGGACTTTCTTGCAAAGTTCTTCGTCACGTCGTTCGTCAATCACTTTGTACGTATATGATGTCGCTCCTTCTCCAATCTGACAAATCACTCGTTGATGCGACTCTTCTTCGTCATCAATGAAAATGTTCTTGTTTTCGTTTTTGGTGTCTTTTTCTTCGTCGTATTCTTTCATCTTTATTTCTGCTTCATAATATTCATCACTTGATTTGCTGTTCAGATCGAATGGGACAACATCTTCGTACATCTGAAGACGCGATTCAAGAAAGCGAATCCGCTTCATGCATCGTGAAATTTGATCTTCGAAATTGTCATTATTCTTATTATTGTTTGACGATGTTACACTTTTATCTTCTTCTTTATTTGTCTTTCTTTGTGATTTTTCTTTATTATCTTTTTCTGAAGGACTGTGAACTTTTTGATTGGTCACTTCACTTTCGTTAATGAATTCAATTCGGGCCTGAATTTTCGAGAATCCATCTCCAACAAGCTCTGCTCCTCGCCTGATCTTAATTTTCGATCGGTCTGGAAGATCATCCATTGAACCCTTATCAAATTCCAGCTTTTTTGCATTTGGGAAACAGATGACCAAGCTTTTGCTTCTATTGCAGTAGCTGAAACATGAGCCTGCAATCTTTATATACTCGCCAAGAAATTGAACATATTCAAGATTATAAATATTGTATAGCCAGTTTGATTCTAGATACTTCAATGATGGAGGAAATACAATCGATTTAAGAGCACTAGTATTATAAATTGCAGTATAATTAATTCTCTCGAGTGAAGATTCTGGCTCAAATGTCATCGATTTCAACTTATGGCAATTATAAAATGCATGAGTATCTAGCACTTTGATATAGGAAGGAATTTTGACGCTTTCTACATTTTGTCGACAAAAAATTAGAATGTCAAAGTCTTTGCATGACTTATCACTTTTTTTAACAACAAGCGTTTTATCAATCACTGAAAATAGTTTGTTCTTTGGCGAAATTTCAATTTCATTAATACTACGAACATCTTTAAAAGCATCACGATGAATATATTCCAGTGTTTCTGGCAAAACTAATTTTGAAATCGTGAAAGAATGAAAAATATTCGATGCGTTTGAGTTTTGAATTCTTTGGTGAAATGAATGACTGCAATTTTGGATGATCGCAAAATGAGTTATCGTGAATGATTTTGATTTGTGGAGGAATCACTGCTTCTTCGATGTCGTAACGAGCATAATAAAGAATGTCAAATACGTCACTCAATGCATCACTCTTGCCAACTAAATATTTATTATCAACATATGAAAATAGTTCATTTTTTGGTGAAACTTCAATGTCAATTAAATCTCTAACACAATAGCACCACTTGTCACTAAGTTTCTTAAGTTTTGGTGGAATTTGAAGTTTCTTGAATGAAGCAAACATAAATGTTGGACCTTCAAATGATTCGACTTCAGAGTCTTCTGCAAATATAAGCGAATCAAATTTGGCACCATCAAATGCATGATCTCCAACGGATATGATCTTGTATTTTTTTTTTCGGAAATTGCATATCGAGGAACAATCACTGTTCCAGAAACGCTTGGTGATTTAATTACTTTCGCTGTAAGTTCGTCGGTATTTATTTTAACTCGAAGACCATTTTCAAGTTCAAGTTCTTTAATCATTGAATTTTATTTTAATTTTTTTCATATCACATTTCAATCAATAGCAAAATTCAAGTAAAATGATTGTTTTTGATCTTTTGAGAGACTTAAGCTTGTCAATTCTCAGAAATTAATGAAAATTCTCAAACATTTTTTTGATATCAAGTTGCAAGTTAATATTGATGATCGATTTTCAAAAAAAAATAATTATGATTTTAATACCAAAAAAATTGAACGATCCAATTTGAATGTATTAATAATAACAATTGAAGATAATTTGTATTTTTATTAGTAATATTGATATTAATATATTTTTAATTAGGATATTCAAGTTTATTCAATAAAATTTTCAATTGTTTTTAAAAAAACATTATATCTTCTTTTCAAAAATATAAAAAACATTTTATTTTTTAATTTTAAATTATATCAAATTATTATTATTAGAAAATTAAAAAAAAAGAAGTAATTATGGATAATTTTATATATTTTTAAATTGCGGTTAACGATTTTTTTGAAAAAGTTTAAAACAATTCAATTTTTTTTTAATATAAATAAAAAGCAATGAGTCAAACTATCAAAGATCTCTACAAAGCTATGAGTCATAAGCAATTTGAATTATGCTGTGAAAGAGCTATGCGAATAGTAGAGTCAACGACCAAAGAACAATTTTTAGATAATGAACAATTTATTTATCTCTTAGTTAAACAAAAAAACTATTTTCTGCAATTTTTAAATGTATTTATGCAACGGAATGATGATCTTTCAATTCTAAAAGAAGAAATATTAGTTGATGAATCTAATTTATCTCCCAAAAATAAGCTGTATTATTTTCAATTTCCTTCATTTCAAGTTTTAATAGAGAAACTTCTTGAAAATGATGGTCAAAAGCTCAAAGACGGTGTTGTTCAACGTTATTTGACCTTTTCATTATTCCCTGCCTTAACGTCCTACTTCACGATTGACTTTATTCAAAACAACAGCAGCACACTTCAAAAGAGCGCGAACGCAGATTACAACCAGCATGATTACAACGTTGCCATTGAATTTCTAATTGATAAAATCAAAGTAAACAACGATAAAAATTGTCGTATTGCTTTGAATTTACTGATGACGTCAATGTTTGCTACACCGAATTTTGTCAGATTGATCACAGAGACATTTCAGCCTGCTTTTTCGGAACTTCAGGATAAACTTGAAGAATCTTCACCAGCGAACATTGACCAATTAATTGACCAGTCCTTTGAAAAAGTTGTTTCAAATCTTAACAAAAATATTCATTTGATTCCATGCTTCATATCATCAACGACGCATCTTTTAACTCGTCCAGATGAAATTCTGAGAAAATGCTTCTTTGGATTGGCTTTGAATAATCCAGCGCGAAGTATTTCATACGGACTTTTCCACTTCTCCAAACCGCCGAGTATTGAATTGCTTTCAAAAATTCGTGACAAAATTTTTCATGAAAAAAAAATAGTTGATTCGATGCTAACGTGCATTGGCAAGTCGTTACTTTACAATCTCCTTTTGCAGGGCCGTAACGAAGATAGCCTGAACTCGAGTTCTAGTTTTGAACTAGAATCGTACACGAGTGAAGAGCAGAAGCAAATGATGCTTTACAAGAAAGAAAGTTTGTTTTTTTTCAGCGAATTTTTATTTCAAAAGAAAGAATTCAAAAGTTTCTTTCAAATGTTTATTCTCTCAAAAACAGACATTGAATTGATCAACTACATTTTGAATAGTAGTGATAATCAGCCATTCATCCCTTCAGATCATAAAAGAGATCAAATTAAGTATTTCCGCTTCTTCTTGACATTTCCTGGTGATGAAGCATTCATCGACAATGATTCATATGAGAACAAATTCATAACGAACTTTGAAGATGATAATTTTAACATTTCGAATGTTAATACGATGTGTGAAATGTCTCGTAATGATGACGTTTTTACTCCTTCATTGCGACATCTTCTTCAGAATTCAGATCCTTTGCCACAGTTCATCGAAGATGATTTTCCAGATGATTTGAATGTTGAAAACTTATTGAATACATATTTGGTCATGAGAGGTGATGTGAGTTCTCTATCGTCCCGTCTGAAATATCAATCTGACATTCTTCGTTGTTTAAAAGATAAAGATGAAGGCCAAAAGATTCAGGAAATTATAAAGATTTTGCCAGATACGTTACTTGAAATGACAAATGAAATTGAAATCTTAACGGTCGCTTCTTTAATTGAACAACGATGCGGATTCATTCATAACATGATACTTAGTTACCCCTATCGTCAGTTGATTATTTTGAATGGAATTATCGCCCTAGATAAGTTAAAGCAAACAAGTAAGATTTCACTCAGAAATAACGTTGATTACGTGGTTAGTAACGTACTTAAAAATCACTTTTTTGAAAACTTGTCAAAGGTCTTCGAGGGAAGAGCAACCTCTTTGGAGGAGAACGTTTACATTTTGTTCAAAATGACTGAAAAAAAGAAAAATTCCTTCTTCTCTAAGGATCATCCTCTGTTCTTTGAAATGAGAGATTTCTTCTCAAAAAGTAGAGAGGATGCAAAGTACTTGATGTACGACCAGCTTATTTCAAACACACTGACAAGCCACTATGACGATCTTATTTCGTTTTGTATCGAGTCTCAGTTCAATGTGAAGCTGCAAAAAGATAACGCCAAAAAAGCAAGCAGTGAGAGAATCAGTCCAGCTAGCAATAACAACAATAACAATGATAATAACAACAATAACAATGATAATAACAATAACAACAATGATAATAACAATAACAACAATGATAATAACAATAACAACAATGATAATAACAATAACAACAATAATAACGACAATAACAACAGCGATAATAGCAATAGCAGCATCAATAACAATAACAACAACGATAATAACAACAATAACAACGACAATAACAACAGCGATAATAGCAATAGCAGCATCAATAACAATAACAACAATGATAATAACAATAACAACAATGATAATAACAATAACAACAATGATAATAACAATAACAACAATAATAACGACAATAACAACAGCGATAATAGCAATAGCAGCATCAATAACAATAACAACAATGATAATAACAACAATAACAACGACAATAACAACAATAACAACGACAATAACAACAGCGATAATAGCAATAGCAGCATCAATAACAATAACAACAATGATAATAACAACAATAACAACGACAATAACAACAGCGATAATAGCAATAGCAGCATCAATAACAATAACAACAATAATAACAGCAATAATAATGACAATGGCGGTGAAAGTAACATTGATCTGAGAAGCCAAAGCATTGGCACCAGCAGCGGCATTTTCATCACCGACGATGGAAACAAAAAGTTCAACAAGAACAAGTTCTTCATAGACAAGCTTGTTCACCTGAAGGAGAGGAACAGCGAGATACTCGACATCTGCCGCGAGTCACTTTTGGAGAGCTCGATATTCAGAAAGTATGATCTTTTCTGCAAATTCCTGTACAACGTCAAGTGGTACTTCACGGAGGGCTTCCCGCGGGATGAAGAGTTTGGCCCCGATGAAATGACCAGCATTATTTCTATCGTTATTCTCATGAGCCAGTCATCGAACATTAATCTCAATATCAAATACATAGATATTTTCCTCCCGCTCGATGATAAATGTTTTGGCAGCAATCTAACCGATTTTCAATATCATTTGAGAGCGACCAAAACTATATTTGATCAATATTATAATATGGAGCAAAATAATCAATTTGATTAAAAATAATATAATAAGTCTTTTTATTTAATTTTATAAATAAATAAATAAAAAAAGAATTTAAATAACGTTATTCTCTGCTTTTGATGAATCATCTGCATTCATTTCAACTTTTTTAAAAGCACAAAAGATATTCTCTGTGATTTTCATATTTGGAAGGCAAATTTTCCCCAATAAAAAATACTAATGAGTGATTACTAGCAATGCAAAATGAAGCACTTTTTGAGATTAAAGTTTCAACTGAGTAATAAACATTTTTTCCAGATGTGTCGAGCAAAAGTTCGCGTGTTCTTTTGTGTTTTATTAGTCTTCTGTTTGGAAAAGTGAATGAGAATTTTGTTCTTTTCTCTTAACTTTTTCTCCAGGGCCTAGTTCACAAATAAAATTTATGCCAACTGCAAAGACAGATCCATCGCTACAAACAACAAAAATATGTTGCGTCGTACCAGAGATATCGATGATTTTTATCCCATGAAATTCTTTAACAAAAAAAAATGGACTATAAAATAAAAAGAATACTTGTCCGTTTTCGCTAAATGCATAACATCTTCCATTGCAAAAAGCAAGTTTGACTGCTTTTTTCATTTGTTGGACGAAAATAAGCTTTTATTGATAGTGATTCTTTTTTACTTAAAAGTGAACTATTGATATTAATGACTGATCCTTCAGTATCAATTATTGTTTTAAATTCAGAACTGTTAAAAAGTGTTGCTGGCTGTCTATTTCCAAGATTTAAAAGGTGAAATATCATTTCTTTCAAAAATGGCAAGTTTTCTTGTATCATCTGGATGAAAAAAACATGAAAATAGTGTATACAAGGCCATACAAGGCAGAGATGGTGTTGTATTTGCTACTAAATTCTGTAATATTAAATGATTCTGGCAAATCATCAATTGCATTACTTTACCATTTTTTGTTGTCAATACTGCAAAAAAACGATAAATTGAATAGGATAATAGAGTTGAAATATCAATTTATATTTAAATACAAGTGTAAATAAGAAATTTTTATTTTATTTTCGTAATGTTCATTTAGAATTATAATCCATAATTATGGATTAAATGTTAATATTATGCTTATTTTTTAATTAAATTCATTTTGTGATAGATTTGAAAATAAAATCAACGGGTTTTGCCAATTTTTATTTTTTGAATATTAATGTTTATCAAACTCAATTTTTTGAGTGTATGCGCAAACAAACATTCAAATAATGATTTTATTATTGCTATAATATATTGATATTATATGGTTATTAAGTTTAATATTTATATTATTATTTTTAGATGATTGGAAACATATTTAATTTTATAAAACATCTCTTTATTTGTAACCATTGTTTTTAATAAAATCGCAAAATAAAAAAATACCAATTTATAAAATACAAAGAAAACATAAAATTTTGGTATCTCGTTATTTTTAGCCAGCCTTAAAAGCCTATTCAGATGCAAGATCAAGAAAGAGTAGGCGAGAATAATTTGTTTATTGAATTTGAAGGTGGCATTCTTCCAATTAAATCCTTGCAAATTCTTGATAAAATTAATTTAGAGTGCTATGATCAGATTATATCTTTGATTCAGTTTACAGTTAAAAGTATTCTACAAACGGTCATTCAAAAGATGTTCCATGGTTTTGAACAAATTAGTACATATATCAATAATTTAGAGTTAGAAAGGATTCCCAAAATCATAACTTATCTCTCTCAAGTTGTCGAAAACAAAATTTATTCAACGATTACTAAGAAAATAGATCAAATAGTTCCCTCTATTCAAGAAAATCTAAAAAGTGAAAATTTTTATGACTTCTCGATTCAAAGTACTTCGACATCGCAACATCTTCAAACGTCTTTATTAGAAATTCATATCTCACCAAATTTGGAAGGAATTTTCCCAAGATCATATTCTGTAGATTTCCATCACCTTATTTCAGGGCAGATCTTTTTTGATATTATGCAATATCTGTTTGATGATTCACCGAAATCTTCATTTGATTTGAGTTATGGTGTAATAGAAATTTTAAAAGATTTTGTCAAATGGCCAGATGCATCCTCATTTTATCGCAATTTTTTTCAAATATTCAAAATATTAAAATCCAAATATGGTGAATGGAATAAAGATTACAAGCAAATTATATCAGACTTGATCATAATGTTAGACAATAATATGGCTCAAGAAAATCTAGAATTCCGAAATCAAGCTATTATCAATCTTGGAGATTTAATAAAGCCTGTAGATCCTATTCTATATATTGAATTCCTTAAAAAGGAATATAGTCTACGAGCATTTGCCAGTGATATTTTTAATGGAGCTAATATAAATGTTACCACCGAAATTGATTTCAACCAGGAAATTTTCGAATATTCTATTGATAAGGTTGAAAATAATCTTCGTTTTTTGGTACTACCAAAATATGATAATATTAATGATACAGAAACTGACATGAGTGATGATGAAGATCATATAATTATTGAAATTTCTTTGTATTTGGTTTTCAAGTATCAAATTGATTATCCAGATGAAATTGATAATCTTGATCAGAATGCACATTCCCTTTTCAATAAGGCAATTGAAAATGGTTATATCAAACGTATTGATAATCAAGCATTAGAAGAATGTAATGATTTACTCGAAGCGTTAGAAAATGTTATTTCTCAAATTAGTGAAATAGGAATTTAATTTTATTTATGCGATTTTTATTTAAGTATTTTTATTATAATAAAAATAAAATTGGATTATATTCTATATCTATTTTTAAAGATAAATTATAAAATCTCTATTTTATTTTTTTATTGAAATTATTTTAAAATATTTAAAGAAAAAGTTTGTTTTTTGATTGCATTTTGAAAGTTGATTACATAAAATTTTTTTGTTTAATTAAATCAATAAAAAATAAATAAAAACATTGAATTTTTAATTATTGTTTGGAACTCGATTATTTATTATATAACGTATTTTTTTCAATTTTTCTGTTTAGAAAATTTTAATATCAAAACTTTTGATTTAAAAGTTTAACTTATTGAATTCCAAAGATATTAAAATGAATATTTTCTACTTTTTACTTATCAATATATACATACAGTTGACGTCTTGTAATGAAAATTCTACTTGCAATTTCAACGAACCCAAACGAATTGTTAAGCTTGTTCAAAAAATATCAAGTCCTTTAAAAAGCCTTTCAAACAAATTAGCCAAGCAGCATGATATAGCTGCAGATCTTGACATTGATTTAAGCGATGAAGGAATAGACATTAATGTCTATTTTTATGAAGCCTTTGCTTTCGAAATTATTTTTGTTGTTTTATTTCTCTTTTTCTTGCTTTACTTTCTAATATTTTGTTTATGTAATATATGTCATTGCTGTCGCTCAAAAAACTCAAAGAAGCCAAGTATTGCGTTAACTCTTTTCCATTTTATCGGAATTATAATCTTACTTTTAACTGGCGTTTTGTTAATATTTTCTTCCCGAATCTTTATTAAAGTAATCGAAAATATTAAAAGTTTTCCAGCAGATATCAATGGTGAAATTGATAGCATATTTGGACAAATCAATGCCACTTGCTACAATACATTCAATCTTATCGAGAAAAAAGTCGAAAACTTTACTCTTTATCTAACAAACTTTTCCGATTGGATGAGTGCGTCAAATACTGATAATATCAACAAAGCAAACGAGGCCAGTCAATTAACTGTCAGTTATAACGATACATTTGGTAATGAATCTGGTGACTACATGACCAATTATACCTCAATTTTACAATTGGCCACTGATAAGCCTGTTGAAGATGAATTGCTAACAAAAATTGAAAATTTGAATAAAACGAGGCAACCGTCGATAACCGCCATCATAGAAACCATTGATTCATTTCTCGATTCAAGTCAGACTATTGCAAGCACAGTAGAATCAATTAAAGAGACAAATAAAAATTCAATTGATTCGATTAAGGTCAAAATAAACGGTTTCAAGGCCAATAATTTGAATGAAGAGATGACAAAAGTCCAGGAAAGCATTTCTGACAGCCGCCTTGATTTGCAGCAAATTGAAGATCTGAGTGACACTTTTTCTCCATATGTGAAGATTGTTCCTTATGTGATTGCCGGCCTGACACTTTTTGTAGCGGTTATTTTCGCTGCAATTTTCTGTTGCCGCAACTGCTTCTCGCGGTGCTGTGCGTGCAGCTTCCCTCTCTTTGGATTTATTCTGTGCCTGGTGATCGTCCTTCCAGGCGCCATTTTTGCGATCTTGTTCGTCCTCCTCACAGACCTCTGCCCCGACCTCGAGTCTGCGATACACGGACTAGCCTTCGAGAAGGATAAAAAAGAAAAGGTTTATTTGAAAAAGTTCAACTTTTTCAATGGTGCCGATAAAAGGTCTCACAATTCCATTCAAATTAGATCAACAGGCAATTCAATAAAGAACTTGACTGATCTCCTCCTCTGCCCAAGCAACACGCCTCTTCTCGACCTGCTTGAGATTGGCTTTGATCCTGATTCGGTCATTGATGATTTCGGCGCAACTGCATCCGACGGTTTTTCGGTTTTTGAGATTGATGAATTGAGGTCTAAATTTAACACTTTTGCCGACGGTTTTGACGCCGATAGAAATATTCAAGCAAGCTACATCCTGCGCGATTACAAGCCAACACTGAGCGAGGTCCAACAAGAACTTGGCGAGTCCGCTTCAAGTCAGGTTGCCTCGATGGAGGCGCTGATTGCCGGCAAGGACGATGAGATACAAAAAGTGCGGGACCTGATGAAAAGTGTCATTGGATTTGGGACGACAATTGTGCCGGAAGTGGCAGTCGTCCAGAACGAGACACTTTATGTAGTTGACCGTTTAATTGGTGAAGCAAAAAGTGGCATTAATGATGAACTTGATTTAATAACGTGTCGACCGTTTAGATGCGCTTATTCGCCTTTCAAAAATTTGGTCTGTGTCGACTTTTTGACTGGAGTGGCAATCTGGATTGTCGCAATGATCATCAGCATGCTCGGAGTCTTCATCCTATCGATAACCGTCTGCTTAAGAAGGAAGTCGATGAAGTCGCCAAAAGTGAAGAACAACGAGTCTAGCTCTGACAAGTCAATCGAGGAGTTCGAAGATAAAAAGAAGAAGAAGAAATCAAAAAGTGACGACGAATAAGAAAGAAGTGAATGTCTTTTGTAGTTTATTTGTTGGCTTTAAAATAGAAATAAGTTTTTTGTTTATTAAAAATGAACTGTTACGATTTTTTTTTTTTTTTTTTTTTTTTTTTTTTAATTTTTAGGAACAGAATGTTTTTTATACTATAGTTTATCTTTACAAATATTAACTTAATGGTTCTCTCTGTGATAAGATAAAAGGTATCATTGGTAAAATATTGATAATTATTAATATTAGAGAAAGTTTGTTGATTTTTGATTTTATTATCAATGATAAATATATGATTATTAATACATTGTATGGTAAACCTTTCTTTTTCATTACTTTATGATATCAGTGCACCAAAGATTATAATATTTATGAAAGATTAGCTTTAATTTTCAAATTTAAAAAAAAAAAATAAAAAGATAAGATAATATATGTTTGTTTTTATCATCAGATATATGAAAAATAATAGTATCTTCATTTATTTTTTCTAATTATCATTATTATCAAAAAGTGATTTAGGATTGCTATCAATGAATAGATCATCAAGTATATATGGTTCTTCTGGAATTTTAATCTGTAAAATGTCATTTTTATCATCAAATAATGAATTATTTAATAATGATAAATTTTCATCTGCCATAAAAGTAATATCATTGAATGATTCATTCTGTAGTATTTTTTCTATTGATTGATTTTCCTTCTTTTCTGGTTTTGATGATATTTTTATCTCATCTAAGATATTATTTTCATTAATAATTTTCTCATCTGAATCTAGTTCGATAGTAATTATTTGGTCATCGGTAATAACAGTGAATGCTCTGATTTTTTTCCATTCATGTCCACGTCTTCCCATTTTCACACTGAAAAAGTGAACTCAACAAGCTTTTTGAATAAAACAAAATCTGATAAATTTTAGTTCCAAATGCTAATTAATTCATATGACACAATAAGGAATCTAAATAATCAATATAAAAAAATAAATTATTTATTTTCGTTTTAAATAAATTGAATGTGTTTTATTTTTATCCTGAACGGTTAATGTCAATTTTGACCTTGTATCGTACTTCATATAAATCAGTCATATAAAATACATTTAAAATCAAAAGAATATAAAAAACGTTTTTGTACAAATTATTCTTTTAGTAATTATTTTAATTAAAGCCAGATTTAGGCTTTATGACAAACTTTTGAACAAATTTATGATTTATTCATTTTTTGTAAGTTGGATTGGCTTTTTTCATAAACTTTAATGAGAAATCATTAACAAATAAAAGCAAACTTCATAATTGTTCTTGAAAAAAAAAATTTCATTTTCAACATTTGTATTGATATCTTTATGTTTTAATAAAAGCGATATTATTTCAATATTTTCATTTTCAACTGCTTCTTGTAATGGTGTTTTCTCATTTAATCAATTAAACAAAATCTTATTAAAATAATTTAATATGAAATTCCATTTAAATCTTGTTAATCAAAATACCATTAAAATTTTATTATTTTTAAAACGGCATTTAAATCATTTCAATTGAGAACTAAATGAAAACAATTGCTTTTTTTTGAATTGATTTTTCATTAACGTTTATTCCTTTCTTTTTTAATAAAGTTGAACAGTTTTAACATCTTGGTTCTCAACAGCCAAGTAGAGCGGTGTTTAATCAGACAAAAAAAATTATTCAAAACATTATTCAAAAAAAAAATCAGTTGATTTAAAATGAAGTAGTTCTTGTTTTCATTAAAATATTTGCTTTAGAATGTAATTCAAAATAAGATGATTTAACTAAATGAAGAAAAAGAAATTCAAACTAAATAAAAAGCAAAGTTAAAATTGTATGAAAAAGTGAAAGTTTAAATAAGTTTAGCGTTATCATCAATGTCTTCTACTGATAATTTAAGTTCAATGATTTCAATATTTTGTTTTTCAACTGCAATGTACAATGGTGTCCTTTGAGGAAAAAGAAATTAAAGCTTCATTTAATAGAAAATGTTTGAATTTCATCAAAAAAAAAAATTTTTTTTTCAAAATTTGATAAAAAAAAAATGATTTTTTTAATGTAATTAAAAAAGACTTGTGTTTGAATTTCATTAAAATATTGAAGGTGGAATGTAATTAAAATGCTTTATTTTGTAATATTATTGAATTTTTTAAATAGAAATGGAATGAAAAAGCTAATAAAAACTCTATTATAAATATTGTATCTTGGAAATGAAATTAAACAAAAAGTTTCATTAAATTGTATGAAAGAAGATTAGTTTCAAATGCTTTTAAGATTAACATCAGTTCCATCGTGTGCCAATAAAAGTTTAACAATGTCAGGATTGTTTTTTCAATAACATCATGAAAAGAAATTTCATCAAAAACAAACGTTTGTAAATAGAATTAAACATCAATTTCCAAACTAAATTCGAATTTGCATTTAAAATATCATTAAATAAACTGAATTGTAAATTATATTCATCGAAATAAATTGAAATCGTATTTAAACAAAAAAATGGAAATACTTTTTGCATTCAAATCAATTTTTGGGTATGTTAATAACAGCCTAACCATTTCAATGGCCCCTTTTTCTACTGCAAGATACAATAAAGTTTTATAAGAACGAATGAACTAGAAATTTCATTTAAAAAAATGATTCAAAACTTGATAAAAATTTTTTTGATTTGAAATTTGATTAAAAAAAGATGAATATTACATTTTGTAACCACATTAAATTTTTAATATAAAAAAAACTTTATTTAAATGCAAACAAAATTAAAATTGAATTCAAAAATATTGATTTGATAATTTTCAGCGTATTAAGGTAAAAATGCCATACGTTAAAAATTGAGAAAGAGTATGTTAAATATTTAAGAAAATCACCTTTCCAGAAAAAGTTTAAATTTCAATATATGTCAGATTTGAATTTCTGAACTTTATAAAATATTTTTATATTCAATTTAAAATAAAAATTTTATAATTGAATTTTTCAATTATAAATTTAGCATATTAACTTTTTCAATTAATATCTGAACCAAAAAAGGTTTTAGATTTATATTCGAATTATTATAAAGAAGAGAAAGATTATGTAATTTATATTTAATTTCAAAATATAATATCAATAATTATCTCAAAAATTTTACTGAATTATAAAAAAAGGTAGTAATGGAAAAATAAATTTACAAAGAATTTGATAAGATTCGTTTCTTCTTATAAAATATTGATTTTATTTCTATGAAAAATGCGACTTTGCCATTAAAGTTAATTCTTTTATCGTTTTCGTAATATTAAAATAATATTATTTGTAAAAAACTGTAAACAAAGAAAAATTTTGTCATATGTGCGATGAAAACTCCTTACCAATTTATCCCCATCAATAATATAACAAATTTTTTTTTGTTGAGATATAATTTGAAAATATAAAATACTAAATTGATTTATGTCCATATAATCAGCAAATTCAGTGAAATCAAAACAAATTGGGCTTTTTTGGGAGTGGAATTAAAAGTATTTGTTAATAAAAAATGTTTTCTTTAATGAAAAACACGAAAATGATTTTACTTAACATGTCACAATAAATAGTGTCAAAAAATAAAAGCGGTTGCTTAACGTATGACATTTTTACCTTAACAATATCAGCTGGCTCATCTTTCAAAAAAAAAAAAAAAAAAAAAAAAAAAAAAAAAAAAAAAAAACAAGAAAACTAACGCGCGATATAATCATAAATCATTTAATAAACTATAATCATTGAACATACATAAATGTTTTTTGTATTTTGAAATTCAATTAATAATTAATATCATTTAATGACAACTTTTTGAGCTTTGCTCAAAAAGTTGTCATTCTTGAGATCTATTAGGTATAATATTTCATTTGTTTTCTTCATGAAAGTTGATTTATGTAAGTTTTGAAAAGAAATCAAATTTGAAAATAATAAAGGGACACTTTTTGAGCTTCGCTCAAAAAGTGTCCAAGCATAAGATTCATTTCGGTTATGTAATAACTTGGTTATAGCTGGTTTTGATGTTTGAATATCTGATTTGAAGAAATTGCAAGAAACGACACTTTTTGAGCGAAGCTCAAAAAGTGTCTATGCTTTAGATAATAATGGCATAATAATATATTTTTCTTTCAAGAACATTGTTCTATTTTAAGCAAGTATTCTATAAAAACAAACGATTAAAATAAATAGAAAAATAATTGAGGGTCAATTTGGTTTCTCTTGTCATAAACATTTTGCATCAAAAAGTTATTTTATTTTTTATCTTTAAGAAAAAGTTATGTTTTATTTTTTGCTCCAAGAAAAAGTTCATGATTATTTTTCACTCTATCAAATTGTGGAAACTTTTTGACCGAAAAAAAATCAAAATAAACAAAAAAAAATTAAATATACTATATGAAAACATCGACAAGGTATGAATAGTCATAACGACGCAAATCAAATATTACTGACTTATTGATGAGATTGTCATGCAAAAAAGCAAAATTGTAGTATTTGATACTTGGATAAAAAACGTTATAAAATCCAACTTCAACTCTTTTTAATAACTTGTCATTGATGGAGTTAGCTGTTTCATTGTGATGACATTTGATTGCTTCAATAAAAGATTCTTCGTAATTGTCATCTTTTGGCAGTATATGATTTTCAATAAGGAATTGAATGACTTCTGAATTTTGACTATGAACTGAATAAAGTCAAATGTAAGGTGAAAATTTGGCCTTGTTCTCATAAAGGTATTTCAAAATTTGAATTGATCCAAAGAAAGCTGCATATTCAGTCAGTAAAAATCTTCGATTTACCAAGAATTTGTTTGTCACATATATTGATGGATCAAATCGTGTTGAAAATGAAATTTCGGTTTTTTTAACAAATGATGTGAACTCATCTATTGAATCATTTTGAATTTACCGGCAGATATAACTGTCATTTTCACCAATTTTCCGATTTTCTTCATGTTTTTCTTCTGGAATTTGATCTGATATTTCCTTAACAATTTCATCGTTATGAAAGATGGGTTCAGATTTGAAATAACGTATTTTTTTCATTTTAAAATAAATCTATCTTATTATATTTTCATTTTTTTAATAAACATTTTTAAATAATAAAATAGTTATACATTTCTTTATATTTCTTTATATTTTAATGTAAAAAGAAAGATCTAATGCATTTATCTAATCATTTAAAAATTTATCGATTTCGGACTATATTCATAATATAAAATAATATATAAATTAAACAACTTATATTTTTATTAATTTTTCGAAATATTGTTTATTAACAGAGATAAATGTATAATATATCAAAAAATGGGAGAAAATTGTTTTTGTTTTTTCTCTTTGAATCTTGGATATATTTATATGTTTAAGCATTTTAAAAGTATTTAATTTTTTAATATAATATAATCAATTGATTTATTCTAAATTATAGCGATTTAATATTAAGATATAAACTTAATTTTTTTTAGAAATAATATTCTCAAAAAGTTAATTTTAAAGTTTATTCTATATACGAAAACCTCCAAAAAAAAGAAAATTTCATTTTAAAAATGCATAATAATAAAATATCAATACCAATTATTTTTAAATTTCATATTTAATGTAGAAAATTTAAGTAAAATGGACTATATATAATAATTCATTTCGATGTTTTGAAAAAAATACTCAATATCCATTTATTTCCAGACAATTAGAGCAACTATAATATTGTTAATTTGTTTTAAATGAGTTTTTAGAAGTTTCAAATAGAATGATAAATACTATATTTCTCTCAAAATTTTGAATGATTTTCCTTTCAATTTTATATTTTAAGATTAAAATATGATTATCTTTAAATATAAATAAATATTTAATAATCGTATCGGTGTAATTAAAGATAATCTTATATAATTAAACATATCATAATATGATTAAATAAAAAACCTATTAAGTCCCAAAAAGTCCCAGCATATTGAGTCGGGACCCATCTGTTATGAAACGGTTTGATTTCATTGAAAAAGTGCTCAGGATATTTCTCAATTTTGTGACTCATCATTATAAGAGCAATTGATTCATTAATTGTAATAAAGTTATTTTTGATTAAAAATAGAAAAATTCTATTGTTGCCCTTGAAAATGTTGAAATTTTCGAAATTTGAAAATTTTTTAGTAATTTGATCTTTTAAATTGAGTAAAATATTTTCCATTTTTTCGAAAAAAGTTGGGGAACGATGATAATTATTCGATATTTTCAAAAGTAAATAGAGGATTGGTTTGAGATTATATCTCAAAGCTTCATCATCAAATGATTTCGACAAATTTTGATAAAGCTACTCAACGTTTTCTGAATTATTAATATAATCAATAAAAATGCTTTGTATTGATTTCATATTCTCCAAATATGTTTGAACTTCAATTTTCGTTAAAATATCAAAAATTATTTTGAATCAATTTTTTTCACCTTATTTTGACCTAAAATTATGAAACTGATTCATTTATTATTATATCATAATTTCTCAATCTTTTTATTAACAAAATGAATACTGACAAAATATTAATGTCCACATATATAAGTATTTTTGCTATAATCTCAGTGTTTATTGTTCATGGAGACAGGAATGTCCGTTTTAGCCTAAATAGCTTGTTTTAACTGTTTTTCATTAGATTCTGAGATGCGAATCCATTTTTTGTTCTCAATACTAAATCAAATTTTATTATATAAAAGATTTTAAAAAAAAAAAAAAAAACTTATTCAGATCATTTTGAATAAAACTATTATATGAAATTTTCAAAGAATATTACATTTGATGTGAACCCTGAGTAGTACAATGTGATCTGTGTAAACAAAGGCAAAAAGAAATTTGATTCAAAATTCATCCTCAAAAGATAATCATAAAAAAAAGCATACAATGTATATTAAAAGGAGGTAAAGAAGAAACAACTAACTAAACTATGCTACTCTTGTTTTGTTTTCTAAAAGTTGTTTTATTGGCACTATCAATGCTACAACTCAAACCTTAATTCCAAAATTTGGCTCAAGAAATTATATATTTAAAAAAAAAAAATTATCATAGATAATAGTTGAAATAAATATCTTTGAAAATTGAATTCTTGATCCAATAGACATCAATAGTATTGAAATAAATATCTTTCTCCTTTTATTTTGAAACTTGATAATAAATAATAACACTATTTAAAAGTTTATTTAGACTTATTTGTTTATTGCCAAAACACTGCTTGAAGTTGACATGAAATCTCATCTTCTTTTTTGAAAAAGCGTAGTTTAATATTTTGGATGTTTTGTTTAGCTTCCTTAATATATGAAATATTCTGTTTGCGCATCGAGTCATCTTGGTATAGCGTTTCGTTGTTCTTTTATTCAACTTTTTTAATAATTATGATCTATCAATTCATCTTAGTCATTCAAATACAATTCATTGATAATTGAACCATTTAATAGATGAATTAGACTTCCTATTTGTGAATATTGGCCAAATGTTGTTCTTATATTTCTATTATGATCTCCGCAACATACTATTATTAAAAATGTTGCCAATTGATTTTGCCTGTGTTTTTAATAGGCTTGCTAACATCAAAGAGAAAGCTTTTTTTTTTTTTTTAAAAAAAAAAAAAAAAAAAAAAAATAAAAATAAAAAGCATCATATATCATCAATTTACCCAAGCGCATATTCATTTTGGATATTCCAAATTTAATTCTACTTTTCTCAACGAATTAAGCGACTTTACATTAAAATCTCATCCAATTAATACAACTCAGTAAGAAGAAGCGATTTTCCACTTTGTTTCTTGTTCCAATAGTTCTTATGCTATATCAGATCTAATCTCTACATTTATTTCAGTTTTTGTATCAAAAAATAAGCTATTAAATACAAGGAATGCTAAAACACAAACTTTTATTTCATATTTGGCATTGCGAAACTATATACTCAAGTATTCAATTTTAAAAAAAATTTTGATTGTTTATCCATTGATTCTCAGTACAACATGAAGAATAATTCCATATTATGTTGTGTTTATTTCAACAGTTAATTTTTTGAATATCAGTCTCCCTACTGGGTGCGTATTTGGTCATGGGGGAACAGCTAAATCGTATACTTTTCTATTGAAAACTGCTGAAAATGAGCTTAATATAAGTTTTCAGAGCAATAAACTTAAAAACGATCAGGGACAAGCCCTGCAAGCTTTTTATCAAGCTTTTAACCAGTGTATGTCACTCTTGAAATCTGATATTTCAAGTTTTTAAAAAATAATAAATGTAACCATTTTTTTGTTAAATTTCAGCAAACAATATATATGAGTATTTTAAAATATTTTTTGAAATATATTAAAAACACTGCTATATACTAAACAATTGTTTGTGAGATATAAGAAAATCAACTTTGGATATTTTTAAAATATAAATTTAAAAAATTCAGTACATCGGCCAATCGAACTAGAGGCAGAATCAAAAGGAGTATTAACAAATGCGCTAAATGGGTAAATTAGAATGGAAAATATCTCAAATATTATATTTTCAAAAAATGAAAGTTTTTTATATATCTGAATATCTTTGAGACATATGAATATAATAAGCTTATTTTTCAAGATAAAATGCATATATTGGTATAAAAACTATATTATATTAGATTTTTCTTTAAATATATAGTAATAATAATATCTTTTTTTCATCAATCTTCGTTCAGTGTTTTAAAATTGAAATATATTTAATAATAAAAGTGATAAAAAGCAAATATGATAAATATAAAATAAAAAATTTGATAATTATTAAATATGTTTATTATGATTTTGATTTATGATTGGGATAATACCACTTTGTGACTAAAAAATCAGAATTAGACTGAGTATTCCTTTTCTGTTCATTAATTATTGTTTTTGGATTTATCTTGTTTCTGGAATCAAAAGGTCATTTAATCTGCTAGAATGTCATCTCTGCATCAACTTCAGATGTAGAAATTGGAAAGAGCCTTGCTGCAATATTTGCTAGATTAAAACAGAGCTTTTGCATAAATTATACAAAATTACATTAAAACACATTTTGGTTTTTGTTAAAGGTTTTCTATTAATATTCAATAAACTCTTTAGTTATTAAGCTTGCCTTTAGTTTTTTTTTTTTAAAAAAAATTTTTTCATTTATTTAAAACCGCATATTTAAAATGGTTAACCAAGCCTTGTATATAGATTTACAAAAATCGTTTTACGATCATTTTTTATTCAATATCTTGCTATTTTTTATTCAATTTGTGATATTTTCTATTCAATTTTTGCTATTTTTAATTCAATTTTTGCTATTTTTCATTCAAATTCTTGAAATTTCAGCATTCAATTTTCAATGAAAAAATTTCAAGAAATTGAAGGAAAAATATCAAGAAATTGAATGAAAAATAGCAAAAATTGAATGAAAAATATCAAGAAATTAAATGAAAAATAATCGTTTATCTTATTCGTTATTTTTCCAAATTTTTTTTAAATTATAATTGTTAACCAGATGAAAATAAAAATATTAGAAATATTCTGATATTTTACAGAAATATTTGATGAATTTTTGATGAATTTTGATGATTTTTGAAATATCAAATAGCAAAAGTGCAAAAACTGCTTTTAACATGAAACTCTTAGCCTATTTAAGACAACTTTTGTGTTTTCTGAAAAAGTGTGATTATTTTAGCGAAATCAGCTTTTTATAAAAGTGTTCTATAGAATTTGAATTACAAAACTGTATACAAAATATTTTCCAAAATTTCCCCAATATATGTTCGCTAAATCCTCCAGAATATACCAAAAATCCATTGAATTTTTGAGAAATTGACCTTGAAAATTTTACAAAGATCAAAAAAAATTATGGCCATTTAAATTAATAAAGCAGTAATGTATGTGGGACATTGGGTGGAATTTCAAGAGTAAGCTGATCATTATTAAATACACTGGAAATTTATCAATAAAGTATTCAAATATTTGTCCTTTTTTGGCCTATATAAAAAAATTGAATAGTTTATAAAGGTTTAATTATTTCCAACTGTAATTACAATAAAGTGCCCCCAAAAAATAGGGGTCACATTCAATAAAATAGGGGTCGATGATCAAGTCAAGTTAACGATAATAAAATTTATTTTGAGAAAAAAAGAAAATATAATTTTAAGAAAAAAAAATTTTTTTCAAAAATTTTTTTCTCAAAATAAATTTTATTATCGTTTTCCCTTGAAATTAATTATTTTTTGAATCGACTCCCCTTTATTTCTCTCACTTTATCTTAATCTACAGATTTACATTTTTAATCACAGCATCTGCCTTAATTATATATTTAACAATATAATTGCCCACAATAATGATCGAAATCACGATGACAAGAACGTAATTCTGAGTATTTATATTTTCAGTCAATATTCAAATTGTTTTAAATGAATTAAGAAATATACAAACCAAATAGCAAAGATTATGAAGCAAAGCGATAAATTCCAAATATTATCAATAAGAGATTTTATCTAATATTAAGAAATATACAAAATAAACTCAAGTAAACAACATTAATTACATTTGTAATTCTATAAAAAAAAATTGCCTTTAATAATATTTAATTTTTTATATAAAACAATTTCCACAAATACTTTTTTATTTTTGATTAGTAAACAAAGTTTCATCATAGTAAGAAACATAATTTTTAACAAGCTCATCGTTTGTTTTCGATCTCCACGGATCGGCTGGACAGAGCCAGCAAGGCAGCCACAAACACGAGCCAAAAACATCTTCACAATTTTTCGCACAACCTCTGTCAAACTTTTTCTTATCAATCCCCATCAACTCCTCATGCATGGTGTAGCCTTTGATAATGTATCGGCAACTCGCAATCCAGAACAAAAGTGACATTCCTCCAAAATTGAGACCAACCAAAACCGTTATGAATGAAAATAGAAAGTCAAAACGCCAACACCAGCCTCCATTACGAAATTGACCTATAATTAACCTTAACGAATACACACATAATTGAAAGGAAAAAAGTGACGCATACAAATTGAATAAAATAAAAAATTTTTGGTTTCTTTTGCCAATCCAGCAGAAAGTTATCGCACAAAAATGATCAGGACGAATTACAATCCTTCCTGCTTCTCGAGATATAATAGAACGTGGCGGCCTTGGCTTAGATCTTGCCCAATGTAATTGATCATCACTAGTAATGATGCCGCTTGGTGAATTGTCATCATGTAAGTTTAAGTTTAATGGATTAGGATCGTAATTTGAATCTATATTTTGAGTATGCAATAGTTCTTCTTTCAGTGATTCATTATTAGATTGATTATTACTTATTTGTGCTTGATGACGATTTTGCTCTGACCAATAAAAAGGAAAAAATCCTGGACCAACAACAATAGTGTGAAGATATGCAATGAAAAAAAGAAGAAGCAAAAATGCAGAAACTCCATTAGCTATTTTCCCTTCAAAGCCAAAATTAGGAAATAAAAAAATTGTTGTCATCGTAAAAAAGAATATGGCGCAAAACATTATAATGCACGGTGCTACTGGCTTATATCTCCAAGTTTTAAATAAAAATATCTTATTAATTTTATCCATTTTAATAGCAGGAAAGCAGTGAAAAACTTTAGTTTTAGAATAAGTGCTTACACCAGGAAATTCTTTTGGAACAATGACTTCTTCTCCTTGATTTGATGGTTTTTTGGGTCTAAAAGAGATCATTAATTTTTCAGAAATATTTTATCGTTTTCTTTTCAATTTCATTATGAAAATTTTGCAATATTATATTATCTTACCCTTCGGACGTAATTGGAATTTTATAAAATTCAATGAAAAGACGTATTAAAATGTAAAAATTGCCGAAATGAAACGTAATTACATGATTTATATAAAAATAAAAAAAAGCAAAGAGGTTTAGTTTCGAACTCAATGCTTTGACCTTATATTAATTTAACCTCTAAGCTAGAGCTCTCAAATTTGAAAGGATAAAATATTTATATTTAAAGATAAATATTTTTATTTTTCAAATATAACTTTTTATTAACTTTTTCTAAAAAAGTCGTATTCCAATTATTTTCACGTAGACGTAATCGTAAAACGTAATTGATTTTTTTTCTTGGTCTATTTTATTGAAAAAGTTTGAACAGAACGTAATTTTTAAAACCTCCGAAGGGCAAATATTATCTCTTTTCTGTGATTATGAGAATTATATATGCAATATTATTGCACTGTTTGATTTTTATATACATATTAATAAAGTAATTGATGTAGTTTTTTAAATATCTTTGTGACAAAACTATACAATGGAATCTTTTCGAATAAAAAATTCAAAAAAATAGGATTGATATTTTGTGAAAAATGCTGTTTCTTTTATATATACATGTGTGAGTTGTGCAAACGAAGTCTAAAAGAGGGACCTTTCAAAAAGGTGAAATATACCAGACCCTAAATCCAGCTGAAGAACAAACACCAGTATATATTGAATATGCCATTTAAATTGATTTTTGCAGTATATTTTTTACATGTTTTAGATAATAGTCTGATCGAATATAATAGTACATTGATAGACTTATTAATAAAAGCCCAAAAGGAAATGTGTAAACCAACTTGAACTTATTTCTTTATCAATTAATAATTTTAGAAAGCTTTTTAAATACATCCAAATTCGATAATGTTGAAATGCTTTTCAAAGATTCAACAAAGTTTAACAATGCAAATTAATGATTCAACAAAGTTTGGCTGCAGTAATGGAAAAATTGAATGTAGGGGTAAATACAGATAATAATCTCTTTGTAAATATAAGGCAAGAAAGAGAAAATCATTTAGTTGAAATGAATAATGATGCGGAAAATTCCCAAAAATGCTTGGGTATATCAAATCCCATTCCCACCCATTGCTCCCTAATTGAAAAAGTGGAATAAATTTTTATACATTTGTTTTTACTTTTATATTTTATAAATAATATATATAATTTATTTAAACATTATTTTAAACTTAATATTTAAAATGTATATATTATATACTTGTATAATTATATTTTATTTTATCTCAGAAAAAGTTTTAAATAATTTCAACTTTTTGAAAATATATTTTATTGAAATTAATTATTTTAAAAAAAACATTTAATATATGATAAGATAGATAACTTTTAAAACATAATATTTTTATTGTGTAAAAATTAAACTTAATAAATTATTGTGCTATAATATTACATATATATAGTAAATATTTGAAAGATATTTATGCAAAAAATCTTGGGAGAACATGTATTCAATTCTTGGGAAAATAACCGATTTTTCCCAAGGACAATTTTCTATTAAACCTCCAAGGAATTGGCCTTTTTGGGAATCCCAAATTTCCCAAAAATTGAAAGTCCAGCTCTCCCAAGAAAAATTTCATAAATATCGCGAAATAATGTAGAGAAATAAATTTAAATTGTAATTTTTTTGTTGTAAAAAATTAATTTAAGTTAAAATTATATAATAATTTATTTTTTTTTTTAGAAACTAGTACGAATTTTTTAAAAATTGGTAATATTTTAATTTTTGAGATGGGAAATCTATCCCAAATTCAAAAAGCAGGCTCTCCCAACTCAAAAAATAAACATTTTATTTGAAATCTTTGAATAATATAATTCAATTTTTTTATTCACCTCATCTCTCAAAAAGCTCAGTATATTTTGCTCATAACTCATCAAACAGTTTTTCAAGGACAAATTTTCTTGAAGTAATGTATTGTTTAGCAAAATATTATTCATTTAATTCATAAAAAATTCACTGTTTTTATAATAATTTTTTTTTGGTCAATCTTCAGTTTAACCTATCTTCAGCCAAATTACACTAATATTCGCTCTAATTAAGCCGATATTTGCTCTAATTATACCAATTTTCAGCTAAACTACGCCATCTTCGCTCTAACCAAATCAATCTTCAGATAAATTATACCAATCTTTATTTTATCTACACCAATCTACCCTCTAACTATATCAATATTCAGACAAATTATGACAATATTCGTTTTAACTGCACCGTCTCTCATTTAAACTAACTTTCAGTCAAATTACGCAATTTTTCTATTTAACTGCACAAATCTTGATTATAACTACACCAATATTCAATTCAACTATACTACAATCTTCAACTCAGCTACACAAATCTTCTCTCTAACTACATCGACTTTCTTCTATAATATACCAATATTCACTCTAAATACACCAAATTTTTTACTTTAAATGCACCAATATTCAGATAAAATGGTTTAATCTTCACTCCAACTACGCCACAAGCAGAAGCTAATTGAATAATCATATTTCATTTAATAATCTATATTATTAAATGATTTTTACATTTTATTTAATGCTAGCTTATTTTTATACAAAATAAAAAGTTTCCGTTCTTGTTAAATAATTAAAATTTCCAATGAACTATTGAATAATTTATTCATTATCAAGATTCAAAATATAATAAAATAACTATTTTTATTAGTTAAATATTATCTTGTCATAATTTCATATAAATGCAACATAAATTTGAAAATATTTGATAGCGAATTCGAAGCACAGATCCGCAAATCTATTAAAAATGGTTTAATTATCTATTTTGAAGTAAAAAAGCAAACGCTATAATTTCAATGAGAATAACTTTCTAGATCAAAGATTGAATATTTTAAAAATTTAATTTTTAATAATTTAATCTTTTTAAACATGTTTTTAATTATTGAATTAATTTATTTATATTTATAAAATTCTACTATTTAGAGAACTTCGAGTATAAACACTCTTTTTACGTAAATTAAAAAAAAAAACCTTTGATAAATATCGAACATAAATCCTTTAATAAAATTTTTTATATTCATTTTAACCATTAAACAAAAAGAAATATTATTTCATTCAAATTGTTATAAATTAGTAAAATAAAATTATTTAGTTCAATAACAAAAGATTAAATTTATATATTTTTATTGCTTATTTCAGATTTTTAGATATTTTTTATATTAAAATTATAAAATTTTATATTCATGTAAATATATAAGTCTAAGTAAGGGACCTAATCCATACGTTTATTTTTGGGAATCGATTGAATGAAAAACGATCATTTGGGAGGATTTTCCATCCCAAACTCTCCCAAAGCCGCATGTATAAAATGAACAATTCATCCAAATTTAAAAACTTCAACAAGATAATAATAGCAAGTATTATTATTTGGAAAAGGTTCCAAGTACTTTTGTTTTCATTAAACAACTTATTTTTTGGTTTTGATGTACACTTCTGAAGCTTGAATAGGACGATAAGCATAAATCCAGAAGTTTTCCAACTTCAAATCATCATCAAACATTGACCGAAATCATAGCAAGCAATTACAAGATTGATGAAAAGATTTAATTGTTTTTAAAATAGCTTTTTTTATTTTAATTTGCCTTTTTTTAAAGCCCCTTCGTATATGTTATTGTAAAACATCTCCCCTATTTATATAGCCTCCCAACTAGTTCATAAATAATTCCTTAGGGAAGAGCTAAGCATATCCAATAAAGAAGGAAGATTAAAAAATTTACATTAATGTTTAAACAAAGTAATTTGGATGTGAATGATATGAAATTTTCTTGTAAATGAAACCAATGATGTTGAATACCATGATGAACAATTATATTCATGAAGAAGAGATGTATAAGGCCATGCCTGTTAATGACTTCAGTGACCTAACTCCTAGATTTTACGATGTAAATGATGATATTTTGTGATAAACAATTGAATTTTCTTCTCTGAAATATTAATATTTAAGATTATTAGGAAAAATAAATAAAGCAAAGATATCTCAATTATTTTATCTTAAAAACGTGATATTTTTGGAAATTATAGAACATAGGAAACTCTCGAGATATGTCGATATGCTTCGAAATTAATAATATATACTCACCATAGATAGTTATTGATGATTTCAGATTTTAAGCGAAATCGCGGCGGAGAGTCTTTCAAAAAGTTGTGATTTTCATAACGAGTCTCCAGACGTAAATGTAAAAATGTTTCAAAATTTATGGTATTATAAGAATATATATTGCAAGCATCTTAATATATATCAATTGTTATATTTTTATTAGCTTCGCTTTGCATCGAGTTATTAATAAAATATATTTCAAAAATTTGATTTCTGTATTTTTGCATTAAATGTCAGAAAAAAAAATAGGTGTACCTACATAATCAGTATAACAATAATTGCATTGCTGTATTGTATATGATTATAAAATTATAGGATTGTATGTTTATTGTATATAGATTAATAACCAAAAACTCCTATCCGTGAAGAATGAGATTTTTTATATTAAGATAAAAATACAAAAAAACTCGTTACTAACAATATCGGCCAAAATTCAATATTTTTACCCAAAAATTGGTTATTTGTCTTATTATGATGTTAAAAACACGATTAAGCAAAAAAATTGCGCATTATAAGTATATATCCCGAGATAAAGCGATTTACACTATTTTTAGCCGATTTTACGATTTTTTTTGGAAAAAACGATTCCAGAACAGAGCCAACGAATGACCGGTATATTACATTTATCTTAAATAGTAGTATACATTGCATTATATATTATATTAAATTTTTAGAAAAATCGTCCGCCAAATTTTCGAGAAAAATCAATTACAAAATTATACTACATTTGAATAGAAATTCCTCTCAATTTTGGCAACTTTCTTTGATCATATCTCAGTATATACGCAAAATTAGGGAAATGTTTTCTATTAAAATATTCTTATAATATGATATACTTTATTATATATTAATTTCAAAAGATTATGAGAGTTTCCTATGTTCTAAATTATATATAAATATTTAATGAAATAAAATAATAAGTGTTAAAAATATATATTGTTAAGGTTCTCCTTCCCTAAAAAAATGTAAATTATTCAATATTAAATTAACTCATAGAATATATGATTCAATAGAGCATTTTTCAGAAAAAGTTTTGGTTAAAAATATAAAAAATAGACCTTAACGATTAAATCTTATTTTTTTCAAATTTTTATTGATTTTTTAATTTTATGATTTCAATCTGTAAAAAAATGAAATCGATAAGATTTCATGAAAATGTTTTTATTTAATAATTTAAAATATATATCTGCGCAAGTATTATATTTTAATTCGTTTTTAAAGACGATATTTATGCATATTTTATTTGTGAAGTCTAATTGAATTTAATCTTTTGAATTTGAAAGGAGAACCTTAAAAAATTAAATAATATTGATATATTATTTTTTAAATTGTAGTTTTTTGTTGGGATTATGGAATATATAGGCAAAAAACTTCTATATAATATTTAAAGTAAAAATACACTTCAAAAACAAAAATTCCAGGGAAATAGAGTGAATTTCTAAAAAAAAAAAAAAAAAAAACGACAGAAACCGGATTTGAACCGATGCGGGATGAACCCATGAGGTTTCGAATCTCACGCCTTAACCACTCGGCCATTCTGCCTTCATTCTTTCAAATAATTTGTTTTTTAAATTGATAAAGAATCTGTTACTGACAATTTTATTTTATTTTGACTTACCATTTTTATGATTCAAGCATTCTTTGATTTTCAAAATCATGTCAAAGAACAAAATATTAGAATTAAAAACGAAATCCTAAATGATATCATTCGAAACTACTCTTTTATACATTTTTTTGAAAAAATTGATTTAAATTCAATTCAAAACAAGAATATTATTACAAATATTAAAGAATCAAGAGCTATTGTGATTAACCAAGATAGGAATTTTCAATATTTCTTTATTTGCTTTAAAAACACCTTAATAATTATTGAACAATCTTTACTTTCATTACTTGATGATGTTTTTATGCAAAATCCTAATTTATTTGTTTTTTATTTGTTTGAAAAAAAGGATATTTTCCGAAATCAATTAATTGACAAATATAAAAATTTATCATACCATTACAATGAAATTGAAAAATTTTATTCTCATTTAGCACCTTTAAATAAATTAGATTTCTCATTGACAAGCGTATGGAACATAATTCGTTCTTCTATATCTACATTTTTAGTTGAAGAAAGCTACTTAACACCCGCTAAAAACAGAATCCAAAATTTCACTCAAAAACAGACCAAAAATCAAGCAACAACAGCAAAACAAAACAACTTATTTGACAATCCAAATGAATATTTAATTTTAAATGATCTTGGAATTGGTTATGCATCAAAAGTTATATTATTTTATCACCTCAAAAAAGAAAAGTTTTATGCAATGAAACAGTTGCTGCCAACTGAAGAAGGAACCAAGAAATTATTAACAAGAGAATTTTCAAATTATTGCAAAATAAGTCATCCATTCTTACCAAAATTCTATTACGTAAATGAAGAAAAAAATTTTTTAATAATTGAATTTATAAAAGGTCAAACATTAGATAAGCAACTTAATAATCTTAAAGAAGAAGAAAGAATTACAATTATATTTGAGATCCTCATTGTTATTGAATATCTTCATCATAACAAATTTATATTTAGAGATTTAAAGCCAAATAATGTCATGATTGACGAATATAAAAATGCTGTTTTAATCGACTTTGATCGAATGCTAGATTCAAGAAATATAAAAAGTGATCAAGAAATGACATTTGACTTTCAATCTCCATTTGTTGCTGAAGAAATCAAACAACAAATCTTTTCAAATGAAAAAGCAGATATTTATTCTATTGGAATGATGATATACTACATAATAAATGGAAAAATACCAGATAAATCTAAATCAGTTCTTCCTAAAGATTTGGACGAAATGTTTAAAAAATGTACAAATAAAAAATTTGAAGAACGCCCGTCATCTTTTGAATTAATCATTGATTTTTACATTAATCATCATTCACAAATACAATTCAAAAATTTTTTCGATGTTAGTGAATATTATTTAAAAACTGTTTATGATTCCTATACATTAAATGCAATGAAAAAACTCTCTGTAGATCCAAATGATCCTGACGTACTAACTACAATTGGATTTCTTTATGCTGATGGGAGATATGTTTCAGTTGACTATGACAAAGCTCTTAGTTATTTGGAAAATGCAGCAAACCAAGACCATCAAATTTCACAATTCATTTTAAACACAATTCTAACTGATAAAAATTATGTAATCAAAGATGCTAATAAAGCAATCGATTATCTTTTTGATTTAGAAAGCAAGACACATTCGATACTGGCTCAATTCATTCTTGGAAATCTTTTTTATAATGGCGAATACGTTTCAATGAACATGAACAAAGTCATTGAATTTTTTACAAATACAGCAAAATTCATTCCTAATGCAGCATATAATTTGGGCACTATTTACAGTGATGGAAAATATATTGCAAAAGATAACGAAAAGGCAATTTATTATTATCAACTTGCAGCAAAAAGAAATTTCCCGTTGGCTCAACTTGAACTTAATCAAATGCTGAATACAAATTTTGAAAATTCATGCTTAGCATCAAATGATAACAAATTAATTGAATCATTAACAAAAAGGTCAGAATTAAATGATTCAAATGCACAATTCATGCTTGGTAAAATCTATATTGAAGGCAAGCATGTTCCAATTGAAATAGATAAAGGAATTAATTATCTTAATAAATCAGCAGAGCAAAATAATTCTCACGCATTATATTATCTTGGCATGATTTATGAAAAAGGACAATTTGTTCAAAGAGATATAAACAAAGCAATTAATTTATACACAAATTCAGCTAATTTGAATCATGCCGAAGCACAATTTATGCTAGGTGAAATTTATGGAACAGGAAAGTATGGACCAAAAAACATCAATTTATCTCTTCATTATTATACTCTTTCAGCCAATAATAATTATGTATTTGCACAGTACAATTTAGGTGTGATTTATGATTTAGGCATTAATGTTTCACGGAATATTAACTATGCAATTTATTATTACACACTCGCGTCAAATCAAAATTTCATGTTATCTAGTTACAAACTTTTTGAAATCTATTTTATGAATAAAGACTTCGATAGAGCATTTGAATACTTGAAACGAGCAGCAGATCAAAATCATCCGCCTGCTCAATATAATCTTGCTGTTGCCTATTATCAAGGCTTTCCTTTGCAACGAGATATTTGGAAAGCAATTCATTATTTCAAGCTTGCTGCAGATCAAGGTTTTCTGAGAGCTCAATATAACCTCGGAATGATTTACTTCAAAGGAGAGCATATAAAGCAAGACATTGAAGAAGCTATTCATTATCTTGCACCAACTGCAGAGAAAAACGATCAATCGGCGCAATATACACTTGGCATTATTTATCTCAATCCAAAATATAAAAAATATAACATTGAAAGATCAATTCATTATTTAACATTATCAGCAAATCAATTTTTCCCTCCAGCATTATTTGTTCTGAGTGAAATTTACACAAAACCACAATACAAAGTAATGGAAACTACCAAAGGAATTTATTATTTAAAACTTGCTTCAAATCAACAATTTCCTCTTGCATTATACAAATTAGGCATTCTATATTTGGAAGGGAAATGTATTGAACTTAACTTAAGTCGAGGAGTATTCTTGCTGAAATTAGCTGCCAATAAAAGACTCATTAATGCTCACTTTTCTCTTGGATTTTTATATCAAGAGGGAAAATTTGTTAAGAAAGATATTGAAGAATCAATCAAATATTATAAGGAAGCTTCTAGTTTCAACAACCAATATGCAAAAAACAATCTTGGAATTGTTTACAAAGAATTAAATCAAATAAATAGATCGCTTAGTTATTTTAATGAAGTAATTGAACAGAGTAATGATCCTCTTGCAATCTATAATCTTGCAAATATTTACTTTTATGAACGTTGCGTTAATGATTATTTAAACAAGTCAATAGAGCTGCTAGTTTCACCAGAGCTCAAAAAAAGCACAGCACCATTATTTTTGTTAGCATTGGCTGTAATTAGCAAAGTCGGATATAACATTGATGATATAAGAAACGAAATTGACAAACAAACATCTTATAATGGTTTATCTAGCGTGATTTGCAAATTAATCATCGAGATATCTCTGAATAATGAAGCCAAATTCAAATGTTTATATGAGGCATTTAGAAATATCAATTATATATATAATCATTTAGCAAAGCCTGTCGTTTCAAGTTATTCAACGAAACAAAAAAATACTTTCTCAAAATCCAATGATATTAATGATCTTTTTTATGAAGGATTTGGAAATGGCTTGCCATTCTAATAATCGATATATTTTTATATAAAAGAAACAGGAATAAGATTATTGATCTTTTACTTAAGAATTACTTTCAATCAATGTTCCATAAAATTCAATTGAATTGATTATTAAATGGTCATTATCAGTACTATTTTTGTTTGCTGATTTCCCTGTCTGGCGAAGTCGAATATATTGATATTCTTTTGCTGGTTGACAACCCTTGATTTCATATGTGTGAACAAGGCCAGTCCCTTTCAAATACGGACTGTCGTCTTGCTTATCAATGACATCCCATGCATCGTTGTCTGTCGAGCCTTCAATCACCCACGTGGCTGGATGGCGGCAATCATATTGAGTTCTTGTTCTGATTGTGTAGTGTGTCGGGATAATTCGATTCTTTTTAAAGTCGAACAAGATCCAACTGTTAGGCTTGTTTTCAGAAACGAATGACTTTGCTTTCTCTTCAAAATTGGTAACATTGATTGGAGCATCGTATTCAGAAGTATAATGATGTGAAGAAGCTGTGACATTTATTTCATTTTGAATTTGCCCGTTTGATTTGCTTCGAAGATATTTGAAAACGCCAGAGAATTCGTGATTTGAATCATACAGGAAAAGTTTCCCTTTAATTTGTGGCGGTGCTTTGTATCTCCTTTTGCTTTGGCTGCTCTCGTCATTTCCATTTCTCTCTATTCTTTCCTGGAGTCTCATGCAGAGCCTGGACCAAGTCCTTCCATTGACGTCCTCAAAGCCGATTATGTCTAAGAACTCCTTCATTGTGGCGGACTCAACATTTTCAAAGAAAACAAACTCGTACAAGACCGAGTACTTGGAATCTTTTGAATACAGTTTGTTCAGTAGTTTCAAAAGTTCATCTTCATTACGTAATTGAAGATTATCATTACTAATAATTCTAATAAGATTATTAATATCAATTTTATATATCTCGTCTTCTTTGGATTCTAAGACTTCGCTGAAGTGTGTGCTGATAAAGTCGAGTTCTTTTGTAATATTTTGTCTATAAAAGGTCTCAAATTGTTGATGATGTTCAAATTTACTGAAAACATTGTCTAATGTGATTTCTTCTTTTCCTTGTATTGGATAATCAAGTTCAATGTCTTCATTGCCTAGCTTTTCAAGGACTTCAAGGGTAAATTGAAGATTACATGCGGAAATTTTTTGTCCCTCAAAATTGACAAGTTTTATGATTTGTGAAAAATCACCTTTGTGCTCTGTGTCGATAATATAAAAATTCATCGTTGGATCATTTGCATGAATTTTTGATATTTTTGTTGAAAGAAGATCTGAAACAAGACGACTTGTTTTATATTCTTTACCATTAACAATAAATGAAAAATCATTGTCATATGCTTGAATAGGTACACTCAGTATTGCTGAAGACTTAAGCTGTAAGTTATAAACTTCGCTCATATTTTTAAAAATTTTAACTGACCAATTAACGTTTCAAATAAATATGTAACGATCATTTTGCATTCAATTATATAAACTTTTTGGAAAATCGTTTAATATTAATTTCATGTTAGATTTCAATAAATGATTTAAACATTTCCAAAACCATCATAAAAAGAATGGTTAAGATTTTTTAGAAGTGGCTGCCTTTTAGTATTAAATATATTATTTGATAATACTGGTTGCCCTGAGAAATTGTAAAAATAACTTTTTTGACTATATAACTGATAACATTCTTTATATTGAGCTTCATTATCCAATCCATTTTTCTTTATTAAATTAAATATTTCTTTTGCAAATGAAATATCAACTTTCTCATATCTATTTAACTCATAATTAATGATTCTTATTGAAATTTTCGAATACTTTTTGCAAACTGCCAAGCACAATAGAAATTTTGCTTGTTTAAAATTGCTGTGTGATGATTTAATCAATAATTTGATTGTTTCGTCAATATATGACTTTTCGTCAAAATTATAAAAATACCAATGTGCCAAATTGTAAAATGAAAGATAATCATTTGCACTTTTGAAAACTTTAATGGCTAAAGAAATATTTTTTTCTGTATCAGCTGCTCCTAAATAAATCATTCCAAGGTTATTTTTGGCAAGATTATTATTCAAATTTGATGCTTCTTCATAATATTCAATACTCTTTTGAATATCTTTTGAAATATACTTTCCCAATAAATAAATTGTTGCGAGAACAAATTGTGATCTATTATATTTATATTTTGCAGCCAATGTAAAATAGCAAATGGCTTTATTAATATCAAATGGAAATAACTCACCTTTAAAATAAAGCATGCCGAGAATAAATAATGATTTTGGTTCGTTTTGATCAGAAGCCAGTTGAAAATAATGAATTGCTTGTTTGATGTCTGATTTAGCACATTCATTGAAATAAAGAATTCCTAGATTCAAATGTGCCAAAGCCAGTTTTTGTTTAGTTGCAAAGAAATAATATGTAGATGCTTTTTTAATATCTTTTAATTGATTGGAATAAATGTAACCTAAAATGAATTGTGCATTTTTATTATTATTATTTGCTGATTCATGCAAATAATGCAAAGCTTTATTCATGTCTTGATCAACAAATTCACCTTGATAGTAAATATAACCAAGGATTAATTGCGCCTCTGGATGATTGCTATTTCCAGCAAGCAGAAAATAATCGATTGCTTTGTTAATGTCTCTTGGAACATGAACATTTTGATAATAATATAATCCCATGAAATAATTTGCATTTGCATTTTTATCTATATTAATATCATTAAGGCATCTAACATTTAAATCTTGATATGGTTCTTTAATTTCATAATGTATGTTACCATATTGTCTTTGTAATATTTTAAAAATGCCTGCTGATTCAGCATCACCATGATCAGCTGCCATTTTAAAATATGTTGCTGCTTCTCTGATATTTCTTTTTATTCCATTTCCATTATAATTCATGCTCGCATAATTATACATTGCATTCACATCTCCTATGCTTGCAGACATTTTATAATATTTTGCCGCTTCTTCTTTGTTTTGTGGGATTCCTTCTCCATTTTCTAACATATTAGCCAGTGGGAATAATGCATCGCCATTTCCTTTGTCAGCAGCCATTTTAAAATAACGAGCAGCTTCTTTTTTATTTGTTTCAATGCCATCACCACTTCGAAGTTTAGATGCATATACAAACATTCCACCGATATCACCCATATCAGCTGCCATTTTGAATAATTTGATTCCTTCTTTTTTGTTTTGTGGAACTCCTTTTCCAATAAACAATATATTTGCGTAATTAAGTAATCCTTTAACATTTTTTTTATCAGCTTCTTGCTTATAATATTTTGCAGTTTCGCTTTCAAAAAACTTGTTTATATTATCATTGCAAAATAATTTCATGTATACGTTCATTGAATTAGGATCACCTGTTTTAGAATATTCAAGATAATAACGATATGCTTCTTCGTAATTTGGAGGTACTCCATCTCCATGCAATAACATTTTAATTAATCTTGGGTAAGCTTTGGTAAATCCTAAACTGGCTGCTTTTTTAAGGGCAAAGTTGGCTGACGATCATTTTTTGAGAAACCAAAAAAAAATTGAATATTTTTTTTTCTATACAAATTTGGTGTTTAAAAGATAAACGTTCATATTGCGATATATAAATATTAAATTTTCATATTTATACTATTTTTGAATGTTTATTATTTGAAATAATTAAGTGTGTATACCAATAATTTGAGCATTATCAATATATTGATATATTTAATTTTATTCATATTTGTATTTTTCTATGCTTTCAAATAATTGAGTATTTTTTGCTATTCTCTCAAATTTTTTGATTGTTTTTTAATTTTTTTTAAAAAAAGCTTATTAAGTAAAACTAATCATTTATATGCATATTAATCAAGCAACTATATTTTTTTAAATGATTTTTTTCTGGAAATGCAATTTTTCAAATAATTTTCTATCACAATTGATTATAAAAAGTTGATAGATCCAACTTGAATTAGTTTGGAAAATGAAAATTATTGACCATTTTGATAAAAAAATTATCAAAGCGTATGAATTAAAATATTCTATTTTTGAAAATTAAAATTTCTCATATTATAGAATGAAAAAGGAGCCTGTCATCTGTGTGAAATGTCTGGTATTGATTTTAAGAGAAGTCTTATGAATTTTCTTAAGATGGCAGTTTAAGAGAAGTCTTATCTATTCATTATAAAGATATTTTCTGATGATAATCGGTTGATTAAGAACTTTTTGTATCAATACGTCCAATTTGTAATTGAAAAAAAACATCATTTTTAGTAAATTAGAAATGTTAAAAAAATTATAAAATTTTGAGTATAATTTTAAAAGTGCTCATTGAGAAATATTATAATCTATTTTTTTAGTTTTAGGTTTTATTTATAACTCTATTATTATTTAATAAAGATATTTCAATTTAAAATTGACTTTTTTTTCAAATTAAATCAACTTTATATAATTTAAAACATCTTTATAAATGACATTAAATAATAAATAAAAGAAAAAAATAGGAATTTATAAAAACTATAATACTTTAAAAATTGATTTGAGTTAAACTTTTTAAATACCAAAAAAATAAATTAAAAACAGAAAATATAACATTACTCTGAAAAAATAAAATTATTTGAATAAATTAAAATTTTTATCACAAAAAGTGAAAATAATTAATATTTTGATTTTTTTCATTTCAAAAAGAGAAAATTCAATAAAAAAGAAGTTTTTAATGTTTTATTAGATAAACCAGGAGTAAATACCATAAAAATATAAATCATTTAACTTTCCACAATTAATAATCTAATATAATTCAATAAAACTTTTTGAGAACCATATAACTCAAAAATTATTAAAAATTATTTTGGAAAGACGCAGTCTTTACCATTAATTTTTTATTTTCCCGTGATTTATGATATTATTCAGATATTCAACATGCTCAAATTCAATACAAGTTATTTTCCCACAAGAAATGTTTTGAAATCTTCGATGATCTTTTTTTTTTTTCCTGGCATCCGCGTTTATTAATTCGAAAAAAAATATACTAATATATCGATGACATATTAATGCCATTCTTAGCGAACAAAATCTTTTCTACTTTTATTTTTTAAAAATTTTGAGAGAAGAGCCAACTCACCTCTCAGAAAAATTTCATGATACTAACTTCAATTCAATTTTCCTCGATAAATAATCATTATATCAAAGTGATTATACAAAATATAGCTTTATATTAGTCTCATAAATAATATATTTCAATTGATTTCCCATAAAGCGATCAGACAGAAAGTTGTTTTTTTAAATGCTTGGGAAAAAATAGTCGTGGATGATTAAAAAGCAAAGATACATCAACAAAAAATTATAAATATTATTATATAACTTATATACTTTCTAGTTATATCATTCTTTTAAATAAAAAATTAACTTATAGAAGAGCCAACTATACGTATATTGGTATTTTTTTTATTTTATTCTTTGTAATTTTATATGTATAAAAAAAAAATACTGAATAATCTTATTCATTCGCCACAAGAAAGAAGTCGTAGTTTTTTTTTGATTCATCAGAAATCTTCGATCTTTTTTTTTCGTGTAAGAAAAAATTGAATACTTCCAAAATAATTTCAGTACTCTCACAAAAAAAAAAAAGATTTTTATTCATTTTTTTGAATTATTATTGAATTTTTGGCAAAGCCAACTTTGCCCTTAAAATATTTAATTGCTTCTTTTTCATTTTTTTCAATTATATCTCCCGTTTGTAACATGGTTCCATAATAATACATTGAATCAGGATTCCCTTTATCAGCTGCCATTTTATAATATCGAGCACTTTCTTTTTTATCTTGTTTAACGCCAATTCCATCAAATACATTGTAAGCATATTGAACCATTGCATAGACATTACCTAGATCTGCAGCTTTTTTCAAATACTTTGTTGCTTCTTTCTCATCGTTGTTTATTTCTTTATGTTTTGTTAATAAAAGCCCATAGAACGCCATTGCATTAACATTTCCCAAATCAGCAGACATTTTATAATATTTGGCAGCTTCTTTATAATTAACATCAACACCTTCCCCTTTGACCAAGATATGTGCATAATTCAACATTGAATTAACATCTCCCAAATCAGCTGATTTTTTTGCATAAAAAGCTGCTTCTTTCATGCTTGCACAAGGTACACATTTGTTCAACAATAATGCTGAATATTGATACATTGCTAATTTATTTCCCAAATCGGCTGCCATTTTAAAATATTTTGCAGATTCTTTAATATTGACATCCATGATCATAAATGCATAATCAGTCATTGCGCCTTCATTTCCCAAATCTGCAGATTTTTTACAATATCTGAAAGCTTCCTTAGGATTTTTATTTGCTCCTTCACCAACTAATAATCTCATTGCATAATTATGCATCGCTTTATCATCTCCTAAATCGGCAGCTTTTTTAAGATAATGCATTGCTTCTTTCTTATTTTGTTTAACATATTTACCTTCAAACAATAATAAAGCATAATTATTAATTGCATCAAGATTTCCGGATTCTGCAGCCATTTTGAAATAATGAGCTGCTCTCAATCTGTCTGGCTCAATCCATACACCATCAAATAGCATCGAAGCATAAGCAAACATTGCATCAGGATAACCTTGATCTGCACAAAGTTTGTACAATTTAATTGCCTCAATTTTATCACATCTAAATCCAATTCCAAAATACAGCATATTAGCATAATAATAAGTTAACTGAATGTTTTTTTGTCCTGCTTCTTTGTAGATGTCAAGAACATTGCATTTATTATAATTCTTCAAATCTTCATCAAACAAATCAAGATAACTTGAAACTTCATCAACTTGAACATTAAAAGCATTTCTAAAATAATCTTTTAACATTTCTTCAACAATTTGACTAAATGATGGCCTTTCTGATGGATCTTTAGACCAGCATTTCTGTATAAACAATTGAATTTGTTTATCTTTTATCAATGATAAATCAGGACGAACTCCATTTTTAACATCATTAACCAATTTTCTTTTTGTTCTATATCCAACAAATGATTCTTTTCCAGTGATAACTTCGTACATAACATACGAAAAGGCGTATACATCGACTTTGTATGAATAAGGTTCATATGAAAAGATTTCAGGTGCCATATATTTTGGTGTTCCTACAGCTCCTTCAATCATCATTTTGTCTGTTAATTCATTATCAGAAGCAATAGATAGTCCAAAATCACAAATTTTTGGGTAGAAATTATCATCAAGTAAAATATTCGCTGGCTTGATGTCTCTGTGAACAATTCCAAGCGAATGAAGGTACTTCATACCAAGAGCTGCACCTAACAATATTATATATTTTCTTGAATCTGATAATTTCGAATATTTACTAGACTTGTGAAGAAGATGATCAAGTGATCCATTTTTCATATAATCAAGAATCATGGTTGGAAACGGTTTTTGTGAAAAATTTTCATAGCTGTAACCAAAAAGCTGTAAAATAGCAGGATTACTAATTTTAGAATATGAAAATATTTCTTTAAAAAAGTCCCCTTCTCTGCTTTTTGGATTAATACTAGTAAATGTTTCCTTTGCAGCATATTGCTTTGATGTTTCAATTCTTTCAACTAATAAAACTCTGCCAAAACTACCTTTACCAAGTGTCTTAATTATTTCATATTCATTTAAATTAATAATATTGTTTTCATCCATTTTTATGTAAAATACTAATTATTTGGCTGGCCAAAGAATCGTCAAATCCATATTTTTCATTATATGTTAATTTTTTGGTGTTAGTTTTGCCAATTAATTGATTTTCATACATATATAAAGCACTTTTATTTTAATATAAATAATATAAAAGCAATTTTTTCAAAATTATTAATTATAGATAAAAAATCATTAACAACACTTTTTTAATAAGAAATATTTATATATATTGCCATTTTTTGTATTTAATCCTTTTGATGCTGGAATTTGTAAAGATTTTTTAATCAATATATGCATATATTGTGTTATGAAATTTCTAAGCAGCAAACTGTCTAACATATAAATCTGCATTTATTTATAATGCATATTTAAGAATAAATTAATTTATTTTTTTTTAAAAAATGCAACTAATTTTAAATGCAACATTTTTTATAATTTTGTTAAATAAAAAATATTTAATATTCATAAAAAAGAATATCAATCCAATTAAAATCAAGTAAACAGATATCTGTTTGAAGACTTTGAGATGGAAATTGCATTCAAACTTCTTGACCATTTCCGTTGGAAGTGTTGCCTTTTTAATGATGATATTGAAGGTACCGCATCAGTTGCTGCTGCTACAGTAGCTACAGCACCACGTATAAAAGGTGTAAAGCCACTTGATGAAGAGGAATATCTCTTCATTGGTGCAGGATCTGCAGCTACAGGTATTGTTAACCTTATTGCAGATATAGCAGCTTCACAATCCAAGAAAACACGTGAACAAATCATTAAGAACATGGTCATGTTCGATGCTAAAGGAATGGTTATAGCTGATCGTAAAAATCTCTATGATTTCAACAAACCTTTCATGCATAACATTCCAAAGATAAATTCAGTCTATGAAGCTGTTCGTAAACTAGGAATCACTTGCATTATTGGCGTTTCTGGATGCCCAGGACTTATAACAGAAGAAATTGTTAAGGACATGTGCAAGATAACTGAACGTCCAATTGTCATGGCTCTTTCTAATCCAACAAACAAGGCAGAATGCTCAGCTAGGCTTTTACGCCAAAGCAAAATGGCGTATGTTTTTTTAAAGTGCTCAGCTGAACAAGCTTATAAATGGTCAAATAATAAATCTTTGTTTGCTTCTGGATCTCCTTTCCCTGAATATACAACTCCAGATGGAAAAAAACTTGTCCCTTCACAAGCAAACAATTCATGGATCTTTCCAGCAGTTGGTTTCGCACTTGTTGCTACACGTGCTCGCCACTGCCCAGGTAAAGCTTTTGAATTTGCTGCTACTGCCCTTTCACAACTTGTTAAACCTGAAGACCTTGAACAATCATCACTTCTTCCACCTCTTAACAGGATTCGTGATTATTCATTCCCAATCTCTGTTGCTGTTGCTAAATATCTTTATGATAATGATCTTGCAAAAGAACCAATTCCAAGTGGTCAAACACTTGAGCAATTCCTTAAAGAACGTCAATTCTGCCCACCATCAGAATATGAACACGTTTACTAAAATAGATTAATATTTAATTTTTTTTATTTTTCCATATTTATAGACATTTATGCTCAGGCAAATTATATCAGATACAGGCCATAGACTAATACACCAAAAAGAGATCTATAATCTAAGTGAAATAAACGTCATTATATTACAACAGATTCATCATTTTTTAAGTAAAAATCAAGAACTGATAGTTTGTTCTTGAACTTTTTCAATGAATAAACTATTCAAAAATTAGAAAAGCCAACTATGCCCTTAAACTAATAGAACTATTGTATAATTTTGCATTTTTGAAAATATGACCTTTTTTAAATAACTCTAATATAGGATTAAAAAAATATGAAAAACTTATTAAAAACCAAATTTTTATACGATTTTTTTAAGTTTTAAAATAGATGACTGTAAAAGTTTTCTGACATGTGAATCAAAGAATCCACTTAAAATACTTCAACTTTTTGATTTTTTCCAGCTTTCCTTTTTTAAGGATTATCAAATCCTTCATAAAAAGAATTCTTGATATCGTTGGGCGGTTTGACTTTTGTTTTCTTTTTCTCAATATTTATTCGACCAAATAAAATTAGATATGGTGGACAATAAATAACATCTTTCATTATTTGAATTAAATCCGCGATTTCATTGAAAAAAGCGTTCATTATATTTTTATTGTCAATGACAAAATCAAACAAATTTTCTGGATCATTGAAAATTTGAATATCATCATTATTTATGAATTCATCTTTTTTATCATCATTTAATTCTTTCCCTTCAATGTATTTTTGATTTAAAGGACTCAATATCTCTTTCTTTTTAACTTTATCTGATTTATCATCCAATTTCAATTTATTAATAAGTTCATCGTTCAAGTTTGGCTGATTCATTAGATTGAATTTAGGGAAATTCAAAATGAATGATTTAAGATATGAAAAGTTCTTTTTTGATGGTTTATATATAAATTCAAATTTATAAACTTGATCATAATCATTGTCATCATTGTCGATTTTTATCTTAGCAAAACTTCTGATGAAATATTTTTTAGATTCATCATATTTTTCTTTCGTGAAATAATATGCTGCAAGTTTCAAATTAGTGTAGCAAATGATGAAAGTCTGAGAGATTATGAGCCTGTCATCTTCATGAGTTTCTAGGTGAAATTCTAAAGGAACATCTTCATTATTTGATGCATTTAAATAAAATTTCATTGCTTCTTCTGTTTCTCCTTTTTCTTCTTTCATCTTTCCAAGATTGAAATATGCTAGAGCAAAGTAATGTTCTAGTGACGATCTTTTAAACATGTATTCAGCATATTCATTGTTATTTAAATACAATTGATTTATTAGTCCAAGATTATTCTGTGCAAAAGCATACTCAGCAAAAGCTGCCTCTTTTATGTGTTTTGTTCCTTTTTCAATATCATTAAAAACGGTTAAATAAATTAAGCCAAGGTCATTATGTGAATGATAAAGCATTTTATTTGTATCGATTCCGATTTCATAAAATGAATCTAAATTCATTAAATTAAGTTGTTCATCATTTAAGTTAATACATTTTTCAAAGTATATAATTGCTTTGTTAATATTCGAATCAAAATAAAATCCAGATGAATACATATCAGCAATTTCATATAAAGATATTGAATTATTTTGCAATGCAGATAATTCTAAATATTCTTTTGCTTTTCCATAATCTTTATCAAAACCAAGTCCCTTAAAATGCATTACTGCTAAAATCAAAAGAGCTTTTGGATGATTTTGTCTGGCTGGTAATTCAATATATTCTTTAGCTTTTTCATAATTTTTGGTAACACCATGACCTTCTATATAGATGAGAGCAAGTTGAATGAGAGCACTTGTATTATGAAGTTCTGCTGCTTTTTCATAATATTCTATTGCTTTTTCACAATTTTCTTTAACTCCCAAACCAGTTGAATACATCAAACCTAATAAATAAAAAGCAATAGGATTATTCAATTCGGATGATTTTTCATAATAATATTTGGCTCTTGGATAATCAATTGGACAACCCAGACCTTTTAAATAGATGTTGCCTAAATTAACTATAGCATAAGAATTGTTTTGTTTAGATCCCAAATCGTAATACATTTTTGCTTTTTCATAGTTTTTTGTAACACCTTGACCATATTCATACATCAATCCTAATTTATTGAAAGCTTCTGAATCGTTTAAATTGCATAAAACTTCAAGATATTCTTTTGCTTTCGAAAAACTTTGTTTAAATCCAAATTTACCAAAAAAATATACGTCAACCAAAATAGAAAGAGCTTGTTGATTATTATTTTTTGCAGATAATTCATAATATTTAATGGCTATTGAATAATCTTGTTTAACTCCCAGTCCATTTAAATACAGGTTTCCTAAATTGCAAAAAGCATTTGAATCATTTTGTTTAGCTGACAATTCATAAAACTCTTTTGCTTTTAAATAATCTTTTCTAACTCCATGTCCATTATAATATAAATTTCCCAGCATTAAAAATGCAAGTGGATTATTTTGTCTTGCTGATATTTCATAAAATTCTTTCGCTTTTAGGAAATCTTGTTGAACGCCTTGACCTTCTTCATAAAGACATCCTAACCTGCAAAATGCAAAAGGATTATTTTGTTGGGCTGCCAATTCAAATAAATATTTAGCCTTTGCATAATTTTGTTCAACACCTTTGCCTTCAACATACAAAGTACCCAAACAGCAAAATGCTTCAGGATTATTAAACTTTGCTGATATCTGGTAATATTCTTCAGCCTTAGAATAGTCTTGCTTGACTCCTTTACCAGCATAAAACATATTTCCTAGATGAACAAATGCAAATGAATTATTTAATTGAGCTGATATTTCATAATATTCTTTAGCTTTATTAAAATCTTGTTCTAATCCAAGACCTAACTCATAAATTTGTCCAAGATACAAAAATGCTTCTGGATCATCTTTTTGAGCGGCTGATTCATAGTATTCTTTGGCTTTAATATAATCTTGTTCAACACCAAGACCATTTCTATACATGTTACCTAAATATACTTGAGCTGTTGAATTACCATTTTCAATTGACAGACTGTAATAATCTATTGCTTTTTGATAATCTCTTGGAACAAACCATCCGTGAAAATAAAAATTACCTAAAAACAGTAAAGCCATTGGATTATTTTGTTGAGCAGATAATTCAAAATAAAATTTCGCTTTCATTAAATTGTGACCAGTAAAGTAATGATATCCCATGTTAAACAAAGCTTCTGAATCAATTGGCGTATTGGTTAGCTCAAAGTATTCTCTTGTATTGAAAAAAGATGGATTGATGTCGATTCCATTGAAAAAATGATTTTCTAAATTGTGAATTCCCTTTGCATCATTTTGTTTGGCTGACAATTCAAAATATTTTCTAGATAAAGTGTAATTTTGTTCAACACCTAATCCATAGAAATAAATGTGACCTAAATTGTTGTTGACGAATTTATTATTTAAATTGGATGATAATTCAAAATAATGTCTTGCTTTCACTAAATCACGTTCAACACCAATTCCGTTGAAATACATATTACCCAAATTATAAAGAGCATCTTGATTCTTATTTTCTCCTGCTAATTCAAAGTATCTTCTAGCTTTTTGTAAATCGGGCTGAACGCCATAACCATTAAAATAAACATTGCCTAAGTTAAAAAGAGATTCTGAATGATTTTGCTCTGCAGCTGATTCAAAGAATTCTTTTGCTTTTATTAAATCTCTCGGTATAAATCTATCATCGAAATAAAGATTTCCTAGACTATTCATTCCTTCTGCATTGCCTTGTTTGGCTGCTAATTCAAAGTATTCTTTAGCTTTTAAACAATCTTGTTTTACTCCATAACCGAATAAATAATGGTTAGCTAGATATACGAATGCTTGGGAATTATTTTGCTTGGCCGCTAACTCAAAGTATTCTTTTGATTTGAAATAATTTTGTCTAACTCCATTTCCAAAATAATAGAGAAGTCCAAGATTTATGGCTCCATTTGAATTTTTTTGTTGAACTGCCAATTCATAATATTCTTTTGCTTTTGAGTAATCTTTCTCAACACCTTCACCATAAAAATAAAGTTTTCCAAGAGCAACAAGTGCATCAGAATTTTTTTGTTGAACTGCCAATTCATAATATTCTTTTGCTTTTAAAAAATTTTGTTTAACCCCTTTGCCTTCAAAATATAAATTGCCAAGAGAAACCAAAGCTTCAGAATTGTTTTGTCGAACTGCCAGCTCAAAATATTCTTTTGCTTTTATGTAATCTTTCTCAACACCTTCACCATAAAAATAAAGTTTTCCAAGAGCAACAAGTGCATCAGAATTATTATTTTGAGCTGATTCGTCAAATAATTCCTTGGCTCTTGAATAATCTTGGTGAACACCATTGCCATAATAATAAAGTTTTCCCAAATTAAGCATTGCTTTTGAATTTCCTTGTGTGGCTGAAGTTTCGAAATACATTGTTCCTTTATCAAAATTTTTTTCAATATTGCAATAAAAATTACCCAAATGAAGATTAATTGATGAAATATCATCACAATTAAACAGATTCAATACATCAATATTGGATATTTTCTTCATATATGTATCTAGTAATTCTTTGGATTTGCTTAATAAAAGAATGTTTTCATGAAAATATTGAAGAATTTCTGCTGTCATGCCTTTATTGCTTCCATCAACACAATATTTTTCAATATACGAAAATGATAGTATTTCTTTGTTAATAATGCCACAAACTTCATTCAATGTAATCCTATCTTTTGTTTCAAACTTAACTGTTGAATGATACAAATTATTGATATTGTTAGAAGCATTGGTAATCTCTGGAATTTGTTCTTCTTTTATTTTGTCATAAATTGATTTAGTTTTAAGGTCAATCATATCTTTCTTCTCAAAGAGAAAGTAGATAATAACACCAAATGAATATATATCTGTTGGATATGAAATATCTAATCCGTAATATTGTTCTGGTGATCCATATAACAATGATCCAAAGTCGCGTGTGGATTCATTGTCGCTTGAATCTTCAATCGATTTGATTGTTTCAAAGTCTGAAATGAAGGGAATTAAATCATGATTAAGAAGAATATTCGTCGGTTTCAGATCGCGATGAATAAGCTTTTGTGATTGAAGATATTCAATTCCTCGGTAAAGACGTGTCATCGTCATAAAGCCAAATAAACTGTTTGCTTTCATTGGACTTGTTTTTATGAATGAAGAAATGTCTCCGTTGCTCATGAATTCATAAACAAAACCTTTAATTTCTTCTTGCTTTTTAATAAATCCATAAAAACGAGTGAAACATCTATTATGAAAATTCTGGCAAAAATCAATCTCACGTTGATGTTTGTCTTTGTCATTTTGTATGATTTTTTTTAGCATGAAAATATGAAGGCTTTCGATGTGCATGGCCAGATAGTAAAAATCAGTTGTTGAGTAATGAATTTTTCTCAATTTAATAAAATCAGATTCATTGAAATCAAAAAGTGTTGGGTTTTGGTTTTGATCATTTTCTGTTGATATTTGGTCGTCTTTAAAACTATTCAATATTGCTTGAATTTGTACTTTAATTTGGTCTTCGTTGCTTTTCGGTTGGAAAATATTTTTGAGTTTTTCTTGAATAAATTGGTCTTTCACATCAATGCTGTCTTGCACTGACTTATCAAATGTGAAAAACGATGGATCTTTGAAAAAGTTTGAAGGCATAAAATATTTTCTGATTGAATAAACTAAAATCGGATTTAATGTAAAGTTAAGAAATTCATTACCTTCAATTTGTCTGTAATATAACTTTGTAAATTCACTGATTTCTTCATGAATTGATTGATTAGTTTCTCCTTTCTGATTTATTTTAATGATAGTGGTAAAAGATTTTATTTCTTCAAAAATATCATCAGTTATCGATTCGTTAATTTTTTCAATGATGAATACGCTGTTTTCTGAACAAATAATGACATCAATATTATTTTCTGATATATTTTCTATTTTTTCATGTGAATTTGGAAATGATTTAGGCATTTCTGAGTAATATACTGTAATAAATTTGATTTCTTTCAGTGAATATTTTAGAAAATCCTTGATTCTCTCATCATTTTGATCGATTTGATAAGGCAAAATCCAAAATGTGAACTTAGAATACAGTTTTTGAATGACCAGATTATTTACATTATTAACAAGTTCCAAGCATTGTGCAGAAATATCTTGAAATGATAACAAATTCATTTGGAAAAAAGTATTATTGAAAATATTTTGAATAAAATAAGCCATATTAATTAAAAACATATTTATATTGAAAATTAATTAGGTAAATACGATAACATTTTATAATTATTGGCATAATTATAAAACAAAAATTATTATTACTCAAATGAAAAGTATTAAAATGACTATTTGTTAATATGAATATGTTGATTTTCTCCGAAAGTCTAAAATATTAAAACATTTATAAAAATAAACATATTATGATAAGTAAAATAATAGTTTGAAATTTCAAAATAATGAAACAGCAAAATTACTAATTTTTTTTTTATAAATAATATCATAAATGGTTTTATTGTTAGATATACAAATTTATGCATGTTATATAATACTGATAATGCAGTTGTCTTATAGAAATTCTTCAAATTACGAAGATATTAGACATTATAATTTTTAATAATTACGATTAAAATAAATTCAATAAATTTTCAAAAAAAAAAAAATTATTATATCTTCATTTTCTTTAGAAAATTTGCGAAATATTTTTTTATCATATTAGAAGTAAACATTTCAATTTTATATAGAAAAATTGATAACATATATCTAATATCAAATCAGAAAAAATGGAGTTCGGTAAATTATTATTTATTGAAAAAGTGGAGTTACCAGTAATACTTTAAATTTTTATGAACATTGAACTATATATTAAGCAGAAAAAAGAACTCCAACTACTTCTTATAGGTTATCTTGACAGCAATGACGATGAGAACGAAGTTAATTATCGAAATTTTGAAAAATATTTAAAAGATCATCAAATATACGATAATATAAATGAATTTCGATCGATACTTTATTTATTATCTAAAATAGCCAAAAATCATCACAGGAGTCAAGATTTCTTCAAAAAGATTGAGCAAATTCTAATTTTTCTTGAAAAACCAATCAAACAAACCTTTTCAAATTCTGAAATATTCCATATTTTCAAAAAGAACCAGCGGATTCTTCTTTTTCTATTCAAACAAAATTTTATAACAGTTGACAAGTCGATGGTCAAATATTTCACCAGAAAAAATAAAAACCAATTTTTTTCATTCAAATTTTTTTTCATGACAGAAATTAAATCATTGCTCGATAGAAAAAGTCGTAAAAGACTTGATAAACAGTTATTGAAATTTGATGAAAACACGCTTACAGATTTTGAAGAAAAAAGAAAAATTGGAGAAAACGACTCATATATTTGCCAACTCATTCGTGATGATTCAATTGAAGAATTCATTGCTTATACAACACGAACATGTCTTTCTTTATCCAATTCAAAAATACCAGAGTCAATTTATGAAACAAATTCTTTTTTGGTTAATAACAAAGAAACCACGTTGATTGAATATGCAGCTTTTTATGGATCAATTCAAATCTTTCAATATTTGAGAATGATGGAAGTTGAATTAAAACCATCACTTTGGCTTTACGCAATCCATTCAAATAATGCTAACTTGATCCATCTTCTCGAAGAATATCGTGTTGAACCTGATGACATATCATATGAAAAATGTTTGAAAGAATCAATCAAATGTCATCACAATGAAATTGCAAATTACATCAAAGCGAATTTATTGAAAGAAAAAAATACAAACAATAAATTAAAACGCATATTTAATAAAGGTGCTGATGCAGCAAGCTTTCATTATTATAATTACAGTAATTTTACTAATAATTATAATCAAAAATCATTTTTTTATTATGCTTGCAAATATGATTATTTTCAAATTGTTGACATTCTTTTAAAAACAAGTAAAATAGATATTAATAATACAATAGTTTTTTTTAACATCTTTTAGCGAGTTTATTATAATTATTTCAATCGAGTTTTTTTTATTAATTATTATTTTAAATAGAGTTTTTCATTTGATTTTTATAAAGTTCAATCTTTTGTTATTGTTTTCAATAACGTTACTTTTAAAGTCTTTTAAATAAAATTTAAATTTTTTTGATTGGATTTGACAGCTTTACATCTTGCTGGCGAAAGTAACAATACTGATATTATTGATCTTTTATTTTCACAGCAAGGAATAAAAATTGGAGATGATTGTTTCAAAGAATGCAAAAAATTAACCCGAATTTCTATTTCTTCTTTTGTTACAGAAATTGGAAATTCAGCTTTTGAGGGATGTTCAATGTTATTAGAAATGTCAATTCCGCCATCTGTTACTAATATTGGCAAATATGCATTCAAAGGATGTTCATCTCTGAAAGAAGTAACGCTTCCTATGTTAACTGAATTGAATGATTCACTTTTTGAATACTGTTCTTCATTATCTCAAATAAAAGTGCCTCCATCTGTTTCAAAGATAAACGCTTATGCTTTTAGAGATTGTTCTTCATTGAAAGAAATAATAATTCCTTCTTCAGTTACAATGATCTGTGGATATTCCTTTCTAAATTGTAAATCAATGGAAAAGATCACGATTCCTTCATCTGTCACTGAAATCAATGAGTATTTATTTTCACGATGCTTGTCACTGAGAGAAATATCGATTCCTTCATCAGTTACTATTATTAAAAGATATGCATTTCAGGACTGTTCATCTCTCTGTAAAATTTCTATTCCTGATTCTGTTACATCAATTGAAGATGGAGCATTTTACGGGTGCTCTTCGTTGAAACATGTTTCTATTCCTTTGACAATAAAAGAAATCAAAAATTATACATTCAATAGGTGCACGTCTCTAGAAGAATTAAATGTTCCTTCATCAGTGAATTCAATAGGATCTTATGCTTTTTATCAATGTAATTCATTAAAGTATATCGCAATTCCTTCCTCAGTAACAAAAATTGGCTCATATGCGTTTGAAGGTTGTACATCATTATCGCCAAACCAAATACCTAATTTAGAAACAGGTTATGTTTAATAGTGCAATATAATAATGGTCATTCAATTCTTTAAACTTCTTTTTTACAAACTTAGACTGTTCTTTTTATTGTCATTATTAAAAATTGAATGATTACAAGCTATTTTTGTAACAAGAGAGATTGTACTCAACTTTTTGAGAGAACTAATAGAAAAAATTAAGAAGAAAAAGAGGAATAATTTTAAAAAAATGTATCTATTTATGTTAAAATTTTATTACCGATCCTTCCTTTTGATGAAAGTCTCGAGTTCAACAAATCATTATGTTTAATTTTGATGAATCGAAATTCATTCTTGACAAATTTAATAAAAGTGACATTAAATTTCATACAGCAGGAATTCAATATCTAACAACATTTGTAAATAGAAGTTACGAATATCGTCTTCCATGTATCCAAGGTCTTGTTTCTTTCAACAACACAGTCAAACTCAGAAGTCCACTTAGTCCATTAATTAATGAATTCGAAGAAAAATTATTAAATACAACTGAACCAAACTCAGCACCTAAATTGTTAGATTCGCTTCTTTTGAGTTGCAAAAAAATTATCAGTTTTAGAAAAAATAAAGATAACGGTGAAGAGATGTTTTATTGTGCAACATCAAGAATTGTTGTGATATCAAGTGGAAAAGATGTAAATTCAGATGCAAAACTAGATTTTGTTGTTAAAGAACTTATAAAAGCTAGAATTGTTGTTGATGCCATTATTTTGAACAATAATGATAATGATTGTAAATTGCTTTGTTCAATTTGTCATGCTACAGGTGGAGTTGCATTAAAGCCAGAAAATCCAGAAGATGGTCTTTCGATTATTGAAAAGAATTCATTCTTAAATATTGATGAACGTAGAGGAAACAGGTCGCCACTTATTCCTGATGATAGATCTACAAAAATATATAAATTAAAGCCTGAACAAATCACAGAAGGATTCATGAATAAAGTAATTGAAAATGCTACAATTGACAAAGAATTAGCAAACAAAGATTTACTACAATTTTCTGTTATTTCAAGACCTCTTTTAACATTGGAATGTACTTGTGAAAAAAGTATAAAATATGGAATTTCTTCATCTCAGCAACGAAGAATTTCGAAAGAAATTCTTCGAGCAGCCGAATTAAATGATCCAGATATAAAAATATTTACGCTTCATACAAATACTGACAGATGGATGGTCTTCTTAAAAGCACCAGAACAAACACCATATTGTGCAAAATGGTGGCATTTATATGTTCATTTTTCAGAACTATATCCAAGTAAGCCACCAATCATCAAATTTATGTCAATTCCTTATCATATGAATGTTTCAACAGAAGGACACATTTGTCACGATATTCTTTATAGAAGTTATATTCCATCAAAAAGTGTTGTTGATATCATTCAAGAAATTAAAGAAATTTTCCTTCTTCCATGTTTAATTTCACCCATTCGTTCAGATGCGTATTATTTGTATTTGAATGATCGTGACAAATATGATCAATTGGCCAAAGAATCAGCTGTTTCTTATGCTAAGGATGATTATCTTGAATTCATTAATCAATCAAAAATTTAAAATGATATTGAAGATTTCCAATTTGTACCATCAAAACATACACCTCCTCACTTGATTTCACAGATAAGTGGAAAACCAATTCCTAAAAATAATTTGATTATGGCATCATCTTCTTTATAAAGAAGATCTTGTACAGCTTATTTCATCAAATAAAAATCCAATTTGTGTTGTGACTGGAAAATTTCTTACAGAAAGAATTGAAGATTTTGATGAAAATGATGACACTATATAATTTCAGTTTAATAAACTTTTACTTTGTTGATTATTTTAATTTTTCAAATAAACTATCCAAAAAGGGTTTAATTCAATTTGGTAAGTAGACTTTTAATAAGAATAAAATAGATGTACCAAGCATGGTTAATACAGAGTAAAACTAAATATTAAATAAATAACTTTTATTAGTTAATATTATTTTCTAATTATTTTGAACAACTTTATTAGATTTTCTAAAAATATGTAAAAAATTTAAAATGTAAAGTATTCAAATTTTAACTGAAAAAAGTGTGAGGTAGATGTAAAAGTGAGGTGGTTTTGCACTATATATATATATATTTCAATTTTAATATATATAATTGTGAATTTATATTTGAACAACTTCAAATCCATCAGGTGGATCTGAAACTTTTGTATTGGTTGCAATTGAAACATTGAATTCGCCTTCTGTCAGAAACTTAGCTGCAGCTCTCACATCTTCTGCTGTTGCAGTTAGATACACGTCTCTTCGCTCTTGTAAGTAATCACGAGTTGTTCCAACCATTGCGTTTGCGAGTCCTCTCACTGCTGGCGCCTTCGGTGTGTCATTCTTGCTCAAGAAAGACACACCGGCTCTCTCGACACTCTCATCTGTGATGAACTCGTCAATCGTTTTGATTGCATCTAGAATCACATCGTAGTTCTTCACTGGAACTGTATCTCGCTGTGAGATGATTGTGAAGATTCCAGTGAATGGACTGTAGGATGCGTTGCAAGAGTAAGCGCCGTTTCTTCCTCGAACTTTTTCATAAAGGGCCTCGTTTTTCATGATTTTTGTGAGAATTGAGAGACATGATGAAATTTTGACTTGGTCGTGCTTAGGGCACAACTTACGAAGTGAAACGGTACCGGTTGGAATTGGAGCGTTCAAGAACGTCTTTGAATTCTTGATTTTTTCAAAAATTTCATCAGAATAGTTGATCGGCGTGTACTCAATTTTTGGAACTTTTTGAATGCTCTTGATCACATCATCAAGCATTGAAATTGCTTTTTCTTTCATCTGCTCGCCGCACGATACATAACCGCTTATTTTACCGTTTGTCAGAATTGTATTGTACAAATTTTCGCACTTTTCAGCAATTTCATTGAATGACCTATTTTTTATGAATTCGCAAAACTTGTCATAACCGATCAAACCGTTAACGGCTTCTATAAAAGCAGTATCTTCATTGATTGTTGCAGCTGCCCTGATCTCGTTGTAACCGACAATGTTGTTAACAACATTTTTTCCCAATGAAGTTCTCATTCTTTTGACCAGAATTTCCACTTTTTCAATGTTATTCCAGTGAATTTCAGTTGATATTATTTTCATCAACTGCTGCATCTTGTCAATGTCTTCATACAACGAATCACAGCTTATTTTCAGCACAACCTTCTTCCCGCTCAATGTGTCCGTTAGACAGACGTGGGAATGCAAATTTGAAACCCATCTTTTGGCGTATTTTGACAGCTCGTACTCATTGAATGGACCAGCTCCGACTGAGTTACTGATTGTGTTCATTGCATGGATGAGCCACAAGTCTGGAACTTTGCATTCATCAATTGATACGACTATGTTTGCATACACAATTCCGTTAGTCGGGTTAATTAGAATGCTTATTTGGTCGTTGATTACTTCATCGATTTCTTTGAAATCTTTGACTCTTTCAATGTCAGATCGTCTGATTTGAGGAAGCAAGAAAAGAGGCTGCTTTTTGTTCTCTTCTTCTGATATTCGTCGCATGTTGTCAAGTATTTGTTGAACTTGGCCTTGCGACATTTCATCCTTCACTTTTTGAAGCCTCTTTTTCTCTTCCTCAATCAACTTCTCATTGTAGCCGACAACCGGATTCAGTCGGGCGAACAGGCAATGCTTGTTGTCAACAAGAAACTGCTTTGCAAGCTTCTGGAGGTAATTTTCTTCTTTGACACGTTTGAAAGAAGAATCGATTTTTTCATCGAAGTCAAGAATGTCTAACGGATTCGCTCCATGTGTCCATTGTTTAGCGCACGACTTAAAAAGAACCAAGCCCAAGTTTGATGGCACTTTTTTGTTCTTTAACTTCAGCCAATGATAGTGACTTTCGAGTCTTTCCAAGTCATTATTTTCAGATGATTCATTTGAATAATTTTTTATTATTTCAATTATCATGTTCTCAATTTCATCGGTTTTTTCTCTCAAAAAGCCGGTGGCGGTTATTTTTATTATGGGATAAAAAAGCTGTTTCAATTCAGCATGAATGCTCTTCACATGGCCAGGAATAACAAGTGATTGATAGAGTGGTGAGTTGTTTGTTTTACCAATGATTTCAACGAGAAATTTCAAATCAGAAACCAAATTAAAATTCGTTAATTTTTCGTCAATTAAAAAGCAGATTGTTAAACGTGTCTGTTCTTCAATTGGCGTTTTCTCATCTGCAGGGGCATCAATTGTAACTGTCCGAGTCTCTTCCCAAGGCTTCATTTTATACAATTCTGGACGATATGGAGATTCAATGGCATTGAATTTTTCAATGACTTCTGAAACTTTCTGAAAAACTCGATCAACAGGAAATGAATCATTGCCGTAAAAGTAAAAAAAGGAATTGACAGGGTGATAATATTTTGAATGATGATTAATAATATTTTCAAAAGTTGCATTAGGTATGGCATCTGGGATGCCCCCACTGCTAAAACGATATGGGCTATCAGGGAAAAATGCTTCATTCAATTTATGGTTGAAAATGTTAGATTGCTTGTAATATTTTCCTACCATTTCGTTGTATATGACACCACCGTGAAGTAAAGGTTTATTTGGATCACCATTTTCAAAGTATAAGTGATGGCATTCACTAAGAAAGTTAACTTCTGTCAGCTGTGGATGAAAAACACAATCTAAATAGACTTCGAGATCATTGAAAAAATCGACTTGATTTGTTGAACCAAATGGAAAGGCCGTATATCCTGATGACGTATATGCATTCATAAAAGTTGAATATGATCTTTTTTTGAGTTCTAAAAATATATTACGAACAGGAAATTTTTCAGAGCCTCGAAGTGAAAGATGCTCAAGCATATGGGACATTCCAGTATTATCTTCTTGCGGTGTTCGAAAATGAACACTGAAAAAGTTGTTCGTATCTTCGCTTCGAATATACAGAAAAGGGCAATTGAATTTTTCATTTTGATATAAATATCCTGTATATCCGCAGTCTTTATAATCACGAGTATCTTTAAGCACAAAGCCGTACAATTCATTTGGAACAGACATTTTATTATTTGTTAAATTCTTTTTCAAAAAAAAAAAAAAAAAAATGATAAAAAGGTAATAATAGAAAAATCAATATAATAAAATAATAATATATTGATAAAATATTATATATGTTTTATTTTTATATACAGTTTTACTATTAATTTGTTAAAAAAATTGGATTTTAAGATTTCAAAGACTATTCAATTTTTTCAATGAAAACCCGAAAAAAAATATAAAACTAATTTTTACGATTATTTTAATTAAAAATAAAATTTTAGAGATATAATTTAATTTATAAATAAATTAAGATTTAAATAACATGATATATATCATTTAAAATTATTACTATTAGTTATATATCAAAGATATTATGATTTTAAATAAACGTCCCTAATATTTATTATGTATGCTTATAAAGAGGATGATAATTTAAATGATAGAATCAATGATTCGTTAAATATGCAAGGTACATATAATCATTACTTAGAAGATAAAGCGCATTTTGAAGAATTTATGAAGTCTAGTAAGTATGATATCTTGCTAAATAAAATTTCATATTATTATTATCAATATAAAGATGATATATGCCCAGTATATGGAGAACAATTTTGTAGAAAATTAATGCAATTATTAATTTCATCAAGTAATAAAGCACTTTTTAAAGATGATTTACAAGAAGGAAAATCTGAATATATAATTAATCAAAAAAATGAAACAATCAAAGAAAATATATTGAATTTGATCTCAAAGATTTTAAATCATAATAGCGAAATGATAGACTCTCTTTTAAGGCATGGCCTCAATGAATTTATAGATAATTGTTTCCCTGACGTTTATAGTCTCAAATATTGTATTAAAATTTCGAAACATCGTAAAGAAAAACAAAAATCGTTTATAGCAAACAACACTCTTTTTTATAATCAAGATAAAATTACATGGAATCGAAGAGAAATTAAATTATATTCTAAATTTTTTAGTTCAATTGTCAAGAATGTATACCAAGGAATACCAGAGCCATATTTTGATTTTTGTCATTTTTTAATTGAAAACTATGATACTTTTCCAGATTTGAATGAGGATGGTCCTCATCATGAATATGACTCAAGTACACGAGTAGCAATTTTAACATCTTTGCTAACATTGATACAAGCTTCAGGTGATTATGTAAATGAAATGCTTAAGCGTGGTACTTTTGATTGCTTAAGAATCAAATTCAAATCCAAAAATGCTGAAGAAATCAAAGAATTAAGCCCAAAAGAAATTTGTAACATATATTCTTATTATTTATTTATAGAAGATGTTTCAAAGAGAGAAATTTTACTAATATTTCAAATTTTAACGGTTTTGGCGAACGATGAAAATTACTCACAATATTTGATAACAAACGGTTTTTTTGATCTGATATTCAATTTTTACGAAGAGAACAAACATTTTCATATAAAAAGTAAAAAAAAAGTTTTGTGTGCATATTTGGTCCTACTTGGTGATATGGTGTTTAAGAACCAAAATACTTTCTTTCATCCAAGATTCATGGATAAGATTATGGATCTTAAATTAAATTTTGAAGAATATCATTACAAAGCAAAAACCGCCATATTTCGCCTTCTTTACATTATTTTTGATCGTGCTCCAATTCAAATTTTTAACATGTTTATCTCAAATGATTTCCACTTAATTTTCCTAGAATACATTGACTACACTGATATTTCTGACAGATTGCATGTCCTCAATGCTTGCCTGAAAATCTTTTCTAACTGTCCAAAACATTTGCTTCAAGGATTGTGCGAAAGTGCGCTTGCGAGTGCCGATTTCATTGGCTTCCTGATGCAGGAGCAGCCTACTAATGATGACTCACAAAAAATTGCTGATTTAATTTTACAAAGAATTCATCAATTCGATGAACAAGATAATGAATAAATTTTTATTTTTATTTTTATTTTTAAATAGTTCACAAATTTTATATTCACAAAGTTACTTTCATATGATTAATTGGATCACTGTCAGTATATTGCTGATAATTATTTTTTCTATGTATTCTGCTCCTTTTATTTCTATTTTTAACAATTTTCACTGTCAAAAACACAAGATTGGAGACAATAGCAACACCACAAGAAATCATCAAAGTTAGCATTAAAATTCTGAAAGATTTTACTTGTTATTTTTTTGATGATTCATCATTAAAATCATAATTAATGTCAATCCCCTTATTTTTCATTGACAATGTCGATTCTTTAACAGTCCAAATAAAAATGAAAGAGATATTGATACCCTGTTTTACAATCAAGGTTCTCAATTTTCCGGGGATGATTTCTGAGTTATTGAAATTTTTTAAATAAAATCTTTCAAATATAAATTGTCACCAAAGAATTTTATGTTAAAAAAGGACTTATTATTGTTTTATAATCTTTATTTATCTTATATTATAGGGGTTAAAAAAAGTTCTGACCCCCCCTCTGTTTTTTGACACCTGCTTGCCCAAAATTTGGTTTTATTCTATATTTAGATAGTATAGATGATAATGATCATTCTTAAATAAAAACTTCTAAAAATTAATTATTCATCATCTCAAAAAACAGCTTTTTTGAAAGATCATGCGTTTAAAATTTTCATTTTTTACGTTTAAAATAAAATGGATAATCGCGAGCAAAGAATTGTTATCAAGTATTTCTTCCTGAAAGGATGGGGATACAAAAAAATTACAACAGAGTTAACAGATACATTAGAAGATGACGCTCTTAGTATGTCAACAATCCAACGATGGGTCAACAGGTTCAAAAGTGGAGATTTATCATGCAATGATTTAGAACGCGAAGGAAGGCCAAATTTGGATATATCTGATACTATTTCAGCCATTTTGCAAGATGAACCTTATTCAACTGCAAAAAGTATTGCATCACGATTATGTTGCTCTGTTCCAACGGTTATTTTCAATTTAACCGATGTCCTTCATTTGAAAAGGTTTATCAGAAGATGGGTCCCTCATCAACTCACCCCGGAAAATAAGATCGAACGAGTTGAAAAATCAAGAGCACTTTTGAAAACATTGTACTCTTGTCAAGAAAATAATTTCATCTCACTAATAACCTTAGATGAATCATGGTTCTATTTTGATTATGAAACAAATGCTATGTATGCACCATCAATTGAAAAAGTTCCACCAAGAGTTCTGAAAAAAATTGGTTCAAAAAAATGCATGATCACAATTGCTTTCAGTGGAGACCGTTTAATATGTATTGATGCACTTCCAAAAGGGATCAAATTCAATCAAGAATATTTCATTACCAATATTCTTGATGAAATTTGCCAATTCATTCATCATGGAGATCATAATATCCGAATTAAACAGTTCATTCTGCATATGGATAACAGCAGAATTCACAACGGTTCGAAAACAAGTGAATTTTTGAGTGACCATAGACTCAAAAGAGTTGATCACCCGGCTTATTCTCCAGATTTAAGCCCGTGTGATTTCTGGCTCTTTGGACGAATTAAGCAACTGCTTGAGGAAAAAAAGTTAGAGAGCCCAGAAGAACTCATCTCAGAAATACAGTCACTTTTTAATGAAGTGACTTTCGAAGAGCTCCAATCAGTCTTTCAAGAATGGATTGAAAGATTAAACTGGGTAATAAGCAACAATGGAGAGTATTATATTAAACAATAAAAATTAATTTTAATTATCTTAATTATTTGTCAAAAAACAAAGGGGGGGTCAGAACTTTTTTTAACCCCTATATAATCCAAAACATATGAAAACTCCAATAAAATATAAAAAATTAGACATGTGAAATAAAAAAACTACCATGGCCATACTTATTTAGAGGAAAACATCTTTTCTGCTAAATAAACGTCCTCCATTTCTATCATATCTGACAAAGGAAATTCTAGGCATTTATGCCAAGCAAAAATACGCCAAAAAAATTTAATCTTTGCAGTATTATTTTTCAAGAGTAGTTTGAAATGTTATATAAAAAAATATCATGTTTTGAAAAAGAATCTCAAAATTTTTATTTAGCAAAAATAATTTAATTATTTGTTGCAAAAATTAAGTTTTGTTATTAGGTTTTTCTAACAATTTTGTATCAATGGCAGCTTCAAAAACTTTTTTTTTCCTTTAATGTTTTCATATAATTGTCAAAAGTTAAATTCTTGTCGGTTTTAATTATTTGTTGCAAAAATTTTAATGAGGTTGTTCACTTTTTAAGCAGAGCTCAAAAAGTTGAGATCTTTGATCTTTAATTTTTTTATGGGTAAAGTTTTTGATTGATAAATAAATGTAAAAAGTAAGAAAAAAAATCACATTTAGTAAAAAATTTGATAAGCAGCATATGCATTCAAAAGGAAAAAGAATACAAGAAACAATACTAATGTCGTTTTTAATACCATCTTTTTTTTACGATCACTTTCTCTTTTCATTTTGTTTATCATTTGTTCATATTTTTTTGTTTTGTTTTCATATATTTCTCCATCTTGAAAAAGAGAATTGTTTCTATGATATGGATTTCTATAATGGTTCATATTATCTACGTTATGCGAAGTATGATCATAATCTACTCCCTTATAGAAAAACGAATCTTTCTCTTCTTCAAAAAGATGTGCTGTGTTAAGATATAAATGTACATCATAATCAGGATTGTCATTATTATTTGAATTGTCATTGTAATTTGAATTGTAATTGTAATTTGAATTGTAATTGTAATTTGAATTGTCATTATAATTTGAATTGTAATTGTAATTTGAATTGTAATTGTAATTTGAATTGTCATTATAATTTGAATTGTAATTGTAATTTGAATTGTCATTATAATTTGAATTGTAATTGTAATTTGAATTGCTATTGTAATTTAAATTGTCATTGTAATTTAAATTGTTATTGTAATTTGGATTGTTATTGTAATTTGAATTGCTATTGTAATTTAAATTGTCATTATAATTTAAATTGTTATTGTAATTTGGATTGTTATTGTAATTTGAATTGTCGGTATCATAAATATTAAAATCACTATAATATATTGGCTTTTCAATATGATGTTTTCTCCCCACTTTTTCATACTTGTTTTTACTTCTTGGTAATAAAATTTCAATTGCTTTTTGGATATCGTTATTTGACTTTGCTAATGCCTTGAAGCTCGCTCTTCGATCAAATCCCATTGATATCAACTTCCGAATGTTCCTTTCATATTGATTATATTCATCTTCTGTATCGTTTTGAGTTGCTTGATATGAACTATTATTTGTATCGTTTAAAAGCAGCTGAATAGAAGCCTCGATGTTGTTGTTTGTTTGCCTCAATGCTTCAAAACTTAATTCTTCGTCAAATCCCATCGATATCAATTCAGTGAGGTTGGCATTTGACACATTACAGTTTTCTTGATTTTGTTGTGTTTGTTGATTTTGAGTTGTTGCTTGTGTCACTTTTTGTTTGTGATTTTGAATGTATTTTTCAATGAGTCCTTTCAATGCAAAATTTGTTCGTGCTTCGTTGATATTCATCGGTTGTCGCGTGACTGGTGATATGGGATTCATATTTAATGCTTGTTCAATTGCTTTTCTTTCGTATGTTTGACCATCTGGCATTAAAACAGGATCTTTCATAATTGATAATGTAATTGGACAAAGAAACTCTGCTGGCGCCTCTTCTGATAAATCCATATCTTGATCTAAATCTTCTTGTTCTAAACCATCATTTATTTTTGGTTTATCTGTATGCATTATTAATTTTAACAATCAAAACAAAAAAATTTCTATTATATTCAACTTTTTGAGATGTTTACAAAAAATAATATTTTGAAAATTTACGAAAAAAAAAAGCGGTTATCTTAATAATAAATCAACAATAGTTGCTTAAAAAAGAGGGAAATAAATCACTTCTAATTTATCCATTTAAAAAAATAAAAAAAATGTAAATTGCTATAAAAATATTTACATAAGAATTCTATCTTTTTTTTTATATCAGGTTTCAAAAAATAAATTAATTTTCTGTGCATGATTATTATTAATATAACGCATTGGATTTATTGCGCAAAAATCACTAAATGCTTTTTTGCAAGATTCCTCGATTGGTGTGATTGCCTCGATATTCTTCATGTTCACCTGAAGTGCCTGGGTGATCCCGAGCTTGATGTTATCTTCGACCAATCTTGAATCGAAAAAATTTTCATTTTTCTTTTTCTTTCCTTTTCCTCTCAATTCATTAAAAAGTGCCACATATTCTTTATCAACCGAAGTTTCCTCGTTATCGTTATTGTCCTCCTCTTCTTCGACGAGAGCGTCCCAGACGATGTCCTCGAGGCCCTTCAAGTCAATTTTTGAGAACAAATTTGAATTGAGGATTTTCTGCGTAATTCCGCGAAAAGGCTCATAAAAACGGTTCAGGTAGAAGAAGCGCACACACTTTGTTATCAGCTCAGAATCTTCAATTTTGTAAACGGTCTCCTCATTGAAAAAGTCGTTTATCGTTCTCATTATAATCTGCATCAATTCGGGATGCGGGTGACTCAATTCCGTCGTGAGATAAAGGCCAATGTTTATGCAGTTTGAAAGAAACGGTTTTATTAGCCTTCCAAGGTAAAAAGGATTGATTTGGCCGATCAATTCATTCAATAAATACGTTATAAAGGTGAATGATGATTCACCTTTTTTGACAAGTTCATTGAAAAGACTCAAAAGAGAATTAATAACTTCAAACTGTAAAACGTTATCTTCACATTTGAGAAAAACCGCTTCAATATAAAATTTGAATGCTTTACAACAGCATTCAAAAGATTCTAAGCAAATTTTACAATTACAGAATGAAATTGAATAAAGATATTTTGTAAGATGCTCAAATAAACTTCTCAAATAGTCTGGTGCCAGTTTACTGCTCGCTTCCTCAAGTCCAATCTTCAGAAATCGTGTCAGAAAATAATTCACAAATTCTCTGAAATTTTCATTCGATTCAACGTCACTTGCAATATCGAGAACTTTCAACAAAGACTCAAAAATTGGATTCAAAAAGACAGGATTTGGCTGATTGGTAGTAATTTGATTGGTTGGGGTATTTGAAATTGGCGGTTTGTTAGGTGAATTTGAAAAATAAGGTGAATTTGAATTTAGAGAGAAATTTCGATGTTCTGAGGATGGGGAGGCAGAGACAATCGGTGTCGGTAATTTCTTGTTGATTGGTGTGCTCGGTAAGGATGGTGCTGAAATTTGATTTGATATTGTTGTTGAATTAGTGGGAGGATCATTGGTACAGAAAATAATGAGCCAAAATTTTCCTATTAAAAATGGTGGAGTGAAAAAAATGTAGAGAAGAAGGCCTTGAAATCCATTTCGTTCATCATTTCGAATGCATTGTTTAAGACAGGTATTCGCATTTCGAATGCATTCGTCATTATAGTCTTCTTCATTGAATTGCTGCTCTTTTTCTTTGGTAGACTCATATGTTAAAGAAAAAAAATCATCTATTTCTTTAATTTTATCTACTTGAGAATAATAATCTTTGATAATATTGCTTATTGTTGATCTTTTTTGATAGGTGATCGGTTTTGTAAACCATAATGAAACAAGCATTTGGAAATCATCCGAAAAGAGAGACATTCAATAAAAATTCTGGTTTCTGAATATAAATGGTCGCAGACATTATTTGACATGATTCAGGTTTTTCCTTTTTGAAAACATTTTTTATGATATTAAAATAATTAATTGATTTCATATTTAGCAGGAAAATGAATATTTGGAAAATCGAAAAAAATATTTAAGACTCTATCCTAATATTTAATACTCATGAAATAATTCTTTTTGGATATCAAATATAATCTATAAAAATGATTAATATGAACAAATTATGTGTTTAATTGTGAGAAATGCAACTGTATTATTGACTGAGTTTACTATATTTATATATGATGATGATTACAAACCTTTTCATATCAAATTTGTCTTTAAAGAATAATGAATAAATAGATAGGTTTTTTATGTTTTAATTAAGTTGTTTAGAACTTAAATGAATTCTGAAATCGAATTATGAATTCTTGCTGCTAAAACTTTTTGAATGGTAACAAACTTTACGAGAATCATTTCCAAATTGGCACGCAAGTAATCTATGCGTGCCTCCTCAAGTTAAAAAGAAGAAAATTTTCTCTATTACTAAAGAAGGAATAGCATATTCAAATTTGTTTTTGAATCAATAAATCATGCATTTTGGAGTTAAAAGTGATGTGTTATTTTGAAAAAAACCGCGAGAAAAAAAAAAATTGCAATGATACACTAATAATACTATTTATAAATTATATATATCAGTTTTAATAATTTTTTTTAAGTTTTAATTGTTTTCCTTTCATGTTCAAGTTCGCATTCTAAACAATATCCAGTAACAACACGCTTGCCATTTTCTGGGTGAGGTGCAAATTGGCATTTTCCATCGCACTTTGGATAAGGCGGCTTTTCTGCTTTATAAGGATTTTTGTGGCACTCATCACAAAAGTAGACTCTTCCCCAGCAAAAGTGTGATGCAGGATTGCAGCAAAAGAAGCATTTGTAAACCATTGCATCATGTCCGTGCTTTTTACAATCAATATCAGTAACTTTTCTTTGGCATCTCAAGCATAAATACTTCATATTTTCATCATCATCTATGTGTTCTTCTTCTTCCTCTTCTTCTTCGAAATCTCTTTCGCAATCTTTGTGTCCGCCGTAATAAGGCTGATGGCACTTATCGCAAAAATAGAAAACGAAAAAGTCATGAGCAAAGTGCAACGGATTTTTATAATACTCTTTATCATCAGGATTATTCACATGCAATTTCTCATTCTCTGTTTCCTCATCCTTCATTTTCTCAAGTGTCAATTGTTCAATCTTGTTGCTCACATCGATCCATTTCTCTGCAGCTTCTTTCACGCACGCATGAAGAGGAATCTGGCCGCAACTTTGATTATGAGGACATCTAGGAATTTGAATTCTTCCCTCAAATTTAAACGTATTGTAATACGATAGGAGGCACTTTTTGTGAGCTGGATGGCCACATTTCATGATTACGGATGGACTCTCAGTGCAGCACATTCCACAGAACGAACAGTTACTAATTTCAGCATTGCACAAAGCACAGCCAAAATGCTTCTTCTCATCTCGAAGACCACAACATGGATGTCCACACTTGCACAAATGCATGCACGCTTCATGAGCATGTTCTTTACATTCTTTTCGCCAACAAACTCGATGGCAGACATCACGTAATCGGCCTCCAACAGGCGGCAGCTTCCTACAGAAGCGGCAAACAACGTTTTCTTTAACAAGTCTTTCTTCTTCACATGTCAGTCCTTCATGAAATGGAACACAGCCACATTTGACACAGAAAACAGTTTCACATTTGACACATGAAGCCCGATATTTACGAAGACATTCCAGCGCTTCTGGACGAATCTTTTCTCCATTCGAGTCAATTGTAATGCCGGCATAATCGCCCGCTTTGAAAAAGAAACCTTCATGGCAGTTTGGACAGGTAATAATAAGGTTGTCTTGGGATTCTGATCTAATAAAACGTTGTTCAAGCTTTTTGTTGTACTTCGGATTAATTGCATCGATTTCTTTCTCGCGTAGTGGGTATTGGCAAATTGGACATCGAATGGTATAATTCTTTTTTACTTCAAATTGCTCTTTAACAAATTTTTTGAGACAATGCTTGCAAAATGAATGCTGGCATTCCAAGGTAATTAAATTGTTGTGTTCTTTTAATATTTGGGAAAGTGGTTTATTACATAATGAGCAATGATCTGGAGTATTTGAATTTATAGATGAATTCTTTTTTGTTAATGAGTCATGATTTATATCATTTGGAATCATTTTGTTATTAATAAAAAATTGAACTTTTTATATTGATATTTGTTTTAATAAATAGTAAATATTTATTAAAATTTAAATCGATATTTGGTTTGATAACCCAGTTGTTAAGTTTTTTAAACTTTTTCTTCCACCAGTTCGAATTAGTTTTATGACGTTTTTTTTTTTTTAAAAAAAAAAGTAAAATGAAAAGTTCATTGAATATTAATAATTTCATACAAAAAGAAAAAATGGGTGAAGGAACATTTGGAGAAGTTTACAAAGTTAAAGATAAAACAAACAAACAAATTCATGCAGCTATAATTTTATTCAAGCATTTTGAAGATAATTTGGATGAAGAAAAGCCCGATCTTTTCAGAGAACTGAATATACTGTCAAAGATAAATCATCCATCAATCATGAAATTTATTGGATTTAGCTCCATTAATTTTCTTAATGAACAAAAACCTGTAATTATTACTGAACTAGTTAATAATGGTTTGTTATTTGATATTATCAATCTAGAAAGAAAGAGTCTAATCGATTTTTAATGGAATATTACACGAAAACTTAATATTTTATATGGTATTGCCTCAGCTATTTCTTTTTGGCACGCACATAAAATAATTCATCGTGATCTAAAACCAGAGAATATCTTAATGGATGGATTTTTATGTCCCAAGATTGCAGATTTTGGTTTTTCCAAAATATTTCATTCTAATTTAGAAAGCTTGTCAATTACTGATTCCGCTCAAGCAGTTAAAGGAACACCCATTTATACTGAACGGCCAATTATAAATAACTTTTTCCTGACTCATATAAAGATCTCATTGAAAGTTGTTGGTCTTCAAATCCAGAAATTGTTGAAAAATTGAGCTTTACAATTCCACCTCACCTCAAAGTCATCGGCAAGTTTGCTTTCCTTTGCTGTAAAAAGTTAAAATCGGTTGAAATTCCTCCGAATTCTGAACTTCAAGAGATTAAAATGAAGGCTTTCAATAGAACTTCAATTGAGAGCTTTGCAATTCCACCTCACCTCAGAATTATCGGCCACCTCACGTCACGCAAATAGGCGATGATGCCTTTTTGTTTTGAATCTTAAAATTGTTGAAGTTTGTGAAAATGCAGAAATACAACATATTGATCAGACTGTCTTTGATAATCAACCAATAATAAATTGTAAAATTTTAAATTAAAAATTTTGATTGTTTATTATTCTTTATTTATACATATGCATTGATATAAAATCGAAAAATATATATATTATCAAATTAAAGACTTAATTCGATAATTTTTTCAAGAGAATTGATATATAAAAATTGAATACTTTATGTTTTTGATGGCCATTCAAAATTATCAGTTATTTATTTTTAAGTTTATATCAGAAATTCATTTATTATTTTTTATATTTTTTAGTATAAATAAAATATCTTGCAGCCCGCTTGCCAGATCTTGTTTGTATAGCTCTAGATTCGCCAGTTATAGATTTGAAAGAAGACGTTTATTATTGTGCAACAAAGTTCTACCATTTATCAAAAGAAAAAGTGGACGAATTATATCCTATTTCCTGTGAACGAATAAAAGAAAAAACAGGCATCGACTTTTTGAATATTGAACAGCCTTCTGAAGCAGCCAAAAAAATCACTCAGCCAATTTTCGTCATCGATGGTACAAATGACATCCACGTTCCAATTTCAAACAGCGAAAAGCTGATGCGACTTGTTCAGAGTAATGAAAGAAAGTTTTTTTCTTTCAAAGGAACTCATTGCAGTTACAGACATCCGTACTTCTTGGATCTTTTCCTCTTCATTCTTCAGCATTCTGGTGCAAATATCACCAAGTTTACTGACGATGATGAAGATATAAGCAATGATGTGGAAGAACAAGAAAAAGCGTAATACTTGCAAGTATAAAAAATCTCCTAATAACCAAACGTTTTCCTTTGTATTTGGATCATATTTTGGGAACCATTTTTCATTGATGAATGGCTGGATTTCTGGCTGAAAATACTGTGGATATTTGGCTTCCATGTACTTGTCTGTCTTTGTGATTTTTTTAACGATTTATTCTTCAATAACTATTAGTTGTTGTTCAATGAGAAATAAAAGAATCCTTTTGTTGCTCTTAAAAATATTGAATACTTCTGAATTTGAAAAATATTTTTTGATATCTTCTTTGAAAAATAGCAAAATTCTTTCGATTTTGGCGAAAAGATGGGGAAACGATGGTGGTTATTCCAAATTTTAAAAATTAAGTGCATTGATGACAAAAGATAATACTTATAATCACTTATTTTTGTATCATTTAATTTACTTTCAAGTATTACAAAATTTTCTTCTGAATGGGCTTCCTCTTCAAGAAATTGTATTTAGCAAATTATCACATAATGCAATGCTATTTAGTAATTACTAAATCATATAATACAATTAGAGCCATTGAACAAAAATTAATTTAATGCAAAAAGATATTAAAGAAATAATTTAAGAAATAGAATGAATGATCTTCTTTTCTCTAGAATTATTAACATTTATATCCAAAAAATAAAAAAGCTGACATGTTTTTTAAAATTAAGTAATTAAAATTTTTAATTAAAATTTTTAATCTTATTTTTCAAGTTTTATTTTGATTGTGTATGAATTGTCAGCATGTCCTTCAAAAGATATTCGGCTATCGCCAACTATCTTGTAAGTGACTTCTTTACCATCTTTATCGCAAATTTTTGCGGATTTAATTCCAGCGCATTCCACAATCACATCTTTAGTAAACCTTGGTTTCAATCTAATTTCAGATGCCTTGTTATTCATCCAACTGACGCCAACGATGATGTTTCCTCTTGCAACCAATCCGTCAAATTTTCCATTCTTCCAAATGTCAGGCAATGATGGTAGAATGTTTATATAGCCACGATTTGATTGTAAGAGCATCTCAGCAATTCCAGAAGTCGCACCGAAATTTCCATCAATTTGGAAAGGAGGATGATAATCCCACAAGTTGTTATAAATGCCATCAGTGAGCAAATTGTGCAACAATTTGTAGGCATGATTTCCATCGCCCGTTCTTGACCATGCGTTGATTCTTTGTCCCATTCCCCAGCCTGTTGACTTATCGCCACGGTCGAGCAAAGAGACGATAGCTGCCTTCATCCACTCCTTGTTATCAACTGATATCAAATTGCCAGGATAAAGAGCGAGCAAGTGAGATAAGTGACGATGATTTTTCTCACCAATTGAACCAAGCGTTGTCTCTTCGTACCATTCTTTAATTTGGCCTGATGATCCGATTTCAATTGGTTTTAATCGTTCAAGTGTATTTGACCATTTAGAGACGAGTTCGTGATCAACGTTCAGGATTTTGGCTGCTTGTATTGTGTTCGAATAATGCTGCCATATGAGCTCTTGTTCATAGGCATTGCCATTCGTCCTTGGTCCTTGTTCAGGCGAGAATGTTGGCGATGAAACAAGCCTGTCATATTCTTTGCAATAGACCATTATTTGGTCGTACAAAATGGCTTCTTCTTTCATCATCGGATAGATTCTTTCACGCAAGAAATCTTCATCGCATGTGAACAGGTAGTAATCAAAGACATTCTGTAAAATCCAGGGAACAGCAGCAGGACTCCAGCCCCATAAAAAGCACCAGCCTGGACATGTCCATCCAAACGGCGTGTTTTGTGTATGGGCCATGAATCCGTTCTCTGGATTTTGACTGTCACTTTTCACTCCAACGTATATTTCAGCCGTCTTCCTCCCAGGAATTCGAAGGCCTTCGACATAGTTGACAAGTGGAATCGAGCATTCCTTCAAATTGGTCACAAACGTCGGCCAGTAATTCATCTGAAGATTGACATTCATGTGGTAATCGCTGCACCATGGGACGTCCTTCACTTTGTCGTTCCAGATTCCTTGGAGGTTGCTTGGCAGGAGGCTTCTTTCACGTGACGAACTGATGGTGAGATATCGGCCATATTGAAAAAGCAGAACTTCAAGATTTCGGTCTTGACTAAATTCACCTTTACCCGTTTTGTAATTGGCCAATTGCTCATCTGTCGGCAGTTTACTAGCTTCATCACCGAGATCCAAACGAACCCTGTCAAAAAGATTACGATAGTCTTTGAGATGATCGTTCCTTATTGAATCATAACTTTTTGAATAGGCTGCTTTAACGGTTTTTAAAACACGATTATCAACGTCTTCTTCTGTCTCGCCAGTCCTGTAGTTTGGATAGACGTCCTTGTAATCGGTTGCTGCCGATACGTACAGAAAAACTTCATCTGAATCTGTTATGTAAAGTGAACTTCCTTCTGTCAATATTTGGCCACTTTTTGATGAAGCTAACAACTTGAAATTGAATATCATTTGATTGTCATTCAATCGGCCCCTAAATGCAATCATGTCATCTGCTGCTGTCTGGCTGTTTGTGGAGTCTGTGTTCGTTGCAAATGAGACGTGAAAGTTTGGAATTTTGCCTTGTGCCTTTTTTATGTGAATGACAAAAATGTTGTCCGGATAAGAAATGAAGTATTCACGTGTGATCGTGGATCCTTCATGGTCATATTGAACATAGGTGATTGCTTGATCAAGATCAAGCCATCTTTTGTAGTTTGTGACATTTTCTTCATTGACTTCAAAATCTAATTTGATCTCGCCAAATTCAATGTATGAACCATAGCCATCCATATCGCCAATAAGTTGATCACACAGAGCTTCTGCCTCTGACTTCTTGCCTTCTGCAAATAGTTGTTGTATTTGCCTGAAAAGTGCACCATTCTTGCCAATTGTAGGATTATTCCCTCCATTATAATTTGGACGACTTTGTGAGGGTCCTCCATGCCACAATGTTAGTTCATTAAATGTTAGACGTTCAGATTTGATTTCCCCAAATACATTTGCACCTATGAATCCATTTCCAATTGGAATTGAATTTTGTTGCCATACATCGTTATCATACATAGGTATGCAAGGGATCTTGGAAGCAGGTTTTGAATACCAAACACGAAGTGGGTTCTTATTCTCGGAATTCATTATAAAATATGATATTTTAATAGAAAAAGTTTAACTTTTTGAAATAAATTACATTTCGGATTTCTTTCAAAGATAAAACTTTTTTTAAAATGTAATTATTTAGGCTTTGATTTAGCTATTCAACAATATAATGATAGGCAATATTGAAAAATCACATATGAAATTGGTTTCAATGTTTTTTAAAAAAACTTAATTTAATCAATTTTTAAATGTTAGAACTTGAAGTGATTTACTAAATTCTTTGGAATCATGCAAATAAAATCACTTTTTTAATAAAAGAAAATGGTGAGATCGATTTGAATTCTGAATTTTCACTGAATTCAATTATTTGTAATTCCTTACAAATATTAAAAGCTCTATTATAAATATGTTCAACATGTGAAGGGATTATAATGCTTGTTATTCTTGTAGCAGCAAATGCTTCATATCCAATGGTTTTGAGTTTTGAATCATCTTCAAAATCAACTTGTTTAAGAGTCGTGCAAAAAGAAAAAGCGCCATAGCCAATCAACTCGACCTGTGAAGGAATCCTGATTTTATCAATTGATGTAAAAGAAAATGATTCTTTATTAATTGTTTTAAGTTTTGAATCATTTTGAATTTCAATTTTTTTAAGTTTTTCGCAACCGTCAAATGCATAATTACAAATATGTTCAATTGAACTAGGAACAATAACTGATTTGATGTTGTTAACACCATAAATAAGACAATCATAATTGTCTTGTTCAACTTTTGTCTTTTTAAATATGATTTTATCTTCAAGTGAACAGAAAATTTGATTTTCAGGAGAAACACGAACTTTATTCAATTTTGATGCTACTCTGAACAATCCTTCTCCAAGTTCTTTTACTTGGGAAGGAATTTCTATGCTTTCAATTGATATTTTAAAGAATGCGAATTTTTCAATCTTTTCGAGTTGTGAATTTTTTTGGAATTTCAATTTGTCGAAGATTTTCGAAATCAAAAAATGCTCTTTGACCAATTTTTTTGACATGATATGGAATTGTAATGCTTTCAATCATTGTTCTAGAAAATAATTCTTCTTCAATAGATTAAAGTTCTAAATCAATTGGAATATCAATTCGACGAAGATCAAAACACCAAAAAAATACTCGTGGTCCAATCTGTTTGACTCCTGGTGGAATTTCAATGCTTTTGATTGATGTATTTGAAAAAGCACTTTCTTTAATAACTTGAAGTTTTGAATCATTTGAAAATTTAAATTCTTGAAGTTCTTTGGAATAATATGAGTCACTTCTGCTGGGATTGTAATTGTTTTTATATATGTGCGTATGAATGCTTCTTCATCAATTATTTGTATTTTTGAATCGGGTGAAAATTGAACTGATTTGATATTGATATCAGAAAAATGGATCAATTATCGATATCGAAAATCGAGACTTACAAAATTCATTCAATTTTTTTTTAGCATTTTTTATTTATTCACAAAATAAAAATTATTTATAATTTCTCTGAAATACACCGGTCCATCTGTCAGGACTTCCAAAATTCTTTCAATTTTTTTAGCATTTTTTATTTTTTCACAAAATAAAAGAATTATTAAATTTCTTTGAAATATTTTGGTCCATCTTCCAGGATTTCCAAAATTCTTTCAATTGTTTATGAAGAGGTGCGGACAGGGTGAAGTGATTTAGATTCGCACCAAAATTTGCACATATTAATTATTTTTTATGAGCATTAAAATGATATAATTATTTTTTATTTTCGTCCACGGGGCCGACTTGTGGTGATATATGATTTTTTTTCTGAGGTAGAAAAATATAAACCACTGAAAAAAATATAAAAATATGTAAACTATAGAAATTAAGTAATTAAGAGAAAAATCTATTATTTAGAAGAAAAAAAGTAATAAAAACATGATAAAAATCATTTTTATACTATTTAAAAAATGTGTCTTGTTTGTTATTATTTAAATTATTAATGTATGATATAGTTTCCACTTAAATTGGCCCAAAAAAAAATTGAGAAAATAAAAATGGGCCAAATTTTATAAAAAAAAGTATTTTTAAATTTTATTATTAATATATAATTGTTATATATTTTATATATATCACATAATTATTATAATATAATAAAATATTAAATTACATATTAAGATATGAATTTTAATGTAACGACTCTCAATTATTAAAACTATATTCTCAATTTTATTCTCGAAGATTTTTTTATTCAAAATTTATGAAAAAAATATTAATGAAAAAAAACTTTCTACATTTGATTTAAATTTTATTTAAACTTCAAAATATATAAAGAAAATTATTTATTCCATTTCTCTCAAATTAACATTTTATGAAAAGCGCTTTGAAATTATAATTGTTCAATATTTAGAATATACAGTTATATAAAGTTTATTAATTGTTTATATTTATTTTAAATATTTTTATGGCATATATAATATTATTAAAAGTTATATAATCTATGATATACATATAAATATAAAAAGATATTTGCTTAATATTTTAATAAAAATTTTTTATTGAAAAAAAATCGTTATTAATGTTTATGATTTTAAAATTGATTTTTGCAGCTCAGCCCCCTGAATCAAATTAAACTGAATTTAGCATATCTTTATTAAATTAAATGTAAAATATTTAAATGTAATTATAATCTAAATAAATTCTTTATTTATTTAGATATTTCAAAAAAATATGTAAAAATTCATTAAAATGAACTTTTTAACAAAATATGAAATATTTATAAAATAACAAAATGCATAATTAATCATTAATTTCCAATATATATAATAATTAATCATTATAAATTCAATCCATCCATCAGGTGGCTGGATTGGATTATTTTCATAGGATACTTGTTTGTGTTATTATAACTTATATAATTGATATTTTAAAACATTTAAATAATAAATATATAAAATAATTGCACTAGAATATAATATCAAAATTTTATTTAGTAATTATTTATACATAAAAAGATATACATATTTTTATAAACGTTAAAAATGTAAAGTAGGTGTCCGCACCTCTGTTTATGACATTTTTTTTCATTATTAAAAACATTCAAATATAATTTACTCATATTAGTTACTACTTTTCTATTTAAATAAACAAAAAAAATTAAATAAACAAATAAAATATAAAATACATGCATAAAATGAGTTCTTTTTTGAGATATTAATAAAAATAAATTGACAAGGTTTGTTAGGTTCACGCCAAGTCTCAAGTCTATGAAAAGTGTATTAGTCCCGGACTTTTAACAAGTCTAATATCATTCAAAAATTAAAAATTGAGAGTTTATAATTATTTTTTTATAAAAATAAAAACTAACTTCTTTTTGATATGTAATCATCATACTTTTATACCATTTTTTGAAAAATGAACTACACCCTTAATATAATTGATTATCATATATATCATTGGAAGAAAAAAATTAAAGAATTAATTGCACCTTTATCTCAAACGATTCATTATCATGATAAAAAAATTCAAGTTGAGATTGATCATTAGAATCTGCTTTGCAAAAAGTCATTTTAATTAAATGCAAGGATATGGACAATGATGTATCATAGCTATTTTGAGCTAATCAAATGTTTAATACAAACTAATGAACCATCTAGAACAACATTATATCATTGATTTAGTAAATTGTTCATTTCAAATTCTTATTATATATATATTTGTTGTGTTTTTTGAGAAGTATAGATAGGTTTTCTAAGGATATGCTGTTTATATTTAGTATAAACCAAAAATAAAAAAAATAAGAGTAAAAGGGTGATAACTAAAATGAGTTCTTGAAATCGCCAAGCGAGCAAAGAGAGTTGTAAATGACCTTGTAATGAGTGGTGTTTGCTGGAAGAAAGTAGAGTGTGTAGAGATGTTTTTTTAAAAAACTATTTTATAGTTTTACCACCAATTATTATCAACAAGTTTAATATTCAAAAAGTGATAAGTGGCTAGATGAATCAAGAGTCTTTTTTAAAAATGTGTTGTGATAATTCATATTTTGGCAAATATATTTTTGTTGTTTATTTAGGATCACTTGATAGAGATGCTATTTGTGATTTGCCCCTATTGTTTATGTTTTTAAAAAAAGTTTTTTTCTATAGAAGAAATTCATTTCTATTTGATAATCTTGTTCAATCAAATTGCAATTGAGAATTTGTTGAAACTGTAGTTGGTAAATTGATTATCTCTTAAGACTTATTTTTCAATTTTCCGATTCCATCTATTAAAGAAATTGAATATCTTTCAATAACTGATGAAATGCAAATAGAAAAAACGTATAAGGTATGAAATTGTAAATAACCAAGAACTATGCTTATTCAGAAAATTACAAAACAGTATGCAAATTGTCACCTTTCATTTACCGCGATATCAAGAAATCACAAGCAAATTTATTCATAGATATGTGTTTTGGAGAGATATTGAGACAAAAATTGATGATAATTATCCAAACAAACTTTTTTTGGGGTAAAATGTGCAAATTTCTTTCTTTCTCTCTCTCTCTTTTTTTTTTTTTTTTTTTTTTTTTTTTTTTTTTTTTTTTTTTTGGGAAATTATAACATTGAAAATTAGAGAAATGACTCATAATAAGGGACAATTATCATACATTTCAATATTCAATTTTGAAAAAACTCAGAGAAAATTAGATTCAATATTTATTTAGGAAAAAAACTAAGTCAATAAAGAAGAATCCTTAAGTTTTTCGAAATAGCAAACATTCATTGCACTAAAACAACAGATCCATGGATCATGCAAATATAGCATATGATCATACAATTAATAAGATCAAAATGTTCCAATTTTACTGAATCACCACGTTCGTTGATATGCACTTTACTTGTTATGCCAGCAGCTTTGAATGTAGCTTTACAGTTAAAGAACTGATTTTTTGGCAAAGTATTCTTGTGGTAAATCAACGCCATAAATTATTCCTAAATCTCCGAAATAAAGTCTGTATTCTTTTAAAACTTTATTCCATATATTTAGGTTACTATAATCCATGTGAAACGTAATATAACGTCTGTATTGATAAAGAATCACAATTCTCTTTTGTTGGTTAGCTATTATTGCTAGCAAATCTTCATTATTTGGGTTATTACGAACTTGAATAGGATAAATTTTGAAAGATGATCCAAAAAATTTCTTAATTCTCACGTCGATCAAATGATCAACATGATCAGTGCATCTAGTCATATTGTCTTGGGATGGATTTCCATAAAACATTAATATTAATTTTAATATAATATTTTTAAATTTAAAAACAAATGACTGTCCATTATTTTTTCTCTCAATTTATTTGGCACAATAATATTTATTTCAATTTTTCAAATTTTTAATTATTTCTTTTCAATTTTTCTCAAAATGATCAAACAGACTTTCAAATAGAAGAAACACTTAAAATTTTGCCAATACAGCATTATACTTCTTCGATTTTTATGATTTTTGCTTGACATTTCCAATATTCAGCATAAATATTTCAAAAGTATATTGAGCAAGATTATTCAAAATAAATGCTCATCCTATCGATCTACGTCATTTCCAAATGGAATATATTTTTCCTGTTGATTAACATAAAATTTTATGTTAAGATGCAATTTAAGTCCAAATCTTATTCTTGAAAACAGTAATGATTATTTGGAAACAATTAAGTGCTTTTAAACCAGGCAGATTTATTAATGACAATGATAGAAAATATTAATGAATTTATTATGCATTGAAATAAAGAAATAAATATTATATCAAAACTTTTTTTATTAAGACTGTGTCATTATATGATTTTTATTTTGATTCTTCTTTTATTTTCCGTAAAAGAAGATCAAGATTTGATTTTGCACTTGAATTACCACGTTCAATTGCTTTATTGTTATATTCAATCGATTTGAAATAGTTTTGCTCAACACCTTCGCCTCGTTCATAACAAAGTCCTAAATTATTGAATCCAATTGCATAACCATGTTCTGATGCTTTCTCATAGCATTCAATCATTTTATTATAATCTTTTTCAACTCCTAATCCTTTCTTGTAAATTTCCACTAAATTAATAAACGAGAGGAAGTGACCTTTTTCAATCGATTGAGTGAAATATTCTGGCTCAACTCCAATTCCGTTTAAATAACAAAAACCTAAATTACTTGGTGCATATGAATTGTCAAGTGAAGCTGCTTTTTCATAACATTCAAGCATTTTGGTGTAATTTTGTTCAATACCTTCACCATTTTCATAACATGATCCTAAGTTGACTAATGCATCTGAATCTCCAAGTGAAGCTGCTTTCTCATAATATTCAATCATTTTTGTATAGTTTTGATCAACACCTAATCCTTGTTCATATAAAGAGCCTAATCTAGTCAATACACCTGGATCACCAAGTTCAACTGCTTTCTCATAGAATTCAATTGCTTTCGATTTGTTTATTTCATCTCCAATTCCTGTCGAATAGACAACACCCAAATTATATAATGCATCTGAATTACCAAGTTCACCTGATTTCTCATAACATTCAATCATTTTGGAATAACTTTGTTCAACTCCATTTCCATGCTCATATGCAAGCTCTAAGCTAATCATTGCTTGGGTATCTCCTTGTTTCGATGCTTTCTTGAAATATTCAACAGCTTTGAAATAATTCTGTTCAAGAATTTCACCGTTATAATAATATAAGCCTAAAGCAAATGCTGCTTGTGCATTATTCAGCTTATCTGCTTGTTCTAAATATTCAACCATCTTTGAGTAATTTTGTTAGCATTTGAGAATGTGTTGTTATGCAAGCAATATTAGATGTTTATATGGAATCATATTTTCATCAATTATTCTTATATATTTTGTTGAAATTGCACCTGAAGGAACTAGTGTTTTTTTTTATGGAAGTTTGAATCAAATTGACATCATTTTGGTATGGTTTTCTTTGATTTCATTGGACTATCTCAGAGTTATATATGGAATTAAATTATGTAGATTACTTGCCGGTTTGATTTGGTTAATCGTAAAACAGCCAGTTGTTGAACTTCTCAATGAAGAACAAGAAACTAAAGAAATTTTAATGGTAAAATAAGTATGATTTTAGTTTTTGCTCTGATATTTTAATGTTGTTCCAGCAATTTTAAGGGTATCAATGCTATCATAGAAAACTTGGCAAGCATTATATGAATTCATCTAGATTAGATATGAATTGAAATTATCAAGATGGTATAGCAAGCTTTGCCCAACTCTTTGTTGTATTTTTGAACTTGGAAATAGACCTATTCAAATGTTTATCATTCCAGAATATTTCAATTATGATGTCAATACAGCAACAAATTTGATCTTCTCGTTCATTAGGATAATGATTTAGCCTTCAATGAATAGTGGAATGTGATTTTTTGGTGCTCTTATTTTCTTCATTTGCATATCTGCTGCAGTCATTCTTTTTGGTGTTTTTTGTATTTCATGAACTTAAAAATTAATTAAATTGATCTAAAATATGATGAAATGATAAAGAAAAAAAGGAGGAAAGCATACATAAAGCATTGTAAAATTATATGTTTTCGATTTATTCATATCTTTGATTAGTTATAAACAAAGAATTTTTATTATAAATCAGTTTTATTTGCCTTTTGAGATTGACTCTTCGAAAATGATTTTTGTTTTCATGTTATAATAACAAAAATCTTTTATTTAACTGAATAATTTAGTTAGTCTTATATGCTCATTATAATAATTTAGTTTGAATTCTTGATTACAAAAACTGATATTCATTTATATTATGTTGATATATTATTATTTTATTTTGATAAATAAAAATATCAAAGATCTTTTTTAAAATTAATGATAAATTTTATTTTTGGATATGCAATTGGAAACCATTTTTTTTTTTTCTTATGATGCATTTAATATTTTATAATAAATCCAAATGCAAATAATAAAAACATAAATAGGATTTATTTATAAAAAAAAAAAAAAATATGGAGATAAACTGCTTTCATTCAAATTATAAACTTTTTCAATAATATTTTTCACCGAATATCAAAAAGTTGAGTGCCAAAAAACCTATTTCAGCAAGTGAAAATTTTGGTTATTTGATAGAGTGAATGCCTTAAAAAGAAAAATCACAATATCAACATTTTATTATATGAATAATTTTGAATATCTTATCGATATTCAAACAAATTTTCAAATAATTAGATTTTATCAAAAGTGTTGTTAATTTGATTTTATTTTCTCTCAATTTAGGAAACTTTTTCAAAAGTTAATCTTCACCGAATTTGAATTTTTCTTCATTGAAAGGATCTGATTAACATCATTTTCTTTTCATAATTTGGATATCCATTTTAATTTGAATGATTAATGTATTTGGTATGTGGGCGATTTTGAATGATACACAATTAAATTGATTCAAAACCATCGGCCAATAATGAGTTAATGTATTCAAAAAAAAATCATATGATTTTTTTTAATTCAAAAATTTAAATAAACTTTGGAGGAAAAAAAAAGAACTGAAAAATTGGTTGAATAACAAAGAATTACCTTGATCAATTACTAAAATAAAAAATTTACAAAATTTTCAGATATAGATCAGAAAAATTTTATTTACTAAATAATTAAATATAATGACAATAATATAAATGAAAATTGATTGTTATTTTCTAATATAGAATGATATAATGATAATATTGATTTTTTAAAAAAATAATATTTAAATATATAAAAACTTAGTATATCATTCAAAATTATTTTGTCTTTCAGTTTAATATCATAAAACAAGCAATTTCTTTTAATAAAGTAAAATAAAGTTTCATAAGAAAAATGAATTGATCTTTAAAAAATGATGATTATGCTATTTTATAGCATGATTTATATTTGTTCGCATTTACACTTGGATTAGAGCACAAATCATAAAAGAATTCAGCTTTTGGATTTCCTTGATCTAATGATTTTTTGAACAAAATTGAAGCTTGTTTGAAATCCTGCTTGATTTCAAATCCATTGAAAAGACATCTTCCATAGCAATATTGTCCTTCATCGTATCCATTTTCAGCAGAAAGTCTGAAATAACGAATTGCTTTTGGCAAATTAGTTCTTATTCCTTCTCCTTTTGCAAGACACATTGCATAGCAATATTGAGCTTTTGGATGATTTTTATTAGCAGCCATTTTGAAATAATTAAAAGATTTATATTTATTAGGATGATTCATTCCCAATCCACAATAATAAAATATACCAACAGAAAATTGTGCCTCAACATTTCCTTTATTTGCAGCTAAAAGAAAATATTGAAATGCTTTTTCGTGATCTTTTTTGTATCTTTTTCCTTCATAAAATTGCAATCCAAGTTCAAAAATCTTTTTAGATTCACGTTGGATGCGAGTAAATTCATTACAATGATGATTCATTCTGTTTATTTGTAAGAAATTTTGCTTGAGACTTCCAAAAAATGATCCGCAAAAAGAGACATCATTAGAATTGTAAGACATGCTTTGATTTAAGCTGGAATTCACATTATTTGGATTCAAAATGAATCCTTTTGGAAAGAATGAATGTGGACGAATTGATATCATTTTGTAAAATTAAAAAAAAAAAAAAAAAAAAAAAAAATGATTATTGAATGCTTTGAAATGAATTCAAAATACAGTTTTTTATTTTCAATGAATTCTGTTATAATTTGAAATAAAATAAGAAAAGAAATCAAATTTGTTTTTGAAAAGAGAGAAAAGAATAAAATATAGGTGACCCTCTGGTTTATAATTTGCATTGTAATTATAATTATTTATTGATTAATAATATATAACAAATTTATAAAGCAAACGAAGAAGAAAAAATAATGAGTTTAGGATCGATTCTAAAATAGTTGTACAATTGAATGCTCCATTCAAAAAGTCGATTTTTTCAGAATTTTTTGAATGATTATATTTGTAAAAATAAAAAGTATACAAAAAAATTTTTTTTCAGAAAAAAATTGAAAGAAGATTATTTTTTCTATTTGCTTCTTCAAAAAAATTTTATACTCAGAAAATATTTGTGAGAAAATATAAGCAACAAAATTGCCAAAAAATAGATAATTTACTATTTTTCTGATGCACAAATTCAATTCAGAAAATCGCATAAAATTCGAGCATAAGACGAAATATCTTTACATTTATCACTTGTCTTTCCTCAAAATGAAGCTTCTTTTAGCATAAATTTTGATAAGAGCTGCGATGCACAAATTCAATTCAGAAAATCGCATAAAATTCGAGCATAAGACGAAATATCTTTACATTTATCACTTGTCTTTCCTCAAAATGAAGCTTCTTTTAGCATAAATTTTGATAAGAGCTGCGATGCACAAATTCAATTCAGAAAATCGCATAAAATTCGAGCATAAGACGAAATATCTTTACATTTATCACTTGTCTTTCCTCAAAATGAAGCTTCTTTTAGCATAAATTTTGATAAGAGCTGCGATGCACAAATTCAATTCAGAAAATCGCATAAAATTCGAACATAAAACGAATCATTTTGGCAATTATTTTATTTATTCAGCACTATATTTTATATTTCTTTGTTTTTTGCGTTTATAATTTGTTTATTCTAATATTCACAATTTTAATATCTCAAGAGCCAATCGTCCACACTTAATATAAATTACATTATATGTATATATATGTTATATAAATATTAAAATTATAAAGAAATTTTATTATTATTATTATTGTTATTAATATTGATGATCAATATTAAAATAATCTTTCATTTTCTAAACGAAGATTCTTTAATGATGAAAGAAACGAATTCCATAGGTTTCCTTTATTTTGTCTTCGCCAAATGAAAGTTAGTATGTGAATTGGACATTTTGCTTTTCCTTTCTGAGTTGTTGTCATGGTGCATTTCATGCCATTCCAGGTTCCCTCAATAGTATTTGTGTGATCACCATTTTCTGCTACAAAAGTTTCTGAATGATTAATTTTGTGATGTGTGAAAACTTCATATTCATAAACAAAATTTATTTCTGTAATAGCCGTATCATAAGATTTCCAGTAGTCTGTAAATATTTGTGAGCCTGGTTCGACGTAGTTTTCAAGAATATATTTGATCGTATCTGTACTTCTGTCTTCAACAGCAACAGCGAAAAGTTTCCTTTCTGGGGTCCTTTCCACACCTCCAACAATCCATGTTCCTTCGACGTGGTGCCCTCGATAATACTTCCTTGATCCAAATTTAGACTCGTCAATTTCGACAATGACGTTTTGCCCCCCTATTTTTCCAATAGTATCTGAAATTTCATCAGCAACTAAATTTTCAAAATATTCATAGTAGTCGCATGCTGATTGGTTGCTAATATTACACATTTCAACGGCACTTGTAACTGGCATCCTAAGTATCCACAAATAAGCCAGTAATAAAATTTTATTTAATGGTAATTTTGCATTTTCAAAAAATGTGTTTAATAAAACTGAGTAGCTTTTGTGGCAATTATATCTTGTGCATCTGATTGATTTATTTTTTAAATTCCAATTGTTTAAAATCCCACAATATGGGCATGGAATTTGCATTCTTAAAATATCATTTTGAATTAAATATATTTTTGCTTTTTCTTCATCATAAAAGACCTCGTGCATTTCTTCAAATGGAGGAACACCAATTTTGGCTTTCATTTAAATAATGATATCAAAAAAAAAAAAAAAAAAAAACGCTTTAAAAAACATGATTGTTTAATATAAATGAGTTATATGACGTTAGTAAATGGTATTTAAATGTAAAAATAAGTTAAAAGACGTTATATTATAATTTTTCTCTTGCATTAAATATTTTTTATATTATTTTCACCTTTATTGACGGATTTTGACATGGAAAAAGTGGTATCGGTTTTAAATTAAATAAATTATTTTTTTATAATAAAAATTTGTTAATTGTTTCAAAATATGAATTTTTGTTTCATTTACAGAAATAATTAGTATAATTAAATTAAGCTGCAAAGTAAAATGTAATTGTAACGATTATTAGTCTCATGTCACTCTTATTTACAGTAAACATGAACAAGATATGCATTGGAATTGAATGAAAATCTTAGACCTCTTACTGTATCCTTCATTTTCTCTAATACTCCAAAATTCAACAGAAAAGTCTCGTTTCACCTTAAAAAGTAAACTAATTCAAAATGTTACTGGTGGTTATAAGCCAATAAAAAACGCAAAGGCAACTTTTACAGCCAAAATAAATTTTCACCACAACCTCTATGTACGAGACTTTCGCAATATTTTAATAAATATATTCTAAAAGTAAGTAAAATAATGTTGAGAGGAAAAAATTATATAGATACAGAAAACATTTAAGTTATACGGAAATATAAAAGAAAATAAAAGACAAAAAATGGTAGATAAAAGCTCTTCTGCATGCATATAGATGATAAAGTGTAAAAATTACTTTGAATGACAACTTCTAGTGAAAATAGCAGATGAGAAAAAAATTGATAAATATGAAAGAATTTAAAGGGGATGCCGCACAATGTTTTCTTCAACATGAAATAATAATGATAATAGAAAAGATTGAAAGAGTTAGAAAGAAAAGAAGAATCGATATCGCAAGAGAAGAAAAAATTTATAGGACTGATGAATCTAATTGTAATTAAATTTAGGAATGTAGTTATTAAAGGAGGAAATCAGTAAAGCTTTTTAATGTTTATAAAGAGCAGAAATCCAGAATAATAAAGGAAAGTAAGAAGGTTATTTGAAATATATATGCAAATAGCATGTATTCAATACTCTATTTTTTTTGCATTACGGAACTTTGTGATTGAATGCATATAAATACTATAATTATATACTTATTCTTTTTATGAATATGGAAAATAGGTTTTCTTTCAGTATAGTCAGGAAGGAATTGCTTGACAATCAGTAAATCCTTTTTGTTAAATTTGCCATTTATACATATTATTTTTACAACATTTTTAGTATATGTCTAACGTTTATAATTTGTGTTTCTTTTTTCCTTATAGTATATTTGAAGTTTTTTTGCATCTTATATTGGTTTTCAAACTCAGTAGGACGAACTGTCATTAAGTAGTTAAGGGGAAAAAAAAATGTTTCAGGTTGTGGTTAGAACAAGATATGAGTGAAAGTTAAAATTCGTTAAAAATTGTATAAAATAAATAGGTTACCTGAGCAGGTTCAGAAGGTTCTGAGATTGGATTTACAACCTTGTAGCCTGGGCAATCTATTTACTTTATCAATTTTTATTGTAAATTTTTTTAAAATAAGTGAATATATATGAGTTTAAATTAGTAATTTGGTTTATTTTGCATATCAATAAATGACACATAATCAATGATGGGTTTCAGTTACGAGTAAGAAACGTTACTCGAAAAATTTCTTTACTCAAGTTTAAATCGAACTCGGATATACTCAAGTGTATTATTTCATTCAACCATGCTTAAAGAATTCAATTTTTATTGATGGATTACACCCTTGATTTTTTCCAATTCAAAAAGTTGATAATATAAAAAGTTAGATTATTAAGGGCATCCGTCCCAAAAATGTTATAAACTTGTCAATATTGAATAAACTCATAGAATACATCTTTCAATACTTCCAAATTTTTTTAATATTTTTTTAATATATCATCAATCTATAAATAATAGACATTTTATTTTCTCCAAAATATAATTTATTCTTCAACTTTTTTTACTCCAAAAAAGATTAAAATATTTGAGAAATCTCATTGAATTCTGATCATTGAATTGGACGTACGCCCTTAAAACAAAATAAAGGAAACCTATGGAATTCGTTTCTTTCATCATTAAAGAATCTTCGTTTAGAAAATGAAAGATTATTTTAATATTGATCATCAATATTAATAACAATAATAATAATAATAAAATTTCTTTATAATTTTAATATTTATATAACATATATATACATATAATGTAATTTATATTAAGTGTGGACGATTGGCTCTTGAGATATTAAAATTGTGAATATTAGAATAAACAAATTATAAACGCAAAAAACAAAGAAATATAAAATATAGTGCTGAATAAATAAAATAATTGCCAAAATGATTCGTTTTATGTTCGAATTTTATGCGATTTTCTGAATTGAATTTGTGCATCGCAGCTCTTATCAAAATTTATGCTAAAAGAAGCTTCATTTTGAGGAAAGACAAGTGATAAATGTAAAGATATTTCGTCTTATGCTCGAATTTTATGCGATTTTCTGAATTGAATTTGTGCATCGCAGCTCTTATCAAAATTTATGCTAAAAGAAGCTTCATTTTGAGGAAAGACAAGTGATAAATGTAAAGATATTTCGTCTTATGCTCGAATTTTATGCGATTTTCTGAATTGAATTTGTGCATCGCAGCTCTTATCAAAATTTATGCTAAAAGAAGCTTCATTTTGAGGAAAGACAAGTGATAAATGTAAAGATATTTCGTCTTATGCTCGAATTTTATGCGATTTTCTGAATTGAATTTGTGCATCAGAAAAATAGTAAATTATCTATTTTTTGGCAATTTTGTTGCTTATATTTTCTCACAAATATTTTCTGAGTATAAAATTTTTTTGAAGAAGCAAATAGAAAAAATAATCTTCTTTCAATTTTTTTCTGAAAAAAAATTTTTTTGTATACTTTTTATTTTTACAAATATAATCATTCAAAAAATTCTGAAAAAATCGACTTTTTGAATGGAGCATTCAATTGTACAACTATTTTAGAATCGATCCTGAGTTTATTATAATTAGAATGATTATGTCATATGAGTTTATTTTCCAAAAAATAATTAAACAATTTCAATTTGTAAATCAGTTTGATAATACACTGCTTGACTTTAATAATATTTGTTACTCTCTTTTCTTATAGATTATTAAATGACTATCTAATTTGTAATTAAATGACTGTCTAATTATAAAAAAAATTCCAAATAAAAATTATCTTTATACTCTATGAAATATAGTGAATATTTTTTGTTTTATATGCCTAATTAAATTTACCAATTACTGGGCGTTTTTTTAATGCCATTGTGAGAGAAATTATAGTTTAATATTATTAAATATTGTCACAATTTTAATGTCAATTCAATATATTCTGAGAAAAAAAAAAAACCCTTATAAACTTTTTAAATAAAATCAATCAACTTTTTATTGAATTTTTTCAAATATTATATAAAATGTTTAGAAAAAAATTATTTACAAACTATAAATATATTGATTTATCTAAGAATTAATTTATAAAATATATTGAATATATATCAAAATATTAAAAATAAATAATGAAATAGAATTTTAGAAAAGATTTATGACCTACCTTTAAAATTATAATTTTTAGGGCATTTCTATGTTATATATTCTAAAAAATACTTTGAAAATTTTAAAATTTTAATGTTTTGATCATTGTTGATAAAAAAGGTACTTTTTTTCTAAGGCCATTTATAATTTCAATAATATAAAATGGAAAGAATTTTTGCGTATGATCTCAACCGACTCCAAGTTCTTGACAAAATTGGTGAAGGTCAATTTGGTGAAGTTTATAAAGTCAAAGAAAAGGCGACAGGTATGATCTATGCTGCCAAAATATCAATTAATTTTTTTGAAGGCGATGATATTGTAACAAATATAGATGAAATTAGAAACATCGTGCGAGAAGTTAATATCATTTCGAATTTAAACCATCCATCAATTGTAAAATTTATTGGATTTAATCCTAAAGACTTTCAAGAAGATCCAAGGCCTGTTATAATTACTGAATATATACCAAATGGATCATTAAGAGACCTTATTGAATCAGAACGTAGTAAAATATCGGATATCAAATGGAATGATACTCAAAAGCTCATTATGTTATACGGTATAGCCTCAGCAATGTCATATTTACATTCCCATAAAATTCTTCATCGTGATTTAAAGCCTGAAAACATACTAATAGATGAAAATTATTATCCCAAAATTGCAGATTTTGGTCTTTCGAAAATCTATCACCAAAACAAAGAGAGTATTACAAATGAATCAGCCGTTAACTTCAAAGGGACCCTACTTTATTCTTCTCCTGAAGTAGTCTTTGAATGTGATTATTCAACATCTGCTGATGTTTATTCATTTTCAATAATAGCCTATGAAATAATGACCAGTGAAAGTCCCTTTGGCGAGCTAAATGCGTGGAGTCTTGTAAAAAAGTTAGGAAAGCAAGAAAGACCAATTTTTGATAAACCTATCAAAAAGTCGTATCGTTCACTCATTGAAAAGTGTTGGTCACAGGACAAATTTAGCCGACCAACCTTTGATGAAATTGTTCATGAACTTCGGAGCAATCGTGATTTCATCACTGACACCGTTGATGAGAAAGAGTTCCAAAATTATGTTGATTTTGTTGATGAATTTGACGTTACATTTGGTACAGAAAAAGTTCTTTCAATTGATGAATACCTTGAAAGAAAGAAACTTTTTGAGAACTTTACAAAATACTATTATGGGAATGGTGTCTCAGTTGACAAGAAGAAAGCAGCTGAATACTGTAAGATGGCCGCCGATAAAGGCTCAATTAGCGCCATGAAAAACTACGGAAACATGCTTTACAACGGCGATGCAATTGCAGCTAACAAAATTGAGAGTGTACGTTATTTTAAAATGGCGGCAGATTGTGGTGACACTTCATCGATGAAGATGTGTGTCATGCTTCTTTACAATGGTGGAGAAGGCATAAAAAGTGACAAAAAAGAAGCCGCCAAATACTGCAAAATGTTAGCTGACAAAGGTGATGTGACAGCAATGCACAACTACGCGGGAATGCTCTACAACGGTGACGGTGTTTCTGTCGATAAAAGTGGCAGCGCTGTCTACTTCAGGATGGCGGCCGATTCTGGCGACGTTGAGTCAATGCGCACGTACGGAAACATGCTCAAAGCTGGCGATGGCGTAAAAAGTGACAAAAAAGAAGCGGCCCGATATCTGAAGATGGCGGCCGATAGAGGCGACCCTGTCGCAATGAACAGTTACGCGGGGATGCTCTTTATGGGTGTTGGGGTGCCACAAAACAAGGAGGAGGGAATCCGTTATTGCAAGATGGCTGCCGATAATGGACATTTGACCTCAATGGTCAATTATGCAGCTTTGTTGGAGGCCGGAGACGGCGTTGCTGAGGACAAGAAGGAAGCAGCAAGATTGTACAAATTGGCGGCCGATAGAGGACACGTGGGCGCAATGGACAAGTACGCAGTGATGCTCTACAATGGAATTGGCGTCGCTGCAGACAAGAAAGAAGCACTAAAATACCACAACTTGGCTGTTTCCAAAAAATAAAAATAAAAAAAAAATTCAGTTTTTGATAAAAATAACGAATATAACCACTTTTATTAAAATATAAGAATAAATATATATATATATTTTTAAATGCCTTCTTCACCGTATTCTTTTGTCCACTTTTCATACTGAAGCAGGTCAGTCTTGGACACAGACGGCCGAACCTTCGAAACGCTTTTCTTAAAGTGCCGCAACTCTGCAACAGGGCGCATTATGTCTCCAGCAGGAAGCTCGTCCCACTGACACCTCCTGGCGCCCCAAGTCGACTGTCCGCAAGCTGCCCAGAGTCCGTCTCTTGTTACTCCGTTCATGTCGACTCCTTTCTTCTGCACGAAGAAGCTAGACTGCTGGAACTCTCTGATTGGCTGCATTAAGGCGTCGCGCACAAGGATTGATATGTCAGCTCCAGAGAATCCGTCGGTTGTTCTAGCGAGTTCAGAAACGTCTCGATTTGAGAGGGAATGAGCAGCTCCTTTCAATTTGTTCTCAAAAAGTGATCGGCGGCTCTCAAAATCAGGAAGAGGGACGTAGATTCTCTTCTCAAATCTGCGTCGCATGGCAGGATCGAGAGCCCAAGGTAAATTCGTCGCTGCAATCAGAATAACTCCGTCGTTCTTGCTCGATACTCCGTCCATTTGGATGAGAAACTCAGTCTTGATTCTTCGGCCACTTTCGGACTCGTTGTCGCCGTTTCGTGAGCTGACCAACGAGTCAATTTCATCGATGAAAATAACCGCCGGACGGTTTTGACGGGCTGTTTCAAAAAGTGATTTGATAAGCTTCTCGCTCTCACCAACCCACTTCGACGTTAGTTCAGCGGTTGAAACGGTTAGAAAGGTGAAATTATTGGCCTCACCAGCAACAGCTTTTGCGAGGAAGGATTTTCCAGTTCCGGGGGGCCCATAGAGAAGTATCCCTTTCCATGGTTGGGTGGGGCCCTGAAAAAGTGACGGAATTTTGATCGGTAGTAAAACTGCTTCGATGAGAGTTTGTTTGGCCGAGGAAAGACCTGATACGTCCGAAAATTTGATGTTCGGGCGTTCTTGTAAGATTGCTGAATGCATTGATAAGGAGGATTCGGCTTGCTGCTGTTGTTGTAGATGATTATTTGGACAATATTGTGGCTTTTGAGTTTTGGGATAATAAATGCTGTTGATATTTTGAACTTTCATTTGTGATTTAACATTGTTGAGTCGGGTTGGACTTGGCTTGCTATTATTATTTATTAGGTATGATTGTAGTTCTTGAATCCTGATACTTGCACGGCTTATTAGTTCTTGAGCTGACTTTTTTTCTGTTTCTGTTAATGTTCCTTGAAGAGCAGAACGAGAACTTGAGATGGCTAACGAATAACTGGAGATTGCTAATTGAAGATTTTGGAATTGTTCTGCTGTTGATGCTGATTTAAGATAATTGATTGCTTCATAATATTTCTTTCGTCCTGAATATATTCTATTATTCATGAACTAAAAAAAAATGATTTAAAACACATCAAAAAAATTTGAATGTGGAAATTTTCTTTCCATCTTTTTTAAGAAATTGAATGATAAATTTCCAACTTTCCATTTCACATTTATTTTTAAATTCTTTAATAATATTAATTGTAAAATGTATTTATTTTTTATTTTTTTAATTTAAATATAAATATTTTAATATTAATCAAATATATAATAATTAATTATAAAAAACAATATTGTATCAATATGTATATGTTTATTTTAATTCTATATTTTTGAATAGATTCTTTTGAAAAAGCTGTAAAAATTCATATAATCGTTTTTACAAAAATTATTCATATTTTTTGCAATAAAACTATCATATTTATAATAATTTAAGAGTTGAATTTTTTTTTTCCCCAAAAAGTTATTTTCAATACAAATATTGTATATGTTATCATTTAGTTAGAAAAAATATCTTTTTCTTGAAAAGTATAATAAATTTTACCTTGAATAATTATAGTAAATTTTTATATTCTCAATCTTCATAACAATACCTATGTTAACTAGGATATATATTTATTATCATCTTGATTTATTAAATATCAGAAAATTTAATCATCAATTTATTCAGAATCTTTTTGATTTATTATATATCCTGAATAATTTTAACTTTTATTTTTTAAAAAAACTGTTTCTATATTATTATTATAAAATGTCTTTAACTATGTGTGGTATACCGTCACTGATATCTTGTGGACCAATAGTGGCGACATTTAAACCAATTGATTCCGCCGTTTTGATACCTAATATGAAGTTGTCAAAAAGTTTGAAATCATCAAGTTTTTTTTTAATTCAATTTATTAATATACTTTTATATCAAATATATTTGATTTAATAAATATATAAATATATTTTAAAGTATAAATACAATCATTAAAAATATTTTTAAGATATAAATATTTTTATAAATAAAAAATAATGAGATAATAATTAATTAAAATTGAATAATCTCAATAAAATTGAATAAGAAAATTTTCATATAAATTTTATTAAATCAAGCAAAATCAACTTTAAACAATATAGAGAACACAAATTACTTATACTTTTTTTTATTTTTTATTTAAAATTGTGAGTCATTAATAATAACTTTTTATTCCCTTTAAAAAATTGAGAACATACTTTCAAACTGAATATAAAAATTATAGAATTCTATGAAAATAGGTTTGAATATGAAAGATTTCATTTTTACTAAAAACAAAATAATGACAGATCTCGATCTTAAAGAAATAGATTCACAATGGATACCACTTCAAAACCGAGTTTTTACACGATGGGTCAATACTCAATTAAAAGGAACATGCGATCATGAAATCGAATCAGTAACAAAAGATTTAACATCAGGTGTTGAATTAGTTAATCTTGCAAAAGTACTTACCGGAAAAGAAACTCCACGTGCATGGGCCAAAGAACCAAAACGAAATGTTGAAATGGTTCAAAATCTTGATTTAGCAATTGACATGTTCAGCAAAGATGGCGTCAATTTAATCGGTACATCAGGAAAAGATATTTATGATAACAATGAAAAGCTCACTTTGGGCTTAATATGGTCTCTTATTTTACATTATCAAATTGGCAAATCAGTTAAAGGCAATGACGAGAAGTCCAACCAAGCAGTTAAGTCAGCAAAGAGTGACAAAGATGCACTTATGTCATGGGCCAACGAACGCGTGTCAACATACCAAAATCAAGACAACTTCAATAAGTACGACTTGTCAATGTGCGCGCTCTTGGACTCGTACGTTCCAGAGAAAGTCAACTACTACAAACTCGACCCAAACGATACAGAGAACAATGCCAAACTTGCTACAAACGTTATGAACGAGCTTGGAATCCCAGTTTACGTTTATCCAGAAGACGTCGTCAACAACAACGACAAAGTCGATGAAAAGACTTTGATGACGCAGCTTTCATCCGCGAAAATGGTTCTTGACAACCTTTCAAGCGCGAACGTCAGCCAGGCGCATCTCGAGAACCACGATTCATCATCAGCGATGGAGAGCGAGTACTCATCAGAAATTCTCAAGGAGAGAGAAGTCGCCGCAGATTTCGCTAAGGAGTCCGAATTGAGCGATTTGAAGCAGCAGCTCGAAGCCCTGAGGCAGAGGCTAGACAGCGTCCAGTCAACAGCTGATGCAGCAACAAGCCAGGTCAACGAGCTCAGAGCGTTGAATGGCCAGTTGTCAGATGGCCTTCGATGCCTCAAGTACGAAGTCAAGAAGCTCAAGGAAACTCCGGTTCCAGAGCCAGCCGTGTTCAACCCGGAGCCACTGGAGACAGAAATCAGATCGCTCAGAGAAGAAATCGAGCAACTCAAGAACGCCCCGCCAAAGATCGAAGAAAGAACGATCCAAGTTCCAGCAGAAGTTCCAAGCGAATTGCTCGAACGTATCAGCAAGGCAGAGACAGCATCAAGTGATGCACAAAGCAAGGCGGCACAATGCAGCGAGAAAGTCGTCGGAGCACAAACAAGAGCTGACGAAGCTCACTCTAAGGCAACAGAGACAAGCGGAAAGGTGGACCAACTCAGAGCAGAAAACGACTCATTAAGAAGCGAAATCCAATCGCTCAGAAGCGAAATTGAAAAACTGAAGAACGTTCCAGCACCAGAACCATTCAACGCCGCTCCTCTTGAAGCTAGAATTCAATCACTCAATGACGAAATCGAGAAGCTCAAGAATGTTCCAGCACCAGAACCATTCAACGCCGCTCCTCTTGAAGCTAGAATTCAATCACTCAATGACGAAATCGAGAAGCTCAAGAATGCTCCAGCACCAGAACCATTCGATGCAACACCACTTGAGTCAGAAATTCATTCACTCAATGACGAAATCGAGAAACTCAAGAATGTTCCAGCACCAGAACCATTCAACGCCGCTCCTCTTGAAGCTAGAATTCAATCACTCAATGACGAAATCGAGAAACTGAAGAATGTTCCAGCACCAGAACCATTCGATGCTACTCCTCTTGAAGCTAGAATTCAATCACTCAATGACGAAATTGAGAAACTCAAGAATGTTCCAGCACCAGAACCATTCAACGCCGCTCCTCTTGAAGCTAGAATTCAATCACTCAATGACGAAATCGAGAAGCTCAAGAATGTTCCAGCACCAGAACCATTCAACGCCGCTCCTCTTGAAGCTAGAATTCAATCACTCAATGACGAAATCGAGAAACTGAAGAATGTTCCAGCACCAGAACCATTCGATGCTACTCCACTTGAAACTAAAATACAAGCACTCAGAAACGAAATTGAGAAACTCAAGAATGTTCCAGCACCAGAACCATTCAACGCCGCTCCTCTTGAAGCTAGAATTCAATCACTCAATGACGAAATCGAGAAACTGAAGAATGTTCCAGCACCAGAACCATTCAACGCCGCTCCTCTTGAAGCTAGAATTCAATCACTCAATAATGAAATTGAGAAACTGAAGAATGTTCCAGCACCAGAACCATTCGATGCTACTCCTCTTGAAGCTAGAATTCAATCACTCAATGACGAAATCGAGAAACTGAAGAATGTTCCAGCACCAGAACCATTCGATGCTACTCCACTTGAAACTAAAATACAAGCACTCAGAAACGAACTTGAACAACTGAAGAATGTTCCAGCACCAGAACCATTCAACGCCGCTCCTCTTGAAGCTAGAATTCAATCACTCAATGACGAAATCGAGAAACTGAAGAATGTTCCAGCACCAGAACCATTCAACGCCGCTCCTCTTGAAGCTAGAATTCAATCACTCAATGACGAAATTGAGAAGCTCAAGAATGTTCCAGCACCAGAACCATTCAACGCCGCTCCTCTTGAAGCTAGAATTCAATCACTCAATAATGAAATTGAGAAACTGAAGAATGTTCCAGCACCAGAACCATTCGATGCAACACCACTTGAGTCAGAAATTCAATCACTCAATGACGAAATTGAGAAACTGAAGAATGTTCCAGCACCAGAACCATTCGATGCTACACCACTTGAATCCAAGATACAATCACTCAATGACGAAATCGAGAAACTGAAGAATGTTCCAGCACCAGAACCATTCGATGCAACACCACTTGAGTCAGAAATTCAATCACTCAATGACGAAATTGAGAAACTGAAGAATGTTCCAGCACCAGAACCATTCGATGCTACTCCTCTTGAAGCTAGAATTCAATCACTCAATAATGAAATTGAGAAACTGAAGAATGTTCCAGCACCAGAACCATTCGATGCTACTCCTCTTGAAGCTAGAATTCAATCACTCAATGACGAAATCGAGAAACTGAAGAATGTTCCAGCACCAGAACCATTCGATGCTACTCCTCTTGAAGCTAGAATTCAATCACTCAATAATGAAATTGAGAAACTGAAGAATGTTCCAGCACCAGAACCATTCGATGCTACTCCTCTTGAAGCTAGAATTCAATCACTCAATGACGAAATCGAGAAACTGAAGAATGTTCCAGCACCAGAACCATTCGATGCAACACCACTTGAGTCAGAAATTCATTCACTCAATGACGAAATCGAGAAACTCAAGAATGTTCCAGCACCAGAACCATTTGATGCCTCTCCACTTGAAGAAAAGATTCAATCACTTAACAATGAAGTTGAACAACTCAAGAATGCTCCAGCACCAGAACCATTCGATTCTACTCCACTTGAATCCAAGACATCTGAAGTCAGCGATAAAATTGACCAACTCGTTGATGACAATGAAGCATTTAAATTCGATATCAAATCACTCAAATACGAAGTCAAGAAGCTCAAGCAAGCACCAGCGCCAGTCCCAACACCAGTCTCAGAACGCGAAGTCCCAGTAATTCCAGCTGACCTTGAAGAACGCGTTAACAAAGCACAAGAAACGTCAGATTCAGCCACAGAGAAAGCTACAGCTGCAGCCACAACTGCTCAAGAAGCAATTCAAAGCTCAAACGATGCACAAACAAGGGCTGATGAAGCCATGGAGAAAGCCAACTATTCACAACACAGCTGCATTGAAGCCAATGAAAAGGCTGACAAATTGATGGAAGAACAAAATAAACTCTACCATGATATCAAATGCCTCAAATATGAAGTCAAGAAACTACTCTCTAATATTGAAGCCCTAAATGAAATTCCATCCGACATTGCCCAACGTGTTGAGAACGCAGAAAAGAAATCAGCCGATGCTAGTGAGAAGGCCAATGAATCAGCATCCAAAGTCAACAGAGCTGTTGAGAGAGCTGATGAAGTTGAATCCAAATTCAACGATCTTTTGTCAAAGACAGAAAACTACGACAAAGAGATCAAGTATCTCAGAGACGATGTTGACATGCTCAAGAGCGCGCCGGCAATCAAAGCGACAGACATTGTCAGGCGTGTTGATAATGCACAAAGCAACGCAAACGACGCAAGCACAAAAGCCGATGACACAAACTCCAAACTCAGAAAAGTCGCTAAGAAAGCTCTCGATGCAAGCGACAAAGTTGACCAGATGAAAGCAGAAGTTGATGAATTGAGAGACGAACTCAACAAGTTGAAGGATGCACCTCAACCAGAACCAGTCCAAGAGCGCGCTGCTCCGGCTCAAATTCCAGACGATCTTGTCAATCGCGTCGATCAGGCAAGCCAGAAGGCCGACGACGCCAACTCCAAGTTCAAGAAGGTTTCGAAGAAAGCAAATGAGACAAGCGACAAAGTCGACCAAATTGTCACAGACAACGAGCACATCAGCGGCGACATCAAATGCCTCAAATACGAAGTCAAGAAATTGAAGGAGTCGATTCAGCAATTGGAGTCAAATCCAGTTTCTCAATCTGCTCCAGCTCAACAAAAAGTTTCAGCACCGCCAAGTGGCGCAGCTGACAGCAAAGCTGAAGAATCGGAATCCAAGTCGTCCAAATCAGTCAAGAAACTGACAACAAGAGTTGACAAACTTGCAGCAGACAACGATACAATGAAGACCGAAATGAAGTGCATGAAATATGAAGTCAAGAAACTCAAGGAGGCAGCACTAGAGCAGCAAGCACAGCCAGCAGCTGAGGCGCCAAAGCCAAAGAAGTCGACGAAGAGTGCAAACGCGGCAGCACCAGCAACAGCTGAACCATCAGCAAATTCAATCAACCAATTGAGAGAAGAAAATAATGTTTTGAGATCAGAAATCCAGAGCCTTCGTGATGAAATGAGGAAGTTGAATGCAACACCAACAAAAGTTCAAGACGAAAGCAAAATGAAATATGCCCACTCTGATTCAGTTGAAGTTTTGAAAGTTGAAAATGAAAGGCTAAAGAATGATCTCAAATGCCTTAAATACGAAGTCAAGAAACTTAAGGAACACGATAACGAATAAATTTTATAGATTAAATAGAATTATTAGAAAATAGATGTAGAATTAATAACATGTATAAATAAATAAAAATTTTTTTTTAATTTATAATTTGTAAATTCTTTTTTAAAAAATAAACAGACACAATTATAATAAAAGTAGGTAAAATGCTTAAAAAAGCACCTAATTCAAAAAGCTATATTATGATACCTAGACTTTTTTTATCATTTATGGCCAGATTTAAATGAGTATGATATTTCTTTCAAAAATTATATAATATACTGACAAAAATTTTCGGGTGGCATGAAATTTGAACTCTTTCAAAATTGAATAAAAATTGTATAGAAATTTTGTCATATGCAAAAAGAATAAATTGAATTCTTTGATTTCATTTAGATCAAATGCAAAGCGCCGGAATTGCTTTTAAAAGAAACCTGAATAATCTTCTGACAGGTAATCCAAATGGAAGGGTTCCAAAAGCTTTAATCAACAAATACCATAAAATGGCTTGCGAAAGTAATCCGAACATAAGGAAAATTAGTAGAATGGAGATGCGAAAAATTCAATTATATTTTGAAAATTTTGCTGATCAATCAAAAATCATTTTGAATGAAATTACACATTTGCAAAATATGGGCCATATAGATTTTATAAAGGATTTTTATTCATTAAAAGATAAAATTCGAAGAATGAACGGGATATAAATAAAGTATCTTCTTTATTTAAGATTTTTATTTAAACTCTCTTAATTTGGAAACCAACTAGCGAGGAGATATTTTGTTCCCCTCTTTCTTAGTATTATTAAAACATCAAGATTTTAAATAAAATTAAATTATTCGTAGCATCTGTAGCATAATGGATAATGCGCCTCCCTTCTAAGGAGGAGATTCCGGGTTCGAGTCCCTGCAGATGCGTAGTTTTTTTTTTTGTAATTTAAAATAACAAACCATTTAAGAATATTAACTGCGGAAATCAAATTAAATTCCAATTCTTCAGATGAAGGAAATAAAATTCATCCATTCGCGTGTAGTCTTAATTTTATAGAATCGAATCATCTCATTTCGAAAATTACAATCAAATAGAAGCTAATATATCAGATGTTGGATTAATAAACTGCTAAAATTTCTGTAATGTCATTGATTGTACGACATTTTTTTTTTGTCAAATCATATGAGAAAAAAAAAAAAGATTAGCAGTCATTTTAAGTTTATCTCTATTACATATAAAAAATAATTATAAACAAAATTAATATTAAATTATTTTTTAATTATGGGCTTGTTCATTTAATGATTCATTTTGATCATTATTTATGGTGGTAATAAAATTGGCTTCATAATACTCTATGACATCAATCAAATCTGCATTATAACCATTTTGAAATAAAATAACAAAAATCATTATGAAAGAAAAATCGAAACATGTATAAGTTATCAAAATTGGTAATTGAATTAAACTTCCAATAGCCATAATCCCAATTTGCTTATTATTTTTCTTCATAAATAGCAAATACATAATAACAAGAAACATTAATATGAGAATTATATATATTGAAGCCATTGTTGAACAAATGATAAAATTTTTCTTTGAATCATGATGTTTTGTGAAATTGATTACAAGTTTACAATAGCAACATAAGAAGCAAAAGAAAGGTATCATTTCTATTCCTAAAACTAGTAAAAATCTTTCAAAAGGGTTATCCTCATTCATTGCTAAATGAATATTTTTTGGTTTTAATTTATCATTCAATTATCTTTTTTTTCACAAAAGTGCAAAAAAGTTTTCGCCGATTTTTTCTGAAGTACGATACAGGGTCAATATTGACCTTAACCGTTGGGGGCAAAAGAGATTGGGGGCAAAAAATATCTCCCTTTTTTTTTTTTTTTTTTTTTTTTTTTTTTTTTGAATTATTTTGAGATAATTCAATATCTTATTGAAATATCTTATCTGATTGAAAGAACATTTAATTTTAAAAAACTCTGACAATATAAAAATGATAAAACAATCATTTTCTTTGATTGCATTTAAATCTGATTTAAAAATGATAGTGGAAAAATCGTAAAAAAATTAGTTGTGGAAATTTATCCTTTTGTCACTTTTTAGGATAAGTTTGGGATAAAAAAAAAAAAAATAAAAAAAAATAAGCAAAAGTGGTGTATGATAAATTGCATCTATTTATATATGCTTTTTTTTTTGGAGAAAAAAAGAAAGTATAAAAATTTTGGAATAAAAATAAAAATTTTGGATTTTTTTTTTTGCAATATTGCAGTAGATAAATTACAGCTCGGAATTATTACTGTTGCGTTATTTTACAGTAATAAGCAAATAAAAGAGCAATTTGAAAATTTTCAAAAATTTTTAAAAATTTAAAAATTTAAAATTTTAATATTTTTTTCAATTATGTTCTTTAGTTGAAAATCGTATCATTCTCTTAATTATGATAAAATAAAACTTGGATTTATTCATTTATAAAAATATTATTCTCAAAAAGTTCCATTTAGTTATCATTCATTGTTATACAAATATAAACGATCTGAAGGTCAAAAATATTTGACTTTAAAAAGGCCAAAAAGTTTCCATTACTGCAGTTAGCGGTTTGCAGTAATAAGGTATTCAATTCAAATTTACCATAAATAGGTGAAAAAGCAGCCGTTATTACTGCAGTTAGCGGTTTACAGTAATAAGAATTCAATTATTATTGACCTATTTTTTGCCTTAAAAGAGGTTATTGATTAATATTATGGTGAATATAATATTCAATATAATATTAAATTTTATTTATTATGACTTTCTATTATTTTTTTAATGTTCACATTATCATTAAGTTAATTCATACTTTTTTACTGATTTAAAGCAAATTGAAAATTTGTATAAATAGAATCAAAAAAAAAATATACAGAAAAATAATTTTGAATGCTTTTGTTAGCATTTTGAATTTTTTGTTATAATTTCTCAAAATTTTAAAGAAAGCAAAATTTTTCAAAATTTTTATATATCAAAAATTTTAATTTGACAATTTTGAGCAAAATCCCAAATCGCAGTCATAAGAAGACAAAAAATTGAATGGGCCTGCAGTAGTAATTCCGAGCTGTACATATATATTATATTTATTACATTCATTAATCAGATAAATAATTAATAAAATGATAATAAGAAAAAAAAATTTGTTGCATTAAGCATTTATTCTATAATTAAAATATGATATATATTTATTTCTTTTAATATATAAAATAAGTAAAATTATGAATTAAATAAATTTTTAATATAGATATTTGTGTTTTATTTTTTTACTATGACAAATGAAATGAAAAAGTTTTTTAAATGTTAGTTAACTAACATTGGAAAGAAATCTCTTCCAGGAAGTAAATTTCTCCTACATTTAAGGTATATACCAAAATAGCATGATGTACTTTGATGATACTTGTCAGGCATGGTCATTGTTATCAGCATTATTATTAATTTCTTTTCATCATTTCAATTTTCAATAAATATGAAAGCTTGATAAGAAAATATTAGCTCATTTTATAGTCTAGTTATTTAGGTACTGCAACTTGTCTCGCAATTTTCTACTATTTTTTTCAGAATTTGAACAATGTTTTAATTATTTAAAAATCGAAAATTCGTTTAAATCGAAGCAATCAAAATATAAATGAATACTTAACTAAAACTTATGTTGATGAAAAGATCTTAAATAGTTTTAACGATCAAAGATTTATCAATAAAATCATTATTCATGAAGGCGACGCGAAATGGCTAAATAATAGCATATTTTTAAAAAAATTCCAGATTCATAATTCAAATTTAAAAAAAAAACTTTATCTATTTCTTTAATATGATAAGCAATCTTCTTATATGATAATTTTGTCATATAAGAAGATTGCTTAACAAAAATTCAAAATATGCTTAAGAGAAAGTTACCTATTTTGAATTTTTTGTAAATTAATAGATCCATTAATTATGCTATCATTTGATGATATAAAATTAGTTTGATGAATTTTTCAACTTATTAAATTCAATAGATCAATTTCAACAAATTAATAGTGAATTTTCATATATAAACATTATTATAATTGTACAATTATCAGAATTTGGTTGATTTATATTTTTATTACAAAAACAATTGATTTGAATTAATATTCAAATTAATTTGAATTACTTCTATTGAAATATTTTCATATTGTTATATTTTTGAATAAGTTTTTTCATATACTTATTCAATTATTTGAATTATAAAAATACGATACTTGATTGAATTCTTTGAATTTCTATTCAAAATATCAATGGGAATTTGCTCGATTTCTCTTCTTTATGCCTTAGTTATATGCTTGGGATCGATAGTAAACGGCGATGTTGGTGTTTACACTTCTCCTACAGGTCAAAAAATACGCGAAATTCATCATCTTACAGATACAGATTTTCGATGGAGTTTCTATGGCTCCATTGCATTTTTAGCTGCAGCAGTTGGACCATTTGCCACCAAATTTTTATTTTATTTATTCAAAGGGAAAAGAAAGAATACAATGTTTGTAATTGCAGTATTTTCACTCTTTTCATGGCTTCTCAATTGCGTTACAAAAGTCAACATTTACGGAGGCTGGGTTGCACGTGCACTTTTAGGTGTTTCAATCGGCATGTACAGCTCGATATGTGCATTGTATTTAGTCGAACTTTCACCAGACGGTTATTCCGGTTTTTACGGTTCATTGAATCAAATTGCGATCTTTTTTGGTCAAGCAATTTTTTCATTCCTTGGACCATTTATGGACTACATGGAATTGAACTACTTAGCTGCAGCCGTTAGCCTTGTTTTGAGCATTTCAATATGGTTCATTCCAGAGTCTCCTGTAGTAAAATTGAATGGTAATTTGGTTGGTGAAGTGAAACATTCAATTTTTCAGAAGAAGTACGTTAAGGGTATAATCATAGGTATTTGCGTTATGTTCTTGCAACAGTTTTCAGGCATCAATGGAATTGTTGCAAATTTGGCCGATATCTTCAGAAATGCCGGTTTAGAATTGAATCCAAATTATCAATCTGGCATTTCAATTCTGTCACTTTTTATTTCCAGTTTTATTGGATCTGCGATGGTTGATAAATGTGGTCGAAAATTTGTGTGGCTTCTTTCATCTTCTTTTTCTTTTGTTGGCTGTTTCATAATGGCTTTGAATGAAAAATTCGAATGGTCAAATATTTTACCTTTGGTTTGTATTTTCGTTTATAATTTTGGGTTTGGTCTAGGTTTGGGTCCAATTCCTTGGTTCATTGTGCTCGAGTTGTTCGATGATGAAGTTCGTGAGGCTGGAAATACAATTTGTGTCGTTTTCAATTGGATTTTTGCATTTGTTATCGTCATGTCATTCCCTGAAATGAAGAAATCTATGGGGATGTTCGGCGTGATGATTTTCTTCTCTGTTGTTTGCATTCTTGCTATTTTGTTTGGATTGATTATAATCAAAGATAATAGAAAGGAATTGACTGAAAATGAACAGGATTATATAGATGAAAAATCTGATTCTGATTAAAAAATATTTTATATAAAGTCAATTAAAAAAGTGGTATACATTTAAAAAACCTGTCTACGAAAACTTTTTTGAGCTATCTAATGGAAATCATAAGGTCTCTTTTTTTATATAAATAATATCAATTTTAGTTTTGGTATATATATAATTCTTTGTATGATTTTCTTATGTTTTTTTATTATTATAATGTTTATCATATTCGGCATTTTATTACAAATAACAACAGAGAAGTCAATTAACTCATCAAAACGTTAGGTGTTGCCGTCACGAATGACTATTTGCAGGCACTTTTATAGCTCTTCTACTCTTTATCTAAGTCGAAGGAGTTTATCTTCAATGAAAAGCAATAGTTGCTTGTCTAGGTGTTCCTCAATTGTGTTGCCTTCTGTATCAACTGTAATGGCATTGATGTTGGCAAGAAAAAGTTCTGAGCCGATACACTATCTGAAAAAGTTGCATCAATTATTAAATTGATACAGAGGAGATCTAATTACTTGATATCAGAAATTTAATTAAACTTTTTGATAAGCTTATGATCGTAATTATATCTCAAACATTTCATAAAAAAGAAAGAACCGTGGAAACTTCAACGGTTTATTTCGTTATTTTTAAAAAGGCCATTTTTTATGCTCTAAACACATATGATGTTATTTTTTTTTTTTTTATAAGATGCAATCAACTCCATAAAATATTTAATTGAAAATTTTACATTTAAAATTGAGAACTTATCGTCATTTTCATATTGAAAATTAAGAGTTTGAATAGCGAAAAATTGACGGACCAAATCAATAAGAGAAGGATATATAATATATGTTATAAGTTTATAAAAGTAACTATAAAATAATTTCTAATTTTTATGCGTAACGATTTTTTGTATTTTTCTTTTAACACGAAATATTCATTTTTTCCACACAATTTATAATGGTTCAAAATGGTAGACTGAAAACTGTTTTATATTGATAACCGTTTTTTAAAATGACCAATGTTTTTTGAATGATGTTCGTTTTTTCATCAGACGAATTCCATTTTCTTTGGTAAAAAATAAGAAATGTCGATTTAAATCTTTATATTGCCATCAAATAATGATGGATATCATATTGGGAAAATGTAAAGTATGCTACTTTTCTTGGTAAACGATATTTATTATATTTTTTAATCGAATCTTTTAAAACTGATTAAAGCATAGCTCAATTACCGAAGTACTCGAATATTTACTGTATTATTTGAACCAATTATGATTATAATTTGTGTTTTCAATATTATTTATAATTATTTATAATATTGAAAATATTTTGAAATATCTTTCTTTAACTTACTTATTGCTAAATTATTCACTATGGTTACCATACCTTTCTATCTCAAAACTAAAGCTTTTATATATATTTGTTAAATTAATGAATTATTTTAATCAAATGAAAGAAAATCAAAAAAGTTTTTGTTTTAACGCACCAATATGTAATATATTTTATTACATTATTGTTTTGAAGTTTCTGATATAAACCCTCTCATAATGATTGAAATAATACTAGATTAAAAAAATGAGAAAAATATTTCATGGTTATTTTAAGAAATCTTTGACTTTCCTGAAAGCGATGTGGAACAGTTGGTTTAGTTCGTGAGGCTCATAACCTCAAGGTCGGTGGTTCGAGTCCACTCATCGCTCTTTTTTTTAAAAAAAAAAAGGTTCATTAATAAAATGTTTATTCATTAATGAATATAAAAATACCTGCAACAAGAGTGCCAAAGTAAATTTTGAAGAAAATTATAGACAATGTATTTTGGCCAAAAGTGAGATGAAAAATAATATTAAAAATTCAATTATATGTGTATATTTATTCATAAAAATGAAGTCTCATTTGAAAAACATAAACGCGATAATAATAATTCAATATTGTACAGCTATAAACAAGATGTTTTTAGTTTGGAAGATAAATTGAAGAAAAAGTTGAGCATTTTATTATTTTTCCTTGAATTTCCCAGGAAAAATCTTTTTTTATTGGATGAGCTTTTGGTCTTTTTTCTTTCTTCTCTAAATTTTTTGGAGATATTTTCAAGCATCCGTCAGATGAGCAAAGAACTACCTTTTTGGATAATGGGGATTCATTGTATAACTTACTTGTAAATGTCATTATGATATCAAATTTTGACTTTATAAAGGAGTTCACTCTTAAATAATAATTGAAGTCAAAGTGAAGTTACGAAATTATTTCAAAAATAATATAATTTATTACACTGAATACATGTTAAACCAATAAGGGATACGTATTTTTTTGTTGCTGTAAGATATAGTTGAGATTTAAAATAGAGTTCGACTTAAACTGCTCTTGTTATGTTAATAAAATGAAAGGTCGGCCATGCCAAATATCAATTCATAACAAGATGCCATAATTTAATGTCATTTTAAAAATAAATTTGCTACATAAATTTAACTTGGAGTAAAACAAGTTTATAGAATTTGAAAACTGAATTAAAATTTTTGGGAAAGTGAAGATTTCAAAATCTAACGAGAATTGATTAAAAATATTTTTCCATATTGAGAAGATTAACGATTATTTTATATATAAAATTTCAATGTCATAATTTTAAAATTTTATAAAATTTTACATTTTTTCCAATTTTTCAGTGGTTTATTTTTTTCTCCAGAAAATTTTCATTTTTATAAATGGAAGGAAAAATTATAGAATATCTGGAGAGTCTTCTTTCTGTGTATAAAGAAGATCCAGAATGGATAAAATTTGGTGAATATCTTCAGAACCAAGAGTTTTCTGAAGGTCTTTTTAATATTATTCGAAATCCTGATTATGGTGCATCAAGAATACTAGCTCTTTCAGCTCTAAAACAATTTGTAGTGCAAATTCCCAATCAAGCGATTGAACTTTTTTTACCTTTATTAAATGATAATGATAGCCGAATTCAATCTTTAATAGCATATTTAATTGCACGTTCAAGCGATTCTACATATTTAAGCGAGACAGCTTTTCCGCTTCTTATATCACAAATACAAAATCCAGAAGAGCAAGGCAACCTTATAAAAGGGATTATTTTATGCGCTTATGAATACGTTAAAAGATGTAAAGCGAGGAATCAAAATATTTTAGAATTCCTAGTTAAAACGTCATTAGTTAATAAAAATATTCCCATTAAAATAAGGAAGATGGCATTAGAAGCCATTATTAGGCAAATTCAATATTGTTTTTACAAGGATGAAACATCACCCATTTTTCAAAATGATTTCAATTCATTTTTGGCACTTTTTAATTCAATTCCAACTGATGATGACAATCTTCCATTATTTGAATACATGCTCACCTTTATCTCAAGCCACCAAAATCTTGTTAGTGTTGAAATTGTTCAAAAGAAACTTGAAGAACTTTTCCGTATTTTTGTTGAAAAAGAATGCCCGCTTCGGCACGATGATTACATCAAGTCCACAGTTCTGTATACATTAATTGAAGTTATCTTCAGGTTTAGAATACCTATTCCTTTTCCAATGATATTTCGTATGTTAACGTATCACGACGATCATCTTATGAACATTGGGAATAACATCAACGATTTTTTCGCAGGTTTCATCATTGAAAGCGACAACAACATTGAATGTGAAAATGACACTGAAAAAGAAGAAGAAGTTTCAGATTATATAGAATATGAAATTCAAAATTTGTTTGATCAAGCTTGTTCAATTAATGATGTTCATTATAAAATTAGAATGCATACTTCTAATATGCATTCACCTGAATATATCAAAGATGTAATTTGTTTTTGCTACGAAATTATTAATCGTTCACCGAATGAAAATTTGGCAATTATTCAGCTTTTCAAAAGTCTTCCTTTAACAATTCCAATCATTTTTGATCCTACGGCATTTAATTGTTATGAAAATTATGTCCTTTCATATTCGCTTTTGTCTTTTTGTTTTAAAAGAATTCCAAATGGCAGAGACGAAGAGAAACCATTTTTATTGTTTGCTATGAATAACTTCAAAAGTTTTGCTGAAGTTTGTTTGGCAAATGATGTTAATCCTGCCCTCATTTTGTCTATTTTCGATCTAACAAGTCATGCACCGCGTGGATTCATTAGTCAAGCCAATCAGACGATAGAAATTTATTCTGATTCATTAAAGAAAACGATTGGGATCGTTCTCAATACTCTTAGTAACATTGACGATAGAATTGAACTAGTGAAAAAAATCAGAGAATATTTATATTATTTTGAAGATGAAAATAAGTGTAATATTATGTTGGAAGAGAATAATGCTGTTAAAAGTTTGGCAAGTAATAGTGTTTTCAAATTGCCAATTCCAATCATAGAAGCATTCAAGAAGGACTCATTCAACTTCTTTGGATTTTTGAAAATGAGTTTGTCTGAAAATAAATCTTATTTTGACGTTTTTTATCGTCTCTGCAAAATTTGCCGATTTTTTGCTGGAGGAAACATTTGTCATTTGATCAATAGAAATGTCGGACAACCGCTTGTTAATATTAATGAATACAATTTATTCTTCCCTGAAGTTTGCCAATGCGTTTTGGAAGTATTTAACGAGTTCCCATTTGATAATAAAGATTTCGAAGAAGATCAATTATCGGTAAATTGCTGTTTCGCATTGCTTTCTTATGCTTTATGCAACATCCAATGTCAAGATAACCCTGGCTATTTAAGCCTGATTGATAAGATATATCAATTGTTTTGTAAGGTCTATCCCAAGAATATTATTGAACCTAAATTACTTGAGCCAACTTTAAGAGTTTTCATTAAAAATGGAAAAATTGATAAATTGGTTGAGATTTGCGATTTCTTCATCAATCACTGCGATGTTATCTTAATTAATGATTTTCAATATGAACTTGCTTTCATACTAATGAATGGAAATATTTATTCTCTTCAATGTATTCAAAATCTTTCAAAATCTCTTCTTCTCCTTTTTGTAAATGACATTGATTCAAAAATATCTGAAAGTGTTCTTATTGTTTTCGCTCGAGTTGCTTTGTTCAATAAAAAATTGTATCAAATGCTTTTAGGGCCAAATTATATTCCATTCCTTAAAAAGGCTTATAATAATATTGTAAAAAAATTCAAAGGTTTGAATGAATCTGAGCAAAGAATTATTTTTGCCTTTTTTGCTTTGTTCAGCGAAGATGATCAAATTCGCCCGCGCATACAATTACTTTTGGTCAAAATGGTTGAATATTTAAATGATGTGTTCGATAAGTCTGAAACATTTGTTAATCCAACTTCAATAACTTCCGCTCGATCCTTCTTTCTTGAAGACTTGTTCTATGATGATCAGCAATATTTATTGCATCCTTTAATTTCATCAAGTGTATGTCAATTGATACAGGAAATAATGGCGGGTGTTGAAAAACCAGAACTTTTAAGGTATTTAGAAAACTTTATTAATAAATATCCTTACTTATAATATCTTTTATTTATTATTGATTAAGATATTCGTTCTTTTAAATCGGCCAAATATCAATTGAAAAAGTCTGTTGAAATGAATCTTTTCAATTTTTCAAAATTAATTATACTTATTAATTTTTAAGGTAAAAATGTCATACGTTACGCAACCGCTTTTATTTTTTGACACTATTTATTGTGACATGTTAAGTAAAATCATTTTCGTGTTTTTCATTAAAGAATACATTTTTTATTAACAAATACTTTTAATTCCACTCCCAAAAAAGCCCAATTTGTTTTGATTTCACTGAATTTGCTGATTATGTGGACATAAATCAATTTAGTATTTTATATTTTCAAATTATATCTCAACAAAAAAAAATTTGTTATATTATTGATGGGGATAAATTGGTAAGGAGTTTTCATCGCACATATGACAAAATTTTTCTTTGTTTACAGTTTTTTACAAATAATATTATTTTAATATTACGAAAACGATAAAAGAATTAACTTTAATGGCAAAGTCGCATTTTTCATAGAAATAAAATCAATATTTTATAAGAAGAAACGAATCTTATCAAATTCTTTGTAAATTTATTTTTCCATTACTACCTTTTTTTATAATTCAGTAAAATTTTTGAGATAATTATTGATATTATATTTTGAAATTAAATATAAATTACATAATCTTTCTCTTCTTTATAATAATTCGAATATAAATCTAAAACCTTTTTTGGTTCAGATATTAATTGAAAAAGTTAATATGCCAAATTTATAATTGATAAATTCAATTATAAAATTTTTATTTTAAATTGAATATAAAAATATTTTATAAAGTTCAGAAATTCAAATCTGACATATATTGAAATTTAAACTTTTTCTGGAAAGGTGATTTTCTTAAATATTTAACGTACTCTTTCTCAATTTTTAACGTATTGCATTTTTACCTTAAAATAAATAAAAATGGGGAATACTTAATTCCAAAATTTGTAAAAATTATCAATATTTGACATTATATTCATCCAAAATCAAAAAGTATAGATATTCACCTGGATTTAACATTTGATTTCAAATTTACTAATTTAACTTTTTTTTGTGAGCTCATGGTTCTATGCAAAAGTCTCATACTTTTTTTTTCTGAATAACGTCAATAAAATGAGTAACTTACGGCAAAAAATTTTAATCAACTTTTTTCATAATATAAAAAAAGAATATTATCATAAATTTTGAAATTTTGTTTATTTATAGCTTGGTTCATTATTTTGCTCCTTATTTTTTTTTAAAAAAAAAAAAAAAAAAAAAAAGGTCACTGAAGATTCTTCTAAAATCTTGAAAAAATTCAAAAAGAAAGTGGTTCCATTTTTATTTTACGATTTTTATTGTAATTACGAATTGCGATTCCTGTAAACACTGATTTTAAAAAGGATTTTTTCCTTGAATGGTATTGAGATGATAAAATAGAGTTTATTTGATCAAACCATTTCATCGATTTTTCTTTAGAAGACATCCGAAATAAAAAGCATTTATCTAATGAAGATTTTAAATGCTTTGTTAGCAGAAAAACTGTTATTTTTTCTGAATGAGCTTTACCTACTTTTATTATAATTGTGTCTGTTATTTTTTAAAAAAAAATTACAAATCATAAATTAAAAATTTTTTTTTATTTATTTATACATGTTATTAATTCTACATCTATTTTCTAATAATTCTATTTAATCTATGAAATTTATTCGTTATCGTGTTCCTTAAGTTTCTTGACTTCGTATTTAAGGCATTTGAGATCATTCTTTAGCCTTTCATTTTCAACTTTCAAAACTTCAACTGAATCAGAGTGGGCATATTTCATTTTGCTTTCGTCTTGAACTTTTGTTGGTGTTGCATTCAACTTCCTCATTTCATCACGAAGGCTCTGGATTTCTGATCTCAAAACATTATTTTCTTCTCTCAATTGGTTGATTGAATTTGCTGATGGTTCAGCTGTTGCTGGTGCTGCCGTGTTTGCACTCTTCGTCGACTTCTTTGGCTTTGGCGCCTCAGCTGCTGGCTGAGCTTGCTGCTCTAGTGCTGCCTCCTTGAGTTTCTTGACTTCATATTTCATGCACTTCATTTCGGTCTTCATTGTATCGTTGTCTGCTGCAAGTTTGTCAACTCTTGTTGTCAGTTTCTTGACTGATTTGGACGACTTGGATTCCGATTCTTCAGCTTTGCTGTCAGCTGCGCCACTTGGCGATGCTGAAACTTTTTGTTGAGCTGGAGCAGATTGAGAAACTGGATTTGACTCCAATTGCTGAATCGACTCCTTCAATTTCTTGACTTCGTATTTGAGGCATTTGATGTCGCCGTTGATGTGCTCGTTGTCTGTGACAATTTGGTCGACTTTGTCGCTTGTCTCATTTGCTTTCTTCGAAACCTTCTTGAACTTGGAGTTGGCGTCGTCGGCCTTCTGGCTTGCCTGATCGACGCGATTGACAAGATCGTCTGGAATTTGAGCCGGAGCAGCGCGCTCTTGGACTGGTTCTGGTTGAGGTGCATCCTTCAACTTGTTGAGTTCGTCTCTCAATTCATCAACTTCTGCTTTCATCTGGTCAACTTTGTCGCTTGCATCGAGAGCTTTCTTAGCGACTTTTCTGAGTTTGGAGTTTGTGTCATCGGCTTTTGTGCTTGCTTCGTTTGCGTTGCTTTGTGCATTATCAACACGCCTGACAATGTCTGTCGCTTTGATTGCCGGCGCGCTCTTGAGCATGTCAACATCGTCTCTGAGATACTTGATCTCTTTGTCGTAGTTTTCTGTCTTTGACAAAAGATCGTTGAATTTGGATTCAACTTCATCAGCTCTCTCAACAGCTCTGTTGACTTTGGATGCTGATTCATTGGCCTTCTCACTAGCATCGGCTGATTTCTTTTCTGCGTTCTCAACACGTTGGGCAATGTCGGATGGAATTGCCCCTAAAATGCTGTATGCACTACGTAATTTCTTGACTTCATATTTGAGGCATTTGATATCGCAGCAAATCTTGTCTTGTGCTGAGATCAAACTGTCAGCCTTTTCATTGGCTTCAATGCAGCTGTGTTGTGAATAGTTGGCTTTCTCCATGGCTTCATCAGCCCTTGTTTGTGCATCGTTTGAGCTTTGAATTGCTTCTTGAGCAGTTGTGGCTGCAGCTGTAGCTTTCTCTGTGGCTGAATCTGACGTTTCTTGGGCTTTGTTAACGCGTTCTTCAAGGTCAGCTGGAATTACTGGGACTTCGCGTTCTGAGACTGGTGTTGGGACTGGCGCTGGTGCTTGCTTGAGCTTCTTGACTTCGTATTTGAGTGATTTGACATCGAATTTCAATGCTTCATTGTCATCAACGAGTTGGTCAATTTTATCGCTGACTTCAGATGTCTTGGATTCAAGTGGAGTAGAATCGAATGGTTCTGGTGCTGGAACATTCTTGAGTTGTTCAACTTCATTGTTAAGTGATTGAATCTTATCTTCAAGTGGAGAGGCATCAAATGGTTCTGGTGCTGGAGCATTCTTGAGATCATCAATTTCATCACTGAGTGATTGTATCTTTTCTTCAAGTGGTGTTGCATCGAATGGTTCTGGTGCTGGAACATTCTTCAGTTTCTCAATTTCGTCATTGAGTGATTGAATTCTAGCTTCAAGAGGAGCGGCGTTGAATGGTTCTGGTGCTGGAACATTCTTGAGTTTCTCAATTTCATCACTGAGTGATTGTATCTTTTCTTCAAGTGGTGTTGCATCGAATGGTTCTGGTGCTGGAACATTCTTCAGTTTCTCAATTTCGTCATTGAGTGAATGAATTTCTGTTTCAAGTGGTGTTGCATCGAATGGTTCTGGTGCTGGAACATTCTTGAGCTTCTCAATTTCGTCATTGAGTGATTGAATTCTAGCTTCAAGCGGAGCTGCGTTGAATGGTTCTGGTGCTGGAACATTCTTGAGCTTCTCGATTTCGTCATTGAGTGATTGAATTCTAGCTTCAAGCGGAGCGGCGTTGAATGGTTCTGGTGCTGGAACATTCTTCAATTTCTCAATTTCGTCATTGAGTGATTGAATTCTAGCTTCAAGAGGAGCGGCGTTGAATGGTTCTGGTGCTGGATCATTCTTGAGCTTCTCGATTTCGTCATTGAGTGAATGAATTTCTGTTTCAAGTGGTGTTGCATCGAATGGTTCTGGTGCTGGAACATTCTTCAGTTTCTCAATTTCGTCATTGAGTGATTGAATTCTAGCTTCAAGAGGAGCGGCGTTGAATGGTTCTGGTGCTGGAACATTCTTGAGCTTCTCAATTTCGTCATTGAGTGATTGAATTCTAGCTTCAAGCGGAGCGGCGTTGAATGGTTCTGGTGCTGGAACATTCTTGAGCTTCTCGATTTCGTCATTGAGTGAATGAATTTCTGTTTCAAGTGGTGTTGCATCGAATGGTTCTGGTGCTGGAACATTCTTGAGCTTCTCAATTTCGTCATTGAGTGATTGAATTCTAGCTTCAAGCGGAGCGGCGTTGAATGGTTCTGGTGCTGGAACATTCTTGAGCTTCTCGATTTCGTCATTGAGTGAATGAATTTCTGTTTCAAGTGGAGTAGCATCGAATGGTTCTGGTGCTGGAACATTCTTGAGCTTCTCAATTTCGTCATTGAGTGATTGAATTCTAGCTTCAAGAGGAGCGGCGTTGAATGGTTCTGGTGCTGGAACATTCTTGAGCTTCTCAATTTCGTCATTGAGTGATTGAATTCTAGCTTCAAGCGGAGCGGCGTTGAATGGTTCTGGTGCTGGAACATTCTTGAGCTTCTCGATTTCGTCATTGAGTGAATGAATTTCTGTTTCAAGTGGTGTTGCATCGAATGGTTCTGGTGCTGGAACATTCTTGAGCTTCTCAATTTCGTCATTGAGTGATTGAATTCTAGCTTCAAGAGGAGCGGCGTTGAATGGTTCTGGTGCTGGAACGTTCTTCAGTTTCTCGATTTCGTCATTGAGTGATTGAATTCTAGCTTCAAGCGGAGCGGCGTTGAATGGTTCTGGTGCTGGAACATTCTTCAATTTCTCAATTTCGTCATTGAGTGATTGAATTCTAGCTTCAAGAGGAGCGGCGTTGAATGGTTCTGGTGCTGGAACGTTCTTGAGCTTCTCGATTTCGTCATTGAGTGAATGAATTTCTGTTTCAAGTGGTGTTGCATCGAATGGTTCTGGTGCTGGAACATTCTTGAGCTTCTCAATTTCGTCATTGAGTGATTGAATTCTAGCTTCAAGCGGAGCGGCGTTGAATGGTTCTGGTGCTGGAACGTTCTTCAGTTTCTCGATTTCGTCATTGAGTGATTGAATTCTAGCTTCAAGAGGAGCGGCGTTGAATGGTTCTGGTGCTGGAACGTTCTTGAGCTTCTCGATTTCGTCATTGAGTGAATGAATTTCTGTTTCAAGTGGTGTTGCATCGAATGGTTCTGGTGCTGGAACATTCTTGAGCTTCTCAATTTCGTCATTGAGTGATTGAATTCTAGCTTCAAGAGGAGCGGCGTTGAATGGTTCTGGTGCTGGAACGTTCTTGAGCTTCTCGATTTCGTCATTGAGTGATTGAATTCTAGCTTCAAGAGGAGCGGCGTTGAATGGTTCTGGTGCTGGAACATTCTTCAATTTCTCAATTTCGTCATTGAGTGATTGAATTCTAGCTTCAAGAGGAGCGGCGTTGAATGGTTCTGGTGCTGGAACGTTCTTGAGCTTCTCGATTTCGTCATTGAGTGAATGAATTTCTGTTTCAAGTGGTGTTGCATCGAATGGTTCTGGTGCTGGAACATTCTTGAGCTTCTCAATTTCGTCATTGAGTGATTGAATTCTAGCTTCAAGCGGAGCGGCGTTGAATGGTTCTGGTGCTGGAACGTTCTTCAGTTTCTCGATTTCGTCATTGAGTGATTGAATTCTAGCTTCAAGAGGAGCGGCGTTGAATGGTTCTGGTGCTGGAACGTTCTTGAGCTTCTCGATTTCGTCATTGAGTGAATGAATTTCTGTTTCAAGTGGTGTTGCATCGAATGGTTCTGGTGCTGGAACATTCTTGAGCTTCTCAATTTCGTCATTGAGTGATTGAATTCTAGCTTCAAGAGGAGCGGCGTTGAATGGTTCTGGTGCTGGAACATTCTTGAGCTTCTCGATTTCGTCATTGAGTGATTGAATTCTAGCTTCAAGCGGAGCGGCGTTGAATGGTTCTGGTGCTGGAACGTTCTTCAGTTTCTCGATTTCGTCATTGAGTGAATGAATTTCTGACTCAAGTGGTGTTGCATCGAATGGTTCTGGTGCTGGAACATTCTTGAGCTTCTCAATTTCGTCATTGAGTGATTGAATTCTAGCTTCAAGAGGAGCTGCGTTGAATGGTTCTGGTGCTGGAACGTTCTTCAGTTTTTCAATTTCGCTTCTGAGCGATTGGATTTCGCTTCTTAATGAGTCGTTTTCTGCTCTGAGTTGGTCCACCTTTCCGCTTGCCTCTGCTGCCTTAGAGTGAGCTTCGTCAGCTCTTGTTTGTGCTCCGACGACTTTCTCGCTGCATTGTGCCGCCCTGCTTTGTGCATCGCTTGATGCTTTCTCTGCCTTGCTGATACGTTCGAGCAATTCGCTTGGAACTTCTGCTGGAACTTGGATCGTTCTTTCTTCGATCTTTGGCGGGGCGTTCTTGAGTTGCTCGATTTCTTCTCTGAGCGATCTGATTTCTGCCTCCAGTGGCTCCGGGTTGAACACGGCTGGCTCTGGAACCGGAGTTTCCTTGAGCTTCTTGACTTCGTACTTGAGGCATCGAAGGCCTTCTGACAACTGGCCATTCAACGCTCTGAGCTCGTTGACCTGGCCTGTTGCTGCATCAGCTGTTGACTGGACGCTGTCTAGCCTCTGCCTCAGGGCTTCGAGCTGCTGCTTCAAATCGCTCAATTCGGACTCCTTAGCGAAATCTGCGGCGACTTCTCTCTCCTTGAGAATTTCTGATGAGTACTCGCTCTCCATCGCTGATGATGAATCGTGGTTCTCGAGATGCGCCTGGCTGACGTTCGCGCTTGAAAGGTTGTCAAGAACCATTTTCGCGGATGAAAGCTGCGTCATCAAAGTCTTTTCATCGACCTTGTCGTTGTTGTTGACGACGTCTTCTGGATAAACGTAAACTGGGATTCCAAGCTCGTTCATAACGTTTGTAGCAAGTTTGGCATTGTTCTCTGTATCGTTTGGGTCGAGTTTGTAGTAGTTGACTTTCTCTGGAACGTACGAGTCCAAAAGCGCGCACATTGACAAGTCGTACTTATTGAAGTTGTCCTGATTTTGGTATGTTGACACGCGTTCGTTGGCCCATGACATAAGTGCATCTTTGTCACTCTTTGCTGACTTGCCGACTGTTTCATTGGCTTTGTCATCACTGTTTGTAACTGATTTACGAATTTGATAATGTAAAATAAGAGACCATATTAAGCCCAAAGTGAGCTTTTCATTGTTATCATGGATATCTTTTCCTGATGTACCGATTAAATTGACGCCATCTTTGCTGAACATGTCGATTGCTAAATCAAGATTTTGAACCATTTCAACATTTCGTTTTGGTTCTTTGGCCCATGCACGTGGAGTGTTCTTTCCAGTAAGTATTTGTGCAAGATTAACTAATTCAACACCTGATGTTAAATCTTTTGTTACTGATTCGATTTCATGATCGCATGTTCCTTTTAATTGAGAATTGACCCATCTTGTGAAAACTTTATCTTGAAGTGGTATCCATTGTGAATCGAGTTCTTTAAGTCCTGACATTGTTGTTTGGTTTTTGTTATAAAAAAAAATGAAATGATTATTCCATAATATATTTTTTTGAATTCAATATTTATAAAATTGAGTGACTATTTCAATTATTGAGATGAATATTTTTTTGTTTTCATAAATTTTCAATTTTCAATGGTTAAATATTTTTATAAAAATAAAACCTTTTCAAAATTTTTATTATTCAATTTGTAAATTAATTTTCATCAAGCCTGTTATTTTCTCATTTGATATTAAGTAAAAAAAATATTCATAATATTCATTTTAATCATATAATAAAAAGATTAGCATAAAGGATCAAGTATTTATATAATATAACAGATATGCAAGACTTCAGATTAGCAAGACTTCAGTTTAATTAAAATTGGCATTAATAAGTTTCATTTTTTTTTGATTATATTCACTCTATCCGCATATTTTCATTATTCATTTTAAATCCTTATGATATTGGAGTTACACTATATAATTCAAGAATGATAATTAATGAAGGTAGATGTTTTGAATAATGCAATAAAAATAAAGAATGAGATTAGTTATAAAAAAGAGATTTAGATTATGAAAAGATACTTTTAGAATAAGCAAAACATTCATTAAATGTAATTAACTTCGACTTGTGGATCAATTCCAATATTATTCAAATCCAGCTTTAAATCTTTTGGAATTGATATTTGCTCTAACGCAATGCATTTATCAAAAACATCTTTCATTACATCAATTTGAGATGAAAAAATTGCAATTTTTTTCATTGATGAGCAATTATAAAAGGCCTTACTTGCAATTGAACTGATAGATGAAGGAATTACAATTTCCATCAATGATGAGTACTCCTTAAAAACTTCTGTTCCAATTTTGGTCAAAGAAGAAGAAGAAATTGACACTTGCTCTAGCAAAGTGCATTGTTCAAATGCGTTATTCTCTATTTCTGTTACTGAAGAAGGAATTATTATTTGCCTTAATGAATTGCATTTGTAAAAAGAATACTTGCTTATTAATATGATAGAAAGTGGAATAATTATTTGTGATAAAGATGATCATTCACTAAATGTTCCAACTTCAATAGATTTAATCGAAGAAGACAGAAATACTTGGTGTAAGCTTGAGCACCATTTTTGGTAACAGAAGAAGGTATTGATACTTCTTTCAGAGAGGAACATCCAGAAAATGCTTTTTGATCGATAGTTTTTAGAGTAGAAGGAAATGAAACATTCTTTAGAGTTTTAGAGTTCATTAATGCTGAATCATTTATAATTTCTAAAGGTTGCTCAAAATGAAAAAATTCAATGAAATCTTCGTATTTAAATAGAGTGTTAATCTGTTTCTCTTCATTAAAATTGACAATGAAAATTATCTTTATAGGACTTTTTCTAATTCTGTCAAAATCATTGTTTATATCGTATTTATATTTATTTATTTCGATTGTGATTAATAAAATGAATAAATAAACTAAAAGTTATAAAATTAGTTTTTCATATATTAAGCTATCAATGTATTTTAAAATATATAATAAATTTGAATGCTTTATTTAAACTTTGAATAAAAATTTTTTGACTTTCGTATATTTGATTCCAAACAAATGAACTTCAATCGAAAACCCAGAGCAAATCAAAATGAAGAAGATGAATTTTATCAAAAAAAGAATAAAATAGAAAAGAAAGCTAATCAAGGATTAAGTAATCATCAAGATAAACGAAAGAAAAAGCAAAATCAAGAAACTAGTGATGAACAAGAATATTATTTAAAGCAAAAAAAAGTAAATTCTTCGAAAACTGGAAATATTTTTGATGATAATGAACCTACAAAAAGAATAACCACCATAATTAATGCAAAAAAAAGAAATAATAGTAAATATCACAAAGAAATAATTAATCAAGACAACAGAAAAAATAAAAAAGTAGATATGATAGATGATGATGATGATGATGACAATGATAACTTTTTTGTTGATTATAAAAATGCAGTTTCTGATTCTGATGATTTATTCTTCGATTTGCCAGAAGAAAGCAAGAAAACAAAGAAAAAAGAAACAAAAACGAGCACAAAACGAGTCAACAACAAAATCAAAAATAAGAATCAATCAACAAAGCAAAATGAAGAAGAAGAAGAAGAAGATAATGATAAAGAAATGAATCCTCTTTTTGCACAAAAAAATAAAGAACATAAGAAAAAGCTTGAAGATCATGATGAAGTTGACTTAAATAAGAGAGAAAACAAAAATTCATTTGATTTGTATTATGAAGAAGAGAGTGATGACTTTTTTGTTAAACATAAAAAAGGAGTTTCTGATTCTGATGATTTTTTCTTAGATTTACAAGATGAAAATAAGAAAACAAAGAAAAAAGAAACAAAAACGAGCACAAAACTCATCAACAACAAAATCAAAGATAAGAGTCAATCAACAAAGCAAAATAAAGAAGAAGAAGAGGATGATGAAGAAGAAATGAATCCTCTTTTTGCGCAAAAAAATAAAGAACATAAGAAAAATCTTGATGATCTTGAATACTATTACAATGAAGAAGATGACGAAGAAGAAAATAATGAAAGAGGGCACAAATTTAAAATTAACAAAAAGAATGCTCAAAAAAGTGAACACTTTGATAGTTCGGATGAAGACAAAATTGTCATAAATAAGACAAAAGCAAATAAGAGCAAGAAAAAGAAGCAAGATAATAGTAAAAACAGTGATGAAGAAGACGATGCAAAAAATAATAAATCTAAACAGCAATCACTTATTATAGACGATGATGATGATGAAATCTTTTTCAATAAGAAAAATGCAAATAAAAGCAAGAAAAAGAAGCAAGATAATAGTAAAAACAGTGATGAAGAAGACGATCCAAAAAATTATAAATCCAAGAAACAAATATTTATTGAAAATAAAGATGATGATATCTTCACAGAAAAGAAAAATGCATACAATAAAAAGAAAAAGGTAACGGATATTAGCGAAAGTAGTAATGAAGAGCATGATGAAGTTGATTTGTATTATGAAGAAGAGAGTGATGACTTTTTTGTTAAACATAAAAACGGAGTTTCTGATTCTGATGATTTATTCTTCGATTCGCCAGAAGAAAGCAAGAAAACAAAGAAAAAAGAAACAAAAACGAGCACAAAACTCATCAACAACAAAATCAAAAATAAGAATCAATCAACAAAGCAAAATAAAGAAGAAGAAGATGATGATGAAGATGATGAAATGAATCCTCTTTTTGCACAAAAAAATAAAGAACCAAAGAAAAATCTTGATGATCTTGAATACTATTACAATGAAGAAGAAGAGGAAGAAGAAAGAAAAGCGTTTAAATTTGACAAAAAGAAAATGCAAAAGAGCAAAGAGCAAAACATCAAGCAAGATATTACGAAGAGAGAAAAAAGCATCCAATTACTTATGAAAAAAACTAAAAAGCCACAAAATATTGTTGAGCCGATTTATGATTTAAAGAAAGACTATCAAAAAGCATTCAAAGTTCTGACTAAAAGGAACAACAAAGAGTTGCAAAAGTACATTCAAACAAGGACACGAAAACGTGATCAAGAATCGATCAGTTTCAAAACATACATTGAGATCGACATGCATGGCTCTGATCCGCGAATATCAAGAGTACTTGATTGGGTTCCGATCATTCGTGATTCGCTTTTTGATGCCCTTGATTGCAACGTTGATTTTGTGTGCTTCATAACTGGTAAAGGACTTCATTCGGATCCAAACAAAGGTCCTGTTCTTCGTCCCCTTGTTTTATTGACAACGAAGAGGCTTAAATTTTACAGCGATATTGATCCACAAAACAGAGGAGTTGTCGTCTGCCACATTTCATCATACAGGCAAACAAGGAGCATTGAAATAGAAGAAAAGAAGCACAAATTGTTTCGTTCTATTGGCATTTATGATTCAAAAATTGAAATGAAGGACTACAAAGATCTTTCAGATGATGATAATGATGAAAATGAAGAGGAAGATCATGAAGAAGTTAATGCAAAAAAAAGAAGATTGAAAGCTTTTCAAGCTGTCAAAAAAAAATTTCCAAAAATGCCGAAAAGTTGCATCGATATCATTATTGAAAAAAGGAAGCCAAAAGAAGCGGTTAAATTTGCAAAATTATTTGAGAAATATCTTCACGTTAAAGACCCAAGAGACATCTACAATAAGAAAGGCAACAATTACCAATATTATAGAAAACTTGATGAACTTGAATCAGCAGAAAATCGTGAAAAACGACAAAAAATGATCAAAATGAAAAAAAGAATTGAGTCATTGGAAGACATTTATGGACTTGATCGAGAAATAATTGAAAGGGTTGTAACTGAAAATCCTAAAAAAAGTAAAGCCGAACTCGTTCTTGATCGAATATGTGACGAAATTAAAGAAGATTTTTATCAAACTTTTTATCAATTTGTAGATGAGACTAATGGAATTTCAATCGAGTCAATTTTGGATACAATGAAAGAGGCAAATTATAATGCTGATGAAATAAATAATGTTTTAAATGGAAAGTCAATGATTAGTGTAAAAAATGCCCTTAACGTATTAAATGTTAAAAATAAGATAACATCAAATCGAAAAGATGGAACACCAAAATTGGTCCCTAAAATAGAAGTTGATTTAAGGAATTCAGGATTTGAAAAAGCTAAACGTTCGATCAGTAGAATTATGAATTATCTTGGAAATCAAACATTCTCTGAAATGGTCTTAAGATTCGCAAAAAATAATTCTTTAGGAAGATGTCAAATTAATCAGATTGGGCCATTTATGATAAAAATTGCTCATCAAAATGGTTTCCATCTAAAACAGCAAAAAAAGAAAAATTGTTGCTACAGGATTTGTATTACTAATAAAGAAAAAGATGATATTAATGAAGAAGAAGAAGAGGATGAGGAAGAAGAAAATTTATTTGACTTTAACAAAACAATGTACTCTCCTATTAGAAAAGGTAAATATTTGGAATAATCAAAATCAATATTTAAAATATCATTACAATACTTTTTATTTATTTATGTAAAATTGAGTTTTTCATTTTGTTATGACTAAGATAAACTTGATGTAGCATAAGCATTTTATTCATATCAATTTTTTTATCGAAAATTTTTTGCATTCAAAAAGTTTAAAAAATTTATATAATATTTCATATAACAAGTCATATCATTAAGGGTGTAGTCTCAGATGGTTACATTTTTAAAAAATACATTGAATTTTTGATAAAGATCATTCAAAAAAGTATTCAATTATTGCAATGGTCATAAGTATCATCCCATTTTTAACAATGACTTTGATATTTAGTATATAAATTATATTACCTCTTGTGCATATCGTAACGTTGCCCTTTTTTTGTTTAATTCCTTACAGCTGGAGAAAATTCACTTCACTTTTACTAAAAATGATTTTTTAGAAAATGTAGTTGAATTATTATTTAAAAAGATTTTGAATTAAATGTAAATAAAGAAAATAGATATTACAATACGATTTTTAAGCAAATTAATTGTTTATTGATTAAAATAGAATTCAGTACTTTTATAGGGAGTAGTCTCATTTTAAAAGTATTCAATCTTTAGAAAAAAAATCAACTTTTTGAATCCAAGTTTGATTTGTTAATTTTTTAATATTGGTTTTAAAGCATACTTTTTGAATTTTGATATCTTAAATATAGGGAAAAATCACAAATAGCCAATTAAATCTGCAATTTGGAGTAAATAATCAAACTTGATTTTGAATTTTAAAAAAAAAAAAAATTGATAAATTCAAAAAACGTAAATAAAAATAAAAGAGAATTTGTATCATATGCTATGTGATCCTGAAAAATTGGATTATCTTAAATTGCAAAGATATTGTTTACAATTAAATTACTAATTTAATAAAATCAATAGCTCTAACAATAAAAAAAGGTTGTAAGCAGTGTTTGCATTTACTACAAATTACAATTGTAGTAATAAATATCTATTAAAATGTAACCACATTTATTTTTAAAACCTTCAGAAGATGCCCATTTTTTGGTTATTAATAGTACCGATTAATTTATTTATTGGAGTTCAAAAAATGGAATTAATTAAAACATTAAGCATGTAATATAAAAAAATATTAATAAATAAAATACTATAAAAAAAATAAATAAAAAAATAAATGATTTTTATTCACCATCAATTTTTTGTTTCTCTTGAATATGAGGAGGAATTTTCCACAATACTTTATTAAAATTGTCTTTTGTTTGTATTTTATTTTTAAAAGAATTTTCAATGAATATTTCGTTTTTCATTGTTTTTTTGTTTGATTTATTTCGGCGATCAGTAAATCTCCATTTTAATCTTGAAAAAGAGCGTTCAGCGCCTGCTTCTGATGCGGAAATTGGATACATTCTTGTAGCTAATTTTGAAATGTTTTTAAACGTATTTTTATTAATATTTAATTCTTTCATATTTTCCCAGTAATTAATAAAATTCGAATCAGAACATAATGCATTATTGCATAATTCATAAATTCTTTGGAATGGAGTTGATATTAAATTTAGAAGCTCAACCACAGCTTTATTTGCTTCACTTTTAGTCATATCAAAATATTGGGCATTATTAACAATAAGAGAAGAAATATTTTTCCATTGCAAAGCTTCTTTTTGATTTATATAGGATTTTTTTATCTTCTTATTTTTAGTTTCTTTATTCATTCCCTTCTGTTTATTTATTCCTTCTTGAATGTTTTTTTTTTCTTGATTATTTGCTTCTTCAGGTTTATTAAATCCTTCTTGCTTATTTGCTTTATCTGGATTAATTATTTCATCATCTTTTTCATCTATATCATAAGTTTCGTCTTCATCATCTGTTTCGTCGCTATTATCAGTTTCATTTCCGTTATCTGTTTCATTTTCATCATATGAGTTCTCTTCATCATATGTTTCATCATCTTCATCTCCATCAACTGTTTCATTTTCACCGTATGAATCATCTTCGTCATTTGATTTATTTTCATGTTCTGTTTCATTTGCATTATTTGCTTCAATTTTGATATCAGTCTCTTCTCCAGTTTTTGTTTCATCATCACTTTCTTCAATATATTCTTCTTCACTTTCATCTGTACTAGGAATATGAGTAGTAGTATTATCAATAAATTTATTAGATATATAATATGTATTGGAATTATTTTGACTATAAATATTATAGGTTTCCCTAGCTTTTTCTATAGTTTCCTGACGACAAAGATTTATAAAACCATCCAATGTTTTTTGCATTAATTCTTTTTCTTCTTCTATTTTATTTGATTCTTTACTTTGACCTTTTGAATTTATTTGTTTTCTTGATAAGAATCGTTTCTTTCTTTTTGTTTTTAAAGTTGGATTGAAATTGGTAATTTTCTTTTCATATTCAAAATGTTTATATTTTATATAAGTTTCATTTATTAGGAAATCTATTGAATTTTTCCTATCTCGAATTGGTTGATCAATTAAAGTATGGAAATACAAATTTTCATCTTCTTGTATATTAAATGTTTTATTGGCTCTCATTTTTTTTCGATAACGAACTATTCCTTCTGGTGTCAAAAGTGACAAAAATTGATATAATTGATTATTGAAATTAAGCAATAATCTTTTTTTCATGAAATAGTATAAATCCTTTCCAGCTTGTCCTATATTAAATTTAACAATATTTTGTTTAATTATTCTTAAATAATGTTCTACGATTAGAACTGCCTCAACACAAGAAACGTTATCTTCTTGCAAATGATCTGTTAATTTTGCAAAATAGTATAACAATGGATAAACTTTTAAGGCTCCTATAGATACAACATAAAGAACATCGTTTTTGATTTCTAAAAGATCTTTCTTAATCTCTTTAGGTTGACATTCATACAAATGTATTATTTTTCCAATTATTTTGAGAATTTTTTCCAGAGATTTGAATGTAGAGTTCCACCTAGTTACATTAGCAACAGGAATTTTTTGTTTAAGATGTTTGTAAAATTTCTGATTATTTAAAACAAATGTAATATGCTTAATTTTCCCTTCATATAAAGTTAATACATTCCCAGTCTTGATCCAGTCCTTATATGAAAGATTCAAAAGATGGTTCATACATCTCAAATGTATTATGTGACATGCATCTGAAAAAGTTTTTTGAATGCAAAAAGGACTATTGTGTGATAAAGCTTTAATTTGGACAGCAAGATTATCAGTTGTAATGCCTACAATATTAATATTAAGATTTTTTGCCATTTTAATTCTTAATATTACTGATTCTTTATATCCATCCAAATTTGGCTCAAAATCTTGATCAAGGTCAAATAGAAAAGATTCACAATTTCTTTGCTTGGCAGAAATGATATATGTTAATATTCTTCTTTTATTCAGCTTACTAGCATCTATTTGAAAGGATGCATCAGCTCCTACAAAATAAGACATGGATGCTTTAAAGTAATCATTTCCAACCATGTTTAAAGGACCACGAGGAATTTTAATATTGTTGATTGTTCTCATAAAAATGCTTTCATCAATATTAGAGTTTCTCCCAAATTCAAAGCCTAATTTAATTAGCTGAATAAAAAATAATAAATGCTTTTTATCACAAATTTTTGAAATTGGCATATGATCATATATCGATTTTTCTAATATAATTTGGTTAAGTTTATTAAGGTCAATTTGACTTATATCAATTTCAGAGTCTGAAGCCTTTTTTTTGATGTATTCTGAAAGTTGAATTTTGATGAAATTATTATTATTCTCCTCGGAAATTTTTGGCACTATACTAGAATTGATGTAATTATTAATATATGCAAGAGATGATAAATTTTCGGCTGAATTGAAATGATTTGTAATCAATTTTTTTAAAACATCATATAATTTTTGAGAATGTTCTTTTTCAAAATGAATAAAAAGTCTACTCAATTCCGAAGAGCTTTTGAAATAAACAATGAAATTGCATTGATTTAAATCATCGATATGACAAATGTAATAATTTCTTTTTGATTTTGATTTTGAATTGGGTACTTTATTCGTCAATTTATCGAAAAGAAAATTGTCAACCATCGTGAATTTATTGTTTTTGATTAACATAAAATTAAAGAATGCTAAACAAATAATGAAATCAAAAGTATTTATAGAATTATCCTAAAACTTTTTCAAAATATAACGATGAAACTTTTTATGAAATTTGAATAATAAATCAAATATAAATGCGATAATATTGTGTTATTTTATTTACAAAATTTTGCACTATCGATACATAATTATCTATTAAATTTATTTTCGTCACAAAATCCTTTAGATCAATATTTTTTTGGTATAAAAAGGAAATATTCATTCTTTATAAGAAATAAAACAATGTAACTTTTTGATCAATTTATTGAAATAAATATAAGATTTAATAACTATTTGAACAAAAAAGTTACATCGTTTTCCAAATTTTAAAACAAATTCTTATGTAATAATAAAGATGGCGATTTGTTTGAAAATGTGATTAAATAATTATTCAAGTTAAAATATGCTTTGCTGTAATAATTAAGAAAGAAATTAAATAGAAATGATATTTGCAGTTAGATAATAATAGTTAAAACAAACAAAAACATGCGATATTATTAAAATATTTGAATTCATATAACCCAAAAGAAGAATCTAGTATATTATATATGATAAATTATGATTCATTTGAATCCCATAAGACTATTATTAATTAATTGTAGTCCAGCTGATCTAAAAAAAATCTGATAGAATTCGTTTATTTTTTTTCAGCATTTTTGAACATTATGATCTCAAAAGCTAAGTAATTGAATTAGTGCCATGATATAAAATGAATTTTAGTGTGATTTCTTTTAGCAAATAGAGAAAAATCTTTTCTATCTCTTTTTTTTTCTATTTAAAATTCATCAATCGTTTAAAAATACAAAAGCCATCGATAGAATTTAGAGTGATGTCTGTCTTACTCCACGATTGGTGGAATGCTTGTCTGGTGGACAGATAACATTACAAATATTATCGATGAAAGCAATTAATTTTTCGATGATCGTTTATGTATGCACATTCTTTAATGTAAAGCATTTCTAATTTTTTTTTTTTCAACATTTAAGTTTAAATTTAGGAAATTGAAAATATAATTGATCATGCAAAAAAAAAGTATGTCCATATAAATAGAAAAATAGTTTTAACAAATAGAAAAGACTGGAAATATTATAATTTGGGCACATCAAGCTACAACTTGTTGCAAATTCCTACAATTTTCTTCAGAAATACTACAATTTTGTATTCAATATTCCTTTGAATTATTACAACTACAAAATCTTGTAATATAGAAAAATTCAGTTAAAATTGTAGAATTTTGAATACAAAATTGTAGTATAATTGTAACATTCAAAAAAAAACGTTATTTTTTAATGGTTAATGATTTTTTGATTAATAAAGAATTAATAAAAGATATTTTTTTTTTTTAATGTTTGGTTAATTTTTATTACAATTTGTACAATTTTTTTGCAAACTTTTGCCAACTTTTACAATTGTAATTTGTACTAAATGCAAACACTGGTTGTAAGTATTATTAAACGAACATAAAAATTAAATACGGTCTTCATATCATCCGACTTGTAATTAATTATTGGATCTGGAAAATATTGGCAAAATAAAGGAATTAAAATAGCATAAAAACAAATATTCATTGTTGTTTACAAACGTAAATGTAATTTTTACACTTTAAGTCTTTGTACTTCATTATCTTTGGATAATATATAAAGTATTTGAAAAAAGTATTTGAAAAAACCAAGAAATAGAAAGTAAAAAGTAAGCTATCAAATTATTGTTTGCTTGTAATAGCGATTGTAAGCTAATCTGATGAATAAACCTTTTTTATCTCAAAAATATTGGTAAATGTAAAGTTTTAAATTTGTTTGTATAATTGGCCGCAAAAAAAAAAATATCAAAATTTAATTTTTTATTAGAAGAAGGAATTATCTAATAATATTTTAATATTTTATGATTAAGTATATATACATTATTTTTATCAATTTATTTTTAATAAATATTAGAGATATCAAGTTGAGACTACACCCTTAAATTTTATATTTATAGGTCGGCCAAAATAACGTATTTGTCCAAAACATAAAGCTAAATTTTTGAAAAATCTAGAAACTTCCCAAACTTATATATTTGTTTCGTGATCATATGATTTAGTTTATTTAGACCATATATACATACAAAAATTTTTAATTTCAATTTCTCAAAAAGTTTATTTAGACCATATATACATACAAAAAGTTCTCAGTCCTGCAGCACTCTGCTAAAAAATTACACCCTTTTTATATTTCATAAAATATTTAATGAAAAAAATTGAATATTTCTTATTCAAAATTTTCTTTTAGTTTAATCGGTTTTAAACAAAAATTTAAAAGGATAAATAAATGAAAAAAATAATATCAAGGTAATTTTATTTAGGAGTGAGTTTGATCTGAATCGCTTCTGTACGTTTGGCTTTTCCTTCAGTTCCAGCCATTTCTCCATTCTTGGCCCAAGGTCCCCATCCTTTTTTCTGTATATAGCATCTGTATTCAATGTTATAAAGTTGTGCAGCGTCGCCATTAAGATTTATTTTGAATGCTTCAGCACGAAGATTACGGCCAATAGTTCCTGCTGTTTCACCTCCTTTAACTTTCTCCATCCAGCCAATATTCTGTACATGAGCCTGGTATTCAACAAGGTTTGGTTGATTTTGTCCATTTTGATCCAATATTTCAACGCGAATAGCTTGAAGTATGAGATTATCTCCAGTCATTCCAGCATATTTGCTTTCATAATTTGGTTCTGTGCTTTCAACAGGTTTAGTCCAGCTGTGATTCTGCATATAAGCATAGTATCTAAGGGTAAATGTACCTGACATTTAATTAAAAAAAATAAAATCACTTAGATTATTATTTGAAAATATCTATTGAATACTTTTCTAAAATGTATCGTTTTTTATTCAATTTTCTCAATTTTTATTCTCTGAATTACGGGAGAGTCATTGAAAAAGTGAATTTTATGCAAATAAAAAAATTGAGAATAAAAAAAAAAATTATTTTTAATTAGATATAGTTTAAATTTATAAATAAAAGTTTTTTTATTTTTATAATCATAGATAAAGAAATCTTTTTCAATGGCCAAATATGAACAGAAAAATTAAGAGAAAATTTTGATGTAAAATTATCTTATTAAATAATCAATAAAATTAAAATATAACATATATTATAATATAATAATAAAAATATAAACATAGGTTCCAAGTTATAAATGTATAACATGTCTCTAATATGAAAATTACACAATAACTAAAACTCAAAGAACCAATTTCTGATGTTTGCTAAACTTGCCATCAATGGTGTTTAATGATGATCTCTCTACTAAAATGCATAATAAGTTACTAATTATTTTTCTCAGCTCAAAACTTTTGAAACGTTCACAAATAACAAGTATTATCAATATTCATTGTATTTAATACCTAAATCATACTGTCTTGCATTTTAATCATATGAAATTAAAAATAATGGTCGAGTTTTTTTATACAATTTGGCACGCAAAATGTGTGAACGATTTTATTTCAAAAAAGGTAAAATAATCCATTTTAAGGGTATAGTTTAAATTATTTTTTGAAGTAATTCAGAAGATTTTATATTTTTATATTTAATTCAATATTGAATTAAAAAAATATTCATTCTCAATTTACTGTTTTTTATGAGATATGCCTAAACATGAATATCATGAGTTGCTTTAAACATTTAGCAATTTTAAAATAGCCAAAGATATGATAAATATTAATATAAATCAAAATTTTAAAATCTTAAAATAATATAGTATATTATTTTTAATAATATAATGGAAGTAAAAATAAAAAAAGAATATCATTATGTAACAAACTAATGCCACTATTTTTTTACGTTAATGATTCACTAACCAAATAAATTTAAATTCAATGCATAATCAAGATTAAACTTCCATTATAAGAGTAGATCTTCATGGATTTTAATTCTAAATCATATAAAGCTGACATTTACTTAGTATCTAACTAAAATAGAAATAATTAGTCAAGATATTTAACTTAAAATATAAAAAATGAGAAAATTTCTGAGAATATCAAGATCTATATCAGAAAATAAATGATATAGTCGATTGCTATTTGAAAACAAGAGCAAATGAAATAAAATGAAATTTGAAAAAAATAAAAAAGTTGTTTTCAATGAGCGTTTTTTATTTATTCAGGTACTTTTTGTATGAATATTTTGCTTTTTGTTTGATATTGGTAGTTTTTCAAAGATTTTAACGTAATTTTAAGACGTTAATTTTTATGAAAATTTGGTGTTCAAAACGTTTAATACACAATTTTAAAGAACTTGGTGAGCTTTATGCGAGACAAACGAATACATATTACGCAATTTTGAGTAAAAAAAAGAATAACGATTAGAAATATGAAATTGACCTACAAAAAAAGGCCAAATAAAAAGATCTGACAAAATATTTTTCCTCTATTTATTTTTTAATTTTTAATATAAAGTTAAGATGTACGTAAAAAATTGTCTGACCAGTTTTTTTTATTTGTTCCAAAAAAATTTCTATACCTAATTATGATTCAAAACTCAATAACAGCAAAAGGAAAAAATAAATCCTCCGGCCAAATCTAATATTTATATATATATATTTGAAATCAATCATAAAATCTTCTAAAATGCTTAGATTCACCTCATTTTCAAGCTTTTTTAAAAAAATATGAAAATTCAATGCATTTTATATTTTGGATTATTGAATTTGAAAAGAATTGAATAGAATATAAAATGAAAAAAACTATTTTCTCCCTAGCCATGAATATAAATTTTTGTCATTTGATTTTTGGTATATGAAAATTATATCAAAAAATATTTGATTTAGCCGGAGGATTTATTTTTTCCTTTTGCTGTTATTGAGTTTTGAATCATAATTAGGTATAGAAATTTTTTTGGAACAAATAAAAAAAACTGGTCAGACAATTTTTTACGTACATCTTAACTTTATATTAAAAATTAAAAAATAAATAGAGGAAAAATATTTTGTCAGATCTTTTTATTTGGCCTTTTTTTGTAGGTCAATTTCATATTTCTAATCGTTATTCTTTTTTTTACTCAAAATTGCGTAATATGTATTCGTTTGTCTCGCATAAAGCTCACCAAGTTCTTTAAAATTGTGTATTAAACGTTTTGAACACCAAATTTTCATAAAAATTAACGTCTTAAAATTACGTTAAAATCTTTGAAAAACTACCAATATCAAACAAAAAACAAAATATTCATACAAAAAGTACCTGAATAAATAAAAAACGCTCATTGAAAACAACTTTTTTATTTTTTTCAAATTTCATTTTATTTCATTTGCTCTTGTTTTCAAATAGCAATCGACTATATCATTTATTTTCTGATATAGATCTTGATATTCTCAGAAATTTTCTCATTTTTTGATATTTTAAGAAAAATATCTCAACTAATATTTATATTTTAGCAAATATTAAAATATTTACTGATATTTCCAATTATATATTCACATCCAGCAAATTATTTTAAACAATTATTGGTAAATTGTTAAATATTTGATTATGTTAAAAATCTATCTAAAAGTTTGCAATTATGTATGATATATTGTGAAATCATTAAATCTACTAACTTTTAGTTGTTATATCAAGATATCTAAATCAAGTTATTTAAGAAAATACTCTATTTTCGAAATTCTCTCAAATTCTACAATTATAGATATCAAAATGTCAAAGGATATAAAAACAAAAAAATATAATATACGATATTATAATTAGAAATCTTATATTATGCTCGATATATTAAATATTCATATTTTATACATATATTCAAATTTGACTGTATAAAATCATATAAAATAAAATCTCAGAAAATTGAGAATCATTCAAAAAAGAATTCAAAAAAAAACTTAAAGAACCAGAGAAATGATTTCTCGCATTTTTTGAAATTTTATTAGATAAATCGCAATAACATTTAAAATTATTAGTTTTGTACGGAGGAAATTTTTTTTTGTTGAGTCTTTTTCAATATCTCAAATAATTATTAGAAAATAATTAATTTAGAATAAAATAAAAAAAATCCTCCGGACATTTCTTTGTGCACATTCTAATTTTATAAAAAGAATTTAAAAAAAAGCAACAGAGAAAATTTTTTTCTCATATCGAATAAGCCCACTTTTTCAACTATACCCTTAATATTTGAATTATTCTCTCAAAATAAAAAAAAAAGTTGTCACATGTAAAAAAAGCCAAATAAAAGTTGTCACATGTAACTCAATATTTTGATACTTTTGTTGATGAAGGAAACACAGTTTATTGAAGCCAAATATGCAAGCAACTAAATTCCTATTATAACGTGATTATCGAAACAAACCCAAAATCGAAACAAAAATGCTTCATTTGTAAAAATTCTGGGGTGATGCAGTCACCAACTAGCAATATTTTAATGAAAAACGACAATTTCAAAATGCTAAATCATGCATTTGCAAGTCGCCAACTAGCAATATTTTAATAAAACAATAATGAAGTTGAACTTTTATCAAAATTAAAACAAAGATATGAATGGAGATATTAGTAGTAAGCTATAGTCATAGGGAAATGGAATCCCCTTTATGTTCAGAGGGGGCCCAGCCATGAGATGCCTAGTTAGAGACAGTCATTTAAAAATATTTAACCCTTACTACTAGCGAGATTGTAAAGCCACTTCGCTTCTATAGCTTCTCTATCAACTCATCTCATAAAAACCTTCTGTTTAACCTCAAAAACATGAAAGGTATTCCATTTGCCATTGACCATAGCCCTTACTACTCTTGCCATGTTGATTTCCAGATAGATCCAAATCAGTCTGAGTTGGAAGCGAGCTGTACGATGATACATTTTCTACAGGGACAAAATTTAGTTTGACAAATCTTCTGTGAGGGATTTTGTCTTTGCTCATTTTTTAAAAAAATGAAGTTAAAATCATTTTTGAATAGGGGATTCAACCGTAAAAAAAGTGACACATTTTTAAAACTTTAATATTTTTTAATAAAAATATTATCATTTTGTTGATAATTTGCTAAATAATCGAACATTAATTTTTGGAAAAAAATTGTCTATCATGTCATGAAAAAGATTTGAAGATTAATGCCAATGCTTTTATTAATACATTAATATTGTAAAGCCAACTTTTTAATTTAAAATTTTTAGTTAAAAATTTAAAGATTAGAATTAAAAATTTTTTACATTAAAAACGATATTATTATCACCATAAAATATTAGTTATGAATCATGAAAAGATGTGTGATATTTCCTTATAGATTTTTATAATTGATGTTTGATATGATTTGAATCTTTTTCAAATTCATTAAATTCAAGTTTTTTTTCATTGAATTAAATGTTTTTGTTTATGAATAAAATAACTATTCTATTGCATTTAAAATGAATGTTTTTTGGTTCATAAATAAAGCATTTTTCATATAACATTTCATCCCAATTTTCTTTTATTCCCTTTCTTGACCCTATAGATATTTTTTTATTATAAGATATATTTTAGAATTAATAAATAATGTAGATATTATTTTAATAATAAAATAAACAAAATAATTTATTTTTAATTTTTATTCAATTTTTTGACACTTTACAAACGGTTGAATCCCCTATATTTTTGATAAATTATTCAAAATTTCAATATAAAACTTTACATTTTTTTAAAAAATGTACTTTTCATAAAAAAACTTAAATATTCTTTTAAAAACCGTATAACTCTAAATAATCTTTAAGGTACAAATCCAGTACGTTATTTTTTGAATAGGAGAACGTTTATCATTTGAATAGTTGCATGTCTCTGAAAAAGTTTAAATTGACTAGGTTTGTTTTTGACACTTATTTTACAATTTAAATAAACATTATGACATGTTATATGAAATGGATGAAAATAATCGTTTTTTATTTAACATGTCATCATATTCTTTTAGAATGTCAAAAAAAATTGCGGTTACTAAACGTACTGGATTTGTACCTTAATAATCTTTAGAGGTGCGGACGCTGACTTCACTTAAATTTTGAATTATTAAAATATTTATATCTTTTGAAATATAAGAATAAATATATAAAATACTTATTGTATATTATTTTATAATATTTAAATATTTATATAAATCTACTTTTAAGCCGATATGCTAGATATTGATATCTAAAAATCCAATTTAAATCATCCGTTGAAAAACAGCTATCTCGACATATGCGCAACGCATGAAAACAAAATGTATATTAAATAAATTTATATTATATTACTATATTTATTATAAACTTTAATTTTGTTAAAATTATATATATTATGAGAAAAATGTGCTTTAATTGATTTTTTTGATTTTTTATTTAGGTAAATACATCATAGAACCAATATTTTTGATTCATTCACTCTTATATAGTTTTGATACTTGCTATAATAAAAATATTTCTAATTAATGATATTAATAAATTCCGATGATTCAGCTGTGGAGATCGATTTTTTTAATAAATTGATCGATCAATTTATTAGCTCAGAAAATTTATTTCATTTTTAATATAATTGAAATAATCCATTTTATTTTGAGAGAATAATTCAAATATTAAAATGGATTATTTTACCTTTTTTGAAATAAAATCGTTCACACATTTTGCGTGCCAAATTGTATAAAAAAACTCGACCATTATTTTTAATTTCATATGATTAAAATGCAAGACAGTATGATTTAGGTATTAAATACAATGAATATTGATAATACTTGTTATTTGTGAACGTTTCAAAAGTTTTGAGCTGAGAAAAATAATTAGTAACTTATTATGCATTTTAGTAGAGAGATCATCATTAAACACCATTGATGGCAAGTTTAGCAAACATCAGAAATTGGTTCTTTGAGTTTTAGTTATTGTGTAATTTTCATATTAGAGACATGTTATACATTTATAACTTGGAACCTATGTTTATATTTTTATTATTATATTATATTATAATATATGTTATATTTTAATTTTATTGATTATTTAATAAGATAATTTTACATCAAAAATTTCTCTTAATTTTTCTGTTCATATTTGGCCATTGAAAAAGATTTCTTTATCTATGATTATAAAAATAAAAATGATTGAGATTTTATCTATGATGAACAAACATATTATGCGCACAATCATATAAATTAAATTCATTGCTTTATTTTTTTTAATCATTTTTACATAAATACTCAAAAATAGATAAATAATTAGCTTGTTGATATATTTAAGAATTACACTAAGCGCAAAATACTGATTGTATTAGCCCATTTTCAAAAAGAAATCAAATCATTTATTTTAAAATGCAATAAAAAAATTTATAAATTAGACATTATATAGTGAATTTACATATATATAAAGTTATTCATAATAATATATTATTATGTAATAATTGGTATTAAACACTATTTTTAGGATATTGATATATGCCAATTTTGTGGATTTAATTGAATTTTTTTATTTTATCTCAGTTTTTCAAATTAAAATTTCTGAGAAAAATTTAAATTAAATACACTAACCATTTAGTGATTGAAAATTTGAATATCAATTTTACTTTTCAATATTAAATCAAATATGTAAAAAATATACTTCACTTTTTAATTAAAATGGCAGATAATCGATACCCTTCTAAGCTAGTTTCTTCATTGACAGATTTCGAAATGGATTCAATTGTTCTCAAGTGCTATCCAGTTAGGAGATCTCTTGCAATTCCATCAATCAAAAAGAAAATCGGCGAAGTTCTTTCACACTCATCAGTAATGTGTGTAACTGCATCAGGAAGTTATATAGTTGAATATATGTACAACAATACCGTTTATGTTAAAAAAGTTGAAAAATATAATCCAGGTGAAGATTTCGATTATGAAGATCATCATTATATTCACGATATTTATGAACCACAAATTCCAGATAGAGCAGTTACTATTCGAAGAATTGCAATTTCAATGGCTAATTTCATGAATGGTAAAAAGTATGATACATTTACTCATAATTGCCACATGGCGCGTTATTTTGTAATGAAGAAATACGGAATGAGATCAGATAACCCAAGGAAAGCAAAAAGAAATATCTTTTTCCAAGGTTTCTTTGATTTCTTCTCTAAAAAGAATAATAAATATAACTCAAAGAATGAAAAGTTAACAAAAGAAAGATCAGAGCCAGTTTTTAGGGCTCAGCTTGATCAACAAATTTAAAAAATTTGATTGATCAAACAATATTAGTGCAGAAAATATATAATTCTTTGTTTTATTTTTATAAAGATAAGTTCGTTTATAATTTATACCATTATTATTTTTAGACTTGGTCAATGTCTTGGACTCAAGGACTAAACCAACCTTGTCAATTTTTTTTCATCTTTTATCTTAACAAAAAATCAACAAAATAGAAATTTTTCTAAATAAAAAGTAATATCTTAAATTAGTTATCATGATATATAAATAAGAAAATAAAATTTAATGATAAAATCTTAAAAAAGTTGCACTCAAAACAAAATTTGGAATTTAAAAAATTGATTTTGGATGTCACTTTTTCAGAGTTATCTTTAGAAAAAATATACGATAAAATAAGATAAAATTTTTAAACTATAATTGAAATACTTTGTTAGGTCTTTGGAAGTCCTTGGTCCTTGAAAGTCCTTTGAAAAGTTTTCAAGTCCAGGACATTGACCAAGCCTAATTAAGAGGCATGTCAACCAAAATTCTACTCGATAAATTTTTTTGAAAATGATAATATAAGATTTAAATGATGTATATTAAAACTTTTCCTCTTGAGCAAACGAAAACTTCTATACAGTTTTTAGTTTTCATTCAAATCATCATTTTTAACTCAATATCTTCAATTCAAAAAGTAGATATATTCAAATTTGATATATTGAAAAATGAATTCTCTTTCATTTTTGATAAGATCAAGATTGAATACCATTTCAATTTGAGAGAATTTTTATTGAATAGCTTTTCAATTTGAGAGATGGTTAATTGAATATTCTTTCAATTTGAGAAGAATAAATAAGTTTTACTTATAACTTGGAAACTGAATTATCAAAAATTTATTTTATGATATAAATATACTTAGATATTAATTATAAATTTATAAAAGTAATTATATTTGCATATCACAAAAAATTTAAAACAAATATTTTAAAATATTTTATTTTGATTTTATAAAGTAGGTAAAATCATTATTTGATTTTTAATAAAGAAGTATATAATTTTTATTAATCAACAAAATAAATCTCTGCTCTAATATTCTCAAATATTTATTTAAAATATAATTATTTGAAAAAGTTCGATCGGTAAAAATAAAAAATGATTTATTTCAAAATTTTTTTTATATAATTTTAAAGTAAAATGAAATGAATTTATCATAAGTTCTATAAATCCTCTAAAAATCATATTTTGAGCACTAATTATAATTTATTTTTTCAATGAACTATCAATTGAATTGAAAGTATAATATTAGTGTATATTGAAACGTATAAAAGAAAATTCCAATATAATTATTAAAATGGCTGTTTTATTTTGATTAAAAAATGAAATATGATTAGTATCACAGCTATTTGAAAATAAGACGTTTTATGTTTAGATATTTAAAGAACGTATAGAGTAATCATAAAAACCATTAGTAATTTGTTAATATTGTTAAGTTATAAATGTAAAGAATCTTGGATCTTATATTTCTATAGAGTGGATAAAATAAAAAATCAAAATTGATGTTTTTTACCTAAAAACTATTAATTTTTATTGTACAAACTAAATAATTGGATTCCAGAGATCATAAATACATTCTTCTTTTTTATATTAATCTTTTATAATTGGACTTATCTTATTTTCTACTTTCACTTTTTGAGAGCTCTTTTTTGGTTGATATGCCTCTCCTAATTATTTTAATTTTTTTTTTTTTTTTTTTTTTTGATTTGCGATTGAATCTTAATATTGTTAAAATACCTTTCTATTTTTTTTATAATAAATTTTATAAAATTTTATAATTTTTAATAATTAAACAGATTTAAAGATATTGAGCATACAAATTTGATAAATTATATTCTCTCAAAAGTGTTAAGTTAATACTTTTAACCAAAAAATCCGTTTTTTAATTATACAAAATCTATTTTTATTTATAATGATAGAAAAAAAATCATACATGGTAATTATTCTTAATTAGTTTTTGGCTGATCTTCCTGCTTTGGATTTTTATCATGATAATAATAACGAGTACTACGATCTGAAGCTAATGTTCCAAGGTGGTTAGCCATTAATAAGTTGCAGTAAAGTGCCTTTTCAGCTGGCTGCTTTTCATAAAATTCAGGACCTTGGAGAACAGGCAAAAAGTCAATTTCGACAATGCAACCTGGCATACAGAAAACTCTAATGAGCCATTCAAGTGGTTGTGCATAAGTCCAAATAATTCCTGTCCTTCCAAAAGGAAAAAAGTTTCTGTAACGAAGAGTGACTGGTTGAATTGGTGCATCAGCAATAAAAGCTCCTGTTCTGAAGGAAAGCAAGAAAAATCCTTTTTCAGTACGGCCTTCTGGAGCAATTGCAAGTGGCATATCACGTTTTTCACTTAAATATTCCGTAATAACTTTGGATATTCCTACATGCTTTGAACGATCTACAAAAACTGAACCACATGATGTTAAAATTTGACCAATTATGGGAACATGCTTTTCTTTATCAAGAACAATAACTTTGAATGGCTGATACATGAAAATTAAAAGACCATCGATTAATGTATTATGATTGTATATTATACAGCGTGCATTGGGATCTAATTTTCCATTCTTTTTGATTACAAAACATCCAAGTAGGAAGAAAAGAAAACGGAAATATATGCGAGTTATGAAAATTCCTGGTCCAACTGTATATCTGCATATTTTTGGTGAATTACAAAAAAGGATAACTGGTAACTCCATAATTACATAAATTATTGTTATTGCTATAGCTAGTAAAAAACGGAGCCATCCAAAAAATACAATGAAAAAAAAAAGCTGTATTAATCGATCTTTCCAAGTTGCAACCCAAGGTACTGTATTCTCTTTGAATTCTTCTTCAGTAACTGAACTTAATTTTGTTTGGTGAGTATACTTTTCATCATAATGCGGTGTTGAATCCCAAAGCATTAGTTAAAATGAAATTTCTTCTGGAAAATCGATTCCATTTTATTTTAAAATTTTTTTCAGAAATTTAATTTTTTTATATTTTATTTATTTGAAATATTCAATGAATTATTTTGATATACCAGAAAAAATGATTATTTTCAGAATTTATTTGAATAAAAATATAATCGTTTTTCAATTTTGAATGATCAAAATAATTTTTTTTTTTTTTTTTTACAAAATGATTTCTTTTGGAGAATTTCACTTTTACTAATGTTACAAAAATAAATAATTAGAAATATAACATATCAATATATATATATATACTAATTTTTAAGACAAGCAATCAGGAAATGGTTCACAACATGGCTCTATTAGTGGTTCATAATCAATATTGGTTAATTCATGAAAATTATTTTCATCTTTCCTTTTTAGAGAACTTGATGAAGCAATTTTTCTATAAATTTTCCCAAAATTTTCTTTTTTTATTGCTTTTAAATCTTGCAATCTTGCAATCTCCATTGATGTAACTTTATTGTGTATAAACATTTTATTTTTAATGCTTTCTGGGCTTGATGATTGTGACAACATCATATTGATTGAAGTTAAATTAACTTCATAGTTTGGGCCAAATATTGGAATATCATTTCTAATATCTGATATGCTGATGCTATTTTGCAAAACAACCTTTTCCAATAAACTTTGACATTTTTCGTTAATTTTGAGTCCAAAAATATAATCTCCATTACAAATATTACTTTCACTCATTGTTTTATTGTATGAAAGAATCATCCCTTTTGATATGAACAAAATTTTATTATTTGCTGAAAAAACTGGAATCTTATTAATTATTGAGATTTTTTGATGAACAAAAACACGAATATTCCGTACAATCTTGTTAGGAATACATAACTTAACGATGATTGTATTTGAGGAAACATGACTCATATTCGCAAGAATAATTGTGATTTATAATTATCTTTTTAATATAAAAAAAATTAAACTGACACACATTTTTTATCAAATTTGTATTTTCAGCACGAATTCAATTTTCTTAGAAAAAAAAAATCTCTGAAATTGAATGTATGCAAACTCAATATTTTTTTTTTTATTTTTTAATATATTATATGAATAAGGAATATTATTTAAAATAAGGTTCCGTCATTTATAAAATCAAAAAATTCAAAATAACAATTTTTTTGCCCAAATATTTTTTTATAGAAAATAAAATGCGATTATCTAATTCACATTTGATGATTTGGATTTTTAATTAGTAAATTATATATAGCTATGAATTATCTATCTAAATATAAAATAGCAGGAAAAAGTTTTGGATGGCCAAAACATGTATAGTCTTCATTTTGAATTCTTATTAATTTTTCACAAATTTTGAATAAGAAATAAATTGAATTTTAATCAATCAAAAAAATAAATATAAATGTATTTTATATATTATTACATTTCACAAACATAAGAGAATATATATAAAAAACCAAATCAAAGAATCCATTAATTAAAAAAAATTTTCTCTTAATTTTTTAACACCAGTAATTTTAATATATAATACTATTAAAGCATCTCAATGAATAATTAATAATTTCTTTAAATTTTTTTTGAATTTTTTTTATCGATATTTATATTATATATAAATGTGATATATATATTTATATATATAACATGCAGTTAAGAAAAATCGAACAAAATATATCATCATTTATCGAAATTTTTATGGCATCATTTTTGTATTTTATACAAGTTACATAACAGAGATAACTACAATTTATACTGTTTAAATAGTTAAGTAAATGAATATTTTATAAGTTGAGGAAATGTATAGTCATTTTATTGTTTATTTAAAAAGTTATGTCCAAAACAAAAATCATCAAAATTATTGATGCCAAAAAATTAATAGAAAATTCATCATGATTAATGAATTCTTTGATTTGGTTTTTACATATATATTCTTTTATGTTTGTGAAATACAATACCGTAATTAAAATAATCTCAGACATAAAGAAAAATTCTCAGACATTTTTGAGAAAACTCACTGAAAGACTTTCAATTTTTTTCAAAAAACTTTCAAAATTCCTACTTTTTCAATGAAAAATAAAAAGGTCAAATAACCCTGTTCAAATGGGATTTTTTTGATTTTTGGGATGAGCATTTTTTTGGAATTTAGGATTTCTAAAAAAAAAAAAAAAAAAAAAAAAAAAAAAAAAAAAAAAAAAAGCAATTATTTGACCTTTTTTGATTGTATATTGTTATCAAATATTGACCAAATAAGTTTTCAATGGTATATTTAAAAAACTCTATGTCTAGCCATTAGAAAAAATAAGAGAAATCAAATATTACCCATAAAACTATTTGTTAATTCTGATTATATTTTTTTAAAAAATGAATTATATAATGTTTTAAATAGAAAAAATCATAATGTTAGATGTTTTGAAAATTAAATAATTTGATGTTATAATGATTCTAAATATGAATTATTCAAAAAACAATCCCTTTCAATCTTCACAATTCTTTCAAAAATATCCCAAACAAAGTTTATCAAAACAATTCAAAAAGTTTCGAAAATCCAACTGGGATTTGTAAACTAATCAAAAAAATCCCTTTGGGATTCATAAACCATTCAAAATATCCCACAGGGATCGGTTATCCCACTTTTATCCCAGATTGAATACGAATACGTTATATTATTTGGGAAATGTGATATAAAATATAAAACATAGGACGATTATATTTATTTTATTGATTGATAAAAAAAATAAATTTATTTCCTATTCAAAATTTGCGATAAATTGAATAAAAATTCAAAATGAGACAGCTTCACCTAAGGAGGTAGTTTATAAAGTCTCTGATAAAGTTATGATTATTATTTTTTGTATATGAATATATCTCTAAATTTGCAATACAATTCTATAAAATAAAAAAGAAATAAAGATTTTTTATAAATCAATTTTTTCCACTATTTTTTTGATAAAATAACGGTTTTCATTTTTTTTAAGAAACAGTCTAAATCGTTAAAAAAAAAAAGCGTCAATTACATCGAATTCGCCAAATTCCTTATATATTTTTAAATATTATATTATAATAAATAAATAAATAAAAAAAGTATTTTTTATTCGAAATCTTCATCTAATGCTATTTGATCTTCATTATTTTTCATTCCTTGAGTAACTATCATATGTTGCATTTCTATCCATTCATGATCAAGAACATTATTGAAAAATGGACTTTCCAACACTTCTTTTGCGGTCAGCCTTTGTTCTGGATAAAATTTCATCATATTTTTGATTAAGTCTTTACCGCTTTCATCAAATTGTGGTCCAAATTTTTTATTATATTTAAATAAAATGGATTTGGCTTCATCATACATAACTTTCTTGTATGAGGAAAAATTTAAAACTAATTCACCTGTAATTAGATAATAAAAAGTGGCCCCAAGTGACCAAATATCGATTGGAAATGAATGAGGCTCTGGAGGGTCAGCTAAAAGTTCCGGGGGATTGTAAATTGTTGTACCTGAAGGAAGAGAAATAATACATTTGGACATATCTTCTTCTTTGAAATGATATGCCGAACCAAAGTCGATAATGCGGATTTCTGGATTATATTTATCATCTTTCATTAATACAAAATTTTCTGGTTTGATATCTCCATGCAATACACGCATATCATGCAAATAACAAACACCTAACGACATTTGATACATAATTTTATAAATAGTTTCAAGGTCTTTAATTTTTTCGTGTACACCAGCTAGACTGCACAAACCTAGCTGCATTTCTAAAAGTCGGTAACTGTCTCTTCTATGTGTGAAATTTGAAATGATTGGCGACATAACGAAAGGATGTTTAAGTGAAGATTGAATTGTACATTCATTTTCCGCATTTTTAATGAAATCAGGAGATGTTAAAGGAATAAATTTTAATATTACCTTTTCACCAGTTTTAGTTTTAGTAGCTTGATGAACACATGAATTATTCGTAGTAGATATTGGCCTTGCCACATCCGTAAGGGCATATTGGCCGCATTTACGGGGAGGAAGATTGAACATTTCTGACTCTTTTTATAATTGACCTTAAATTCATAATAAAGGCCAATTCTTGAATTATAAATTTTTACAGTTGTTTATCGACTTATATTAAACAATTATATCTCAACAATATATTTATTTTATTTGTTTTAAAATATATATTATGTTTAGTCACATTTTATTTATATTTATATTATAAATATAATAAGATATTTTGAAAATAAAATCTGAATATTTGGGAAGAGGTAAACTGAAACTAAAAACTCAGTACAGCCAAATAAATTCTCAAAAAATAACTTTTTCAATATTTTTATTGAAAAAGCAAATTTATTTTTATTTTTAATTAATCCTCAACAAATAGGATAAGTCTTTAATTCAGGCCTTTCTCGCAATGAACAAATAGCCGAACTGCTTAAGGATGGTCAAGGTAGAAATGATATCATGAAAATGATGAAAGGTGAAATTGGCTATAAATATTTACCTCCAGAACATTTCCCATTAATTTCAGATTTACAAATCAAAAAAGGATGAACTTTTGTTATTCTATTTTATTACACAAAAATGAACTACCTTTTATATGCTTCTCAGACGAATCGCGTTTTGGTCTGCTTTTTATTTTTAGAGAATCACGGGCAATGTATTAATCATTTACTTCAAAAAAAAAAAAAAAAAAAAAAAAAAAATCATAATGTAAGTGACGAAGAGATAGAAGCATTATTTACAAAATTAAAAAATGAAGGAATTATTAGACCTCTGGACATCAAACGACCATTTAATTTTTTATTTTTCACTTTTTGATTGAAAAATTTTGATATTTTTTAATAATAATTATATTATAATAATCTACAAATGAATGCAGATTAGAAAATAGTAAAATTATAAACAAATATGAGGAAAATTAAAAACTGCTTTTTCGAAACGATCAAAATTCACCTTTATAAACGCAATGAAGGCCAAAATAAATCAACATTTTATCAAAATCTAGCGCCAAAATCTTTATAATAATTTGATATTTTAATACATGCATGAATCTTGATCTATGTTTAGAATATCAAGATTTTTTAACAGAGATTGCGTCATGCCCAGAGGTCTGAATTATTTTAGAAGAAATTGAGATTATAAAAAAGAAAATTGAATAAAAATTTTTTTTATTTCAACTTTTTAATAAGACCAAAATCTAATTACAGCTTATTTTCACTTTTTGATTAGTACGATATATTTATTTAATTGAATTTACAACTTTTTGAAAATTTTGGCTGTACTTAGATTTTAATTTCAGTTTATAGAATTAAACTTTTTCAACGGGTTTTATTAAAATTTAAAGCATCGGTATCCTATAAATATAAATAATAATAATTTCATAATTATATTTAATTCATATTTTAAATATTAATTTTTATAAATAAGCATTTTTATCATTAATAAACCTCTTTATAAATATCATTTCTTGATTAAACTTCTTTTTATGAAAGAATTTCGATAAAAAAAAGAAATGCAAAATGAAAAATATGAATTTTTAAAAAATCATAAACAAAATTCTGTTGCGAAAGTGGAAAAAAAATCAAAAAGTTAGGTGATAATAAATTTTGAAAATTTTGGTGGTTACATTTTCTTTTATGAAAGTGGAACAACTGTAAAAGTCTTCAAGAAAGTTCTAATAATTTATTCAGCCATCATGAAAAAAGTAAAATTATATACAATTCAATCTGTTTTAATAATCAAATAAATAAAAAAAAAAACATTCATTGAAAACGACAGTTTATTTTTGAGTTGATTCTACTTCATCAAGTAAAATTTCATCATCAGAGCTTGGCAATGAAATATCATCTGATTTGCCATCTAAGAATTGAGGCATCACCCAATTATTTCTAAATAGAGCCTCAATTGCCACATCCAACTTTTTCTTCTTAGTAAAGCAGTACCTCATTGGAACAACATTCCAAGAATCTTCAATGAATTCGAATCTCATGAAAATTCCGCAGTAACTTTTGTGCAAATCTACATAAATGGGACTTCTAAACAGCAAAACTTCTCTTTCATTATCATCATCTACATGTGATGTGATATGAAAAATACCAGGTGGTTTTGCTGACTCAAGCGTTGACATGCATTTTATGTTAAAAATGACAATCTTGTCAATTCCAATTTCATCCAAATTTAAATCAACATACGTGTGCCATTCAAATGGCAGAGTGTCCTTTTCAAATAATGAGCGAAAATGAAAAAATGGCTTCTTTTTAAGTTGCTTTGAAATTTCAGAACATAATTGGCCAGTATTCACATCAAAGATTTTAAAAAATGGCTTCCAATAGTGCGTGTATGAACCTTGGCCAGTTGAATGCGTTGTCGATCCATTGATGTAAATTCGAATTTTTGGACGATAGGGCTGATTGAATTCAGAAAAAATTTTTACCAAAGAAACTTTTTCTGAATGAGGCAACACAAAAGTTTTCATCAAATGGGCATCATTCAAATATTCAATTTCACTTTGTGCAACTTCAATAATACTTGACTGAAAAGGAATTTCAGAACATATTTGGTCATTATAATCACTTTTTGAATCAAAATTATGAGTTGTTAATTGTTGAAATGGACAGAATTCAAAAACTCTTTTAATCAACTTTTTCTCAGTGAATAAAAAAAATGGAGCACAATATCTTTTGTTTGGTTCAACTCTAATGTCAACCGTTTTAACCGTTCCTATCAAATTTTTTTCTTTTTTAGGCGAAATGAAATATTTGTCATCCAAATATTCTTTCGTTCCTTTTTTCTCCGCAATAAAATTCAATGTGACAATTCCTGAATAGTTTTTGACATTTACAATGAAAAAATCAAAGAGACCGTTTATTCTCTTTAAGAAAAAAGTTCGAATGGGAGTAAAACCTGTTGGTCCAAGAAAAGTACGGTTAGATGAAGAGTAACCGACTGATTCCCATGAATGTGAATTATTTAAATTGAAAAAATATCCGTTTTTTGTATTTTTTTCTTTTATTGCATATGTTTGTAATAACTCAATCTCGATGTTGTTATCAATTCCTTGTATCGTTGGAGTAAATGTGGCCCATAAATGAATAAATGGCTTTGAAACATCTTTGAATTGAATAGGACGATATGATTTGGGTATGAATAAAAATGATAATGATAATTTTGCATTTGGTGAACTACAAGAGGTTATGGGGAATTCACATTTGATACATTCATATGGTATTTTTAATATATTGTTGCCTGGCGATTCATACAAAAATTTAGAAAAGTTGATATTTACTTCCCCAAGAAAAATATCTTTTGAAAGCAATTGAGAACTATAAAGTTTAAAATAAAGGGTACAGCATCTAAATAAATCAACATCAAATGAACAATTCCAATTTGGATTTCTCGTATTTTCACTGTTTTTAAATGAGCCATAAAAATAGTTACATGATGAAGTTGATAAACATAATATTTTTGTTTTTCTTTCTTTTTTCGTTGGAACTGGAAGATTTTCTGCTGTAATAATATTGACTTTTATCATTTTAAAAAAATTGAATATCATTTCAAATTTTCAAAGATTATCTCTTTAGAATTTTCCGAAGAGCCATTGAATTATTTATACAAAAATTAACTATGTTTTTTATATCAAATCACTAAACTTTTCTCATGTAAAAGTATATATTGCGACTATAATGCTTGAATAATTACATAATATAAATGATTTAATAAAAATATTAAGAATAATTAAACAATATTTATAATAGCATGTTTATTAATTAACATTCAAATTTTCTTTCTTAGTCTTTTTCTGAATTTTCTTTATTTTTGATTTGGCTTCACTATGTCCGTTTTCTTCTGATTTCTGATAATAATCAATTGCTTTAGATAAATTCTGCTGGACGCCTTTTCCTTTTTCGAAGCAATTACCAAGACGAAAGAGAGCATCAGAATTACCTTTTTCGGCAGATTTCAGGTAATAACTGATTGATTTAGAATAATCCTGCTTGACACTTTTTCCTTTTTCGAAGAAATAGCCCAAACTAAACAAAGCATCCGCATTTTCTTTTTCGGCAGCCTTTAAGAAGTATTCGTAAGCCTTTGAATTATCTTGTTTCACACCTCTTCCTTTTTCAAATATTAAACCTAAGTGATAGTCAGCTTGATCATTTCCTTGTTCAGAAGATTTAGACAAAAATTCGATTGCTTTTGAATAATCTTGTCTTATTCCTCTTCCTTTCAAGTAAGCCAATCCCATTTGAAGCATTGCATTTTGATTTCCTCTTTGAGCAGATTTAGAGAAATAATTGACAGCTTTTGAATAATCTTGTTTAACACCTTGACCATTTAAATAATACAAACCTAAACTATACATTGCGTTTGAATTACCTCTTTTTGCTGACTTTTCATAATATTCAATAGATTTAGAAATATCTTGTTCAACACCTTTACCTTTTTCATAACACAAGCCCAAGTTATAAAGTGTTGTTAAATCTCCTTTTTCTGCAGATTTCTTATAGTATTCAATTGCCTTTGAAAAGTCTTGTTCAACTCCAAATCCATGATCATAAAAGTAACCTAATTTGTAGATGGCATCAGTATTTCCTTGATCAGCTAATTGCTGATAAAGCTCCATTGCTTTAAGGTAATCTTTTTGGACACCTTGACCACATTCATAAAAATGAGCAAGTTTAAAAGTAGCATCAATGTTTCCTAATTCTGATAAACGTTGATAAAAGCTCATTGCTTTTGAATAATCACGATCAACACATTTCCCACATTCATAAAAATGAGCAAGTTTGAATAAAGCTGACCAATTATCTTGTTCTGCAGATCTTTCATAATAAGCAATTGCATTTGAATAATCTTGTTGAACACCTTTTCCTTTTTCATAAAAATGTCCCAATCTAAATAAGGCATCTGAATCACCTTGCTCTGCTGATTTCGAGTAACATTCGATAGCTTTTACGTAATCTTGTTTAACTTTCTTTCCTTCTTCATAATACATTCCTAAATTGAACAATGCGTCAGATCCATCATCATCGTTTTTCATTTGGAATTTACTATTGTTGTCATCTTTAGAATAGCATAAATTAAGATTGAACAACGCTTCAGAATTTCCGAGTTCAGCAGATCTTTTGAAATATTCAATTGCTTTTGATCGATCTTTAACAACACCTCGTCCTTCTTTATAACATAAACCAATACAGAAGAAAGCTTCATGATTTCCAAATTCTGCTGCTTTTTGATAATAGTCAATAGCTTTTTTATAATCCTTTTCAACACCTTGACCGTTTTCATAACAAATACCTAAGTTGAATAAAGCACTTGGATTATTTAAATCAGCAGCTTTTTGATAATATTTGATTGCTTTTGAATAGTCTTGTTCAACACCTCGTCCGTCTTTGTAACTTTTGCCTATGCAGTACAATGCATAAGAATTGTCTTGATCTGCCGCTTTATGATAATAATCAAATGCTTTCAAATCATCCTTCTTAACACAATGTCCATGAGTGTAACAATAACCAAGTCGCATTGTTCCAAATGAGTTTCCTTGCTCTGATGCTTGTTGATAATAAAATTCACTCTTGCTGAAATCTTCTTTAACACCTTCTCCATTTTCATAAAGAAGACCTAATAGGAATGATGAAAAACTGTTTCCTTTCTCTGATGATATCTTTAATCGATCAATGCATTTGTTGGAATTTTGCTCTTTTTTGCTTCCATGCAAATAAATTAATGATCGACATAATTCTTCATTTGAACGTCGAAAATCTGTTTGATTTTCATGGTCTAAAATGGCTTGTTGCGTTTGTGGCTTATTTGAAGTTTTGTGCTTTTTTTCTAAAAGTTTTCTAATAAAACGGTTTATCTCATTTTCATCGAGTTTTTCATTGAAATATTTTGAATGATTTTTTGTCAGTTCTGAAGAAATTTCTTCAAATGAAGGTCGTTCTTCAATGTTTGCGTTCCAACATCGTGAAATCAATTTTTGCATTTTCTTTGTAACATTCTTGGGAAACTTTGGCCTGTATCCGGAAGATATTTTGCCATAAAAATCATTATATTTAATTGATTCGCCTAGCTCTTCGAAAGGAACTTTTCCTGTTGTAATCTCATATGCAAGCATTCCAAATGCATATGCATCTACTCCTGGTGAAGAAATATATTCGTCCTGATAAAATTCGGGACATTTATATAAAACAGTATCGATCATAATTTCACCTTTCTTGGTCAAACAATTTGATTGAAAATCTGATAAGCCAAAATCACTTACACGGGGATAGAAATCATTTCTAAATAAAATGTTTTCTGGTTTCAGGTTTCGGTGGTTGATTCCATTTGCATGGAGATATCTTAAAGCGTCTGATATTCCGATTAGTGATATGCATTTTTTGGTCGGATTCCAATTTTCATCAATAACACCTTTCTTTTCGTTTTCTAAAATGATTTTTAACGAGCCTTGTGGACAATATTCGGAAATGATCGTTGGCTCGAATTTTTTGGTATCTGTTAAAGATTGGAAATTAATTCCGATAAATTTGACGATTGATGGATGAGATAATTGATGAAATTTTGAAGACTGTTGGATTAATTCCATTTGCTGGATTCCATTGAAATCATCTGTTGCTAAAATTTTTGCTACATATTTTTTGTTTTTTTTGGAACTCTTTAAAATGCAAACTGAACCAGATGTTCCATCACCTAACTTTTCTTTCTGGAGTTTGTAATCAGTTGTATTGTAGAAAGTATCTTTAAATTCCATGTTTTAAATTAAAAAGATTTCACATGATATTATTAATTTCAACAGAATTTCCTATATTGAATTTTTTCAATGATACATTGAAAATTCAAAGCATAAAATAAATAAACAAAATATCCCATTGAAATAAAAATTGTGTTTGTTATAAATCATCTTTTTGAATGATTTTCGTTTAGTTTCAATTCAATTCTTTTTTATTTGGTTAAAATTCAATATGTAATTAAATGAAATTAAATATCAGCTATCAATAAAATATCACATCAAAAATATGATAAATACATAAATATTTCCATTTTTTCAATATTACAATTTTCATTTAATAACATATTTTCTTTATATAATTCATCATTTAATATTGATCTCATAAGATAGCTTTTTAAAATAGAATAAAAAAAAGCAAATGATTCTCCCAGAATATCATCCCAATATATTCTTTATATTAACCCAAATTTGCAATCAATTTGAATATTGAAGTTAGAAATTGAAAAAAAAAAAAATATAACCATATAATTGTCAAATCTGCATGAAATAATTTTAATAAATATATATATATAAAGAGTTTTTAAAATAATATCTAATAACATCTTTATAAATTTCTAAGTTTTTTCCATTCATCATTATCCATATGATCAAACAAATAATTCATTGTCTCATTCTGCCAAACAATTGATAAATGATTTGCAGATGGAAGAATATGTTGGAGATTCAAACAATCAACTTTATATGTGGTGTTCCAGTTATTGCAAAGATATTCAATTCCTTCAGCATTAACCATTAAATCACCAAGACCATAGCTATATCTATCATTGCCATTTGAACGATCGAGAGAAACAAGAGTTTCTAATGCTGTATTATAAACAATTGAACAAGGGAAATCGAAAGGTGTTGGAATACGAGTTGGCCAGTCTTCATTCAATTCATATATTTTTTCGATAGAAGGATCACTAGAAAAAATACCTTCATCTATTAAAGCCTGCTTTAAATCTCGTGCAAAATAATTTTTACCATTTTTATTTGTGTAAAGAGGACGATCACCAAAAATTACATAATTAGGGATATGGATATCAACACCACCAAGCTTTTGAGCTGAATCTGGAAACTCACCAATAATCTGTAGGAAAGGGATCATTTTGGTCAAAATTGTAGTAAAAGATAAGTAACTTCCTCCCATTGATGGAGCAATTAGAAAAGCAGAATCAATATATTTATCTCTCCATTCTTTGGTCATTTTGGTCATACAAAAATAATTAATGAAAATACTTCCCATTGAATGACCGACAAGTATAACTTTTTCGTTATTATTTTTTGTATATGCAATTTCAACTAGCTCTTTGACTTGATTCCAAAAAGTATCTGGATGAGCCATTCCGTATCTCCAATCATAAGGAATGCCGAATAATGATTCTTTTTCTACGTATCCGCGAGCTTTTAAAACATCTGCAAGTGGACCATAAGTAGCAGCAAAATGCAGATCATGCTCGAATTCATCGACATAAGCAATTCCTTCTAAACCACCGAAGTCAACAGGCTTTATTGAAACTCCTTCTTTTTCTGTAACTTCATTGGTTTCATTATTCCAATGAAGACCAATATATTCAAGTAAACAATTATGAAGTGGTGGAACAACTAATAAATCGTTAACCCAAACATCATCATCAACAATTTTTGAACAATACCAATGCGGTTTACGAGTTACATTTCCATGAAGTCTACTGGCCATTAAACCTGGGACAAGAAAAACTGGTTTACGTGCATTCGTCAAAGTTATGAATAATAAAAAAGAAAAGATCGAATAAGAATGAAATAAGATCATTTTTATTTGAGAAATTTTGAGTATTCAATTTTCTTTCATTGAATTTTTTGTGAGGTTTAATTCATAACATTTATTTTTTAACGTAAGCTTTTCTCTCTATAAATAAAAATAATACATATATATAATTCACATTTCTATATTTTTTAGCAAAAATAAAAATCAACATTTTTTATTGAAAATTTGAATTAACTCAATATTCTAACATTATTTCATTTTTTTTTGAAATAGCGCAATTGAAATAATTTCCCAAAGATTTTTTTTTCATATGTATATATTTATAATCATTCATTAATTTTATACCAAATAAGATGGGTCCCGACTCAATATGCTGGGACTTTTTGGGACTTAATAGGTTTTTTATTTAATCATATTATGATATGTTTAATTATATAAGATTATCTTTAATTACACCGATACGATTATTAAATATTTATTTATATTTAAAGATAATCATATTTTAATCTTAAAATAGAAAATTGAAAGGAAAATCATTCAAAATTTTGAGAGAAATATAGTATTTATCATTCTATTTGAAACTTCTAAAAACTCATTTAAAACAAATTAACAATATTATAGTTGCTCTAATTGTCTGGAAATAAATGGATATTGAGTATTTTTTTCAAAACATCGAAATGAATTATTATATATAGTCCATTTTACTTAAATTTTCTACATTAAATATGAAATTTAAAAATAATTGGTATTGATATTTTATTATTATGCATTTTTAAAATGAAATTTTCTTTTTTTTGGAGGTTTTCGTATATAGAATAAACTTTAAAATTAACTTTTTGAGAATATTATTTCTAAAAAAAAATTAAGTTTATATCTTAATATTAAATCGTTATAATTTAGAATAAATCAATTGATTATATTATATTAAAAAATTAAATACTTTTAAAATGCTTAAACATATAAATATATCCAAGATTCAAAGAGAAAAAACAAAAACAAATTTCTCCCATTTTTTGATATATTATACATTTATCTCTGTTAATAAACAATATTTCGAAAAATTAATAAAAATATAAGTTGTTTAATTTATATATTATTTTATATTATGAATATAGTCCGAAATTGATAAATTTTTAAATGAATAGATAAATGCATTAGATCTTTCTTTTTACATTAAAATATAAAGAAATATAAAGAAATATATAACTATTTTATTATTTAAAAATGTTTATTAAAAAAATGAAAATATAATAAGATAGATTTATTTTAAAATGAAAAAAATACGTTATTTCAAGTCTGAACCCATCTACCAAATAAGAAAAATTGGTAATACGATTATTTTTCCTTACAAGAGATGACCAAGTAAATGAATGGTTAATTTATTACAATAATACCATTTTTTTGCGTTTTGTATTAAATAAATACCAAATTTTATTTTATTTTAAAATAATATAATAGCAAATATATATAAATATAACATCAATGATTTGATTAAATATAATTGATGAATATTTAATTTAATTTTCTTGGGAAATCGTAATTGCCCGTGGCGGTTAATGTCAATATTGATCGAAATCGTAAAAATAAGAAAATTAAATTGTATATAATGAACATACTTAATTAAAATTAATTCATTGGCATGCCAATGGTCATCAATCGTTTTTATTAAAATTCCACCAACAGTGAAATACATTATTTATCAAGCTTTTCGTAAAAGCATATATCTTCAAATCATTGAATTTGTGGAAAAATCGAGTATTGTTTTTTTAATAGTATAATTAACATTCCTTCAAGTTTTATTGAACAAAAATTCATTCAATCAATTTCCAATTTGATTCCAAATTATATTTTATAGATCAAAATGCATTCATGGAATCATCAATCAATCAAATAACAATTCCTAGAAGTTCTACTCATATTGGTAAATACAAGAAATTTATCTTAAATTATTTATGCCAATTATTTTGGAAAAGGATTCATAATTAGTGAATATTGATGATAATGCATTCATTAGCCAATCCAAATTCCATTAAGTGTAATTCAAATTAACGAAAATTCATTATAAAGTTGAATAATACAAAAAAAAATTTCTGTTTTTGATGATTCAAACTTGATGATTATTGAAAAAAAGCATTTAATAATACTGTAATAGCTTCATTTTTTGTTACTTCAAACGAATGTTTCACCAAAATTGATGCATAAGCAAATTGCCAAAATCTTCAAATTGCTGAATTTCATGAGAATTCAAAATTATGTTCATTTGACATCGAAAACAATAAAAATATCTAAAATTTATATATGATATACTTTTTACCAAGAATAATAAATTTGGTATAATCTTTATAATTTATCAAATTTAATGTTATTATTATTCTTTTAATGCGTGCTATTAAAGAATATCAAATATATTATATTATTAAGATAAAAAGTCCTTTATAAAGGTAATCAATTCAAATAACGATTAAAAATATGACTTATCAATTTTATTCAAATTTTTCTGAGATTTATAAAAATATGACATGTGGAAATTGAAATTTAATTGAAATCATCGATAATTTGTAAAATGTATTGAATTTCTTATCATTTTTTAAAAAATCAAAGAAGAGAAAAGTTCCATGAGCTGATTCTTTATCTTATGTACTCACCAGACATATCAGACAAAAAAGAAAAGAAGAGACTAGCAATAATTTTTAAATTAATGATATTGCAATATCATATTGTGAAGAAAAGATCCTCAATTTCAACACAACTAAAGGAAAGCTTTGGTGCCTTGTATAAGGCGCTTTAACAGCAATCTTTTACTTAACATTTTTTTTTGTTCTTCCAAGATCAATTTGATACTTGAAGGAAGTTAACGTGTGCCTTGTATAAGAGACATTAACAGCAATATGAATTCATATTTTTAATGAAATCCTTAAAAGTAAGGAATTTGGCGTCTTGTATAAGACGCTTTGACAGCTATTTAATTTTGAAGAAATCTTCTCCACTCTTATTTAAATAGCCTTTAGTGATCCCCAATGACAAGAAAAACGGAGAGACCATAATTATAGAATGAGTGCCTTGTATAAGGCACCTTAACTGCTATTTAACCGAAAAAAAATATTTTTTTATTATCATTTAAGTAATTATCTCTTTTTGATTGTCCAAAGATTAAGTATTTGGAGCATTTTTCATAATACATTGGTTGCTATTTAAATAATAATAATAATAATAATAATAAAAAAAAAAAAAAAAAAAATTCTATTTTTTATTGTTAAGTAGGCTTGTTAAGTCTCGATTTTCGATATCGATAATTGATCAATTTTTCTGATATCAATATCAAATCAAAGATTTTATCTCTGATATCAATAATGAATAAAAATAAAAGATCGATTATCAATATTGAAAATTTTTTAACGTATTAAAATTTTGTAAACTTTTTTAACTTATTACTTCACATATAACTATTACGGCCGTAGGCCGTAGTTGGAGAGTGCCGTTGTCAAATCCGTAATTTTGCCGAAACTCCTCTATACAATTGTCGTATTTTATTTGGTCGATTTTTTAATTACACGGTAGTAATTTTTTATTACACGTTAGATAATAAATGGAGGAGACTCTTCGGTCTTCTGAAAAAGTAATGAGACTGAAATTGGATAATTGATTTGAGCAGGCGAAGATGATTTGAGTGAATCATGTTATGCTGATATTGAATAAAATCAACTTATATAACTGCAAGGACAACCATATGCAAGTGAGATTAATTTCTGTAATAAATTGGTATAGTTTATTAAAATGAGTTTTTTATATATAATATAAAGTATTCAAAGCAATTATTCAAAAAGTTTTGACATGACCATTTATCATACATTTTTTAATGTATGAAGCTATCACTAATCTTTTTAAGATTTCATTCTTTTGCTTTAAAAAACTTTTACTTGTCCAGATTAAAAGCAAACATTGCTCAAAAAAATATAATTTTAGAGAACTGTAATTTTTGCATAGCCGTTGCCGTCGTGGCCTCGCTCGTTTCCATTTCCGTCTGGACGGGGGAATTCTTCGTTGCCTCCAGCGCACACGACATCAGTCAGGTAGTACGCGCTGCTTAGGGCAAACTTCGATGCGTTTGATGGGTCCCCTGACTGAAATGCTTTCAGACTCGAATCTGTGAACGTCCAGCCTGAACCGCCGCCGCCACTCGAACAATGAACGTTATATCCATATCCACCGCCGCCACCGCCGTACCAGCCGCCTCCACCGCCGCCACCTGAATCAGTTCCTTGACGGTACTTGCCTGTGGCGCCAGAACCAAATCGGCCTGGATCTCCATGCCTGCCATCCCTGCAGCCGAGTCCGCGTGTGCTGCCTGTCTGAGTGCCTGCGCCCTGGCTCTGAAGTGCTCCTTGGTGGTAGCAGTTGCCTCCAGTCTGGCCTCCTCCGAATCCGCCCGGATTAACCGTGTAAGCGCAGCCGCTCGCTCCGCCGCCGCCGCCAGCGACAATCACTCTCGAGTAGTCCGTGTCACTTCCAATTCGAATAGAAGTCGAACCTCCTCCTGTTCCAGGAACTGTCGGGAAACTAATATTCCAGTGGCCTGTTTTTGTGCCTCCGCCGTCAGGGAAGCCTCCTTCAGTAGCCGATCCATCTGGCGAGTTTGACTGGCGTCCTTTTTCTCCAACAAAAACATAAACCGTCTCGTCTTTGTTCAAACTCAGAATGCCTCGTGAATAACCGCCTAAACCGCCTTGAACAGTCGACTGCTTGCCTCGAGGTTGACCACCATAGCCATTGCCAGTTGAATCGCCGCCTTTTGCGCCCCAGACTTCGAGCTTGTATTTGCCTTGCGGAAGCGAAATTTTGGCTGCCTTTTTCTCTCTATACTCGAACGTGAGGTTGCTTCCGCTCGTTGTCACTGAGTTACTCACAATTTCGTTTGATTCGCCTTCACTGCTGAAAACAATGCATCGCACGTAGTAAGTGCCAGGCTTGCGAGCAAAAGATGTTTTCATGTGAAGTGAGGTGACTGGTTCTCCATTTTCATACGCTTCGCTTCCGAGGCATTTTGCGTCGCTTGTGCTCACAATCACTTTGCTTCTCGATGCGTCGAGCAGTGAACCTTTCGTCTTCAAATTGATTTCTGCGTTGATGAAAAGTCCATTTCGAACACTGGCAATAATCTTTCCTTTGATTATGAGAAGTTTGCTTAGTTGTTTTTGCAGGAGACTTACTTGGCTTTCTAGCTCCTTTGAATAATTGATTTGACTCTGCAATTGCTCACTGAATTGTTTTTGAAGCAGTGTTTCCAGGTCCTTCATTTTGTCTTGCTGGTCGCTGATCAATTTTTTAGATTCGCTCAACTGGCTCTGAAGAGAAGAAATTTTTGTTTCCAAATCTTTCATTTGACTTCGCTGTTCGTTATTCATTTCTTCAAGATTCTTCTTACGACTTGTTATTTCATTTATAAGGGACAAATTGCACTTAAGGTAATCAAAGCAATGCTTCGTGCTTTCATTCGATTTTGAATACTTTTCACACAAATCTTCAAGACGGTCTTCTGAAAGCTTTTGGAGATCGAGAAACTGAAGCAAAATGCAAAATTTGTTCAATGAGGTCATTATTATATCAAAAAGTTTGTTACTGTTGATTTCTGTTGGCGAACTTTTGTTAATAACACGATAAATAATTTGAGTAGGCAACTCTTTGAATTTTTCATTGGAAAAACATTCATTGATTTTACTTGTTAGGATATTTTCAATCTCGTCGCTGATTTCTAGTTGTTGTTTGTCAATATCTTTCCCATTTTGAAGTTCATATTCAAGCATCTGGATAATAAAATCAACTTCGATGTTATGGGATTTAATATATTGTTTGATTTTGAATGAGAGTTTACGAACTTCGAAAAATTTGCAAATTTTAAGTAGATCTGCACATTGGGTGTACTTTAAGATTAAATCTTCAGTAAGATCGTAATTTTGTTCTAATAATTGAAAAAAAAGATCAACGCTCTCAGGTAAAAGCCGTGATTCTTCTTGAAGTTGATGAATTTCTTGGGGAAGGCGATTGTTAACATCTGAAAACAAGTATGTTTCTCGGATATGTTTCGAATACTTAGTTAGTTGTGAATAATACAAATTAATGTTTTTTGAATTATGTTGGAATGTAAATAGATCATCATTTTCAAAATTATCATCATCATTAATATCGGAATTCAGTCCTTGATCGAAATTCTGGAAGCTTAAAACGCTCATAAAATTTTGGAAATTTTGATGACAAGAGTAGGTGTAACTCAAAGAGATTTTATTCTCAAAAAGTTTGTTTTTCTGAAGTTTACGCAATTTTTTTTGAGAGAGTTTCACCTACTCTTGATGACATTCAATTTTAGAATTATTACCGTAAAAGCCGGCTTATTATCTATTTCACCATTTTACACCCATAAATATTGTATTAAAAATTTAGAAAATTTTATATAACATGTCATTATTAAAAAAGTATAATGACAAATAAAGAATTTTGTCTTTATCACAAACTTGAAGAAGGTAATTTAAAGGAATTGAATATTGGAGATAAGACTTATAAAATCTGTTTTCATAATTTAGCTCAATATTCAGAATTCTTTGAAAATAATAATCATGAAGATTTATTTAATACTTTTCCGAATACAATTAAAGATGCTCAATCAGAATTGAATATATCACCTGACAATCTCGATATATTTATGAATATTCTATGTGGTAAATCAGAATTGATAAATCAAATGAATAGTTTTGACCTTCACAAATTGTCCTCATTTTTTAAATTTAAATCAATTTCTGAAGCAATATACTCAATTTGGCAATTTCAACCAAAAAATTTTGATGATGAACTTTTTCAATTTCTTCAGTCCTTTGATAAATCCATCAAAAACGACCAACAGAGAACTTATTTAAACGAATTTATTCAAAACACACAAATTATAAGCATATTAACAGACAATATTGGCCAATTTTTTCAAAGCCAATATATTGACCATTTTTCACCTTTTTTAATCTATTTATTGTTACTCAAAAGCGATAAAGAAAATATCCCACAAGATGAGCTATTTAATTTCATACTCAAATCAAAAGAAGACTATCAAATTTTGGACATATTCCTTGATTTAGATTACCTCTCCACTCATAATAGAAACAATTTTTTTCTATTCATATTTGGCCGATACACACAATTAATGGCAGCCAACGAATTCTATTTTGACTACTTAAACAATCAGCGAGACGAACAAAGATCAACTCAATTATTGAAGGATTCATCTCGCCTTGGAAATTTGGCAGCCTCACATCAACTCACTTCACTTAACAACCGCCAGTCAGAAGAATATGAACTGATTTTTGACGCACAAAAAGAATCATCATCACAAATGACCAAGCTTTATCAGAAGATGAAGCAAAATGAAGAACAAAAGACGAGCAAAGACGAAGAAGAAAGCATCACAAATGACGATAATTATAAAATTGACAACGACAACGAAGACAGCAATAAAAACGAATATAGTGAATCCAATGATAACGATGATGATAATTCAACTGACGGAAATAGTATTGATGATGATGATGAATTTTTTAACAATGAAGAAGAAGAATTTCAATCAGACGATAACAACAATGAAGAGGAGGAGGAGGAAGAAGATATAAAGGACAGGCTGCCGAATAGTTTATCACACATGGACGACCACATGAAAGGCATGAAACAAGAACCTAGAAGGAGCATGTCAGATAGGCCGAGAAGGTTCAGATCGAATCCTTCGAATTACAACCAGAACAAAAGGATGCGTCATGGCCCGCGTTTCACGGAGATTGAACTTCGCAACCAAAAAATATGGAGAGAGACGGAAAGCATCATTGAATCTAAGAAATACACTGACATCAAAAACAAGAAACACGACATCAGCAAGCAGCTCAGGAAGTCACTCAAAGAGACAGAAACAATTGACAAAAAACACTCGTATTCAAAGCTCTATAGAAAATTGTTCAAAGACGTTGAAAAATGGGGATATAAAGAAAAAAGGTCGATTTATAAAAAGATAGAATTCACACCCGAGGGAACTTTTGAAGCAGCACGAAGATTGATTGAAAAAGAAGAGATTTATGAAGTTTGCGTCTTGAATTTCGCTTCAGCAACAAAACCTGGCGGTGGAGTCAAAAATGGCCGAACTGCACAAGAAGAGACTCTCTCAAGGCAATCGTCGTTATATTTTACTTTGAAGAAAGATGACACAATGTACAAATATTTCAAAGAACACAAGAGTCCATTTTATAGACATTTTATGATTTATTCTCCTCACGTTGTCGTCATTCGCAATGAGAAATATGATCTCGTTCCTCCAATTTATGTGTCAGTGATAACATCGGCCGCTGTTAATTACGCTCTCCTGTCTAAGAAGTATCACAAAGGAGAACGCGATAAAGACGTTTATGAATGCATGAAAAATCGATGCCGAAAAATATTGGAGTTGGCAATTTCTAAGAATAATCAAGCTATCGTTCTGGGAGCTTTTGGCTGTGGAGTTTTTAAGAATAAGCCTGAAAATGTGAGTAAGATATTCAAGGAATTGATTGTCGATGAGTATTACGGCATGTTCTTCGACAAAATCGTTTTCGCTATTAAATCTTCTCCTAAAAAGAAAAACACCAATTTAGAAGTATTTACATCAACATTCAACAAAAAATAATTAAAATACTAATTAAATTTTATATATTCAACATATGTTTTATTTTATTTTTATGAGTATAATGATATGGTGATTCATAAGTTTTTTCTAACGCTTTTTTTTTTTTTTTTTTTTTTTTTTTTTTTTTTTTTTTTTTTTTTTTTTAGAGTAGGAAAGTTGTAATTCATCTTAAGAACGTGTTTATTTCTTTCAAAATCCAGGGTTTCTTATGTTAAAATGATTTACTGTAAGTATAAATATAAAAACAAATTTCTGAAAAATTAAACACATTACTTTGAGTGTGAAAAGAAATGTTCGACTTAACGTAGACATAAACTGTAAATTTCCGCTGAAAATTGGCATTAAAAAGAAATAAACCGTCGAAGCAATAGCTATTTTTATATAAGAAACACTGGATTTTGAAAGAAATAGCCACATTCTTAAGATGAATTAAAAATTTTCTTTGGGATTTTCCCTACTCTCAAAAAAAAAAAAAAAAAAAAAAAAAACCTTCGAATCATCATATCATTATACTCATAAAAATAAAATAAAATATAGGTTGAATATGTAAAATTTTATTAGTATTTTAATAAATAATTCAATGGTACAATTCATCTATGAATCATTGAAATCAGTTTCACTAGTTTTAATATTCATACAGTTAAAATTATCATTTGATGCTGATTCCTTAATTTTTGTTTCATTTATGACATGACTTTTGCTTTTTTCATCTTGATTTTGACTTAATTCAAATGTATCATCATCTTTTTGAATTGTAGTTAATATTGGGTAATTATCTTCAAGGTATTCAATGTAATTTAGAAATTCATCTTGATCAACAGTGCTTGTAATGAAATCTTGATCTATTTTAAGAAGATCAACAATTTCGCTAAAAGTTGGTCTTTGTGAGGGATCTTGTGACCAACATTTCTCAATCAATTTGCGCCAACAATCAGGAACATCTGACTTGATTTCAGGACGATAGCCATTTGGGGCAATCGCCATCATTTTAAATACATTAACTCCTTTAAATGGAATCTCAAGAGTAATGATTTCATAAACCATAAGTGCAAATGCATAAATATCGTTTGGTTTGTGATTAATCGCATACTTCATATGCTCAGGCGACATATACAGAAGTGTCCCTGCAAACTCAATAATTTTTGAATCATTTTGAATTTCAATCCAGAGACCAAAATCCCCGATTTTCGGATATAAAGAATCATCCAATCAAATGTTGGCTAGTTTTAGATCACGATGCAGAATGTTGAGAAAAAGCAAATATGACATGCCATATGCAACACCAAATATATTAATCAACTTTTTCGTATTGTTCCAACCGTCAATAAACAAACCTTTTCTTTCTTTCTCAATAGCAAAATACAAAGAGCCATTTCTTGCAAATTCTGTGATAATTGTCGGTTTCGGTTTGTCTTTAAAATCATTTGAATTATAACCGACAAATTTCAAAATTGAATGAGCATTCAATTTTGAAAGAATATTGATTTCATTTGACAAATTTTTGAATAAATATTTGTCACAAATAGTAAAATCTAAAATGCTGACTTTGGCTGCTTATTTTTCATTCGTTCTGATATCAACAACTTTGTAGACTTTTCCAAACGATCCTTTACCAACCAATTCTTCTTTCTCAAAAAGTTTCAAATCAATCGGCTCAATATTCACTTCCAGTTTTTGAATCATTTCACTTTCATCAATTTCAATTCTGCTTGGTGGAATTGACTCGTCAGAATTTGGTGCTTCAATGAAATCACAAAAAATTCGAAATTCATCTTCATCCACATTTTCCAATATGAAACTTTTATCTGTCTTCAAAAGCTTCACAATTTCGTCAAACGTCGGTCTTTCAGCTGGATCATATGACAAGCATTTTAGATATAAGATCTTGGTAGCATTTTGGGACATTTGAAGAAAATTTAATTTTTTCTCCAGATTTTAAAAAATCTAAAAATTCTAAAAAACCGCCATCAAACGGCAGTTTTCCTGTCAAAATTTCATGAACCAAAATTCCAAATGAATAAACATCAACAGGATATGAATAAATTCCATCTTCTTTGAACATTTCAGGAGCCATGTAAGCAAATATTCCAACTCGATTTGTCATTGTGACTATTTTTTCATCAATTATCGCGGCTAACGACAAATCATTGATTTTTGGGATAAATCTATCATCAAGTAAAATTTTTCTCGGATTAAGATTACGATGGATGAATTGATGTGAGTGTAAATAACGCCTTCCTGAAGCAATTCCGTAGATACAATTCAACTTTCTAGTATCATTGAAAATAATATTGTCTTTTCCAATATAATTGTTTAATGAACCATTTTGACAATACTCGAGAACATTTACAAAAGTTTCTGAATTTTTATATTTATAGCACAAGCATGCGCCATGGAATTTAACTATAAGTGGTGAATTGAATCTTGATAACATCTCAATTTCTTTTATAATATTTCGAAAATTAAGACGAGCTTGCATATAAGAGTTGTCATCTTGGTCAGAAAGATCACTAGTCTTAAGCATTTTAAATACAAAATACTTATTGGTATCTTTTTCAATAACTGTGTATGTCTTAGCATAAATAACAGACGAAAATAACTGTGGTGGAACATATGCTGTATTGCATAATAATTCATTGTCAAGAAAAGTGCAATTAACTGCCATGAGAGCTGGAGCGTCACAAAACATTATTCCTCCATTACATAAATATCTGTAATCATAGCCGATGCTGTCATATCGATCTGAATACAAATAGCAATAGTTATTTGAAAAAGTGGAATTTATCAAGTCAACTTTTTGTGTATATTCACCTATATATAATTGGCATAAGTAAATTCATATTTGGCATAAGTTCCTGCACTGTTATTATTAAATACGCATTCTTCTATAACTACATTATTAGCATTTAAACACATGCATCGGCCAATTAGAGTAGCATCATTAATACCAAAATTATTATCAAAAATGCATTATCTCATTAATAAATCACCTTTTAATGTATCAATATCCATTAATATGCGAATGTTGCCATTAATATGATTGAATAAGCAGTTTATCGATTCAAATTTAAAATAACAATTATATGCACTTATTATTCTATTTATTTTGGTACTAAAATTGCAGTTTGTAAATATTGATTCTTCGATGCGGCATGTTTCATTAGGAAAGTTTAAATTCATCATATATATAACAGTAGTTATAAATTAAGAAAAATTGCATCTAATAAAATTTATCATATATATAATTTATCATATATAGTCTAGTTTTCCATTTGGTAGGGGTGTTTTACTCTAGACTATATATATAATTTATCATACAATAATCAAAAACGATGAATCAAGTTTGAAAGGGAATCACAAGTATTGATCGATAAAAATATCTTTTTTCTATCTTCTTTATCAATTATATTAGTTTCAGGGTTTTGAATCACTTGAATGAAATCAACAACGTTCTGATTATTCTCTTTTTGTGCTCTTTTAAGTAAGTACTGGAAAGCAACAATTGCACACAAAAAGTTTGGTCTTTCAAATAAATCTTTATTAGCAATTAAAACCATCGCATCTTCAATACCAATAGAATCGCAAATTAACGAAACAGCTTTATGTGCGAAGAATGCATATGAAGATTCTGATGTCGCGGTATCAAGTAAAACATGAGATATTTCTTCGCGAATCATTCCTTTCGTCGCCCAGGGCTGAGCAATTGCAAGCTCATCATCTGAGAGAAGCGACAGAAGTCTATAAATATCAAGAGCCTCAGCACATGGAATTTTCATATTATTTAATAATGATGATCCGATATTGTTGTCAATATAACCAAAACGAAGCTTCGAAATAGGCAGAGAATCTTCCCACATTCGAATTCCGCTTTTAGCGAATCCGCAATAGCAAAGGTCAGGGAAAACGACTTCAAGTTTTGACTCAATTTTGACAATTAAATCTTGATTTACAGGTGGCGCAAAGCAACAAAGAAGAGACCTGAAAAATGCACGTGTTAATGAAGGTGGCTTATTAGAATAAAAACGAATTGCTTCATCTTCTAAATATGCACTTTTGCCTGTGTCAGAAACAAATAAAGATGGCAATAAAAATTTTCTATTCATGTCAGAAGAATCCCTGTCTTTAAAGAAGATATCATAAACACGATTAAATTGTTCCTTTGTCATCTCAATATTCATAAAGAAAGCAAAATAATTATATGAAACATTCTTAGCTTTTTGAAGACAATTAATAATTGACTCAAGAAGCTCGTTTGGTATTTTAACTTGCGTTGGAATTCGTGAAATTTCTTTGAATGACAAAATTCTGCTATTGAATGATCGATTTGTTGGCAGCAATGATGAAAGAATCATTTGGTCTCCTGATGGATTAAATAAGATATCATTTATACCGATGAATGAATAAAAGTTAACCTTTTCAGAGTCTCCAGTATCAAGGTTATCAAAGTACTCTTTAAATAGATCCATGTTGTTCGTTATTTCAGCAACAATCAATGGATATTCGCCGAAATACGATGGATCAATTGATATGATATTATGCACTAATAGCCATTTGACACCTGTCAGATGATAATAGCCGTTAACAAGCGATGCCTTGCTTATTGTTGGATAGCCAAATGAAGTGTAGCATTTCTGAAAAATGGAAAAAATTTCTTGCGGAATTTCATCAAATGAACAATGAATGTTTGATGCAAACAAGGCAGCAGAAAGCAGCCACATATCACTGTTATAGTCAATATGAATCTCACTTTTCCATTTAGCAAGATTAATCTTATAGTCGTGCAAATTTGCCCACGAAAAGAAACCAACAAGCATTTGTGGATTATCACGATTTTTAAATGCCAAATTCTCAAGATCTTCGGGCTTTATTGTATCAGGAAGATCAAGATTTGAATGCCAAAGAAATGAAATCACATCATAAAGAGTTCCAACATCATTTTCAAGATCTTCTGTTAAGGCTTGAAGTTGACTGATTTCAATTTCTCCAGGCTTTACTGATTTGTTATCTTTCAGGTGAATCTTTGGTGCAGATGAGATGTGAAGAGATTTCTTTAATTGAAAAGATGATGATTGTTCTAAGAACGACTCTTTGACATTAGAAATAGTCTTTGGTTTTCTACTAATTTCTGTTAATTTTTTGTTCAAAATCCTTCTTGTCTGTTCACTCAGGTCTTTCATTTCATCAATAACTTTTGAGTCATTCAGTCCAATCATCCATTCGTGAGGAGGAATTACATGCTTGCATACCTCGACCCAATCTTCATGCTCTTTCATTCCGATAAAAGACAGGAAAGTTTTCAATGGCTGAAGAGGCTGCTTGATTTCATTTATGAACATATCACAAATCATTCTTGATTTGCCTAACGCTTCACTAACATGCTTTGGAAACCGTTTAACCGTCTCGGCATAACTGCCAAAACGTTCCTTTGAATACAAAACAACTTCTATAGAATACTTGGCCGGAATTTGAATGCTTTCAACTATTTTGAATGCTTCATTGTAACCATCAACTGTAGAACGACCTTCGCTTTCTTTTTTACTAGTTCGATATGACTGCAAACGTGTCAGAAAGTTAAGCACTTGCCTCGGACAGACGAGCACAAAGTGGCTTGCGATGAGTGCTGCTTTTGCAATTTCACTATGGTGTATTTTGGTCCTATTAAAATCATTTGTGGAAAGGATAGAAAGAGTGTCAATTGAAGAACTTAGAAAAGTGCCAAATTCACTCTCTTCAATTGGACCATTTATCCTATCAAATAACTTTTTGATATCGTCATGACTGATGATTTCATCGTTGACTTCTGGCTTTTTAAGGCTGCATTTCCAAAGGCTGCTGTCGATGTCGTTTCGAATTCCCAAGACATGGCCAATGGAGTAAATGGTGCTCGTTATCAAGCCGACAAAATTCGTGTAACGATTTGGATGCTGCTGCATGACAGTCAGAAGACTGTGGAGGCTTGAAGGCTCCAAGAGTTTAGATGTGATGAGTTCTTTGACAAAGTTGGGATCAACATTTGTGAGGAGTGAAATTTGCTTTTCATTGAATTTTCCGAAAAGGTCAATTTTTGTAACAGGTGGTGAATAATTGTATAGTTTGGCTAATTTTATGGTCAAATTGGTCAATTCTATATTATTTTGATTCAAGTAAGAAGAGAATAAGAAATCAAGACGAGAATCAACGTCACTTTCAAGAACATCGCTTGGATCCAGTTTGAGTAACAGTTTAACGATAGAAACCGCCAAATTGGAGTCAAGAGGTAATGGATGTAAAATTGACCATAAAAGGTCAATTGCAAATTTAGGTGAAATGTCTTTAATGTAATCATAATTCTCTCCTATAACTTCAAGAAATTGAATGTATATTTGGTCAGATGAAGAAGTAAACTTAAGAATTCTTTTTTGAGTTTCAGAATTGTCAGAATCTTTTTCCATGCATAAAATATCAATCTTCAGGCATGTAATTTGAAGTTGATGGCATTCATTTGAAAGTTGAATATTTGGCATCAACTTTTTCAATTGCTCCTTTTCAAACAACTTTTTCTGAGCTCCTTCATATAAAGTCAATAAAATAGCATTTGTATCATTTGCATTTATTTTCTCATCTGATAAAAACGAGAGCATTTTATCAAAGAGACTTTTAATTTGATTTTTTTGTTCTTCACTAAAATCATATTCATAAAAATGCAAAATATTTGATAGAACTAAACAAGTTGAATTAAAACCGGCTATACCGAGTTGTGTACAATCATTACAAACTCTTTTAATTCCTTCTTCAATGTCAATTTCATAACATTTGTTGTAATTTTTTAGAAACTCATTGAGATAGTCAAATGAGGCTTTTTTAAAGAGAAAACTTGAGTATTTTTTCGGATCTTTTTGAATCAAAAACGAAGAAGTTGATGCAAAAGAAATATCTAAATTATTTTGGAGAAGCTGAGTAATTTCTTCTTCTATTGAGTATTTTCCAATTACTTGCCAAACTGATGCTGGAATCTCATTGATATTTGTTTGCAAAATAGCATGAAACAATTTTTGAATAAATGGGAAATTGTGAAGGATTTCATCGTTGTTTATTGAAGAGACTGCGTTAGATAATGCAGGTAAAAAAATATAAAATAAATTTGAGTGCTTTTCATCTTTTGAAAAAAGTGCTTGAATATTAGATAAAAAGTCAAGTGGTGAAATAGAAGATATAAGATATGACCATCTTTGAATAAAATGCTGAGCTTCTTTTTGAAGATTAGGATTTTGGCTTTCAACGAGATTAACTGTAAAGCAAAAAACTAAGTCTTGTGCATAAGTTGGATTATAATCTCTTGAGGTTGGTATACAAAAAGATGGATAAAGATTGCAATTAATATTTGCAAGAATTTCAGCAGCATTATCGTATGAATGCAAATGCAATTGCGAATTCATCCTATATATTGCTTTTCCTGCTATTTGCTTATCCATCTAGAATAAAATACAATTTCAATACAATTCTAATTGAAATTTTCAATTATAAACGTACATATGTTCGTAATTTATAATTTTTGATTAATAAGCATAGTTATCATGATTAATAAGCATTTCATTTGGATTGTCTTAAATAATTTAAATATCTAAATTTCATTTCCAAAAATCATGAAATCAATTATAAAAGATTTTGTATTTGAATTATTATTTCTAGAAAAAAGCTTTTAAAATGAAACAATAAATAGATAGCAAATAATTAAAGAGTTTATTTGTTAAAGAACAAATAAATAATAAATTAAATTAGTAATGCAGATATTTTGTATTGCTTGCAAACATTTTCATATTTTCTACTAGATTGGTCACAATCTTCACAACATTTGTATAATGAATCTTTAATGATCTTGTCACAATCTTCATGACCTGTTTTTTTCTCATCAAATTCAATCAAATTTTCACTGCTTTTATTTTGTAAGCTAGATAAATGGCAAACACTTCCATCATTCATCTCTTTTTTACATTCATCATTTATTGAAATCAATTGAGTATCATCTGACTTTTTAGCATTATATGATTTGTCAGCATTTAGAAATTGATCAATATCTTGATCAACCAACAGTTGTTCTTGATGGATATTTTTATTTTTTTTCTTATTTCCTCGTTGAAAATTCAATGTGTTCATTTCCTCATTTAAAAGAGAATATTTTTTAATCAAATGCTTGTACCATCTATTTTTAACATTGCTTCCTGATCTTCCAGGAAGATATTTTGATATTTCTACCCATTTTGGACCAATTATCATGAGTAGAGACAATAATACCTCATCTTCTTCGGCATCCCAGGCTTCTTTTTTAATAGGTTCAGACAAATAATTACAATATCTATCTCTGCATTGCTTAGGACTTCTTCCAGGCATTAATTTAGATATTTTTTCCCAATTTTTAGATCCTATTTTTTGAACAAGATTTAACAAAATTTGATCTTCTTGTGTTGTAAACATTTTCCTTTTTTTTATTGGACAAATTTGGGATTTCTCGCTGTAAAAGTCATTCTCAAAGCTGTACATTTAATATGTGAAATTAATCAAAAAGATGATTTGAAATTTTCAGAAAAAAGGTTCTTTCTCAATTTTCAATACAAAAAAAAATTTTTTTTGTACCTGCTGTTACAAATTTGAATAGATGAAAAAAATAAAAAATATTCAATCTGATAATGTGAAGCTTTTTCTTTAATGTTTTTTATTCATTTCCCTTTGTATTTTAAGATTGAACCCTAATTAAAAAGATTTTTTGTATCTTTTTTTTTGATTAAAACAATCAACAATAAAAATGGTTTAGTTTAAAAAAAATCGTAATTCGATATTATATGATTCTAAACGTTAAATTCTATTTACGAACATTTCACATTTTTTTCAATATCACAAAACATCATTTAATAATTTTACTTGATTATCTAAGTTATCCGTTATATGAATAAAAAAGCTTATTTATACTAATAACGTTTAATATAACTTGTTGTTATTTTTGTTTTTATCAAATAGCACGAAAAAACTAATTGATGTTTATTAATTTATACTTATTAAAATAAACTTTTTGTGAGTTGACATTGAAAAAGTTCGTTGAATAACAAACTCATAATTATTTTAATACTAAGTACCAGGATTGAATTGATCAACTTCATTTATGCCAAACCAAATTATGGATTCAACCTCATTCACGGCAGAAACTTTTGAAAACTGTGATTGAATCCATTCATGCATGATTGCTCTTGATGCAGTAAATCTATCGCTAGGATTAAACTTGCACATATTTTCAATTAAATTTTGGGCTTCCTTCGAAATTCTTTTGCTTTTTAAAAGCCTCTTGTTCAACTCGCCTTTCATTAATTTTTTCAAAAATTTGCTAAATGTATTTTCAGTACTTGGAAACGGACTCTGACCAGTCAATATTTCATAGAATGTAACTCCTAAAGCCCAAATATCAACACTTTTATCATATTCTTGATTATTCACGATTTCGGGTGCCATGTACCGATATGTTCCAACAAAATCAGTTGATTTTTCATCTGGCATGAAAAATCTGGCAAAACCAAAATCAGTTAACACAATAGATATTCTGTTAAAATCGACACAATTCAAATTATCTATACTATCTGAATCATCAGAATTATTAAAACTTATTTTATCTGAAATTTCTATATTTTTGGTAAAATTTGAATGATTATTATTGTTATTATTGTCATTTTCGTTGTTGTCATTATTATGATTAAAAGAATTATTATTTGTGTTTTGTGAGTTGTTATTAAAATTATCATCAAAATCATTTGAATTATTTTCAACATGCGAATCGCATGAATTACTGTTATCAAAAAAGTTTGTATTATAAATATCATATGATGAATCTGGTGATGATTCAAATATTAAAAAGTTTTCTAATTTTATATCTCTATGCCAGATTCCCATTCCATGCAAACATTGTACAGCTTTAAGCATCTGGTTAATTATTTTCTTTGCCATTGTTTCTGGAAATCCACCTGGATAATAATTCTTCAAAAATGTTAAAACACTTCTATGTGGTGTATATGGAATTATAACACACATATAAGCATCGTACCGAAAAAAATCTTGTATTTTAATGATATTCGGATGATGAACAGCACGCATTACTTCAATTTCATTTTTGATCATTTCTATTCTATTTTCAAAAAGTTTAATGAACTTAATTACTTTCTTTTTATTATCAATTGGATCATAACATAAATAAATATAGGAATATGGCAATGACCTCGGGATTAAACTTGAATGAATTATATATCTTCCAATTTTTTGGCAGATTGGTGGCGGTGGCGTATCGGGTGTAAAATAAGGCGGACCTAAGTCCATTTCATTTTTGAAATACATTTGAATATGGCTGATTACCAAAAAATATTGTATCTTAATAAATTTTATATCTTTTTTATTATAAATTCATTTTTTAAAACTTTTATTATTATTATAGTGTTTAATTTTAATAAATTTTAATATTTTTATTAAGAATTTTAAAATATTTTAATGATAATATGAAATATAAATATTATGTGGTTGTCTTCAAATTAAAATTTAAATAATTCAAATATTGAATGAAAATTTTCATTCAATTTTGAAAATTAAGCACTAAAAAAAATAATAAAAGTTACTTTTTGAAGAATTTCAAAAGATTAATGTAAGGGTGTCCAAATTGGATATTTTAACCGTTTTTTGGATTTTTTTTTTTTTTATATATATATATTTTGGATAACGGTTTTATTTTGAATTACTATTTGTCTATATAGAATTATTAAAAAAACCAATAAATTCTTTATTTTTGCATATTTTTGTGCATTTTCTGTTAATTAAATTAGTTATGTTTTGGATTTTTTAATTTTAAAGAAAATGACAGAAATTACAAAAAATCCAAAAAATTAATGTAAACTATAGAATGGATTTTTTCCCCATTCAGGATAACGATTATCCTACGATAAAATCCAAAATGGGCAGGATTTATTAAAATATTTAATTGGTATAGAGGAATTGTTAATAGATATTCATTTGATTTGATATTCATCGTGCTAATTTATCAATCATTTAGCTATTAAATTTTGAGGAAATTTGGTTGAAAATTGAAAATTTGTTTAACTGGAAATTGGAAATAAGTGCCAGGTTGACATCACCCAACCTCCATTAGGTCAGTTCAATACTATCCAAATTGATGAGTCAGCACTTGGGAAGGCCAAGTATCGCAAAGGGCGAGCCCTGAAAAGAGATTGCAACTGGGCGATTGGGGCTATTGAAGAACATATTAACAGAGTTTCGGTTCAAAATGACTTCAAACGCACCATCGTCCTTGGGCCCTAAATTTACACAGACCAATGGGTACTTTCACAAAACTGTGAATCATTCGATTCAGTTTGGGAACGTACTCCCATCAGGCGAAAGAGTTCATACCTAAAAAGTGGAGTTGCGGCTAGGATCGATGAAAAAGTTTCTCGATCACCACTCAGCATACCAATGAAAGTACACAAACGAATATATTCAAACTTGGTCCAATCGAAAGAAATAAATTCATTCTTATTATGATGCTTTCCAAAACATTCTTTAAAAGCAAACTAATTAAATAAAAAAATAGATATCTATTTTGAATATAAAATGTTCTCCCCGCATTCACAGGCGTTTAAACTTGAATGATAATAATTGCATTTTTTTACAATGTGAGGATCTTTGGATATTATAATTGTATCGATCAAAAATTATCTGTAATTACGAATCATATTTCTATTAAACTTATGCAGTTGACTGCTTATAGATAAAATTAGTCTATGAAGTGAACCTAAAAATGTATTGTTTCGCGGAGTCATCTCATTTAAATGACCATGATTACTTTCAATGATATTAGTGGTGCTGGGCATTTTATAGTCCATCCTTTTTATCATTAAAATTGATCGTCTACTGTTAATTTTTTTTTTTTTTTTTTTTTTTTTTTTTTTTTTTTTTTTTTTTTTTTTTTTTGTTTTGTTTTAAAAGAATGGCCATTTTTATTCAGCATTTTTTCTAATTTTTTCTAATTTTTTCAATTTTTTTTTTTTTTTTTTTTTTTTTTTGTATCTTCAATTGATTCAAAAAAATATTGTATCGTTCAATTAATAAACCATACTTGTTACAAGAAGCTATTAATCCTTTTCCTTGATCGGATTCTATTGTAAATTTTGAGTGATCAAAATCCGTTATTTCTAAGAATAATTTTTCGTCTTCAATTTTTGAGAAGGAAAATCCTTAAGGAATTCCTGTATTATGAGAAATACCTAAAACAATGCGTGTTTTATAATTTTTAATTACTTTAAATGTACAATCTTATTGGATACCATCCAAAAAATTATCGAGATTTAAAATCGATTTAGCAAATTGACTAACGTAATGTCCGCATAATACATAAGAATTATTATCAATTTAAGCTAATTCGGGAATATTTTTATCAGTAACAATTAACTTTAAATAACCTTGATTTAAATATTTAAGTTGTTCAAAATTTATAATTGAATTAAAATTTGGCCTTTTAATAAAAATACCTGAAAACTCAAAGAAAAAAGAAGTAAAACGATTTTTTGGAATTATTTTATTTGTTAAATTTTTAGCGAAAAAAAAGCAATTATTAAAATCATATTTGTTTAAAAAAGCAAGCTATTTTGAATGTAAAATAGTATCTGAACCTAAACTTAAAACCCGAAAAGAAATCTGTAATGAATACAAAACATCTTTTCTTTTTTCAATAGTTTCCCATCCTTTTGTTGATATAACATACCCACTTATGAAAACATTTATTTTGAAATTCTTTTCGTAAAATATGTGGATAACGATTTGATAATCATTTCCAAGAATTGAATACGTAAACTTATATTCATAATATTTATCTGAAACTGAAACAACCTTTTTAATTGGCTTTACGCTAGCGGTTTCATATTCGACCATCTCGTTTAAAAAAATTGCTAATGATTTAAAATACCAAATGGGAGAATATACAAGTTCTCAAAAAAGAGAATAAAAACTCTAGAAAAGGACTAGAAAAGCGAGGTATCATCATTTAGCAGATTTGAATTCATTTATCGACTAGTTTTTGATTATTCTAGCCTATCCCTCTAGAAAATAATGTTATTTGAAAATTGATTATTAAAGTTGGACTATCTGTTTTTTTTAAAAAAAATACAATGGTTATTTGGTGATATCGACTTGTCGATTCCAGTTTATGACCAAATTTGGCCAAATATTTTAGGCTCTTTGGACCCCACGGTACAACCAATTACAAGGTCAGTCATAAAAGAAGTTCAAAGAGCCTATTATTCTGGTAAAAACAAAATTCATTGTGTTAAAACACAGGCTCTGGTTTCACCAACTGGCTTACTTATTCACGCAAGCAAGCCAGTTGAAAGGTCAATACATGATTTTCAATTGTTTAAAATAAGTAATCTTGATGAACTAATAGCTAAAGAAAATGAAAAATGCGAATTGGTTCTAGGGTTCAATGCAACAACACTAACCGATTCAGGTTATCAGGGAATAATGAAGATATTACCAGGTTCCATTACTCCATGGAAAAGGTTCAGGAACTGAACTTACAAAAGAACAAAAAAAATTCAACAAAACAGTTGCAAAAAGTAGAATTATTGTCGAGAATTAGTTCTCCCGAAATAAAGGACTCTGAGGTGTAATGGGCTCTTAGCACCGTTTATCTATTATTGTTTATGATTACTTCAATAAATATAGAAAGTGTACAATCTTTATTAAAATAAAGTTCGATTTCTTTTAGATTGACATTTGAGGTCAAAAATCCACCTAAGGGAAAAAAATCATCCTGGCGTTATACTTATTTTCACACAGGTTACATTTCAAAGAAAATTGAAAAAGTTGGTCCCAAGCCTTTTGAATCCAACTTTTTTTCCTTTTTCACTCATGAAGGTTCATATGAAAAAATTCAATTGAAATTTTATTTTTTTGATTATTAATTTTATTTTTTGATTATTAAATAAATGGTAAAGAATATTATATGATAATTTTTTTTCTTCCAAATTTATATTTGGATTATGAGTCATTGACGAATCACTAATTCTTTTTTCACTAATTTCACAATAAAAATGGATTTTATCATTTTTTACAGCACTAATTATTGTGTATTTTGGATCATAAGCAGTAGTTTCATGTGTTTCAGTCAAAACAAATTGATTTTTAATTTCAAAATGAAATTTTCTTAACTCATCGCACTTGTTTGGTATGAATTGACACTCTCTTAAAGGACCAGAATCAATAGTTCCTCTGAATCCTAAATCATCTGATAACGGTTGTACAGCTTTTTTATACATTGATCTTTTGGCACAGTTAAAGTCATGCAAAAACAAAAGATGGCCGCCATCATCTCGATATTTCGCAAGTATTGCAAGAAATTCATCATTCACGTGTAAATATGAATCGCATCCTTCAACACCGAGCTGTTCTTTTTTTGTAAATTATTTCTGGGAAAAAAATATCTTTAATCTTTAAAAGTTACATTAGCATCTTTTAATGTATAATAAGACTCAGAAACAGCACATAAGCTTCGTTTTTTATTCGAATTTATTTTTGTCTTTTTATATTCTCGAGATTTCAAATATCAATACATTATTCTGTAGCTCAAATTGACAACAATGCATTTTTTGGATGCTCTTCTTTACTAGCATGGTAATAAGAAAAATAACCTTCGCCAATTTCGGAATTGATATTTGTGTAATTGAGAAGCGCTTAGAAAAAGCATCATTTCCAATTCAAACTACTGAAGAATGAATTAATATTTCTAGATAAGATTAAGTATTCATTGTTTTTATATTTTTTTCTAGAAAATCTAAATTTAAACAAGAGATTATTTAAATATTATTGTTTTAAAAATTTTACTTTAGAGATCCACCTTTATAAAAAGATAAACCCAAGGACAGAGCAACTTTATTGTATTGATTATTTTTCAAAAAGTTTAACGAAGTTTGAAAGGAGATAAATTAATATTGAGAGAATTACAAAAAATTGAAAGATTATTTTATATAACTTTTTGAAAGTGTTATTTCCGCTAAAAATAAAAATGAGTGATCAAGAATATATCAATGATAAAAAGCATTTTCAAGATATTTTATTAAAGTATATTGATGATGATGAAGGTGCAGAAGAAAACTATCAGAATTTAATTAATTATTTTCAAGATCATAATATTGCAAGTAATAAAGAAGAACTTAAAATATTACTTAAGATGATTACGAAAATTTCCAATCATCATTACCGATCTACCAATTTTTTTAGCAAATTAGAGAAAATAATCTTGAATTTCAAAGAAGATATCCCAAAATATTTTACAAATTCAGAATTATACAATATATTTCAGAATAACAAACGTATTCTCCTTTTTCTTTTCGAAGAAAAAATAATAACTTTTAGCTATTTCGTTTTGAAAGGCATTTCTCAGTATGAGAATGATTTTTATTATTTTTACCCAGAAATCATCAAATACAATAACTTCAAACGAGAAGATTTATTAAAAGATAAAAAAAAGGAAATTGTTGAATTTATTGAAAATAATCCTGATGAATTTAATAATTTACGAAAAATTGGGGAAAATGGTTCCTATGTTGCCCAATTGATTCGAAAAGATGATGTTAACGGCTTTACCGAGTATATTAAAAAAAACAAGATAAAACTAAAGAAACATCATTTCTTTGATTTTAATGATCCGATCCAAATGGAAGAATCATTTTACGAAACAAATGCATATCTACTCCAAAACCATTATACACTTAATTTTCTTGAGTATGCCTGCTTTTTTGGATCAATTCAAATTTTCAAATATTTGATTATGAATCAAGTCGAGTTACACTGTATGCTGTGGAATTTTGCAATTCATGGCAAAAACATGGAAATAATTCATATTCTTGAACAGAATAGAATTGAACCATTTTCAAATTCTGGCTTTTACAATGGTTCAGAAAAATATAAAGAATGCTTTCAATTTGCAATTAAAAATTATCACAATGACATCGCAGAATATATTTATCAGTTCCACATACAGAAAAGGCCGATTAATCTAATGCAGCCATTTTGCTGTCCAAATGTCATGGCATCTAGATTTATGCCGCCAAATGTTTTACAGAAAAACGCTTTTCAAAGAAATTTACTCCAGCCAAATCTTTTCCAACCAAACCTTTTCCAGCCATGCTTTATTCCCAGGAACTTCAAACCAAATTACTTTCTACCCAACTTTCAGCAAAATTATTTATATCCACAAAATTTTCAGCGCAACAATCTTCCACAACCAAATCCTCAGCAACAACCAAACAATCAGCAACAACCAAATCTTCAACAGCAACAACAAAACAATCAGCAACAACAAAATAACCAACAACAAAACAATCAACAACAAAATGCAAATGTACTCATTCAACCTCCTCTTGAAGATGAGAGAACAACTTATATGGCAATCAAATACATCAATTTTGCATATTTTCCTCAAAATATTAAAAATAAAGATTGCTTTGATTATTTATGTCAAAACGGCTTTTTATCACTTGTTGATTGTGTATTAGATGCGGTAAATATAAATACATTTTTTTACGATTCTATACTAGACGCTTATGATATAAAAAGCCTTCTGTTCAAAGTTGTTGAGAAAGAAAATCTAGTAATATTAGGACGAATATACGATGCCCATCCATTTAATCCCAACATGGTGAAATGTGATCACAGAGGTTCCATGAACATCTCAGAAGCGATGTTGCATGTAGCCGTTAAAAAAGACAATTTAAAAATTGTTCAATTTCTACTTTCATTTGATACAATCAACCCAAATCAAATCTACTGGGAAGACAACTTTTCATCATATGACATTCAGCAAAACAACAATGAAGAAGAAGATGAGAGTGATACATTTTTTGATGGCGATCTTGATGACTACAGCTGTGTTACTGTTAAAAAAACAGCATTGCATTTGGCTGTTGAAAACAAGAATAGAGAAATTGTTTCAGTTCTTTTGAAGCATCCGAAAATCAATCCAAACATTTTGAAACTTGATTTAAAGTATCTCTATGACAAAATGCGAGGAACAGAAAGTTACCAGAAAATATATAAAACTAGATTCATTACTACAGCTTTGTTGACAGCAATTGAAAATGATGATATCGAAATGATTAAGCTTCTATTTTCAAATCCTAAAACAGACGTCAACAAAAAGTCAAAATTTGATTACAGATATCATTTTCATTCACATGAAAGGAAAAGAAGAAGAAAAGATGAAAGTCACAATCGTTCAAGCTGTGGACACGAATTGAAAACGCCTTTGTTTTATGCAATTGAAAAGGACAAATGTATTGAATTGATTAAACTTTTGTTATCACGTGATGGAATCAATGTTAATCTTGAATCTACTTTTATTGATAATAATCAGCAGTTGCTTGACTTCATGAAAAGAATGATGGACGATGATGTTGAGCCAACTGAAATCGTTGACACTTCAATCAAAATAAAAGAAATGGAGAAAACACCACTCGAGTTGGCTTACTATAAACAAAATAACGTTGTGTCCGATCTTTTGTTGGAGAATCAAAAAATTGATGTTAACTACAAATCTGGCGGCGAACATTTGTTTAAAGAAGCAGTTAAGAAAGGCGACATTGAAGTTATTAAATCATACTTGGCAATCCCTGGATTTCATGTTAAAAAAGCATTGAAAGGAACCTTGCAAATTGCAATACAAAATGATAATGTTGATCTTGTTAAATTCTTGTTGAATTTGCCTGAAATTAATGTGAACGATAAATTGGAAGGGAAAACGCCATTGCAGGTTGCTGCTCAAAAAGAAAATATTGAAGTTGTTCAGCTTTTACTGAATCGACCTGAAATCAAATATGATTTGGATACGGTTTTCAGCGACATTGATGGTAATAAAATGAAAATTATATCACTTTTATTAGATAAGAAGAAATAAATTTAATTCAATTGGATGATTGAATAAATCAATTCGCTTAAGGCTCTTATATTAAATAAAAGCTTAACATTAGAAAAAATTAATGTAAAAATGTGTTTTTCTTACTTTAGAGGTTTTTCGAAAAAAATACTTTTTTTGGAAAACATTTTGATTGATTTTTGATCATACAACCAAATAAATTCACAAAAATGATTCCAAAAAAAAAAAAAACAACTATTTGCAATTGCGCAAAGCTTTTTTCAAAAATGATGAATGCTGATACAAAATAATTATTTAATTTAAAATACATTTGAATTTGTATTGATCCAATGAAATGTATCATCTTGATAATATATTTAAATCATAAAATTAAATTTGCAGATAAAACAGGTATAAAGTAGGTTGTTGATATCCTATGGTTGAAATGCCTTTATTTTAATGCTATTATATTATGATTCCAGCCTAAAAGTTCTAACATTTTTACTAAAAAAAGTATATGATATAAAAAAATTTTTATTAATTTAACAGTTGGTAATTAATTTGAAATGATATTTTGTACAACAAAATGATCATTGTTTTTCAAAGACAGTACATCCATTTCATCATATATGATGTTATTCTTATTATTTTCTTTATTTATATTAAAAATTTGTCCTTCGCTATTTTTTAATTGGAAATGGCCAACCATTGTGCCAATAACTTTTCTTTTGCTAATCCTTTCTTTTTTATATAAATAATTTTTATTCATCTGCTGAAAAGCTTCGTATACATTTATCTTCTGAATTGCTGTGTGCTTTTCAAAACTAAGTAACTTGTAAAACTCTTCAGCTGGGAAAATAGTGGAAGCAATTAATTTATCAACTTTTCCTTGGCCAGTTTTTTGAAATGCAATAAGAATTCTTTTTGTTTGTTCAGTTAATTTGATTGAAAAAAATGCGACAGATGAATCTGTTCTGTTTACATCAAAAGTATAAGATTTTTTAGCCATTTCTGGAATTACGGTAATACTAACGCGAATTGAATCTTTTGAATTAATGATACTTGATAAAAAATCAAATGAATACAAATTGATGTTTAAATTCATGGTAAAAATGAAGCATAAAAAAATATAAATTATTATCTATTCAATTTAAAAAATAATCATTCAAAAATTCATTGCATAAAATTACTTTGATAATAATATATTTTGTAAATATTTCAAATTTTCTGCCATATAAAATATTTTTTTAAATGTTATATCTTAGTAAAAATAATTATTTCTTTATTAAATAATAAACAAAATCAATTCTAAAAATGATCATCCAACTTAAATTTATCAAAATAATGATATAAGATATAAAATATAAAAATCAATTATCGAATTTAATTACATATTGATCAGTTTTCGACTTACTCCAGACAAAAGCTATATTCCCAGCATCAACAGAAATAAAGAATCTTTTTTCTGGATCGATTTCAATTCTAGTAATTCTTCTTGAATGTCGTGAATATAAAGGACGAATATCAACTCCTTTGTCATCATAATAAAGAAGTAAAATCTTTCCCGAATCAGTTCCACAGATCACTGTTCTCATAATTTCTTCGTTCTGATTCTGTACAACGCCCATTGCAGTAACCACGTCTTTGTTGAAGAGGCTGAACGAAATTGGGTGCTGTTCAATTGAACTATCATTTTGGGAGAGGAAACTGTTCTTTATTACTTGAATTCCGTTCTTTTCCATTGCAACAATAATTGATGAATTGTATTCGTCAATTGCGATAGCTGTAATTTTCGAAGGCATTTCTATTTGGTTGATAGCAAAGCCGTTAATCAAATTGAGCATTATTATTCTTTTGTCATAAAAGCAGATACTGATCAAGTCACGTTCTGATATAAGTGAGTAATTATTGAATATGTTATTGTTTATATTGAAAAAGTTTCTAAATAACGTTTCTTTTGAAAATTGAATGATTTTTTTAATTTTCATAGGAATTGTTGTTGCACAATATGAACCTTTCTGTACTGTAGATAATGACAAGTAAGAGCTCTTCTTTTTATTCAAAACTCTGTAAATTTCTGTAAGACCAAATAAGTAGTCAATTCCAACGAAAACGCCATTTGAAGATACCGAAACGTGTGTAGCAGATTGGAATTTATTTTTATATTTCTTTATGAAAACATTTGGAACAGTCGTTGACTGGCTAAAATCATTTTCTTTGATAGAAATTGTGGACTTAATCACGTCAACTTCAACGATGAAGAAGAGGCACGAACAAGAAATTTTCTTCATTGAAATTTCAATTGTATTTTGGCCCCTTGGAGCGAACGAAGGGAAGAATTGTGAGTAGAGACGATATAATGAAGAACGAGGAATAAAATCAACAAGTGTTGAATAAGGTGCGTAAAAAAGTGGCTCAGCTTTATTTCTCTGAAATGCATAACTTTTTGATAAGAAATTTTCAGTGAAATAAGGACTCAATTTTTCTTTGATCAAATTGTAATCAATTTCATTAACGTCACCTTCAGGAGCAGGCAATTGAAAAGCTTCATTTTCTGAATTACTCATTTGATTCAATCTCTCAAACAGATCGTTGGTTGAGATTTGTCTGTAAGTCCATTGTTGAAGCAGTTCTTCTTTCGATGGACTTGGGTTGAAAGCAAAAGTCTCCTTATATTTAATGTTCACTTTTTGAGAGAGCTGAAATTCAAAGAAACCGCAAAGAAGGCTCCATAACTTAAACCGAAGTTTGTCAATCCATTGTATTGCAATAATTGAGTCCAAGTTAATTGTGATCAAAATATGTGAAGCAAACAATTTGATCGGTCCAAAATTCCCTGAAAAAGCATATTGATAGAAGCAATTCAATTCAAATGTATCTTTTTCTTTCTTGAAGAAAAAGTTGTTCTCGCCCGAAATTGAAAATGTAGGTGTCGAAGCAGGCATCGAAGAACCTGGAAGAATCGTCTTGCTTGGCATCGGCTTAATAGACGCGTAAGTCACAATGAGAATTTTTTTCTCATACAAGAACAAAACACAAGGAATTTCATGCTTTTTCAATATCATTGTACAATTTGTGTAATTGTCTGGATTACCGTAATTATCTTTAAATAAGTTGAATAGATTTAATGGAATATCATTAATGAACACATATTGAAATTTGATCGTTTTTTTGAAGGTTTTGATAACTTCACTTTTAACGGTTTGAATCTTGTTCCTTTCAAAGATCAAATCGTTAAAAATCGATTGAATCATGATTGATTTGGTGTCAGAATGCTTGGCTTGATATGGCCAATAAAAGTTTGATCTCAAACGATATTTCGGTTTGAATTCAAAAAGTTCATTTTTGATTTTTTTCATTAATGACGTCCACTCTAACGTTTCTTTGTATAATGACGAATAAACTTCAAAATAACGAATGTTTTGACAGACGAAAAATGACAAAAGAAAATGTTTAACATCCGTGTAATATTTGAAGTAGTTGGAGTCAGCAGAAATTTGTTTTATTTCTTTATTATTTTTGTTCTTTTCGTCTTGAATTTTGTGGAATTGAGACTGTGCAAACGAACGGAAATTGTTTGACAAATCTTTCCATTCACTCTCAATTTCTTTCAAATCATTGACACTATTCTGGATTTGTCTCCTTGAAATTTTGTCAATGATTGATTGATCATTTTCATCAAGTTGCGTTACTTGTTTCAACTTGGTGATGAAATCATTATAAACTTCAATTTCATTGTGTGAAAAAGCAATGAATGAATAAAGCCAAGAATGCAATGAATGTGTCGTTTCAATGAAGAATTTAAATGCTTTCAAATTGTTCGTTAATAAAGAAAACAACATCTTTATTTCAGAGAACGGAATTGAATTCAATAAACTAATCAAAACAGGCTGAATTCGACTTGCTACAACGCAAGCTTCACGATCATTAAATTTAGTTTGAACAATATTAAAAAGGGTGAATAAATCGGCCATTAAAATGATTGCATTTTGATTCAATAATTGAAAAGAACTCAAAACGCTAACATTGTCAAGAATGACCAAGACTTTTTCAATCGAATTGGTTGGAATTCTACTTAATAATCCATGGATTAATGTTGATAATAAAGGATTATTATGATCATTAGAAACTATTGAATACAGGAAAGAATCTAAAAATGAACAAGAACAATTCGATATTATTGACATAAATAAGTCAAGTAAAGGTGATTGAGAAAACCATGAAACTAAATCAAATGAACTTGTTTCATTTGGATCATGATATGAAGATGGTGAAGAAGATGATTGTAATATATTACTACTTGATTTGAATGAAAATGGTAAAGAAAACCCGAAATTTCGTAAAACAGAAGATATCATTTGATTTAAGAATGAAGAGTATGAAATAGGACTCGTTGAAGGAGGAAAATTAAAACGAGATAAGACGTACATTTTTTCAATCCAAAGATCATCATCAATATCAGAGAATTGATTGACATTTAAAACAATTGGATCTGCTTGTGTTACGTCATTCAAATTTTGGAAATTTTTAAATAACGAAGGATAAGTGAAAATGTGAGGATAAAAGAAAGAAATGATCTTCAAACAAATCGGATCATTCATTATTTTAGTAGAAGAATCAACACAATAATTAATGGCATTATTCATTACAATGTTAATATCTTCTTTAATCAGTTTTTCAATTTGGAGATTTTGTTGTGAATCAGATTGCGTTGAATCAGTTGTGTTAAATGGATAACTATTGAATTGATCAATGTCCATTGAGCCAATATTTGAATAGAAGTAAGTAAAAGCAATTGAAGAAGACCAAATCAAAGATAATAAAGAAGGTAGATGATGCATCTCAAATGCAGATTCCCAAACTTTTTTAATATGACTTAATTGAACAAATTTTGAAAAGAAAACAAAATCAAATTCAAAATAATCATTCTCTTTGTTATTGGTACTCATTTGAACAATGCTAAATTGAGTTATCAAAGCGAATATTGATGAACAAAGAAGGTCAGAAGATACAATAAATAATGATTTAAGTTCATTGAATGGTAAATAACTTTTGAAAAAGTTATAATTGTCTTTGTTAATAATTGGAATCAATGAGTTAATTAAAACTTCTTGTGTAAATGAATTCTCACGAAATTCAATTTGATTCCAAACTGGATTTAAACGTGATAAAACAGGAGCAACTTTAATTAATGAAGCTACATATTTCATTAATGAAGGAATCTCAACAAGATGCTTCACAGCAATAGTAGCAACATCTGGTTTATCGGAGTTTGTTAACAATGAATGTGCAATAAATGTAACAAGCATTCGATCACTGGACCAAATATTGATTGGAAACAATTCAAAAAGTGCTTTAAATACAAAGACAGGATCAAAAATGGTCCACAATGAAGAATCAAAGATTAATTCAGTCAAGAAATCTTTCCTTGCACCGAACAAATTTATTTGTTTTTGAAGAATATTTGTAAAAATTGAATATGACGGTTTTTGCTTTGAATTTTTCAATAGGCTTAACAAATCATAATTATATAATACAACTGGATTTATTTCAGCCATTTCTAAGAATGTCTTAATAAGTATCTCATACAATTCTAATGATTCACATTCTTTAATTTTTGTAAATAACATTTCATGCGAAATTGGATGCTTGGGAAAGCCCAAATAAGGAACTAAATAAACATCAAAATTATAACAATATTTTGTCACTTTTTCTGTCTCATATTTCTTCTTCATAACTGGCTTCTTATTTATCCCTTGGAAATAATAGTTGATCTTTGTTATTGGACTTATTATTTCAGAGTTTTCGTTATTAAAAAATGACAATGGTCCTCTTGAATAAATGACATTGAGCAAGTTTGCGTCCTTTTGGTAATTGTAAAAAATTCGAATAGAATAAGAAATGTAGAGAATTGTGTTCTGATTTTGATTAAAGAAAAAAATTGTAGATATTTGATTCAGTTTTCTTTTGATTTTTGGTGAAACGTTTTTTGAATTGATTGCTATCAAAAAGTTCGATCCTAAACTGTATTGTGAATAAACGCTTATAAAAACATGGTTCCAAAGAGTTGGATCAAAATCAGTCTCAATTGTGTCAGTTACAACATCATTTGATTTAAATGTGTCAATGTGAATAATTATCTTTTTTTGATGGGCAAAAAATTTGATACCATTGTCGGTTTGACACAAAAGTGCCATTTTATCTTGTTCGTCATTTTTTTGTTCAATTTTGAACCAAAATGAGAGGCCTGATGAAGGTGATAAAGAAGCATTAAAAATCAATGGAAAGTTGTCTTGAAAAAGCATGTAAAATGAGAAATGATCCTGACTTTTATCACAAAAGTCGATCAACTTTTCAGGGCACTTGAATAGGCTTGGAATGTGTTCTTGCGTGATACATCGATTACCGAATGAATGAATGTAAGGAACTGAATAAATGTCATTATTTTCATTCAATTTGGAATCAATGAATTCTTTGCCAAGGTAAAAAATGTTGTATGGATTCAACACATCAAACTTTTCTTTCAAAAATTCAAATAAACCTCTTATTCGAATAGGATGATAATAAAAGTCAACTTCGTCAACATCGACCATTCCGAAAACCATCTTTAACATTGATTTTGAATCAACAGAAAAAAGAGGATGTTTGGAATGATCAAGAGAGTCTATTTTGTTTTCAAGTTGCTCATAGCATCTGCATGAAACCAAGTGTGATATTAATGACACAGTGGATTCAATTGTCAGAAAATTTGAATTGAATATCCAGTCAATTCCACCAGCCAAAATGAAGTTTCTCTGACAATTGATGATATCTAATGATAAGTCACTCATTGATTCAACATCAGCCATTGAATCATAACTAGATTCATGGCCAACCTCGGAAACATATCTGCTACTTGTTCCAGAATCAACAAAAGAATTCAATAGAATTGATACATATGAACAATCTTTGCATTGGTCTAACGTATCGAGCAATGTTTTCATGTTTTCAACAATTGATGATCTAATGAGGAACGATGAGCAAATAGTGATGAATTTATCTTTTTCAATCGTCGTTATAAATTTACAAAATTTCGAAAAAAATGTTATTTGTTTGGATTCATTCAAAAAGTTGTAAATTGAAATAAACAATTGAAAATAATGCTGTATTGAAACCATCTCTAAAAAGGCTGGTTTAGTTGTATTGAAAAAGAAAACATCAAGAAAATTCATCTTCGTAAGTTGCTCTAAAGTTAAAAAATTTTGATTCAATAAATTCAATGTTATTTTCAAAACTTCATCGGCTGTATTGAAATAGATTTCAATTTTTGACATTGATTTCAGAAGATATGGAAGTGAAGAAGCTGACAAAGAAGGACTGTTTTGATATATGAATTTAAATAATGGAATTAAATGGTTCATTTTTGGCTCATTCATTTCAAACCACTTTTCAATTTGGCACCCTTGAATTAATTCAGACTGAGTTCTCAATTTTTGACTAAACATCTCAAAATAGGTCTGTTCGTCATTTGGGTTGCTTTGATAGAGAGTTAATAGATGGTCAATTATGGACGGTTCACAATCCGAAATCATAAAAATTGAATAGTAATTTGGTCGTTCTTTTTCTGGGAATTTTGAAATCAGTTTATCATAAGCAAGAAAACCTCCAAATTGACCAAAAAGGTCAATTGCTCCTTTGGAAACACTTGCTACTTTTGAAACAAGCGTTGCAACAAATTTGGCGGTTATTTCTCTAGAATTATCTTGAATTGAATTTTCATTAACTGAATTAACAAAAAAAGTCGTAAAAGAATTGATTAGAATCGATGCAAAGAATGAAGGCTTTGGAAAAACAAAACAAATATCAAAAAGAAAAATGTCGTAATCATGATTGGGTGTCAAAAATAAAATATCAGATAATATAAATTCAAATATGTCGGACTTTGCCAATCCTAAAAAAAAGTCTTCCTTTGAAAACAATGAAGATAAAAATGGTGTGAATGTTTTATATATGTTTGGTGAATCACTACATGAATAACAGCATTTTTTTAATATCATCTTAATGGAATATGTGGATATTTTGATATTAGAATTTCCATTGGGTGTTAAATTTATAGATTCATTGGAAATAAATTTTTGGTTTGCGTTTGATATAACGGCCGCTGTCTCGAGAGAGGACTGATTTGAATACAAAGCATAATCTATATTTTCAAAAATAAAATTGTATAAAATAAAAACAGTTTCTTTTCTTAAATCTAAATTAATTGAATTAATTAATAAATAATGGAATTTGAGTAAAAATTGGTAGAAATAATTTGCTTTTTGTTCGTTTTCTTTGTTTGATTTAAATTGTGAAATATCTTCTTTTATTATTTCGTATATATCTGTAGATGGTTGTTTTGATTCATTTGACTCTAGTTCGTGAAATTCCATTTGGAACAAAAAGAAAAAGATTTTTTTGAATTAAAAATCAATATTGAAAAAGGGTTAAATATTCAATAAATCTTTTCAAAATTTAAAAATATTTAATTTTATAAATATCTTAATTTAAATTATTTTTAATTAAATAATTTTTTAAGTTTTATTTTAAATAATGTTATAATTACTAAAAAATTAAAATATAGAACTTATAAGGCTAAATAAATAGGAATTTATTAAATTTTATTTATATAAAGTATATTCAAAAAGTTGAATTGTGAATGCTTTTCATCTTAAAATCAATGAAAGTTTTTTCTGATGAGCATGCTTGTGTAATATGATTAAGTTTGTAGATTACATTAATAATTTATAAAGGCAAAAAAAGATTTGATTTAATAAATAAATGTAAAAGATCTTAATAAATATTTTTAATATATTTGTAAAATGTGGGAGAAAATGAGAAAAGTAGGTGATTTCACTGGAAAATATATTATTAAATTATTATATATAAGATATCAAAAAAAGAAAATTTAAAAAAAAATTACAAAAAGTTTTAAAGATATTAATTATTTAATTAACTAATGAACTAATGAAAAAAACGAAAAAGAATAGCGTATAAACCCAAAATGGCTCTTTTGAATCGCTGATTAAATTGACAATAGCGGCGAATGCAAAAAATAAACTTAAATAAAATAGATATATATTATGTCCAGGAAAGAAGTCAACGCCGAATAAATAATCTTCGTTTCTCCTGTAGAAAATCCTTAAAAAAAACATCCGTATCTTTTTTATTATTTCATTAAAAAATAAACAAATTTTGCCTGGTCTTTGGTAATCCAACTGATCTTCTTCTGATTGATATGATTCAGATGATTCAATTGATTCTTGAACTAATAATTGGTCATTATCAAAAGAATTTATTTCATTGGGCTCCATTGGCTTCTTAAAAAATGAATTTTAATTGAATTTTTTTTCAGATAATTGAAAATAATTATTTTCTTGAAGCTCATTATTACCCGGAACATTTTTAAAAAAATGTAGATTAATATGGTTAATTTTTGACCTTTTTATATCGCATTTTTTGAATATGGAAACGATACATAAATTCTTTGAAAAATTTATATTTTTAAAAGAACGGAAGATTCAAACAAAATTTTATAAAAATTTAATTATGCATACTGATCTTTTATCCAGAATTGATCGTCTCGAAAAAGAAAACAAAGAAATGAGAGAAGAAATCAGGTTTCTTAAAGCATGCTTGAATCCCTCTCCTTATTTGCAAGTTAATTTCTTAATTCCAGTAGGCCAAAATTGGACGGTAGAAACACCAACTAAATGTACTTTATCTTATTCAGATAAATCTTTTGCCGTTATTGCATCTGATGTTGCAAATGTCGATCAAAAAAATCATACTCCAAATTTCTTGTTTGATGGTAAAAAAGAAAATGAAGGTGGATCAAAATGGGCCACGTCATCAGGGCAAACTAGTTCTTTTATTCAAGTTGATTTTGGCCATCAAATTGTAGCAAATGTTTTAACTATTACAGCTAGAGATACTCAAAATATGGAGCAAGCTCCAGGAAGCTTCGAAATTTTTGGTATTGATTCCTCTGGAAATATTCAAAGCTTTAAAAAATTTTACAATGTTGAATGGACCGCAAATGAAAAAAAATTATTCTCTTTTTGTAATACAAAGCCATACGTATCATACAAAATTATGTTTTATTCAACAAAGAGGGATGACAAATGTTATGGAATTGCTGAATTAAATTTGGGAGCATTCACAATATAAGTTATCATAGTTTTCTTTTTTAAGCTTTTAAATAAACTAAGTTTATTATTTCTATTTTTGATATTTTTTATACATTATAAAATGAATAAAAAAAGAAATTATAATAATTTTTAAGTCATAGGTAGGTATACCTGAAAAAATGGACCCGACCCGTTTTTTTCGGGTAGGGTAATTACCCACCATTCAAGTGAAGTGTTTAAGTATTACCCGATTATTTTTCTTTAATTATTCATTTAATTTATAATAATAAATAATAAATATTAATTTTTTTCATTAATAATTTTGATTTCTTGATTCATTTTCAATATCTGATTCAAACTTTAAGGAAAATTTTCCTCTGAAAAAGCTGATATAAATTCAATTTCAATTTTTTTTGATATTATAATATTACATTTATAACTTTATTCTAAACCCAACAAATAACATAATTAATATTAAATTTTCATATTATGATTATTATTCCATAAAAAAATGAATTTTTTTGGAATCACTTAAATTGATATCATCCAAACATATGATACCGTAGCAAATTGCATCTCAAATATTATCAATAGAATATCTGACAAGAATAATAATAATATCATTATAGAAATGGTCTGGTAAAAAATTACCATCTTTATAAATGGCCGGGTAAAATTTTACCTTTAGGTAATATGTTTTTTTCCTACCCAGGTAAAAAATGACCCTACCCAAGAAGGACCTGTCAAAAAGGGTCGGGTAGGTACCGCTTTCAAGGTCTATAGGTAGGTAGACCAAATACTATTGATGAACTATATAAAGAATCATAATCTTATGATAAAAAAAATATAAAGAACATATGTAAAAAATAATAATAATAATAATAATAATGAAGAGGAGGAAAGCACTCTCCCACATTTTTTGTATCATATTCCTTTTTCGGGGCTAAATGATTTTTTTTTTAAAAAATCTTTGTGATTGCACACAAAGTGGATTGCCCCCATTTGTTTTATTTTATATTATTCTTTAAGTCATTGATGACGGGCAAACATAAATGTATTCGTGCTCGAAAGTCTTGAGATCTGAATTGTTTTTGGGCTCTGAATTTTTTTTTTTTTTTTTTTTTATAAGCTATATAAACTAAAAGCTCAAGTTCAATTTAGCATTGACAGAACTACAAAAAGAAATTTACATTAAGAACCTATTTCCTGAATTAGCAAATAAATATAAGGGGAGCAACCGCCAAAAAAACGATCAAATTTTGAAAGAAAATTAAATATTAGAGTTTTATTTCTTTTAATAGTATAAATATAAAATATAAGAAAAATTATTAATAAAAATATTTTAAAATTGGGAAAAGTTCTGTAGCGTCACAAATGGGCAGCATATAAAGTTATGATGATATGTGATATAAAAAATATTCAAATTTTTTTGATGAAGAATCATAGGACGCCTCGTAAAGATATATTGTAAATCTAAAAATATGAAAAAACAAATGATTATTTTGTGAATATTAATATTTTTCTCACAGAAGAGAATCAAAGAACATTTTTACAAAGATATTTGAAATTTAAACAAATTACCAAAAAATAAGATAATCTGCTTAAATTTTCGTTAATGAAAAGATTTAGATAAATATTAAATACAGAAAATCAAAATGACAGAATAATATTCTGAAAATGTTAAATATATTTTTAAAAAATTATCATATAACTTCTGATATAAAAGATTCAATAACTTAATTAGGTAGAAATAATATTTTTATGCATGAAACATATTTTTATTTTGGTCAATAGTATTTCATAATATTTTTTGGTATTCATTCATTATTATGCATAATATATAAAATATATTATAATGTTTATTGTATTTTTTGAGTTTATGCTAATACAAAAAGCATATTTCAGAAAATAAAAAAGAAACATTTTTTTTATTATTTTTTTGAAAAAGTTAAAATACTATTGAATCATAAAACCTCGGCCCATTTGTGACGCTATAAGCCGATTTCAAAATGAATGGTATTTATCAATAGATTATTATCTAAGGATTAAAAAAATCATAAATTTTTTTAAAAAGCGCAAAATTGATTCATTTTTGACATTTTTATGGCGGTTGCTCCCCTTATAAATAAATCTTTTCTTATCCAACTTGAATCTTTTAGAAATGAAAATATAAACAATAATTCTTATTTTCAATTAATTATCATTTATTAATATTTTTTTAAAAATTCAGGTTTTAGAAATTATTTTTATTTATTAAGGGGGATAAGCCTTGGTTTTTGTATTTACAATTGTATACAACTTGTCCGTTTAAAAATTACAATTGTAATTACAATTGTAAATACGTTATTTTCTCGATATTAGTTTTTTATTTTTATCTTGATCTACAATTATTTTTTTATATTAAAAATGTTTTAAATAATTTAAAAATAAAATAGTAAAATGTTTTTCAAATTAAATAATATTATTTTTGATTCTTCATAAAATAAAAAAAATTTATTCGCATTCAAAAAGTTTCATTAATACTACAAATCAAAAAATCGTTATTTTACGAAAAAAGACGTTAAAAAGACGTTTATAGTATTTGTGATGTAAAAAAAATAAGGCCTGAAGGGGGAACTTACCTTTTTTTCAATGAAGTTTTACTACGCCTTCATTTTTCGCCCAAAAAATTAAAAACAAGGGCGATTTATTTTTATGAATTGAGTACAGAGCATAATAAGGTAAAGTATTCAATTTTAAATCTTTCAAAAAGTGAATGAAAGAATGAGTGTTTTATAACTAATATCATGATTAAAAAAAATCTTGATTGGAGCAATGTTGATAAAAAACAATAAGTTATAATATTTCGTGTTTGCTTGCTCTTAAATATTTCCATGAATGAAGATATGATAAGGAATATTCATTAGATCAATAGGCACAAGTCGGAAAAAAAGGCTGATCAACTAGTTTTATTTTGAAATCTTATTATGAAATAAATAAAAAAATCTGGAATCGTGACGTTGGATTTCTTTTTATTGCTAATTTCATTTTTTGAGTACTTTATTTTTTATACTCCCCAGAAATCTCTTTTTTTCTCACAATTTTTTTCAATTAAAAATATTTTACAACTATCAAACAACTCAGAAAATCATTATCAATTTTCTTAGACTTCAATTTTTTTCAAAGAATATTAATTCAATTTTATATCATGTAATGATAATTTTATTTGAAATAAACATATCAATTTTTTTTTTTCTTTTTCAAAAAATTAAAATATATTTTTTTTTATATTGAACGTCAATTTAATCTTTATATTTAGGAAATATATTTATTTCCTTATATTTTATATTATATAATAATATTTCAAGTCATCCTGCATTTTTCATACCTAACTATGCTCTATTGAGTACGTTTATTTTTTTTTTTTTTTATTTTTTTTTAATATATATATATATTAAATTAGGTAATTGTAAAGCTATGTTATTAATAATGCTTTTTTGGCAGATTTAATATTTTTTGTCACATTCAAAAATTGAGGAATTTTATATTGCCCGGAGAAAACCTTTCAATTCATTTTACATCGCCCGGCGGTTCCTTTCAAATGATCATATAAACCTTTGAATTTCCTATTTTGGTCACTTTTCCGCCCAAAATGCCACTTTTTTTCGCCCCAAGAATTTGAAAACTTTACAACCAAATTTCATAAATTTTCAAATTCTATGAGTATGTTCAAATTTCATTATTCTATGAGTATTCTCAATTGCAATTTTTTTGAATAAATTCATTGAATTAGTATTTTTTATTAAATGTTAAAAGCATTTATTTTTAAAAGTTTAAATATATTTTCATGATTAATTTTCTGAGAATAACCGCTGCCCATTGATATTTAACAAGTAAAGGCGATTAATGAAGGCGTAAGTTTTACCAAATTTATTTCAACAAATTATCGTTCTTTTAAAAAATAATTCAATATAATTATGATAAAGGCTTTGAATAATATATTTTTGTGTTTGTTTTTATGTGACATACCCTCAAGTGACCTTTATTTCGTCAGACAAAATTTTATACTCTCAATTTCTCTCAATTTATTCAAAAAAATAAAAAATAATGAAAATAAAACTTCAAAATTCAGATAAAAGTCCTTGAATATGAGATATTTTTAAAATTCCTTTGGTAGATTTGTTTATTTCATCTTATCTTTACTTATGGTGCAGTTTATTTCTATTTTTTAAATTTTCTCTCAATATATAATTTCGAATATCTTTACAAGTTAACATTTTTTTCTTAGATTATTTATGTATTTTGAGGTTTTATCGGATTTGAAATTGATTGGAATCAGAAAAATTAGTGGTTCCCCATCAAAATATGTTTTAAAAAATCATAAAAATTGAAATATCTTGATAATTAAATAGCGTTAAAGAATTTCCTTTGGTCAAGTTTTTTATTTTTATGTAATAATAAATATATATCATTTTGAAAAGTGGTGGCAATTTATACGTTATAGCATATAAGGATTAAAAACAAAGTCATTAAATCTTAAAGAATGAAAGAAAAAAATAATGCATCTCATATAATAAATGTTTTTTATTCATAATTCACTGTTTTATTCTAAATTAAAAAGTAAAGATAAGAATTTAATTGAAAAAAAAGTAAACATGGCAACATTATTGGGTCTAAAAAAGCAAATTTATGACAGAAACAAATAATAAAACAAGATTTAAACATTAAAATATTAAAAAAAAATGGTTTAGTTAAATTGAATATTTCAAAAATATTTAAAAAAATAACATTAAGCGCGAGTTAAAGTTCTTTAATGAGGTTTTTATATTAATATTGTTACTGATATATTGAAATTTACGATCTATTTGAAAGATCAGAAAAAAAAAATGAGTAGAAAAACATGAAAAAACATGAAAATATTGATGAATGCGCTTTGTGTTTTGTAGAGGATTAATTGGCTTGGATCATTGCTTGCTATAATCAAGGAATATCTAGAAAATTGAAACTCTTTCGAATAGTCGTAGTGATATGACTATTCGAGTTTATTTCAAAAATTGTGTAAAACCGCTGAAAAAAACAATAAATATTTGAAATAAGGTATTCCTTTTTCTAAAATTTTATTTAATATAAAGATATATTTAGATTTTACGTGAAAAAAATTTTATTTTTTTTAAACTTTGAAAATCCATTGAGATTGAATATCTTAACGTTCTTTCATTTGAACCATAGCATTTCATCAGAGTCGTAGCAAAAGGTCAAATAGAATTGACGATTAGTCAATTTATTATACTTTAATTCACCATAAATTCAATTTTATTCAATATCTTGCTACGAGTTTATTTCTGAGGAATTTTCAAACTTGTATTGTTTTTTGAATTTTCAATGAAAATCCAATATCTCAGTTCATTTGATTTTTTTGGAAACTCGAAGGGATTCTTCACCATTAATGTAACAAAGTAATTACATAGATACAATTTCAAGCCTGATGATCGACTGATTTCCATAAGAGAATGTATAAATTTAATTGATGAAGCATCTTCCTCAAATATTCGAACAAGTACAGCTACCACAAATGTTGATTACGTCGCATGTTAAGAGCACTGGCACAGAAAGAAATGTTACAATGCTAAAGGAGGTAAGCAAAACAATTAATTAAATAAATCCTACAATTTAACAAATCTAAAAGAAATTGATGAGATTAATACACTCGTTTCACAAAGACAGATTCTAAATATCGTTGTTTAGGCGCTGATGTCGATTTTCTCTAATTTTCTTTATGATCTTAAAAACTCAAAATTAGAAAATTTTTGTTTTTTATTATGCATTAATTTATTTAAAACATATATTTTATATAAATTTTGTTGTTTTTCCTTGAAAAATAAAGATAAATCTAATTTTATATTTGAATGATTATCCAAAATTCAAAGGGTGTTGTAAATAATTTGAATTGAAAAAACAAAATAGAAATATCTTATTAAAAATATATAAAAATTATCGAAATAATGAATTTATATTTATATACATATTAATTAATATTTAAAAATAAATTATAATAATTAATTCTAATATTTTAACGAAGATATTATAAAAAAATGCTTTCAATTCAATCTTGCTACGACTCTGATGAAGCGCTATGGCATTTTTGAAAGAACGTTACAAGGTTTACGTAGAAATGATTACATTTTCAAAATAACCTAAGGTATTTCATGAACATAAGGTTTACAGAGTACTTCAATTATATACGAATATATTAGATTTATATAAAAAATTATAGAAATGTGTGGGGACTCAAAAAAATTTTTGATTGGCTAAATATTGAATCTTTTTCTTCGAATTTTTATTAGTAATATAATAATATTTTATGTTTATTATATTTTTTAAATTAGTCTTTTTTTATATAATAAATTGTATTATGAATATTAAGTTTAAATAATGATTTATTGGCAAATATTTTAAGTAGTGATTTTTACATCAAATGAAGTTTTTTGAAGCAATGAATAAATTTAAATATTAGCAAATCAAATATATATACAAGCATTTATTACCGAATATAAATTAGAATTAATGATTCGTCAATTCTTTCATAAAATTGTGAAATCGGAGATTTTTGTTACATTTTGGAAAAAATTTAGCAATTCAGTTATATTTTATTTATTATATTATAATATATATCTTTATATTCATTTTTAATCAATTTAAAAAAATAAAATTCACATTTTACTCGAGCATCACCATTATTTTTATATTTTATTATTTTTTAGAAATTGAGACAAATATTTGGATTAATATGATGACAGTAGCTATAATTTTTTGATTTTTAATTAATATTTGTAGTATATAAATAATAATATATGCAAATAAAAATTCATTTATAATTATTATAAAAAGATATACACTCAAAAAATATTTGAATGTGATTGGATTATTTTTGAATTATAAAAATTGATAGGTTTATCTTTTCTTTTTGTTTAGTTTATACGTTATTCTATGAATTTTTTGTAAAAATATAAAATTTAATAAAAGAAAAAGTGAATGCTTTTTCAGGGGCTTTTTCTCTTTTCTATATAACCGCTATTTTACAATTAAAATAAACCATACAAAATGGTACTCAGAAAATATATTCAAAATTTTGAATTCAAACCGTATTTTTAAAAAATGTATTATCTCAATATATGACAGATATTTAAATATATAAATATTATAATAACATTAATATAAATATATAAACAATATACAATCATATATATCAAATAAAAACACTATTTTAATATAAATATATTTGTTTTAATATTTGTATTATGATATTATTTTTTGTTACATTATTATATCTTATTGATTATTTAATAATATATATTTAAAAATGAAATGAAATGTAAACAAATAACTACACAAATAAATAGATAATAATTATATTATATAACATATTAAATAATCAAGTATTTATTATTAAATAATTCAATGATATTCCACAAATTTTGTGAGATATTGGATTCTTTTCTCAATTTGAAAATTTTCATATTCTATAAATATACATAAATAAATGAAAACATACAAGAAACTATTTTTTTAAACTTACTTGAGATTATCATAAAATGAAATATTCAAGCCTAAGGAGCTTAATTTTGAATTAACCAACAGAATCTCATCTGTTAATTTTATGTTTAATCGATAATAGTCCCAAAATTCATTTCTTAAAACACATATTAAGACATCAAAAGGCCTAAAACTTCAGAAAAAAAGATCAAAATCCATGTTTGTTGAATCCAATATTTTTTCTAGATTCACAATTAAAATAAAAGAAAACTCTCTTTGAAATTCAAAATTTCAAAATGAATCATAAGTAATGATCGTTTAAAAAATCATACTTTGCAACTCTAAAAAGAGTTTTTAGTGAATAATCAAAACTTTTATTAGCCAATTCTCAAATTGAAAAGAGATAGCATTCCATTCAAAAAAGAAAATGATCAATTGCGTATGAAAATAGTTAAAACCCAAGAATATTATAATAAAAAATACATATTTTATTTTATTTTAATTTTTTCAATTATTCCTATTCAAAAAAATTAAATGACGACTGAAAAATAAAAACAAATATTTAGCTGCGATCAACGAATAAATACTTATAAATAATTAATAATTCCAATTAATATTATATTATAAATATAATATATCAAATAAAAGAATTTTTATTCCAAACAAAACCCCACCCACCTTTAATTATAGATTTCTATGATAAACTGTCGTCAATCTAAGATAATTCAATTTTGAAATCATTGAAATCACGATCAAAATTACCTAAAGATTTAAAATAATAATAAATTTATTTATAATCCAATTTTTTTGAGAAAAATATGGAAAATTAAACAAAAATTATAATTGAGAAGTGAAAATTTTATTATAGTTTTTCTTTCAATTTATAAAAAAATTTAAATAATAATATTTTTAAGTTACATTTTATTTATATTAAATTAAATATATAATTCATTTTATATATTGAAATATAATATATAATATGAGATATAAAATGATATATTTGATATTTGTTAGGATATGAAATAATGAAAAATCATTAAAATTCAGTCACGAAAGTTTTTTTTAATTTGCTGAAAAATTCTCGATACATTTAATCTAAATCGGAATTTTAAATATTCATTGAGTTTTACAAAATATTCCATACTATTAAATAATGTATATTATATTGTTGAACATAATAATAATTAATTGCTTAAGATATCTACACAATATTATTTTTATATATTCAGAATACATTCAAATAATAAAATATATTTATCTTATTTTTATAAATTTCATTTCACAGTATAAGATATTTTATAATTTTAAAATGTATATTAATATATATAATGACAATGAAATTATAAAATGCAATAATTAAAATGATAATTTTCTTAGATTCTCAAAAAATAATCAAAAAAAACTATTAATAACAATAAATATATATATGTAAACATTTATATGTATATATTTATTTAAAAAATGTTAATCAAAAAGATTTTTTATTCAAATTTATAAAACAATCATTTTAAAACTTTTTCAATTTTGTAAATTTGTAAACTAATCAAAATTAGACAAAATTAAATATCTATTTATACTGGTAATTATTAGATAAAAATTTAATATTTTAAAATATATATAAATATTAGTATTTATAAAATAATCAAATAATATATAAAAGGTATTGTCCGAAAAAATAGAGTTTGGGTACCTTTTTATTTTATTGAAGGTTAAGATAGAAATTTACTATGATTCCCAAAATTAGAATAAAAATCGCACATAATATGAAGTATATATAATTAATACTATTATTTTGAATCAGAAGTTTTATTATTTCGAAATAATAAACGCTGTACGTAGCTTTTACAAAAAAGTTGTAATAATTTAAATAGCGCACAAATTATATACGTAGCTTTTACAAAAAGTTGTAATAATTTAAATAGCGCACAAATTATATACGTAGCTTTTACAAAAAATTATTAGTATATAATTTTCCTCACTCTATTTTTTTCTGAATGTTTTTCACTTTTTGAATGTGACTCAGAAAAGAACAAATATTTTTGAATTGATCTAATTATTTTATTCACATACTTTTGCCTTTTTTTCTTTTTTTTTTTTAATATTTTCTTCATTTAATATAAATATTATTACCATTTTGACATTTTGGAAACAAAAAAGAATTACATTTTGCCTAAAGTAATAAAAATTATTTTGAGATAAACTTTTGAAAGAAATTAGTATTGTAATTTTATATCCATGTTTATCAAAAAATAAAATAGTACTTCACTCTTTATATCATCATTTTATCAAATGATCGCTTTAATAAACGTTTTTATTCTACAAGTTGTATGCCGAAATCCAATAATAATCTATGGAGAACCACAAGAAACCGGTACATTTGGTGAAAGCATTAATTATTATTATTTTGAAAAAGAAAATACAACATTAATCAATGGTTCAGGAGCTATTCCAGATTACACAATAGATACGTTCCCTACATTAAAAGGAACCACTGTTATTATTGATCAAGGAATTACAACAATTGGACAATATTTCGCACATCAATTTACAGATGTGATAAAGCTAATAATTTCTGAAACTGTAAGTGAAATAAAAGATAATGCATTTTATTATGACAAAAACTTACTTGAAGTATATGTTTTAGGCACTGAAGTAATTAGAGGTTGCTCGACAACAAATACTTTTAAGAACCATGGTTATTACACAAAATTATATGTTCACAAAGATTTTAATTTTGTGGATAGACGACCGATTCAAAGTATTGCGAATTATAATCCAAATTTAACTTATTATGATATTGGTAATGGATTGTGCATATTTACTAATAGTAAAGTTGATTCTTATGTTTATTACGCTTTAGATATATTCGCTTCAGGTAAAGTTGATTCTTATGTTAATTACGATAGTGACGGATTTTTAAATATAACCTTGCATGAAGGAATAACCGAAATATCCGAAAACTTTTTAAAATCATTTGATGAAAACATGAGCCACTTTTATATATCACTTCCATCATCATATGATTCGACAACCATAAATATTGATTTTTGGAATAGTTTACACGGAGTTTCAAGTATAAAAATTAGCCCTTATGATCCAAATTACAGCAGCGAAGCATTTACCTCGGAAGACGCAATTCCTTATTATTCACTTCTAAATAAGGATAAAACAGAGTTATTAATAGGAACCAAATATTACTTGGGTCAAATAAATGTTCCATCTTCAGTCATTAAAATACATGAGAAAGCTTTTATGAAAGGTAATCTTGGTCCATTTAAATATAAAGGCTCAGCTGTTGAAGAAATTGGTGATTATGCTTTTTATTATGCAAAAATTAATGTTTATAGTATGCATGAAGGTAAAACACCAAAAATTGGGGAAAAAGCATTCACAAATGTAACCATGTCAAATTTAATTGTAAAAAGTGATTGGAGAGATGTACTTGTTGATGAGAGTGTTTGGACAAAGGATGAAACTTACAACTATACATTTAAGCTTTCTAGTAATATGGAAATTGGAAAAGATGCACTTACTAACATTTCAATTACTGGAAAATCCTGGAGTGTAACTTATAAAAATATTACTATTTTAGATAATGAAATCTTATCAAAAATTAGCTTAAACACTACCAGTTTCCCAAGTGGTACTTATATTCCTATATATTTAGCAGACTCAGTTAACATTCTTCCAAGTTACTGCTTCAAAAATGTAAATTATATATCACAAATAGTTGGTAAAAATGTTACTGACGTATTACTAGAATGCTTTTTCAATTGCAACATCTCAACATATGATTTGCCAAATTTAAGATTTATAGGTAAGCAAGCCTTTTCATTTATTACTTTAACATCTTTTGAACTTCCAGATAGCGTGGAAACTGTTGAACTTGGTGGTTTTTATAGATGTCCAAACTTAACAACATTCAAAATTGGAGCAAATTTGCAAACTATCGGTAAAGGAATGTTTTGGCTCTGTCCAAAATTGGAGAGTGTTATATTTGGTCCAAAAGTCCAATTTATTGAACAAAGAGCTTTTTATGATTGCAGAAAATTGACATCAATTGAGTTTAATAGTAATATTTTGCAAATCGGTGAATCTGCATTTGCCAATTGCACGAGTTTGACTTCGTTTAATTTCACCACTGATTTGACCACAATTGGTGATTATGCTTTTCAATTGTGCTCTAAGTTAAATGTGCCTCCGTTTGTTTTAGGTGAACAATTTGAATACATTGGCAGTTATGCATTTCATGGATGTTCTCAGATAACAGGTGTTACATTCAATTCTCTCGTACTCAAGAACATCAGTAATTCGACATTTTTAAATTGCATAAACTTAAAGACAGTTAATTTATGTAATTCAATAGAATATATTGGCGGTTATGCCTTTGCTTATTGTTCTTCTCTTGAACAAATTGTATTACCTACAAGCTTAAATTATCTTGGAGATTATGCATTCTTTCAATGCTCAGGATTAGTATCAGTTGATATAACTAGTGATATTACTACATTAGGTACTCAAATATTTTATCTATGCCAAAGTATCACTTCAGTTGATTTAAGCCAATTGTCTCACCTCGGAAAAATTATGTTTTATGCTTGTAAAAATATAACAGAAGTCAATTTTGGTGATAAAATAACTACTATCCCAATTTTCGCTTTCTATTCTTGCTCCATCAGATATCTTGAATTTCCTAAGCAAATAACATCAATCGGAGAAAACTCCTTTAAAAGTTTACAAAATTGCGAATACATTAAGTTAAATGATAATATTAAAACAATCCCAAGCGGTGCTTTTGCAGGTATTAAAATGGAAGTTTTATATTTGGATGCACACATTGATGTTATTGAAAGTGGGGCATTTAGTAGTTGTACATTCACCGAGCTTATATTACTTAATGTTAATCAGATCGCAGAAAATGCTTTTTCAAGTAGTACTATTGATTATATCTATCTTGGAAAAGGTGTCCAAAAGATCGATAAAAATGCTTTCAAAACTTCAAATAATGACGCTAAAATTACTATTTGTTTAGTTGATCCGACCGTTATGACTTTTTATTCCAATTCATTTAACGTAGATATTAGTTCTTTCTATTTCCATGTTCCATTAAGTTCAACAAGTAGTTACACCAAAAATGATTTGTTTTTACATACAGATAAGAATTTCTTTGAATATGGTGAAATATCTGGAGAAAAAGGCCAAATGATATGGATCAGGCGCTTTCATTATAAACCAGTGGTTAAAACTCCTACATATGTTATTTCTATTTACGGAGATGGCAAGACAGGAGAATTTGCTGATTTAGAGTTCTTTAATAGAAAACAAAACCAATACCCGTACACATTAAATATAACTACAAGAATCACTTCTTTTAATTCTATCGTCCAAGTACTAAATAATACAGAACGAATAATTATTGGTAAAAATGTAGTTGACAATTTCTTTGATTCCAACGTAATCAATAAATTACCAGAAACCATAAAAAGCTGTTCTGTTAACCCAGAAAATCCATATTACACAGCATCAGACAATATATTGTACTCAAAAGACATGAGAAAATTAATTTATTGCCCACCATTATGCTTTTCGCCTAATTATAAGTCATACAACATTCCAGATGGCGTTAAAACAATAGGTGAATATTCATTTTACAATGCTACATTTATTAAAGGTATAAATATTAGCGATAGTGTAGAAGTAATTGGTGAGCATGCGTTTGGCCAATGTAAAAATTTGGCAGAAGTTGAAATTGGTTATAATGTTTACAGTATTGGAGATGGTGCATTCCAACAACTAGCAAGTAATGTTTCAATTTTTTATCATGGATTCATTGAAGTATCGTGTACTCAGAATGCTTTTGATAGTTCAATAAAAATTAATGCTTCAGTTGATTATCCATATGATAATCTCTGCGGAAATGAGCTTAATAAGAATATGAATATCGTTGTGCGAACTCCAGTTGCAACGATACCACAAACTCCAGCACCTACTCCAAAACCTTCCTCTACACCATTACCAACTGCAACACAAAGTCCAACTGCAACACAAAGTCCAACTGCTTCACCTTTTGCAACACCAACTAAATCAGCAACTGCATCACCAAGCAAATCGCCAACAGCAACACCACTTCCAACATTCACACCAACTAATTCAGCAACCCAGTCAGCAACAAAACCACCAACTAAAATTCCATCTCAATCACCAACCAAACCACCAACTAAAATTCCATCTCAATCACCAACCAAACCACCAACTAAAATTCCATCTCAATCACCAACCAAACCACCAACTAAAATTCCATCTCAATCACCAATCGAACCACCAACTAAAGTTCCATCTCAATCACCAATCGAACCACCAACTAAAGTTCAATCTCAATCACCAACACCAATTGTTATCACATCTTCTAATTCACATTCACAAATAGTGCCTCCAATTTCGCACTCGCAAACAGAAACCATTCCGTCTGAAAATGCTACTATAGAACAAACACCAGTCGCATCAAGAAGCCCATCACCATCGAGGACTGCTTTCCCACTCGTCACCAAGCCACCGGTTAAAACGCAAGAAGTCAATTTGTCTATTTTCGTTCAAGACGGAAATAAACTAACAATTCTCACAAACAACACAGAAGTCTTTAACAATGATGATGTATCGTACAACATTCCATTAACCAACGAAATCAAAGATGTGACAATTAATAATGCAGAAAATAAGAATGTTGCACTTGTCATTCCTCCAACTGCGACTGAGATAACAATTGATACAGCCAACGAATCCACTTCTAAATCATTCGACATCGTTGTTCAGTCAGATGATTTAACGGTTAACCTTGGCAAGGACACGTTGGCATCAATCGAAAATGCAACAGGAACAGTTACAATTAATAAGTTGCAAGGTCAAGAAGCAGAAGTAATTCAACTCGAAAAGGTGACACCTAATTCAGACTCATTCACAATTAAACCAAACATCCCAGTCAAAATCAAAGAAGTTGACATCTTAGGCGAGCAAGGTCTACAAGTTGATGGAGATAATAAAAATAAAGTTGAAGTTGAGAATGTCAAGGTTCAAGAAAATTCAGTCGGTACTATTAAAAATGTTGAAGTTCAGAAAATCGTGTTTGGAACATCTTCTAGTTTGAGAGTCGAAAAAGTTCCACTTGCAAATGCTTCAATCGACGTCACATATAACAGCAACACAGTTGAAGCAGGAACAGGAAAGCCAATTTTGGCTGGCGATTTGAAAGAATCACCAAGTGAAATCGTCATCACTCAACGTGACAACCAGTACCTCGATGAATATGAGACTCTGCTGATTGCAGAATCAGCAGATGATGTGTTCATGTGCGCTGATTGGGCAGCAACTTTCAAAAAAGGTCCATTCAAATCGAAGTTCAATGATGCTGAATGCATAAATATAACAAGAGAACGCAGCAACGACTTCGTTACTCAACTCGTTGCAAAGGCACCAAAATCTGTTGGCAAAAATAACAATGGAAACAAGCTTTCTGGTGGAGCAATCGCTGGTATCGTGATTGGAGTCATTGTCGTCGTAGGAGTTGTTGTCTTTCTCGTTCTTTATTTCCTCGTTTTCAAGAAGAAAAACAATGCTACTGATAGTAGTGATCAAAATCCTACAGACTATCTCTAAAATTGATAAAATCATTGATATAAATGAAAATGGGATTTATAAAATTAAGCATAATTTATGATTTTTTTTTAAATTCATTTTTTTTCGTCTTATCTCTGAAATAATTCAATTTGATTTATTTATTTATATAATTGAATCAGTTCATAAATGAAGTTACCTTTAGTTATATAATTTCCTTTATGTACACTTTTCTTCAACTGATGCGTTTTCTTCTTTGATATCTATCGTATTGAAAAAATAAGTACTGGTTGAAAATAAACTGGTTTTCACACTTACACTTTTCCCGTACCATTCAAAAAATTGAATAAAATTCATAAAATTATTTTTAATTTTCTATGAAATTGAATTGTTCGGAAAAATGCAACAAAGAAAATTGAGATTTTTATTTTTTTAATAATAAAAAAAAAATAATCATTTACAAAATGAAAGATTATTTATATAAATTGAAAAGAAAAAAATAAATCTCACAAAATATTATTTGTAATTTTGGAAATGTAAATAAGCGAAATAGCATATTTCTCAGTACGTATCCTTATATTTGCCTTTGCAATAAAAAATATGATTATAAATAATAATGAAAAACTTATTATAATTTTTTTCACCTCATATGTATGAGTGGCGGCTTTTCGATAATAACTTGATTGGTAAATTTTGATAATTGATGAAAATTGAAGATTTTTGTATATTGCTGAAATTTTACAAATAAAAAAAATAACGTTGAAAAATAGGTGGAAAATCGGTGAATAGTGAGAATTTGCAATACTTAGTAGCCATTCATTATAATAAAATGTGTGAAATTTGGTTATAAAAAGTGATCAATTGAAAAGGAATTTGAACATTGCTAACTTTTAACTGAATTTGATCGTTTAATTGAATAGATGCAAATTTTTATTGGCGTAAATCACATATTTTAATGGATTTGATATTCTGGATTTTTCGAATTTGGAAAAACAAATTTAAAGGCACTAACCTAATATTTGAACTTACTGCAATTGAATTTCCTTTACAGTTGTTCCTCTTTTGTAACGACAAAATCCACTTTCGTAACGAAAAATGTAACCACCAAAATTTTTGTCACTTAACTTTTTGATTTTATTTCCACTTTCGTAGGATTAGGTTTCAAACTGACTGCTTGGCTATTATCAATCCTACTTAATTCAAAATTTTGAGTTATCAATTTTCAATTGAAAACTATGAGGTTTTCAATAGCTTATCAATTTTCACTGTATAAAAAAAAATTGAATGGTACGGAAATTTGCATATAAGTTTATTCTTTCAAGTTGCTAAAAAGTTTCTTAAAAAACCAAAAAAACTGGCCAGCCGGGAATCGAACCTGGATCTTAAGATTGACTATCTTACACTGCTACCATTACACCACCGATCATTTTAATAATCATCATACAAATGATTAAATAATGTTCATGAGTATTTTTTTCATTGAAGAATATTGATTACATAAGGATATCTCTTATGAAAAGATATATAGCAGTTGATAGGCAATGTATCTTCTTTGATGTTGTTCAAATAATTGTGAATAATATTTAGAGTTATTGCTTCAATGTAGAAATAAATAAGTCCACAAATGGCTGTTTATTGAGGTTTGACTTAAGATTGTTCGAGTTGCTGATATAGTTTAACGGAAATCAGTTGAAGATGTGCTTTATATATTAATTTGCGGGTTGTTAATAAGTTTTTCTAAAGTACTTTGATGATTATATATATATAATGATTATCATTAATGAATGATTGTTTGTTGAGTTCATTGATGAAAAGGTCATGAATGAAAGAGTAAGAATAACCAGCATGAGCTTCTTTTTGATAATCTGTCTATGCTAATTATATTTATAAAGTATTATAAAATTCAAATTGTCTTTCATTAATTGTTTGCTAAAATTCAGATGGGTTTTCTATCCACTTTTTGAAAGGTCATGAATGAAAGAGTAAGAATAACCAGCATGAAGCTAGCTTAAGAGAGCTTCTCATGGAAAGTAAAAAACCGCCATCTTAAGGTGAAATTTGAGTTACTATGTTAAGAAATTTAACCAAAAAAATCGTAAAATTTTAATTTTACCTTAAAATTATAACAATTTACTTTTTTTGATATAAATTTGTTTATTTTTACATAATTTTTAGAGGATATACGCACCAGTGATCACCCCGGGCTGCATGAAGCCGAATCTGGTTCCTTGAATTGCTGGATGAATCGAGAAGCTATTTGAACTGTATATTTATGCTATCTTTAGTAAAAATTGAATTAAAAAAGTATAAAAAAGTATTCAAAAAGTTTAAAAGTTTTCAAAAAGCGGTGTAGAAAAATTCGATTCCCCAAAAATTTTAAAAAATGCGCTTTTTAAACAATTGAAAAAATCTTAAAAGTTTTCTTCTTTTTTTATAAAAAAAATGTGTATTATTTATTGGATACTTTTATATATCTGCCTTCAATAATTTCCTTTCTCTTTTGTTAGATGATTTGATTATCTTTTATAAAAAAAAGATAGAATCCATTTGATTTTTTTTTGAAGGAACTATTAGCCAGCAATATTCGCTTATTTTCAGAGATAAGTGATTAATATTCACAGTATAATAAGACATTGCATACAAAAAAGCAGAAAAATTGACAATATATCAAAATATTTTATATTTTTCTTGATATTTGTTTTATTAAAAAATTATTCTTTGCTAATTAATTGATTTTTAAAAATTAAAAAAAATATTAAAAATATAAATTATGTTTTCCGATAAAGATATTTTAAAAAAAAATTAATTTAATTAAATAAACTATTCAAATTATTTTAAAAATTGAGAATAACGTCCAATTTACAATCCAATTTCAAATTTTAGATTATATCGTTATTTCAAATTAAACTTTTTGTATGTTTTAAAATCATTGAAAATGCTGAATCAATCTTCTTTCACATTTGACGCTGAAACGGAAAATGTCAGCGTGATTGATATGAACCTCAGCAAATTTCCTATTAGTCCCCCCTTAGAAAACAAAGTTAAGTACTTTTATTTACGGGGAAACAGGTTTATCTCTCTCCCAGAAAACATGAAAGAGATTATTTTTGTTGATTTATCGAATAATGGAATGGGTCCATTGCTACCAGATGATATTGCGAAGGCGTTATCATCATATCCGAAATTAAAGACTTTATGTTTTACCGATAATAAGTTAGAGAACTTACAAGATTTTTTCAAGAACGATAACATCGATTCATTTAATTTAGCGCAAAATCATTTTCATGAACTCCCAGAGCACTTTTTTGAGAATTTTCCGAAATTAGAAACATTAACATTTGATTGCAATTTTTTAATTAATTTTCCACAACAAAAATCCGACTCAGTTATTACGCTTTCAATGCCATTAAACCGCATTGAATCAATAAGTTCTTCCGACATTTACTTCTCTCATCTCACGACTCTTGATTTATCAAAAAATCGTATCAAAACATTACCAAATAACTTCTCAAAAAGTTTCCCAAAATTAAGTTATTTAAATTTAAGCGATAATCTAATTTCTCAAATATCCGAAGACGATACAGATGACTCGGTATTCCCTCAAACTCTTCGAATTTTGGATCTTTCAAACAATTTCATTGAAAAGTTCTCAAATTCAATCACATCGATATCCAATCTACTCATTTTAAACATAATCAACAATAGAATTACATGTATTCCACAGTTACAAGGCAAAATCAAAAAAATTAGAGCCTCGCGAAATCTAATCAGCAAGATTGAAAACCAAGAATTGAATCTAATCAAGCACTTCACGTTAGCACATAACGGTCTAACCGAATTTCCCTCAGAAATCAAGATGAAAGTTCTCGAGACTTTCAAAATTAGCTACAACCTAATAACCGAAATTCCAAAGGTCAATTATTTACCCAAGACGATCACAAGGTTTGACATCTCGTTTAACCAGATCAAGGAGGTGCCAAAGGAGATCTTTCAAAACTTGCCTAATCTGGAGATCTTCTCGGTGCAGTTCAACAAGATAGAGTCGATTCCGGCCGAGATTGAAAGCTGCAGGCGACTTCGCCAATTGAATGTGTCTTATAATCCTATCAAAAAGTTACCACAGCTACCTAAGTCGATAGAAACGATATCAGCGTCGAACTGCCAGCTTGACACACTTGACAACGTTTTCCAATTTCCTGAAAAAACCGCCGAAAACGATAGCCAGGCCATTCAATTCAAGCTTCATCTTTCGCACGCTGACTTCAGCGGAAACAGCCTTCAATCTTTCCCAGATATTGAGAGCATTCAAATTTTGAATCTCTCTCAGAATCGCCTCAAAAAGTTGCCGTGCTTAACCGGAAAAATTGAAATCTTGGACGTCTCAATGAACGAGCTCGATTCAATACCAGAGGCGATATCGAGTCCAAGGCTGATCGACCTCAATCTCTCGCACAACAGGCTGACGCAGTTCCCAAAGTTCGGAGAAGTTGGCAAGCTTCGTTACCTAGAACTGTCGAGTAATCCAATTGAAGGGATATTTGGCCTTACAGATCTACCGTCTCTTGAGCGAATTGACGTGTCAGACACGAAGATCACGATTGGCGAGAGCCACGAGCGTCTTCTCGAGCTCATCACATATAAAAGTGACTCAAAAATTTCCACTTTTTCAAAGAAACCGCCACAAATAAACTCACCACTTTTACAGAGGCCGATATACGTTAACCAGACAAAGAACAAAAGCGGTTACTCAGAATTTCTTGGTCTCAGAAACGAGATGGAAGACTCAATCATCTTGCGAGACGACCTGAACTTGTACGGCGTTTTTGACGGGCACTCTGGCCCAGACACCGCCAAGTTTGCCTCGATTCAATTGTGCGATCTTTTTGAGAAGGGCGATAAATGTAAACCATTCGATTATTTGGTCGTCAGTCAGTTCATATTATCATGCTTTGACCAGACAGAGGAAGCGCTCGAGAATCTCGAGTTGCCTGACGGTTCGACTCTCTGTTTGGCCTTCATTTGTGACGATGATGATCGTCGCGTGATTGTAACGGCTCACCTCGGTGACACCCGTGCGCTGGTCGTCTGTTCTGACGGAAAAGCGCGCGAGTTAACAAAGGACCACAGACCAACCGAACGTAGCGAATATGAGAGAATTCGCGACGATTTCGGTAATCTCTCAAAAGACAATAGAATTGACGGTGTCTTGGCGGTTTCAAGGTCAATTGGTGACTTAAGAATAAACGGTGTCGGAAGAGAGCCGGAATTGAATATGTTCGAAGTTGATGTGAGAAAAGACAGATTTTTGGTGATTGCTTGCGATGGCGTGTTCGACGTCCTCTCCAACGAATGCGTCGCTGCTATCGCTTCCGCTGCTTCGTCTCCAAAAGAGGCAGCGTTCAGCATCAGAAATGCAGCTTTCGCTTCGGCATCAACGGATAATATCTCAGTCATTGTTGTTGATCTAACAGTTTAATAAACGAATAATGATTATTTTTATTATTATTGATTTTTTCTGAAGAGATGCAAACTTTTTGAATATTCAAAAATCGATTCATTATTAAAACAGCTTCATCAGAGCAATCGTCTTTATGTCCTAACGCTTTTTCTGAGATTTTTTTTTTTTATTTTTTTGGTCAACAATCACAGATAATGAATAATCATCGATTATGAAGATTTGCTGTTGATGATTCTTCTTATTCTCTGATTGTTCATCACATGTCATTTTATATTATTAATAAAGAAAAATAGAAAATGATGAACTGTAAATGATGAAGAAATACAAATGAAAAAAAAAAAAAAATCAGAGGATAAGAAGAATCATTTCCCCAGAAGTTTACATGAAGTTTTTATTTAGAAATTATTTTTCCCATTTATTTCGTCTCTTCAAATCTCGAACTGCATTATCATATCCCTTTTGGCATATAAGTCCTTCCTGATAGGCAACTACTACATTAGCTTGCTCCCATGTAGCTTTAGGATTCTTCCTCATATATTCATTTATTTCTTCTCTCAAAGAGCCGGTTGTTAGACCAGCATTGACAGCATCACCAATTGCATCAGGTTCCAAATAATCTTCTTGAATCATTTCCCCCATTGATCTTAGGAACTCTTTTATTGCCTCCATATTAATAATGTGAAGTGACTAATAAAATTTTGAATTTTTTTTCAAATTTTCCATTCTTTTGTTTCAAATGGAAAATTTGAAAAAATTTTTGTTTGAGACATAAAAGCTTTGATGTATTCCTATCTCACTCGTAAAACTTTCAGTTTTTTTTTAAAGAATTCTGAAAATACCTAAAAATTCTCATGGATATATCGATATTTAATAAGGGCATTCAATTTTAGATTATTCTAAGAAAAAATTCTATAAGTTCACTCAAATTTATGTTTTGGGAAATTCATTAAATTGAAAATTTCAAGATGGAAAATTTATAAAAAATGATCAGTAACAGTCTATTCGGGATTATAAAGGAAAAATCTAATATGACAACGGAAAAGTTCTATATGATTACAATTGGAAGTCTATAATATAGAACCTTAATAAACCGAAATTTTAATAAACGGTCACCATCTTTTTTCATTATGACAAATTTCTCACTAGATCTGAGTAACTTTAAAAAAATACCTCTTGAAAGATTCGAACACAATTTTACATTCATTGTTGATAATAAACAATACACAGTAAATAGATTCTTGGCTGACCTCTTATCACCAACTATCACAAGTTACCATTATCAAGATGAATCGATTGATACATTCACAATAACAACTGTTGATAAATTTGATAAATCAGAAACCGCTTTTATATCTAAAGAAGATTACTTTGAAAGTTTTCTTAATCTTTATAAGCATGAAGAAATTCAAATTAATCAAGCCCAAATCAAATATTACAGCGAATATTTTCTTCAGCTTGGCAATATTCCAGAATATCTTAAACTTCAAGACAAACTTTCAGATGAAATTACAACCGACAATGTTATTGACCATTTATTAAATATTTCTTCAATATTGAAACAGAACAACCTATCCTATTCAATCCAAAATTGTCAAATAAGCAAGCTCGTGAAATATTGTTCAGAACAATTTTACGCACTTGATAAAGAGAAAATCATTCATCTCGACATTGACATTCTTTCAGAAATTCTCTGTCAAGATGAACTGAAGATTGAAGATGAAGACACTCTTCTTCGATTTATTCTTGAAATTTACGAGAAAGACAAACAATATGCACCACTTTTTGAGTACATTTATTTTGAGAATGTCAAAGAAGAAACACTGTCAGAATTTTTCAAAGAATTTGACATTGAATTTCTGACGAAGGGCACGTGGTCATCTATTTTCTATCGTCTCATTCAAACCGATAAACGTCCATTGAAAAATGATAGATACGAAAAGCATCCTAAAGTGAAAATAATCACGAAAGAAAAGAACAACGACTTCCGATGCATCATGCGCTACCTGAGTGAAGAGTGTGGTGGCAACATCCACGACAAGGGAGTTGTCGAAATCACATCAAGCCCATGCCAAATTAGTCCAAAGTGTCTTGTTGATTACGATAATAACAACTTTTATGCATCGAATAGCCAAGAGAACGTTTACGTTTGCTTTGATTTCAAAGACAAACAAGTCCAGCTGACAAGCTACTCAATACAATCTCTTCGCCGTGGATGGGGAAATGTTCACTTGCGGAACTGGGTTGTTGAAGCCTCAAATGACAAATCCAACTGGGACAAAATTGACGAGCACACAGATGACTCCACATTGAATGGATATGACAGAAAGGCAATATTTGACACTAAGCAAACAGACATGTTTTATCGTTACATCCAAATCAGGCAGACTGGAATCAGCTGGAATAACAATTATTATACATACTTTCCATATCTTGAGCTCTTTGGCAAACTAAAGATTAATGAAACAGAGGAAGTAAAATAAATGAATCGCTTATTCACAACATAATCATTTACCATTTTATTAGCAATAAATAAATTGATGACTTTAAAATCGCATTTCAATATTAAAAATAACAACCTTGGACAAATACCATATTCATTTGATGATTTTAATGAATTATATAATTCACATCTACTCTTTTTTTTAATGAAATAAAAATATCATATATTTCATAATTGGTTTCATTGAAATGATGAAAATTTAATATAAATATAAAAAGAATTCTAAGAACTGTATATAATAGTAGTTTTGCAATAAAAATGAATATTATTATTAAGAGGAAAGGATTATTTGCGGGCACAAGTTCTTACAATTTGTGATATTGTTAATATCCAAATCACAGCTTTTATTTTGTATTTTCACATAGAAAATCGATGTTTTATTTAAAGCCATTGATTTATTATCTGTTTAACAAATTTATTAATCTTAAATTTTAAATAAAACTGTAAAACCAATTAACTCAAAATTTCAAATATTCTTTCAATTTACCCAAAATTGAAAGAATTATTTGTTATCAAAAAAATTTTTGATAGGGTTCAAGAATAATTATAAAATGCTCAATACATCAATTTTATCTCTCCATGTCATGTCCCTATATTCAGCATCCCCATTATTTATTTTGCATAATCAATATAATTGAATTCAAGATCGTTGATTTCAAATTCTCATTTTCAATATACTTTTTCCAATATTTTTATTTCATGCACAACCAAGCACGATAATCCTGTGCGACTCAATTGAGTACTCCACTAAGATTTGAGTCAGATGTAGATTGTGGTATTAACTCAAATAAATCAGAAATTATTCCTCCTACAATCAGTGATATGTATTTTAATTTATCACTTTTTAACTCAAGTTTGTATGATAAAAGACCATATTTTTATTCAGAATGTGGAAACAATTGTTTTTTGTACATTTGATTCTTGCATAAGTACATTAAAATGTGGCGGATCATTAGGTGTGATACAAGATTGTCATGATTTCATTCATCGTTCAGATTTTATTAATAGTTCAACAAGCACAAAATATGGGGGAGCAATTTATGTCTGCTCTAAAGAAGGTGATTTAACTCTTGATGATAACAATAATACAGAATTGGAGCAATTAAATGTTCAATATTGCTGTTTTTCAGGCTGTTTTGGTAACAGGGCAGATACGTTATATGGTGCAGCTCTATTTACATCAGCGAAAAACACAATTCTTCTTTACACAGCAGCAGTGAATTGTCCTCCAATAGACAAGAGCCGAGTTCATGGTGCGCAGTTTTACATGCGGGCACAAATCATCAGATCAAACAATGTCAACATAACTGGAGGCAAATCCAAATATTGTGCTGGAATTGAGTAAAGATTTGCAACCCTATGATACTTCAAATTCCAGACGATAAGAGACATATCAGAGTGCATGTTTGCCACGTCATTAACAAGCGTCAACATAAATGGTTTATCTTTGACAACGTGCAACTACGATAACATAACACTTAAAACAAGTGCTGTAGAAAATGACTGCAATTTATATGCAGGACTGATTCACATAAGATTCAATGACATTTACATTGATAATTTCTGTTTCACAAATATAAATGATCAAACACCACTGAGAAATGCTAGAGTTGTTTCCAGAGGAACAATTTGGATACCGTTCGGAAATGGTCCAAATCCTCCTTATTATAATTGGGAACAGAACATTGCTATCCACTATTTTTATTGTTTTGGTGACAGTTCTGTTGATAATAAGATTGGCAATATTAATGCAAATAACACTCTGAATCCGAATGAGCAAATGTTATTCGGTAACGTTTCAATTTTGAGCAATGAGATTACAAATGAAATCTCTCAGGTTAACCTGAGCAAATGTGAAGGTAATGTAGAACCACCTCGTGATTACATCAAAGAGTTGTTTGCCAAATTGGTGAAGGAGCAGCATCGATTACATGCAAAGTTGTTGATGAGCGAACAGATGAAGAGATGTGCAAGAAAGCGCTAAAAGCAGAAGAAGGGAAAACGGCATTCAAAAACGTTCAAAACATTTACAAAGAATTCGAAGTCCTTCAACGAATGTCGCATCCAAGCATCTGCAAGTGCATCGGCATGAACACGCAAGAAAAGATCAACAACAAAACAGCTGATCAATTTGATGAAGGTGAAATCAAGATCAAAAATCATCGCAAATCAACGACGTCAAAAGCAGGAGCACAAAAGACAACGATAGCTATTTTTCTTAAGTATCATCCGATGAATCTTCGTGAATGTCTTGAAGACAACATATTGAACAACACGCTGAAAGCTAAGCTGTCGGTTGAAGTTGCTTTTGGCATGCTTCACATCCACGAGAACGGAATGATTCACAGAGATTTGAAGCTCGAAAATGTCATGGTGAATTATATGACTTTGGACTGGCCCATGTCGACGAGATGAAGAGCGCAATGACATCGGTGTCAAAAGGCATCGGAACGCTCGCTTGCATGTCGCCTGAGATGCAAAATGAAGAAGAATACGATAAAAAGACGGACGTTTACTCATTCGGAGTTCTTCTTTATGTTCTTCATGCGTCGATTCCCAAAGAGGAGCATGAAAGAGAAGATGAACAATAAGCCTCCAATCTTTCCAGAACCGTCTGAATCAATTTCAGCATTCAGCATTGAACTGATCAAGAACTCATTCAAAATGGCAGATGGAATTGATTCAGAGCTCGTACTTCGCCGTTACAAATCATTAATTCGCTTCCATTCTTTAAATAACCGAAATAAATTTGCTCCTGTTAAAAGACCAGCAAAGAAGCCGCCTATCAAAAAACCTATTTAATCTCGATATTTATTCTATTTTCATAAATTTCTCTTGTATATATGATTCATCATCGAAAAATTTTAGAATGTATAAAAATAAAGATATAAAAAAGAAATTTATCTTTTGCTTGAGGTTCTCCTTCCCAAAAAAAATGTAAATCATTCAATATTGAAATAACTCATAGAATAAATAATTCAATAGAGCATTTTTCAGAAAAAGTTTTGGTGAAAAATAAAAAATATGGCCTCAACGATTAAATCTTATTTCATTCAAAATTGTACTGATTTTTTAATTCTATGATTTCTATCTGTAAAAAAACAAAATCGATAAGATTCCATATAAATATTTTTATTCTATCATTTGAAATATATATCTATATAAATTTTATATTTTAATTCATTTTTAAAAACGATAATAATGAATATTTTATTGGTGAAATCTCATTGAATTTAATCTTTTGAATTTGAAAGGAGAACCTTGAAGTTATAAAAAATAGTAAACATTAAAAATATTTGTATTGATAGATAGTACATTTTAGTAAGCTTACTATTACTATTTTACTTTTTTTATTTTATCGTTTTAAAATAAAATAAAATACAATTAGAAAAAAATAAACCATTCAATTTAAAAAAAGAAAAAAAAAAAAGAAGCAAATTAATATTATTATTTTAGAAAAAAAAACGATAAAATAAAAAAATGTAAAATAATAATAATAAGCTTATTATTGGTCATTCATTTGAGACAATTCCAAATATTTGTCAGATTCTTGCATATTAATAAACACACCGTCACCAGTCCTCAGCATCACTGAGTAATTGTAACAAGCCTCTCTATGTCCGAGGTCAGCTGCCATTCTATAATATCTTGCTGCCTCTTTCTTATTCTTTGCGACATGATCGCCTGCTGACATTTTTACAGCGTAATCAAACATTGCCTCGACGTGTCCTCTGTCTGCTGCCACTTTATACAGCTTCAAAGCCTCTGTTTTATCTGCTGTTACTCCGTGGCCGTAATCAAGCATTACTGCGTAATTATAAATAGACTCAAGATGGCCTTGATCAGCCGCTTTTTTAAAGTATTTCGCGGCTTCTTTCTTATCGACAGGAATGCCATCGCCGTTTCTACATCTTAGTGCATAATTGTACATGTAATCTATATTTCCTTCATCGGCCACCATCTTGAAGTATTTGGCAGCTTCCTTCTTGTCAACAGGAACACCGATTCCGGTATCCAGAATAGTAGCCATGTTTTCCATAGAGACAACGTCGCCTTGTTCAGCGGCCATTTTGAAATAACGGGCAGCTTCTTTCTTATCGCAAGGAATTCCAAGTCCGCGATAGAGCATGATTGCATAGTTGTACATTGCTGTAACGACGCCATGAAAAGCAGCAGTCTTAAAGAAATGCGCTGCTTCTTTCAAATCAATGGGAACACCAAGACCTTTGAATAACATAATTCCGTAATAGTGAATGGCTTGCAATTGTCCATTTTCAGCAGCTGTCTTGAAGTAACGAACGGCTTGTTCTTTGTCAACTTCAACGCCATCGCCTTCATTCATCATGACTGCGTATTTATACATGGATTCAATGTGTCCATTATCTGCAGCAATTTTGAAATATTTGGCCGATTTAGCTTTGTCTTGTGGAATGTCTTCTGTGCCTTCATATAATTTAAGTGCGTATTCATAGTTTGCATCTTTTTGATTGTTATTAATTGCCATTTCAAAATACTTGGCAGATTCTTCTTTATTTTTCTCAACAAATTCTTCATCTTCTAGTAGTACGTGATACTTGTACATTGCATCTGGATGTCCTAAATCTGCTGCTTTTTTGATGTATTTGGCTGCTTCTTTCTTGTTAGCATCAACACCATCGCCTGTCTCTAATATCAGTCCATACCTGTAAAGAGCGCCAACATTGTCTCGATCTGCTGCCATTTTACAGTATTTGGCTGCTTCTACATTGTCTACTTCAACACCATCGCCTGTCTTTAATCTAAGAGAGTAAAAACACATGGACTCAACAAGTCCATTATCTGCTGCTTTCTTGCAATATTCAGCTGCTAATTTCTTGTCAACTTGAACACCTTGACCGTTAGCTAATATGACTGAATATTTGAACATAGCTTCGAGATCTCCATTATCTGCAGCTAGTTTGAAATATTTTGCTGATTCTTGTTTATCTACTGGAATTTCATCTGCACTGATTAACTTGTATGCATAATCAAGCATTCCTTTAACAAAGCCACCATCTGCTGCCATCTTGCAATACTTGGCTGATTCTTTCTTGTCTGATCGAATACCATCGCCCTTTTGAAGCATTACTGAATAATTATACATCGATTCAATGTGTCCTAAATCTGCTGCTTTTTGATAATAAATGGCTGCTGACTTCTTATCAAAAGGAATTCCATCGCCTTGATATAACATTTGGCCATATTTAAACATCGCTTCAACGTGTCCATTTTCAGCTGCTTTCTTATAAAATTCAGATGATTTCTCTTTGTCTTCTCCAACACCTTCGCCTTCATAAAGCATCGTTCCATACTTATAAAGGGCATCAACTTGACCTTCAACTGCTGCTTTCTCAATATAATAAGCAGCCTTCTTCTTATCAACTTCTTGTTCTTCGCCATTGAGGCACATTAGACCATAATAGTACATCGAGTTGTCATTCACTTTCATTGAGTTCTCAAAGTACCTCAAGGCTTCTTTCTTGTTCTGCGGAATTTCATCGCCTTTGTAAAGCATCAATCCAAGTTTAAACATCGCTTCATCATTGCCTTCATTGGCCGATAATTCATAGTACTTCGCGGCTTCTTTCTTGTCAACAGGAACTTCATTTCCGTGGTAATATTTCTCGGCCAACTTGAAGTTGTTATCATTGCTCGTGTTCGACATTAGTTCAATCTTAATTTCAGGCGTTTCTTCAGAGTGCTCAGACAAGGCATGTGTAGGTGTTTCGATGCTTTTCTTGGACTTCTTCTTCTTCATCTTGAATTGGCCAGATGAACTTGATCTTTGTAAATCTTCGGGTGAGTCTTGTGTGTCAGTCTTAGGAACTCCTAATTCGATGCTTTTCTTGGACTTTCTTTTATGCTTTCCAGTGGATTTCTCAGTAAGAGGTGACTTGTCATCGATTGCGATGAAAGGAATGTTGTTCTCAAATGAGGCGGATCTACGCATGAAATCATTGCAGACTGATTGGGAAGACTTTATCTTAGGCTTCTTCTTGTTCTTTGTGCTTAGTTTTTCTTTCTTCGATTTTGCTTGTTCATCGTCTTTTTCATCATCGTCCTTATTCGAGTCTGTTGACAAGCTCTTAAATGGAGACTTCTCTTGCAGTTGGAGATCGAGGTCGCATCTAGCTGAACTTGAAGGCTTGATGGCGCCCTTGGATTTCTTTTTATGCTTGGCGGTTATTTTCTCCTTGAGAGGTGAATCTTCATTCAATTCTTCAGTCTCTTTAATGGCATCCATTGATTGGCTCTTCTTCTCTTCCTTGCCAAGCTCTTCCAATTCGTTTCGGATAAAATCGGAGGACTTAATGGAGCTCTTCGACTTCTTCTTGTTCTTGGAACTTAGTCTCTTACTAGAGTGTCTCGTGTTTTCTTCATCTTCTTCGTCTTTAAAAAATTTGATTGTATTTGTGAACGATAAAAACCGCTCTTTTTCGGCGGTTTCTGTAATAAATTCAGAATCAATTATTAACTCTTCACAAATCTTTGAAAAAGTGGGACGATTCGATGGTTCTTGTGACCAACATTTTTCGATCAACTTTTTCAATGGGGCGGATATTGAAAAATTGAATTCGGGTCTTTCGCCATTTTTAAGCTTGTCAAGAACTTCGTCATAGGAACAATTATTAAAAGGCTCTTCACCAGACACGATTTGATATGCTATCATTGAAAATGAATAAACATCGCCAGCTTTTGAATATTGGGAATCAAATATAACTTCTGGAGGTAAATAAATAATAGTGCGTTTGTCTTTTGTATTGGATTCTAAGTAATTATTTTGATATTGTCGGTTAAGTTTCTTAAATAAAAAGTCAGTTATTATCGGATTATATTGATCATTGATAAGTATGTTATTTGGCTTTAAATGGCCATGAATAATCTTATTGCAATGTAAATGTGACATTGCCGCAGATATGATATAAAGATGAATTAATTTTTGGGTATCATTATAATTTATGTCTGAGTTTCCTTCCTTTGCGGATTTAATATATTCGGTTAGAGATCCTTTTGTTTCATATCCGGTCAATATTACGGGTTTGGGGTTTCCTTGGAAGTCTTTATGACTAAATCCAATAAATTTTGAAACGTATGGATAATCAATTTTCGGAATGCTGTTTATCTCATGCGCAATATTCTTGTTGATCTTTTGTATATAGTCGTTATCTTCTAAAGATGCTCGAAAAATTTTTGCTGATGATATCAACCCTGTTTTCTTATCTTTTGCTTGAAAAACTTCTGCATGTGGTCCTTCCCCAATTTTATCGAGGAGGTCTAATTGATTTAGATCAAAAGAATATTCTTGATCCATATTAGTGAGAACGAAAATTAATAAATTAAATATTCTCTTAAAAAGTTTGGGTGTTGAATAGAAACCACAACAATCGTTCACAAAAAGTTTAATTATAATGTTTTTATTTGTGAGAATAAATAAATTATCTTTATTCAATTATTTTCTGAAAAATTGTGAAGTTCCGATGATAATAATTGAGCCTGAATTGATAGAAAAAAGGTTGGTTAATTAAATAATAATATTAGCATATGATGTCATATATTATTTTAAAAAAGCATTGAAGAATTTTTTGATAACTTTTTGATATGGAAACTTTTTTTTTTTAATTAAAAAATATTTTGAATCAAATAGCCGTACATTTCAAAGTATATTTGGCACAAAGAAAAATGTATATTTTTTAAGAATTAAAATCACATCTTTTTTCGAAATATGCTTTAAAAAAAAAAGTCTCGAAAATTTTACATTTCTATGAAAAAATGAAGGAACAATGAAATTTTATAAATTTGACTTTTATTCTTTCAAAATTGAAGCAACAATAAAAATCTATTTATCTTTATTTTTTATCTTCAACAACGCAGATATTTCTCTCTATTATTAATACTCAATTAACTTTCACTTCAATTCCAGCTGAGGAAAATTTTTCTAATGAATGGATTTATAATATATTTTTTTTGTTACGGCTTTATTTGATTATATGAGAAGAATGACCTAAGTCTTGATCGATGCCCGTTATGATGTCTGTAATCTTCGAGAATTTATAAGATATTAAAATTTTGTAGTAAAATAATATAATATAAATAAAAATTTTTTATTCAAATTTTTCTATAAATTTTTTCAATTTTTTTTAATTTTGTAAAAGCCTCATTTTTTAATGTTTTCCATTTTCTTGCTTTTGTGATTAATAAATCCAAAATATTATTTTATTTTAAAATAATGTAATATTATTTATATGCGAATATTACTTCAAGCATTTGCTTAATGACTAAGTAGATAATGGATTATTTGAGAGTTGGGAATAATTCATGAAAAACTAATTGATAGCTACTATATTTAATACATCATTGTGTTGCCTTAATAATTTTTCATTTATCTTTTATTGATTACTAATCAATTATTAGAAATTATTTGTAAAATGTAATTTGTAGCCTTTACTTTTTTCACATTACAAAATCCTTAACGTAACTTTTTAACGTTTATATTCTTTAATCCCTATTTTGGTTGTTGTATTTGCATATTTTTGGTAAAAATATCAAGTTTTCAAATTAAATTTTATTAAAAAAATCAATGAGCAGATAAAATTAAAATTTTGAGGCACTTAAGTTTATATTTTATATAATCGCTTTTTAGTTTTGGTTTTATATGTTAAAAAGAAATTAAAAGTTTATAAAACAATACTATAATAGTAAATAATCTAGAAATCTTGAGTAATGTGAATTGGTTAGCTCACAGAGTGATTATATGCTTTTTATAAAATGGTCAATCATTTCACCTTTACAAACTTTTATATTATTGATTTTGAGAGTATTAAACGATATAAAAGCAATAATATTCTAATTTGAAACTAATTAATATATGTTTATTATTAACAATATCAAGTAAAGATATTAAAATTTGACTTTGACTTCATCTCATTGACTTGAAATTGATAAAAGAGAAAAAGTGATATTTTTTTAGACGATAACTTTCGATATCATTTGCCATGTTGAAGTTGACATCAATTCAACGTTTGACAAAGTTAACAATGGGGAGCTTTTAAACGGTCGAAACGTTATCAATTTTATCGATGTTGACAATCCCTGTAAATAAGAGTAATATCAATCGAAAACCAGAGAAATATGGAAGCATTTTTTAAATTTGTTTATTATAGAAAAACATTTTTATTTGGTCATAAGAAAAACAACTATAGAGAGCTTTTTAAAAAACTTTCTAGTATAAAAAGATATCAAATTAATACCTTAATATATTAATAAAATAAATTAAATCAAAAAATGCTGACTATAATTTCATATCTAAACATGATATGGATCGCTGTGGGTGGTTTTAATTGCTTTAAAAAAAACTATTCAATTTGAGTGAATTTTGAATGAATGGAGTCCATTTTTGAAAAAGTGCATTTTTTTGACCTCAACAAATTGTTGGAGAAGCTATTGAATATTATGTATTAGATTTCATGGGGAAAGCTCAAGCAGAATTTCTAGATAACGTCTTATATTTGGTGCTTCAGATAAAATAACAAATATAAGGCATTTCAAATATTACAAAAAAATATACAATTGCCTTAGCTTTTTCAAATTTACGTTTAATTAATTATCTCTTTCATGCTTAAGAAAAAAAATTACTACATCTCTGTTTGTTATTTTTTTCCTCTAAATTTACACTTTCTTCAAAGGATGATTATGATTTCTGAACTATCAAATAAAACAAAAAAGAAAACTTCACTTTTCATACCCCATAGGGATTCAAAAGTTGGAAAAGTGAAGTTTTTTATTATTATTATTTTCGAAATTTCCTGATTTAAAATAGAAAAATCAATTGTAAATAGGAGCCAAATATTCTTTTACTTTTATTCTTCATTTGTCTTTATTTACTTTAGAATAATAGGAATTCAAAAAATCATAAAAAATGCTTTATATCTACAAATTGTTCACAAATATCAAAGTCAGATTTGTTAAACTGCAATGGGTTCACAAGTAGAACAAATATTTATCATTTGCTTCATAAATGTGAATATTTTTTGTGTATCACATTTATGATATTTGAAATTCGGTACACCCATGTTTTGTCTGTGAAAACCAGTTTTAAGGATTGTGTTGTTTAATATTATTTGTTACTTTTTCTTTACAACTTAGAGTCACTGATTAAAATATGATTATTTATAATGAGGCATTGCCAGTCCTTGAAAACATGTTGACAACCAAAGTCGCTAAAGAATTTCAAATTGTCACAAAAGAAGTCTTTTCAAATGCAGGTTAAGTCGTAGGTCCGACAATTCAAAAAGTAAATCAACCTGATTTATCATGGGAAATAACAAGGCAGCATTTATCAGGTAAACACCACATTTATTGCCTCAAAAGTTAGGTACTAGTGACTTAGCAAGAATTATCTGTAAGCATTGTTTCAGGAATAAAAGGTGCCAATCACATCAAATCTATTTTTAATGAATCCATCTATGACTTCCTTGAAAACACTTCAAGATTAGAAAGTAAACATCAAATAATTACAAACAAACGTTATGTTGACTCTGATGCAGATGCATTAATAACACAAATCAAAAGGGCTTATTACATTCTCCCAATATGTGCTCTTTTATAATGATAAAATGTCCAGAATTATTCCCAGTCATGGCGTGTAGTTGTATACGTTAGGCTGTGAGTCCTAAATGGCTGCCCAGACCTAACCGCACCTACGATATCACTGGGGATAGTAATAAGCAAAAAAAATATATGATAGATAATTTATTCTTATTTTTTTTCTATATATTGCATCAAATTTTGAGTCATATTTGTCATCTAAATCAAGTGTTATGTCTTCAACAAGCATGTCATAACCTATATATGTATTTTCTTTCCCATAAATTTCATCCATATACAATTCATTATCGCCAGCGCTATGGTTATAAGTTATTAATCTAACATAATGTTGTTTCTGATTCTTATCTGTCCAAATTAACAAATATTCACCATCTTCTACAGGTGCAACATCAAATGTAGTGGCTTCTACTTGAAACATGTTATCACCATAATAAAAACTAAAATATATCGAATGAGATTCAGTAATGTTCTACATAATTTTTAAACATCATAATTTAGTTTGATATATAATATAAAACAATTCATGAAACACATTTTGTAATAAATTAACAATGTTAAATAAATTCAAAAAAATTTTAATTGCAAATGAAAAAGTGATTTTTAACGGTTATCTAAGAGATAGTAAGATCTAACCTAGAAAAATAGTGGTTATTCTCATAAGCAATTATTATTACATTTATACATTTTACTTCTTTGTATCCGTCGAGAAGCTAAAAACTTATTGAACACCCTATATAAAATATCAATATTTTAAAGAAGCATTTTTTAATTATTTAAATAAATAAAATAAAAAATCAAAAGTTATATTTAAAATGCTAGTTTAATAAGAAATTTCTTAATTTTAGAACTTGAGTGAACATCATTAATTTTCATAACTTAAAATATGAAAGTGAAAACTAATATTGCACTAATGAATTATGATGTTTGGATGAATCCATGTATATATGTTAAAAGTCATCCCTTTCGATTCAAATCCTATTTCTTGGGCCCAGAGTTTAATCCTTTACCGACATATTTTTATTTTATATTTATTTTAATTTACTTTTATTTAAATTTCAAAACTAAATCCTTCATAAAACATTTTCGAAATCTTTGGAATTTTCGAACTTTGAATAGAATTACCAATATATTCAATATCATTGATTGATTTAGAAAGAATAGGTTTCAATTTATGATTATAAAGGAAATCAATATTGCGATAATATTCATATTGTGATTCAAAATATTTTTCATCATATAATTGCATATCTGAGATCTTTTTACAGACTTTAAATGCTAATTCTTTATTTGATCCTGATCTCTCTTCTACTTCTTCTTTGATAATATCCAAATAAAAACCATATCTCTTAAGTAATGCCAAACACAACAATTTCATTGATGGTTGAAAAGCTCCCTCATTTACTGACCGTATCAATAATTTAATTGATTCGTCGATGCTATTTTTAATAGGATCTTCATATAAATAAAGATGTGCCAAATTATACATACTCAGTATATCATTTTTCTGATGAATTGCTTCTTTAAAATAATCAATGGACAATCCAAGGTTCTTCGTAACTACTTCATTAAAACCGTTTTTATAGAGTATGCCTAAGTTGTTTTTAGCTTGTTTAATATTGAACGATGATGCTTCTTTATAGTAATGAATAGCTTTATCTATATCTCTTTTTGCATACTTACCAGCATGATAGATACAACCAACAAAAAAATTGGCAGGAGTAAATCCATTTATTGATGAAAGTGTAATCAAATATATTCCTTTTTTAATATCTCTAGCAACTGATTGGCCACCGAAATATTTTAATCCAAGATCAAATTGTGCTACTGAATGATTTTTATTTGCGGCGAGTGTATAATAATGAATAGATTTATTAATATCTTTTGCGACATATTCTCCTTTGCCATATATTAATCCGAGACTGTATTGTGCATTAGAATAATTTTGACTTGAAGCGAGTGTGAAATAATGAATTGCTTTATTCATATCTCTTGCAACATATTGTCCTTTATAGTAAATAACACCAAGATTAAATTGTGCTTTTGAGTGATTTTGATTTGCAGCTAGCATATAATAATGAATTGCTTTATCAATATTTTGCGCTACATGCAGTCCTGCATAATAAATAGCACCAAGACCAAATTGCGCCTTTGAATTATTTTGATTCGCTGCGAGTGTATAATAATGAATTGCTTTATTTATATCTTTTGCCACATATTGTCCATTTTTATAGATTAATCCAAGATTAAATTGTGCATCTGAATGGTTTTGATTTGCAGCCAGCGTAAAATAATTAATTGCCTTATTAATATCTTTCGTAACATATTGATTATCGAAATAAAATATTCCAAGAATAAATTGAGCATCTGAATTATTTTGATTTGCAGCTAGCGTAAAATAATGAATTGTTTTGTCTATATCTTTTGTGACATATTTCCCTTCATAATAAATAAATCCAAGATAAAAAAGCGCATCTGAATTATTTTGATTTGCAGCAAGTTCAAAATAATGAAAAGCTTTATTTATATCTTTTGTCACATTTTGTCCTTCATAATAAATTAATCCAAGACTAAATTGTGCTTCTGGATCATTCTGGTCTGCAGAAAGTTTAAAATAATGAATTGCTTTATTTATATCCTTTATAACATATTGATTATTGTTATAAATTAACCCAAGATTAAATTGCGCTCCTGCATGATTTTGATTTGCAGCGAGCGTAAAGTAACAAATCGCTTTATTTATATCTTTCGTAGCATATTTTCCAAAAAAATAAATTTGCCCAAGAGCAAATTGAGCATTTGAATTATTTTGATTTGCAGCGAGGGTAAAATAATAAATAGCCTTATTTATATCTTTCTTAACATATTTTCCAATATAATAAATTGATCCGAGATTATATTGTGCATGTTGATTTTTTAGATTCGCAGAAAGTGTATAATAATAAATTGCTTTATTCATATCTTTTTTGACATACTCCCCTTTTTCATAAGTCACACCAAGGTTATATTGTGCGTTTGAATTATTTTGATCTGCAACAAGCATGCAGTATCCAATCGCTTTTTTCATATTCGGCACCAAGTATTGAATATTTTTCTGAGATTTTACATAAATTTGTTTATAATTATATGAAAAGATAATATTGTTGTGCACATCTTTCCATATAATGCAACCATTTTTGTAAATGTTTAATAGATATTTTTGAATACCTGCATCTTGATACTCTGCAACCATAAACAGATAAAAAGTATAAATATCACTTTCATAGTTTATTTTTGTTTTTATTTCATTTATATTAAATACAATTGAGAAGAATTGAATAAAAAATTGATCGATTAATTTTGAGATACTTGGACGATCATCTTCATTTGAACTAGCGCATTTAATAAACATTTCATAAATTTTTGAAAGTTCTTTATGATTACTTTTTAAGAGGATATTTGATACCATTTTCCAAAGTGAATAAATATCTGCTTTATATGTGAACGGCTTTCTATTTAATATTTCTGGTGCAAGATATTCTGTCATAAAATTTTCTGTAATATTTGGATTTGAATTGAGTGATGAGCTTTTTATCATTCGATCAAAATCTATAAGGTAGACTGTATTATTTTCATCAACAATAATGTTATTAGGCTTCAAATCTCGATAAATATAACCATTGCAATGAAGGTATGCAACAATTATCATCATTTCAAATATGATTTTCATTGTAGCTTTTAGCGATTTTCTTGAAAAATCAATTTCACACAGCATTCTTCCTTCCAAGTATTCTATAATTAAGCAATTACATGACAAATAATGAGCAGCACCTAAATATCTTGGAAGAAGAGGATGCTTAATATTGAGATAATTATTATGCTCACGTTCAAACAACTTTTTCTCTTCTTCTGTTTTCGAAAACATCTTCATTAAACATATCATCTCTTTTTGGATCAGATATACTAAATAAAGTGACGATGAACTACCCTTACTATATAACATAAGATCAATATATTTTTCAGAACTTATATCATCATCTTTAATTCCACTAATTAAATATTCATCGAAATGGACGTTTCTGTCGTATCTCGCATTTAAATAACCAATTTTTATTAAAAAAACGGAAACACTTTTTCTAATGATTTCCCACAAATATTCAATAATTGCCGTAATCTCAGGATTGATCCTTTCAAAATCAAGTCTAAATTTAATAAAAAATGGTTCAGCTAACTTTTCAATAGATGAACGATCATTTTCTTCAGAAAAGCGAAAATGCATGTTAGGTTTTAATGACTTTTCTGCTTCATCAATTTTTTCTTTAGCTTTCTTTGAAATGCAATAAATAATTGATTCCTTTTTTGATGACAAAATCGTGAAAATTAATGAAATATCTGAAGATGGAATTAATAACAAATTATAATCAAAGCAAATAATAAAAAAATCATTAGTATTACATTTATTTTGGGGATGAATGTATTCATCAATGACAATAATATTGTATTTATTATTATTTTGAAAGCTTTTTAAAATATATTGATAATCAACTGTGATTAAAAAAAAATTAAAGTTTTGAATAGTTTCATCTAAGTATATATTGCTAAAATGAAACAGTTTTTTATCGAAAATATATTGTATATTTTGAAGATTCATCAAAAAAGTATATTTCTACTTGCAAACTTAAAGAAAAAAAAAAAGCCGACCATTATTTTTCCCTCAATTATTTTGACATAAAATATTTCTCCTCAATTTAATAATTTTATAAAATTTTCTCTCAAAATTCTATTTTCCAATAACTCAGAGATATTTTTTTTTTATACCTTTTAAGCAATACAAATTGATATATAATTTGACATAAAAAACTATTCAAATAGTAAATTTTAAATTAAATTTCAATAGTGAGTGAATTTTTTTTTCTCAAAGAATTAATCGTCAAGGTGAAAAATCAATAGGACGAAAGCCTTATGTTCCATTTGATAATTATCCCAGAGATTTCACGTTCATTGTGAACAAAGAAGAATATCATACAAATAAATTAATTGCAGATATATTATCAAAAAAGATATCACAAATTCATTTAACCGATCCAACTGTTGATCAATATGAGGTTTTTACTGACCATTCTGGCGATTTTCAACAATCCTTGACCTGCTTAAAGTAGCTAATCTTAATATTAATTCTAGCGAACTCCCGTTTTTAGCCGAAATAGCCAAAACACTCGATATTGATATTAATTTCGGATACAATCAACCCCACCAAATCGCATTAGACAATGTTATAGAGCTAATTCAAACCCATTAGAAATATGGAAAATTTTTCAGCAACTTTTTGAGAGAAGAAATTGAATTTGTCTCAAAAATTTTCTATGAATTGAAAGATACCAATGAAGATTCTCTTCTTTCTCTTTCAACCTCCACTATCCAAAGCATCATATCAAATGAAAACTTGTGCCTCAAGAGCGAAGATCAGCTCCTCTACTTTGTCAACAAGCTCTATGTTTCTGACAACGGTTTGAGCGGTTTCTATGAATTTGTTGACTTCACAAATGTCAGCCGTTAGATGATTGGCCAATTTTCATCTGCTTTCAATGTCGATGACATCACGCGTGGCACGTGGAACAACATTCTGACAAGTCTTCATATAAACGCGAAGACGACGAACGACTCGAGACACAAAAGAAGCTCTGATGCAGGCCAAGGGCGATACGTTAATGTCATAAAGCATGCATCCAGCTCTTTCAAAGGGGCCGTCTTCAAAGGGATTTTCAATCAACTTAGGCAAAATAACAAAATTAACTCACTAGTAAAGGTTAGCTTCTCGTCGGATGGCTGTGGATTCGATGTGAGAAAAATCGTCCAGAGCAACAACTCAGACTTCAGCTTCTCAACACGCGTCATTGCAAATTCGTGGCTCTGCTTCAAATTCATCAAGTGCCAGATCTCTGTTACCCACTACACAAAAAAGATCATTTTACAAAGGATTAAAAATATATAAATTGTAATGGATGACACAACAAATTTGGGAATTTTTCGAAATATAGATTATTCCGTTTTAAACAGTTTATGCACGGTAGAATCGATTCCTTTTAAACCGTATAGGTTGGTCATTTTGACTTCTGAAAAATGGTCTGAATTATTAAGATCCATTGAAAATGGAATTTCTTTTTTACTTACTTCTAGTGACTCAGATATAATTTGTAAAATAGGTCCTATTGTAATTACGTTGTGCGATAAACGTATATTTGAAAGTTTATGTGATTATTGCTTGATCTTAAATTGATGAATGATCACACAAAATATTATCTAATTTATTTGTCCTGTTTATCATGATACCAATCAAGTTAGATGGTGAAGATCCTGAATTAAATAATTTGCATTCTAGTTTTATTTCAATCTCTAAAGATTTAAATTTATTGGAAGATTGTTTTGATTACATTAACAATTTGGCACAAAAAGTAAATGAATATTTACAACATCTGATAGACGAATAAAAATTTTTATGTTTAAATATATTAAAAATTAAACTTTACACCACTTTCACAATTATAAGGGATAATTTGATAGGAATTTCTCAATTTTTTTAAGAGAGAAAAAAATATGGGCAAAATCCGAAGTGTTTCTTCTATTTGAAAGATTATTGGGTAATTATTATTTTTTTTTTGATAAATTTAATTGGCGCCAAGAGCAATAAAAAGTACATTCAAATTGAGTTGTCGATGAAATTTAATGAAAATGTATGCAAACTGAATTGATCTTTGATTTTTCAATTTGGATTATATTAAAAAAAATTCAATTCAATTTTGGTCTGAATAAATAATTATAATGATAGCCCCAAATATTTACAATGAGCAAGAATATCATATTATTTTTGGACCCCCTAACGCTTTTTCAATAGAAATTCCCATTAACAAAGATGCATCATTATTTTTATTAAATCCCAAATATAAAATTAATTTTTTTGAATTGATGCCCAAAACTTTCATAATTTCCACCAACAATAGTTCTGGAAAATTCAATATTGAATTATTAAAGGATACCAGTCTTCTTATTTTACATGAATTCTCTAGAGATCAGCATAAATCTCAATATTATCTTAATACTAATGATGATAAAAACGTTCTTGGGAAGCTTGAACAACTTTACCAAGGCAAATTAGTTTCATTTGATAAAAGTGAAATACCCATTTATAATGAAATTAAAAATATATTAATGATTAAAAATTTACCGAATTTAGATAATTCAAATAATGCGACCAATTTCAATTACATCAAAAATCCATTAAATGCATCTATATTATCTCTTGAAATTACCAAAAACAATTTTTTCAATTTTCTCAAAAATTTACCAAAAAATTTTACAATTATCACGAATCGGAAAGAATACAGATGTAATGCGTTTGGAGTTCTTTCATCCAAAGTTATAAGCGATGCGATACATAAAGAACCAACTCTTAATGAATATGTATACAATCACGATGACGAATTTGACGAATTTCAGTCAATTTGCGATCTTTTCAATTTTGAGACTGTTAAAGTGACCACAAACAACATGAACAGCCTGAAAGAGATTGCAGAAGATCTTCAAATTGAGAGTATTTTGTGTGACATTGATAATATGATTAGCGAATTTGAGAAAATCTCAGAAACGATTGATGAAAAGCAGCAATTGATTGAAAGCATTGATGAACTTTTTGAATGGCTTTATCACATCAAAGAAAAAACGGTTAAAGAAGTGAGTAGGCTAATAATTGACTCAGAATTGTCTAATACGAAAGAAGGAGTTGAAGAAGTTGGAGCATTCATTCTTCAAGTAGTGAAAACGAATCTTGGACTTCATTGTCAATTGTCAGAATTGATTTTTGAACTTGATAAAGAATCGGATTCATCGAACAATTTGGAAATACTGAAGCCATTCATTGTTAACAAAGTGATGAGCTCATTTGGTGAAAGTAAACAAAACTGCTCATTTATCTACAACTTGAGGAAGAAAGGAATCATTCAAGCTCAAGAAGTCACCGATAAATTGAATCAAATCAATGTCAATGAGTATTCAAATAATCAGACCAATTATTCAACTAACATCAAATCATTAAATGATAATATAATTGACTGGTTTTTACCAGACATATTTCAGATGGAAAAATTTGATTATAATCGGCTTATTAATAATTTGTCATTTCAGAGAAAATCCTTCTTCACTCAATTCTTTCCAGGCAACATTGAAAAGTACAAAGAGATGCTTGAAGCAGGGGAACCGACGGATGAATTGACAAAAGCACTTCGGCACGATGATGTTGAAAGTCTTCAAAAATTTGTATTGAAGAATCAGATTGACATTACGAAAGCAGTTGTTCCATACAACATATATGAAGATTACATTATAAATGGCCAAACGAACTATTTGAATTATTCAGCAAGTTATGGCTCAGTTAAATGCTTCAAACATTTGTTATTGAACCATGTCAAAGTTGATTTGCATTCATTTAAATATGCAATTTATGGAGGCAACACTGAAATCATCAAAATTGTTGATCAAAATTCAAGCAACATAACTGAAGACGATCAAAAACAACCATTAAACAACATGAACAATAGAAATAACCATTTCTTACTTAATCATATGAATGGATATCATCAAATTGTAAACAGAAATAATCAGCAGAGAAATTTTGATCAAGATGCTGACAGAAATGATCCATGGAGAGGTTTCGCTCGCCATCATAATGATAACCCATTTGGTGGATTCACCAATAAGATGAATAACAACGAGGAAGAAAAATTAATCAATTTAAGTAAAATCGTTTTAACAGTAAAAAGACATCAGAATAATTTATTCGATTGGATTCTAGAACAAAAATTCTTATCTGATCCCAACTTTAATGAAATAGCCAAAAAAATAGCTTTAAGATCGGCAGAAAATGGAAATGTGCATTCATTAATTGCTCTAATTGACAGAGGATTTGACTTTCTAACTGCTGACTATCTTATTCCAACAGCTGCTATAAACGGTTTTTACCGGTTTAGTAAAATTCTTTATGACCTTTATGTCAAAAATGCTGATGAAAAGAGAATGAAAAAAATACTTTCAGGTTTCCATTTCCCATCATTTGTGATCTTTGGAAATATTTTCATTTTTAAGATGTTTATAAAAAATATGAATCAAAACGATTTTGAACAATGCTTAGCAATTGCTGTTGAAAAAGAATACATTGACATTATTCATTTTTATTTCGACACTCTATTCAAAGAAAACGTCAAATTGAGAGCCGATGGACTCTTGCCATCTTTAAATTATTCTGTAATAAAGAAATCGAATAAAATTTTTTATTATTTGATTGAAAATTGTATGAAAATCAATCCAAACATATTTAAACAGTTTCAATGGACTTCTAAAGTGTTACCTAGTGCTTGTGAATATAAAAATTTCGAAGCTGTTAAAACAATTATTGACATAATAATAAAAGACAAACAAGAATTTGAAAAAAGCAATGAAAATAAAGAAAATCTATTTTACTATTCAAGAGGATTATCTTTTACTGATTCATTCTTACTAGCAATAATTTCCAAATCGTTAGAAATATGTAAATATTTCATTCAAAATGAAGTAAAAATTGATTTTGATTCTATTGTTAATTCAAAAGATAAACTTAGGCATGCTGATGCAGAAATATTTTCTTTAGTTTATGAAAATTGTTCACAAGTTGCTAAACAAATAATCAAAGAAGATTATCTTAAGACAACAATACAAGTTAAAAACAAAAGCCTTACTAATTTTCTAATAAATTTAAATATTACATATCCAAATGTATTAATTGATGCAGTAAAAACATTAGATGTTGATTTGGTTGACATTGTAATAAAACATAATAGTAAACCTGCTTTTATTAATAAAATAACGGATAAAGGAACAGCCCTTTGCATTGCTGCATCAAAGAATAATTTGCAAATTGTTAAATTACTTCTTTCATTACAAGGAATTGATCCTACTTTATACAATAAATATAATGAAACTCCACTTTTAATTGCTGTAAATGATTTAGACAAATGCGGCGATATAGCCAATTCTATTTTAGACTTTTATGGCGATAACTATCCATTTTCTCAATGGGAATTTAGTATCATCATGTCAAGAATAGTTAAGCTTAAGCTTTTTGATCCAAAATGTCTCAATTTTTTTATTAGAATAATTGAGATGAAAAATCCTAGGATATATGTAATACACCAAATTTCATCAATTCTTCAAGTTCAATTTTATCATATACTTGTCATAATGGTAAAATTGACATTGTAGAACGTCTCCTAAAATTGGAAAAAATTAATCCAAACATATATGCAAGTGATGGAAATACTCCTTTAATGTTAGCAATTTCAGACCATCATGAAAAAATTGCAAAACTTCTTATTGAACATCCAAAAACAAACATTAATATGAAGAACTATGACGATATAAGTGCATTATCATTTGCTGTTGATGAAAAATTAGATGAAATTGGTGAATTACTTTTAAATGATAAAAGATTTGATCCAGAAGAAAATGATATTAATTATGCATTCTTCTTTTCGTCACCTGCATTGGCAAAGAAAATAATTTCATTCAAAAATGTAGATGTTAATTGCATTTTTCGCAGACAAAATGATAATAATTCTAAATCGAAAAAAGTGGTTGAAGAACAAAGATTAATAAGAGCTTTGCATTCTAATGATTTGGAGATGGTTGATTTAATAAAAAATCATCCATCATTCGATATAGGAAAATATGAAATACAAAGAATTCTTTCACTTGCTATTTCTAGTAATAAAATTGAATTTTTCCAAGTAGTAATGTCAATAATAAATAATGATATTAATAGTTATAAAATTAGAACAAAAAGTATTTTCTTTTATGCAATAGAATCAGCAAGTCTTGATATTGTGAAAGAAATATTGTACAATCAAAATTACAATTTCAGTGATAATATTGTTGATGATTTCATCCATGCTTTCAATTATACCAGTGACAGCTCTCCTCAAATTACTGCACCAATCGATATCATGAATGAACTTTATGAATATGACCAAAAACATGATAAATTAATTGATATGGATAAATTGCTACCAAATGGAAAATCATATTTTACATCAATTCCATTAAATTTAAGCAACACAAAAAATGTGGTTAACTTTTTCTTAGAACATGGAAGTGATCCCAACGCTCCTGATAAAAATGGTGTTTATCCACTTCAATATGCAATTTCAATCAATTCAAGGGAATTCATTTTTGCATTGGTTGATTCAAAAAAGGTTGACATCAATAAAAGAATCACATATAAAAATGAACTAGACTTTACGGATTCAATATCTCAAACATATCTTCATATGTTGGCTAAATCAAGCAATCAGGACATCTTCAAAGAGTTCCTTGAGCGAAAATTGATTGATGTGAATTCAACAGATGGAGAAGGAGAGACAGTTCTGATGATTTCAACTAGACTTGTTCAAAAATCGAATATTGAAGAATTATTCAAAATTGAAGAACTTGATTTCTTGAAGAAGAACAACAAAGGCCAAGATGCACAAGAAATTGCAGAAGGAATAAATGATCCTAAATATGAAGCCATCAAAGACAAAGGATTATACTTAAAGAAATTATTATCAACGCTTTCTAAATCTAAAACTAATTTTTATCAAATTGATCAGAACAACAATTCTACAACACAAAATTCATTTGATTTAAATGATAAAAACATCAGAGCACGTTTAGGCGATGCCCTAAATGCAGCGCAAATAGCATTTTCGAATAATAAAATAGGCAACAGTAATAATAATAACAACAAATGGAATAAAAATAATACCAATGATCTATTTTGGGATGAAAATAGTTTAACAAATCCCTCTTTTGAAGCTCAAAATGACAGCACAAATAAACCAAATAATACAAATTCACTGTCATGGAACTTACAACCAAATACAGCAAAACCCAATGATACAAGTAAACTATTATGGAATATACCAATGAACAGAAATAAATCTAATGACGCAAGCAATCTATCATGGAATTTACCAGTAAGCGCAGTAAAACCTAATGATTCAAATACATCTGAATTGAGCTCACAATCTAACACAGATAAATATAGCAATTCAAACACAGTCAAATCACGCAATATAGCAATCACAGAGAAATCTAATGATGCAAGCAAATTATCATTAAATCAACCAACAAGCACAGACAAACCTAATGATGCAAGTGCATCCACGTGGAATTTACCAACAAGCACAGACAAACCTAATGATGCAAGTGCATCCACGTGGAATTTACCAACAAGCACAGACAAACCTAATGATATAAGTGCATCCACGTGGAATTTACCAACAAGCACAGACAAACCTAATGATGCAAGTGCATCCACGTGGAATTTACCAACAAGCACAGACAAACCTAATGATATAAGTGCATCCACGTGGAATTTACCAACAAGCACAGACAAACCTAATGATGCAAGTGCATCCACGTGGAATTTACCAACAAGCACAGACAAACCTAATGATGCAAGTGCATCCACGTGGAATTTACCAACAAGCACAGACAAACCTAATGATGCAAGTGCATCCACGTGGAATTTACCAACAAGCACAGTTAAATCATCATCTCCATTGAGTGCAAATGTGAATCCAATTGACGATTCGTTAACAAACAAAAAGGATGAAGCAGTCAGTATCACACAAGATGCGCAAAAAGATGGAATTTCATCAATTAAACAGAAAGAGCCAATTCCATCTGGATCATTTAAACCGAACCCAATAAAATCAAAAGGAAATAACGATAATATAGAATGCAATCGATCGATAGAAGAAAATTATTCAAAAATCAGCAGTATGAAAGAAAAACCAGAATCAGAACCAGGATCAAAATCAGAAATATTGAAAGAACGAGAATCGAATGAATCACGATTCACATTCAATTTTCAGCAACCATCGATCAGCAACGTTTTTGTCTCTAATCTCGGAGGAACACGAACTGAGTCCAATGAATCATCAACGAGAACTTGGAATATTCCTCGCCAGTCAGAATGGCAAGCATCAAATCAGAATAATCAGTCGCTATTTTCGTTTTCAGGAGATGGAGAGTCCGCATCAGGAGGAATCTCTTCCGTAATCAGAGATTCAGGAAAAGCGATATTGGCTAACAGTAACGAAGGAGGAGAAGTATACCAGAAAGAAAAGAAAGAATCAATCAGCACCAAATTTTCAAAAGAAGGGAAACAAAGCATGAATTCAACTTCAAAATTGACGACTTTTGAAATTTCATCAAAAAGTGACAAAGAAATGAATCACACGAAAAACAACGAATCATTTTCATATGTGAATGTTTCTAACGAATCAGATGAAGTAAAAGTAAAGATTGGCCAGCGAGAAGATGAAAAAGAAGAAAAGACAGACAATGTAACTAACAGTCCAGCATTTGGAGCATTTGGATCTCTGGGAATCATTGAGAGAGAATCAGAAGGAATAGAAACAACAAAGAAAGAAGAAGAAGAAGAAAGAGAAATTTCCCCACATAACAAGATGAAGGGGCACAAAAAAGTTAAGAAAATTAAGAGAAGGAAGCATAAGACCGAAATAAAAGAAGATAAGGATGGTATGAACGAATATGATAATGGACCTTTCATGAGTGAAGGAATGAATTTTATGAATCCAAGAGAATTAATGAATTGTAATGAAATGATTTATCAGTCACCATTTATCTTTGATCCAATGATTCATCAAATGCAGCAGCAAGAGCAGCAACAACAACAGTGGCTTTATCTCACACAAATGACACAAATGATGCAGATGCAGATGGCACCAGTGATGCCATCGAACTATGTCAATCAGATTCCTTTCGATATTGGAATTGAAGAAGAAAATATGAATAATAATAAGAATAAGAAAAGAAATAGACAAAGAACTAAAGACGAAAGGAATAATAAAATGAAGAAAAATAAAACACGCAAATAAATCATAAACGAATAAAATTACAAATTAAATTAAAAAATAATTAATTTTTTTTTTTTTTATATAAAAAAAAAATGAAATGAGATTAGATTGAAAAATATTTTTTTAAGTATAATCACAAAATAATTAAAGGATTAGTTATCCGACATAGTTCAGCGGTTAGGATACGTGGTTTTCATCCACGGGATCGTATCCTAACCTAACCGCTGGGGGGTTAAATTTTACTTTTATCATTTAATTTTCTGATGACTAATAATAATAAAAAGATCTAAATATATGTGATTTTAAATAATAAAATTATGTTTAGTTAAATGAATTGATTTAAATTGATTGTCCTAATCATATTGAATTTGTTATTCAAAGAATTCAACAAGTGATTTTTCATCATATATAATCACTTAATAGAGAGGAGGAAATTTGGAAGTAGTCTTGGTTGGTTTGTTAGGAATCTTTGCTTTGTGCAGTTTATCAAATGCTTCAACGTTTTTGGTTTCACTCTTATTTAATTGAATCAAATTGTAGTGATTTCTTTCCATTCTATCAAGAATAACTTCGAAGCTCGGTCGATCTTTACTTTCAAAGCTCCAGCAGGCATTGATCAGCTTCTTTGAGAAGTCAGTGAACGAAGAAGGAAGTCCCGCTTTCTTGCCTTTAAGAATGCCACCAAGCTTGATCTTCGGAAGTTCTCGGCCACTCAGAATGAAGAAAACAACAACTCAAAATGAGCAAACATCAACTTTTCATTGATGATTTCTGGAGCCATGAACATTAGACTTCCAACTCCACGCGCCATCGTTTGTTCTGCAATCGTCATGATTTTATAGATACCAAAATCACAGATCTTAACTGTTCCATCACTTCCAATCAGAATGTTCGTTGGTTTCAAGTCACTATGAATAATTTGCTTGCTGTGAACGCTTTTAATCACTTCCTCAAATCTGGTAGATAATTTCAACAACTTCTTCTTTCGAGATGAGTTTGTCTTCAATATTCAAGAAGGATGATCGGAAATTCTATGTATATAGATTAGGCAATCCTTTCAATTTTTTAAGTCAATAAAAAAGAAGCAGATATTCATTTTGTCTCTTATATATAATTTTTTGTAGACAACGATAGGTGAATATTTAAGCACAAAAAATAAGATTAAATTCAATTTGTTATATATTTTGAAATTGATTCATATGCAATTGAAATTATGTCAAAAAAATGAAAAGAAAAAAAGCCAATGAATAGCAAAAGAAACTTGGAAAGACAATGAAGTCCAAATAGAATTATTTTTATGAAAGAAACACGTTTTATTTATATTGATCTCGTAAAAAAAAATAAAGCTTAAAAAATCATTCCGACACGGGGAGTCGAACCCCGATCCCGTGGATGAAAACCACGTATCCTAACCGCTGAACGATGTCGGACTACACTTTAAGAATTTAATTAACATATAAAACTTAATTTTTTTACTTTAGATTTTTTAAAGTAGACAACCTAATAATTATTCAATGAAATTCTGTTTTATTTTATTTTTTGTAGTTTATTTGACACAAAAGGCATTATAGTAAAACTAGTATTTTTTAATACTTCAAAAATTAATTTGCTTGATCCATTATTGGTCGAAATTATGAAAGTTCTCGGCATTAATTTTGCAAAATCAATTTTGTATTTAGAATACAGCAAGTTCAATGTGTGATTTTTATCTGGCATTGAAGGAGAAGAGGCATTATCTCCTTTAGAAAATAAAATATTGGATTAATTTTTCATAGAAAAATAAACTATTCAAAAATAAAATTTATGAAAATAATTTTACATGAGTTATTCTTTTTTTAAAGAATGTTTTATTATTATATACAATCATTACTTCTAATATATTTGATCTATATATGCTAATATTCATTATTTTTATAAAATCTTATATTTGGCCGGCCAATAAATAAAAAGAAAAGTTCGAAATTTTCGATTTTACGAAAAATGGAGAAAACTGATATAAATTGGACCCGAATAGTAAATATTATTACAGAACTTGAAAAAGCCCCTACAAATGAGAAAGCTGTTCGTGAATTATCCAGCTTGCTCACCGAATTTAAATCGACTTTACAAAATTCAGACGAATCCGCACAGAATATATGCTGTTTTCTATTTCAACAAAGTATACTTCCTTTATTAGGAGAAGAAAAATTATCACCAACACTTATCGAAGGAATATTATTAATTTTTTCCGATGTTTTAGATTTAAAGGTCAAACTCGCCATTAAACCAGCCGAAGCTTCTCAATTAATATGTTTTGTTTTGAAGCAAGGACTCGCCCTACAGAACAAAAGAGAACTTTTCGAAGAAATTGGCACTATAGCGTTTACAGATTTAACCAAATTAATAGAACCGACAACTGATGTCCAAGAAGCCGCCTTTTCAATCAGCGTTTCGCTTGAATACATTACCAAATCGACATTTGTTCATGGGGAAGCAGCAATAACATATCTCCAGAAATTATTACTTACAATAGGGCCCGACTCTCTCAAGAAAGTTTTACCCGGAGTTTCAGTTGCACTATCGACAGTTATATCCAACAAGAACCAACACAAGGTTGTAATAACGGCAATTGACATTTTACAGTGGATTTGGACGACATGTCAGTTAACAGAAGAAGATGCTACCAAATTAACGGATTTAATTGAGAGGATATATGGTCAGAAGCTTGAAAATCCATTATGTCGTCTTTCACGCGTCAAGATGTCAGGCACACTTTTGAAGGAAAGAAGCGAGATCATGAAGGACGGGCTTCTTCCTTGCGTTCGCTGCATTTTCGCTTCCGTTTCAGACGAGAACAAAAAAGTGCGCGAAGAAGCGTCAATTCACGTAGCCGAGCTTGGCGGTTCCTTACAAATTAGTGGCGTTTTCGAACAGTGCGTGAATGATCTGACTCGTTTCGCACGCGCTGCCGATGAAAATAAACGGTTGTCACTTTTGCAGTCAATCGCAGGCATCATCGACATCAACAAAGAAAATCCTGACTTTCAGCAGCAGTTACTCACTTCACTTCACTCATTAACAATTGCACTTTTAACCGTTTCAGAAATCCAGACAAATGATGACCTCATTTGTGAAGTGAACGGCGGCTTCATCTTGCATCGTCGCCTCTTTTTGAATACTTCACATCACTTCACTGCATTTAGCACTATTGTGAACAACCTCCCTGTTGACGAGTTTGTTGAAGTGATGATTGACATTTTGAATGAGAACCGCACTTTTGCACCCGAAATCTTCTCAATTTTTGAGATGGTTGCCGATAAAGGACCAACCGACTTGATGATGTCTGTTCTTGAGCAGTCGAACTGGTGGACAATCAAAGGCAATAACAACCCGACACCAGCACCTGCTGCTGTTGAAAGCAGCACCAACAAAACGAGAAGCCTTGTAAGCAACAAAATAACGGATCCAAACCAGAGCGTTAAGAAGCCTTCACGTGATGTATTAACGCTTGAAATTGTTCTTGAAACGACTGCCAAATTGTGTGGAACATCGATGCTTCAAAAGCTTCTCTATCGAATGATTGAATGCCTTGCATCACCTCACCAAACGATTGTTCAAACAGCTCATGCAGCGCTCAATCAAATTTCCAACAACAACCTTGCTAAATTGCTGATGGACAACGTCGATTACATCACAGATAGACTCATTGCAAGGCTTCAGTTCGTCGACGTTTCGCCCGAAGTATTGACTGTTTTCAGTGCAATTTTGTCCGTTGATGGAAACATTTCTGATCTCCTGTCGCATTTGATGCCGCGTATTTATGAGCTGCTTGACACGCGTGACTCATTTTCATTGCCAATACTTCGAATGTTTCCACGTGTTGCCGTGAAGATACCTTCGAATACTGAGAACATAATTGACAGGTCAATTCATTTTGTCCTTTCTCCATCAATTTCGCTTCAATGTGCAGCACTTGACGCGATTATTGCAGCCATTCCGCTCTTCAAGGACCAAGAGAAGCTTCTTCCAATGATTCATCAAATGTGGGCGCCAACGGTCCTCATCATGAGATCGTCAGCTGACTGTAGCAATGCTGCTGCACGAAGAGCCGTTGTTGTTTGTGAGACGGCTTTACTTGCTGATCGTTCATTCGTTCGTAACAGAATTCGCGATCTTCTTCCTCTTTTCAGTCAGTTGATTGAAGGGAATTTGACACTCCTCGAAAATAATCCAGATCACAGACAGGCTTATGAAATGATAAACGCATTGCTCAGCATTATTCAAACTTCATTGGAAGGACCTGATGTCGTGTTTGACTGCCTCGAATTGGAAGTGTTCAGCTCTCTTTTGCTATTTTTCAGGGCAAATACAAAGGCTGAATTTTCTCAGAAAGCTGTCAAATGCTTGAGACTGCTCTATGATTATTCGAAGACATTCGTGTGGGTCCTCATGATGGAAGTTGCTCAGAAGTATCCAGTTGGCAAATTCAATATAAAGAAGACACACTATTTTAGTGACAATATTCCAAGAGATGTCAGCATTTTTGTTGGAAAACTTTTGTAGATATTTTGAAGTTTTTTTTATTTAATTAAATAAATATTATTTTGTATTAATATCTTCACGAAAAATTTTATTTTTTAATCTGAAACTTTGTTACAGAAAAGAGCAAAATAAAAAGTTATCAATAAAACATTTAAGGCATGATTTTGGTGAATTAAAACAAATCTTATTTTAATCATTTTTTTTAAATTCAGATTTACTAAAATCAATTTCAATAAAATAAATATTTAGGATTTTTTTGTTGAAAAGTTGAAAAGAAAGCGGTTTTTGATTCTCAAAGTTTGATCAATGAAATTAAAGATGAAATTCATGGAATTTTCCGAGATTTGAAGCCTGATGAAGTTGAAAAAATCGCAGAAAAGCTTAGATTAATTGCTGAAAGGAAAGCAATGAAACTGTATGAATCTTCAGTTAATGAAAAACCAGAAAATTAAATTGATTAAAACTCAATTAATATTTATTTATTTACTTTTTTATTCATTAAAAAAAAAGGAATCAATGTTGATATCGAGGAAACCAATTGATTATGCTACGAATAATAAAATTATTTACTCAATAAATGTCGTATTTCCAAGTTTAGTTTTTCTCTAGCCAATTCTAGCGCTGTTATTTCGTGAACAATATTTGGTTGCTTTATTAAAAGTTGCACAATTTCAAGATTTTGATTTTCAACAGCCAAGTATAAAGGTACTTTCTCTTGTACTATTTCACCCTTTACTTCATGATTAAAAAGATATTCTTTCAATCCAAAGTTGACATCAATGTTAGGTTGTGTTAATAAAAATTCAATCACTTTTATATTACCATTTTCAATAGCATAAAATAACGAACATAATTCTCTTGTTTTTAAACTCCTACAATAACGAATACAATCTCCACTTTTGCGTATTTCTGACTTGGATTTCATGTTTATATCAATTGTGGGATTGGATAACAATAATTTTATTATTTCAATATAACCTTTTTCTATAGCTAAATGCAATAATATTTTTTCTTTTTTTTTTAAATAACAAGTATTTGCTGTTGAAAATACATTTTCATACATTGTTGTTTTAATAAGTGCACTATTAACATCAAATGTTTTATTTTTTAGTAATAATTGAACAACTTCAGAATATCCACTTTCAACTGCTTCGTGTAATACTGTTCTTTCTTCTTTAATAGGTAAATAATAATCATCAAATGTTTGATATTTTTTTTTGTACATTTTAGTAGATTTAATATTTACATCAATTTTTTTCATATTTAATAAAAGTTTAATTATATCAATATTTCCTTTTCTTGCAGCAACATTTAAAATTGTTGAAGTTTCGACATCATATTTGTATTTAGTATAATTTCTCGTCGTTTTCTGAAGATATAAATAATAATCTTCTTTTCTTTCGTAGTCATAGAGGTCTTGATCTATATCATTATTTTTAATTGCTATATAATCAATAACATCATTATTTGGCTGAACAACAGGCTTGTAAACAGTATATAGATAATTTATATCTAATGCATTTTTGGATAAATTAAAGATAAATTTTTTTACAATAGTTTTACAATTAAGGACAAACTCCAAAATTAAATAGTAATCATATTTAGATAAATAATATGGAATATTCAATTGTTGATTAAATTTACAAGAGTTAATCAATGAATTTACCATATCATTAGTCAAAAATTGGAAATTATAATATTTAAGCGCTTTTCTATATAAATAAAAATCATATATTTTTTCTTCGTCACAAAAATTGGTTCTGAAATAATCAGTTATTTCATTATGATGACATTTAATTGATTCAACCATAAGATATTGATAAGATCTATGAATTGTATTAATTTTATTTTCTTCAAGGAAATAAATTATTTCTGCATTTCGTCCATGAATTGCAAATGGCCAAATTGAACTATTTAAGGTTACATTTTGTTGATACAAATAATTCGTTATTTGAATTGATCCACAAAAGATAGAATATTGTATTAGTGTTGGATTTTTATTTATTAAAAATAAATTGGTCTCATATATTGATGGTTCGATTGTTGAATTTGGTGAAATATTATTTTTTTCTTTATAAGTAATGAAATCAACAACCAAGTCTTTTTGAATAAGATAGCAAAAGTAATGATCATTTTCACCAATATCCCTTTTTTTGTTAAATTCTTCAATTGAAGTTTGGTCTTTTAATTCTTGGATTTCATTTCTAATTGAATTTTTTCTTCCTTCGTCCATAAATTGTTCAAACTCGGGGAAAAAATATTCAATATATTTTCCTTCAATGAATTTTGGATTATTAATAAAAATAGAATAAATTTCTTCGGTTGGGATGATAACTTTTGAATTAAATAGAAATAGAAGTAATCGTTTGTTTTTTTGAAAAATATTGAAAATTTCAAAATTTGTGAAGTTATTTTGGATTTTGCTTTGTAAATTTATTTTTTTTAGTATTGACTCAATTATTGTGAAAAAATGCTTTGAGCGATGACAATTGTTTGAGATTGATGCAATAAGATATAAAAATGTTTTTAATTCATATTTGTTTTCTAAAAAGTTCTGATCTTGTAGATAATTATTGAATGAAATAAGATTTTCATTAAGTTCATCTTGTTTTTCCATTAATATGTGAATTTTTTCTTCAATATTTCTCAGTTTACTGAAATAAACCACAGGTATTTTTTCCATATCATTAGATGACATATATTAAAAATGAATTCATTAAAATATTATGTATGTTTTCACAATTTATGGAAAAAAGTTTGAAAATCTGCCCAATAATTTGAGTGGAAATTCTTTAATTTATGCTCAATAATTTGAGAGATTTTTATTTTTTTTTTTTTCCAAAACCTTTCAATTGATAATTTTTTTGAAAGGATTTGAAAGGGATTTTAAACTCTGTCCAAAAATGTTCGACAATTGATTTTTGAGAGAGTATTCAAATTATCATTTTTTTTCTCATGCACCTATATGGTGATTCGAAGGTTTTTTTCAAAGCTCTTTTTTTTTAGAGAGTAGCCCATGTCCCATAGAAAGTTGTAATTTCTCTTAAGGGAGTGGATATTTCTTTCAAAAACCAAGGTTCCTTATATAAAAATAGCTTACTGAAAGGATAATTAAAAAATAAACTTCTGAAAAATTGAATACATTGCTTTGAGAGAAAAAAGAAATTTTCGACACTTTATCGGTTTTTTAGTCAATTTTCAGTGGAAAATGCGGTTTATGTATACGTTAAGTCGAACATTTTTGGACAGGGTTTAAAATATATCAGAAAAAATTGAAAGAATTTGAAATAAATAAATACAAAGATGGCACTTTTGGGCTTATCTGAAAAAGTTAAATTGACCAATTGAAAGATTTACTGAATAGAAAATTAAATTAATAATTGCTAATTAAATAAGAAAAATATTCTTCTTTTAAATAAAATATTATATCAATTTTAGTTGCTTAGTGTTGATAGCGGACTGGCGTGTTTGGCGTGTTTGGTGGCGGATCTCCACCGATGAAAACGGCACTCATACCATTACCGGCAACACAGAAAGTGGCACCGCCTGTGATCGTCGTCTCTGTTGGCGAATAAAAGTATTCGTCGCTTGGGCCACACCTGAGGAGGAGCTCGCCATAACAGTTGCATCCACAGGCGAGGACTTTGCCTTCGCGCGTCTCGAAAAGTGAATGACAACATCCGGCGTAGGCTGCCCTGATTTTGTGGCCAGAAAGTGACGAAATCTCAGTGAACGAGGGAACTTCGCTTCTTCCTTTCCAAAAGCCGAGTTGGCCATCACTGTTTGATCCGCGCCCAAAGACCCGGCCTTCACTGCTGACTGCCAGGCGGTGACCGCACGAGCCAGACAGCCAGACGACTTTTTGGCCCGACAGTTCTGAAACCTCTGAAAAATTGAGGGCGCAGCTTCCTGATTCGACGCCTGACGCGAAGACCCGCCCGCTCCAGCTCAGCGCAAAAACTGATTCTTCGAGGCAGGCAGCCATCGTCGCCTTCTCGCCGCAATCAGTGCAGGCAGCAGAAACAGGCGCGAGCGGCCGCCCGCTGCTGTCATTCATCGAAAATTCTGAAAACTGGCTGATGACTGCCTTCTCGAGCGAGCCGCTGATTCGGCCGTCTTCGTTGCAGCCAGCTCCGACCAGAGAGCCAGAGCGAGTGACAGAAGCCGAGTGGCCGCCGTAGGCCGAGTAGGACAGGAGCGAAGACGGATCCAGCTGCAAATTCTGAGGATGGTGGATGGCTGCTTCACCATCTTCATTTTTAATGGTCGGGTTTTCGCCAATCTGACAGTATTCATCATAACCGCCAAAGACGATATTTTTTGCGTATCGTTGAGTGTGACGATAGAAACCGTTTCCTTCTCTTTTGCTTGGTTTGGATGATTTCCGCGGCGACTCTTCCATGCTGAAGTAGAAGCACCTCTTGATTTTGTCCCAAAGCGGGGCTGTTATTTCATTCGGATCAACTTTTTCAATGAATTCTCTCAATTTATTTTCACTCAAAAAGTCAAAATTGACCTCTTCATAGAAATAAATGTCACTCAAACCGTCATTCATTGAAAATTGGCACTTTTTATTTTCTTCTTTGCTCGTGAATTTGTCGATCAGGTCAAGAAGCCAGTCTTCGCTTTCAATCGTCAGTTTGGAGTTCGTCAAAATTGAATAAAAAACGGTCCTCGGAAGGTCAATTATTTGATCTATATCAATTGAATATAAATTTGTGGCAATGTCTTCAATAGTTTTACTCTGGTACCACGTTTCTGCTGAATCTGGATTCATTTCAAGAAATGAATCAAAATCGAGTTTGCCGATGATTTTCTTCTCAAATTTTTCTTTTTCATCATCATCAAAAAGCTCGTCAAGTTTGGTGAACATTTCCTTGTTTTTTAAAAGAATTGAGATGATCTGCAGCTGAAAACATTGTTCTTTGTCCAGATCTATCAAGTTACCTTTACTGATTGATTCAAAAAGAGAAAAGACTTCTTCGCTCATCTTTGATAAATAGTTTATTTTTAAATGATTGGTAGAATTCGTGCTATGAAAATGAACGGAAGTAATTGTTGGATCTGATTGGTGAATTTGTGAAACATATGGTGAAATAAATTCTGCAAAAAGATTTTTCATTTGGATCTCGTGCTCTCCAAAAATAAATTTAAAGTCATCACTATAACTTTGATTCTTGACTAGATTTCTTAATCCTGTCGATGATAAAATGAACGATTTTTTATTCATACTGTAAGGTTGGAAAAAAGAAAAAAATTGAAATAATGGAAGAGAAACTTTTTGATAAAAAAATTAATCTTTTATTCTATCAAAAAGTGATTTTTCATAATAATAACATGTTTAGTGATGATCCATTATCAGAGAAAAAAATTCAAAAATATATTGAAGATAAAAAAGAGTTTTATGACTATCTTATGACTTTCATAGAAAATTCAGATGATAACGAAGAAGATTTCCAAAATTTAATAAAAATTATTAATACCCAACAGCAACAAGCAGATCAAGAAAGTTTTGAAAAGTTTCTCCAACTATTAGCAAGTCTTGCAAATAATCACCATCACGGAAATAACCTATACCAAAAAATTTTACGAATTATTAAAAAATATCGAGCACAAATCAAACAGACCTTTTCAAATATCGAAATATTCGACATTTTTAAAGATAACAAATTATTTCTACTTTTTCTTTTTGAAAAAGAGATCATCACCATTGATGAAGAAGTTAAAAACGAACTTTTATTCAAAATTGAATTAAATGGAAACCGTTTTTGCCACTTTTTCTATCCCGAACTCAAAAAGTTTATTAACGATGAACGAATCAAAGAAATTGAATCCGAGCTTTTATCAATAGACTCAAGGATTTTTGATCATTTTGACAAAAAACGCCATGAAGGAGAGAATGATGCATTTATTTGCTCATTGATTCGAGAAGACTCAATCAAAGAATTTGTTCAGCATGTTAACCAAGCACATATTTCACTTAACAGTGACATCAACAATTCACTTTTTGAAACAAACCAATTTTTGCTTGAGAACACACCAACACTAATTGAATACTCGGCCTTCTTCGGATCAATCAAGATTTTCAACTATTTGAAGATGAACAATGTTGAGCTTGAGCCGTCATTATGGCTTTATGCTATTCATTCAAGAAACGCAGAATTAATTCATCTGCTTGAATCATGCAATGTTAGCAAGCCAAACAATGAACTTGATGAATGCATTGCTGAATCTATTAAATGCCACCATAATGAAATAACTGATTATTTTGAAAATGAAGATCTAAAAAAGAATGAAAAAGTTATATCAAGTATTTTGCATTATCAAAATTACCACAATTTTCCAACATGTTTTGAAGAAGGAAATGATTTTTTTTATCTCTACAACTACAAATATCATACACTTGTAAATCTTTACATTGAAATGCATAAAGAATTCATTAAAATTGTGACAGATGGAGTCGCATTATCAAACCGAGTACAATTTGCGGCTGACGAAAATATAATAGAAATTATTTATTACTTACTGTTAAAAGAAGGAAGTATCAAGCATAATATTAATTTTAGAAAAATGACAAAAATTGCAATCCCAATTAATGTTATTTCAATTGAAAAAAAAGCTTTTAATGAGTGTTCAAAATTGCAGCAAATAATAATTCCATCGAATGTTGTTTACATTAATGATTATGCTTTTTATTCATGTAGATCATTACAACAAATAATGATTCCTTCTTCTGTTAAAATAATCGGATCATACGCATTTTATGGATGCGAATCATTGAAGCAAGTCACATTTGGAACAAATTCTAATTTGCTCAAAATTGGAAGAAACGCATTTGAAAATTGTTCGTCATTGTGCCAAATACATCTGCCACCTTCAGTTAGTTCTATTGGACAACAGGCATTTAAGAGATGCATTTTACTGAAAGATGTGACTCTTCCATCTTCACTGATGGTAATCAGAGACGACATTTTCGATATCTCTTCAATCCAAGAAATAAAAGTTCCTTCTTCTGTGAAAAAAATTAATAAATATGCATTTAGAAAAATATCAACATTGAAAAAAGTGACATTTCAACGTCCATCATTATTTGTACGTTTTCTATCATTCTTGTTTTATGAATGCACATCATTGACCGAAATTACAATTCCTCCGAGCGTAAAATCAATCGGGAATAATACCTTCTTTCGTTGCAAAGCGATTGAAAGGATTGAAATTCCATCATCTGTCATGAGTATTGGTCAGGAAGCTTTCTTTGAATGTGAATCACTTAAAGAAGTGATAATTCATTCAGCTTTAAAGCAAATCAATGCTTTGACATTTTTTCGTTGTCATTCATTGAAATATATCAATATTCCTAATTCTGTTTTGATAATATATCATGATGCTTTTAATCAATGCTTTTCACTTGAACAAATAAGCCTTCCTAAATCCTTAACCAAAATAGAGCATGATGCTTTTGCTTATTGCAATTCACTGTCCAAAATATCTATTCCTAGCTCAATAAATTGCGATAATTTGGGATTAGATATGAATTCTAACATTGAAATAACGAAAATTTGAAAATTCTTACATTTTCTTATCTTTAATTTAAATTCTTGAATATATAAAATGAAATAAGCAAAATTCATATATATAAACATTTTTTAACCTTGTAATTTCTTATATTTTATCATCGAAAATGTAAATAATATAAATACTATTTTGTTGTTATAATATTATTTTTATTTATAAAGATATACTAAAGATATGATATATTTTTTTTTTTTTTTTTTTTCTATGAGTTCTATCAAAATGATTAAATTATTTTTTATCGTTTTCTAGAATATGAATAATATTACCCAATACGAAACTCCAATAAATAATTTTAGGAGAATTACACAAAAAGATAACAGTGATGAATTTGATCTTATTATCAAAATAAGTACAGCACCAGATAACAAAATCAAGCTTGTAACTACAATCAATAAAGCACGTATTATCTCAAATAAAATCAATTCCATGTATCAAATTGATCCAACAATCAATCAATATGAAATCGATATTCCCCCAATTCTCTTAAAAAAGAAATCAGAAGAACATTTAGAAGAAGAACTTCAAAATATTTCAACTATCATTAAAAAATTGCTTAAATCAACCACCGAAAAAGTCACCCTTTCAAAAGAAGAAGAAATTAAAGTTAATCTTATTTGTCAATTACTCGGAGAACTAAAAGACAATTTGGATGAGATTAAATTTTCCAACACCAACGAAGCTCTCTCATATTTATCAACAGAATTACATGATGAATCAATCAAATTTCTCTCGAGACATCTTATTGATACCATCAATGAGGGACAGCTATTTCATCTTGACGAATCACTCATTATTGAAATTATTGACGAATATTTCAGTGATGGAAGCAACGATAGAATGAGAGAGAACAAAGAAAAATCAAACCAAGAACAAGAAGAACAAGAAAAGAATCATAACAACTATAATTATAATGAGTCATTAATTTTATTATTTAAAATTAACTATCTAATAAATCATTCCCAAATCCTTCATAAAATTCTGCTGTTATTTCCTTCTTATTTGGATATTTAAGGTCTGCATCATTAATATTTATGGACTCAAAATCCGATAAAAAAACAGGCTGGAAACTAATATCATACAAAAAGTCTTTTTCTCTATACAATTCATAATATAAACTATAAGAAAATCTGATTTCACTTATCTTTTGGTATATTTTCATTGCTAAACCTTTATCATCTATTTCATTTTTTTTGAGCTCATCTAAAATGGCTTCCATGTCAAATACTTGTTGCTTAATCAATACCAAGCATAGTAAATTGAATGAATGTATGAAGAATGATGATTTAATTAATAATTTAATGGATTTACTGAGGTATCCTCTGAATTTCTCATCATAAATGTAAATATGTGCTAAGTTGTACATCGATAAACAATCATTTTTTTGATGAATGGCTTCATTAAAATATACAATTGCATTGTATGCATTTCCCTTCCTTTCAATATTATCATATCCATGCTTGTATATGATGCCAAGATTATTTTTTGCATATGGATTGTCGTATGATGATGCTTCTTTATAATAATGAATTGCTCCTTTAATATCTTTTTTAACACATTTTCCTTCATGAAGTAAAAATCCATGAAAAAAATAGGCTTCTTTGAGGCCATTTTTTGATGCCAGCATTATATAATATCCTCCTTTTTTAATATTTTGTTGAATAAACGTTCCTTCATAGTAAATAACGCCAAGACGGAGTTGTGCTAAATGATAATTTTTATTTGCCGCTAATGTTAAATAATAGATAGCTTTACCAATATTAAATTCAACATGTTTTCGATCTAAATATATTTTTCCAAGATGATAAAATGCTGGAGGATAATTTTGATCAGCTGCTAATGAAAGATAGTGGATTGCTTTGTTAATATCGCATCTGAGATATTTTTCTTCAGAGTAAATAAATCCAAGATTAAATTGTGCTATTGATAAATTATGATTCGCAGCCATTGTATAATAATGTATTGCTTTGTCAATGTCATATTGAATATGTTTCCCTTCAAAATAGATAGTTCCAATGTTATACATTGCTGCTGGATAATTTTGCTTTGAAGCGAGAGAATAATAATAAATTGCTTTGTTGATATCAAGTGTAACATATAGACCTTTATGATAAATGACAGCAAGATTATATTGAGCTTCTGGTATATTGTGTTTTGAAGCGAGTGAATAATAATGAATTGCTTTATTAATGTCACGTTCAACATATTTGCCTTGATCATAAATTACACCAAGATTAAATTGAGCTTCTGGCAAATTGTGATTTGAAGCTAGTGAATAAAAAAGAATCGCTTTATTAATATTGCGTTCAACATATTTTCCTTGACTATAAATTAAGCCAAGATTATATTGTGCTCCTGGATGATTTTGATTTGAAGCCAGTGAAAAATAATGAATTGCTTTATTAATATCGCGTTCAACATATATTCCTTGACTATAAATTAAGCCAAGATTATATTGTGCTCCAGGATGATTTTGATTTGAAGCCAGTGAATAATAATGAATTGCTTTATTAATATCACGTTCAACATATTTGCCTTGATCATATATTAAACCGTGATTAAATTGTGCTTTCGAATGATTTTGATTTGCAAGCATGTGTAAAACACAAAATTAAGTTTTTGATGTCAAATTGAACATATTTGGATTCATTGAAAATTAGACCAAGATAAAATTGTGACTTTATATGATTTTGATTTGCTGCTGGTGCATAATAATGAATTGTTTTACTAATATCAATTTCAACATGATACCCTTCATCATAAATCAAACCAAGAACAAATTGTGCTTCTGAATGGTTTTGATTTGCAGCAAGTGATAAATAATGAATTGCTTTGTTAATATCAGACTCTATATAGTATCTATCATAATAAAGCATGCCAGCTTTGAATTGTGCTTCTAAATGATTCTGATTTGCAGCAAGTAATAAATAATTAATAGCCTTTTTAATATCACGTGCAACATAATTCCCTTCTCCATAAATATTGCTGAGATTCTACAGTGCTTGTGGATATTTTTGATTGGCAGCGAGTGTATAATAATAAATTGCTTTATTAATATCACACTTAACATTTTTGCTTCGTTCATATATTAAGCCAAGATAAAACTGCGCTTCTGGAAAATTTTGATTTGCAGCAAGCCAATAATAATGAATTGCTTTATTAATATCACATTCAACATGATGCCTTTTATAATAAATGAAACCAAGTATTAGTTGTGCTTTTGGAAAATTTTGATTAGCAGCAAGTGAAAAATAATGTATTGCTTTTTTAATATTCCCCTCGATATATTGACCATCATAATAAAGCACACCAAGATTGAATTGTGCTTCTAAATCATTTTGATTTGCGGCAAGTGAAAAATAATGAATTGCCTTATTAATATCACGTGCTATATTCTTTCCCTCATAATAAATGCATCCAAGATTATTTTGAGCTAGTGGATAATTTTGATTTGCAGCAAGTGTGTAATAATGAATTGCCATATTTATATCACATTTAGATTGATCATATATTAAACCAAGATTAAATTGTGCTTTTATATCATTTTGATTTGCAGCAAGTGTGTAATATTGAATTGCTTTATTAATGTCACATTCAACATATTCACCACTTTCATAAATAAAGCCAAGCTTAAATTGAGCTCTCGCATAATTTTGATCTGCCGCAAGTTTCAAATAATGAACTGCTTTGCTTATATCACGAGTAACATATTTCCCTTCATAATATATTATTCCAAGATTATACTGCGCTTCAAAAGAGTTTTGATCTGCAGCAAGCGAATAATAATGGATTGCATTGTCAATATCATTTATGACATATTTTCCTTCATAAAAAAGAGCACCAAGAGCTGATGTTGCTTTCGGGTCTTTTTTATTACCTCTATAATTGTTTACAGCATCAACAATATAATCACAATTATCACAATGCTCTTTATATTTTGCCAAATACCTTTCGAATTGGATTTTTTCTTGGAAATTTGAATTAAAATAGTTGATGATTTCAATAATAGATGGACGATTTTTTGGGTTTTCATTTGAGCACTTAAGTATGATTTCATTAATGACAGAAAAGTCATTTGAATGAAATTGATCTTTAATTTCATTAATAATAAACTCAATAGTCTTTCCAAGTATGTAAATGTCGCTTTCATGAGTAAACCTGTTTGTTTCATTAATTTCCGGTACAGCTGTTTTGGAAATAGATTAGAATTTTTTGGAAATAAAATAGTATGATTTGAATGATTTATAAAACCGCTAAAAAATTTTTGGAAATAAAATATTTTTTTTTGGAAATAAAATAGTGAACGATTATTTTGCATTCAATTTCCAATATTTTTGTTGTTGAAAAACATATAAATCAGAAGCAAATATTAATTACATCTAAATAATCTTTAGCCAATTTAATATATTTTGACAGATGTTATTAAAAAGATACTTTATATTTGATATTTCACCGATTGCATAATATCTTTTTTAAATTATATCCTGGATAAAACAAAAAGAAAATTTCTTTTCATATTCGATATAATAATCAATAATAATCATAAATAAAGTGATTTTTTCATTAATGAAAGAGTTTTTTCAAATTATACATTATCATCAATTTTCATATTAAAAATCATAAAAAATGCATAATTGTCGATAAATTGAAGATTTTATTGAGTAATTTTGGATGAAAACAATATTTCAGTAATATCATATTAAAAACACAATAACATACTCTATGTTTCATATTGAACAGTTAAAAACAAAACTCGTGTATATATTAGCATAATAATGTGTAAAACGCCATAAAATTTCTTTAATCTATCTTTTAATTCTGTTTTTAAGTATGATAAAATTGAATATAAAATGATCGTTCCTTTTTTATTTCCAAAAAAAAATATTTTATTTCCAAAAAAATAAAACGGTTACTATTTTATTTCCAAAAAATTCTAATCTATTTCCGAAACAGCTGTATATACGAAGTATTTACTAAATCCATTGTATGTTCATAGTTGTCATTTTTAATAAGTCTATCATAATCAATCACAACCATTTCTTTATTTTCATCAATCATAACATTATCAGGCTTTAAATCTCTATAAATTAAATCATTATCATCAAAATACTTAAATATAAGCAATAATTCAAAGATGATGTTGAATATATTTTGGAATTATAAATTCATTTTTTTTAATATTTTTTAATGTTTTTCCATTGATGAATTCAATAATAATGTTATCGTCGGAAATTCCATAAAATGCTGGCATAAATGGGTGCGAAAATTCACGATAATTCGACAGCTCACGGTCAGCTAATTTCCAACTATTATTTTTTTTAATCACCAATAATTCACCTCGCTTGAAGTGATATACTAGAGAACATATGGAACAGGATCCATTACAAATTGAGCGTAATTCAATATAATCTTTTTTAGTTATTTCTTCTTCAGTTAAATCTCTATTGTAAATGAATTGTTCGATGCGATACATGCGTTTAGACAGATAACTTTTTTTAATTAAATATCCACAAATGCAGGGCGCAATAAGTTGCGATATTAAACATTTTTCATGCAATTCTGTAAAACATTTTTCAAAAGATTGAATTTCATCAATAAAAATGCTATCGACTGGAATTTCAAGGTTTTTAATACTACTTAATTTAGAATTTGATAAATTGCATATTGGAATATTTGAATTGTTTGATAAAAGTTCAGAAAGGTAAGATTCTGTTTTTAATGATTTTTCAAGAATGATCAATGTTTTTTCGAAACCAACTATCAAATATTGTTTTTTTGCTATTTCATTGAATTCATGATTTTGATCTATTACAATTAGCTGTGAATTACTTATATTCTGAGTAATTTTATTTTCTTCATCATTAATATGCCAATTTTCTGAAATAAAGAGAAAAGAATAACTTTCAACAATTTCTTTAAGACCATTATGGTCCAAAATGCTCTTTTTTGCAATGATTAATTCATTAATATTCTTAAAACTCTCTAATATATCAACGGTAGCCATTTAATATGGCTTAAAATTTTCGCCATTAGAAAAAGTGAGTATTTTCCATTGAAAAAAAAAAATCCTTTCTAAAATTTGAGAAAAATTCAAAATATTATTTTTTATTTTGATAAGTTTATTTTTCAGAGGTCAAATTTTAAAAATAAAAATTGATTTAAAAAATAAATTTATTTTTATTTATACAGTAAAATGACGCAACAGTAATAATTACAAGCTGTAAAAATTTTAAATGGAAATGATAAATAGGATTCATTATTTCATTATTATTACAACTTTTTTCATGCGTCTCTTTTGCCTTTTCCTTTAATCTCTTCAAATTTCTTATTTGTTTCTTCTTCATAGTATGATGCTTGATAATATTTATGGAGTATGGGGCTAATTTCTTGTTAAAAATGAATATTTGTTATCGAAATACTGTATATTGATGGAAATATACTACAAAAACTAGTTTTAAGCTTAACTTATATGGTAATATTCTGTTAGTTTCAGTAATTATTACCAGAGCTGATGCAATAGCTTTAAAACTATTGCTATATTTGGTTTGTATTGTTGATAGGGAGAATAATGCCTTTGGTAATGTTTAATATTCTGAGTTTTGCTAAACTCTAAAATTTTGCAATTACACGTAATATTGGGCAACAAGGTTATTTGCCCTTGCTCGATGGTACTACAAATTCAAGCTGCCTATTAAAGATTTGAGAAATTAACTTTGTGAGTTTATCAAACAAAAAATTCAATTTGTTCACAACATTTTCAAAATTTCTGAGATTACTTATGACAAGATTATCTTGCTATAATTATGAAATTAATTAAGTTTCTCGGTATAAATAATTTGAAATGATTTAATATAATTAATACGTATATATTAAATCTTCCATATTCATTAATATATAGTTTAAAATCGATTAAAATAAATTTAAAAAAACAAAAACGTTTTTTTTTTATATACAAGAGTCAGTATTGAATGGCCTCTGAGGAAATCAATTATATTGATTTAAACAAGTACAAGATTGTAAAATTTCTTGGTGAAGGAACTTTTGGTAGAGTTTTTACCGTAAAAGACAGAGATAGCAGAAAAATTTATGCAGCAAAAATATCGCATCTAGTGTTTGAAGAAATTGATCCAGCATCTGATCAAATTTTATTTCTTTTTCGCGAAATTAGAATTATGTCAGCACTAGATCACCCATCTATTATAAAATATATTGGTTATAATCCATTAAATTTTGAAGGTGAACCTTTTCCAACAATAATTTCAGAATATGCTCCAAAAGGAACATTAGGAAGTTACATAAAGCTAGCATCATCTAACAATCCACATCCAAAATGGACAAATACAAGAAAGCTAATATGTATTTACGGAATTGCTTCAGGTATGGCATATTTACATAAGAATAATGTTATTCATCGCGATTTAAAACCTGAAAACATTTTAATGGATTCTCATTTAAATCCCAAAATAACAGATTTTGGCCTTTCAAAAATTACTGACACAATATCGGAAAGTTTAAACATACAATCTCAAAGTGGCTACAAAGGTTCTCCTCTTTATATGGCACCAGAGATATTATCTGCTGAAATGTATTCAAAAGCCAGTGATGTTTACGCCTTTTCATTGATAGTTTACCAATTAATGACAAATTTGGTTCCGTTTGAGGGAGTTAACTTTTTTAATTTAATGATGAAAATAACGAAAGGAGACCGGCCGTTAATTCCAGAAACATTGCCGAAAACGTACAAAAGCTTCATTGAAAGTTGTTGGTCAGAGTCTCCCGAAGATCGTCCCACCTTTGAAGAGATAATTACTGAACTCAAAACAAATAACGGTTTTTTAACAGAAATTGATGCCGATGAAGACAAATTCAATCGATTCATAAATTTCATTGACAACTACGATACCACTTTTGATATTTTGAAAGGATCATTTCACCTTACCACTTTTATGGGTAGCAACAAAGATTCAAATGAATCCGACCAAATAATTTTCCCCTCAGAAATGTTTGAAAAATTGAATGCTGATTCAAAAAGTTTGGTCACTGAAGCAGAAAATGATCCTGAGAAACAATTCACTGTTGCCAAATATTTAATTGAAGGAAAGAAAGGTTTTCCAAAAGACGTTAATTTAGGTCTCAATTTTCTGAAGAAGTCAATGTCATCAAATTTGACGGATCCATATTTTTACCTGTGCAGCTTGTTGATTGATGGCAAGTTCATCAAAAAGGATTTCAAAGAAGCAAGACAAGTTCTTGATAAGATAGAAGATAAAGAATCACCTGAATATCTTTTCATTGCGGGTCGAATTGAGAAGAAAGAAGAGAACTACAAGAAAGCTATTGAATTCTTTCAAAAAGCTATTTCTAAAGGGCATGCCGAGTCGATGTACAAGTATGGCAAGATGCTCATGAAAGGACAAGGAATTAGCAAGAATGTTTTGAGGGCCAGGGACTATTTTGAAATGGCCAAGAAAAACGGTTGTAAAAAAATCTATCGTCCTAAATTCACTGAAGAAAACGTTATTCTTTCTCTCAAAATTTGTTTCATTGGAGACTTTGAATCAGGCAAACATGAGCTTCTTTATTACTTGGCCAATGATCGGATTGATGATTACATTCCGACAAGTATTGATAACAACAAAGTCCTTCACAATTATTACGGCGAATGTGTCAAGCTGAATCTTGTTGACACTTACGGACAGGAAGACTTTAAGCAAGGCAGAATGATGATGTATGAAAATTCGAACATTTTCATCTTTGTTTTTTCACTGATTGAGAAAGAGACACTTCAAAGCATTGCCAACAAGTGGTACAATGACATTGCCAAATACAAGGACAATGCTTATATAGTGTTGATCGGCGTTGATTATGATAAATGGTCCAATGATCGTCCTAATTTTGTCACTCAATCAGAAATAGATAAAGTTGAACGTTTAATAAAACCAAATTTTGCCATCAATTGTTCTTATACAACTGACACAAATTTGGCAGATTTTAAAAATAAATTAATCGAGTCTTACATTTGTAATTTTTACCAATTCCAGCAGAATCAGCAAGATCAAAATAATAGTAAAAAACAAAGAAGATCTAGAAAAGATTTCGATTTTAAGGTTTTGTTGGTTGGTAATAAAAATGCTGGCCAATATGAATTGCTTCAATTCATCGACAAAGGATTCGTTCCTAATGATAAAATTTTGACTGCTGTTAACAAAGTTGAAAAACAAATTTCTTCAAATGGGAGAAAAATTAATTTGCATTTGTTTGGAACTCCTGGTGAAGAAGGTTACCAAAGAATTAGAATTTTAACTTATTCACAAGCCGACGTCGTAGTGCTGGTCTTTTCTTTGATAAATAAAGAGTCTTTTCATGGACTGTTCAGAACTTATTTAAAGGAAATTAATAACTTGTGCCCAAATGCAGCTCTGATGCTAGTCGGCGTTGATCATGAAAAGTGGAACAAATACAGCCAAGATTTGAATTTTGTGAGAGAATCTGAACTGAATATTTATGCTAATAATGATCAGTTTCAAAATATTATTCTTTGCTCTTATAAAACTGGTGAGAATCTTAATGATTTTGGTGAGAAAATCATTCAAACATATCTTAAAAAGAATGATACTAATGATTCATGCAATGTTGCATAAATATTTTCAATTAGTTTTTTTTTACAAAAATTTTTTTTTATTTTGGGTGTAAAATTGCATAAAAGTGTCTATTAAATATTCATGGTGTAAAATGCCATATTAAAATATTAGTCGAAAAAAATGAAGAATTTTTAATGAAAATTTTTGACAACAAAACTTAAAAACCACCATTAAAAACCAGTTTTGGATTTTAAATCTATGGAGGCTATTGTTGACATGCTTAGTTTGATGGTTCTTGTTAGAAAAAAAAAAAAAAAAAAAAGTAAATATCGATAGCAATCTGAATTAAAATCCAGAATTTGAAGAAATTTTCTTTTAAAATATGCTCAGATGATGCCAAATTGATGAATGAATAGAGATTAGTACTATTTTTTTTAAAAAAAATTATATATAATAAAACTTAAAAATGATTGATTTATGTCAACAAAGGTTAAGACACAATAAAAAATGTTTCCCAATTGGTGTTACGAGAAAAAGAGTGAATACTATAAATTTTTATAGTATTCTAGTTAATTAATCATCTTTACATTCATTCTAATAAATATGAATGTTCTAATAAATAAAATCAGAGGAATATATCTTATTCTACCCATAAATAGTAAATCATTATTTTTTTTCTAAACGTTTGAAGGTTTTCAAAAAGTACGATTCGTCTATCAATTTTTTCTTACTTAAAACCATATTGAAAATATATATATTTTGAAAAATTTTTAATTTTATCTCTTTCTTTTAAATTTATCTAATTATAAATGTATAATAAAATAATATTTCTATTTATTATATAATATTATAAATTAATTTTTTGAGATATAAATTATAATAACCAATTGTTTTTTTTTTTTTTTTTTTGAGTGGATGTTGCGAAATTCTGAACAGTTGAGTTCACTTTTTTGAAATGACAAGGACCTATGATGTTTTATGTGTCAATGAAGTTACTGCCACATTTAAAGGCATTGAACATATACCTTGCCGTTTTATGACATCATTATGCCCAGATCGTTGCGGCCATGCAACCGATGTCGCCACTTTTGAAATTAATGAATACTTAAAATACGAAAAACCAGGACAATATGGCGATGACAAACAAACCCAGTTAATGTGGGATTTAAAGCCAGCTTCTGCTTATAATAGACTTCATCCTGAATACCTTGAGATTGTCAAAAATTTACAGCCAGGCCAAAAAGTTAAAGTTAATTGGACACACTTTTATGTAACGGATGAAAACGGAAGCAAATTCCCAGAACGTACAGTTACATTCTTTGAAAAAATCTAAATAAACATTTTTTTTCTCCATAATTTAATTTTTTATATATTTCTTGTTGAACAAATTCATGAATCTGAATTTTTTCAACGTATCAATTGCAATTTTTTTCCCCATCATTTTCGTTAAAATTTATCATTTATTTCATTAAATTTTACCTCAAAATTATAACTATTCATATTTATTAGAATGAATGTAAAGATGATTAATTAACTAGAATACTATAAATATTTATAATATTCACTCTTTTTCTCGTTGACATAAATCAATCATTTTTAAGTTTAATTATATATAATTTTAAAAAATTATATATAATTTTAAAAAAAGAAGGGGCGAAGCTCTTCGACCGTTAACCTTTTTCATTTTATGATAGTTATATTGCAATATTTTTTATTTTTCGGGGATATACGCACCAGTGATCACCACGGGGTTGCACGAAGCCGAATCTGGTTCCTTGAATTGCTGGATGAGTCGGGAAGCTATTTGAACAATATAATTATGCATTATTTAGTAAAAACTGAATTTTAAAAAGTATTCAAAAAGTTTAAAAGTTTTCAAAAAGTGGTGTAGAAAAATACGATTCCCCAAAAAAATTGATTGTTTTTTGAAAAAAAAAAAAAGGGAAATCGGATTTGCCCGCAGCAGTTATGGTCAATATTGACCTCTATCGTTCTTCAGAAAATAAAAGCTTGGAACTTTTTTCCACTTTTGCAAAAAATACCATGAGTAGCTACTCATGCTTTTTTCTATATAAAAAATTCTAAATGAATTATTTTATTTTAAGCTAGAATTAAAATGTTTTAGTACAATTAATCATTCTTTTGGTTACTTGCTAGCAAAGAAAACGAAAATTATCATCTAAATTATATATGATATATTTATTAAGTAGAAGTCAAATGCACAATCTAAATGCATAAAAATAAATATAATACAGTATCATTTATGTTAATTAGATTATTTTTTGATTTTAATGTAATTAATTTCAAATATTAATAATATCATTGAAATGTTTGATCATACGGAATTAAATGCATTATAATAATTAAATAATGGCGTATAAAACTTCTGTGATTGTATACTCATTAAGAAATTCTTAAAATAAAGACTAATTCTAGCTACTCATGGTATTTTTTGCAAAAGTGGAAAAAAGTTCCAAGCTTTTATTTTCTGAAGAACGATAGAGGTCAATATTGACCATAACTGCTGCGGGCAAATCCGATTACGGGCAAATCCGATTTCCCAAAAAAAAATTTATTTTTATTATTTTCCTTTTGAATGAGATTGATGTCAGTAATTTTTTCAAAGTTTGTTATATAAATCAACATGATTTAAATTATGAGTTTGTTTCCAATGTAAATTAATCAAATATCTTCATCATATTGATCAATAAAGTTAATGTTTACTTTTTCAGTTGCACAATCGAATGAATTATCACTGAAAACTATCAAAGATTCATGAGAAATGTAGTTATATGCATGGGTTCTAACTTTCACGAAACAATTGTGAGATGGATTGGTAAAATTATTGCAAAATGTTTGTCATTTAAACCAGAAAACTGCTCATCATTAAATTAGATTTGCATCATAACATATTCATTTATTGATCTTTCAAAATGAAGATTTTATTCGAAACCAATTGATTTATTGATCTTTCAAAATAGAAATTTCAAAGTAATATGATTTGAGAAGATCATTGAAATTTCAATTGAAAAGGCTAAATAAATGAATGCTCCTTTTTCTTTTAAAATATTTAAAATTGATATTAGTTTTTTTAGTATTACTTTTATTTTATTTAAATTTATTTATATTTTTTTTTAAAAAAAGAGATTTTTAAAATTATATAAAGAAAAATATAAAATTATATTTGATTTGAGATTGAAATGAATTATACAAATGGAAAGATGTATTTTTGAAGGCTTCTTTCGTCTATTAGGCTTATCGTTAATAGTTTTAATTGATTCCTATTATTTTAATCAGTTTTATCAAATATTAAATGCTGATGTTTATCTTGGATTTATCGCTATTTCAAACAAAATTCTAATATCAACACCCAAAGGAGAATACAAAGCGCAAAGCGATTTATTAAGCACCCCCTTATTTTCTGCAAGGAAACAATTTTTAGATTTACCTCAAAACCTTTCAGCAAAAAGTCGGAATAGTAAGTTTTCGATTGTATTAGCAACCTACGAACGACCACAGTGTTTTAAAAGAGTATTCGCTCATTTAATTAAGCATCGTCCAAATAATACAGAAATTATAGTTTCAGATGACTGTTCTCCATCAAATGTAAAACGATCTTTATTAGAACAAATAATGAATGATCACCAAAAAGAAGATGTATATGTTATTAGACATAAAAAATCTTTTGGAGCATTTCATACAAAACTTGATGGCTTTTTATTCAGTGTTGGTGATTTTATTATGTCGATTGATGATGATGATTTTTTCGACGACCAATATTTCATTGAATTAAAAGAAACGACGATCAAATCTCTCTCAAATAACAAAGATTTGAATTTTATTATTGCGTTAGATTTTCCTTACATTAAAAAATGGATTAAATTACCAGTATCATTAAATAATATGATATCTGGTTTTCATAATCATGTTGATTTCGCTTTCCGTAGAAGTTTATTGGCAAATGTAGATTATCCCCCACAAAATGTTGAAATTATCAGAGATGACGCTCCATTGATGATCCCTCTTTATATGCAAAGCAATAGCAGCCAGATTTTGTACTACCCAAATAAATACAAATATTTGGTTGACAGACTCTGCCCAAGTCGGCATCAAAGTAATACATATCTTTCAAAAAGACGACAATACTTAAATGGCTACGAATTTCTCTGTGGATATATGAAATCTATCAATCGAACAGATTTTGAACCTCTTGTAAATGCGGCCTATAGAATTAAATAAAATCATTATATATGTATAGATTGTTCAATATTTTATATATATAGTAAACTGTAATATATCTTTTCTTATAATAGTACAGATTACCCAAAAGAGACTTTTTGTAAGGACATTCAAATAATTGAATGAGAATAATTTTACCTTTCAATTTTTTTATCTGAGAAAAGAGCATAGTTAGGTATGAAAAATGCAGGATGACTTATAGCATCCTGCTAACGCCAAAAAAATCCTAAAATTAACGCCAATAGAGACAATCTTTTATGGAAAAATATTCTTAAATTATATAAAAGTAAACGATCAATTTTTACCTTTGTTAATATTTTATTTAACCTTTCAGTAGTTTAATAATTAATAAATATAAACGATCTAAATATATATTAAATCTTCATATTTTCACCTTTTGACCGTTAATTGTCATTAAGAGACGTTAATTGTCATTAAGAACGATTTAAATTTACCTATTATTACTCTTTTTTGGCCTACTAACCGTTAATTGTCATTAAGAGCGGTTATTTGGCATTAAGGACGATCAAATAATGGTGCGAGTTTGAGCATATTTAACCTTTGGTTTACAGTTGTCATTAAGGAAATTTTCTTGTCATTAAGCAATTTTCGCATTTTTTAGCCAATGAAATCAAAATAAAGACCCTAATTGTTATCGAAAATTAAAAATTAGTCGAATTATAATTGTTTTTGTTTAAAGTTTCTCAGATATTTTTAATATATATAAAATTATATGCTAAGATTCTTATTAAATCTTGTCAGCAATCCTCTATATGTGAATAATCCTCAAATAATTCTAAAATCTTAGGCATTTACTTTTTCTTGCCATAATTAATAAAATAATATTTAAATTATTTTCTCAAACATTTATATGAAAATCAAAACCTATATCATTGGAGCATTTGCATAATGAATATATCAAAAATAACAATTTTATGTCTAAAAAATTTGTTTTTATTGCGTTTCTAAAGAAATAATAAACGGTCGTTCTAAATGACAACTTGATTCATAATGGCGTTAGCAGGATGCTATAGGATGACTTGAAATATTATTATATAATATAAAATTATAGCTCATATTTATGCCCTTTTTTTAAAATTTCTATGACATTCTATGCCATAACCTTTTATTCTAAAAAATATCAGAAAAAAACATTTTTTTTATCATTATTTTTATAGTTTTTTCTAATTGAATTATATAACTTTTTCAAAAATTTTTATCTGATTTTCAAATAATTACGATAACTTTTTCTTAAAAAAAAAAAAAAAAAGTATAAAAAATGTTAAAATTACGATCATAAATTATCAATTTTTTCTAAAAAAAATTGACCATGTCATTATATTTGAATTAAAAAATGTAACCATGTCATAGATTTCTGAAGGTAGCTTTCAAAAAAACACGTTAATGTCATAGATTAAAAATGCCATGTCATAGTGTTAAATCATTTAAAAAAAAGTGGTGTAATATGGAATTAAATATGTGTGGGTAGACGATCAAAATTCGTTAAATTATTTAAAATTTTTATTTATGAAAAATTTTTTTTTATTTTATTTTTATATATATAATAATATAAAAAAGCATTTAATTAATAAAAGTTGACCAAATTAAGGAGGTTTTAGAACAAATTGAAAGCAGTTTTTTGAGATAACTATAAATTTTTAGAATTATCTGTAAAATATATTTTGATTATATATTATTAATTTATCAAAAATAAAATTAAAAGGTACTAAAATTAAAACTGAAACGAAAAATTTGTATTTTATAATTTGTCCTTATTATTCAAAAATATGACCTTTCCGATTGAAATTTGATTTCTTTCAAAAGTTTAATCGTGCGCTTCAAAATTTGAGGGGATTTGTTAGGTTTATTTTAATTATCTTTTTTTTTTCCCACCTCACCAAAAAAAAAGTGGATTTTCAGTCTTTAATATCTCAGCGAATATTGGACAGATGATTTTTTGATAAATAGGAACTCATCATTATTTTTAATCAACTTACGATCCAATGAATCAAAACATCGATTAAATCCAAATTACGAAATTTTAATATTTTATTTTTTTTTTGGAGACCTAAATCAAAAATCAGGCTCCGACAAGCCCTAAGTTTTTATATACTAACGTTATAACGCCCTTCATTTTTTTCTCAAATTTTTCACTCATATGATTTTTAGACGATGAAATATTTTTTTACTTTTAACTTTTCAAATATCGGTATTATTGTTTTTTAACGTTAACACTTTATTTATATCTTTAGCGCTCATTCAATTTAATCAGTAAAAGCTTTATATAAATTTCAATTTGAAAAAATCATTATTTTATTTCATAGGACTTAAATCAAAATTTAGACTCCGACAAACTCTAAGTTTTTTACTGCTGATAATATATTTTTTTTCAATCTTTAATCATTTTTTCTACTCATACAAATTTTAGGCAAAGAAAATTATCTCTCCAAATATCGATCACTCCCTGAGAAAAGCTCGATAAATCATTCCGAAATAATGCATAAGTAAATTATTTTATTAATAAACTGTTCATGACTTTTAAATTATTGAATCAAATTTTTATCTTCTTTTTATTTCATTTTTGAGTGAAAATATATAATGGAAATAATTTGCATGCACCAGTTAAGCATAATATTTAAGCCTTTTTATTTTTATTTTTTAAAATGAAGAAATAATATTCAACAATTTTAAAAAATTTGCAATTTTATAATATAAAATTAGGGATTTTAATTACCAATCATAAATATACATATAAATAATATTGAATAATGCAAAAAATTAGAAAATTCAAAAAATTCAAAAAGAATAATTAAATATGTTTTTTCAAAAATCTTTTTAGGAATGAATTGGGATATGTTCTTTAATGTCCTCTTTTAATTGGAGATATTCTTTATTTGCTTCTTCTTCTTCTTTCATTTTTTTTTGAATATAATCGTCATCTTTTCTGAGTTCTTTTAAATTTTTTCTAGCACGAAGTCTTAATTGTTCCAAAGAATCTAAATCATCTTCATTTAAATGAAAATATCTATATAAATCTCTTAACCATATCTTTGGTTGATTGAATTGTAGTATTGCTGCATACAAGCGAACATCAGAAGTGTTACCCAAGTTGAATTCTTTTGGAAGGAATTTCGACTTCACGTAATGAAAAGATTCATTTAGATTTGTGGAATGATATCTATCAAAATTTGAAGTTATATCTAAACAAAGTTTGATTACTTTATCTAGACAATTGCGAGCATCTTCCTCATTAGCGTGTTTCCACTTATGTAATGTTGTGGATTTTCCAAACTTCAAAAAAGGTTGAGTTAAAATAAAAAGTTTCATTTGCTGAACTTGAGTTAACTTTGTTGATTTATCTGTGTTGCTATATAGAATAAACTTTAGTTTTTTTAGCATCTTCTTTGAAATTCCTCTGAATTTATTTTCAATTGGTGAAACGAGTTTATGAAAATGTTCATCGAAATGTTTGAGAAGATGATTTGTGTCGAGAGTAACTTTAATTCTCCAGCCACTTTGTTCTATAATACTTTCATTCACCAAATCTCCGTCTTTTATTAGTTCTTGGATACTATTATTGCTTCTCAATCTAGGAAGCAGAATTTGAAAAGCTTCTCCTTCTAACGCTTTGGACGATATGAAACTATTTCCTTTTCTTTTTGAACTGATTTTTATGCGTATTTCAAAGTCTATTATTTTGCCAGTTTGGATGCATATCGCATCGAATATTAACAGCTTTCCGTTTCGTCGATGGTCCCATGAACCATCGACGCTTACGGAAGCATTTTGCGGTATTTTTGCTTTTTCAGCTGCAGCAGAATTTTTTGCTAGTTTCCTGATAACAGATCTAATTATATTGAAAGCAGTTACTATAAAATAATAGCTTGGAGGCTTTTTTCCAATGAGAATTGAAAACTCCTGAGCAAGTATTTCGGGAAAACCGCAGTAAATTATTGCTATAACGAATTTAATTATTTCTAAAAATTCTGATGTGTAACTAGTTTCTTCCTCTTCTTCCTCCTCCTCTTCCTCTACTTCTTCGTCATTATCATTTGTATGTTGATATTGCTTTAAATTTCTTTGCTGCTTGGATTTGCGACCCATTTAGTTTGAGAAAAAATAACGATAATTTTTTCAAAGAAATTTATATTCAAAAAATCAACAATTTTAATGTATTTATATTCTCAAAAATAATTTAATTAGAACATAGTAATATATGTATTTATTTATATTTTGTTATATTAAATATATTCAAAACAACATGTTAAATAAAATCTAATGAATAAGAAGATAATAATATTTTAATTTTTTTAAAAACCTCCTTAAGATTTATAATTTTTCAATAGTTATATAAATATTGAAAGAAATTTAAAATCATTTAATATCTTGTTATAGAGCTCCGAATTTATATTAAATAAATAAATATATAATAGTATTAAATTATATTATACTTATATATATTGGGAATGAACTTTTAATCAGCAGTTTTTTAAAAAAAGTTCTGAGAAGTTTCTTTTTTTTATCATAAATTTTTAGCAATTCAAAATATTTGAAAATGAAAAAACGATAAATAAGAATCTTTAATATCTTGTTATAGAGCTCCGAATTTATATTAAATAAATAAATATATAATAGTATTAAATTATATTATACTTATATTTATATCGAAAATGAACTTTTAATCAGCAGTTTTTTATAAAAAGTTCTGAGAAGTTTCTTTTTTTTATCATAAATTTTTAGCAATTCAAAATATTTGAAAATGAAAAAACGATAAATAAGAATCTTTAATATCTTGTTATAGAGCTCCGAATTTATATTAAATAAATAAAAATATAATAGTGATAAGTTACATTATATTTATATTTATATTGGGAATGAACTTTTAATCAGCAGTTTTTTTAAAAAAATGCATACAAGCTATTTTGTCACTTTTTATTACTTTATAAAAATAAAATGAGTGAATTCTTGAAAGATCAGATATCATAATATATATGCATTCTCGAGAACTTGTCGAATCTTCTTTAATGAAATTCTTGAAAAATTCAGATGATCTTGAAGAAAATTATGAAAATTTAATTCGCATTTTTAATGATTACAAAATTGATGAAAATTCGCAAGATTTAAAAGATGTCTTAAATATAATTATTTCTTTTTGAAATAATTATCCTAGAAATCTACTATTTTTTTCAAAGATTGAAAAAATTATATTTTTTTTAAGCCAAAAATTATGAAATTCTGGTCAAATATTGAAAAATTCCATATTTTTAGAACCAATAAACGAATTCTTTTATTTGCGCTCAACGAAAAAATTGTTACACTTGACCAAAAGATATTGAATTGTTTTTTTAGCTCCAAAAAATAAACATAATTCTTAACATTTATATTTTTTCTAATATAATATATTTATATATTTTTATTTATATTAAATAATTTATAAATATAAGTAGTTCTAAAAGATAAAAATATTTCATAATTAAATTTTTATATTCAAATATTTCAATGATCTTATTCAAAAAATAAAAAAACGATCATTTTTCATTTAAAAATAAAATCGTTGATATATCACTTATTGCCCATTAAAATATTCTGGTATTTATAAAATAATCTAATTAACTCTTAATTAATATAATATATGAATATATAAATAAATGACGGAAGAGAATCCAGTACCCATACATATGGAATTAATAGATTTTGAATGGCTTTATGAAAATTGTGAGATAATTTTGCCACGTTTTTGAAATTTAACTTAATATAAAAGTAATTCATTTTATATTAAAAAAAATGAAAAAGATGCCTGTTCCAAGAGACCAAAGATCTGATGTTAAAATTCCAGCTGGCTTTTTACCTGATCGAGAAAAATCAGGACGTGCTTGTTTCCGTTGTAGTCATATAATCGAAGATTTTGGTGATGGACCTCGTCGGTGCACATTCAAATGTAGACGAGAAGATTTTAAAACAAGTTCACCTCAACATCACCAGCATCAATATAAACTTTCAAGAAATGATGATGATGGATTCCCAAAAGATTACGATGAAAGAAGGAAAAGAGCCAATTTTTCTGAAATTCAATCAATGATAACTCAATATGTCGGAAAACTTGCAGGGCAACTCGATATATCAATTGCAAAAAGTTCATCTTTATCAATGCGAGATTTTGTTCAAAATATATTAAAGTTAGGGATAAGGATAGGATTAACAGACCCATCACTTGATCTTTCAAGTGGATTTATACAAATATCGCAAAACAAGCTAAATAATTCAATGAAAAAAGTTGCAGAAGAAAATGAAAATCATTTACAACATGTATTTTCTCAAAATATAAAATATGCTAATCTTTTAATGGACACAGGAACTGTGAACAATTTCAAAGTTCTACATTTTGTAATTACAAATCCAAATTATCCCGAAATAATTTGGCCTTTTGACAATTATGAAAATACCAATTATGATGTCAGTCAATATACTACAGTAATAACTGAAGTGTTAGCACATTTAGAGTAACAAGGAATAGAAGTTGTGTCAATTATCGCAGATCAGCAACCATCTCAAGTAAAAGGAATATATGATACAATAAAACAAGCAAAATCAAATATGATAAGATCTCTCATACATATTCCTTGTATTTCACATGCTGCAAACTTAATTTATGAAGAAGTAATAACCTTAGCAGAATTTAAGCCATACCTTGAAGAAATTGATGATTTGATCGATTTCTGCAGGAATGAAGATGTTTATCAGCAACTCGAATTACTTTGTCCGACATTAATCAAAACTCGTTGGGTTTATCTTAGTGAAGTTTTAGATTTCATTTAAAAAAACAGTGAAAAAATAAATGATATTCGAATTGGTAATGGTCTAAATCCAATAAGTCTGCAGATAATAGAGTTTGCCATAATTTTAAGACCATTGATGAATTTTGTATATTATTCAGAAAGAAGAGATTGTAATCTTTATGAAATTTTACCAAAAATAAAAGAAACATATGATTCGATTATCAGTACTGAAGGTTTTCTTACATGCAAAGAATCATTATATGTATACAAATTTGTTCTTGCAACGTTTATTGCTAGGATTCAATCATTACCAATGAACGTATTTAAAACTACCTATGCGATATCACTAAAAGGGAGAGAGTATATTCGAAGAACTTTCAGTTATATGGTTGATTGCAAAAACTATAGCAATTTTAGTCAAAACGATAAACAAGAAAATGATTGCGATGATGATTCTCTTCAAGAAGAACAATTAATTCAATCTTTTGAATTTCCAAAATCAGAAGATTTAGAAGAGATAACCGAAATTGATGAAATTGGAAAACACATTTCTTTAAGAGAAGCTGCTAAACATACTCAAAAGCTGATGAGTACTCAAGAAAGACACTCTCAATTTATATCACTTCGAGAGAGCTTACTAAAAGATCCTAATCTTGTAGAATATGAATGGTTTGGTGATTTAATACCAATTGCTGAAGAAACAATAAAAAATCAATTACTGCTTCTAGATGTTAAACAACCATTTCCTATCATTTTAAAACTTCGGAAATGGTGGTTTGATAAAACTCTCCCAGATTTTTTATCAATTTCACGAAATGAAGACACAAATATTTATTGGAGAAGACTTTTGATGGATTCACGAGTTAAAGAACTTGCACACATTTGTCTTCGCTTTGCATCAATAGGATAATCTGAGGCCGACGTTGAAAGACTTTTTTGCATTCAAAAAAACATGTTAAGCTCAACAACTACAAATATTGGTACAGCAACTCTTCATTACAGATGCATTTTACATTGTACTAAACCTTAAATATTAGAAAGGTATAAAGTTCGAAATAAAGCAGACCTTTTTTTAATATTTTTATTTCAAAAAGTTGACGATTCAATTCATTTTAAAATTAAAAAAAAATGGTTACATTTTTGTTTCAAAATACTATGCCCTAATTTTTGCATCTCATGGCATAAAAATGAGCTATATATAAAATATAAGGAAATAAATATATTCCCTAAATATAAAAATTAAATTGACGCTCAATATAAAAAAAAAAAATATATTTTAATTTTTTGAAAAAGAAAAAAAAAATTGATAAGTTTATTTCAAATAAAACTATCAATCCATGATATAGTGGTCCTAAAAAATATTGATAAGAAATTTGAGAGAAATTTTCATGTTTCATTGAAAAAATTGAGAAAATTTATTTAAAAATAATTTGAGATAATTTTAAAATTCGTTTCAAATTCATTCAAATTTAATGACCTATTCATGAATTTATGAATCAATTGTTGGTCAATCTTTTGACCTTTTATTTATATGTTTTCTTTACCAAAAAATACAAACGAACGCTTTTATTTAATCGCAAGTGGTTCTGCAATCGCACAATTTTAATAAAAGCAAAACAGCTGATGCATTAAGTATTTCGTTAAATTGCGTCAAAGCAGTAGCTAAATAGATTGATGAAGGGAGACCAGAAAAAACATAACCCTTCCGACCACAAATATTAACAAATGAAATCAAGTATTTCATGTGCGTTAAAGCAATAATGTTTCCTGAAATCCCTGGAGCTGAAATGGCAAATGTTTCCTGAACATGGAATAATCTAAGTTTAGCAACAAACAATTCTTTGATTGATTCTTTTCCAAAGAAATTGAAACAATGCCTCGAAGTGCAAGGCAATCAAGTAAGATTTTAATTTTAATTTTTAATAAAAAATCAACTTTTTCAATTGCCGAAAAAATATTGATAAGAAATTTAGCTTTTTAAATTAAAAATTTTAAAAATAAAACAACTTTTGTTAACGACGATTAACTATTGAATTCATTTCTTATCAATATTTTTTAGGAACACTATATAAAATTGAATTAAAATTCTTTGAAAATAATTGAAGTCTGAAAAAATTGATAATGATTTTCTGAGTTGTTTGATAGTAGTATAGGGTTGGCGCGTCTGACCCCTAGATACGGATTCCTATTCTAGCTCCCCCTAATTCCTAGGAATCCTACAATCTTTATAGTGCAGGGTCTCACTCGTCACAAAACCCCTAAGATTAGCTCTTTTGCAGGGTTTTACGTCGATTTTCGGAAATTGCACACACGTGATCTGGAGGTAAAATTCGGATGCACTGAATCACGTTCTGGTATCGATTTCACATCCATGACATGACGTACGCGAGTGCTCAGGAACGATGTGATGTGTGTTTTCATGGTGAGGATGGCGTGAGTGATAATTAATACACGATAAATCAGTTATGGAGATTTGATGGTGTTTTAATAGGTATCGAGTGGACCCCCAGATATTGAGAGGCGTTATACAGTATAAGATTCGTGAGTGAATGACGTTGACAAGCATGGTGAAACGAGGGGTCAGTGGGATAATCGTAAGTGAATGTGATTATGGGATATCGTTTTTTTATTCAGACTCAAATAACAGAACAAAATTACCCTCAATTGCGATATACTCCTAAGCAAGTAACTGCTGAGAAGAAACCTGGTATGGATTCATTGATGAATATAGTTCTCGATATCAAACGTGATGTTAAACGTGTTAAGAGTGCAATCGCTCCACAAAACGCTGAAGCTATGATACAGAAACACAATCAATCATCACCTAACTCACCATGGTACATGAATAAGCGTGATCCCAACGGTCCTGCAGTATTAGCGAATCTCACTGATTTTAATAGTGATGATATCCCTGATGTCATCGTTTATGATAAACGCGGTAATCCATTAATCGTTAACGGATGGACTACAAAGAAGAGTGAATGGGCTGACGATTTAGTATATTACACAGCACTTCCAACAAGGGCTGCACGTGCACAAGTAAGAAATCAGCGAGGTAAATATCATGTTGATGCTCACGGAAATGAAGTTAAAGTATATATTAAGAGAGATTTCCTTCGCGATCAATTCAATCCTCAATACTTCAGTTACGATGATGCTACATCACAAGAATTAGTTGAGAATGTCGGTAGAGTTCGCCTCGATACTAGTTACTACGATCAGAACTTCCCATTCTATAAAGATGCAGTTAATAGTAAGCGATACACATCGACAGCACCTAAGATTTAAAATTGAATACTTTACCTTATTAAGCTCTCTTAGAAAATATAAAAAAATTATTTAATATAATTTATCTTATCATGTAAAATTGGATCAAGTTTTTTTGTAAGTCGCAATATAAACATATGCATTTTATTAGTTCCCATAATTTCTAGTATCTTTCTCTTTTCAAAAAAAAGTTATTCCATCAACCGCCCCAACAGTTGTTGGTAGATTTTTATGCAGATAATTGCACCAGTTAATAATCCACTTTTTTTCATAGGCGTTTTACTTCATGACTATTATTATTATTAATTTATTAATAATAAATTATTGTTAAATAAATAATAAGTCAATTTCTCTATAAGAAGACCTCTGACATAAAAAAGTTCTCAATTATCTTTTCATTATAGGGCCATTTATCTTTTCAATAGATATATAATTTAAATATCAAATAATTTAATTGTTTATGACTGATACAAATACTTTTCTCCAAAAACTCAAAAAAATATATAAAAATCTTCTTTTGTATATCGAATTAGATAATGGCTCGAACATTGAAGATTTTCAAGATTTGAATAAAATGAATGATAAGTCTATTTTAAAATGTGTCCTTCATTTACTTTCTAATATTTCAAGTGATCATAACCATACATTTGATTTTGATCTTAAAATCGAAAACATTTTAATCAAAACTCGACAAAACATTAAATTATTTTTTACAAATTTTGAAATTTTCACTATTTTCAAAAATAGTCGAAAACTTCTTTATTTTCTAATTAAAAAAGAAATGTTGACATTTGATGAGCATATAGAGCATATCATTAACAATGACCGATATTCTCGCCTAGGATACCCATTATATTTTTACAAAGAAATGACTGAAAATTTCAGAGAAAAATTGAATATAAATTCAATTGATCAAGAAAAACAAATTGAAAAGATAGAAAATCTTATTCAAGCAAATCCACAATTATTTGATATTAAAAGAAAGAAAGGTCAAAATGATTCACCAATATGTGATATAATTCGAAGTGATTCAGTCAATGATTTCGTTTCATTTGCAACAAAGAACAACATTTCATATTCATCAATAGTTCAACCAAGTGTATTTGAAACAAATTCTTTTTTGATTAAACACAGGCCAACTTTGATTGAATATTCAGTATTTGTGGGTTCAATTGAAATATTCAAATTTTTGTATAATAAAAACGTTGAAATAAATCCGTCAATTTGGCTTTATGCTGTCCATTCTCAAAAATTAGACTTGATTCAACTTTTTGAAGAGTACTTTTTACCTAAAGAACAAGAAACTTATCAATTATGTTTGTTTGAATCAATAAAATGTCACCATAACGAGCTTGCACACTATTTCCTAAACAAATGTGAATTAAATTCAAATGAAAGCAATGATTTGACTTCAAAAATTATAAAAAGCTATAATTTTGAATATTTCCCAAATGATTTAAATAATGAGTTTGCTTTTTATAATTTGTGTAAATACGATTATCCATCATTAGTTGATTTTTTGATACATTCGGTTGATATAAATAAAAAAATATGCAGAAAAACAATGAAAAAAGAAGAAGAAAAAACGGCATTGCAAATTTCAGTTGAAAAAGAAAATTTTGACATTGTTCAAATTTTACTAACGAAAAAAGATATTGACATAAATTGTTTTTTGAATTATAGATCGAATTATTATTATAAAGATGAATTATACCAATGTTCAGCTTTGCATATTGCAGTATCCAAAGAAAATATTGAAATTATTAATCTATTGTTGTCTCATGAAAAAATTGATGAAAATTTGAAGCTGCATTATGAGTATCAAAAAAAGAATGGAAAATATAAAAACACAATTGAGAAAACAGCTCTATATTTGGCTGTTGAAAAAGAAAATATTGAAATTATTAAGCTTTTATTATCTTGTTCGAAAATTGATCCTAATATTAAGTCAATATCTCAAGAAGATCCGCCTGTATACAATTATGAAAAAGTACCATTACATTTAGCCATTGAAAAAGAAAATCTAGAAATTGTTAAACTTTTGTTACTTTCACCAAAAATTAATGTAAATATTAAAAGTGTCGATTATTGTTCCTCTGAATCTTCCTATAGAGTTGAAAAAGCAGCTATTCACATTGCCGTTGAAAAAAGAAATAAAGAAATTGTTGATGTTTTGTTATCAACACAGAAAATTGATTTAAAATCATATATGTTAACAAAAAGGATAAAAAATACATACACAATTGATAAGCAAAAGATAGCCTTACATATTGCTATCAAAAATAATGATATTAATATTGTTGAATGTTTGTTAAAAGAGCAAGAAGTTGGTATAAATGTAAAAGAAAAGATTGTTACAACCAAAAGAACTGATTTTTATCATGAACTTTCACCTTTGCATATTGCAATTAAAAAAGGATTTGTTGAAATCATAAAGCTTTGTCTACTTCGAGATGATATTGATATAAATGACAAATCTGTCACAAAAGAAGTCAAAAATTTCGGATTCAATGAAATTGAAAAGAAAAAGACAGCTCTTCACATTGCAATAGATGAAAAAAAAATTGAAATAATTAGAATTTTATTAATGAATAAAAATATTGATATAAATGCAAAAGCATCTTATTACGAATATGAATATGATGAATATGATAAGGAAATTGCATACAAAGAAAAAACTGCTTTTCTTATTGCAATTGAACAAGATAATTTAGAAATAGTTAAGCTTTTGGCCGAACAGCCAAATATTGATATTGATATTAGATTAATTGCTAGAAAGAGAGGAATAAATATAGCAACAAAAGTTAGGACTGAAAAGACAGCATTACAAATTTCAATTAGGCATGCATATATTGATATAATTGATTTTTTGTTATCAATGAAAAAAATCAATGTAAATGATGAAATTGTTACAAATGAAGAAAGAAATTCTGGTAGAAAATATATTATAAAAACAGCACTTATAAATGCTGTAGAAAATGGTGATTATGATGTCGTGAATCATCTGTTATGCAATGAATTAATAGATGTCAATTCTAAATTCATTTATAAATCCGAAGATTATGCAAAAGATCAAATTATACAAAAAAGAAAGACATCGTTACACATAGCTGTTAAAAAGGGATATTTGGAGATAGTAAATCTTTTATTATCTCAAAAAAATATTGACATTAATGAAAAATGTGTTTATATAGATACAATTGATCATGGATTTGTTATAAAGAATGCAGAAGTGATTGGCCATCAAGAAATAGAAAAGCAGAAAACTGCATTGCATATTGCAGTTGAAGAAGGGAATATAGAAATTGTCAAATCACTGATATCACATCAAGATATTGATGTAAATGTTCATTCTATTTATGATATCCAAATAAATAATGATTTATTAGAAAAGGTTCAAGAAAAAACAGCATTACATCTAGCAATTGAGCAAGAAAATTATGAAATGGTCGAGTGCTTGTTAAATTGTTCAAGAATTGATGTTAACGCTATTGTAAGACTAAAGAAAAATGAATATGGGACGAAATATGAAAAATTTGGCGATTATATATTTGAAGGAATTGAAGTTAAAAAACAACAATACAAAGAAAAAACAGGTTTAATTATGGCAGTAAAAAATAAAAATATAACAATGGCAAAAATTTTATTATCAAAAGAAGGTATTGATGTAAATTCAAAATTGATTAAAAAATTGTATCGACTCATGTGCAAAGAAAAAACTCCATTAATTATTGCAATTGAAAATGATGATATTGAAATGGTAAAACTTTTATTAGAACAAAAAAATATTGATGTTAATGCCAATTCATTGTTTGTTGTAAAGCCAGGTGAAGAAATAACAATTAAGAACAAGAAAGAGAAAAAACAAAAATCTGAGACCAATAACAAATCATATAAAGCAATGAAATCTGATTTAATAAATGAAAAGAATTTGCTTATAAAACAAATAAAGGATTATCATAATGAGGAAAATGAGAAAAATAAGAAAATAAATCCAAAATATGAAGAATATCGATATGAATATTCTGAATATTCTGATTTATCTGTTTCTGATGAAGATAATTATGATATATCATACGAAGATTCAGAAGAAGGATTTATTGATGGAAAAAATGAAGATATGTCAGAAAATGCTTTGCATTTAGCAGTTCAAAAAGGGAACATTGATATTATTAAAGAATTACTAAATCATAAAGAAATTGATATTCACATTAAAGATGCTTTTGATAGGGAACCTTTAGAAATGACAAACGATGAAAATGTAAAAGCATTATTTAAGACACCTGAAAAAAACTCAGCCAGTAAAGTTGAATATTAACTTCTAGTTAAATAAAATAAATTTTATAATATGATTAAAATTTACTTTTTTTTAAGTTCAATTCATATAAATGAAACATAAGTTATATACATTCATTTAAGCTTATATCTACATAAATTGTAGGGAGAGGAGAGTATTCATATTATTTCCATCCCAGTAAGAATTACCTTAAAAAAAGTTATTTCAGATTTTTTGATTTACCTCAAAACCTTTCAGCAAAAAGTCGGAATAGTAAGTTTTCGATTATATTAGCACAGTGTTTTAAAAGAGTATTCGCTCATTTAATTAAGCATCGTCCAAATAATACAGAAATTATAGTTTCAGATGACTGTTCTCCATCAAATGTAAAACGATCTTTATTAGAACAAATAATGAATGATCACCAAAATGAAGATGTATATGTTATTAGACATAAAAAATCTTTTGGAGCATTTCATACAAAACTTGATGGCTTTTTATTCAGTGTTGGTGATTTTATTATGTCGATTGATGATGATGATTTTTTCAACGACCAATATTTCATTGAATTAAAAGAAACGACGATCAAATCTCTCTCAAATAAAAAAGATTTAAATTTTATTATTGCGTTAGATTTTCCTTACATTAAAAAATGGATTAAATTACCAGTATCATTAAATGGTATGATATCTGGTTTTCATAATCAGAGATGACGCTCCATTAATGATCCCTCTTTATATGCAAAGCAATAGCAGCCAGATTTTGTACTACCCAAATAAATACAAATATTTGGTTGACAGAGGCTGCCCAAGTCAGCATCATAGTAATTCATATCGTTCAAAAAGACGACAATACTTAAATGGCTACGAATTTCTCTGTGGATATATGAAATCTATCAATCGAACAGATTTTGGACCTCTTGTAAATGCGGCCTATGGAATTAAATAAAATCATTATATTATGTATAGATTGTTTAATATTTTATATTGTAAACAGAAATATATCTTTTCTTTTACTTTAAATATTCCTGATTTTAAACGATTTTATTTTTAGTTGTAATTAAAAATAGAAAAATTGTAGTATATATAAAGTAAATTCAAGCAAAATCATTCTTAAGATATTTAATTCTTCTGATGTATTTGTAATATTTTCAAAAAACAAGTGCCTTCGTAGCTCAGTCGGCTAGAGCATCGGACTTTTAATCCGAGTGTCGCGGGTTCGAGTCCCGTCGGAGGCATTTTTTTATGAAAGAGATTTTAATATTTTTTAGAAAAAAATTTATTCAACCAAATTTAATATCTTTTCCCCATTTCAATTACTCTTGTATTTTTTGGAAAAGAATTTTCATCAAATAATTCTACAGAACGAGGAATTGTAATTTCATCCAATGAACAACACTCGCCAAATGCATATTGCCCAATTGTTTTAATAAAATATGGTTTTTGAAAAGTCACCTGCTTCAAAGATTTGCATAAATAGAATGCTTTATCTCCTATTGAAATAACAGAAGAAGGAATATTTATTGCTGTTAAAGAAGAGCAATTTTCAAAAGCACTGTCTTCAATTTCTTTGACTTTAGAAGGAATTGTTATTTCTTTTAACGATGTGCAATTTCTGAATAAATTTTTTTTGAAAGAAGTGACTAAAAAAAGCTTTTCAAAAGTTATTTTTTGTAATCTTCTGCATGAGTCAAATGCATTACTTCCAATTGAACTTACAGAAGAAGGGATTGTCATTTGAACAATAGAAGAACATCCTGCAAAAGCATTGTTTCCAATAAACGACAAAGAAGCTGGGTTTTCAAATGTTATTTGGTTTAACGATTGGCACATTGTAAAGGCGTCATTATCAATAGTAACCATTGAAGAAGGAATTGATATTTCAATTAATGAAGTGCATCCTCTAAAAGCTTCTTTGCCAATTGATGTCACAGATGCTGGGATTTCTATTTCCTCCAATAAAGAACATCCCCTGAATGCATTATCGCCAATTGATATAATTGATGGAGGCATCGATATTTGGTCCAATGATGAGCATCCACTGAACGCGTTATCTCCGATAAAAGTAACAGAAGGTGGAATCATTAATTGATTAATGGATGAACAACCACTGAATGCATTGTTGCCAATTGATTTTAATGAAGAGTGGCTTTCAAATGTGATCTCGTATAAAGAATCGCACATAAAAAACGAATTGTTGCCAATTGACACCAATGAGAACGGAATAAACAATTCACCTAATTCTGAGCATCCATTGAAGCAATCATCACCAATCGAAGTAGCACAAGGAGGAATTGTTATTTGAGACAGCATTAAGCATCCTTTAAAAGCATTATTACCAATTGTTAATACTGATGATGGAATGCTTATTTCTGCCAATGAAGAGCACCCATTAAAGGTATTATCTTCAATTGATTCTATTTGAGAATGAATTGTTACAAGCGAAAGCGCTTTGCATCCTTTAAATGCTCCATTTCCAATTGACATAACAGATGATGGAATTGTTATCTGATGCAAAGATATGCAATCACGAAAAGCTTCATTTTTTATTGAAGTAACAGAAGAAGGAATTGTTATTTTAGTCAATGAAGAGCATCCAATGAAAGTTCCTTCTCCAATTTCTGTTACAGAAGTTGGAAACGATATTTCTGACAACTTCGTGCATTTATGAAACATGTAATTTGTTAAAGAAGTAGCAGAAAGAGGAATCGATATTTGCTCTAATGATGAGCATTCACTGAAAGCATCCCATCCAATTGAAGTTACAGAAGGTGGAATCGATATATGTTGTAATGATGAGCATCTTCTAAAAGCACCTCTTCCGATTGAAGTCACAGAAGAAGGAATAATTATTTCTCTCAAATATGAGCATCCACAAAATGCATCCCATCCAATTGAAGCTACAGAAGATGGAATTTCAATTTGTTCAATTGAAGAACAATTAAAGAAAGTATCTTTTTCAATCAAAGTTATTGAAGATGGTATTTTTATCTTTTCCAATGATGAGCATCCATAAAAAGCACCTTCTCCAATTGATTTAACTGAAGGAGGAATTGTTATTTGTGTAAGTCTTTCACATCCTTCAAAGCAATTTGCTTCAATTTCATTTGGTTCATATGACATCAATAAATTTATTACTTCTTTGCTATCTCTTTTAGCTGCTATTTTTAATAGTGATATTACATTATGATCAACTGTATTAAAAAAAAATAAACATTTAAAATTATTTTCGTGTTTATATCAAACTTACCTGAGTCCATTAAAAATTTAGCTATTTCTAAATAATCAAACTTGCATGCATAAAACAAAATATAAATGTTCTCTATTTCTTGCGGAAAAAAAGAAAAATTGTTGTAACGAAAGCATAGATAAACAATGTTTTCTTTGAAATTATTTTTGAAATCAATTTCTTCTTCTTCTTGAGTTGATAAATTATTTTTAATATAAGTGACAATATCGTTGTGATGACATTTAATGGATTCATTTATGCAATCTTTGTAATTTTTATCTTCTGGTTCAATATGATTTTCTTCGAGAATATGAATTATTTCAGCATTTTTGCCGTGAACTGCACAAAGCCACAATGATGGTGTCAATTCAACACCTTCTCTAAGTAAATATTGAAAAATTTGAATTGAGCCTGAATAAACAGAATATTCAATAAATGAGATATTCTTCTTCTCAATTAAAAAATGATTGGTTTCATAAATAGATGTTTCTATTGTTGATCTTAAAGAGATATCATTTCTATTTATATGGGCAATAAATTCTGTAACTAGGTCTTCGCGTATCAGCGTGCAAATATAACTCTCATTCTCCCCTTTTTTCCTTAAATTATCATAATTGTCAGGAAGATCTTTTTTGATAAAATCTCGTATATCATTTGGAAACCATTTTTCATTGACAAATGGTTTGATTTCAGGCACAAAATATTGGGGATAATTTTGTTCGATAAATTTTTCAGTTGTTAAAATTTTTTTTGCAATATGATCATCAATTATTATCATTTTTTCCTCAATGAGAAATAAGAGGATTTTTTTATTGATCTTAAAAATGTTGAAAATATCAGAATTTGAAAAATATTTTTTGATATTTTCTGTTAATAAAATAATAATTTTTTCTATTTTGTCGAAAAAGTTTAATTCTCGATGGTGGTCGTTAGATATATTAGCAATCATGCGTAATACCAACTTAAGTTTATTCAGAGTACAACAAATATTTTCATCCTCAAAAATAATTTGAATATTTTGAAAGTTTTCTTCTTTGTTGATTTCATCATCAATAAAATCCAAAATATTGCATTGAATTGTTTTCATTTCATCCAAGTATTGCTGAAGATTCATTTTTCTAACCTTCAAAATTTTAAATAAAAAAAAAGTCACTTTAAAAAAATTTTCGAATTTTCATTCAATTTTTTTTCAATTGAAAAAAGTTAATAATCTCATTCAATTTTTTTTTCGACGGTTTAATAGAAAATGGCATGAGTATAAAAAAATTACTTAAAAACCTGATTATTTTCATTAAAAATAGGCCTTCGTTTTTAGACCTTTGGATATTGACATTATTAGACCAGCTAAATATACATTGAAATATAAACATAAATGTTTGATTTCTAATAAATAGTATTTTGAATCAAACAAACAGTAGTCAAAAACAACCGCTATAGGGTAATTTAGGCTAATAAATAATTTATAAATAAATCTTCTAATTTCTCGACTTTTTATGAGATTTTTAAATTTCGCCAATTCTTTTTTAAAAATCAGAAGCCACTATTGTTTACACAAATATATCTATCAGATTTTTCTATTGAGCAAAAATAAAAGATATTTTTTATTACATTTATTTTTAGAATTAAAAATCGGCGGTTAGTTTTAAAAAGTTGAACTTTTTGATAACATTGATTTTTAAAACATGAATAATGTTTTTCCTCTACGATAGATTTTTTTTGGGTCTATATAAAACTTGCTTAGAAAAAAAACGAAACAACAAAGCAATCATAATAAAATTATACAAAATGTTCAAATATGTAAGTGTCACATATCTCTTTTTCAAAACAAGCAATATTGGTATTATAAAAAAAAAATGCTTTCATTCACAGGCAAAGTTAGATAATCAATCAACTTTTAATAATATTGTATTTCAATTTTTGTTGCTTAGTGTTGATAGCGGACTGGGGCTGTCATTTCATTCGGATCAACTTTTTCAATGAATTCTCTCAATTTATTTTCACTCAAAAAGTCAAAATTGACCTCTTCATAGAAATAAATGTCACTCAAACCGTCATTCATTGAAGATTGCCAACTTTCTTCTTTTTCTTCTTTGCTCGTGAATTTGTCGATCAGGTCAAGAAGCCAGTCTTCGCTTTCAATCGTCAACTTGGAGTTCGTCAAAATTGAATAAAAAACGGTCATCAGAAGGTCAATTATTTGATCTATATCAATTGAATATAAATTTGAGGCAATGTCTTCAATAGTTTTACTCTGGTACCACGTTTCTGCTGAATCTGGATTCATTTCTTGAAATGAATCAAAATCGAGTTTGCCGATGATTTTCTTCTCAAATTTTTCTTTTTCATCATCATCAAAAAGCTCGTCTAGTTTGGTGAACATTTCTTTGTTTTTTAAAAGAATTGAGATGATCCGCAGCTGAAAACATTGTTCTTTGTCCAGATCTATCAAGTTACCTTTACTGATTGATTCAAAAAGAGAAAAGACTTCTTCGCTCATCTTTGATAAATAGTTTATTTTTAAATGATTGGTAGAATTCGTGCTATGAAAATGAACGGAAGTAATTGTTGGATCTGATTGATGAATTTGTGAAAAATATGGCGAAATAAATTCTGCAAAGAGATTTTTGCTCAACTTTTAAAATTGGCATGCATTTAATATTTTAATCAACAAACTTACTTTTCAACTTTTTATGTTCTCCAAAAATAAATTTAAAGTCATCACCACAAGATCAAAATGAAAAATCTCTTTTTATTTATAAGTCATTACTTATGGAGATATCAAAAAAAAAAAAAAAAAAAAAAAATTGAATTCATTATGAAATTTGAATAATTATCCACTTTTTGAAAGATTCAAAAGAAAATATTTTCTTTCAATTTTTTTTTAATTATTAAATTGAAATATCGGCTCCAATTACCTTGTAAAAAGAAGGATCATTTCTGCAGATTGGGCAACTTTTATTGTTTTTAAACCAATTTTCTATGCAATCAGAGCAAAAGCCCATGTGTCCGCACGGCAGTATGATGCAGTTTGCAGGTTTATCGCAGCAAATGATGCACATATCGTCATTTTTAACGCCGAATCCGTTTGAAATGTTCACGATAGGAAATCTGCAAAGAGGGCAATCTTCCTTATTTTTGAAGGCCAATTCAGCGCATTCCTGGCAATAAACCTTGTGGCTACAATCAAGCAAGTAATAGTCACGCTTATTCTTGTGGCATTTCAAGCACAAATCTGAATTGTTGTCAATGATAACTTTTTCAAGAGTGATGTCAGGTGATTTTCTTTTCGGGTCATTTGTAACGGCTTTAAACTGTCCATTTCCCTTGAAAAAGTAAGGGCTTGAAGTTTGGATTTCACATTGTGTCGGACAATTATCAATTGAATTATTTGTGAAGTCACCGCCACCTTTGTAAGCTAATTTGGCCATAGCGGTATGAATGTCCTTTATTTGGTTGTTCTCGGCCTTGATGAAGCCCGCTGTGTAAGCGAGGAAGGCGTACTTCCCCATATTTGAGATTATGTTATCATTGACAAAAACCGTCGATTTATTGTAACCCTCAATTGAAGTGATCTGACAGTTTTTTATTGAATTTTTTGAAATGACGCATTTTTCTGAGTCCGAGACAGAAATTCCACTTTCTCCGATGTTGTTTATCGTTGAGCCTGTTATTGTTACTTCCTTAGCATTACGGATAGCAATTCCACTGTATTGGATGTTGTCAATTTTGTTATCAAAAAGTGACGCTTTTGAATTCGAAGCAACCGAAATCGATGGATATTGAAGGTCGTAAATTTTGTTGTTTTTTATCAGAAGTTCAGAATTTCCAATACACAAAATGCCATTACCTTCAACATCATGGATGATATTGTCAGTTACAACGCCTTGTGAATGTTCTGAGGCTGATATGGCAGTTGCTTTCACTTCACTTATTTCATTTTGTTCTATCAGAAAATTTTGACACGAAATGACAGAAATACAGTTTTGTTGAACTTTTTCAAACTTGTTGTGGATCACTTTACATGTGGATTTTTCAATAAATAAAGCAGGACATTCCATGTCTGAAAAAGTGGAGTCTGAAATTTCAATGCTTGATTGGTCGTCTAGTAAAATTCCATTTGCCAACGATTTAGAAAAGGTGGAGTTCGTGAAAATTAATGAGGAGTTACTGAAGCCGGCAACTTGAGTTGTGCCTGTATCATGTATTGTTACTTGATTGGCATTTATTGAACTATCTTTTAATACTAATATACCAGGACTTTTGCCAGTATTCTTAATTGTAAATCGATTAATTGTAACATTTTTGCATTCCGATATTTGGAGGGCTGCCTTTTGGATTCCGGGATGATCCAAAATGCAATCTGTAATCGAAAAATTGTCTGATTCCTTAATTTTAATGCTCGTAATAAAAAAAAGGTTCGAAAAGGAAACTGATGGGGATTTTATTTTTAAGCGAGTACAACTTATAATTGTTTGACAAGTTGATGTAATTTTACATGATTTATTTATTACTAATTTTCCATTGATAATAATGCTTGGGGATGTAATTATATATTCATTTCCTTTTATGGTACAGTTAGAGCTGTTTAATTTTGAAAAAAAATCAAAAGTCATCCAAACCAAGAACTGAAATTTTATTCATTTGAAAAAGTTTCATTTCAAGTAAAACATTAATATCTTATGTAAAATCATTTACAATAAATAATTAAAGGCAATTTTTTATAAAAAATAAGTTTTACTTTTAAATTTTTGAATAAAAGAAATAAACGTTAATTCAAGCAAGAATTTTCAAATACTTGTCTATATAGCTGGTAGGTATTTGGTCTGAATAAGAAATATTTAAATGATTAAAAAATCAAATATTAGGAAATGGTAACTGAGATTATTTACTTATTTTAATTTATATGATTTTTGAGGGAAAAGAGGCTGAGTCATTAATTCTTCTCTTGTTGGTGAAACAATACAGCATTGTTCATACGTATTAAGTTGACTTGAGACGTTGTTCATGATATCAGTTGGATTAATTGATTTGTTTCTCCTGACTTCTTGGAATAAGAAGAAAGTAAAGAATCCTTGGTCATTACTATTTTGTTGTCCTTGTTTAGCTGTTTCATCATCATCTGCAGCTGATAGACAAATAATATTTGCTGGGAATTTAGCAGCTTCAGTCATATCAGTTGGAATATCATAAATTGTTCCACTATGGCAGCAATCATTTAACAAAATTATCTTTGTTTTTCCATTAACATTTACTCTTACAACTTCAGCCAACTTATCATCACGGATATAAGAATCATCAAAGATTAATACTTCATAATTGCCATCAGCTTCATCGCTCTGTTTGTCAGAAACACTTGATCCATGGCCAGTATAATATGCAGTTAGATATTCTGTAGTTTTTTGTATAAGTATTTTAAGATATTCTAAGAAGAGATTAGCTTTTGGATTATGGAGGAAGTAAACTGTATATCCCATGAATTTGTGATTAGCAGCAACGGTAACTGAATCATTGATTGGTCCAACTCCGAGTATGTAGGATTCTTTTGAATAATTATTGCAGCAAATAAAACAAGCACGTTCATTGTTCTTAACAGTAGATTTGTTTGATTCTGTAAGTTCTGTAGCAAGCTCTTTTAATTGTGCCAAAGCTGATTCTTCGGTGTTGTTTGTTCTCAATTCTACAAATTCTTCGGGTTTGAATTCATTGACTGGAAGTTCTTCCTGTTTGAAGTTTTGCTGTCCGGCACTTGTCCAGCTTGATGCTGGGAATGAATTAAATTTGAAATGGTGTTGACCTTGAATCTTATGAAAACGTAATTCTCTTCTTCCTCTCCATTGACCACGTCCACCACGTCCAGGTCCTTTGAAACTGCCTTGTCCTCCATATCCTTTTCCAGGTGAACCTCTTCCATGATTATCATCATGATGGCCTTTATTTTTTTCCTTTTCCATGTTCATGACCACTATCTAAACTATCTTAACTGTCTGAACCACGTGGTTCAGACGTCTGCCTCTCATTTCAAAAAAATGAAGTGAAAAAATCTTATCTTGAATAAAAAGAAATAGACCACCTGACAAGGTAAGGCCGTTTAGAAATAAAAAATTAAAAAGGTAATATCAAGAAATTGAAAAAAATTTAGGAATTCTTTTTTTAATATTTTATTATAAAAAAATTATCTCTAAGTAATTATGAATATGATTTTCCAAAATTTCAAGCATATAAGATTTTTGAAAATTTACATAAAACTAGACTTGTTATTCTCCGATTCTCGAGATCGATAATTGATTGACTTTTTGATATCGATACATAAATATGCACAGATTCTCGAGATCGATTTCAGAGATCGAGAATTTTGTTTCTCAGCTTTTGATATCAGAATTTTCAATTAAACTTTTTGATAAATATATGATCGTATTTTAATCACAAAAATTTCATAAAAAAGAATGTATTTTTTGATTTTAATCTTAAAATAAACAGCAATACATTATATTATTTATTTTTAAATATTATGAAATCACAAATACCAATTATAAAAAAAGATAAATCTGTTTGAGATCTCGAGATCTCGGTAATTGACATCAAGTTTACAATTATTTTTATATCACATTTCATATCTGATATCTTGATAATCGATAATCTCGATATCAGATTTTTAAACTGATAATCGAGTATCAGATGCAAAAAAGTGACGTTTTTGATATCGATTCTCAAAATAACAAGTCTACATAAAACATTTTTATCTTTATAAATACAAAATGTATTTGATTAAAAACATGTGATAAATGTAATTTATTTATTCATTTTGTAATATATAAAATATATAATTAACAATCTAAGAAAGAATCTTAAATACTTACATATTAATTGTGTTATTTTTTTCATTTGGAGTTTCTATTAAATTATGAAAATAAATATTTGATTGAATAAATATTTTTGAAGTGCTGTTATTCATAGGAAATGAAAAAGAGTTTGGCGCTAGATTTTTCAAAAAAGTTGAATCATTATATTGATCAATCATTTTCTAGCACGAAAATGCATCAAAAATAAATATATTGTAAATATTTCCTTTGAATATACTATAATAATATATTTTTACATGTATATATTTAGATGTGGTAAGATAATATGGATTTTATTAAAAATAATTGTTAAACTTTTTGAGAAATCAATTAATCAATTAGTATTCTAAATAAAGCAAGTATTGTTGACTCCTCAACTTACTTATGCAATACCAATATGAAGAAATACTTGTATATTATCCAGAATGTACCAATCAGTCTGTTTAAAAATAGCCCTGATGCATATGTTTTAGAATATAATTATGATATCGATTGAGAACATTTGATCAAAGAGACGTATGATTGAAAAATGAATTTTTATTTTATTTAATATATTTGGTACAGTTTTCTCTTCGTTTTTTTATAATAGAGTATAGACCATATTAAGGTTGAACAAAAGCAGTATATTTTATCATATTATAATATAATAAAATATATGATGATAAAAAATTTATTTACTAAATATAATGGTAAAATTGACGTATGATATAAAAATAAACTAATTTTTCTTTTTGAATGAAAATTTTACAATTTGATAAGTTTAGAAAAAAAATGATGTTTTGTATAAATATTATAGCAAATATGAGGAAAATCCAATTTAAAATATAAGATATATTTTTTAGTTAATTTATTAAATTGAATTTATTTTTTATGAAATATTTGAATCATCAGAAAATTGAGATCAATTCTATGAAATTATTATATGCTTCAGAATATTGAGCATTTTTTTAAGAAATAATTGTGAGATTGTAAGATATAAACAATTGTAAAATTGTGAGAAAATAAAGATTTCTGAAAAGTAAAAATATGTAAAGTATTCAAAGAAAAAATCTATCCAAAATAAAGTCCCCAGCGTCGGAATTTTTGATTTTTTAAAATAAATCTTTTTAAAATCAAAAAATATGGCCAATTTTTCAAATTTTAACTCAGGTTGAAAAGATTAGCTGAGTGATTATTTATGAAATTATCTCTACTTTTAGCAAGATATACAATAATTTAAATATATTATATAATGATATTATTAATTTTATGAATATTTAATAAAAAAAATTAAAATTTATAATGATATATTTCGCAAAATATGTATTTTCGTTGTCACTTTTTGAATACTACAAAATTGAATGAATACCTTAATAAGGCCTTAGAGTATTTATTTAATTAATGAAATAAAGCTTTCAATTTATTATAAAGCGATCATATATCTTAGAAATATTTATCTACATACAAATAATTTTATCTTAAAATTTTGCGCCAATTTTTTTAAAATATTTAATAATTGTAATTACTATATAGAGTGTTATTAGTATTTAAAATATGGAGCATTTTTAATAGAAAAATTTTTATGCCTGGTCTAAAGAAATATAAAAAAAAATTTTAATATTTAAAATAAAATTATTACAAGTTATAATACCAAATCATGTAATAAAAAAAACACCTAAACTATCAATATCAACTATCAATAAACTATCAATATCAACTATCAATAAACTATCAATATCAAAATCATTTTTATTTGAATTGTTTTCAATAGGCTTGTTATTCTGATATCAATTATCAGGTTTGGCACTTTTTTTAACTCAGATAATCGATAATAAAATGTTATCGATTGGAGCTTTTAATAGATGAATTCGATTATCAAGTATGAAATGTGATACAAAAAAAATATTCTTTTGATATCGAATCTTGATTAATCGAAATTAATACCTGAAAAAAACATTAAAAATAGTATTTCAATGGCATAAAATAAATATATTCCAACTTATTATGTTAAAGAATCAGCTTTTATTAAATTTTATAACGGATATGTGAAGTAATCAGTTAAAAAAGTTTACAAAATTTTAATACGTTAAAAAATTTTCAATATTGATAATCGATCTTTTATTTTTTTCATTATTGATATCAGAGATAAAATTTTTGATTTGATATTGATATCAGAAAAATGGATCAATTATCAATATCGAAAATCGAGACTTAACAAGCCTAGTTTTCAAGAGTTAACTTAAAAGCGCTTTTGATAGAGAAGAAAGTTTATAGTTAATATTTCTCTAGTCAAAAAAGTATTATTCTGATGAAATTGATTTTGTTAGATAATAATATGAGATGATTATATTTTTTTTTTAAATAATGCATTATTAATAATTATTAATAGTATTTACAATCTCAAATTTCCGAGCATCTAACATTTAGATTTTTATTCCAATTTATTGATAAACTATCATATAGTAATGATTTATCTTTTTAAAAATATATTTTGTAGAGAGGAGAAGAAAAAAAAAATATCTTGATTTTGATCCAGGCCACTGAGAAGAAAGTGATGATGTATTGTATAACTAGGATAATTTTTCACAAGTTTTACTGCAAATTTATTTCAAAAAATGCCCATGAGATTTTTTCTTTTATTTATATGTTTATGATAAATTAAAAAATACAAAAAATCGACAACCATGGGATTCGAACCCACACGGGACCAGCCCAAGAGATTTCAAGTCTCCCGCATTAACCAACTCTGCCAAGCTGTCTCTTGATTTTTGATTATTTACTTGTGCATATAAGTATTTATGAAAAAAATTAAGTCTTTTAATTTATCATTTAACATTGTATTTTTAAAAATTGAATGTTTTTTCTACTATTCCCAAAATATGAAAAATACTTCAAAATTATTGTAAATTCTTTGATTTCAATGAAATGTATTTATTGTCTTTAATTTCAATAACATTTTTGACAAGCTCGATTAGGAATTCAATATTGGTACAAGAGTTTAAGAAATTTAAATTAATGCATTGTAACGTCTGAAGTACCTAATGTTGAATCGAACAGAGGAAATGGCTTAAGATCCTTCGTCTATTTTATTTTCTTTAATTCTAAAAATACATATAAGCTTCAATAATTATTTCTATCATTGCTGATGTAATAAGTGTCATATTGCAAAATATGAAATTATATATGTAACTAACAAAAAGAAAAGAGAAAAAAAAGATTCTGTGCAGTTACATCTGTTGTCAAAATTTATATGCAAGTAGCCCTTCGGCGGTTTTGTAAAATACGGCTATTTGGTCGTTCATTGAATAGTTTATTTTACAAAATTTCTACGGCACACGGCAAAAGTGCAACTTTTTGAATACTTTATATAAAAAATCTTCAATTACGGCATACGGCCGAAAGGGATAATATGCAAGACAAAAATTTATAACTTTTGTTTAAACCAATTCATTAATGATAAAAATTTGATAGAATGGCATAATTTATGAAATAAAGAGTAATTTTTTCTTAATAAATAATATACCTAAAACAAGATAAAAAATTATTTTTCGTTTATAATAAAAATATAATAAACAATATATGATTTTATATTTCTTCAGCTTGAGTTTGTTGTGTATCATTATTTCTTTGGTACCTCATCCTTTGTCTCATTAGTAAATAATCTAAAGCATCTGAGTCCAAATCTCCAAAGTTAAAAAGTCCATTTCTATGATTTCTAGTATTACTGTTTTCCTGTTGTCTGTTTGTGGTTTCTTCAGATGAATTCTGATCCGAATTATTTTCTGTAGAATTTGATGAAGTTTGATTATTTCCTTGTCCGTATGCTTCATAAATCATATTCATGATATGTATTAAATCACTAACTCTATGTCTGGTTGAAGTATTTTCTTCTCTGACGATATTTTCTCCTGCAAACGTTAAATTATATTCAATATCAGATTCTTCAGTGAAGAATTCATTTGTTACCTTGCGTGGAATTGGCATTATTTATGATTATCAAGAATCGAAATACATCATATAGCTATCAAATTTTATTTTTTGAAATTTTTGAGATATATATATAAAATCTTCATTCAAAAAGTTATCGATATTAAATTAAGTATAGAAATATTTGAAATAAGATGAAATAGTTTATTCAAATATTAAAATAATCATATTTACTAATTTCCCCAAAAAAAAGAAAGAAAAATTTAATGAGCATATTTTGCTGTCCAATCTTTTGCTTGGCGGATATATTCTTCACGGTCATTCTCATATAGATTACAAATTTGTCCATCATCAAAGTGTCCTACTGCTGGAATCACAAGAACAGATTTAATTTCTTCAAAAAGTTTTCTAATTTGAAATGATGGACTCCATTCTCGTAGCATATCTAAGCAAATGATTCCGTCATCTTGATTAACATTAGGGTGGAAAACTATTGGATAAAATGAAATTACTGGTTGTTCATGTGGATATTCTACAGGGAAATCAACTTTGAATGTTAAGATTCCACCTTCATAAGGGCTACCACTCGGTCCTTCCATTTTCACTATCCATTTTAAAAAATTGTCGTCTTGAATGGAAATCGTTATTCCTTCTTCTGGGTTATCTTGAAGTTTTTTCAATTCTTTTGCTGCTCTTGCCATTTAAAATATTGAAAAATTTTGACGAAGGTCAAATTTGGTAACTTTCAATATATTGAATAGTTTATTTTCTTACATATATAAATATTCACCACAACATTCTCTATTAAGTTTATATATAATTTTAAAGAAAAAAATGCTTATTTACATAAATACAATAAAGAAATAGAGATCAGTTTTTATTTTAATATATATTGTTTTAATTTGTATTAATACAAATTCTATATATCATAAAACTTATTTTCTGTTTAGCCAAAATGGATAATTTAATTTCTTAGCATATTGCTAAATAAATATAAAATATTTAAAATTTCACACTCTTCATAGAACATAGGAAACTCTCGAGATAGTTATTGATGATTTCAGATTTTAAGCGAAATCGCAGCGGAGAGTTTTTCAAAAAGTTTGTATTTTCATAACGAGTTCTCAGACTATTTTGATAATTTTATTAATCTTGTCACAATTCAGAAATTAATTAGTGATCAACATGAATTCAAAGATTTATTGCAATTAATAAACAATATCAGCAATAATCATCAGCGTATTCCAAAAATTATTTCTAAACTTGAACGAGTTTTGAGACAATTCAAACAAGATATCATAAATATTTTTCAAATTCAGAAATTTTCAAAATTTTTTTTGGAACAACAAGCGAATCCTTCTATTTCTTCTTGAAGAAAAAGTTATGTCTATTGATGAATACATTTTTTCAATAATTAAGAGTTCTGAATTTGTCAAAAGGAACTTTTGAGAATATTTTCAACCAGAAATCAAACCGTTTCTCACCAAAGAAAACATTGAAAAATACGGAAGGAGGAATAAATCTTTAAAAGACGACAAATTTATTGAACGAATGAACAAAGAAGTTGAAGCAAATTTCTATGAAAAAAGACGAGAAGGATTGAATGACGATTATTTGTGTGAACTGATTCGAAATAACGAAATCAAAGAATTTATCACATTTGCAGAACAAAGAAATTTGTCACTTGAATCAATTTTTGAAACAAACCAACTTTTGACATGTAAAGAAAAAATCAGTCTGATTGAATATGCATCATTTTATGGTTCGAATGACATCATCAAATACATCGGAATGAAAGGAGCTGGACTGAAATCATCGATAAGGATTTATGCTATTCGCAGTTGTAATGCAGAACTGATCAAGTATCTTGAAGGCAATCATGTTTCGCCCCCAGATATTAATTATGAAGCAATTCTTGAAGAATCCATTAAACGTCATCATAACGAAATTTCGAACTACATAATTGACAATTTAATGAAAGAAGAAGGTCTGCAAAATGACATTGAACACCAATATTACAACAATCTTTATCGATATTCAGTTGAATCTCACAATTATTGTTTTTTTCCCAACAAACATGAAATACCGAAACATGTTTTTTTATTTATGTGAACTTGATTATTACACACTTGTTGAACTTTATTTATCAGAAGAAACCATCGACATAAATGCTAAAATTACACATCAATCATTTAAATAGCATTTTAAAACAAAAATATTCATGATATTTAAATCTAACTTTTTCATACTATTGAAAATTTGAATAATTTGTGGAATTTAACAATGACATTTCATAGGACGGCTTTAATCTAGGCCTCAGAAAGTGACCATAAAGAAATTGTTGAATTATTATTACAACAAGATGGTATTGATATCAACATTCAAGAAACTTTAAATTAAAAACGTTCATAATATTCAAATCTAACTTTTTTCATATAATTGAAAAATTGAATGATTTATGGCATTTAATTCGAATATTTAATTATACCGCGTTGATGCACGCTAGTTTTAGAGGCCATAAAGAAATCTTTGAAGTATTAATAAGACAAGAAGGCATTGATATCAACATTCAAGACATTTTAAATCAAAAACATTCATGATATTTAAATCAAACTTTTTTCATTTAATTGAAAATACGAATCTATCATGAATATCAATCATGATATTTAAAAAAACGTTTGAATTTATCCTAAAAAAAAAAAAAAAAAAAAAAAAATGATATAAAATAATTATTTTTATTTTTATGAAATTTTAAATTAAAAACAATTAATGATAAAATATATTTAATGATTAATATGCTGATAATTGTCTTATTTTAAAAGATAATCATGAATTTTTTTTTAATATTTTATTTTATAATTGAATTTAGCTCTGAAATATTTGTATATTTTATAAAGAAAATTGTTATCGTTAAAAGGTCGTACAACTGAATTTTAACAGTAAAACTCAATGATTGGTTTGTTTAAACTAATTATATTTTATTATAATAATAATAATCAGTTTTATAAATATTTGCATCGTACAAAATTCAAATTAAAATAAAAACTAAAAAGATATAAGTATATATTAAATTTTCTTCAGAAAATTAATTTGAGTATTTTATCTCAATTTATTTTAATTATTTTTTATAAGAATTTTATAACACTATATAAAAATTTAGAATAGCGATAACTTTTTATATAATTTATTTTAATCATTAATTCTTTTGATATCTTTTTATATGCTTGTAAAACATTAAGTGTTATATAAAAATAGTTATTATTATTGAAAAAAAAAATTCATTTTTTAGCCAAAAATGCAGAAAAATTGAATTTGTTGAATTATTAAATGATGATTTTAAAAAAATTGGACGTTACAGGAGCCAAATGACGAATACAATTTTATTTATATGCATTTACTTTCTAATATATTTGAATTTCATTCTAAATCAAATGTCAGTTTTTTCTAAAAATGAAGATTTAGTTGATTGGTTTCATAAATATAAAAAGTTTAATATTTCAATTACTGAAGGATTTCGTCAAAAAGTAAAATATTATTTGTATAACACATAGTATATCCATTCAAATGACATTTATATTTTTTAAATGATGCAAATATATAAGAAATCGATATATATTGAATTTTAATTAAAGTCTTTATTTCAACCATTACATTTTATAATATTGGATATAAAATATATAAATTATATATTAGAATTATTAATTAAATTATTTATTAAGATAAATATAAATTTATTTAATTTTATTTTTTATTCAATTTAGTTGTACGACCTTTTATCGTTATTTGATGGTATATAAAAAAATATTTTATGAGTTATCTCATTAAAATTGTAATCTAAGAGCCAATGAATGATATCATCAAATTTGATGACAAATGGTTACCAATACAGAATAAAGTATTTACTCGATGGGTTTCGATGGAACTCTTTAACGTATCGAAAATAAAAATTACTGACATAACAAAAGATTTGGCGAATGGTTCCATTCTTATTGATCTTGCACAAGTTTTAACACATCATAAATGTTCTTATAAAAAAGGCAATACAGATAATTGCGATAAAGCTTTAAAAATGTTTGAAGATGATGGAATGAAGATTGTAGGAATCACAGGGAAAGATATTACTAATCATAATGAAGAACTTATTCTTCGATTGGTCTGGAAACTTATTTGCCATTATTCAATAAGAGATTCATTTCTCATTCAAGATAAGAAAATTAATGGATTTCTGAATGAAAACGAGCCAATAATTACAAGTAAACTATTATCATGGGCAGTTAATCAGACCGAAAAATATTCAAATGTTTTTTCTTTCAAACCATATGAATTGGCAATGTGTGCATTAATTGACTCTTTTTATCCTGAAAAAATTAATTACGACTCTCTTAACTATAAAGACTACAAAGGAAATTTCGATATATTAATTAAAGCAATGAATGAACTCAGAATTCCTTGTTTTATCTTCCCTGGTGATGTATTACAGAATGGAAGCGAAATTGATCAAAAAGTTCTTCTTACTCAGCTTGCAGTTGCCAAACTTGTCCTTGAGGGTCAAAAAAGTGACGATAATAAAACCAGCGATAAATCTAATGATAAAGTTAAGGAAAAGAAAGTATATATTCATTTAACTAAAGATAAATTGGAACCCAGAATTGAGGAGAAGCCGCATCCAAAAGTTCATACTGATGATGAACTTTAAACAAAAAAAAAAAATGGATTTTTACATTTCAAAATGTCTTTTTAATAAATATGTTATTTTTTATGTTTATTTTAAATAGTCTTTGAAATGAAAACAAATGCTATCTAATTTGCTAAATGATCCCAAGCTTCTGTAATAACATAATTGTTTGAAACAATTTGTTTCATCCACTTTTGTGATTCAATTTGTTTGTTAAAGGATGAAATTTAACGAATGACAAACTTGATATCAATCATGGATATATATTGTTTAATTTTTTTATAAAATTTAAAAAGAGCTCCTTGAATGAAATTGAAAATCATATCATTCAATTGGATTCAAAATCGCAGATCAATGTATTTCTTTCAAATGAATATATCAATGTATCAGACAAAATTGGTATAAATCGCAGATCAATGAAAACAATATTAAGCAATTAAATCGAAATTTATACATGTCTATTGAAAAACAATACATTAATGCAATCAAGTCATTGTTGGCCAGGCCTGATATTAATATTAATGAAAAATCATTCCATCTCTCAGGTAATAATCAAATGGAAGAAAAAGCAGCATTGAATCTTGCAGTTGAAATAGGAAAACCTGAAATAATAACACTTTTGCTCGAAAAGAAAGAGATTGACATTAATATTTAAGATAGTCTTGGAAAAAAACCAATCGACTATTCTGAAAAACATGAAATTAAGCGATTGATTTCAAAATGATTTCCTATTCATTTTAAAATGGCCATTTTTCTTCATATTATAATTATATAAGATAAAAAATAAAATTCAAATATTCAATCTAATAATAATCTGAATTTGAATATGTTAATTCCAACTTGTCGAAAGATTTTATTTGTTAACATCGAAAAAATAGCTCCTTTCCATTTGTCTGGGGAGGAGTGAATGAAGAAAAAAATAATTAATGAGTTTTTTCATTATACTAATATAAATAGAATATATTCTATCTTTCAATTACACTCAAAATCATATTCTTATACAGCTCGGAATTATTACTGTTGCGTTATTTTACAGTAATAAGCAAATAATAGAGCAATTTGAAAATTTTCAAAAATTTTTAAAAATTTAAAAATTTAAATTTTTAATATTTTTTTCAATTGTGTTCTTTAGTTGAAAATCGTATCATTCTCTTAATTATGATAAAAAAAACTTGGATTTATTCATTTATAATTTTACTATTCTCAAAAAGTTTCATTTAATTATCATTCATTTTTATACAAATATAAACGATCTGAAGGTCAAATATATTTGACTTTAAAAAGGCCAAAAAGTTCATATTACTGCGGTTAGCGGTTTACAGTAATAAGGTATTCAATTCAATTTTACCATAAATAGGTGAAAAAACCGCCTTTATTACTGCAGTTAGCGGTTTACAGTAATAAGAATTCAATTATTATTGACCTATTTTTTGCCTTAAAAGAGGTTATTGATTAATATTATGGTGAATATAATATTCAATATAATATTAAATTTTTTTATTTATGACTTTCTAATATTTTTTAAATGTTCACATTATCATTAAATTAATTCATACTTTTTTACTGATTTAAAGCAAATTGAAAATTTGTATATTAAGTTTCTAAGAATTAAATAGAATCGAAAAATAATTATACAGAAAAAATTAATTAATTTTGAATTGTAATCTGAAATTTTCTATTTAGAATTTTATTTTTTGAATATTTTATTTATATTATTTTAATTATTTTGAATACTTTATTTATTATATTTTATTAATTTTGAATGCTTTTGTTAGCATTTTAAATTATTTGTTATATTTTCTCAAAACTTAAAAGAAAGCAAAATTTTTCAAAATTTTTATCATCAAAAATTTTTAATTTGACAATTTTAAGCAAAATCCCAAATCGCAGTCATAAGAAGACAAAAAATTGAATGGGCCTGCAGTAGTAATTCCGAGCTGTATATTCTTATATAGGATTTTATATATCATATATTTTGCATGATATTAAAAATCTTTTTTAAAATAGTAAATAATATATACCCAAATTAGCCATAGAAAATTAAATTTAAAGCATATTCAATTGCTTTCTCGATTATTTTCACTTTTTTTAAAAAATTGTAAATAATATATAAATAATTGGATGGAAACTCTTTGTGGATTTTTAAAAAAAAATATTATTTTTACAAAAAGTCAATATAAAAACGTTATTTTTTAACAATAAAGACTACAAAACTAAAGATTTAATAAAAGTTAAATTTCGAATCAAAATAATATTTTATTAATAACTCATTTCTTTTTAAGAGCTTCGATTGAAGCTTTGTGTCCTTGATTTGCCGCTTTTTGATACCATTCGACAGCCATTTTGTGATTTCTCTTCATTATTCCTTCACCAAACTCATAAAAGTGGGCCACAGCGAACTGAGCCTTTGCGAATCCCTGTTCAGCGGACTTTAGATAAAAATCGAAAGCTTTTTTCTTATCTATTTCTGTTCCTTTTCCATAGGAATAACAGGCAGCAGCAGAATATTGTGCATTCATGTGTCCCTGATTTGCAGCCAACAAATAAAACTCAAAAGCTTTTGTTTTATCATTCGGGACACCTTTTCCAAGTGCGTAACAAATTCCGAGTGAATACTGTGATTCAGCATCGCCTTTATCTGACAAGTTTTGCAGATTTCTTATTCTGCTTGAAGCAGGACGAGGTGATCTTTGATTCAATGGAGGCAATTGAGTTGGTTCATTTACAGGATAAACTTTTTCTTTGGAACAACAAGAAATTGAACTATTTTTAGAACTGCTTCTTTTAATTGGTGGAAGTCCTTCTGAGCTTATTTGATCTTTATCAATTGAGTTATTTTGTGATGAATGTGTCACTTTATTTGAGTCATTTTTTAATGGTGGCAAATTGGATTTTGAATTCGAATTTGTTTCTGATTTTGACGAATTCTCTTTCGTTTTCTCATGATGAATTTGGCTTGAACTTCTTAGATTATGATCAATTGCCAAGAGTTGATTTAATAATTCAAAGCAATAATCATCTTTGTTCTTTATTAATATGAAGCTCTTTTGCCAAGGATCTTGAATGATTTCCAATGCATCTTGTCCACTTTTGTTACGATGAAGATAGTCTAAACTTTCTTCTTTAAACAAGAGTGAAACATTGTCAACTCGATTGAATCGACAAGCATCCATTAATGGTGTCTCTCCAAAATCATCTGTTACATTAATATCAATCAAATTCTTGTCAAGAAATTCTTTCAAAATTAATGAATTCGATGACATTGAAGCCAAATGAAGAAAAGTTTTATTATTTTTCATTCTTTTACTGAAATCAATTTTCTTTGATTTAATTAATGAATTGACAAATTCAATGGAATCTAATTCAATTGCATGCTGAAGTGGATATTTTCCTCTTTGATTTGGAATGTTTGGATCAGCTCCATTTTCCAAAAGAAAGTTGACAATTACTTCAATTTTACTGAAATCTTTTTCATCTTGACAATCAGAAAAAATTGAAGTAAAAACGGTTTCACCATTTGATGCCAATTTATTCAAATCAATTAAATTATCATGTTTTTGATCATATTGAAATAGCATAATCATTGTACCGTATGAATTTGCATCAATTGAATTTAAATTCATACAAAAATTGTTGAAAATCTCATTCTTGCTTGAATTGAAATGAGAATTATTAAGAATCTCTTTAATTATCTCTATTCCACTGTTATTTTTAATTGCCATTGAAAGAAGATCAATTTGTTCATCTTCATCATCGAAATTAATCAATTCCAATAGCTTTTTGAATATGATAAGATTATTGTCTTTTATTGAATAAAAAATCGCTTTTTTAAAGCAAGATTTTCTTTTATCAAAAGTTGGACTTTGAATAACAAAATCAACAATTTTTACTTTATTTGTCCTTACAGCATATTGAAGAATAGTTTCAGGATATTTTACATCATTTTCATTAATTGATTCATATGAATAATCAGAATTTAATAAAATATCTTCAGAAGTTTCATTAGAGTAATTTGATTGACGATTATATTCGTCTGAATTAGATTTGAATGATAAAATATTGCCATAATTATGATGTTTTTGATATATTTTGCCAATTAAGGTGTGATTTATATCAAATGATTTTGCTGATAAAATTAACATTCTAATTTCATCAGTTGTTTCATAGAATGTTTTATCGAGAAGACTTTCAATTGGATTAAATTTTTCATTATTTAATAAAAGTTCAATAATTACTTGATTTTTAATTGAAACAGCTGATGTGAATGCTGTTTCATTATTATAATTTCTTGCATTTATATTTGTTCTTTGATCTTCAATTAATAATTCAGCAACTTCGTTGCTGTTTGATTCAATAGCAATAATAAGTGGAGTATCTCCAGTTGTTGGTATGCAAATGTTAACATCAATTTGTTCCAATTTAAGTAACATTTTAACAACATCAACATTGTTCTTTTTACAGGCATAAGTTAGGAAATTCTCTTCATCTTCAATTACTTCATTAACAGGAAGATTTTTAATATCAAGAATTCTCATTAGAATTGACATTGCTTCTGGTTCTTTAGCAAAGAGTGAATGAAGAGTTTCAATCATTAAGTAACTAAGTTGGACAGTTTGAAGCAAAATTTCATCTCCATAAAAATCAAGAATCGCACTGATCATTTCAACATTTGGAAAGGCTAGCATTATCGGTTTCTTTAGATTATGATCAGATACAGACGGATTTATTCCAGGAACAGAAAGAAGACTTTTAACAATCTCTAATTGATTATGTTTGACAGCAATACACAAAGCAGTTCCACTTTTTGATGACATGTTAATAAAAGAAGGTTCTCTTCGATATTTCAATATAATATTGACCATTTTAAGATCATTTTGTTGAACTGCTAGAAATAATGAATGACCAACAAATGCTTTTTCTTTTAATAAATATTCAGCAAGACAATAATTTCTCTTTTCAATTGCTGGCTTCAAACAAAAACGAAGAAGCTGTTCTTTCTCAAATTGATTACAATTTTGAACAATTAAAGAAAATATTTCTTCATTTAATGATGAAAGATCATATGCATAAGAAGAGAGACGATTAAAATCAATTGAAACTTTTTTATCAAGGAAATATTGACAAATTTCTATAGATCCAATTGAAGCAGCTCTAATAAAATTATCAGTGAAATCAAAATTATCGTCAATTTTATCAATAATTGCTTGAACTACTCCAAAATTGCCAAAAACACATGCATTTGATAATATTTCAGCAGGTGAAAAATCATTCAAATCAAAACAAGGATTTGATTTTCTGAAATTTTCAATAAGATAAAAGAAAAGATCGCTTGATTTCCTCATGACAGAAATATTCAGTGTATTAAAAATGTATTTATCAGAAATTTGAAAACCTTCATTAACAAAGTTCTCAAAAATGTATGACAAAATATTTCTATGATCTTTGACAACCGACAAAAGAAAAGCGTTTTCTAAATTTCGATGACTTTCATGATTATTAAAGTAATCCAAAAAAATTGAAATATTACCAAAACAAACGAAAGAACAAACATTAAAAGATTCATATATAAGACTTGCTTTTTCGACAACAGAAATAATTATTTTTGAAAGTTTATGAAAACCGTTTTCACAAGCTTTTTTAATAATTTCTTCAAATAAAACATCAGATAAATCGAATCCTTTATCAATAATAGAAATGATTGAATGAGCATTTCCATTTTTAACAGAATTAATTAATAATCTATTTAATAAATTTTTATTTAAATCTTTTGATTTTAATTTGGTCTCAAAGATCCAATCAAAAAGATCATTCTGATGTTTTGTTATTGAAGGAAGAATTTTAAAAATAAATTCTTTTTCAGTTTTATAATTTTCTAGATCAGAATAACTATCATCATCTATAGTTTCATGTTCCTCACTATTATCAGAAACATATTCATTTTGATCTTCATCGATATCCGAAGTATCAAAATCATAATAATAAGAATAATCACTCAAACTCGAATCAGTTGTTTTAGGAGCAATTTTTGTTTGATCAACAATTTTAATAATTTCAATGTTGCCACCATAAACCGCAAATATAAAAGTTAATTCATCACATTTTATATGATTTAATGATAAGTATTTAAAGCATTTAACAGATCCACAAGCAGCTGAATAATTCAAATAATTCGTTTTTCCATTTGGGATGTAATTTTCATAGATGTTAAAAGGAACAATTACATTTGAATTCGATGATATTAATAATTGTAAAGTATCAACATCATCATTACGTAATGCTTTAGTTATCTCATCATCAGGCTCACCACTGTCTCTCATCTTTTTGTATTCATCAATTCGATCAGGCAAAAATGATTTGATGAACGAATAATTGAGACTTCCGCAATTTCTCAAATCTTTCTCATTAAACAAGTTAGTTTCAATCAACTCAGGCAAAAACCAAGAATAAACAGCATTTATATTATATGACAGATTGTGTATCAAACTGATATCTTTATAATTGAATTCAGGATAAGAGATATATTTGTGGAATTTGCATCGACGATGAATCAAAAAATCGCTTGATTTAAAATACTTATTCAAATGAGAAATGATTTCATCTTTTGTAATGAATCCTTTCTTATGCAAATTAAAAACAAAGGAGCAATTTTGCATGTTCTTTCCAAATGAAAGCATCAAGTTTTTCACAATGGTTGGTACCAATAAATTCAATAGGTTTGTTTCATTCGATTCTTTTTCAAGTTGAACTAAAAGTTCGGCCAAATATGAATGCAAAAAGATGTCAGTATTGACGACTTGTAAAATAGATGCTGCTAATTCTTGAATGTCATCTTCAGTTTGACACCAATTTGAATGAGCAATTGAATTTTTAACAGAAATAACTGTTTTTTCTTTTATGTGAAAAAGCCATTCAAATAACTCATCAATTGAATCAATGACATCTTGATAGTCATCAATTCTGTTTGATATAACCTCACTCCTTTCAATAAAGGCATCAATTTTATTAAAAATAATTTCAATGTTTAATTGGTCGGATATCTCTTTTATTGAATTTATGTTGTTAACTGTCATTCGAACTTCTTTAAAATTAAAAATATCGCAAATTAATTGAAAATCACCGAATTCATCATCATAATCAAGCTTGTATTCATATTTGGTTGGGTTTTTATCAATATATTCGCGAAGTACATTTGATGCTAATATTCCATAATAATTACATTTGTAAACATTTTTGTCTGTAGTTATCGTAAACGTTTCATGTAACTCATTTTTAAAATATTTGTTGAGACCGTACTTGTCTAGTTCTATTTTAATGCTCGAATTTGATACTTCTTTGTTAAAAAAATCAAAAAAATCGTCTTTTGGTAAAGTCAATTCGTTAAAAAAATTTATTTTTAATGTTTTAGCGATTTTTTCTAAAATTAATATATTATCTTCATCAAATACAACAGATTTTCCCTGGTAAACTTGCTCTATTTTATTCAAAGTATTTTTTTCATCATCAATTTCTAAATGATATTCTTGGCTTTGAGGATTATTTTCAATAAATTCTAATATAATGGAACTTGTCTGCTTTAAAATATCTGAATTGAATTTATAAAATTTATTTTGATTGGAAATGGTGAAAGATCGAGGTATCAATTCTAAAAAACTAAATTTGCATGATGAATCAAGTAGATGAAGAGCTTGTGAATCAAATCTTAAATGGTTTTTTGATTTATGTTTATTTGCATTGCTAAAAATAATATAATTGATGATCATGATGATGTAGATGATTTTATTTCAATAAAAACTAAAGAAATTTTTTTCCTCCTTTAAAATGAGTATTTAATGCAATTTTATTTTATTTTATCTCTATAATTACATTTAAAAATATAATTTTCAATTTATATAATACTTTTATAAATTTATGGAGAATATATTTTAACATTCTTTAAAAATTAAATGAACTATTTAAATAATTTCAAAATGTACACGTTACTTTTTTTTATCTTATTTATCCCGGTAAATGTGGCAAAAACAAATTGTACAAAAATAAAAATATATATTTATATTATATTTATATAATTATTTATATAATTATTTATATAAATTTTTGTGTTTGAATTAGTATTTTCTAAAAAAAGAAAATATTTTTTTTTTTTTTTTTTTTTTTTTTTTTTTTTTTTTTTTTTTGAATTTTAAATATTTTCAATAAAATTATGTTCACATGAGAAAGAGCTAATATAAAAATGATTAGTACATTACTAAAACTCATTCAAATAATTGATCATGAATTAGTTTTTTGGATAAGATGAACTATAGAAGAGTGTCAGCATTTTGTAGCATATATTTTATCTATGAGTAGATACTTTAATATAATAGAAGCGAATCAATTCCAACACAAATTCATTTCTCTTACTTGCAACTGATTTACCTCCATTAGATATACATCATTCTTGAGAGAAATTAAAATAAATATCGATCAAATTTATTTTGGTCTCTTTTGCCAAGAGATGTTTAACTCTCAATAAGTACGAATTGAATTTTAAAATTTTTCTTTCGTTACTTGGTCTTAATTACCGAAACCTGGCATCTAACGCGTTTTGGAGTACTTTTCTAAATAGGAGCTAAGGTTGGATCATTTTCAACAAAATCGCGTAAGTAGTAAGCTTAAGGAGTGCTACGTGTCTGCGACCCTGCGCACGTCCTTAAGCCCGAAAAACAGCTACTTTTTAAAATGAGACACCCCTCAAACCATGTCAAATTCGTGGATTCTGAGGTGAAGAATCTTTTGGGTTACATTTTCGGGTGATCAATGGAAGAGTTTTCAGACAAATTTTTACGTTCAGAAACAGGTTTTTCAGCCGATTTTCATGAAATTATACATCTGATAAAAAAGTAAAAAAAATGGCTACAAGAATTGAAAAACTTAATGAATTCATCAACGATTTTTACAGATCAGTTGACGATATCAACGAAATAGAATCCGTTGAAGATATTTTAAATAATTTACCATTTGAAGAAGATGAAGATTACGAAGATGCTGTTGAAATGTTAGATTATTTATACGGTATTGATGATACCAACAAAAGATTTACTGCGGCATATAACGATGATGAAGCTATGGACGTTAAAATAGAAACCATAGATGTAATACTCGCAACATTGTTTTAAAAATGAATTTACCACAAATGGAATTGTTATTTTGGTATTTTACAACAAACGGAATTGTTATTTTTGCGAAAAAGTAAATGATTAGACGTGATGTACAACCAGATAATGAACAAATCTCTTTACCGATTGAAATGGTGTATAATTCATTTTCAGATGCAATAACTAATGTAGATCCGAGAACTGGAGATAAATCGTATTTCAGAGATGATCCAGCACATTTTAATCGAATTTACTTTAAGTAAACTACCTTCCAAAAACCAGACCACACTATTTTTTTGAAAGCAATTCAAAATATTATTTTTTATTTTGATAAGATTATTTTATTTTTGAATGGTCTGGGTTTTGGACCTTTTGAAAAATTGAATATATATTTAAAAAATTAAAGCAATTTCATTTAAACTATTCAAATATAATTGAGAAGATATAAATAAAATTAATTCAAAAATAAAATTATATTTAAGAATTAATAAGGATTCATTGTTTCATCATAGGTTGTATTTTCTTCTTCATCGCCTTCTTCTTCTTCAAATTCTTCCTCTTCTCCATCCTCTTCTTCTAATTCTGCATCTTCGTCAATTTCATCTTCAAATTCTTCGTTTAAGGCATTGTTGTATGATATTATCAATTCCTGGTATGTCAATTCTTTTTGCTACTTGCGTCCATTGATGTGGAGTTTTTTGATTTTCAAGATATATTTTTAAATAAATATCAGGTATTAGGAACATTAACTATCAAGACTTGTTTCATTAACTATTTGTAATTTTTTAGGGCTAAATGGATCATCAAGATTTATCTCCCGATTTCGTTGGATAAGATTTGGGTGGTGCACAGTGTTATCATTATTTGATATATTTTGATTATCGCTAATTGTTGGAAAATCTATGCGGGAATTAACAGATTCATCAAGATTTATCTCCTGATTTCGTTGGATAAGATTTGAGTGGTGCAGAATGTTGTCATTGTTTGATATATTTTGATTATTATTAATTGTTGAAAAATTTGCTTGGGAGCCAGTAGATCTATCAAGACTTGTTTCGGTATTTGGTTGAGAAGCATAACTTTGCAGTGATGGACCTTTGCTTGTAGAAAAACTTTGACCCACTAATTAAAAATAAAATTCAATGATATTGAAAAAATTGAGAGAAAATATTTAAGGTGGTTCTACTTAACCGCCGTAACCGCTTTTTTTTACACGGCTGGTTCTCGATGAATATTTAATGTTTACAAACCAAACTCAAAACATAAATTATGATCTTTTTCAATTTTTATCTGATCATACTTTTTTGCAATTCGACCGCTCACAGGAAAATAATATAATATTAATTTTTAAATAAAGACCTAATTTAAAAATCGGCGAGCTTTAAAATTTTCTTTAAAAAGCAACAGTAAAATATTTTTATGCCTGGTTTTATGAAATGTTCTCATGGATTTTTTATTAAAGTTTCAATTATTTTTTTTTACAATTAAACATATATTACGGCTAAATACGTTTCAAAATGGATCAAAAAGCTTTGTTTACAAATTATTAAACGAAATATGAATTGTAATTCAATTATGCTCAATAGACAAAATTTTATATATTATCATTTAATGTTTTATAAAGGAAAATTATTTAATTACGCATTATTTTGTTTATATCGTTTTTAAATTTGTATCCTTTTTATAAATTTGCAAAAATTGCAGTAATTTGTCTATTTTTTAAAGACATTTATTCTCAAAAATCCCAAATAATGATTGATGAAATTCCATGATATAAAGAGAAATGAATTATGGTTTAAATATATTTTAAATCATGTTCAATTATACTTATTAATCCTTTATTTATTTTGTTTATATATCTTTTTTATTTGGGTAAAAAAATCATTTTTCGGAAAGTATTCAATTTATTGAGAACCACCTTAAACAATTTCAATATATTCACAAAATTGAATGGTCTGGTTTTTGGAATGTAGTTTACCCGCCTGAATGGAAAACATCAAATATTGGAGAGAAAATCTTTGGAATACGTAATATGAAAATCAGTATAAGACAACGTATGAAACTAGATTTTACGTTATATATTAGAAAATATAAGCAAAAAGCATTTAATGATTTAGCTAATGTTATGTTTCCTGGTATTGTATTAAATGATGATCAAATTCAGGATTTTGTAGATCGTATGAATGATAAAGACATTCATGTTTATTAAATTGACTATACTGATGATATATTTGATAATATTGATGAGTTTATTAATGACTTTGATAAATTAATCGACGAATATAGTATATATAATTATATCTATGATGAAATATTCAAAACAGATGACGAACCAGATGATAAAATAGGAGCACTTGAACAATTAGATGCTGATAAAGAGAATTATGCTATTATGTGTTTAAGAAATAATATTCCATTTTATCTTAATAATAATTCCGTCGGTATTAGTGAAGTTGTTGAAGTTGATATCGTTGAGGTAATCCATGATAAAAATATTGAGTTGAAATTTTTTTCACATCAGAATGAAGAATCTCAATATTATGTTGATTTTTTGTTGACTCCTCGAAATAAAGATGTTACATATAAGAAATTTTATGATTGGGATGATGATAAAAATGAACCATTACATAATCAAGTTTTATGGCCTGGTATATTAGATCCTGCTGGTGAAGATAAATTTAAGTTTGATACAGCTTGTTACTTTAATATTGGTACTACAAACCCAAATCGTAATAGTTTAGAATATGTAACTAAATTTCATAGAGAATTAAGATTTTTTAATGTTATGACTAATTTACAATGTGAAGTAGCTGCATCATTTGCGAGTCAATCAAACCATAATCTCATTGGAAGAACAAATGAAATGTATGAATCAATTAAGTATTATAAAATAAATGATAACGATGATAAATTCTGGATTGAATTCTATGATAGAAATGAAATAAACGTTCCAATAGCATTTAATGATTTTGTTATGTTCACAATGGATGTAGTGTTCTTGCAAAATCGTAAGTTATTATACTCTTAATGTATTACAAATATCTAGAATCAAGTATAAAACCATCGATGAAGTATATATCAAATATCCGACTAATAAGTTAAAGAAATTTACCAAAATAGCCAATAAATACGGATTTACTAATGAGGAGGCACGAGAATATTTGAAAAATAAAGTAGTTCACGATCAACATATCCCACCACCGAAGTTTATGCATATATATTCAAAAATACCGCATTCTTTTCAAATGGATACTTTCTTTATAAACAGATCAACAAGTTTTTTGATGTTCATTTACGTTAATACCCGTAAAGCATACGCGTATGAATTGTCAGGTAAAGGAGCTAACGAAGAACGAAAATCGTTAAATGAATTTATCATCAACGGTTAGGTCCGCCAAACGAGTAAACGCTAAAGAACTTATATTATATAAAGATGATATCTATACGTTTGTGTCAAACTGAGTCATTGTTTCATTTTTCTTTCAATGAAATGATCAAGAAGAGAAATCTCAACACAGGTGTTAACGCAAATGTATCACTTGAACCGACATCAGCAGCACAATCCAACAACAATATCAACAACAATATTTTCATCAATAAACGTGATGATTCACAAAGTGAAGATATAGTAATAACACATGAAGCAGTACTTACCACAAAAGAACCATTAAACGAATCATCTGTTAAAACATTAATTCTCGAAACTTACGCAAAAATATTACTCAATCAAGATAAAGCACTCATCAGCAACCTCATTAGTAAACATACCATCATCGTACCGCATGAATATCTAGTCAATATCATTAAATCAGTTACGGGTGGAGATGTTGAGATATACGTTGATGATAACCCCGGTTGTTGTGTAGCAAAAGTATCACCCATTCAAAAAATAGATTCAATTAAGGTTGTTAAAGAATCTGGTGAAGTAGTAACTGACTTCAAACAAGTTTATAATAAAGAATACAATGATCTAGTAAACGTTTATCATTTATGTTTAAAGTATGTTGTTTGCTAAATTGTTCAAAAATAAAGTTTGCTTTTCACGAAGTGAAATTCTCTCAAAGACCGCAAATGGAATTGTTATTTTTGGTTTACAACAATGAATGTATCTCATTCTTAGTGTTATCTTCAAGTAAGATACCATTTGATGTAAAGAATGTCGAATTAATCAATATGTAATTAGCTGTTGCATAGATCACGAAATTGCTGCTAGTAATTAATGGAAATTCATGATTGTTTAACCAGATCTTAGTTGGTTCACATTGATATTCACTCGTAGGCGTATTATTAACATTGAATGATATATTGATTTTGATTTCGTTTACACTGGTGACATTATCTTTGGTTTCATTATAAGTCAAATAGAGTGTTCCATCATATGCGTCAAGTTGTTTTTCGAATTGATAACGAATTCTATTACTATTAGTTACGCTGAATGTGTACTTAATTAGTGTTGATTTATTCACTAACGCGTCTAACCTAGCTTTTAATGATTCGTTCTCTTGCTGTAGATTTGATATCTGACTGTTCATTGTTACTATTTTAGCGACTTGATCACCTACTAGCTTGGCTAGATCTTGATGAGATTTAGCATATTAATTCAACTCACTCTTCAACACATATCCATCGAGATCACCCATAGTAGCATAATCATCAGGCATCTCACTCTTCAACATAAATGAATCAGATGGCATATACACATGAGTGAGTGTCAATGAACATTCTAGCATACCGTTGTTGGAGTAATGTCTAGCATAAACATAGCCAGTGTTTATATTGTACTGAAGACGAACACCATTGAAATTACCATTCAGATAGTAATTCTTTGTGATACCCTGATCAGATGATGTCTTCCATATGATGTCGAACTTAACTGTTTCATTCGTTATAGCATCGATGTATCTACCAATGAAGTGATAACCATTTGGATTACCAGTCGTTGGAGTTACCTTCGCATATTCGTATCCAGAACTAGTAGTTAACGATTCGACTGTCATCTCTGAGTAAACCATTATGTTATCCATCTTCCGGTATGAACCTAATGTAATATCATTATTCGGTAACTCACTCTTCAACACATAATTATTCAACTCTTCAGCAATGACATAATCATCTGGCATCTCACTCTTCAACATGTACTCTTCTAATGCAGCAACATTAACATAGTCATCTGGTATATCACTCTTCAACGCATATCTATCTAATTGATCAACAACAACATAATCATCTGGCATATCACTCTTCAACATGTATTCATTCAATGTTGATGTCAACTGTGATGTTGTAACATGATTGGTTGGTATATCACTCTTCAAAGCATAATTAGATAAATCATCCATGTTAATCATATCATTTTTTATTTTCTCTAATGCAGTATTAACTTCATCAACTGTTGGAAATTCGTTCAATGTAGTTGCCAATGTTTTATCGTTTTCTTGTATCTGTTCATGAATTTCATCAATCTTCTTATTCAAAGCAACAATATCACAAGTGTAAGCCAGATCATTTGAAGTGAATGTCATTTGTCTGATAGCTGTGTTTTCTTTAACAGATATTCCAGTTACTTGTGCTTTATTTGGATTGTTAATCGTTATAATGGTCTTATTTTCTGAAACGTTTATCTGAGCTGATGTAAAGTCATCTGTACCTACAAATTCTGATATATCACCATTGGTAATAGTTAATGAAATATACTGTTCATTGTAATCTACGTCATTAAACTCACTTATTGTTCTTACCATTAATTTAACTTTAATAAATCCATCAGTGATAATATCTTCAGCAAAAAGTTTGATATGTTTGTCCTCTATTTTACCAACAACGTCAATAACATCAGTACGTGTTAAATCATTTTTTGATAAACCGTTTTTCACCCCTTCAGTCAGTGTTTTAATCATTGGTTTCATAGTATGTTGGTATCTTTTGCATAAATCCATTGTTGATGTTAATGTCATAGCAATCTTTGACGGATCATCTAGTTCATCAGTAAATTTGATATTAGTTACCGGGGTGAATTCTGTTTCACACCATGATATAATATTATTCAATTTATCCGTACTTGACAATACATTACGTGAAACGACATTTCGGGATTTTACGCTTTTAGTTGTTACTTTACTCAACATATCACCGAACCATGTATCAAACCCAATATCAGGTAATTCATCAGTTAATTTACCCGCCATGTCTTCCAACACATCAGCACCAACATCAGAAGCTTTAGTAATTGTATTGACCAATTCACGACCACCAGCTTTAACAACACCCTCAACACCTTTTGTCGCAAATGATAACGCTTTACCAGCAACACCAATACCAGTAGCTCCCAATACACATCCAACCGCACCTAAAACAATACCAACATTGGCTTTCATGTCGATTTTATCAACTTCTTTTTCCAGATATTTGGTTTTCATTTGTTGTTCATTCATCTGTGAATCAAGTGCATCAACTTTTAATTTAACTTCTTTAACATCATATGATACAACATCAACGTTATTCGTTACTAGATTCAAATCTGATCTCATTGTAGTGATGTTATCTGCTGTGATAATTTTTGATGATGTAATGTTGAAATCTGTATATAATGTTGTTGATGCATTCGGATTTGGCGATACTTCATAGAATTGTTGTTTAATGATATATTCAAATGCATTCGTTGATGGATCCCAGTTTACTTCATCAATTGGATCGGTATAATCATGACGTAAATACAAAACTATATCTCTGTTACTGTATGCCTGACCACTTTCATCATATGATATGTTTTTAGATGTTTTACTCCATGTATAAGTTATTCTTTCAATAGTATCAAGTGCTCCATATATATCAATAGTTGCTGAATCATTAATGCCTCCAGATGGGTGTTTTTCCTTAATTGTGAACGATAAATGCATAACATCTGTTTGATTTGATTTCACCAATGAAATATCAAGGTAAAGTAACACAATATCTTTGAGATCAATTTTTGATGTCGAATGATGATTTTGATTACAGTGAATTTCAACTAAATCATAACCGTCCAACTTTGAGTCGTAAATCATGAATGAATGTCCAAGTGATATTTCAAAATCAGAGCCTTTAACAATACTACCATCACGTTTTTGTATCAATGTTTCATAGTGACCATTATTTTGACATTCGTTTAAGAGTGAATATGCTAAACCGTGTGTTTTATTTTCAGGTACTGCTCTACTGTTCAAGGTATCACGTTTAACTGCTATCATACATCCTTTACCGCCCCAATTATCTGGTTAAGTATCTTGAAGATTACACTTATTGATTATCTTACCTTGATATCTTCCTTGAATGTTATCACCAATCCAGTTACTTCCATCCCATGTCAACACCCATGAACTACTCTTTAAACTTGAATGATAGATTAGTTGGTATCTCATATGATTCAGGAATTTTATAAATCATTGTATAACACTCACATTCGTATTCCAATGTTTCATTGTATTTTACATGTTGGTTGTATGATATACTTGTCGGTCGGTAGAAGTAATATACGTCAGATTTCTGTAATTTAAGAGCATTTTGAGCGTCAATTATATCACATTTAATAACTTGTTTACGTGATACTAGTGCATCATTGATTGTTAAATTATGTATGGTCATATCACCGTTGAGGTACCAAACATATGGGTCGATAATAAGATCTTTATCGAACATTATTTCAGGATTTTCTCGTTTTCTGGTAGAATATACATAACAATCTCTTGCTTTGTTGTGTGTTAATTGTGGACATGTGAACGATCCATCATCTACTGATATTATAAAATCATTTAATACATTACCTAACCAATCCATTATTAATAAATTTCGATTGGTTAGGTAATGTATTTTAAACACATTTGTACTACTCGTTGATGTCAATAACTTATTTTTCAAAATTGATGGTAAAGATATTTTCATAATTACAACATTGTCATTAACTGGGTCAATCACGCTGGCTTCTGTTGTTACTGTTGGTTCATATACTGAAATATCACTGTGTTTGACATAATAATCGTCATAACCGCTAAGTGTATCAAATTCTTCTGTTTTATCAATAACTGGGTTGTCAGCGGGTGAATTATCTTCAATTTCTTGAATTTTGTATGATAATAATGCTAATGGACCTTTAACAGTATCACGAAAGGTTTTGCATATATTAATGCATGAATTTAGTGAAATAGCTTGATTATTGTCATCAGGTATTGCTACATCACTTTCTATGCTAGTACACCAGTCGATCAATGGTTGAAGGTTCAATCCTTTTGTTTCATTTAATGAATAACTAGATACTTTACGAATTGCACGTGGAATGTATAACAAAGCATCAACAATTGGTACTAACACTGATGAACCTCTACCAATTATATATCTGTCAGTTAATGTTGGATGATCTAATAACCATTCAAACACTTGTGATTGTTCTTCAAATCTGGTACTAATATTACTTAAAAATCCATTTAACGAATAACGTTGTTGTTGGTTTTCGTGATTTGTCATCCATTCAATACTATGATCTGTTAATGTTAAACTCGTATGCGGGTTTGTTATTGTAATGTGATTTCCATCAATAGATACCTGATTCAGTTGTCTTCGATCAATTATTCCAATGACATTATTACTGTATAATACTTCTGTATATTCTTCGGTTATTGAATCATCTAGTGTTGCATCATGTGGTCTGAATTGTATTGCTGGATTTTCATTTGTTAACCTATGTCGTGCGTACCAGTCCATTTGTTCAACGTTATTTAATGTGATTGTTGTGTTGGGTATTATTACCGATCCATCTGTTGTTGGTGTTAGTTCATGATGTGATACGACAACGTTGTATTCATTAGCGATTAATTCATTTGTGTTTGTTTCAACGTGTAAACCATCTTGATTGAGTGTTACATTGTTGTTGTGTGATTGTATGTTAATTTCATCATTACCGACAGATGTACGAGTCAACTTTGTTATATCGATAATAGCAACAGTTTTATTATGTGAATCACGAACTTCAGTCCAATCAACACCGGTATCTACATCACTGTTTCTTACAAATCGTATTTCTGGGTGTGTATTCTCAAATAATATACGATCAGTTAATAACATCTGTTCTATTTCTAACGCTGTACGTCCATCATAAGACCATGTTGATGTAGTGTTTATATTTCGTCTGTTAGTGAATCTTATACGTTCAGGAGTCGTAATTGATTGTACATGATCGCATCTTCTAACGTAAATTACTTCACCAGTAGATACACTTGTTATAAATATGAGGTCGTTACCAATTTGTTGAATGTTAATAATGGCTGAATTTAATGCTAGTAATTCTTCATTTGTGAGATCTGATAATGATTTAAGTGTGTAATCGTCAAATAGAGTATTGGTTGTTGTTGCTACATTAGTGGTTGTTTCTTGTGTTAATGTATTAATTGGAAGTTCATCTTCTAATTCCATTTCAGTGGTATTTGATATTGTATGATCAACAATGGTATTATTACGACGTTCACGCCATCTACGTAAAAGTTCATTAAATGAATTAGTTATTGTATGAATTGATTGTTGGATAGTTCTTACACCTTGAGTGATTTCAGGTAATCTATTTAATGTTAAAACACCAGCAATGATAGTCGTTGTTGCATCACCTATTTGTGTTAAAGAGTTTAATGCGTTTAATACTAATTCAGTTGCTGTTAATGTTGATGTTGCTGCTGGTATTTCTGTTTGTGTTGGTATAAATCGTTTAAGTACATGTTCAGAAGCATTTGTGTCCATATCAAGCAAAAATTTTCCACTAATTGGTTTTTTACCACCTGGGTAATCATCACCGCCGTAACCACCTCCACCCATACCTGGAAATGTAAAATCTTCTGTACGATATGTATTAATGTTGATTTTTTCATCATTTAGTGTTAATTTCGATAAATCAGATATCATGTTAACTGCATCTTGAAGAATATTGAGTATATTTCCTGCAATTGTTAAACCATCACGAATAGTTTTGATGTAAACTACTAAAGTAATGACGAATTCTCCAGGAAGATAATGTTGAGATACTCTCCTTCAGTTTTGGGGGTATGTTTGAATACAAGGATCTCAGTCTAAAGCTTTGCATGTGTGGTTTCTAGCATTCATTTTCAGAGTCATGTTTCAATACTAGGAGCTCAAACTTGAAAACAGTATATTTTAAGAAAAAGTGCCCAAAAATGATGTTTTGAAGGGGTTTGAGGCCAAAAATAATGTCCGAATTTGCGTCGTTTTTGATACTAAGTACTCTTGTGAAACATTCACTAAAGTGAAAAACGTAGTTAGGTCTGGTGCTTGCAGATGACTAAAGAGAATGCAAAAGAGATGTTTTTCATGAAAAAATGGTGTACAGGAAGATATCAATCTTTTTGTAAGGGATAATTTTCTTACACGCCAAGGTTAAAAAAATCATTGACTATTAACTATGAGATCACGATGTCACTAGTATCAAATAAACCTAGCAAGAAAAAAAATATCATTATTAATAGTGTTTTAGATTCCATTTAGTTTATCTAGAAAACTGAATATTTTATTTAGTTTTTATTCATTATTCAATTAAATATTTTTCTAATTGAAGACAGAATCGATAAAATTTATTTGGGTCCGACTTGAATGTCGCATTCTCTCAATTTTCATTTTTTGTGATAAAAAAGAGCCCGACTTGAATGTCGCATCCTCTCAAAAAATAAAAATAAATATATATCGAAAGTTTTTTTATTTATAATATATATGTCGCATCCATTCAAATTTATACCGTTAGAAAAAAAATTGAATTCATTCAATTTTGAATCTTTTTTGGCAGTTTATATTCAATTTAAAATTTGGGCCCGACTTGAATGTCGCACCCTGTATTTCAATTTTTATAATCAACATATATTAAATAATATTAGTTATTATTGGGAGATGATAAAATTTTCACAATTTTTATTTTTCAAAAAGTTTCGATTTAAGATGTAGCCAGTAATAATAAACACCAACTTCTTCTTTCTTCATCACTTATTTTGGTGAGTATAACTTCTTTTAATGAGACATGCATCGATTTTTGCATTGTATTGAAGAAAAATGAAGTAGTTGTGGTAGAATGATTGAAATTAATTATGTAAAGTTCTCAATTCTGATTTTAAAAAACATAAATTTCTCATTTAAAACGATAATTATGATAAATCTAATAGATTAAAAATCTTATTATATTTGTGCTTAATAAAAATTCAAACAATAAATTTAAAATATTCAAAATCAATCGTTTTTCAAAATCAAAATTTTGAAAAAATTATAAACGGTTTAGTGTCTACAGTTCTGATTCCAGTTTATATTTTTTACTAAATATAAAATAATAAGCAATTAAAAATAAATCAAAGCATTTATCAAAAAATAATAAAAAATTTGTTTGAAAACAGACAAAATTTTTTCTTTCGTTTGTATTTTTGAGAAATCTTGCATATATATGGAATTTGGATAAATGTCTTTTTCCGTAAAAATCGCAACGAAGGAGACCGTTTATTTATAAATAGCCATAGTTTCCTTTACAAGGATTAACCAAGAAATCGAAAAGCGGCCTTTTCTTACCACTTATAAGCAAATACAAGCATCATTAAAGGACATATTTGCTTATAAATAGCAACAATAAGACTAGATTGATATGATGATGAAATTATTTCATCTGTAATCCCTAAATAGCCATAAATATCTGTTTAAAATCATAATTATACGTCGTTTGCGTGCAAATTCTTCGAAGATATGGGAAAAAAATTACCAAAAAAAATCCTAATGCTATTTCAATTTTACCATCATTTATACTATTTGCATATAATAAACCATTTAAATCTTTTTATTTTTATGTTTTTTATGCATTTTTGTTATTTTTAACTTGTTTTTTTATAAAAAAATTTGGTTCTGTTGCTATTTTTACGGAACGATAGAATTTTCGTTGCTATTTTTACGGAAAGATAGATTTATCGGAATTTGTTTAAAAAATTTTAAGGTACATTATTTTTTTAAAAAAATCTTTCTCCTATTGATTTATTCTGTAAGAGAAAAATATTTGTTTTGTTTAATTTATTCCATTTGACCAAAAAAGAACTTTTTTATGATAGCAATTATCAAGTTTGGAAATTTTTTAATCAGATTTAAAAGATGAAAAAAATCATGTCAATTTATAATTACTACAACTGCTTCATTTCGCCTGCAATTTTACCTTCTTTTACACGTTCAATGTCACAAACTTTGAATAGAAGGCCAAATGAAATTCCCATCTTTGATGTTTACTAAGAAGGTCCTCATTGTAGTTGTGAGGGAACTGTTGATCAGCCTGTTTCTGTTGCAATTACAACGAAAACTTTTTCAGGTATAGAGAGTAACGAGGATTGTGGCACATTTCTTTTGAAAAATGCAGGTTTGAATTGTTCAAACATCAGCTTTTCAAATTGTGATAGAAACATTGACAAAAGTGAAAGTTGCAATGAATGCAGTGGTTGGAAGATTTTTCATTAGAAATGAAACAATTCAAGATCAATCCGAAGTCATTAAAACCAAAAACGACGAAATTATAAATTTGAAAGATCTGATTAAAAAGCAATCAAATCAATTTGAAGCCAAAATTGAAGTTGAGCACTATGAAAAGAAGTACATGAGAGAATTTCTTCTTCAACATGTCAGAAATCAATTCTTAGAAACAAAATCACATTCAAGTGCAGAAAAGCTTTGGTCAACAATTGATGACATGTTCAATGACGCAAATGTTTTTGAACTTTTTACTGAATTCTGTAAGAATAAATTATGTCCTGAATACATTTATTACATTGAAGATATGGCTGCTTATTATAATATGAAAGAAGATTGTAAGCCACTTTTGTTTTTCGACTTTAGAGATAAAAATTTCAAAGAAGGAGCGCCTTACTTCTTGAATATTCAAGTTAACGTGATTAAAGAAATTCGTGCTGCCAAAGAACCTGCTCCTGAATTACTTGATAAAGTTCTTCAGTTAGTTTATGCGGTTTGCAAAGTTCAATTAATCGTAGAAATCAAATATTCTTCGAAGTATATTGAATACATGTCAAATCCAAAAAATCATAGAAGAAGATCATCAAAAAAGTTTAATTAAATATCAGAATTATTGTTTTTATTTTGATTTTAAATAAATAAAAAGAATAGACAATTATCCTCATTATGAAGTTTTTATTTTTTAAAAAAATGAAAATATTTTAAAAAATCAATCATTTATTAAACTGCAAGTCATTTTAGCATTCAACACAATTTTTCTGAATAGTATTGAATAATGAAAATAATCATCTCAATTTTGAAATAGAAAATTATTAATTTTCAATAATTAATTGTAAATTGAATTATATGCCAAAATGAAAAGCAGTTTATATAAAAAAAAATTAAGCTAATACTTTACTTATTGTTTCTGTGTCAGATGGAAAAGCACCATCTTCAATTAGATTGACAGAAGATGGAATTGATACTTTTTTCAATGAAACACAGCCATTAAAAGCAGCATGTGAGATTGTTGTAACAGAAAAAGGAATTGTTACATGTCTGAGTGAAGTGCAGCCATCAAATGTCTTTCCTTTTATTTCACTCATTGAATCAGGCAGTGATATCTTTTCTAATGACGAGGACTCAGCAAACGCGTACTGGCCAATATCAGCTACTGAAGAAGGTAAAGAAATACGAGACAATGAAGAGCATTTATAAAATGCTCCTCTGCCAATTTTGGTAACAGAAGAAGGGATTGTTACTTGAGCCAATGAAGTGCACTTTTTAAACATTGATGCTTCAATTTTGTTTATAGAAGAAGGAATGATTATTGAATGCAACGAAGTGCACTCTTCAAAAGCTGACTCACCAATTTTTGTCACCGAAGAAGGAATGATTATTTTGATCAATGATGAGCATCCTTTAAATGCTGCTGAACCGATTGATATAACAGATGCCGGCATCGTTATTTGCATCAATGATTGGCACTTATTGAATGTTCCTTCCTTGATCTCAGTGACAGACGCTTGTATCGTTATCTCAGTCAATGATGAACAGCCGTTGAATGCAAAAGAGCCAATCAATGTTACAGACATCGGTATTGTTATTCCACTCATGTTGGTGCAACCACTGAATGAGTACTCTCGAATCGTTGCAACAGAGTTCTTGTCAAGTTCAACTTTGTTGATGTTCGAGTCATCATTGAATGCTTGATCGGTCTGTGAAATGGTCGTTATAAAAAGTTGGATCTTGATGTGATTTCCTTTATTTTTCTTCAGTTTTAAGGTCGATTTGTAATCGTTCTTGAATGAAGACGATGGATACTTGAGATCAAACAAAACATCAGAAAATTGAGACAATATTTGGTCAAAGTCAGGTGAATTGAAACAAAAATTGATGAAATATAAATATATATATAATTTTGTTTTATTAATTATTATAGTATATTTTTTATATTGAAATAATGTATAATTGAATGTGAATTTGTGAGGATAATAGATTTTTCAAAACAAGTTTTTTTTTTTATAAACTTTTATCTTGTTAAAAATATAATATTTTCAATTAAAAATAATTTTTTAGATAATAAAATATATAAATAAATGTATTGCAATATTTTTTTGATGTAAATTGTAATTGAAATTTGGTAAAAAATAAACGATTATCAATATAAAAATTAAGATAAAAATCTTAATCTTATTGAAATTCAATAATCTATCAATATTTTTTGAATATTCAACAAATTTTTAATTCAAAAATTTATAAAAAGCTATCAAATTTTTGAAAGATAACATTTATAATTCAATCTAATGAAAATCTTTTTTTATCATTTTACAAAGTGAAAATGTCTAAAACAACAATACAAAAAGGTACCAAAATCGAATCTGGTATTAAATTACATTTGCATTCTATTTCACTCCCAAATGATCTTTTTAAACCTACAGATGAAGTTAGAATTAGTATTACATCAATGCCGGAACGAAATAAACAATATTATTTCATACAAAGCAAAAAACTTGATAGTTTTGATCATATATTTAAGTTGAACATTACCAATAAAACAGAAGAAATAATTATTGTATTACGAAAAAAAGATTTTATTGAAAATGATCCAATTGTTGCTTCAACAGTAATTCATTCCGAAGACTTTCCTGAAATTCCACAAAATATTGATCAATTGGGCTGGGAAAGAAAATCTACTGATATAAAAACTATTAACATATTAGAACCGCGTCATAGACACGATTCTGTAGACAAAGACAGAAAAACAATTGGACAATTAAAAGCACAAATGAAAATAATCCTGCCACTTCCAAGCAAAAATAAAGAAAGCACTAAAAATAATAATAAACTTATCGAAATATTCAATTCAAACGGATCTGATGGAGGAATTTCTAGCGAAGAACCAAAATTCAATAGTTACACAGAATATTTATTGCTTTAAAATCATATTGTGTATTGTTTTTAATATTATAATAAATATGTTTATTTTGATAAAGTATTATATTCAAAAAATAAAGAATCTATTCAATTTTTGCGAACTTTATCCTTACTATAGTTCATTTCTTTATGTTTAATTATTAACTTCTTTAAGATGTAGAGAAACAAATAAACGACAAATGAAAAAGCTTTTATAAAATTTAAGAAATTTTAATTAAAATAAAAATTTTTATAAAATTTTAGAAATTTTAATTGAAATAAAAATTTTTATAAAATGTTAGAAATTTTAGAAGATATGAAATCATTTTACAAATGTGTGACGATTATTCACTTGCTCAGACTTTTTACAATGAACACTGGGATGAACCCGAGTATTGGTTTACTTCTTTCAAAAAAACAAAAAAGTATAAATGTATTGGCTCACCAAAAAAGACTCCAGTTTATCTACGCCATAATACTAGTGGTATAGAATTTAGACGACGATACCAAAACTATTTCCCAGGTATTCGAAGCGACCTAATTAAAAAATATCACAAATTAATACATGAAAAAAATGAAAAAATCCCGGAAGCTTGCAGAAATGATTTTAGAAATATTGGCATTTACTTTGATTTAATGGCCGAACATGAAAGTGCGATTTTCATTGCAATAAAAGAACTTGAGAAAGAAGGAAAGATTAATTATCAAAGAGATAAAAATGATCAAACATACAATTTAAATTAATATGAATATTATCTTACAATAATAATTCATCAAAATATCATGAATATAATAAAACAATCTATCACGAATTTTTTCTAAATTTTTCACAATATATTTTAATGCAATAGGTTAAAAGAAAAAAAAAAAAAAATGCAATTCGTGATCGATTGTTTGGATAATCAATATAAATTCTGAAAATAATTTTTAAATCAAAAAGTTAAACTTTTTGATAACAATAGTATCAAAAATAATAAATATTTTTATGAACAAATAAATATTAAACATAACCATTAAATCAAATATGCTTGCATATCTCCTTTTCCTTTTAAAAACACCTTACCGATAGGTACAATATCATATCCAAGCATATTCACTAAATCATAAGTTTTTTCTGATATTAAAATATGGCCAGGCTCAGCTTTATGTTCCAATCTAGAAGCCACATTAATAGTATTACCAATAATATCAAAAACTCTATTTTCAGTTCCTAAGACGCCAGCAATAATAGGACCTTCAGCATTGACTCAAATTCTAATTTGAAGGGACACATTCAATTTTATATTTGTATCGTCCAAAATATCCAAAACGCGAATAGCAAAATCCAAACATTGTCTTGCATGTTCAGAAGGATCATCTTCCCCCATAAACAGTCAACAAGCAGCCATGTAAGAGTCACCGATCAGTTTGATTTTTGTCATGAAAGGATATTTCTGAATCCAAGTGTCAAATTACCCGAACAAAGTTGACAAGGTACCCATAATTTGCTGTGGTGACAGATCAGAGAAGAACCCTGAAAAATTCACAATATTAACGAACATAACCGTCGCAGATTGAACGACAAAAGATATCTCACTTTTGCCTTCTTTCAACATCGACTGAAATTTCAGTCGATGGCATGATTTGGTCGAGGAGGTCCTGACTTTGCTTCTTGGCCAATTCAAGACGTTTCTTTTTGATAAGTAAAATGGTCTCATCCCGAATAACGAGAATTGAACTGTTCTCTTTCCCTTTGATTGAAAAATGAGTGATGTACGATGGAGCAGCGCGGCCGTCATTGGTGAAGCATGTGGCATGTTCGGCGTAATTTGTACTTTCATGATTGAACCAATTACAATTTCAAAGACAAAGAATTAATTCGATTCTTTAAATCCAAATTAGTTATATATGACTTATTATAACTAACTAAGAAAACAGGATTAATTACGTCAATTAATATGTCATTCAAATTTGACCTCAATAAGGCGAAATTGCATAACCAAGAACCGTAATAACCGACATTAATATTGAGTAAATAAGTGAAGTAAAGAATTAAATCTTCTGTTAATATAAACAAGCAAAAAATGAATAAAGCAAAAATAGAATAAAAGACAACTTTCCAATTAATTTTGTTTTTTGAATGATTTTGAATCACTTCACTATTATTTTCATTCAAGTTTGAAAGAGAAATATTCTTACTCGCTTGCTCTATATATTCATCATCTGTTGACAACATCTTTGCAATCAAATGATCAATATCCTTTGCATAGAATAATAAGATGATTGGAAAAGGAACCAAGAAAATGATGAAGAAAAGTGGACCAATTAATGCCATTTGTAAATTAATTTGATTTGTTGCAGCTTCTGATGATTTAGAAAGATCATCCATTAGCGCATCTTGAATAACTGAAAACATTCTTTGCACTTCAGGAATTGTCGTTAAATCATGGCACCAATAAGAGTTATTGTGATGCCAATTCTCAATTTCATCATCTTCAGCAAGAATTGCAAAAGAAAGAATTCCGAAATTCAATGTTTGCCCCATTGCCCAATTAACATGATCAATAACTTTATCAAAATAACATAAATTTGATCTGATTGACGATTCAAAGTAAAGACTTGTCAATGTTGAAGTGTCGTATCTTCGTAATGGCAATTCAAAAATCGCTGCCATCAATTCCGAATATTGAGTTCGTGCTTCATTTACATACATCACTGCTAACTCGTCAAATGGGATTGAATTATCGAAGAAGAAGTGATTTGTATCATTTTCTAATTCATAGCCAAAATGGATGATATCAAATATATTCAATTTTTGACCATGCATGATCAACAAGCTCAGAAAAGCTCGACCATAAGCAACTCTCAATTCATTCAATACGCCAACATGATTATTCCAATCATTGAGGTTATCAAAAGAATTGATATAATAAGCAAAAGTGCCAATGATCATTACGAGTTAAGCGATAATTGAAATAATTGAATAACTGGTCAATAATTTGCCAGTTGTCGGCTTTAAAAAAGCTAATGCATTTTGCATTGGTAACCGTAACCGTCAATATGACAAGATTTGATTTGCTATTTGTTCTTCGAGTGAGAATTCATTGTCATATGATCATGTCGATGTATGCGTGTTTTGATTACTCACTGACGATGAATATGAATGATCTTTTCTGCTCTTTTTCATGAGGAAGTTCCCTTCTGTATCAATTATTTTCTGTTTGATGAACTGAGGGAAGCATGCAACTAATGATAAGAAACACAAATCATCTCTCTCTTTCATCAAGACGTCAATTTTGTCTTAAATGCTTGTCAATACAACTGCCTTTTGAAAATTCGTGCATGATTCTATCAAAAAGTGGATGTGTTCTTCACGAAGGAACACTTTATGGGCGGTTTATTTATAACCAGGCTTATAAGGTGAAAACATTTCTCCAAGTTCGCTGATTGAATTTTCAATTCATTTAATCTTGTTGTTGAAAAATTATTTGATGTTGACTGGCGAAATAATTTGACCTTATAAGCCTGGTTATAAATAAACCGCCCATAAAGTGTTCCTTTGAAAATGAAATTGCTTCAAAACCATATTAAAACGTTTTTTTTTTTTTTTTTTTGGCTTTGAAGTATGATAATAGACGAATTAATAAAACAAGCATTTTTTCGTTATCCTTGTAATTGTCAATACAAAATTGAACAAGAGAGAAATCAAAAAACATTTCAGAACCAGAAGTGAAGCCAATAATCAAATAAATCATTGTTTTAGACATTTTATGATCAAGACCAATATCAGCAAAATAAGTGTATTTTTTTTCATTGCTTAATTCAACCGCTTTCAAATTGGATTCATCAGCTGAATTTTCATCGGCATTCAATTTCTTTTAATTGCATTTGGTTTTCTTTTATCTTCAACATTGCTGACTTTGCAACGATATCAACGGCCGCACTTTTTACATCTCTAATTTTCAATGATATATTTCGCTGCCGATGAAAATTCAGCTGTACCATCTATTGAAAAGCATATATATAATATTAAGAACATATTGGTATAATAATTATTAAAAAAATTGAGAATTCAAGGAAATGATATCAAAATTTTATCATTTTTTTCTTTCTCAAAGTTAAATTTGCAAAATTTTGGAATCAAAATCGTCAATTCTTAATATTTTTATAAAATAATGATATATATCAATCTAATTTATTACATACATTTTATTTATATCAAAAAATTTCAAAGAAAATCATTTTTTGATATTTTTTTCGGTTGTTTGTGTGATTTTCTTTGAAATTTTTTTCCATGTCATCTTTTTTTATATCAAAAAAAGGGCGTGATTTTTCTTAATTAAGAAATGGTCTAAATAAGGTCAAAAGAATTGACCATTATAAAAATGGTCTGAAATAAAATTTAACTCACAAAATTATGGATGAAAAGCTTAGCTATCTAATCAAAATTGTTTTAACAGGAGAATTTGGAGTAGGTAAAACAAGTTTTATGAAGAATGTTATATCTAGGCATTTTCCACCAAATCAATTGGTTGTTGATTTTGCTAATAAAACAGTAAGAGTTAATGGCAAACTTGTCAAAGCTCAAATATGGGATACAGGTAGTTTTGAAAAGTTTAAGGCATTTACGAACCCATATTATCATGGTGCAAATGCAGTGATGCTTTTTTACGATATTACTGATCTAAATTCTTTTAATTCGCTTACCAGATGGCTAGATAATATTCACAAAAACACCAAACCAAATGCTGTTATTATGCTTGTTGGTAACAAGTGCGATTTGCCAGAAGCTAAACGACAAATATCTACAGAAAGAGGAGAAAATTTTGCCAAACAACATAATCTATTATTTTATGAAATTTCAGTTCGCAATTATACTAATGTTGATGAAGCATTAATGAAATTAATTGAGAAAACAGTTAGTAAATTAGAAGAAAAAGAAATGTGAAAAAAATTGAAATCAATGACAGCAATCGATATTGATTTCAATTCCTTAATCAAATTAATCCAATTGAATTAATAATTAAAAAAAAAAAAAAAAAAAAAAAAAAAATACATGCGAATAACTTCTTTTTTTTATACTTTTATAAATATAAGTTATTTATATTTTAGTGAGAAATAATTATTTATATCGTGTTATGTTAACACCAGGTAATACACCTATTACACTTAACTCAACAAAAGAAGGAACAGTTACATGTTTCAAATTATGGCACCCTTTTAGTATATTTTTTTTGATTGACTTCACAGAAGATGGAATTTTAATTTCTTCATGAGACACGCAATCACAGAAAGCATCTCTTCCTATTGATACAACAAATGAATGAATTAATATCTTCACCAAAGACGAGCATCCTTTAAAGCAGAAATCACTTATCGAATTAACTGATGGTGGAATTGAAAATTCAATCAAAGAAATGCAGTCTCTGAAACAAGATTTTCCAATTTTGGTTACAGAAGAAGGAATATCAATATGTGTAAGCGAACAGCATCCATTAAAAACAGAATCTTGTATTTCATTCACAGAAGGAGGAATGTTTACATGTGTGAGTGAAAGACAATCTTCAAAAGCTCTCATTCCAATAAACGTTACAGAAGGAGGAATCAGAATTGATTTAAGATTTCTACATTTAACGAATGTGATGTTTTCTATTCGAGTTATCAATGGAGGTAGAACAATATTTGTAATCGATTGGCATTGCATGAAAGCCCCACTTTGAATCTCATTCACTGAATCAGGCATTTCTATTTTTTTAAGATATTTGCATTTATTGAATGCAAACTCACACATCTTTGTTATTGATGAAGGAATGATGAATTCAGTTAATGAAATACATTCACCAAAAAGAAAACTACTTATTTCAGTCACTTGTGATGAAATTGAAAAGTGTTCTCTCCTATTTTTGTCACAGAAGAAGGAATTGTTATTTCTTTCAATGAAGTGCAAGACATAAAAACACTATTGCCAATTATTGACACAGAAGAAGGAATGATAATACTTAACAAAGAAATGCAGTTACCAAATGCAATGTCATCAATGACTGTAACTGATGATGGAATTGTTACTTCAACTAATGAAGAACAATTGAAAAAAGCACTATGAGAAATTCTTGTTATAAAAGAAGGTATTTTTATTTTCGTTAATTTTGAACAATATCTAAAAATGCCTGGTTTAATTTCAATTCCTGGTTGATTTAATAAAAGATTAAGAATTTCTTGATTGTTGTTTTTAGCAGCAAAAAATAATGCAGGAAGTTGTTGATCTTTTTTTTCAATAAAAAAAATCGATTTATTTTTATTATCATCCTCTCTTAGAGTAACGGTTGAATTTATATTTATTTTCTCTGTTTTTAGAAGAAAATCAACAATTGTAAAATAATCAAATTCACACATATAGAAAAACAAAAATTCATCATCAATGAAATCATCAGGTAAAATTGAAAAATTATAAAAACGAAGGCAATAAGCTGTTAAACTTTTTCTATATTTATTTTGATTTATGTAAAAATTATCCTTAATATAGTTTGCAATATCATTGTGATGACATTTAATCGATTCACTCAATATTTAGTCGATTAATTTTGAATCTGGTTTAGGAAGACATTCTTCAATAAGATGAAAAAGTTCAGCATTTTTTGAATGAACTGCACAAAACCATAAAATTTCTCTCAATTTTACTCCATTCAATTTCAAGTATTGAAAAATTTGAATAGATCCGAAAAATGCCGCATATTCAATTAAAGCGACGTCATTTTTAGTCAAAAATGGATTCGTTTCAAATAATGATGGTGAAACTTTTTTATCTAATGAAATACATTTTTTAGTAACATATTGAACAAATTCAATAATTGAATCATTTCGAATTAAAAGACATAAATATGAATCATTTTCACCTGTTTTTCTTTTTTCATCAAATTTTTCGAAAATTTCTGAATCAAAATTCAAAAGTTTTTTTGTAATTGTTCTGACATTTATAAAATTTCCTTCTTCAAAATCTTCTTCTTCTTTATATTCTTCTTCCTCCTCCTCCTCGTCTTTTTCTTCTTCTTCGAGATGCGGTTTGACTTCTGGAAAGAAAAAGTGGATATAATCAAAATTTTCGTTTGAATTTTTCTTAAAAATATTGATTAAAAAATGCTCATTTATAGTTATAATATTGTTTTTAAACAAAATTAATAGAATTAATTTGTCATTGATAAAAATATTGAATATCTCAGAAAAAATGTAAAATTATTTGTTCAATCTTTTTCAGAAAAATTGGACTGCGATGATGGTGTTTTGATATTTTTAATATTAAACGAAGAAAAATTCGGAATTCGCATCGATTTGCATGGATATATTTGGATTCACAGAAGTTAATTAGTTCATCATATTCTTCTTTATCTTCGCTTTCATTTTCAAGAAATGTGAGTAAAAGATTGTAAAGAACTTTTTTTTGATCGAAATACTCACGAATGTCCATTCTTATTTTTTATAAGGACATGTGATATGAAAACTCTTTTTGATTCAAATTTATATATCCAATCTTTGATCATTATTGTAGCTTTTTTTAAAAAATTGTAGGACTTGACTATAGCATCTTCTTTGGTCAGAATATATTGATATGAAATTTGGCAAACATAAACAAAAATCGATCGAACGAGAAAGAAAAGAAGAAGAAGAACAAAGAGAATCTGAAGAAGAAGAAATTCATTGAAACAAATTTATCAACAAAAATATAATATTGATTTAACTGATCGTCTTTTTACAGAAATAAAAGAAGAACAATTAATTGATGAAACACTCGAAAAAATCAAAAAAATTCAAACCGAAACTGGTTATTATGAACATTTCATTACTTTTGCTAATAAATACAAATTCATCAGAATTGTATCTTTTTTAGAAATATCAGTAAACTGTAATTATGATCAATATAAAGTACATAATTTATAATCTGATACTTCTACGATGCAATTCAAAAAGGCAATTGAAGTTTTGAGTGCCCAAACAAAAAACAAATCAACAAGAGAAAACAAGCCGAAAAATAAAGTAGACTGTGTTTTAAAGCCAAAGTTCGTGCCTTCAATTGAAATAAATTTATCAAAAGCTGGAAATGAAAATGGAAAAAGAAAAATGAGAATGACATTGGACTCACTGAGCACTAATAACTTTGCTAAAGTTATCCTTATTTCCCCTAAAAATGATGAAGGTGGTATCTGTAGAAGAGAAGACATAAAAATGTATATTTGTTGTTTTCATATATATAAAGACATAAAAATGGTACTCGTTATCCTTTTTGATTCCTTTTTCTTGATGAAATTCGTATTTGTATTTGGAAGATTTAATTGTTAAATATTTTTTTTTTTTGTTTGACAAATGAAACTATAAACTATAAAGTGTGTCCACAATTAGGAAAGTTAAAATTGTGAAAACTCATTCAATATTTCTATGAGCTTATTCAAAAAATACTTTCTTAATTGTGGACGCACTTTATTATTAATAAACAAAAACAAACAATAGTAATAATCTTTGCTTTATCTTTTTTTATTATTAAATCGTACAAAACATTTTTTATTTAATCATAAAAAAAATTTTTTTTAAATTCAAACACATCCTTGGATATAAGAAAGACACCTTATGTCTTGCTTGTAAATTGAAAGGAAGTCTCTCACAGAACTGTCAAACAACAAATAGTTATTTTTGATCTTTTCATCGAAAGAATCAAGCAATTCTTGATTTCTTTTGAAAACCATTTTCGCAATCAAATAAACGTCAAAAACAGCATGATGATTGAGAACACACAAAGAATATTTAAAGAAGAGCTTGAATTTTGATTTCCCTCCATTTTGCTCGTTATATAATTCAGAGTCAATATTTTGAATATATTCAACAAATTGAAGGATTCCTTTGAATTGAGTTCCAAGCAATTTGCTTTCAAGCAAACCTATGATTTTCAGGCACAATTTGTCAACAACATGACGAACTTTACGATAAGCAAGCATTAAATTTTGAATGTTATCTTTCTCACTTTTTATTGTATTCAAAAAACCGTCAGTCAATTTCAGATAAATTTCATCTGATTCAATTTGAAAGGAATTGAGAACAGAACAAAAAATCATGAAAGAATCGAAACCTTCCATTTCTTTCATTGGCATAATACTGCGAACAGCATTTTTGATACACTCAGAAACTTTGTTTGATTTCACTTTTTCAAAGGGTATTGAAAAATTGAATGCTTTATATTTTTTCTGTTCACATTGGTCGAACAGTAAAGGCTGGAGGAAAATATGAAGAGAATCTGATAATAAATTATTTTCTTTAATTCTTAATTCAATCTCCAATAAATGATTCAAAATACGATAATTTCTCTCATGAATATATATTTGATTCAAATAAACAAATTTGTCACTTTTTGTATTATTTTGATATTTCAATAATTGCTCGTTATTCATTAATGAGGAATCACTTACCTGCATCTCTATGTTCTGCTTGTAATATAGCATCGGGTCAACGTCTTTTCCATTCGACATTGACACGATTGTTTTCCAGTAACCGTCCAATTCAGTAGGAAAGACACTTTTCTCAATATTTGGCTCATATGGACTGATATCTGTAATAATGACAGGCAGGAATCCTTTTTGAAAATTGCTTTCAATTTTCAATTGAAAAACGGTTGAAAAACTCATCGTTCTCAATTCTTCATTGTCCTCAGAAAATTGAAAGATCTCTAACAAAAGTCCAACGTCATATGACGATATAATTGAAATCACTTGTTCAAAGTCCTGGAAATCAGGCATCTTTGGCACTCCGCCTTCAGTCTCATCTTTATTTTCATGGCCAAAAGTGAATGCAGAAATTATTTTCTTTACTTTTTCATCGTCTTCATTCAATTTTGAATACTCATCGAAAGCTTTATTAATGAATTCAACTTCAGCTAACGAGAACAAAAAATCACCATTTTTTGAAACAATTTCTAACGTCTTTTTCAGAAAATCATTGAATAAGAACGATAGACAACGGTTTGAATCAAAATGATACAAAAAGTCGATAATTGACTTATGATAGAAGCTCAAGTAACACGAACAAGTGTAAATTGAATCAATGAAGAAATCAAAAAATTCATCATTTTCCCGAGCTTTTTCAGAGATGTCATAACTGATCTTCAGCCAAAATTTCGAAGAAAATTCAAAAGCGCACATAAAAAACGGAGGAAGTAAATAATCCGTTATTTTGATATCAGTAGGTGAATTTGAGGATAAAAATTGATTAATAAAATTGTAACCACATTCTGTGTAATAATTTGTACTGAAAAAGTTGTAAGTTGATGGAAAAGTCGACCAGCAAAAACAGAATAAAGAGTCGAGATTTTGCGAGAAATATTTGTGTACTACTTGAGCAAATAAAGTTGGATTCTTTCGGATCCCTTTGAATGTGTGACGAAAGGATTCATCAAATAATCGTTTAGCTTCTTGTTGGGTACTTGAAAGAATTGTATCTGACGATGGTAAATTAAAAAATGAATATTCAGGTTGATTTGACATGTATAGAAGTATTATTTGTCGCGATTCTCTAATGTTTTTGTTCATTTTCTCTTTTAATAAAGAACGTTCTTTTGATAAATAATTAGGTAATATGAAATTTGATTTCTTTGATAATGTTTCATAATATTGCTTGATTTGATAAATATCTTGTTCCAATCCTTCTTCAAATGTCTGAAAAAATGCTTTTGGTGCTGGAATAATCTGGTCTTCTTCACTCATCTTTTCTAAACGTTCAAATAAAAAAAAATTCTATATATTCTTTGAAAATTTGATTGTTTATTTTGTATTCAAAAAAAATTGTTTTATTTATAAATTTATCTTTTTATATAAATAATTATTATTTCTTTTCTTTTAATATTATATTTTTAAACATATAAATTGTTAAAATAACAAATAATAAATATTATATTTTATTGTATTTTAAAAAAGATGAAAAAATGATTCAATTGATGGTTAAGATTTCTAGATTTGAACTTATAAACAGAACATACATTATCGTATTGCATTATTTTTGAGCATTGTTCAATATTAATAAATATTAATAAATGAATCAATAAAAAGAAATAAAAATATTCATCTTACACTATTTTTATTTAAAACTAAATTTCAATAAAAATTAATTTAGCATATCAAAATCACCAAATATTGAATTATTATATAGTTGATTTTCATTAATATCAACTTTTGCATATCCTTCGGCTTTGTGAAACCTCGTAATTCCAAAGTTAATTGCAGTTGTTTCTGTTGGAGAAGCTTCGGCTACAGAAAATTGAACTTGCATTTCTCCAAATATTTTTCTGTTCTTATTGCCACTTTTAACAGGTTCGTATATGTACATTGTTTTTATTTCCATATTTTTAGAATTGTTTGGTGATGGGAAATCTTTTGCATATACAATTGTTGATGCAATAATTGGATCGCTGTGAAGGAAACTCTTCCTTCTAAAAACAAAGATAATTCTTTCTGTTTTTTCGGTAACCCTAATAGTAAAGAAATGATGAACATAATTCATTTTCTGACATTCAACGATAAAAGCATCTTTATTTTGTTCTGGGTAAGTGGTGGCACTGACACGGATTTTATCATTCTTTTGGTAAAGATTTGGACTTAATTTGAATGATAAGAAATGGATGTTTAAACCAAACATAATATTAAAATGATATATTTCGCATTGTTTAGTGAATCATTGAATATTTTGAGAGTGTTTTTTATTCATTAACTTTTTGTGAAAATAAATTATTTTAAAAAATAATCTAAATATTTTGAATGTTTCAAAAAATAAATATCAGAAATATTAAATCTTTATCAGAAATATTCAGAAATTTACTATGAATTTTAAAATTTCTTAAACAACAATCATTTCTTAAACAGTTTCACTTATAAATATAAATAAATTATATAAATAAAAATAATTTAAATTAGGTGAATTTTTTTTTATTATTTTACCAAATCATCTTTATATAAAAGTATTTATCGTACTGATAATTATTAATAGATAGTATAAAACTATGTTAAAATGACTTCAAAATCAGAATTAATTCCATAATCATCTGATTTTATAGAAGCTGGAATAGTAATTTTTCTCAATGAACAGCATTCATTGAAAACTTTTTTTCCAAAAGAAGTAACTGATGAAGGAATGACGATTTCTGTCAGTGCTATACAAGAATCGAATGCACGTTCTTCAATTGAAGCAACTGAAGAAGGTTCTTCGAATTCAATATTTGCCAAATTTGCACAACCAGAAAAAGCTCCAACATCAATTGAAATCAGAGTAGAAGGTATTTTAATATATGTAAGCGAAGAACACATGTCAAATGCACCTTTTCCAATAGTTTTTATAGATGGCGGAATTTCAATATGAGCCAATGATGAACAAGACTTAAACAGGCCATCTAAGAAAGCGGTCACAGATGAAGGGCCTTCGAAAGTGATTGATTCCAGTGAAGAACAATCCAAAAAAGCTTCATTTCCAATTAAAGAGACTGGAGAGTTGATTGTTATCTGTTTCAAAGAAGAACACTTTTCGAAAGCAAATGATTCAATTTGATTCAATGATGAAGGACTTTCGAAAGTCACTTCATCCAACGATGAGCATCCAACGAAGGCAGATTCTTTAATTACAGTTACAGAGGAAGGGATTTTTATTTGCGTAAGTGAAGTACACCTGCCGAATGCGAATTCATCAATTAAATCCAAGTTTGAATGTTCTTTAAATGCTATTTCAGTCAATGACGAGCAATCAGTAAAAACGTTTTGGCCAATTTGAGTAACAGAAGAAGGGATTTTTATTTGTGTAAGTGAATTGCATGCTTCAAAGGCGCTATCGTCAATTAAATCTAAACACGAATGCTCTTCAAATGTTATTTCAGTCAATGATGAACAATCCATAAAAGCAGACAAGCCGATTTGAGTAACAGAAGAAGGAATTGTAATTGTTGCAAGTGAATTACACAATTCAAAAGTATTATCATCAATTGTAGTTAGTGACGAATGCTCTTCAAACATTACTTCAGCTAATGAATTGCAACCAATAAAAGCAGATCGGCCAATTTGAGCAACTGAAGAAGGAATTTTTATTTTCGGAAGTAAAATGCATGATTCAAATGCATCATCATCAATTGTAGTTAATGATGAATGTTCTTCAAATGTCACTTCAATTAATGATGAACAATTAAAAAAAGCTTTAAAGCCAATTTTTGTTATTGATGAAACAATTTTTATATTTGTAATTGATTTGCACCCACTGAAAGCCATCTCTTCAATTTCAGTTACAGAAGGAGGAATTGTTATTTGCTTCAATGAATGGCATTCACTAAAAGCATGGGAGCCAATAGTAGTTATTGAAGGAGGAATTATTATTTCCTTTAATGATTTACAACCAATGAACGTGTAATGACCAATTGACTCTAATGATGGCAAAAAGGTTGCTTTTTCTAATGAAGGACAACCTTCAAAAACATAATAACCAAAATCTTTTACAGATGGAGGAATTGTGATTTCTTTCAATGATTCACAGTATTTAAAAGCAGCTGGTCCGATTGTTTCCAATGATGATGGCATTTCAAATGTTACTTTCTCCAATGAACTGCATGCACCAAAAGAGTATTCGCCAATTAAAGTTACAGATGATGGAATGACTATTTCAACTAACGATATGCAATGGGAAAATGCAAAATCATCAATGATTTCAACTGATGATGGAATGACTATTTTGGACAATGACCTACAACTGGCAAAAGCACTATTTCCAATCGTTTTAATTGAAGATGGAATTGTAACATGTACTAATGAGATGCAGCTATCAAAAGTGCCATCATCAATTGATGTTAATGAAGAGGGAACGTCAAAACTTGTTAATATTTTGCATGATTTAAATGTATATCGAACAATTTCAATACCAGGAATTGCTATTAAAAAATTGACAACTTCAGCACTATTATGCGATGCTGCAAGATGTAATGCTGTATAATAAAAACAATAAAATAAAAAACTGTATTTAAAAACAAATAAAAAAAATTTCATTCAAAACATTTTTTTTTTTTGTGAAACATCATTCAAAAAAAAATTTTTTTTTCAAATTCTTTCCATATTAAATAAAGATGAGTTGAATAAATAAATAATAATTAAAACAATTCTTTCGTTGATATCAATTTTGGTGTTATTAAAAAGAAATTTTACAATTGCAAGATGATTATATTTGCATGCATAGAAAAAGTAATTTTTGATTGAATTTTCAGGCAGGTATTGAAAATTATAATATTTGAAACAATTTTCAATCACATCATCTTGTTTCACATCACTATAATTATTTATAAAGTAATCAGCAATGTTATTATGATGACATTTAATTGACTCAATCACACATTCAGAAATAAATCGTATGTCATCATTTTGAATTGCTATTTGGTCTTCAAGTAAATGGATCATTTGAATATTTTTACTATGAATTGCAGGAAACATTTCATTTTTTGTCAACTTAACCTGCTTTTCTAATAAGTAAGTTAAAATTTTGAGTGATCCAAAATAGACCGAATAAGTACTGAATTGAACATCACTTTGTCGGACCAAATATGAATTCGTTTCAAAAATCGAGTTTTTAAAAATTTCATCTGGCGGTGTTTCTGTTTTGTTTAAATAAGAAATGAATTCGGTAATAGAGTCATTGCGTATTAAAGTAAAGATTTCATTGTCATTTTCACCTCTTCGTCTGTTCTCGTCAAAATTGGTAAAAATGTCGGATTTTTGATTAAGAAGCTGAGACTCAATTTTTGAACAGTCTTCCTCTGTTAAAAATTGCTTGATTTCTGGATAAAAAAATTGTCGATAACTTGTGTATAGAGTGCCCTCTTTGATATATATTTTATGAGATATAGCTTCATCAATTTTTATCATTTCTTTTGATAATAGAATTAAAATTATTTGCCTATTATTTCTGAAAATATCATATATTTCCAAATTTGTGAAAGTTGATTGTATATCATTTGCAAGAAAAAAAATAATCTGCTCAGTTTTTTCGAAATAGTCGGATACTCGATGATAATTTTTTGTTATCTTTGATATCATAGTGCATATTTCTCGTAATTCATCTTTGTCATTTCGAAAATTTTTATTATTATAAAAATTAATTAAATTTTCATATTCTTCATTTTGAATACCAAAGCTATCAATAAAATTGATAAGCAATCTTTGAAATTCTTTAAAAGGAGCCAAATATTCTTGAATCATCATAATAAATAATGTCAAACTTTTGTCAAAAGAAAAAAGTTAAAAATTGTGAGTAAATGAAAATGTCAACAAAAATTGTGAGAAAAATTTTCGAACTGAGTTGAATAAAAAAATTTTACATTATATTCAAAATATATAACAACTTTATATACAAAATAATTTATATTTTTTCTATAATTCACCAAAAGACCAGTGCAAATCACCATACCCAAGCTCTTTTTGCGATTTTTGGATATAATTTTCATCCTTAGAAAAAAAAATAATCTAAATTAATCTAGGGGTACAAGCCATTAATGATTCTCTCGCAGAAGTGTTGCTCTTGTTTTATCGTCTAATTCCACAATGCCATAATTTGGCTTCTCTATCACCAAGGAGAAACAAATGGAATTATTTTTAGTCACCATCAAATTTCATTAAAGCCTATATATGAAGAAACGATTCACAAATCCCAATGTTTAACTTTAAATAACGTTATTATTGATATGAGATCACTTTTTTGGGAGCACGAGAAACTAAATGTTTCAATATCAAGAATTAAAAAAACTCGAAATTTATGTATTTTATTACCAGAAAAAGAGAAAGAAAACGATTGTTTAATTAAGCAATCGCATCTTCTTTGCAATGAAATGAAAAAGTTTGATCCTAAATAAACACTATGATAATGATCTCAGAGATATGACTAAAATAAAGTTCATTGTTTTTTGTGAAGCTGGACTCATAGAAGAAGATGCGATGGAATCAAGAGAAGAAAAAGATAAATTTGAACTAATCTCAAGAGTCATCAGTAAAATCTTTAAAGATTTCTATTTAAAAATAGATGCTAAAACAAAGTTGGATAAAAGTGATTACTTTACTGAATTGTTTCCTTTATAGAAATTCCCTAATGCTATTCTAGAATAATATGAATTTGGTAGAATTTTTATTGAAGCATGTTATCATTTCTTTCTTTGCGATGATGAAGGAAAATTGATCCTTGAAGAATACAAAATATTCAGAAAAAATCCTCAAATAAAGTTCACAGAAAGTTTATTTAATATTTTTATGCAACTTTGCAGCTTTGCAACATATCGCATAAATAATAAGAGGGCATGAACTTACAAATGACCACACAATTTGAATTAAAGGTAATAACATAATGTAAACATCTAAAAAATTATATAATTACTTGATTCACCAATTTTGTGAATGGTTAAGATTGAAAGCATACCCCACACTAATTCCAGTTGAAGAACATACATTAATAAATATTGAATATACTTACATTTTTGACAATATAGAAAGAGATGCGATCAAAATCTATACTCAACTATATTTACATGTTATTTTTAATAAAGAAAAAAATAATCAATTAAACTTGAAAAAGAGAAAAAATAGCATTGCTTACATTTATTAAACTAGAAATAAAAAAATGATTAGTAATTTATATCAAAACTAGAATCTAATATTAGTTATTTTTGTAAAAAAAAAATTTTATAGAAAAAATAGGGGCGATTCGGGAATTGAACCCGAGACCTCTCGCACCCAAAGCGAGAATCATACCACTAGACCAATCACCCTTTCGATATATTCAAATAAATTTAATTATTTTAAATTAATTTCAAATAAAAAAGCAGTATACATTTTGATATTATGAGAGTAAATCAAGGTAACATAAACATAGTTCCAATTAAGATATCCAAAATATTATAGACAAAACACCTTTACAAAAACATATATAAGGAAAAAAATCATAAAGAAATATTATTAATGCTTCAAAACTTTAAATCGTCATATAAATTCCTTAATAATTTCAAAGGTATGGTAACTCTTTCTATTCATACATTTTTTTTTATATTCAAATATAATATTTTTATATGATATCTATATCTATATATATAATTTAAAATGATATAGTATCCACTAATTTTCGAGATATTTATTAATATATATAATTGAATACTTTACAAAAAAAATTGAATATTTTTCCAAAAAAAAAAAAAAAAAAAAAGATCTAAAACTTCAATTGTTTATTCAATGTTCTTCTATTTCTTCTTCAAAAATTAAATCACCTAAAATTAAATTTTTGAATTAATTCAATATCATTTTCTATGCTTTTATATTGTTGTTTTAAGGGTGCAGTTTGAACATTTTTTTTCGAGCTTAAAATTAAATAAAAAATATTATTATTGTATATATAGATATAATATAATTTTTGTAATATAAATATATGTTATAAAACAGAAATATTATATATTTATAAAGATAATAGTAATTATAAATTGAATGATTATTTTAGTTTTCAATGATATAAAAAGGAAATTTATTGAAAAAAAAATTCAATTGAATAACAATAAAATAAAATTTTCTTGATGGATTCAAAATATAATACTTTTATTAGTGCTATAAATGATATTAAATTAATTAAAATGTTATATATATTAATATATGCTAAAAATATCAATATATTTTAATTTCTCAATAAAAAATGAGATTTAACAGAATTGAAATTGACTAATATTTATTATTTTTTATGCATGCTTGGATACCTAAATATTTGTTTTAGCTATTGTGATCTAGATGAAATAACTCAATTCTATAAAAATAACACATTTATATTTTTGGTGAAAAATGAAAAAAAATCATATTAAGAAAAAAGGATTTTATTTTAGTTTATTTGAATTATCTCTCTATCACATTATTTATTTGCATGTGAAATGATGATATGCCAAAAAATGCAGGCTAATCAGAAGAATTCAAGGAGTACATAATTTTACAAAGCACCTGTAAAAACAGGTATTTTGTAAATCTATGTAGTCATTCAATTTTACTGTTCATCGAAAAATGTTGTTTTTTAATATATATTGGAATAAGTATCTGAAACCTGATAGAGAGATATTTTAATTTTTTTAAACTCTGACAAAAATAATCTGAATATTATCATATCCTCATTGATGAATTTCCGCTCAATAATTTTTTTTAGAAGTTTAGCATTGATATGAATTGCACTGGAGCATCCTTTAAATTTAAAATAAAATAGACAAAACATGAAAAAACTACATGTTGTAGTCCAAAAAAACAACTTTTTCAATACTTTTATAATATACAAAATGGTTTATTTTTATTAAAAATCAAGGCATGTTTACATGAAAAAGAGAAAATAAATGTAAAAAATGTAGAAAATAATTTGTGGGCAAAGGTATCATCATGTTTTTTGTTGGTAATAATTGGTATAACATATCTATTTAATAAAATGTTGAATATGATGCCCGTATACATTTGCGTTTGTAAAAAAGAGCAATTATTTATTGTTGTGATTATAAGTTTTCTTTTCTGAAAGGTATTACAATGGACATTTTTTAAATATTATAAGTGAAAAAAATTTGAATGAATCTATTCAATTTAGATTTCTCAAAAATACATAAAAAAAAATATATAATTATTGATATTTAGAATTTTAAAATATATACATTGTATGAATAATTGCAAATGGTTTAATTTTATTTGATTCTTCACTGTTCAATAAGTAGTATATTGAAAACGCCCAAAAAGGACTACGCCCTTTTTGTTCGTTTTCCAATGATTTTAGAACATCACATTTTAGCAGGAGTTTTCACACTGAATTCTCAGCATTCTAATAGCTATCAGAATAATGGCAGGTATATTTTTATTTAATTTTTTATCTCATCTAAAATGTTTGAAAGATTAAATGTCATTGCGAAATATAATTCAATAATTGATTTAAATTATTTTACAGATACTATTAATAAACTTTATTCTATGACTTGTGAAATGAAAAGTATAAATGACATTTTCATTTACTCACAATTTTCAACTGATTATATAAAGAATTTATCCGATGTTAGCGAAATATGGAATGAACAAATCAATTATCAAAGGAAGTAAAGTTATGAAGGCAGATATTAAGTTTGAAGGTAAGACTATTCATTTCAGAGATTCTTATCCTATGATTTCATCTAAGTTAAGTGATTTTCCAGCCATGTTCAACTTGCCCAAAGTACAGAAAGAAATCTTCCCATACAAGTATTACACATTGGAAAGATTAAAGACAAATATTGGCATAATCAGTGAAGCAGTTAAAATGTGCAGTTAAAACTGTAGATCCAATTGTTATTAGCATTATATTAGCTAGCATTTGATTTAATAAAACTTTCAATTCCTGAGATTTATCGTCTTGGATTGCAATGGAGCATTCAATCGGAAAGTGCATAACAACCAGTAGTAAGACATTTTATGCTCAAAACCACTGGTTCAAATTTAAAAAAGATAAAATGATAAAATTTGTGAGTGATTTATAATTTATTTTATTGTATTTGTCATGATATATATCTTTAATCTATGGATTTTGGTTAATTAATTAGTAAAGATGTCATTGAAAAGAAAATTTTCTTTTTATTATAAATAACGACAACATAACAGACCCTGTCACGATGGTAGTCGATAACATTGCTTTGGAGGATTTAATTAATTTTCAGAAAATAGAATTTGAACTAATTAAAGGTTATTATTGGAATAGTGGAACTGATGATACAATTCAGAAAGTCATTAGACATATTTTCAATAAAAGATTAGAATACAAGAAACAAAAGAATCCTCTTCAGCAATTATATAAACTAATCATGAATTCATGTTATGGCAAAACTATCGAGAAACCAGTTGATAAAGATTGGAAATATTTTGATAATGAAGAGGATTTAAACAAATATATGTTTAAGAATTATTACAAAATTATTGAAGAAGTTCAATTAGGAGATAGCGAAATCCATGCAGTACGTGTAAAGAAGCCAATTGATAAGCATTTCAATTTTAGCTTACTTGGGATTCAAGTACTCAGTATGTCAAAGAGAATTATGAACGAAGTTATGTGCTTAGCATTTGACTTAGGCTGTCATATCTATTATCAAGATACAGATTCAATGCATATAGAAGTCGATGATTTACCTAAATTAATTGATGCATTCAAAAATAAGTATGGAAGAGATTTAATTGGCTCTAATTTAGGACAATTCCATTCAGATTTTCCAACAATTAATAACCATGACGAAATGCCAAAAGCAATTGAATCATTCTTCTTAATGAAGAAGATGTACATTGATAAACTTCAAGATTCAACTGGAGAAATTGATTATATGGTACGCGGCAAAGGCCTTACTCAAAATAGCATTAAATATGCAACAAAGAAATTCAATAACAACCCATTAGCTTTATACAAATCAATGTATGAAGGAAAGTCTCAGACCTTTGACTTAACTAAAGGTCAACCATGTTTCGAAATGAACAAAAACATGACAGTATCAACAAAAACAAAATTCGAGAGAAAGATAAAGACACTTTATCAAGAGGGAATTATTGATGACTACTTTCGTTATATATGAAATATATTTTTCAAGGTCGGTCGGAATTCCGCCAGACCGAAATATTATCAATAATGTGTCACAGCAAAATTGCTGCTGCGAAAATTGATAAGGTTTAATTCTTATTTGATATTTTACATCAGTCAAAATGAACACATCAATTGTTACTGTTGAAGCTATTAATGATGACTATGAATGGATACAATATAATGATAAGTTGAGAATCATTCATTCAATCAAAGATGATATGTATCAGATGCAGTCAATCATTACGGCTTGTAATTCTAATAAACAAGTAAGGCACTGGTTCGATAACCAATCAACAAAAGAATTGTTAGATGAAATGCAAAATATAGGCCAAAATTCAGATGGTAGAATTCTACCACCTGGAAAAATATATGAAAAACGCATAAATCTAGCATCAGGTTTGCAAGGCTATTATATTCATAAACTATTTGTAAACCATGTAGCTATGTGGGCTTCACCTCGTTATTCAATCTATATCATGAAACTACTTGACGATATGTTTCAAAAACAAAGAGAACAATTAAATAATACAATAGAAGAACAGAAACCTAGAATGGTACCTGCTGAGGCTAAAAATGATTACAAATATTTAATATGGAAAGAAGAAATTCCTGATAATAATCAGTTCGTTAAACTTCATTTAGTAAGAAGGCATAAAGATACATTCCGTCAAATTCATAACAAGTTAAAATATCAGTGGTTTTTCAGAGATAATTTACCAATTTCAATGACTCCTAACAGAGAGATTAAAAAGTTAATCAAAAATAATTTTGGAGAGAATGATATTAATATGAACTGTTCTGTTATCTTATGTAATAAAGACTGTTTAGATAGATTATATGAATTAATTGAGAATTACTTTAATGAATTTCAATCGTAAAACTTATTTTTTTTATTCCCACATATGAGCCAAACGATATCTTGGAAGCTTCTGTATATTTTTACCACTTTTTACTAAATACAATCCATTCTCAAATCCAATAATTTTGTGCTCACCCGGTTGAATAATACTTCTTCGTTTCAGCATCTTATCTGTTTCATTGTATACTTTAACATTCATACCTTCTTCAATTTTGAATCCAGGACTATTCTTTATGTTATAATTCTCTTGACATATTCTTCTAACTATATAGTTTTCTAATTCATGGTCATTCTGAACTTGTTGAGGAGATACAGGATATCCGGCATATTTACTTAGAGTTTGATGAGGGGCATGATTGTATTGGAAAACCAAATCTTCCATAACATTTGGAGTAATCATACCGATTTTCATATTATATGCCATATCTCGTAAAGTACGAATTACTCTATCTATAATCCCTAATGATGAATGTAATGGACTTGTTTTATTGGCTAATCTTTGTTCTGACTTCATGAAATCAGGATATGCACCATTCACTTGTCTTGGAACTGTTCTAAAAGTAATTCCATTATTAATATAGAATTCTTGAGCTTCTGCTGAATTAAAGGCAGATTCACCATCACCAGAAAGATATCTAACTACCATTCCCTGGTCTATCAATGCTCGTAACGCATTCAAGTATCTTTTGGATGATTTCTTATCACGTTTACTGAATTTGTTTTCACCTAATTCAATATTTGTTAGTTTAACATAAAGGTATCTTGTATTAATATTTATTGCTACAAGATAACAGAGATGATATACCATCATCAAATCAATGATGTAAGAGTCTCTTGATGACATTTTATGTAATTGGTATTTTTTGGTATTATCCTTTAATGGGAATGATGATTTGGGTTCGTCGATAGTTTTCATTCTAGAATTAATTTCTAGCAACGCTTTAACTTTGTTTGGACTTTTGAAGCCTATAGTACCAGATATAGGAGTTTGTTCAATCTGAATATTATTCTCAGGCTGTTTATAAAATAAGTTTTTATATATTTCATAGCATTTCTCATTTGAGTATAATCCTTTCGGCCAATCTTTAATTACTTTAAGAAACTTGTCATATTCAAAGTATTCATCTGGATGTTCTATTACGAATTTCTTAATCTTATCAGAAAATGTTTCTTTATGAGCTACTGTTTCATGTAATTCTTTATGAGTTCGTTTATATTCATCTAAATATTCTCTATATACTTTTTCTTGGTCAATGTCCATTAAAGCTCTAAAATACTTTAGTCTTCGCGCTTCACCAATTGTTTTCGGTTTACTTGCTCTTGCAATTGTTGCGAATAATGAATCTCTGGCATTTCTTATTCTAGATTCCTGTTGATTTCTTTTAAAAGTTTCTTCTTTTGCTTTGACATTATCGCGTAAAATCAAATAATTGAATTGATAGAATTCGTCAATTGCATTATCACTTGCTTCATCAAAATAGTTTTGGTTATGTTCATCAAGATAGTTATATATTAATGCTTTTACTTCTCTTTCAAACGTTTCATAATTGAATTTATCTAAACTGTTTAAAACAGAACCAATAATTTCATTTCGATGTTGATATAAGAATTTATCCATTTATTTAAATATAATTATTTAACTTTGTTCATTTATAATTCAAAATTTTTCTCATTTAAAAGAATTAAATGACTACATCTAACCAAAAAGACCAACCAAACTTGTTGCATTTACCAACCAAACCAAAATATAGTAAACGAACATTTGCTACAGAAACATTAAGATTAATTAATTTGAGATTAGGTTATTATAGAAAGGTTTTAAATAACCAAAGTATTAAGAATGAAAAGAGAATAAAATCTATAAAGGCTAAATACGAACGTGATATGAAAGTTAGAAAGTTATTAAATAAGGCAATAAAGAATCTATATAATTGAATTATTTTTGAGATTAAATGCCTAGAATAGCTATTAGTAACTTTAGTGGCAAATTAAATGCACAAGACTTAGCACGAATAAACACACGTTTAAACAACGAACTTAACGCAGGCTTGGATAATAATCCAAATGGAAGAGGAGCTTGGCGACAATTAGCATCTTCACTTATGAACTTCCTTAATGAATACGAGTTTGCTAATAACGAAGGATTTGATGTTAATGATGAAACAATTGGAACTTTTATAAATAGAGTTAAACAAGAAGAAACAGAAGATTTAGTAGATGATGTTATAAATATGACAGGTAATAATTTAAAAGATACTATAAATATAGGAAATAGCATACCACATAATACTGGTGTTAATATGAATCCTTTAAAAAATTATACTCCTGTAGTTTTCTCAGATAATACTGACGATTTAATTGAGGATGTTGCAAATATGACAAGTAATAATATAGGAAATAGCATAATACAAAATTCAAACTTTTCTCAATCACAAATGCAACAACCACAGCAAATTAATCCTTTAGAGGATTTACTTATTAATACAATATCTGTTCAAGATTTATTGAATATCTATAATAAATATTGTCCAAACCCAATATCAATCCAGCAAGTTCAACAAAACTCACAAGGTAACCAAGACTTAGCAAAAGCATATTTATTAAATGAAGTTCTTAAAGCAGCTCGAGATGGATATTTAGTTAAAGGAATAGGAGGAGGCTTTGGTCATTCAAAAATTGGAATGAATGACTTAATGCATATCATTTTGGATTTACAACGTGATGTTAAAAGAGTCTCAAATGCAATTTCACCTCAAGGAGCTCAAAAAATGGTTGATAAACATAATGCAGAAAATCCATCAAGCCCATGGACATTGCATACCAATGATATTAATGGAGATAATATTCCTGATATTATTATTCGAAACAAGAGAGGCGAACCAATGTACGTCAACGGTTATACAACAAAAAAGAGCAACTATCCTTTAGTTTATAACTATTATAAAGAACATCCAACAAGAGAATCAAGAAAGAAATATCCACTTTCACAATATAAGAATGACATAATGAATGTTCAATATGTTAATGAAGGGAATGCTGAATTATGGGGTAATCTCAAAGAAAAATGGAAAAGACCAAAACAATTTGTTAATGACGAAGGTTTAGATTATAATATGAGTGGATATTCATTAAGAGTTCCTAAGAGACTATCTTCATACCAAAGATTTGTTAAATATGTATTAGGTGAAGTTAAAAATGATGCATTTCAATTTATTTTACAAAATGGCATGATTATTCCAGACCAAATTAAGTTGAGAGCATTCTCTAAAGCAGCTGGATATTTATGGCGAACTAAGATTTTAGAACCATTATATCGTAAATATCAAGCCAATACAGAAGGCGATGCAAAGATAATTAAAAAGAAAGCAGCTGGAGAAATTGATAATACAGTTTCAAAAATAATTCATGATTTGCATAATGATGGAGGTGCATCAAGGAAAAATCTATTAAATGATTTAATCGCTTCAATTACTAATGAAACTATATCTAATTATTCTGGACAATATCAAATGGTAGAACCTCAACTAAGTGAGTAAGATATTTAAGATTATTTTTAGATGAAAACAACAACTTCGACTTCAATAATGGATATGAGCCGGAGATTCGGTGCCCGTCTAGCAGCAAATCTCAGGCCTTAACAGGCCCGATTAGCAACTTTCGATTAGATTTCATTCGTGATAAAGTAAATGATACATTAAATGATAACATAGATGAGATTGGTGGTGCATTAATAAATGATATCCATCCTGATATAAACATTAAGTACAACAGTGTGAATGTCATCGTTGGTAAACAAGGTCAAGGTAAAACTGTTATTGCTTTAGAAGAAATTATCAAAATAAGTCTAATAAACACGCATCACTTACTTGTCTATATCACAAAGAATGGTGATGAAAATGATAGAAGCTTCCAAGCACTAAAGCATTTAATCAAAATTCCTCACGTTACAATAAGTGAGAAAGAAGCAAAAGGATTTATTGAAACATTGATATCTGCAAAAAATTTGTATTATCTAATCAAAAGAGAGAATTTAGAAGACCAAATAATGGATGACCAAAAATATGCAATGTTTGATGTGCTACATATTAATAATTTTGATAGGGATTATTTACACACTATTGTTTTATTCGATGATATAAGTAACAGTAAATTGTTCTCTTCTGAGGAATCTTATTTCAGTCAGCAACTTAGAAGATGTAGGCATACAAATATTACTTACTTCTTATTGATTCAAGGATGGAAAGGAATCAAACCTCATATCAAAAATGAAATCACGACATTATTTATCTTTCCATGCTTCAACAAGCAGCAACTACATTACATCTATTCTCAATCAGCCAGCAATTTACAATTTGATGAATTTTACCAAAAATATTGCCAGCTTCTACAAATTCTTAGAGACAATCCGGATACTCATCCTTATATGATAGTTCAGGTTAATTCAGGTGGTGAGACCACTGTATGTGTTTGAGGGTTCATGCCCGAAACGGTACTTCATACCTGAAGCGCTTTATGCTGAACCACTGTATGCGTTTGATGAATTCAGGAATTCAATAATTTGATTCACCTTCTCTTTAAGAGTTTCTACATCATTTTTGAGTTTGCTTTCTGAAGGCTTGTTAGGTTCAGGCTGTTCAGCAGGACCATAATCTTTTTTCAACATCAATATATTTTTGATTCTCGTTATTCTGTATCCTTTAATGTGATACAACTTATTCAATTTGTGGGTTGTCAGTTTATCTACCTCATCCTTATTCTTAGTATAGAATATATTGAACTCATCTGGGTTTTCAAACTCTTTTGAATAGTTTTTAATAGGTTCAATTATTTTCAATTCTGTTAAACTCATTTTGATAGATATTAAAAACAATAAAATACAATTAATTAATTCTAATTTCGTTTAAGTGTTGCCTTTTAGCATAGGAATACTAAATGTTGCTGGATTTATGCTATTTTGTGTATTCAGCTTCGCTGTCTGTCCAACTCGTTGGGCATTCAAAAAGTTATCAAATGCACCAACTGTTGATGATATCCCATTTCCTAAATTACCTAAAAACTTCCCTGCATTTCCTCCAATTATTCCTGCCGCTTTGCCTAATCCTGGAGCTACTATCCCAGTTGCTATTTGACCAATTGTTTGTAACACAGGCAGAGCTTTTCTAAAACCATTTGCTACTTTTTTAGTTATATTCTTAAACCAACTTCCGAAAGCCATTTAATTTCATTTGAAAGAAAATCCCGAATATTGAAATTTTCTTTAGGTGTAAATGACATTTGCAAACGCGGCAACCAAAGGTTTAAGTAATCGTGAAGGTGATTTATATAGATTCTTTCAAGAACATTTAGCAAATTTAGTTCAAACTAATGGAGGTGACCATTATTTTAACTGGAAAACATTCGAATGTTTTGATTCTAATTGTCCACACCCAGTTCGTACCAAATCTTATTTGAGACTTACATCAGAGAACTTCCCAATAACTCAAATGGAAAAATCCTTCATTAGTATTAAGATAAAATTATCAATTAAATTGGATAAATGCTTGGTTGGCTTCGAAAACGACTATAAGAAGCTCATTCGAGTATTTGTTGGTCTTAAGAACTCAGCAGAATTCTTTGGAAAGTTAGATACAATCTGTAATAACATTATGTGTAAAAACACTCAAGATGAAGCAGTTAGGGAACAATTTGCATACAACTGCTTGAAACCAAGAGCAGAGAAGGCTACAGCAAAATATAGTCATTCAACATGGGATAATGTTTCATCTTTCTCAGAATCAGTTTGTGGTATATATGTTCCATTATCAGAATTAGCAGATGGATATGAACATTCATTTAATATGGAATTAGTTATACCATACACAGATTTATTAAAGTATCAAGCTTTTATGTTATATCCTAATGCTATTTGCGGTGAAATCAAAGAATTAGTAGAAACATCAACTGATGCATTTGTTTGGGCACCAATTTCACCCTCAGTTGTTAAAGATGCTTTAGAAACATGGGAAGGAGATGTAATGAAGATTACATTACCAGATTATACAGGATTAACAAACAAATTTACTCAATGCGGAAATGCAGCCAAGATTATATCATCAATTGTGAAAATTGTGAATGATGAAGAAAATGACAACGAAGAACCCAAATTTACTTTCGTTCAGGATGATTCAAAATATTCATATGCAGTTCATAATGTTACACTTTCTATCACAAACTGTATTGTTGAGCAGATGAGAACAAACATTGCAGGATTTAACGCTAAGCCACAAGTATTAGAACAATTACGTTCCCTTCTTCAAGTACCAATAATTATTCCATCTCAAACACTTGATAGAAGACATTTTCCAAATGCTGCTGGTGCTAATGGTATTGATACAACAACTGATATTTCGCTAAATTCTGCAACAAATATTACTGTTGTATTTCCAAAGAATTCAAATGATGCAACATGTTTCGATAATATTATGTATGAGAATGTTCAATTATTCGTTAATAAGCATGCTATTCCAGATACTGAATTACAAACAGTAGGTGCTAGATTTTATCAATTACAACTTGTCGCTAATGAACTGGATGGACCATTAGAAGCAACTAAAGAATTTGAGAATTCATTTACTGATGCACTTAATGATATGACTGAAGGTTCTGAAGATTTCGGTAAACGTCGTTCAAATTGTAGAGCAGATGGAACTTCATTTGGTATCAATTTCCAACTTGAAAGAAGCAATGCTGGATATGTTTTCGATGGAGCAGACTTTGGAACACAGACAGTGCCAATAACTTTCAGAGGTAAACCAATGTTTAAAGGTGTCAATGATACATACTATAATTTCATGACAAATGATGATGGAGTTGTTGATACAGCCAGGCACCCGCCTCCCCCTGAACTCTGGATTTGTCAAGATACATATTTCACAATGGATAGTATTAATGGTCTTGTATATCATGGTACAAAAATCCCACCAGAGTTATATTAAATATTTTAAACATTTCCAAATTCAAGATTCAATATGATTTAATCTAAAAATATATTTTTACATTCAATATTCTAATAAAAGTTCTAAAACAAATTGTTGTACATTAATTAGATTACCAATTAAGTCAGTAAACCATATCTTAAAGGTATCTTTAGGCTGTGTTATTTCGTATTTCTTGTACTTGGTTAATATAGTATTTGTAAAGCAAACGAATGAATCCAAATAATTATCACGTTCAATGAAGGAACAGTGTAACATAACATCTCCAACCATTGCATTACTAAATAAGCAACGACAATGGATGACATGGATGAACTTAGGATTATTACTTGATGTGAATTCATGAGGAAATTTTCTTTCATAATATTTACTTGGACTATTTCCAGCTCCTTGAACATAAAAGTAAGTTTTTACTGTTGGCATTGATTGTTTTACAGGAAAAATAATTTTATTAATAGTAGTTTTTCAGTATTAGAGTATTGACTTACATCGGTTGGATTAGATTGCATTAGGTAGAAGGCGGAAAATGTTATTTTTCCATTTATCAAATGTCTTATTCAAAACAGCAAGTTGATGAAAATACAGATTATAAGGCAGGAAAAGCCATATCTTTAGAAGATAGAATGATTTCAGTAAACTTTGATAATACACTATGTCTAAACTCAGAAGGAAAACTTTCATGTGTTAGTGCAGGAAGTGGTTCTAGTGGAATAGAATATTCAGAAGGCCCAGGGATTCATATCAACAATCACAAGATAAGCGCTAACGTTGATGGAATATCAGTTAAAGTAAACCAGGCTGGTGAAATAGAAGCTATAGATAAATCTATAAAATTTAAAGCAGGAGATGGTATATTAATCACCAGAGGCAATAATGCAATTACTGCTGATATTGACGGAACAAGTATTGTCTTCAATGAATCTAAACAGTTATCAGTAGCCAATGCAGGGAAAGTATATAGGCCAGGTGATGGTTTAAATGTAAATGGAGATACTTTAAATGTTCAAGTTGACCAAAGCACAATCAAAATAAATAATGATAATCAATTAGCACTAACAATTCCAAGTATAAATTATAAAGCAGGTGATGGTATTACAATTGATAAAGATGTAATCAAAACAAAGATTGATAATTTAACAATTCAAGCAAATCCAGATGGTGAAATTCATGCAGTTGTCCCAACAGCCGGTTCGGCTCTTTCATCTAATTCAAACAAATTCGATGTTAATGTTGATGGCACAACAATCAAAGTAAATGAAAATAATCAATTAGAAGCAGTTAATTCTGGTAGTAAAGAATATAAAGCTGGATGGGGAATTGAGATTAATGATGATACAATTAAAACTAGAATTGATGATAATACAATGGGATATCTTGATGGTAAGCTTTATGCAATGCCTTATAATGGTGGTAAAGGTGTTTCAGTTTCACGAATCGATAGTACCAATTACGTAAATGTTAATACTGATGATAAAACAATTAGAGTTAATGAAGATAATAAGTTGGAAGCAATTGGTGGAAGTAGTAAATACACAGCAGGTGATGGAATAAGCATAAACGATAATACAATTGCAATTAATCAGAATTGGTTTGATATAAGGGATACTAATAATAAAGATGGAACTTTTCAACTAAGGAATATTGGTGACGCCTCGCATCCAGATATTCGTTTATGTGCTGTTGAAATAAGACCATTAAACAAAAACCTTACTAGAGATTTCTTTACTCAAACTCTTGGGCTTAACCCTGACTATGAAATGGATTTCAATACTTCTATCAGCCAGATGGATATATCGTCAGGCACCGAATCTGAGATTCGTTGCACGGCAGAGCCAGAGATAACCGAACAATTAGGACTTGACTCCGTTGTGCGACAAAACTACGCCTCTGGTGAATCTAAATATTTATTAACAATTGATGACATACCTAAGTTGAATATAACACAAGATGAAACAGCATTCCTCCAAATTCATCTACCAGATTATGTTAAAGATAGTAATGGTAAACCAATTGATTCAGTCATTTGCAATGTTAAGAAAGGATTTAATGGATACATTTCAGATATCAATAGAGTTACGTTAAGTGGTGAAAGTATTGACGTTCCAGATGATTTGGTAACATATAACGAAGTAGGATGCGATATAGAGTTCCACAAGATTGCTCAATTATGTGACCCAACCATTCTTACAACAGAGGGAATGCAAATCAGGATATGTGACAGTGTATTTAAGATACTATTAACTGCTACTTCTTCAGGTGATGGTAAGTTTACAATGATTGCAGATGAGACATTAGATTCTGGCTTTGATGGACCCAATCAAGCATTTCATTTTAATTACGAGCATCAAAAAGAGTTATTCAAAGATTCTGTTGTTATACAATTATATAATAACGTATCTGAATATGTTGAAGAAACAATTACATTAAATAACTTCGAGATGAGTTCAGGTTTACCTTCATACACCATTCCTCATGTATATAAGATAAATGATAGCTGGGAAGTTGAGAATTTAGAAGGCTATGATAAACCAGGATTGATGACATCACACGACTTGAACATTAAAGAATTATTGCTAAGAGGTGAATTAATGATTGATATTATATATGATAAAACAAATATCAGAACAGAAAACGTAATTAGATGTAAAGAATTGATTGCAGATAATGGGTTTACTCTACATAAATCACCACTAATTTTCTTATATGAACCTAAAGATTTTGGCATTGAAACAATTAATGGTATAGATTACTGGTTCATTGATTTCGGTTATAAAAATGATAGTGAAGAGTTTAAAGCATTACCAAACGAGCAACCATTTGAGTTCATTGACAGAAAGATTTTTGGTTTAGATTACTGCCTAAAGAAAAATGGAGGCAACTGGACAGGAAATAATATATATTATCACATCAAAGATGATTACAAGAGTGTGAAGAAACTTGATGTAATTCAATACGTAAGCATTATTGTTAGTAAGAATGATAAATTAAAGTTCGTAATGAATGAATGGGGAATGGCAAACATACCACAAGCTTTATATGATAACATGACTCTATCATTTAAGAATGGTGATAAAGAAATACATAATATTGAAATTACTAATTATTCAATTCATCAAACTGATTATACATTCGAAGATGATTTATGTGATGTAATAAGGTTCGAATTACATGATAAAAATATTGCAGACCATGCTGCTTCAGGTGATGGTAAATTAATTCTTACATTCACGTCTCCTATTAACTCTGAATTAACAAAATCATTTGAGATTAAAGCAACTTATAATGGAAAAACGAACCAATCAATCTATTCAGATGAAGATTTATACATAAAAGCATTTCAGATAAATAAATACAAACGAATTGAAAATGATAGCAATAATAGATTACGTGTTTACTTACGTGAAGGATTCTTTTATCAAATACCTGAGGAAGATGTGAAATATAAAGAAGGAACGAATCCATTTAGTTATTTATTCTCTCAACAAGCATATGAAATAATTCCTAAACCAGAAGCATGTTCATACTTGTCAACAACTCATAATATAAAAACAGATGGAATTGTTATTGGCTCTAATATAGAAACTCATAGCTTTCTCTTAAATGACTTAGGTAATAATGTAACATTACTCGGTGGTGAAATACAAAGAATTGATGAAGCCGAAAAGCAAGACAGAAAAGATATAGAACATTTAAATTCAATCATTAAAGTTCAATCAACTTTAGATAAGGTATCAAAAATATTAAGTATAATTGTAGATGGTGTTGCTGTAATGGGAATGGTAAGTGTTGGCGCTAAAGTTGTATATAATTTCGCTAAATCAAAATTATATAGAGGAGGAAATGCTGCAGCAGCAACAGCTAGAGGTGCAGCTCATCCAGCTGTTGATGAAGAAGTAATGTTATTAAATTCAGCTGAAACATCAGAGGGTAGTGCTGCAGGTTCAGCTACTTCAGAAAGTGAATTACAATATGCACCATTTGATGTATCACCTTTATCTACAGATTTCAGTTCAATGAGTAGTTCAAATGAGAGCGAAATCGACCCATCTACTGGATTTCTTTTAAACGAAGATTCAGATTCAGTACAACTGTATAAATTTAATAAGATTACCAAATTTGCTAATTTAGCTATATTTAGAGGAGTTATGAGAATTGGTGATTTCCTAAAAATAGGTTCTTTACAGGAGGATGGAATTACTTTAAATAGAATTATTTCAATAAGTCCAGGAACTAGAATTAGATTCTATGATGATGATAAAAATGAATATATGATTAAAGGATTTACAACAAATGATGAATCAACTTGGGATAGCAATCATGTAGTATTAGGTGATGTATTAAAAGAACACTTGAACAACAATTATGTGAAACTTACGAACTTAAGTGAGTATGCATTGAAGAGTGAATTACCTGAACCTGTTGATTTAACACCATATTACACTAGTGCCCAAGCTGATGAGATGTTCGTTGATGAAGATGAATTAGCATATGAATTAGATAAGTATGAGACCAAGGATGTAGCTGAAGGGAAATATGCATTGAAATCTGATATTCCAACAGTTCTCAAAAATAGTGAGCTACAATTGAAACCAAAAGAATTACCATCAGAAGAAGTTCTACAGAAAATAATGGATGATGATGATAAACCGTTATCAGCTCAAGCATCAATGTATTTAACAAATATTATGTGTAATGAATCTATCGAGGCGACTTTGAAAACTTGTAATGAACGATATGCATTAAAAACAGAATCAGATGAAAAATATCGAAGCAAAAATGATTTGAAATTTGGGAATAAAATTATTCTACCAATAACAAACGGCCCTTACGAACCAGAATATCTAAATGATGTAAATTATACTTCATTCGTTCCATTTCAAGAAGGCGCTCACTTAGTTGGTGTCACTGGCTCAAATGTAGATTATGCATTTGATATTATATTCAAGACAGAAAGAACAGTTAATATACGCGATACAATAGCTCATGTTATGGAAACAAGTATGGGCTCGTTTTATTGGGAAGAAGCAACAGGTGTACTTTATAATTACGCTGGAACATATCCAATACGAGTTACTCTTGCTGAATTTGGTGAAGAAGACCAAATAGCGTTAATGTCAAACGTTATAGCAGAAGAACAACTAATAAAAAGATGTGCTATTGATTGTGGTCCGATTACGGAAGGGACTTCGGATATATCAATTCGTTATCTAAAACTTGTAGATAATGTGATTAAACTGGAATACATAATAGGTGATTATGCACTATGTTTTGAAATAAGGATATTATTCTATGATACAGCTGGAAATCCCCATAACATAGTAATAGTATTACATCAGAGGACTGTGTATTTCGACAATTTCAAATTCCCACTATATTATGAAGACACTGTTGATATAATATCAAGTCCACTTACATATAACTTCCCAATAGGTGGATATTCCTGGACAACTACTCAGGAATTATTAGATGCTAAACAAGTTTATTCAAGATGCATCATGTCCCGAGAATATTTAGCAAAATTTAAGAGTGTAATGTATGGTACTCAATCAAACACAACTATCACTCATTACTGTCCAATAGAGGCTGGTGAGGAGATTACTGACTACAAGATTGGTAAACCTGTATATCTATCAGGGCATGTATATAAGTATAATAAAGAAACTAAACAATTCATTAGCAGCACCGCTACTGATAGTACTGATTGTATCTGTTCAGTTATTATGGATGGAACCTGGAAGGAATTTGTTGGTATCATTACTAGAATCGATAAAGAAAATGGATGTATTACCTTTGCGACCCATGGCGACTATTTATTCTACGTTGATGACGCAAATCTATACCAGATAGGTGATGTAATACTCTATGATGGAAGAATCCTCGATGAAGATTATGCACTAACATTGAAGATACAACAGAGCATAGTAGGGAAAGTAAGCGGAAAAATAAACGAAAGATATTTAGCAGTGTTTAAAGCTTAAACAACTAATTTTAGGCTCAAGCCATACTTGATAAACTGGGAATATATATTATTGTAAGCATACTTCATGTCTTCAGTCTTTCCATCTTTAGTGATTAATATTTTTGAAACTTTGGTAAATTTTGAAGAAGATGAGGTGCAGCCGCAACCAACATCAGAATCGTCAAGAACAAATTCTACCTTTTCACATTCAGTGAGTAACTTAATCATATCCATTAACAATTTGCTTTCGCATACAACATAAGAGTTTACTTTTAGTGGGTTACCTTCATACATCTCAACCAACATCTCTAAGAACTTATTTTTCTTCTCTAGTGTATCTAGTTCAGTGCCTAAATCTATGATGCCTCTTTCCTGAGCTAATAGGGAACTGCTGCTTATTGGTGCTACTGATGGAAATTGAGATTCCTGATTCATCATCGGTGTATTTGAAGTTAGACCATTCGGTTGTATATCTGGTTGGTTGTTGGCTTGAGTAAAATTTACACCTTGATTCAAGGGTTGAACGTTAGGATACAATGGTACAGTTTGTGGACGTTGTTGCTCCCCTGTTTGACTCGTTCCTGCAGCGCGCGGAGTAATCTTTATATTAACGTTGGTATTTTGGCTTTGAGTAACATTATTATTTGTATCTGTTTCTGAACTTAATATTCGTGCTTGTCTTAATGTGCCTGACATGATTTAAATAATACAAAAATATATAACATAAGCTTAGATTAAAATAAAATCATCGAAATCTGTTTTCTGACAATCAGCGACATGCTTTCGAATTTTCTCAACACTCTCATTATTAGAACATTTTCTCATATGTGATGGATAATACTTGTTTCCTTTAAATTCCTTTTGATTCAAATAAATATCAAGTATATACATATCTTTCTTGTCCTTGCCATTTGGAAGAGACCTATTATCATTCTCTTTACATGAAATTATCGGTTGACATCCATAGATTTCTTGAATTCTATCATATCTTATACTTCTTGGTTTACTCTCAGTTCTATCTGTGATAAAGATTGGTTTAAGACATATTCCATACTTATTCTTAAATGCATCATTGCATTCGAAAAAGACAGAAATAATAGGGTCTACAATGTTATAGTCATTCTTGATGATGTTTTCTTGTTCGTTAAGCTTGTTGATGAATTTTGTGACAGAGAAGAATTGTGTTGAATTCATTTCATGCTCAAAAAATTTTAAAAATGTTTAAAAATAAATGACTTACATATCAATTTGACTTTCATAATATCCATCAAGTTCATAGTCAAATAAATCATACAGTGAATGAATATAGCTTAAATATGGGTAGTTTTCAATATCATTGCAAGCATCCCAAATATTATTTAAGAAAATAGAATATGAAGATTCAAACCTAGAATCCGTCGGATATGGTGTTTTCTCTTTCGCATATTTGACTAGATAAGGTGCATAGTAATTCAAATCTCGTTTAGTTAGATTCTCAAGAGGCATATTCAAAATGCTTTCTTTAAAGTATTCATATTCATCATATTCGATTTCATAAACAGTATCTTGATTTATAACAAATTGGTTTATATCTGGACAGAAGAATTCGCTACTTCTTTGTGATAAGATTGGCATTGCGATTATTTTTAGATGAGATAAAAAATTAAATAAAAATATACCTGCCATTATTCTGATAGCTATTAGAATGCTGAGAATTCAGTGTGAAAACTCCTGCTAAAATGTGATGTTCTAAAATCATTGGAAAACGAACAAAAAGGGCGTAGTCCTTTTTGGGCGTTTTCAATATACTACTCAATATTACTTTTGTTTTTTCATAATTTAGAAAAGCATGCACTATGCAAAATTTGTTATAATATGATAATGACAACCATATATCTGGTATTATTTTATTGTTATTTTAATTTTTGAATTTATTGATTCTGGGGAAAATAATAATTTTTGAATTTATTCTTTATTTCAAAATAAAATAAAAAAACTGAAATAACTATTTACAATTTTTCTTATTATCAATGGATAATAACATGCTATAAAAACAATATGTACAAACTATTTAAAGAATAATAAATATATTGATATTGTATTTTCTTCTTGATTAAAGATTGAATGAGAAATTATATAAAAATTTTATATTAAAAGTTCGTTTTTTTTATAAAACGAAATATTTTGAATGATTATTTGTTTTTTTATTCAAAAAAATTGAGAGTTTTTTTGTTTTCATATCACAAACTCAAAAAAATGATATATTGCAAAGATTAATGTGAAGTCACACATTTTTTTTAAATGCCACCAAGGAGCACCAGACAGAAAATCTGTGAGCATGCAAGAGAATGCAAAAAAGCAAAGCAAGACATTATAGAGATGGAAACCATTGAAGTGCAAAGTAAGAATCCTATAAATAATAATTCTCTAATTAAAACAACACCATCCAACATGGTTTTAGGGTCATTTCTTTCGGGTACAAGTTATCCGGCAAATAAGATTATTTTGACAGCTAATGGCCAAAAGCCATGCTCGAGATCGGCATTTTTTGAGAAACAAGCAATAGTCGCTCCTAAAGTAGAAAATTTAGGTATCGAAACAACTTATGATGCAATGGAGGAATCAGTGGCTCTTGGACATAGGAGATTTTCGCAAGATTCCAGATGGAGCTCGAAGTTTAACGGGATGGAAAACACCAATTCTTTATTTGATGTAGAAACCGGTAAATTAGTTTCTGTTTTCAATACTCTTAAATCAAGAGCAGGCAGAGAAACTTCTTTCACTTCAGGGAGTAATATGATGGAATCGTACGGTCTCGAACACATTGCTGATCAACTCCAAGAGAATTTTGGGGATCAAATGATTTCGATCTGTCACGATGGTGATAACAAGTCCCCAAAAATATATCAAAAAGCTGGACTACAAGTTGATCACCATCGTGATGGTGGACATGGATTAAACAGCATTAAAAATGCTTTTAAAAAGTTCAAAAGTGATTTTTACACTATATTTGGAAAAAGGCCGTATGGTTCATTGGACGAGAGAATATTCCGCTATGCTGGATATTTATTTGCAAAAGTAAACGATCGTGATCTCCGGGTAACACTCTGGAAAAATGTTCCAAATCATTTAGTGGGAGATCACTCCAAGTGTTGCCATTTCCAAAGGTCACCAGGCCGACCTCGCTCAACTCCTTGTTCACCAAATGATTTCGAAATCTGGAAAAAAGGCATTGAAATACCTTTTTATAAAGATCACCTGCAAAATTTTTTCGATGATACTGCTGACATAATTCAAGAATGTTCTTATTCATTCAACACTGCAAAGAACGAATCTTTTAATGCAAATATAGGATTTCTTGTGCCTAAAAGAATTGATTTCAAATCATCTTATTGTGCCAGAGCATCCATAGCCATCGGAAGAAACAACGATTCAAATTTTGACGAAAAAGTGATAGACACTATTTGCCCAAATATTAATCCAAGTTCAAAAAATTTGTTACTACAATATCAGGCTGAAAGAAACCAAATGAAAGAGGCCAGATCAAATAAAAATGAAAAAAAACGAAGAAAGCAAAAAAAGTATATGAGGAAAAAAGCTGCCCCTAAATATGAACCGGGAGATTATAACGAGAATAAGTCAGAAATATTTAATTCATATAAATAAAGATCATAATTATATATAAAAATATATTTTTGAAATTATCCATTGTTGAAATCATACAGAGTTTGAATCGCCCGGAGTTTCATCACCTGCAATATAAATAATCCGGAATTAAAATAGCCCGGAAATGTGAAATAGCCCAGAATTGAAATCATCACAAATTGAAATTTATAAAACAGTATCATTTTTAATATATGTTTCAAAACTAAAAATATCAAAATAAAAATATTTTAAAAACACAAAATTCTATTTATAAAAATGAAAGTGTAATCTTAATTTTATTTATATTAAACATTTTTTCCTTTGAATATGTTTAGATTTAAAGTAAATTATATTTTAAATTAATTTTCATATCATACAAAAAGTTAATTTCTTTCAATTTTTTTAAATTTATTTTTTGGATAATATAGTAATGAGATAGATTTGCTTATTCATTATTTATAATAATTATATTTTTAAAATTACCATATAATCAAATATAATATGTACATATAAAAACCATCAAGAAAAAAGTATTCAAACTGCACCCTTAAAACAAATTAGAGAATCATTCAATTTCACTTTTATTTTTTGTGAAAAAAACGCAAAAAATTGAATATTATTATACTATTAATTTATTTTTAACTTTGTTATTTATTTATATTATATCAAATATTTATTTTTATATATTAACAAAAAAATTAATTATATATAAATCTAAAATAAAACTATTTATTCCAAAAAATAAAAAGAATATAGTTATTTAAATAATTCTATTATCAAAAAACTAATTTGAATCAAATTGAAATTTAAATTATTCTTATATTTCTACTGATGCAGGAAGAAAATGATTTTCATGAATTAATGAACAAAATGGTTGATCCAGAGACTTTCGAATACGTCAAATTATTAGGTTCAGGCACTTTTGGAGATGTATCTATGGTCAAAGAAGGATCAAAGTATTATGCGCTGAAAAAGATCAAAAAATTTAACCAACTAAACTTTGCTCGCGAAGTTCATATCCTTTCTATCCTAGATCACCCATGTATTCTTGGGTTTCGAGGATTTTCATTACCAAATAATGGAGAACCCGCAACTATAATTACCCAATACATTTCAAATGGAGATCTAAAAGATGCTGTCGCCAATTCTCCTCCTCAATGGAACGCCACAAAACAAATGATTAATATATACGGAATTGCAAAAGGAATGGAGTACTGTCATGATCATGATGTTCTCCATCGCGATTTAAAACCCGAAAATATTTTACTTAATTCAAGATTTGAGCCGCATATTGCAGATTTCGGATTATCTAAAATTCAAACCAATGTTGTAGCTCAAATGCTTATTCAATCAAATCGAGTCGGAACTCCCAATTACACAGCCCCAGAATACTTAAAAGACGAAGAATGCGGCGATAAAATCGATGTTTACAGTTTCGCAATTATCGTATATTACATATTCACAGGCACAACCCCCTACGCTGATATAACCAAGTTGGAAGAATTCGAAGACACAATCAAATACATTGGCCACGACGACAACAAGCTGCCAGACGAAATTCCAGAACTTTACCAGAGCCTCATCGTCGCCTGCTGGCAGCAGGACCCAGAAAGCAGGCCGTCCTTCGCTGAAATCGTGGACAAATTGAGTGACCCAGAAAACTACCTCGAAGGGATCAATGTTGAGGAGTTTGAAGAATACAAAAAAAGAGTTGACAACGGAATTCGCTTGGAGGACGAGATAAGCGATGAGCAGTTAGAGAGACAGGAAGATGTTCCTCAACAGGAAGAAGTAGCAACACAAGAAGAAGTAGCAACACAAGAAGAAGTAGCAACACAAGAAGAAGTAGCAACACAAGAAGAAGTAGCAACACAAGAAGAAGTAGCAACACAAGAAGAAGTAGCAACACAAGAAGAAGTAGCAACACAAGAAGAAGTAGCAACACAGGAAGAAGTAGCAACACAAGAAGAAGTAGCAACACAGGAAGAAGTAGCAACACAAGAAGAAGTAGCAACACAGGAAGAAGTAGCAACACAAGAAGAAGTAGCAACACAAGAAGAAGTAGCAACACAAGAAGAGATTGCAACACAAGAAGAAGTAGCAACACAAGAAGAAGTAGCAACACAAGAAGAAGTAGCAACACAAGAAGAGATTGCAACACAAGAAGAGATTGCAACACAAGAAGAAGTAGCAACACAAGAAGAAGTAGCAACACAAGAAGAAGTAGCAACACAAGAAGAGATTGCAACACAAGAAGAAGTAGCAACACAAGAAGAGATTGCAACACAAGAAGAAGTAGCAACACAAGAAGAAGTAGCAACACAAGAAGAGATTGCAACACAAGAAGAAGTAGCAGCACAAGAAGAAGTAGCAACACAAGAAGAGATTGCAACACAAGAAGAAGTAGCAACACAAGAAGAAGTAGCAACACAAGAAGAAGTAGCAACACAAGAAGAGATTGCAACACAAGAAGGAGTAGCAGCACAAGAAGAAGTAGCAACACAAGAAGAGATTGCAACACAAGAAGAAGTAGCAACACAAGAAGAAGTAGCAACACAAGAAGAAGTAGCAACACAAGAAGAAGTAGCAACACAAGAAGAGATTGCAACACAAGAAGAAGTAGCAACACAAGAAGAAGTAGCAACACAAGAAGAAGTAGCAACACAAGAAGAAGTAGCAACACAAGAAGAAGTAGCAACACAAGAAGAAGTAGCAACACAAGAAGAGATTGCAACACAAGAAGAAGTAGCAACACAAGAAGAGGAAATTGCCCCACAAGAAGAGGAAATTGCCCCACAAGAAGAGGAAATTGCCCCACAAGAAGAGGAAATTGCCCCACAAGAAGAGGAAATTGCCCCACAAGAAGAGGAAATTGCCCCACAAGAAGAGGAAATTGCCCCACAAGAAGAGGAAATTGCTCCACAAGAAGAGGAAATTGCTCCACAAGAAGAGGAAATTGCTCCACAAGAAGAGGAAATTGCTCCACAAGAAGAAGAAATTGCTCCACAAGAAGAGGAAATTGCCCCACAAGAAAGTATAAACTCATCAAAAGAGCAAATTAGCCAAGACATCGATGAATTACAAGTGAAAGAACGAGAAATACATCTTGAAATTCAACCTGACGAACAAGAATCTGAGCCCACTACAGAGTTAGTCATAAGAGATCGCGATATCCAATTAGTCATTCCATCTGACGATTTCCGAGAATTAAACGACTTAAACGTTCCAGTCCAATCAAGCCCAGCCTCTGCTGTAGACGAGTCCACCATTGAATCCCTCATTGCCTCTCAAGATGCCAACGAGCTGATGCAGTACCTCCACGCCAACTGCGACAACGACACCATTTTGTCCACCTTTGAGAGATGCCAACGCGAGAGTCCGACCCTTTACGCCAGTCTCTTGCAAGAAGGCCTGGCAGTTGGCAATGCTGTTTCACACCACAAATACGCAGTCAGTCTTCTTTCGACAGGCCAAGAAGCACGACCGACCGAAGCCCAACTTGATGAAGCTCAGAATCATTTGAGAGAGTCGATCAAAAAAGGCCACAAAAAGTCGTACTTGGTGCTTGCTTTATTGTTCCACGAGTTCTACAGAGACGACGTCCAAACATTGAATGTTTTAAAGGAAGGAGCCAGCCAAAACGAGAAGTATTGCAAGTGTCTTCTTGGATGCTTCACATCGCGAGGCGTTGCTACCAAAAGAGACGTGATGAAAGGCGTTCCAATGATTCTTGACAGCGGCTGTGATGACCGTTTTTACCAGCAGTTTTCAACTGACGTTGGAATCTACTATTCAAGGTTGAATGGCCATGAAAAAGACGCCTTTAGTTGGTTTGAACGTGCCTATAATTATCGCCAAACAAAGGCGTCAATCAACAATTACGGAGTCTGTTTCTTGATCGGCTACGGTGTTGATAAAAACACTGAAAAAGCGAAAGAAATCTTCAAAATCGGAGCCGATCAAAAAGACCCGAATTCTTTGTATCACATCGGATTCATTCTGGAAGATGAAGATCCAGAAGCTTCTCTTTCATTTTACAAGGAGGCGGCCGATCAGAATCACGTCTTCGCACAGCACCAATACGCATGCATCAGGTCAAAAGACGACCAAGAAGAATCGGCAAAATATTTCAAGCTCGCAAGCAGCCAAAACAACGCGAATTCGCAGGTTTCTCTTGCGAAATTGTACGAGAAAACCAACCCTGATTTATCTCTTGAGTTCTACAAAAAAGCAGCTTCGAATGGATCAGTTGAAGCTCAAGAGTATCTGGCTAAAAAATATTCAATTGAAAATGATTCTGAGAGCACTCTCAAATATTGTAAGATGCTCTTAAAAAGTGGAAATTGGAAGGTTCCTCTTGAATACGCTATTTCTCTTTATAATTCGAAAAATTATAAACAGGCATTCTTTTACTTTAAGCTCCTCTCTTCCTTGAATCATCCTGTCGCTTTCTACTTCATTGGAATAATGACATTCCATGGCCTCGGCTGTAAACAGAATAAAGACGAGGCTTTCAAGATTCTGGATCATCTCTCAAAAAATGGAATAGAATGTGCTACAGAATTTATTGAAGATAATTTTTCTTAAATTTTTTTTATTATCGTTGTAATAAATAACAACAAAAATTATAGAATATTTCATTTTGAGTCATATTAATTATTATGAGATGAATCTAATCACTCTAAATTAGTTAGTATTAACGAGAATTGAAAAAATATAAAAAAAAAAAAAAAACTTCATTTTTAAAATTTCAATAAAATAAAGTATCCAAATGTCAAATAACTATTAATATCGCGATTTCTTTTGCAAATAAATCTGAATAAATCGCATCAAAATTTATTAAATCTGAATCAAAAGTGAAAATCCTCTTTGGATTGACATTATCTAACAAAGATCTTTACTATGAATAAAAAATATTCAAGAAGCTACGATATTTTTTTCTTCACCGAGAAATTCACTTTTTCAAGAAGCTACGATTTTCACAATTAATTCTCTTGAAAAAGTGAATTATTTTTTCTTCAAAAGTTAGAATTTTTTCGTTATATTAATGTGCAATTTTAATATTAAATATTCAATTGAAGTAATATTTATATAATATTATTGTTTTCTAACAAAATTTTCACATTATTATAAAATTGAATACTCTTCTTTCAATTATTAAAATCAATATATCTATCAATTTAGACAATTAAATCTTTTTATAATAATATTATTTCTTTTAAAATAAAATAATTTACAAAAACTATTAAATATAAATAATAAATTCATTTTTATAACAATTTATTTGATGTTTAAATATTATTTTTTGTTTTGTATACAAAACTTTTTCAAATAAAAAAATAACATTAAAAACAAGCAAAAATGCTTTTCTATTTCTTTAATTTGCTCCACTTAACTTTATCAAAGGATGATTACACCAAATTTGCTTATTTATGGGTAAATAAAGCTTATTCACAACTGGATGAAAAACAGTCAGATGATTATTACACACAAATAAGTAAAAAAGCACTTAAATCATTTTGTAATCATTATTCGAATGATGAAAAAAATCGATGTGACACAATAGTTAAATCTTTTTTAGGTGTTTATGTTTCAGATTTGACAAGCATAGATAAAAAATTAAGACAAATACATGAAAAAACAGATCTTCTATTCGTTATTGGTCAAACAGCAGGCTTAAAACGCAATTTCAGCAATCACAAGATAAAAATCAATGCTGTTCTTGATTCAATTGATTATGAAACTTCTTCGTCATTAACATTAATTCCTCAAATTCAAAAAACAATTCATAACATGATTAAAATAAAATTTGATGGAAGTCCATCAAGTATTACTAAACTTGAACAAGAAAATAATATCAAATTAACATCTAAATCTGATCAGATTGAAGCTTTCAGACGTCATAACTCTCATTCTCATGGAAAAGGCTCACCGACATCAGATCCAATGATTATCGGAATAGTAATTGCCTGCGTGATTGTAGTTATAATCATTATTATTCTTATTTGCTATTGTATAAAGAAAAAAAGAGGTGTTAAAAACCAGAATTCAGAGAGCGAAGATAGTAAAAACCATCAAAATCAAAATCAACAGCAGCAACAACAATACCAGCCGCCGCCCCAATATCAAAATCAACAACAGAATTATAACCAGCAACAAAATTATTACCAACAACAGCCTCAGTATCCAAATTCACAACAAAATTATTATTATCAACAGCCTCAGCAGCCAAATTACCCAAATTCACCTTACGGATCACCTATAAGCTACCCTACTGACCAAGAATATTATCAAAGTTGCCAGAACCAGGCATATTCATATCCAAATCAGTCTTACCAACCCGACGGAGAACAGCATGCGCCGATTCATCCTTATGGTAACACTAATCCTGACCAATTCAAAGGACAAGGTGATGATAGCTAAGATAAAATTCTAAAAATTGATTGATCTATGTAGTTTTGAATTAAATAAATAATTTTTCTATGTAAAATTGATTTTGTAATTTTGATATTGTTCTAAAATAGAATACAATTTGTGAACCATTAGAAAAAAAAACAGAGACTTCTGAAAAGTGGAGGATCAGTATTTGAATTTTTTTTTTTTTTTTTTTTTGTCATTATTATCAGGACTTAGTTGAAATTTACAAACTCTTTAACTAATTTCTGGAAAATAGGATTTGGCCCATTTACAAAAAAATCAAATTCATTTTTTTTAAAATTTCAGAATATTTTGAATCTAAAACTTTTTGAATGCATATCTGAATTTTTCTAATTCTAAAAAAAAAATGAAAAAGCATTATTCTTATTGATATATTTGTTTAGTGATATAGTGTAAATAGGTTTTCAGTCTTATAAAGCATTTAATTGGTTGGTTTTTTAATAATTGGTTGATTATCAATACAAATGAAATTTTATCCAATTTAACGAGAAATTACATTATTTATCATAATTTTATACCAATTTAATCATAGAATATGCACAAAAATTTGTTTTTACAAGAAATCTGATATCAAATATCATATATAAAAATGAAAGTGTAATTATTTTTACATTTTATTTCATATCTTAAAAATAATTATAAAAATAATATAATTAATATATTTAAATGAATATTTATTAAGATATCAAAAAAATCACAAACAATTTTTTGAATATTTTACATAAAAGCTTTTCAGTATAAAAAACGGTTGTAAAACCCTAATTATTAAAAACGGTACAGCGATCGGATGTAAATTGTCAAAAAATTGAGAGCAAAATTAAATAACCTGGAAATTCCTAAAAAAATTATATAACAGTTAATTTTATATAATATAAAATCAAATTCTTTAATGAAATTTGGAAGTAAATTTTCAATTTTATAGACATATTGTTTACTGGGAAATTCAATAATTTTGTCAAAAACTGGGAAATTCAATAATTTTGGCAAAAATTTTGAAAATAAAAAAATAAATAAAAATTAATTTTTATTTCTTGCTTTTTTTCCCTGGACTTTTCTTACGAAGTAAAGGTCTTACATCATCAGATGTTATACAAAGACCTGAAATTTTAATTGCATTATTAGGAACAAGATCAGTTTGAATAAAATTCTTTTGTGAAACATGAACATTTTTATTTTTTAGAATTTTTTCAGGATTGCGCGGTAAAAGCCCACAAGCTTCAAAAGCAATACGGCAATTGTGTGTTGTTGTTGCAATTCGATGGGCATCGACGAATCCTTGTATTTCGGCTGTACGAACGACTGAAATTTTTTCTTGCTCATTTTCATCTATTTCATCAATTATATGCGATGCAATTCTTGACAATGCATCTTTAAGAGGTCGAGCTACAACCCTATCAAAGGGTTGCATGATATGAGTTAAATGAGGCGGGAAAATAATTACTTCAATATTGGCCTTTTTAAAAAGATCCATGACATGACGGTTATTTCTTGAGCCGTGTCCATCAAGGAACAAAATGGCCTTTTGTTTCTGATCGAAATGGTATGTTTTTCGAATTTCAATTACTCTTTCAATGAATTTTTTGGCCCAACATTCGAAACATTCATCATTTATCCATCCATTGTCTGATCCACCGATATCTATTTTACCTCCAGCTACTAAAGGTGTTAGATCTTTGGGCATGTTTTTTAATGGTACAATAATATATGGGACAAAGTCATCGCCAGCCGCATTTATTGTCACCATTGCGGAAATGTGACATGAAAAATGAAATTTATCAACTTTGTGTCCTTCCTGCTCTCCTGGTGGTATTATTATTTTTCTTGGCTTACTAATTTCAACACTAGTCTCATCTGAGTTGAAACATAATTGTGGGGGAACACCTGAGCACATTTCCTCCGTATATGTATTTTCAAAAAAATATTCAATAGTTTTGGTTGTCGCACATTCATATCTGTCTTTATCTATAGTACATGGACATTTTGTGTTGAGTTGAAGTCTGTTTGACGCTTCATATTTATAATTCTTTCTTAAATTTGGAGGGTATTTTTCTCTATCTTCTGGGGCCATTTTTTCTAATTTCTTTCTGTATTTATCATCTAGACAATTAGCAATATCTGTATAATCAGCACAATCTTTTTTACGGAATTTCTGTTTGATCATTGAATGAATAGAAATTGCATCTTTATAATTTATAAGAGGAGGTCGTCCTACTCCAGTCCATTCTTTCCCTTCTTCTAGGGCTTTATATCTTCTTAAAGTTTTTTGATAATCTGCATTTAGTTCCTTGCAGATTGTTGGTAAAGGAAGATTAATACATAATTTTTTCACATGCGCAGCCTTATCTTCTGGCGTGTCTTGAAACCTGACTTCTGCTGTCAATAATATGTGTGCTGGTATGCTATTCATACTAAATAAAAATGAAGTAAAAATATCCGTTTATTCATGAATTAAAAGCATATTATTGTTTTTAACACACATATTTTGGCGCCAAAATTTTGCCAAAATTATTGAATTTCCCAGTTTTTGACAAAATTATTGAATTTCCCAGTAAACGTTACCATATGAAAAAAAATTTTTTTGAATGAATAAAATGAGTTTTTCATTCAAATTTAGTCAACATAAATCTCCAAATCAAATTAGAAAATCCTTCCAATATTTTAATAAGTTATTATATATGATGTGTTCTATTTATATATTTGGTTGTTTCGATTATTACAGTTTTTTAAATACTTTTGACACTTTACATCCGATCGCAGTACCGTTTTATTAAAGTATTGGAACCTAAAATGTATTTTAGTAAACACAAATTCAAAAATAAACCATATTAAATTAATATTTTTTTTTATTTATGGATTTAATTAATGCTTTTAGTTTCAAACTTCTTGTGAATTGATCAGGCCTTTTTCATTAAAATTATTAAATGCAATCATAAATCAATAAAAGTTACTTGATAAAAAAATTAGGATGCAAAACTTTATCTTTGATTGAGGTATCAATTTCTTTATGACTCAATAAAATTTCAATTATCTTTTGATCTTCTTGTTTAAAGGCTTCATGTAGTGGTGTTATATTAATTTTTAATTTCAATTTCATTGATAAACATAATTTATAAACGTTATAAAGATAAAAAAAACAAAAATTTCACTCAATAGGAAAATTAAAATTTCATTTAAAAAATATTTTAAACATCATTCAAACAATTCAATTTTTAACTATGTAAATAAAATTTATCATAAAATTCTATTTAAATTATCAAGTGAAATCATATTAAATGAGTTTTTTTTTGAAATATCATCCAAATTAATTTTAAAATTATATAAAATATAAATACAGAAATTTTATAAAAAAATATTAGTTCAAATTTCATTAAAATTTAAAGCTTAAACGAAATAAACTTTTACTTAAAATTGGATTTAAAAAATAAATTCAAACTTTATTTAATAAATTAATTTAAATTCCTTTATAAAAACAATCAAAATCAAATCCCATAAACAAAATATTTTGGAATTTTATAAAATATTTAATATTGAAATGAAATTAAAACAATTATGCAAAAAAATTAAATCAATATATTATATTACAAATTTCATTAAAAACAATGAAAACATTATTAATTATAAATCTAATAAAATGCAATAAAATTCATTACTTTAATTTTATTAATGTAAACAAGGAACGCCACTTTTTGAACTGCGTTCAAAAAGTGTCTAGTACACAATTTTTTTCTTTTAGAAAAAAGATAATATCTATATAAAAGGCATTCAAATAAACAATAATTTAGTCAAAATTTTATTCTAAAACTAGCATAGCATAAAAAACTTTATTAATGCTTTCTGTAAAAAAACTAACAAAAGTTTGTAATTAGCAAAAACGCGAATCAGTTATTAACATCAATGTTTGTCTGTCGTTAGCATAGATGTTTATCTGTTGTTAGCATAGATGTTTATCTGTTGTTAGCATAGATGTTTATCTGTTGTTAGCATAGATGTTTATCTGTTGTAAGCATCGATGTTTTTCTGTTGTTAGCATCGATGCTTTTCTGTTGTTAGCATCTATGTTTGTATGTTGTAGCATCTATGTTTGTCTGTTGTAGCATCTATGTTTTTCTGTTGTTAGCATCTATGTTTGTCTGTTGTTAGCATCTATGTTTGTCTGTTGTAGCATCTATGTTTATCTGTTGTTAGCATTGATGTTTATCTGTTGTTAGCATCGATGTTTATATGTTGTAAGCATCAATGTTTGTCTGTTGTTAGCATCTATGTTTGTCTGTTGTTAGCATCTATGTTTATCTGTTGTTAGCATAGATGTTTGTATGTTGTTAGCATCTATGTTTATCTGTTGTTAGCATTGATGTTTTTCTGTTGTTAGCATTGATGTTTATCTGTTGTTAGCATAGATGTTTATCTGTTGTTAGCATAGATGTTTATCTGTTGTTAGCATAGATGTTTATCTGTTGTTAGCATAGATGTTTGTATGTTGTAAGCATCGATGTTTATCTGTTGTTAGCATAGATGTTTGTATGTTGTAAGCATCGATGTTTATCTGTTGTTAGCATAGATGTTTATCTGTTGTTAGCATAGATGTTTGTATGTTGTAAGCATCGATGTTTATCTGTTGTTAGCATCGATGTTTGTATGTTGTCAGCATCGATGTTTGTATGTTGTTAGCATCAATGTTTATCTGTTGTTAGCATCGATGTTTATCTGTTGTTAGCATCGATGTTTGTCTGTTGTTAGCATCAATGTTTGTCAATATTTAAGATAATATTATCTGGCGGTAGGATTATCTGGTTGTGGGATTTATCTGGCTGTGGGATTTATCTGGGTATGAGATTAAACTATTTTATTTCTTTTTGATAAATTAATTAAAAAAAAAAAAAAAGGGAAATCGTAATTGCCCTCAATCGTAATTGCCCGCACAAAAAAGGTCAATTTTGGCCTTAAAACCGTTGTCAAATGAAAATGGAAGAATGACTTTTTGAATTATTTGGCTAATTATTCTCTGAAAATAATAATAAAATTACTAATTCCCGAAATCTTCCCCAGATATTTTCGAAATCATTTTCAGATATTTTCGAAATCATTTTCAGATATTTGCGAAGTCATTTTTAGATATTTTCGAAATCATTTTCAGATATTTTCGAAATCATTTTCAGATATTTTCGAAATCATTTTCAGATAATTACGAAATCATTTTCAGATATTTGCGAAGTCATTTTTAGATATTTTCTAAATCATTTTCAGATAATTACGAAATCATTTTTAGATATTTTCGAAATCATTTTCAGATATTTTCTAAATCATTTTCAGATAATTACGAAATCATTTTTAGATATTTTCGAAATCATTTTCAGATATTTGTGAAATCATTTTTAGATATTTTCGAAATCATTTTCAGATAATTACGAAATCATTTTTAGATATTTTCGAAATCATTTTCAGATAATTACGAAATCATTTTTAGATATTTTCGAAATCATTTTCAGATATTTGCGAAATCATTTTCAGATATTTTCGAAATCATTTTCAGATATTTTCTAAATCATTTTCAGATAATTACGAAATCATTTTTAGATATTTTCGAAATCATTTTCAGATATTTGTGAAATCATTTTTAGATATTTTCGAAATCATTTTCAGATAATTACGAAATCATTTTTAGATATTTTCGAAATCATTTTCAGATAATTACGAAATCATTTTTAGATATTTTCTAAATCATTTTCAGATGATCACAGAGTCATTTTCAGATGATCACAGAGTCATTTTCAGATGATCACAGAGTCATTTTCAGATGATCACAGAGTCATTTTCAGATGATCACAGAGTCATTTTCAGATGATCACAGAGTCATTTTCAGATGATCACAGAGTCATTTTCAGATGATTATAAAATAATTAAATATTATATTTTATGACTAAATATATAAAAAAAGCATATATCAAGAAATTTTACAAATTCAATGGGAATTCCTCTCAATTTTAAAAAACCGCCTACCATAAAAAATTTGTTTTTCAATATCTACTTAATTTTTTGGAATCTATTTTATAAAATATAACAATATTTAAAATTATTCAAAAAATGCATATGCTTAAATACAAAATTATGATAATTATACTTCAAATATAAAAAAGATATTTGCTGCAAAGAAAAAAATTTAAAAAATGCTTCTGTTATGATCTTTTTCAATTGCTTCCAAAAATAATTATACATAAAATACAACGAGATATCTTATATTGATCTAGCTTAACTTCATTTTTAAAAACATTGAAAAAGTTTTAAAAGGTATTGAAAAAGTGGATTTTAAATGAAGCACAACTCTGTGTAGAAGCAAAATTAACATATAAAACCTATATAATTTTGAATCTATATACCGTGAAGTTTAATGTAACAGAAAGCTTTTTTTACTATTTAAATAGTAAAAAATTAAATACATAATTTTCAATAGTTTATAAATTTTTATCAAGTCAGCATTTAATCACTAAAATTTAATATGTCATGCATTAGATATAATTTATTATATATTTATAAAATATACTTGGAATAAAAATAGAATAACAAAAGTTATATAAAATTAAAAAAAAAAAAAAAATCACCACTGTATACAATATCCTTTGCCCAGATCTGGTAATCTTGAAAAGCTTCAAGTAAACAGCTTTTATGAGCTCCAATAAAAAGTTCGTAAGCTTGTTTGCTTGCTTCAGTTGCTGGAATGTTACTTGGATAAAATTTGCTAATATCTCTTTTCTTGAAGTAGTTAAACAATAATGATTCAATGTATTGTTGTTTCTTGTTTGCATCTAGGTGATTCATAAATTGTGATGTTCCATTTATTTGAATTCACTTGCTCACCAGTAAAGTACCATTCATTAATAACATCAACAACAAATTCTTTGCTGAAAGGTAAATGATATAAGTTAGCTATTGAGTCAAAAGTAGGTGGAAATTCATTAAGGAGCTCTTTTATTATTATAATCAGGTCATAATCAATATCAAAGTCTTTATTATAACTTAATGTGCAGGCCCTTGTCGTTGCTGTTTGACCATAAACATCTTGCTCCATTGATCTTGTTTTAGTGTTGGTTCATCACTATGTGTTGAGAAAGAGTAGTACCATCAATAAGAACTCTATGATTTTTTCTGTTTTGTTCCTCACCTAGTCTGTAAATCTTGTCTTGTTGCTTGTCCTGGCACTTTTGAAACGAGCTTGTTTTCATTTGGATCGCAAAAACGATTAACACCTCTTGTCCCTGCGTTTCATTATTGCTTGTAATTCTTTTGCCAATGATTTTAGTTAATGAATCAAGCCAATCAAATCATCTATTTATGAAATGGTGTTCAAAGTCAAAAAAATGAATCATTTTTTGAGTAAATGATTTTTTGAGTAAATGGATAATGATATCAGATATTAAATGCTTTTTTATGCTTTAAGAAAATCTTGTAAAGAGATCAATTGCAATATTTATATTTTTATATATTACTTGATAGTTTACATAATTCGAATCATAAGATAAAATTTCCTATTCAAATTTTTATTTTGGAAATCTCAGGTTTATTTGGTTATCTCATGTTTTCATGAAAAAATGAATATTTCTCAGAAAAAGTTATGTTATTCATAATATTCTGAATTTCATGATAAACATGAGGTTCTTTGTTAACCTATGCTTATTCATAAAAAATAAATGTTTATATGTTAGTCTTATATATATATGAAAATGTAGACATTTACTGGCAACCCGAGACTTCTTTGTGGGACTCTAATAATTTAAGATAAAAAAATACAATCAATTAAATTTATAAAGTAAAACCAATAGCAAATTGCAAACTCAAAGAACAATTCTAAGCACTTAATAACATTTTTTTCCTTGTTAGCTAACAAAAACTTTGAAAATATTTATTATTTATATATAATTGAAAATTCATATTTTAAAGTTAGTTTTGAAATACATTTAAGAAAAAAATTGTTATTTCCCTTCAAATTTTTTAATTTGAGGTTAGTAATTTATTTTAAAATAAATACTTAAATGTGTATTGGATTATTAGATATGAATTAGTCTGCTTCACTAATATTTCAAAAAATAAAAATGAAATTTCACTAATTTGAGGCTTAGATGGTAGCAGTTAAATATCAAAGATAACCAAATATAATTTTTGTGTCTTGAAAAGTCATTTACATATACAAACGTGTGATATTACCTAAAAAACTTGAAAAGAGAATATATATTGTCTTTTCGTCCGATAAAAAAAACTAATTGTTAATATCTTTTAATAATCAATATCTTAACGTAGATAGCAAAAAAAATAAGATGATGTTTTTAAACATAGAAAAAGTTTGTTGAAAATATCAACCATCAACATTGGCAATGCATCGGATCCAACAATATTAAGCGTTTAATACAGTAGTATATGCAGTGATTGCTACTCTCCTCCAGCCTATACAACTCGAAAAAAGCTCTGGTATTCTTTCGCTTAGGCTTAGCTACGCTCTGGCTACTCTCATTTCGTTTCCACGTGCCTATACATTGTGTCAATTCTGTTATGCCACTGACCTAATTTCTACTCAGAAAAGCTACTTAAAATGCCTACTTCAAATAGCATAACAACTACTTGTGTCCATTCAAAAATGCATTCTAATAAAATACATCATTATTTGTTTTTTATTATTATTATTATTATCCAAATGAGATAACCTATACTAAAGGAGATGAAGAGATAACCACAGAGAAGGCCATAAAAGCAATAAGGAAATGGATTGATAACCCTGTACCTCATAACAAGTTCATATTCATTGAGACAGCTATCAATATAGCTCTAGAGTTCTATTCAAAGTTATACGTAATCTTAAAAATATAATAAAAGTATGCCCAAAGGAAGGTGCATTTAAAGAATTCAAGGAAGCTATCACACATTTAGTTCCAGTAGTAGTAACAGTATTCTCAACAGCATCTAAGTGTCTTGAAGGGATCATTTCTACTACTACAAAATAGGCTGAAGCTGCTAGTAAGTGTGTTTCATCATATAATAATGTGTATTGGCTGTTAAAGCCTATCTGGTGGTATGACAAGGTATTAATCAAAATAGAAGATAAAAATGTGTGCGAGAGATTAAAGGAACGTATCAACAATGAACTCAATAAGGCTTTGTATAACTCAGAGAAGAAGGAAGTAGAAATCAGTAATGAAGATAATTTTGTTAACTCAAAACATGTTGACATATTTATAGCTACTTCATGCATTCAAGCAGAGCAGTCATTTTGGATTATTTAATATCGATATTCATTCAGACTCCATTTGATACTGTATCATCAATTGAACCGTTTGTAGGAAGAAAGAGAAATGAAGACTCAACAACTTATCTATATATGAGACAAGTAAGAGTACCAGAAGATAAGTTTACATTTATGATGGACAAGAAAAGGAATAAGAAAAGGCTGAACCAACTGCTAGCATATACATTGCTATTAATTGACAAAGTTTCAATGGTTAAGTGCATGGGTAAAATGGGAGAAGTAATAGTTAATAAGATACAAACCTCACTACCAAAGCTCGGCTTGAGAGAAGAAGAAATAAAGAGAGATACAGTAATTATAAAAGAAGATAACATAAATAGAGGTTTTTCAGGCAAGAAAAAGTTATATCAGCACCATGGCTTCAAGAATGAAAAAGATATACCAAATGAATATGAAATAAGTAGCAGATTCAACAGAGAAAAAGGTAAAATGCAAAGAATATATATAGTTTAAGTTAGAGTAAAAAATAAATGTAAACCATTCAATATTTTTTTTTTATTTTTTTGGAAAGCATCTCTGATTCAATCACATTAGCAATTCCAATTTTAATGACAGCAATCAGTAATCAATTCAGATTCTAATCAATTACATATTCATTGTCAGCAATCAATTAAGGCATCCAAATACATTTCAGATCCAATTACAATAATCAAATTAGAATTCAATCCAGTATTCAATAACTGTAATCACACCAATAACAATAATTAACCATCATTTACATATTCAATGTCAATAATAAAATTAATAACTCATTGACATATTCAATAATTAAATCCTGATTCAATTCCAACAATTAAAATAGCATTCAATGATCAATTCCAACAATCAAATTAGCATTCAATCTAAATAATCTAATCAATTTCATATTCAATATCGGCAATCAATTACTGTATCAATAGCAGCATTCAATTCCAATCCCAGATTCAATGATAATAATTAATATCAACTGTCAATTCATAATTCAATAACAGCAATCAATCACAGCAAGAAAGAAATAATAACATTTACCTTTTGTCAAATTAAATGTTATGGTCAATTACAAGGCCAATTTTAGCAAACATATTCAATTCTATTTTTGTCACCTTCTTATGTTTTCAACAGTCAATCAAGTCTAAAAATAATTTTAAGGATTTAGTTATAATTCCAAAGAACAAAGAAAAGTGCCTCTTTAATATTAGTCCAAAGGAGCTGCAGCCAAGACAGAAATAATCAAAATCATTCATGATGAGTACGTAGAAAGAGTTTTGACAAAACAGTCAAGTACATAGATTATTCCATTAGAGCTCAGATGGGAGGAGATAGACAATTTTGATTTCACACTGCAATTCTTCATTGAAATATTAATGAGCTTTGAGTATTTGCTTCATTTTTTTGACTTTGAACACCATTTCATAAATAGATGATTTGATTGGCTTGATTCATTAACTAAAATCATTGGCAAAAGAATTACAAGCAATAATGAAACGCAGGGACAAGAGGTGTTAATCGTTTTTGCGATCCAAATGAAAACAAGCTCGTTTCAAAAGTGCCAGGACAAGCAACAAGACAAGATTTACAGACTAGGTGAGGAACAAAACAGAAAAAATCATAGAGTTCTTATTGATGGTACTACTCTTTCTCAACACATAGTGATGAACCAACACTAAAACAAGATCAATGGAGCAAGATGTTTATGGTCAAACAGCAACGACAAGGGCCTGCACATTAAGTTATAATAAAGACTTTGATATTGATTATGACCTGATTATAATAATAAAAGAGCTCCTTAATGAATTTCCACCTACTTTTGACTCAATAGCTAACTTATATCATTTACCTTTCAGCAAAGAATTTGTTGTTGATGTTATTAATGAATGGTACTTTACTGGTGAGCAAGTGAATTCAAATAAATGGAACATCACAATTTATGAATCACCTAGATGCAAACAAGAAACAACAATACATTGAATCATTATTGTTTAACTACTTCAAGAAAAGAGATATTAGCAAATTTTATCCAAGTAACATTCCAGCAACTGAAGCAAGCAAACAAGCTTACGAACTTTTTATTGGAGCTCATAAAAGCTGTTTACTTGAAGCTTTTCAAGATTACCAGATCTGGGCAAAGGATATTGTATACAGTGGTGATTTTTTTTTTTTTTTTAATTTTATATAACTTTTGTTATTCTATTTTTATTCCAAGTATATTTTATAAATATATAATAAATTATATCTAATGCATGACATATTAAATTTTAGTGATTAAATGCTGACTTGATAAAAATTTATAAACTATTGAAAATTATGTATTTAATTTTTTACTATTTAAATAGTAAAAAAAGCTTTCTGTTACATTAAACTTCACGGTATATAGATTCAAAATTATATAGGTTTTATATGTTAATTTTGCTTCTACACAGAGTTGTGCTTCATTTAAAATCCACTTTTTCAATACCTTTTAAAACTTTTTCAATGTTTTTAAAAATGAAGTTAAGCTAGATCAATATAAGATATCTCGTTGTATTTTATGTATAATTATTTTTGGAAGCAATTGAAAAAGATCATAACAGAAGCATTTTTTAAATTTTTTTCTTTGCAGCAAATATCTTTTTTATATTTGAAGTATAATTATCATAATTTTGTATTTAAGCATATGCATTTTTTGAATAATTTTAAATATTGTTATATTTTATAAAATAGATTCCAAAAAATTAAGTAGATATTGAAAAACAAATTTTTTATGGTAGGCGGTTTTTTAAAATTGAGAGGAATTCCCATTGAATTTGTAAAATTTCTTGATATATGCTTTTTTTATATATTTAGTCATAAAATATAATATTTAATTATTTTATAATCATCTGAAAATGACTCTGTGATCATCTGAAAATGACTCTGTGATCATCTGAAAATGATTTAGAAAATATCTAAAAATGATTTCGTAATTATCTGAAAATGATTTAGAAAATATCTAAAAATGACTTCGCAAATATCTGAAAATGATTTCGTAATTATCTGAAAATGATTTCGAAAATATCTGAAAATGATTTCGAAAATATCTGAAAATGATTTCGAAAATATCTGAAAATGATTTCGAAAATATCTAAAAATGACTTCGCAAATATCTGAAAATGATTTCGAAAATATCTGAAAATGATTTCGAAAATATCTGGGGAAGATTTCGGGAATTAGTAATTTTATTATTATTTTCAGAGAATAATTAGCCAAATAATTCAAAAAGTCATTCTTCCATTTTCATTTGACCACGGTTTTAAGGCCAAAATTGACCTTTTTTGTGCGGGCAATTACGATTGAGGGCAATTACGATTTCCCAAAAAAAAAAAAAAAAATAAAAAATAAAAATAAAAAAATTAAATTCTATGAGCTTTATGAAAAAAAATAACTGAAAAATTTTTTTTATAAAAATATCTTAATCAAAAAGAAATAAAATAGTTTACAATTATAATTACAAATGCAAATAATAATATACTTAAATTAATTATTATCCAAAATATTTTAAAACAATATGATGGCTGGATAAGTTCAGGTCTTATTTTTTTGGGGTTTTGTTTTATTATATTAAGATAATTTATAAATTGTATGAAACTTATATTGATTTGAAATTTTATTTATATACATATTGAAATTTTATGAAAACTTCTTTGTAAACGTAATGAAACATTGTTTTGTTTTAAATGCTATAAAAAAAGATTATTAAATAGATTTCATATTAACATCAATACCTGAGTTTTCTATTAAGATTAGAACAATATCAGCATTTTTATTTTCAATTGCAATATGTAATGCTGTTTTATAAAAATATAAAAAAAATTTTATCTAAAAAAATTTTTTTGAATGTAATAAATTTTTTAAAAAACAATTTCATAAAAATAATGCCCTATAATTTCAATTATATTAAATATTTTTTGATTGAAATGTCATTAATGAAATAGCATTTAAATACTATTGATTTTTTTTAATAGAAATATCATTTGAATAAAAAATGAAAATATCATAAAAAATATCAATACCAAATTTTATTGAAAATATAAAATTGAAATGCTATTAAATAATTGAATATATAATGTAATAAATTTTTTTTTGAAATAAAATTTAAATATATTTTAAAAAATTGTTTTTAAATTAACATCAATTTTTTCATTCGTTAATAAAGTCCTAATGACATCAGAATTTCCATTTTCAACAGCAATATGTAGAGCAGTTTTATAAAAATATTTATATAAATGTTATTTATTTTTTTGATTAAAAATTTCATTAAACTTTTTATTGAAATTTCATAAAATAATTATTATACGAATTGAATTAAATAATTATTTTGAATTTAATCAAAAATGCTACATGCAATTTTATTAAATTTTATATTTTAAAATTATATTTAAAACTTGTTTCGAAATTATATTTATAAACCAAATTATAAAATTTTATAAAAATTATAAAATTTAATTGAAAATACAATTCAAATATTTAATTCTATTTAAAAAATCAAAAAGTAAAAATATAATCAAAATCATTAATATTAATTTTATAAGATAATTGATTGAAATGTTTTAAATATCAAATGGTTGAATTGTATAAAAACCTTTTAATGAAAATATAATAAATATATTTTAAGAACATCATTCAAATAATTTATTTTGCAATATAATGAAATCATATCTTTTAGAATGTTATTTAAACTTGCTCATTAAAATCCAATAAATTAATATTTTGAACTAGATTAAAATCTTAATTTATGAAATTTGATGAATTTTTTTTTATGGAATGACATGAAAAAAAAAATAAAAATTTAAATTAATTTCATATTAACATCAATATCTTTGTTCGATAACAAAAGTGCGATGACTTCAGTATTTTCTTTTTCAACAGCACAATGTAAAGCTGTTTTATGAAATATTAACAGAAAAATTTCATAAATAACTTTTTAATTTGAAATTATATTAAATTATTGGTTTTAAAATCGTATCAATTTTTATATTTTAAATCCAATTTAAAAAGAATACACGTGACTTTAATGAATAATATTTTCTAAAATTTCATTCCAATAATTATTTAAAATGCAATTAAATGATAATCAATTTAAATTTTATTCAATTTATTTAGTTAAAACTTTTTTAAAAATATATTTAATTATGAATAGTATAAAAATCATTATTTTTAATTCTATAAATAATATTGAATATCAAATCCTATTAATTAATCTACTTTCAAATGTAATGAAAAAAAAATCAGGAATGATATAACAAAATTTATTTTTTAACAGAGGCTGTATTAATATCAATTTGTTCGTTTTCTAACACAAATTTAACAATTTCTGGGTTTCCATTTTCAACTGCTACATATAAGAGGGTTTCATGAAAAGAAAAAAGTTCAATTTCATTAAATATTACTTTTAAAATGTAGTACTCAATTTCATAAAATGAAATAATTGAAACTTTACAAAATACAATTTAAAATGCCATAAAATAAAATAATTTTAATTAAATAATCACATTTTGAATGACATTTTAAAATATTTATGAATGGCATTAAATAATTCTTTATTTTGTAATTTTATTAAATTTAATGTAAAAACTGAATGATATAAATGAAATTATAACTTCATTAAAAAACAAGAAATTAAACTTTATAAAGTTGGATGAATTAAAATTGTATTGATAAAATATATTTTAAAATATATTTAAGATCATGGTCAATTTCTTGTTGAGAAATTAAAAAATTTGCAACAATTAATGGAGTTCTGTAAATATTTAATAATTATTTCATTCAATTTTTTGGAAAAAATTTTATAAAAGAAAAGCTAGAAAAATTACATAAAAAAAAAAATGATAAAATTGCATTAAACATTCAAAAGAAAACGTAATGAAAACATATAACTTTTAAATTCCATTAAATTATTTTTTTTGAGAACTTGATTAATAAATTTTAAATCAAAATTGAATCAAAAAAATTTTAATTTGAAACCATATTCAAAAAAAAAAAAAAAAAAAAACACCAAAGAAAAATCACTTTTGCATTTATATCAATTTTTGTTGTTTTCAAAAATAAATCGGCTAATGAATAATGATCATACTTGCATAAATAAAAGAAAATATCTTTTTGATCTTTTAAATCATTTGACAAAAAGATGTAATTATAATTTTTGAGGCAATTCAAACAAATTGAATCTTTATCTAAAACTTTTTGATCCAAATCATTTTCTTTTAAATAATTAGTAATTTCAATATGATGGCATTTCAAAGACTCAAGTACACAATTATCAATAAGAAATTGAATTAATTCTGGATTCTGGCCATGAATAGCATAAATCCACAAAGATGATGGAGATAATATCGATTTGTCTATATTATCAAATAAATATTTGAAAATTTGAATTGATCCAAAAAATGCAGAGTATTCAATTAATAAAGGTTTTCTTTTAATTAAAAACGGATTCGTTTCAAAAATTGATGGTTGAACTGCCATTGAAAGCGAAATTTGTTTTGAATTAACAAATGTTATAAATTCTTCAATTGAATCTTCACGAATAATTCTGCATATTTCACTGTCTTTTATGTTCTCAAACAATTCAATTGTTTCAGTGAATTTTTCGTCTTCTTTTTTAATTCTATCAAGCATGAATTCTGTGAAAAATGTTTTGAATTCCGGATAAAAATAACTTGCATAATTTGCTTTTATGAATTTCTGAGAAGTTATCGTAGAAGATATTAATGAATCTGGTATACTAAATTTTTCGTCAAAAAGGAAAAGAAGAATTCGTTTGTTGCGCTTGAAAATATCGAATAAACCATAATTTGAAAAAGCTTGTTGAATATCAATTTTATATAAAGTTAATAATTGCTTTACCTTGTCGAAAAAAGTAGAATTTCGATAATGATTATTTTAAATTTTTGATATCAAATAAATAAAATCTCTCATTTCATATTTATTTTCTTGAATTTTTTGATTTTCCAAACAATTAATTAAATTATGATAATATTTCATGAGATATTATCATTTTCTTCAAAATATTTCATGAGATATTGATGATTTCCACTTTTTGAAGGTTCTTCAGAAAAGACTAACAATACTTTAGTAGAGGTATTCATGTGAAGTGAAAACTCGTTATTTGATTTTTTTATTTTTACTTTAATTGAATGAATATTTTATCTTATGAAAAAATATTAAGATTATTAACTTCTATATATCCAATACTGACATTTGCCATAATTGGTTTTAATGGATGTTGAGAATTTAAAAACCATTTAAAAAATAATGTTTCATCTATATCTCGAGTCAAATAAAATATTTATGAATTACAAATCAATAATAATATTTTGTATTTTATTTATAAAATATATTATTTGTTGTATACCAAATTTATTAGCCATATATAGATTTAAATACTAATTCACATAAAAAAAATAAGAAAATGACTTATTTCTCAATTGATTTACGAAATAATAATATACTAATTGTACAATATAATATTAATAAATATTTAAATAAATATTATTATGTAAATAAGTTACTTTATACTCTCATTTTAAAGAAAAATGTAATTAATATTTTGCTTTATTTTGAATTATTTTTCATCGTATTTATGTACGTTATTATTTTTTAGTGACGTGAGATGATTATTTTCGGTGAAGTGAAGTTAATAGTGAAGTGATTATTGAAAAATATAAATTTGCTCATCTTCATAAAAATATTAATAAAAATATTTTTTATATAGTAAAATTATTTAATACTATATTCTAAAAATAACTATAATATTTAATATATTGATAACCAAAAAATAATCACAATACAAGCCAACTTATTTTTTAATAAATTCAATTGATAATCATCGTTTAATTGAATCTTTCTTTTTTTTTTTTTTTTTGTTAATTTATCTATTTAATATATTATGTAAAACTTAAATATAAAATTATTATTGTATATAATTAATAATATATACTATATGTATAAAATAAAATAATGTTTTAATAAAAATACTACTAGGATAAAAAATGTTTATTATTTCAATATTAAAAATATAATAACTGAAAAAGTTAAAAATTTATTAAAAATAAAATAAAATATAAACAAGTGTATCTCTAGAAAAGTATTGTTTTTTAAACATATAACTATTGATATGTTATCAAAATATATGTAATATGATAATTAATTAAACATAATCAAATACATATTTATATTTCATAAACTTGGACAATCGTTTTTTTCTACGCCACTTTTTGAGTGGTTTTTCTATCCATGAGTAGCTACTCATGGAAAGTAAAAAACCGCCATCTTAAGGTGAAATTTAACTTACTCTGTTAAGAAAATTAACCAAAAAAATCGTAAATTTAAATTTTTCTTTAAAATTATAACTTTTATCTTTTTGCTATAATTTTTACATAATTTTTCAGGAATATACGCACCAGTGATCACCACAGGGCTGCGCGAAGCCGAATCAGGCTCCTTGAATTGCTGGATGAATCGGGAAGCCATTTGAACTAAATATTTATGCATTATTTAGCAAAAATTGAATAAAAAATGTATAAAAAAGTATTCAAAAAGTTTAAAAGTTTTCAAAAAGTGGCGTAGAAAAATACGAATCCCCCATAAACTTTTATATAAAAAAATTATATTGCCTCTCAATTATAAAACAATTTTTATTCAGAAAAATAAAAATAGAAATATCTCAAAAATAGGAGTATAAAATTCTTATCCATTAAAGTACATTCTTAGTTACACAATAAAAATAAAGAAAATATGATCAAAATTAAAATAATTCGTCAATTTCTCTACATGAATACCTCTATTTCACTATTCAAAATATCAAATTCAATGAGTTGTCTCAAATATACTGAAAAATGTCGGAGTGAGTGAAAAACAATTTTTAAATGCAAACCGATCAATTTCTGTTAAATTTTCAGGAAGATTAATTTCAGTTAATTTTTCACAATAACTGAAACAAAATGGACAAATTTTTATTGTTTCTTGTGATAATAAAAAATCCAAAATGTCTTGATTATTTTTCTTTGCTGCGAATTTTAAAGCAGGAATATAAAAACAATTATTTTAGAATGCCATTAAAGCATTTAATTTTGAAATGGAATTCAAAAAACAAATGATTAGTTATTCTATTATTAAAAATATTCTAAATTAAAATATTTCGATCTTTTGTTGTTCTATTTAATTCCACTTTTTGAGAATTCAAAAGTAAACCAACAAGATTATAATAATCATAATAACATGCATAATAAAAGAGTGACTGATAATCAATTCCACTTGGAATGAATTCATAATTATAATATCGGAAGCAGTAAGAAACAGATTCAAAAAAATAACTTTTAGTTTTGAATGTAATTGGCAATGTCATTATGATGGCATTTAATTGATTCTTTATAGAAAACATCATATGAATCGTATGCTGGCTTAATATGATCTTCTTCAAGTAAGTGAATTAAGTCAGCGTTTTTGCCATGAATTGCATATTGCTTCTTCAATATTTCCTTCATTTTTCTAACATCATTGCACAGTTTGTCATTGAATCGTCATCATCTCGATCTATTCCAATCTGGTAAATCTTTCTTGCTTCTTCTTTATTTTGAGGGATTCCATCACCATTTTCAAGCATCATTGCATAATTATTTATCGCATCTAAGTTTCCTTTATCAATTGCCATGTTATAATATTTAACAGATTCTTCTTTATTCGGTGGAATTCCATCACCATCTTGCAATATGACAGCGTAATTATACATTGCTGTGTCATCGCCTTTATCAATTGCCATTTTGTTAATTCGAATAGATTCTTCAATATTGATTGGAATTTCTTCTCCTTTTTTCAAAATGAAAGCAAAAGTTGTCATTGCACTAACATTCCATTTATCAATTGCCATTTTGAAGTATTTAACTGATTCTTCAATATTTTCATCTTGTAAAAGACATGCTAAATTATACATTGCAGTAAAATCATTCTTATCAATTGCATTTTTGAAATATTTAATTGCTTCTTCTTTGTTTTGTGTTATTCCATCTCCTTTGGCAAGCATCATTGCATAATCATTCATTGCAAATGAATTACCTAATTCAATTGACATTTTATAATGCTAAATTGCTTCGTCTTTATCAATTGGAACTCCATCACCCATTCCAATAATTTCGCCATATTTATAAATGGATTCAATTTGACCTTTATCACTTGCTTTTTTCAGAAATTGTATCGATTCTTCTTTTTCTTCTACATTCTTTTCTCGCCTGTACAATTTGAGTCCATATTTGTACATCGATTCAACGCGCCCTTTATAAGCGGATTCTTTCAAATATTTATCCGATTCTTGATCTTCATTAATAATAATGATAAAGTGCCTATATGTGCCCTTTATCAGCAGCTTCCTTGATTAGTTTCAAATCTTCTTTAAGTGAGCCATATTTGTACAAATATCGCTTTTATGCTTCCTTTTTCAATTGCTCTTTCATATTAAAGAGTCGATTTTGCTTTGTCAGTAGGCGTTCCAGTTCCTTTGTAAAACATCTTGGCTAAATCATAAATGGCATCAACATTCCCTGCTTTTTCAGCATTTTCAAAATCATTCTTATCATGGAAAAGATTCTTCATATTTCTTTTCTTGCTTTAAATGACTTCCATAAATAAATAGAAATAATGAATCATTACTATCATATCTTTCTGTAATCATTTTTATTACTTTTTTGTGGTTCTTTGGAATGATTTTCCCTTTAATTAGCATGCTACAATAGTAAAGAAAAGCTTCATCATTTCCGTTTTCAAACGAAATTTTCAATTCTTTGATTCCAAGTTGAACATTTCGTGGGAAGTTATATTGGCCTTCAATTAAGAATTGGCCAAGTTTGAATTGATTTTTAGGATCATCAATCGTTTGTTGGACTGTTTCTTTGCATTTATCATTCAAACTTAGAAAGAACTTATAAAGAATCATTGAATTTTTTGGTGTCAAATTTTCAATGATTATAACGGACGAATTTGATTTTGAATCATCTTTTTGGCTTGATGAATGATTGGATGTTGATGATTCTTCATCAATGTATCCTGTCAATGAGATTACTCTATCTGAGTAGAAAGATATTTTATAATTGAAAAAGTCATTTTTGTTCACTTTTTCAGTTATGTAATTTTCATTTGTTTTCAAATCATTCAAAATTTCATCGAATGTTGGTATATTGAATGTTTTCTGTGACCAACATTTTTCAATGAGATTTCTGTATGATTTTGGAATCTCAAATTTGAATTCAGGACGAATTCCTCGATGAACTTTGACAGGAATTTGGAAAAAGTTCAATTTATTAAACGGCTTCAAATTTGTGATGATTTCATAGACATAGATCGCAAAGGCATAAGCATCACAGGACTTGCTATATTCTGCCTTATCCCTTATTTCGGGTGACATATAAAGTGAGGTCCCTTTGACACCATTGGAAGATCTAGATGTAAGACTTTCGTCACTTTTTGGACTGAATCTGGAGAGGCCAAAATCAGCAATTTTTGGAAGCAAAAAATCATCCAATAAAATGTTCCCTGGCTTCAAATCTCGATGAATAATGTCGTGAGAATGAAGATATGACATGGCTGCAGCAATTCCGTAGATAATGATCAGTTTGAGTGTGTCGTTTTAATTGGAGTCTGATTCGGAGTTACGTTCTAGTAAAATGAGATTTTCAAGGGAGCCGTTTGAAGCAAATTCTGTTATAATGACATGTTTTGGTTTTAAATGAAAATTTAAGGGACTGTATTCAATAAATTTGAGAATTGATGGATGATTTAATTTAGATATGATATTGACTTCTCTAGAAAGATTTAGAATTAATTCTGTGGAATCTTCTTCTAATGGATCTTTGGAGATTTTGTTTTATATTTTACTTTATATACTTTACCAAAAGAACCAGATCCAATTTTATCCTGCAGGATGAATTCATCTGATGTATTAAACTGTGAATTTTTCTTTTGAGAGTTTATAAGCTATTCAAAAATTTTATTTTGAGGAAAAGAAATGGATTTCATAATGAGGAATGAAATAAAAAAAATGGTTTTACTGGGACTCGAACCCTAAACCTTTACTTCATCATAACAAAGATCGCCTCAAAAAGAGGATTGCCGACTGAGCTATGAAACTTTTGAATTCGTTCGAAAATATTTATATAATTATTTTATAACAAATAAAATATTTTGACAATTTTTTTGAATTATATAAACTTTTTCAATATATTTATAAAAAATTACTTTTTTTTTTCCTTTTTGCAAATATGGAAAGCTATATCGCTGATAAGAAAAAGCTTTACGCTGAAATTCTCGAATTTCTTGAAAATTCAGATGAGAATTTCGACTACACAACGATTGAAGAATGTTTTGAAAGATCATCTCCAAATCTCAAGCAGAAAGACAAAGACGGAGCTTTTGAAGACATGAAAGACTTTTTGCGAATTATAAAAAATATCAGTGACGAACACCACCGTGATACAACTTTCATCGCCAGAACTAAACAACTTCTTCTTCACTATAAAGGCCAAATCAAACAGACCTTGTCAAATGAGGAAATCTTCTATATTTTTGAAGACAACAAATTACTCGTTCATTTTCTTTTGAGGAATGATGTCATAAGACTAACAGACAATATTTGTGAATCGATGATGACTAAATACGAAGCTAACGGTAACCGTTACTGTCACTTTTTCTATCCCGAGCTCGAAGGATTTTTAGGAGAAGAGAAAATGAAAACCGTTAAAAACGAACTTTTAAATAAGTCATCAAATATTTTTGACAACTATGATTTGAAACGCGAAGAAGGCGAGAATGACTCGTACATTTGCTCAATGATACGAAATGATTCAGTTGAAGAATTCGTTTCATATGTGACTCGGAGTAACTGTTCACTTTCAAGCCAAATTACGCCATCAATTTTTGAGACCAATTCATTCATACTCGAACGAAAAGATACGACTCTGATTGAATATTCAGCTTTCTTTGGATCGATTCAAATTTTCCAATATTTGATGATGAGTGAAGTTGAATTGAGAGCATCGCTGTGGCTTTATGCGATTCATTCAAAAAATGCATCATTGATTCATATTCTTGAAACAAAGGAGGTTTGTCCACCAAAATTTGATAACAAAAATGAAGAAGAATTAAATGAAGCAAATAACGAATATTTGAGATGCCTTACTGAATCAATTAAATGCCATCACAATGATTTCGCTGACTACATTCAAAATAATTTTCTGTTTCAAGAAGAAAAAGATCCAAAACGAAACGAAACGATTACATGTAATTGCATAAAATATCATAATTACTATTATTTAGAGACAGAAACCATCAAAGAGCATGGATTTTTCTATTTGCACCTCTATAAATATAACGAACTTTTCAACCTTTTATTGAAAGAGAAAGAAGAAGGAATCAAAATGAAAATTATTTAAATCACAAATATTTTGATGAAGAACTGATTTCAGCGACCACGATTCAATAAGATAACATCATAAAACATTTTAATTGTGTTCGATAAGTGTATATTTTATGATATTTCAAATATTGAATATTTTTATAACATTCATCGACATCAATTTTTTTCAATGTTTCATATTTTTTTTATAAGACAGCATTACAAAAAGCGGCCAGTCAAAATGACGTTGAAGTTATTTATTTTTTATTATTAAAAGAAAAAGAAATACCCAAACATCTTTTCAATGGAAATACCAATTTAACACAAATATCAATTCCATCATCTGTAACTTCAATTGGAGATCATGCTTTCAGAGAATGCTCATCATTAATACAAATATCAATCCCATCATCTGTGACTTCAATTGGAGATTCTGCTTTCGATGGATGTTCATCATTAACACAAATATCAATTCCATCATCTGTGACTTCAATTAGATATTCTGCTTTCTATGGATGTTCATCATTAACACAAATATCAATTCCATCATCTGTGACTTCAATTGGAGATTCTGCTTTCTATGGATGTTCATCATTAACACAAATATCAATTCCATCATCTGTGACTTCAATTAGATATTCTGCTTTCAGAGGATGTTCATCATTAACACAAATATCAATTCCATCATCTGTGACTTCAATTGGATTTTCTACTTTTTGTGGATGTTCATCATTAACACAAATATCAATTCCATCATCTGTGACTTCAATTGGAGATTCTGCTTTCAGAGGATGTTCATCATTAACACAAATATCAATTCCATCATCTGTGACTTCAATTGGAGATTCTGCTTTCAGAGGATGTTCATCATTAACACAAATATCAATTCCATCATCTGTGACTTCAATTGGAGATTCTGCTTTCAGAGGATGTTCATCATTAACACAAATATCAATTCCATCATCTGTGACTTCAATTGGAGATTCTGCTTTCTATGGATGTTCATCATTAACACAAATATCAATTCCATCATCTGTGACTTCAATTGGAGATTCTGCTTTCGATGGATGTTCATCATTAACACAAATATCAATTCCATCATTTATTGATCTAAGAAATCTCTCGATACCATCAATAGCAAAAGTAACAACATATTAATTAATAAATAAAAAATAATATTTTACATTTATTTTTCATTTTATATTTTATCATTTGAAAAGATTTAGGAGAGACATAATAAAGAATGTATGAAAATTATATTTAAAGAAAAATTCCAACCTAGACCCCAATTTTTTATGTCACATATCTATTCTCAGCTATTTGCAAAATGATCAAATAGCCTCCATTTTAGTTTACTTTAAATAATTTTGCATTGTTTTCATATATATTTATAAGTTTAAAGTTTCTTTAGCCCTTTCAAAATGGGAAGTTTTTTAGCCCCAAAAAATTGAAAGGAGATTTGGGAAAAAAATGTTAAAATGTGGATTTTAGCCACCACTTTTTTGGAAACTTTTTCAATTAAAAATAATCGTAGATTAATATAAAAAAGAGCATCAAAAACAGATCAAAATAAGTAGTATCTAGTTGTCATGATTCCTGGTCCAAGGCCAAGGACTCCTGACAACCCCCGTGAATGCCTCCACCCTGCCGAAACGCCCTTTAAAACAACCGTTAGCATGACTCCAACGACTACCTCATTCACGGCTCCCACACGACCAAACGGCCCTAAAAACACCCGTTAGCGTGACTCCAACGACTGTCTTTCACACGGCTCCTCCATGCCGAAACGACCCCAACCAACACGTCTTTCACACTGCCGAAACGCACCCGTTAGCGTGACTCCATCCTCAGTGGAGTGACGGCTTCGGAGGTCTATCATGAAGTAACTTTTATCAACCATGAAATGGAGACCTATTACGAACACTATAACCACTTCGGTGATAGCCATCATGTCTGTAGCGAGTCAATGCCAAGCGATGTCAAACGTCTGATATCATACGGTAAGCACACATTCAGAACGAGAGACTACTTCTTCAGCCCTAGTGAACGAATGCTCTAAACTACCTTCCAAAAACTAGACCTCTCAATTTTGATAATTAATTGAATTTTTTTTTATTCTAATTCTCAAAATTGAATTGCATTGAATTATTTTCAGAGCCATATTTTGTTTGCTGCCATATATTATAAACAAAGATTTATTTAATTTTATGATCAATCCATCTAAATGTTACCTCTAGTTCTGACTATTTTTCTGGATTTCGTTAAAATTTTTCTCATATTGGCACAAGCTTTATTTTTTCACAATATCAAGTACAAATTTGACCTCAGCAACAGAATGAAACAAACACAGCAGTATATTTCAATTGTTTTCCTTATTCCGAAACTTTTTCACTCACGCCAAGACTTTTAATATTATATAACCTCTAAAAGTCAAGCTTTGGCATCAATAATAACTTAAACCAAATAAATCAGCAAATTTAAAACAATTTCCAGGTTTCCGATAAATTTTCCTCTTATATATCGAATATATTTCGCAGTTTTAATTTCACTCTTATGATTCGTAGTTTATTAATAAATTACAGAATATAGAATTTAAAGAAGAAAAGATTAGGAAGAAGAAAGAAAAATATACAATGGTTATAGTTATATATTGATGATACATTATTTTATTTTAAATTAATTCAATTTTCAATACATTTGAATTTTTCTAATAAAGATTATTCAATTATTTTCTATTTACTATTTAATTTTCAATTGTCCAAAAACTAGACCTGAGAAAAATAAAATAAACTTATCAATTTTAAAAATAATATATTGAATTCCCCTCAATTAAATTGTGAGGTCTAGTTTTTGGAAGGTAGTTTATAAGTTTAACCTCGCATGGGAAGATTACTTTAGGGTCAAACCACGCAAGACAGGTCCTTCACTAGTATTCCGCGTACGAACTGACGACAAGAAGTCCACCGCTATCTACGTCTCTGATAAGTTTCTTGAACGAACCCAATCGATGAACGCTTTAGAGATCCCACCCATGAGGTCTTCGTAAACAGGTTCTATTTTTGAGTCCTCGATCACGATCTCGTTACCAACCTACCAACTTTTTAGTCGAAACCAAATGACCTCGAAGGGTAAAACCGGAATGAAAGAACTGATGGACATTGTCCTTGGGTTGAAGCAAGACGTGAAGCGCATGAACAGCCTCATCTCTCCACAAGGTGCTCAAAGTTTGGTCGAGAAGCACAATCATTCGAATCCGAATAGTCGATGGGCCCTCAAGAAGCTCGATGTTAATGGACCTACCGTTCTGAATAACATGCCTGATGTCAACAACGATGGTGTCCCTGATGTAATCATCGTCGACAAGAACAACAACCCAGTCTACGCGAACGGATACACAACAGTCCAATCTGACTGGCCAAACACTTTGGCATACCATTCAACATATCCCGACAAAGCATCTCGTGCTGAATATAAGCGACGACATGACGGTAAAGCCATCACGAAACGTGGCTTCATCAATGACACATTGGGTGTCACCTACTTTGACTACGATAGTGCACAACATCCTGAGCAAATCCGTCAAGTAGGTACCGTCATCGGAACTAACCTTTCTCAGACTCCTCAATGGTACCAGAACGTATTGGAGAACCCCAAGAGTGGCTATCGAATGAAGAAGCCTCGTAAACAATCCGCTTACGAGATGTTCAACAAGTACGTCTTCACTGATGCCTTCAATGCTGCTATCGCTCAGATCGAAGATGTCCATCACACCACCATTCCTGGGCAACATAATATGGTCCTCCATTCGAAGTTATGCGGTAGTTACTGGAAGTCTCAGATCAAAGCCGCATTGAATCTCCCAGACGATATTCCTGATGACCAGTTCGACAAGATCAAGCGTAAGAAGAACTCACAACCAAGCATCGAAAACCAAGTCTATTCATTAATGCTCGCCCACAAAGACAACAGAAACACACACGTATACGATACACTGTATTATCGTCTCATCAGGGATATATGCCAAGTCTTGAACCTTGAATTGACTCCCGCTCTACAACCACCTGCCAACTACTCTGACCCTAATAGTCTTGATGGTCACGCAGCTTCGTTTATGGGACCATCCTCTTGGGCAACTCCACCATAATCAGTAGCATCTGCTTGGGCAGCTCCACATTCATCACCTAAAGCAGTTCCAGTAGACGATGGAGAAGCTTTCTTGGAGTAAGCTGATGAACCACCCACTAGACGATACCTATTTTTATGGCACAGAAACCATGAGTACATCTCTGTCAGACATCGTTAAAGACAAGGTCCATGAGGTGCTATCCACTAAGAAGAACGATATGAGTGGAGCCTTCATAGACAAGGTTCATCCAGAGATCAACGTTAGATACAACTCCGTTAACGTCATTGTCGGTAAGCAAGGTCAGGGGAAGACAGTCTTCGCGTTGGAAGAGATCATCTAGATTGCACTAATGGATACTCATCATCTACTCGTCTACGTAACCAAAGATGGGAATGAAAGTGATCGATCCTTCCTCGCCTTGAAATCACTGATAGAACCCCGTTTACCGATCATCACCATCAGTGAATCATCAGCGGAAGCAACCATAGAGAAGCTCATTAAAGCCAAGAACGAGTACTATACCATCACGAACAACCATCTCGAAGACAAACTAGACGACCCCCAACTCAACATCACCCAAAAGAGATCCATGACCTCTTCGATACCCTCCACATCGATGACTTCCATCGGAAGTACCTCCATACACTCGTCCTCTTTAATGACATCAGTAACAGCAAGTTCTTCACGAATGAGACATCGTACTTCTCTCAGTTACTCCGTCGTTGTAGACACACCAAAATGACCTTCTTTCTATTGATTCAGGGATGGAAGGGTCTGAAGCCGCACATCAAGAACGAGATCACCACGTTGATGATATTCCCCTGTTTCAACAAACAACAACTGAGGTACATCTATAGTCAGTCCGCCTCGATCTAAATAAATAAATTTTTCAATTTTAAAAATTGATTTAACTAACATATTTCAGCAAAAAGCCAAAGCATTAAAAGACATGCAGAAAAATATCACTGCTTTTATTGCAATGATTGAACAAATTCTAAATTTTTTTTAAGAATCAATAAGAATGGATTTTTCTGATTCAACTATTTTTGAATGCCAAAAAGCGATATAAAAAAAATTTTTCAATGATGGAGGAATTGTGATTTGTTTTAAACTTTCACATACTTTAAAAACCTCAATTCAAATACTAATTGAGAATGCCTTTCAAAAGTTAATAACCAATATCATTATTTTTTTTTTTTTTTTTTTTCTTTATTGCAATTTATAAACTTCGAATAAACAAGATATAAAGCCATTTATAAATATAAAACAACATTTCATTTTTTTTTAAAAAAATGATGAAAATGTCATTTTTTTATAATATAATATAAGCAAAAAGCCAAAAAAATGAAAAGAGTTTGTATTTAGTTTTTTTATTCATGCAATATCCATTTCGACACAATGCTCTATAGCATAATTTAGCTTTTCTCTCATTATATCAATTGTTGGATACAACGGCACATCAATTGATTTACTACAAGTATGCCCATATGGATACTCTGTTAAGATACCGTCTGTTTTAAACAAAACAGTAATGTGATAATCAGGCATAATTGCAAAATTTGGTGGCTTTTGACTTGCTGTTGTAAATTTGAGGAATTTTTTCATCATTGAATCATCATATTCACCAAGTATTGTCTTAAAATTATTGATTAATTGTTCATTTCCGCCTTCAAAAACAATATGCTTGATAATTCCTTGCAGATCCAGAGATTGCTTTCCATGGCATAAAAACTTTATTAGTCCTCCACTTAAAAAGTTAGATTCTTTAATATTTTGATTATCCCAAAATCCTTTTCGAATTACATTCAAATACTTTTCAATCGATTTGATACGGCAATCAATGACTATCTTTTCATAGATATCAACCAAGTTTTGTGGCACAATGCTGCTATTTGAGCATTGACTAATTTGCTTTATCGAACTATCCCAATCTCTGTAAACCCATTTATGATCTTTGATATTGCCTTTTTTCATTTCTTCTATTTCATCTTTGAGGATTAAATCGTTCTCATACACATCTTCTATTGTAATTGCTTTACCTGCAAGAAAATTCCATACAAAAAGAGGGAATGGAATGTCTTGATTAATTCCTCCTCTAATTATAGAACCTAAAATGCAGCCAAACACGTATAACATATTGATTGAATCGTTGTCATTTTTCGAAGGATAAGGGATAACTTGAACTTTAGATAAATCATCAACTTCGCTATTATTTATAAAATTAGGAGATATGATACATATTCCTGTTTTTAAACTTAAAAATGATTGCGTTGCCATTGTGATTGTTTCATTTGTTAGACCGCTGACATCAATCGATTCTCTTCCTTTGAAAACAATGCCCCATATCAAATTTTTAAATCTTATATTATAGTTAATACTAATAGGTTTTGATACTTGGTATATCATGCTATCTTTAATGTTATTTGATTCTCCAGTTAAATATTTAATAGCAGAATCAGCATTTAATACCAAATTACCAATTAAAGATATAATAGCAATACTAATAGTAGTTGCAATATATGATTGCTGACTTGATTTTATGATATTGAAATCATTTAATCTTTTTGAATATGACAAAAATTTGGAATTTTTTCTTCCTAAACTTCTTAATTCGTCGTCTTTTTGGTTCATGTGATTTTCATCTAAGGATGAAAACAATTTATTAACAGAATTGATCAAGAAAACGCATGCAATTTTACACAGCACTACTGATAATCCATATTTTTTAATCAGTTCAGTCATATTTAATGCATCGATAACATTCCATAAAAAGTTTTCACAATGTATATGAGAATCAATGCATTCACTCAGTAAAATCTCTGTATCTTCATCAGTCCAATTAATTGCAAATTCTTGGATGTCATTTTTTAGATTTTCTTCATTGATTTCGTCATTTGAAATGATTTGATATTGTGAAATATAAATATTTTTGGCTTTTGCGCATTTCCAACTAATATATTTTCTTTCCTTTGGGTTCAAAAAATAAAATATCATTGTGGTATTACCTGATGTTTCTCCAGTAATTTCTTTTCCATGTAATAAACTTTCATCATTACAAACTTTAATTGAACAATTTTTACCATCAATTATTGTGAAAGAAACTAAAAATGATCCTTCTGTTTTATTTTCTACCACTAAATAATTAGGTTGAAGATTTGTTAATTCTTGCTTTGAGCTCGTTTTAATTGACATTTTTTTCATTTCTTTCCATAAAGGGACAAAGCTCCAAACTGGGAATTGTTCAAGTGATTTGTATCTTTTCATAAGTTGAAGTATTTGGATCATTTTGGCGGGAGTAATATTCTTTTTAATTTGTTCTATTTGGAATATAGGATATTCATGAATATCCAACGGTTTGATTGATTTTAATTTATGACAGCTTTTTTCAAATTCATAAAAACTTATTATTTGTTCATTTTTTTGGTTTTGAGCTGCTAATAAAGAAAGATGTTGAATATATTCCACATTAAAGTCAATTGGTGTAAACATTAAATTATTCTCAATATATGTTAAGAATTCAGGCATATATTGCATAATCATTGGTGATTTAATCAGCCAACAATCAACAAGAACAAGTTTTGCGCATATTCTTTGTTCAGGTGTAGAACAATTTTCAATATAAATCCAAAGTAAAAGAAGCAAAACCATTGGAGTATTAACCATCCAATTGCCCGACTCATCAATTTCAATTTTTCCTTTGGATCCATCTGGAAAATCAATTAGAAAGTCATTTTCTTTTTTAGAAAATGAAGAAACTTTTTCTTTGGGAATGTAAATCATATCTTTCTTGTGTATTAGACAGTGATATATTCTATCTCTTGCCATCAATAATAACTGTTTCCCTAGATTATCCATAAATGATTCCGAACCAAGTAGACCTTTAAGAGAATTATACAATGTTTGAACATTACTACTTTGCAAGAAGTTCAGAGAAATATTATGGAAAAAGCCTTTGTTCAAAGAATAAGGAAAAGATCCTTTAAATAATTTTTCTCTATTGAATCCTCCAACAGTAATGACTGCTGATTTTATTAATGACAAGCACGTTGGCCAATCTAATGAATCAGGATCATTAATTGCTGCTTGAGCAAGAACAACACTTTTAAGCTGATTATTAATATCGATTTCATTCGATTTACAGATAAGGTTTAAAGTTGATGGTGAACCACTAAATGGTAATTTTTCATTGAATTTAATTTCTTCTAAAGTTGGATTATAAAAGATATTGTTCCCCTCTCTTTCAATTTCCATCGTTATGGCATATTGAAAGTTAAGGGGTTTGACATTATTTAAGTTTTCTTCAAAATCTTCTGATGATTCATCATTTTGATAAAATGTATCGTTAATATATTTCACATTGTTTTCTTGCTTTTGGAAAATATTGAATGCTTTCTGGCTTATGAAATTTATTGGTTCATCCATTTCAAATGCCAAATTGTCAATTGAATCAACAACAAATTCGATTGAGACAGATTCTTCTGTTAGAAAACTTTTATCATTGATTAATATGGTTGATTCTTCACTTAAAACCGCTATATCTAACATATTGTCGCTTAAATCAATTTTTTCATCTGTATCATTTATTATTCCTGATGGTAATTCAATGACAATTAGATTTGTATTATGTATTATGATATATGCTTTTTCAATTACAATTGCTTTTAATGAAAATGATGGATATTTCATGATATTGAAAGCAAATAAATGAATGTATTTTGACTGTTGTATTTTACCAAATCCAGTCATCTCTTCTGGTAATAGCATCATTTTGGAGTCAAAAGAATTGTTCAAATTCATATATAATTTGGTTTGTTGCGATGATATGACATGAAAATTAATATATGGCACCGCTTCATGTGCAAAAGTTGCTAAAATCTCTTTTGGAATATTGCAGTTCATGAAAGAAATATAACGATTCAATGTTTGTAAATAAAACCTGCATAATATTGAACTTTGATCTTTCATGCATATATTGGCAAAGGAGATAACAGCTTCAAAGGAAATTGACATATCCAAATTCAACTCTTCTTCTTGAATTGGCTCATTTATTTCATTAATATTAAAAAGATAACGTTCACTGAAAGGAGATATTGGTATTTGAAGACAATAATCTTTGTCATTTATTGTATACTTAAGATACTTTCCTTTCCAGTTTCTCAGAGCATAGAATGTTGAATAATCAGCAATATTCCCACCAATTATTAAAAATAAAAGAAAAATATCACTGATATCTGAATCAATTGTTATAGTTGATAAAAGATTTTGAAACAATTGTGACACTTCATTTCCAGTGTTAAGAATATGTCTGAAGCCATAAATAATTTCTGGAAGAGAAGCAAAAACTGTGCTATTCTTATTTATGGTATAAGAAACAATATCAAATAATCTTTTTAAAAGGCCGAAAACAGCCTCAATTTCATCAACTTGGCATTGACTAACCATAGTAAATACCATTTTAATCCAAACATCTTCCAATATTATTCTTTGGTTATTATTTTTGTTAATAAATCCAAGAATTTCAGATACAGAAAAAGAATTCAAATAATTTTTGTTGGCAAAGATAAGAACCATTATGCATGCTTGGCTTATTTCTGGCAATTTATAGAATAATTCAGGCAATGTACATGAAGATCCAGCAAGACCAGCAACAGTCATAAAGAAAGAATCAACTACAAAATGATCTAAACTGACAAATTCTGATAATTGATTCATCACTGTAATTGATTTCGCTCTGAAATTTTTACAATTAGATAAAACAGTATAAAGTATCTCTAGGATCGAAAGTTGCTTAAAATTACTGATCATGTCAATACAGGTCATGCAAAATATTGTTAAAGTAGTGAGAGCATGCTCATCAAGTTCGGCATTTGAAAGTAAATAGCCAAGTCTTTCAAAAGAATCAACACGTGAAATTCCATCAATTATAATTCTTGTCAATGCTTGATTATTAATGACTTGGAAAAGAGAATTTATTCTATCAAAGCCACAAAGAACATTATCAATTCTTTTTGGTACAGCTTGTAAAATCTTTTGAAACTTATATGGATCATTATTTTTTACAAATTGTTCAAGAAGACGAAGATATTGTGTTCTCTCAGATATATTTTTCTCTTGGTAGTCACCAAGAGAAGGATCTAAAATAATTAAAATACCCAAATTTGTTAGTAATCTATCTTTTTCGTTGATACCATCAGAATTTTCAATATTTTGGCATGCTTTAATATAATCTGTTCTCATTTTTTTCACCCACTTCATTATAGAGTTCATTTCTGGTTTTAATTTGTCATGATTTTTAACATCATAAAGAAAATCAAATGCATTTATTTGATGCAAAACTGCAGCCAATATAATTCTATCTATTATTTCATGATCTTTTTTAAGAGGCTTGTAGACTTTGCTTTTGGCATATATATTATTAATATCTTCATTATTATTATTGATAAAGGCTTGAAAGAATTCATCATTTATAGATGAAAGGAAGTCTATGATTTGGTGTAGGTTAGGAGGAATTAATGAACGATTTCCATTCTTAAAATTATCATGAATTAGCCAAGAATACTCAATCTCGCAAGAATATGTTAATCCTCCCCTGATAAGACTTGACAAGAACAATGTATAAATCATGTCAAAATATTCAATGAAACGTTGCAATTGTTCATCATGTGTAAATTCATCATTAAGTAATTGAACTATTTTTTGAGAATCATCTGATGTCATTATTAAAGCCAATTGGTTGCAATGAGCAATTGGGGCAGTTATCATCACAAAATTGCTAATTAAAGTAAATAAGATAGAGTTGTAATCTATTTTTCTTTTTGTTATGTCTGGTTCATCTATGATTATATGCTCTATTAATAAATGAAAACGATTTATCAAAATCTGAGCAAAAGAACAAAGAGAATCAATCAATTTTGATTCATCTAAATTAAGAGGATCTTCTTTAAGTATTATTAAAGCATCATCAATCATATTTTGTTGAATTTGGAGTAAAAGATCGACATTCCATTCATTATTTTTATCATTTCTAGATTTTGGATACCATTCATCGCCAAGAAATGATTTTAATAATTCTTCATTAATGTCAATTTTGGATAATATTGATGAATGAAACAATCGTGATATTATGCATCCATTATATATTTGGTAACTGTCTGAATTATGTTGTAATATAAACTTAATTAACTGTAAAAGATTGATATCAAGAGAATCGTAAAAAAGATCAATGTTATTAATTAAAAGAACAGATGATATTCTTTTGTACTTCTTGTCATTAATTAATTTAAGTAAAGTTGGTAGGAAAGATTGTGCTACGTTTCGAAATTCATTCTTTTTTAGATTTATATCGAGAAATATCAGCATTGCTTTAATAAGCTCTCTCTCATCGAGATTTTTTTCTATCCATTTTGTAATTGATATAATATCATTTTCAGATGATGAAATTAAATTTTCGGGAATTGTTAAAGAAAAAGCGCATGAACTCAAATAATTGAATAATAAAGACCCAATCGAATCTTTTGAATCAACTTTTTTTCGTTTTCCAATTATTGTACAAATATCCGAAGATCCTGAATATTGGTATGTATAAATGTTACTTTTTGAATTATTGTATGAAACTAGAAAATAAATGTTCAATAAAACATCGATTGTGGCTGCTTCCACATCTTCATTATTAAATCTTGGAAAATTATCTTCTTGAGGATATATATATGGAACATCAGATGAGTTAATTGGAATATTTAACAATCTGCCAGATTGTCCTAATAATCCGACAAACCATCCATTTGATATAAAAATTGGAGCAGGATTAATACCCATTAGCAATGATGAAACTATTTGGCTTTTATTATTTAGAAGTAATTCGTCATTTTCTGAATGATAAGTTTGAATTGAGAAATCAGTATTTATAAGAGTATATGATGCCCCATTACTACAAGCTCTGTATACCTGTGAAAGTTCAGGTCTCGTTGATGGTTTTATTACTATATCGTCTGAGTATATCATCGAATATATTGGTGCTTGAAATGTTATTCCACGATCTTTAATAAAAAGCCATTTAAGGGAACAAAAAAGATAAGTATCGTCGTTAAGAACCCATTTCTCACTTAATTCGAATCGGCACATTAATTTTTCAATCAATCCTTTGTATAATAAGAAAACATATAATAATCTTTCATTTGTAAGCAAAAAAAGAAAAGAACCGTTGCTACAAATACCGTGCTTTAAAACTTTTCCTTGAATTGTAATTTGGTTGAGTGGCTTTGTTTCTGGAAATGACATGCAACATCGATATGTTTGAGTTGATAATTTCTTTTTTAATCTGTCAAATTCTGAAACTATCTCTTTCCAATTCATGTTTTTACGAGGCACAAATGCATCAGCTAAATCATTTCCTAAAACTGCTGAAATAATTTGATGAAATCTATTCTTATCTGTAAAATCATTGATTGATGAAGAGCCTGATATTGATTTAAAATTGTATAACAAAGAGCCAATTGTATTTTTATTTTTAACAACCCAGTAACATCTTAGAAAATTTAAAATATCTTGGAAATTGACTTCATCAATACTTGGTATATTATCTTCATTTGATCTGTATTTTGGCCTAATGGCTAAATTATTTTTTCCATTGAGAGAAATACGAAATTGAGATCGAAATTCGCATCTTTGGGTAATTTGAACACGGCTATAATCCATTCGTTCACTTAATAAAAAATTTGATAAATAATCTGGTTTCTCTTTTTCTTCGTATAAACTTTGGACTCTGATTGCTTGACGAATCATATCGTGAACAGATTTGCAATATTCTGGAAAATAAATTGCTATGTAAAAAAGATCTGATGGAGCTATATATCGTTGTGGCTTATCTAATTGCCCAGTAATATGGAAATATATTTCTTCATATTTTTCATGGATATATATCGGAATTGCTTTAATTTCTTCATTAGTATCTTTGGTATTTTCATTAACTGTTTTTGTCTGTGGCTTTTCTTGTGGTTTAGAAGAAGAAGAACCCATTTATATGGCAGATGTATATTATTTTTTATTGCAAATAAAAAAAAATTACATTTTTTTTGCACTAAATATCTTCTTTTTGTGTTAAAAATAAGACATCTGATTGTATATCAACTCTTTCTAGATTATATTTTTTATCACCATTTTGTAATCAGAGGAATATAATAACTGATACATTTGTTGATTATATCCGAAATTTGCTATTGTTTTTCTTTAATAAACAAAATTTCTTTAAAAACTTAGATTTCTGGAAGGTGAACTTTTTTAAAAACTATTTTATCGTTAAATAAACTCAAAAGTAATTTTTATTTACAAATATAAATATATCATTTGGCATATTTATAAAAAACTTATTAATTGGCAAATTTATTTTAAAATATACAACAAAAGTAAATAGCAATTTAAATCTGAAAAAGATATAAAAATCAATTGTATAAAATTATAAATATTCTTTAATTATTGAGATGAATATGATCATCATAAACTTTTTGAGAAAAAATACTTGAACAGAATTCAAGAATATGCAAAGAAAAATTGATTTTCAATATTTTGATTTAAAATATAATTAAAATTTTTGAGATTTAATTTGATTTAAATAATTGATTAACATTATAAATAATCTTTTTTGTTTACATCTATAATGTTGTCTTTCAGGAGATTATCAACAGCTCTACAATAATCGTATTTGCAAAAGTTGCAAAATGAAGATTTACCAATGAACTCTTTCTTCAAAAATGCGAAATTATAATATTTGAGACTTTGGCTTAATGTATCCTGTGAATTTTCTTCATCATTTTGTAAAAAGTTGTTTATGAAGTAATTTGCAATGTTGTTGTTGTGGCGGCATTTGATTGATTCATAAAAGACTTGTTTGTATGATTTATCCTTTAATTCAGCATGATTGTCTTCGAGAAAGTGAATCATTTCTGCATTATGACCATGAATAGCCAAAGGCCACAACGATGACGTTAATTTGACAACTTTAAATCGCAAATAATTAAATATTCGAACTGAGCCGAAAAATTCAGCATATTTAATCAATGAAAAATCCATTATCATTTTGTTTTTTTTTGCTTCATAAATTGATAGTTGAATTTCAGCGTTAGGTGGAACATTATTTAGAGTAACGTACGCAACAAATTCGGTAATCATGTCCTTTCGAATCAATTCACAGATTTGGCTGTCGTTTTCGCCTTCCTTTCGCTTCTCATTAAAATTTTCCGGCAATTCTTTATTCAGCTCTTTAACCCAATCCATTATTCTTTGGAAACCATTGTTCATTGATGAATGGTTGAATTTCTGGCTGAAAATATTGTGGATATTTGGATTCTATGAATTTCTCTGTCGTTGTAATTCTTATAACTATATATTGATCAATAACAATTATTTGTTGTTCAATGAGAAATAAAAGAATCCTTTTGTTGCTCTTAAAAATATTAAATATTTCGGAATATGAAAAATATCTTTTGAATGTGTGTGGAAACTCAAAATTATTTATAATCAAACAAGTCATAGCTCATTGTATACTTAAAAAAAATGAATAAAATTAAAGTATCTTTATTATTATGACATATTTCATGCAAAAATCATTATAAAATCAAAAAATAAAGAATAATTTTTTTTAATTAATATTGGTCTAATTTCAATCAAATTTAGAAACTTTTAATTTTTCTAGGTTTTTATAAATTTTATATTATTTTTAATAATCAAACTATTGTTTGTATATTATAATTATTTTAAAATTACTGCTATATAATTAAATAAATATTTTCATAAAATTAAAATAATAATATCTCGAAGATTTTCTTAAATTGTTTTTTTGATATATATATAAAAATAAAACTTTAACCTAAATTCTTTTAAAAAATACATATTATTTTAAAATTGTTCTTACCAATCTTTAGTTATCTTTTTTTTGGTCATTTTATGGTCAATATTGTTTAGAACAGATTTGAAAACTTTACAATCATGTTTATGACAATTTGGCCTTTATTAGTTAATATGTTTTTGACATTTTTATAACAAATTGACCTTAAATGATGAATGATTTTTTGACATTTTTATGACAATTTGGCCTTTAAATTCATCTTATTTGAATAATAAAATATTTTTAATTTATCAAAATTTCTTCATTTAATGAGCTTTAACTTTTCTCCTTCTGAAATTTCATATTTTAATGGCATTGGAAAAGATTTTATTGGTCCAGATGATCCAAGATTACATAATATTCAAAAATTTTTAGCATCAAATATTAATCAATCAGATCGTAATCAAACAAAATTGATGAAAAAAGCTAGACTTATCGAATATCCAAATAATCTACTTAATTCATCCCAATGCAATAAAAAGGTTGAAACTCCTCCCAGAGTAAATGGAAGATCTTGCAAATTTTCCCTTTCAATTGGAGTTCCAAACAATTTTTCTTCAATTTCGTCAAATTTAAAAAAACCTCAAGAATTTGTTAATTATAATCAAATTCCAACAGCATGTTCACAAAATCAAAATATAAACAATTCATCATTTCCTGTTCAGTTTCCGTGTGATAATTCTCAAATTCTATCAAATTTAGAAAAACCTCAAGAATTTGATAATTATAATCAAATTCCAACAGCATGTTCACAAAATCAAAATATAAACAATTCATCATTTCCTGTTCAGTTTCCGTGTGATAATTCTCAAATTCTATCAAATTTAGAAAAACCTCAAGAATTTGATAATTATAATCAAATTCCAACAGCATGTTCACAAAATCAAAATATAAACAATTCATCATTTCCTGTTCAGTTTCCGTGTGATAATTCTCAAATTCTATCATATTCTGATCGGACTTATTCTGATTTGCTAATATGCGCAATCGAAATTGAGCAGGTTTTTAAAGATCTTCCTAATTATATTGATCTGTTTGAGCTTCAAACATTTGTCAATAACTGGTTTCAACTGAATAAATATGCTTATGCTGATGTTGAAAATGCTGTTATAAGAATACTTTTTTCTAACGTTTTTCATGCAATAGAAACCATAAATAATCTCAAAAACACGGTCGATGATTTATTATCAAATGAAAAAAAAATCAAAGAAAATCATAAAATGGAAATAATGCGGAATAAAAAAGAAATTAAAAAAAAGACCAAAATTAATATAAATTCCAATTCTTTAATTAGAATGTTGAGATCTCAAATTGAAGAGATCAAAAATGAGAGAGATCAAAAAAAGAAACTCTTACATGATATTTTTGAGAAATGTCCTGATATTCAAGAAATTCTGAATGAACTGGAATATAAAGAAGCATATGGACCACCCATTTTATCTAATGTTATAATTGATGAGATGATAAAAAATCTCAAATTCAAGCCAAATGGAAGACGATATTCTTTAACTTTAAAAAAAATATGTTTCATCATTTCAACTTACTCTTCTGCAGCTTATGAAAAAATACGTGATTTCATTCCTTTACCAAGTTCAAAAACTTTGAACAGTGAGTTTAAAGTTCAGTTGAATGAAACCAAATCGAATTTATTAAATATTGATCAATTGCATTTGTTACTGAAAAAATTACATATGTACTATACTGCTAATGACGACGAAATCATTCCATGCACTCTTGCAGTTGATGCGGCTACTATGAATCCACAAGAAACGGGAAAGAGCGGATTCTTTGGTTTTCATTTACAACCTTTTAATGTCGATTATGATTCAAAAATTATCCATATTGCTATTAATTCCAATTCCCGTTTTAATGATGAAATCTTAGAAATAATGAATAAAATAACTAGAATAGCTAAAGAATCAAATTTTGATATTATTATTCACTCAACTGATGCCGATACAAAAACAAATGTGATACATAATAATTTGCAAAAGTTTTTGAATAATATGAAACTTAACCAAAATGAAAATGCAGGATTCGAACAAGATGAGAATACAGTATTCGAACAAGATGAGAATACAGTATTCGAACAAGATGAGAATACAGTATTCGAACAAGATGAGAATACAGTATTCGAACAAGATGAGAATACAGTATTCGAACAAGATGAGAATACAGTATTCGAACAAGATGAGAATACAGTATTCGAACAAGATGAGAATACAGTATTCGAACAAGATGAGAATACAGGATTCGAACAAGATGAAGGCAAAGAATCAGATGATGAGGATGATGAATTTGAGATATTAGTAGACAAATTAAAAGATTACGATTTGTCATTGCCCACGTCAGACCTCATGCATTTGCTCAAAGCTTTAAAAAGACGATACTTATCAAATGATATAAAAATGACATATCTTAGTAAAGCTATAAATAAAGATACCGAAAGAATAATTTTAGAACTTTCGCCTTACAATAACGCTAAGATTGAACTTGACACATCAATTGCAAGAATGAGAGATAGTTTAGCTCTAATGCTTATTAACACAAAAAACACTGTGATTGCAGGCGAGAATGAGCATCATGGATTTTTTGTATTTGAGTTTGTTTTGGTTCTTATGTTAGAAATAATTCAATCAAAAACATTGTCTATTGATGCAAGACGAAAATTATGTAAGGTAGCATATTATTCTATGAAAGAAATTAATGATAATAGCATATCAAGACAAAGATCAAGGAAAGGGAAGAAAAACAAGAAAAAAAGTGTATGCTTTGTAAATTCAAACACATACAAGAGAATTATTAATAATTTACTATGCTATGGTTTTGTTTTCAAATATTTCAATGGAAACATATCAACAGCACGACTAGGATCGCATCCATTAGAACTAGTTTTTGGTTTAATAAGACAATGTTCTCGAGGCAATGATACGAGTGAAACTGCTGAAAGAGTTATTGCTAAATCATTACTTCGAGATGAATTCATGGAAGATTTGGGAAAGAAAAAAACACACGTCCGGGGAAGATGTAAAATTGCCGGCAGCACGCCATCTGATGGATGGGATAAAGATATACCTATCGAAATAGATCTTAAACAAATTCCGCATGAATTAATTGGAATTGCAAACCATGAATATGATTCTGATGATTTTAAGAGTTCAAATGCTTGGGCTTTAGCAACATTTCTAGATGAAAATTCACCAACAACCGTTCCAAATTTATCAGGAGATAATACTGGAAGAGCTATAATTAATCGTCTTATTAATCTTGAAACTCATTAATAATTAAACAATTGACTATTTTTTTCAGATATATTTATAATTTATTCTGAGAATATATATTTATTTGAATATTTATATATCGGGTTTCTGGCAGATTTTTAACATTTTGTTGCTAATCATTCTATTTATATTTATTACTTTTTTTAAATTTTACAATGAGTTAAAAATTTTGAAATATCATTTATCTTCAATGGTAAAAATCTGTCAGAAAAATATTATTGTTGATATAAATCAAGCCTTCTTCTATTTGATTTTTTTTTACAAGCATTGTTAAATATTCTCTTGGCAATTACTAAAAAATATGTTAAATATTCTCTTTACCATGAAATATTGCTTCTTTTGTATTGAGTCTGGAAACTTATCTGACACCCTATATAAGGCTTATAGATTATTAATGAGAAAATTTGCATTGCTTAGTTAAATAATACATTCAATTTAAAATTTTATTTATAATATTATTTATAATAAAGAATAATGTATATTATTTTTTAATTAATTTTTTTTTGCTTTGTTTTGATTTGCCATATCACAAAAATGGAGATATTTTAAAAATAATATTTTATTTAAATATTATTTCAATTTTTTCTATAGTTAAATTTCTCATACTTTTAAACCATTTTTTGATTTTGATTTTTCTTCATATCTACAAGACAGAATAAAATATTATTTTATAGAACTATTTTACAATATCTGTTAAGTATTATATTAGAATATCATTCTAATTATTCAAGACAATCTTGAGTTTCCACACACATCTTTTGATATCATCTTTGAGAAAGTGCAAAATTCTTTCGATTTTGATGAAAAAACGGGGATACGATGGAAGTTATTCACAATTTTGGAAATTAAGTGTAATAATGACAAAAAATTTTTTTATCATGATAAAATTCTTTTCCAATTTGGCTGACCGTTTCTATGAGTTTTATCAAATTTTTCTTCCCAAAAAAAATTTGACAATTGAAATATTGAAATATTGAATATATTTGAACATTATTTTTATAAAATGAAGGCAGTGATTACAGGAGATAAATACATATTTAATAATAATATTTTTAATACAGAATTAATCAATGATAAAGGAAAGATTTTGGTCTTATATGTTTGCCAAAACCATAAAGAAACATTAACTAGTAATGTTGCGAAAGACATGTAAAAAGTTAATATTTCCTTTATTCATAATATATTTTTTCTATATTATTTATATATATATGCTAGCATATACAATGATGCATATTTATCTATAGCATTGATTTTTTATATAATTTCCTATTTCATGAGGGCTCAGGAAATAGTAGTTTTTTAGACAGCCAATCATTCATGCTGATTGAATCATATGAAAAATAATCTTTTTATGATATCAGGATATATATATAAATAATAAATAAATAAATAAATAAAAAGATATAGAATAATTTTTTTAGTCGAATGAATAAAAGAAAATTAATGATCAAGTAAATGTACAATGGTTTTGTCTTTGGCATATTTAACAGGTGTTTTTCATAAATTAATTTTGAAAACCAAAAGAAAACCGAGTTGAAACTTTATTTGAAAAAAAAAAAATGTGAAAAAATTTCATCTTTGATATTTCTGTCTATATTTTTAGCAGAAGTCAATAAAAGCTTAACAATATCAGAATTATCATTTTGTACAGCTATATGTAATGCTGTCTTATAAAACAAAATTATTTAAAATCTTATAAAATAAAATAAATTTAAAATTTCATGAAAAAAAACTAATATGAAATTTCATTTAAAAAATTGATTTGTGAATTGAATAAAAAAATTAAAAAAAGAATTGTATTTAAAATGATTAATTTGAAATTGTATTAAAAAGATTTGATTTAAAATTGTATAAGAATATAATATTTTAAAATTTCATTAAATTTGTGTTATTTTTGAATTGGATTAAAACTTGAATTAAAATTTTATTAAAATGATATTGATTTAAAATTGAATTAAAAATCAAAATCAAAATATCATAAAATTAATTGATTTCAAAACTCCATTTTAAAGATTAACTTTAGAATTTCATTCAAAAAAAATTATTTTGAAATTCGATTGAAATAATTAAATTGAAATCTTATTGAAAAAGTTGAATTGAAATTGAATGAAAAAAATGAATTGGAATTGTATTAAATAATTAATATTATGAAATTGTATTGAAACTATAGATTTATAATTGTATTAATATATTTGATTTAAAATATAATTAAAATTTTTGAGATTTAATTTGATTTAAATAATTGATTTAAAATTAAATTAAAATACTTTGATTTGGAATGGTATTAAAAAAATTATTATTTAAAATACTTGGCAAGTTAGGATCGATTTTATTATGTGCTAACAGTAACCGAATAACTTCTAGATTTCCTTTTTCCACAGCAATATTCAACGGAGGCTTATGAAATTAAAAAAAAATTCTATTCAAAAAGTTAAAAAAAATTTCATTGAAAAAATTAATTTAAAATAGTATTAAAGCAATAGACTTTGAAATTGTATTGAATTATTAAATAATGAAATTCTGTTGAAACATTCAAATTGAAATGTCATTAAAATGTTTAATTTTTTTAACTTTATTAAAATTAAAGATATAAAATGTCATTCAAATATTTGATTTAAAATTGAATTAACCTTTTTAATTGAAATTTTATTGAAAAAAATGATTTGAAATTGAGTTTAAAAAAATGACTTAGAATTTCATTTAAACTTACATTGTGAAATTTTCTGAGAATTTTCATTTTAGAAACGTAATTAAAAATAATTTAATTTTGGAATGATATAAAACCATTATTTGTGAAATTGTATTTAAAAAAAAAATCATTTGAAATTGTATTAAAATTGGTATTTATAAACTTGATTTAAAAGAACACTTGTAATGCCAGTATGATTTACATCAAGCTTTGGATTAGATAATAAAGCCCATAAAACATCAACATTTCCTTTTTGAATAGCAATGATTAATGCAGTGTTATAAGACAAAAAATTTTAAAATTTTATTGAATTATTAAAATTAAAATGTGATAAGAATTATTAATTAAAAACTGTATTTAAAAGAAATTGATTGAAATTGTATTTAAAAAAATAATGTTTTAATTGAATTTAAAAAAATGTTTTGAAATGTCATTTAAAAAAAAGTTTTGTAATTTTATTAAATTGATGGATTCGAAATTGAATTGAAAAGGTTGGTTTGTAATTGAATTGAAATATTTAAAAAAAAATTTCATTCAAATTTTTTATTTTGAAATCGCATTCAAAAATTTATTTTAAAATATTATTAAAATATCATGTTTGTAAATGAAATTAATGGCTTTCATTAGGAATTATATTGAATTATTTAATTTGTAATTTTATCAACAAAAAATGATTTTAAATGTTTTGGTGATTAACTTCAATTTTTTCACCTGTTAATAAAAGATTGACTGCATCAACATTTCCTTTCTCAACAGCTATATGCAATGCTGTCTTATTAAAAAATTGATATAGAATTTCATTAAAAAAAGTATGTTGTAATTGTATTCAATTAATTGATTTGTAATCTCATTAAAATGAATTTATTTTTAACATTATTTAAAAGTAAAATTTTGGAATTTTATTTAAAAAAATTTTTTATTTGTAATCTTATTTAATTTTTTGATTGTGAATTGTATTGAAATATTCAATATAAAATAAAATTAAAATAATTGATTTATAGAACTCTATTTGAATAATTAAATTCAAAATTCCATTGAAATGTAAAACTGAAAATTTCATTTGAAAAATTGATTTTGAATTTTATTTTAATTGATGATTTAAAATTGTATTAAATTATTTTGGATTGAACTTTATTGAAATGGTAATTATGTAATGTGATTAGAAATAATTGGATTTGAATATAATTAGAAAAACAATTGTTTTAAAATGACATTAAAATCATTTGTTTTGTAATTTTATTTAAATATTCAAATTTTAAAATTTTTAATTGATTAACATCAAGATTATCAGCTGTTAATAGAAGTCTAATAATTTTCAAATTACCTTTTTCAACTGCCAAGTGTAAAGCTGTTTTATAAATATATAAAAATTTAAAATTTCATTAACAAAAGAACAGTTAAAATTATATTTAAATTATTCATTAGAAATTGTATTAAAAAAATGATTTTGGAATTGTATTTAAAATTGCTAAATAAAAAATTTCGTTAAAAAAATCTAATTTGTAATTCTATTTAATCATTTGATATAAAATATTATTGAAATATCTTATTGATAATTTCATCAAAAAAATTAAATATTGAATTTTATTTAAAAAATTATTTTTTTAAATTGTATTAAAATAATTGATTATTGAATCTTATTGAAAATTGGTTTTGGAAATGAAATTAATTATATTCTTTTAAAAACGATATTAAAGTGAATTAATTTTAAATTTTGTTGATTGCATTAACATCGAGTTTCTGGCTTGTTAATAAATGTCTAATAGCACTTATGTTTTCCTTTTCAACTGCAATGTACAATGGTGTCTTATTAATAATAAATTATATAAATTTCATTAATAAAAAAAATAGTTTGGAATTATATAAAAAATATTTTGTTTTTAATTCTATTAAAAATTTTGAATATAAATTTTATTTCAAAAGTTAAGTGAAACATCATTCAAAAAAATCATTGAAATTTCATTGAAACAATTAATTAAGAATTGTATTTAAATTAGAATTTCGTAATTCCATTAAAACCGATTTTAAACCTTATTAAAAATTTTTCAATTTGTAATTTTATAAAAAAAGTGACATTTAAAATGCTCACAAGATTTACATCAACATTCGGTGAAGATACTAAAAGACGAATAATATCAAGATTTCCTCTTTCAATTGCAGCTTGTAAAGGTGTTTTATAAGAAAAAAGTCAATTCAAATTTCATTGAAAAAATCAATTCAAAATGACATTGAAAAAATTGAATTAAAATTATATAAAAAAAATTAATTTTGGAACTCCATTAAAAAATTTTGTTTATAACATCATTTAATTGGTTATTTTAAAATATCATTAAAGAAAGTAACTTGTAATGTCATTCAAACATTTGAATATTGGAACCCTATTCAATTTCAATTCAAATTATATTTAAAAAAATTATTTGAAATTTGATGAAAAAAAAAGTTAATAAAAACGCTTCTTAAATTAGGATCTATGTTTGGATATGATAATAAAAGGTTTACAATTTCTGTGTTGCCTGCTTCGACAGCAATATACATTTCTGTTTTATTAAAAAAATAAAATTAAAACTTCATTCAAAAAAATTTTTTTTTGAAATTGTATGAAAAAATTTTTTGCCCAAAATTCCATTGAAATCACAAATTTGAAATGTCATTTAAACAATTTGTGATAAAATTGCATTAAAATATTCATGTTTTTAATTAAATAAGACCAAAAAAAGCATTTGAAATTTTATGAAAAAAAAAATTTATTTTTGAAACGCAAGGTAAAAGAGTATTTAACTGATCACATAATAACAAAAGACGAACAATTTCAGTATTAGCACGTTGAGTAGCAACATGTAATGGTCCTTGATAAAACAAATTTAAAAAAAACTGTATTAAAAAAAATATATAAAAAACTAGATTAGAAACAAACAAAATTTGAAATTCCATTAAAAAAAATTTTTTTTGAATTCCATTTGAAAATAATGTGCAAAGAAACGTCATTAAAAAATGACAAATATTAAAATTGTATTAAACAATTATTTTTTAAAACTGTTGTATGATTCACCTCAACTCCCATTGTATTCAATAAAATATCAACAAACGCAATATAATCGTACTTACAAAGCAAGTAAAAGTGCGATTTCTTGATGTTATCGACCAAGATGTGGCTGAAGTTGTAATATCTCAAGCACTGGCTAAACAAGAACAATAAACTGGCCGGATCCTTCTTGAAATAGTCCTTTAAGAAAAAGTTGATTATCTCATTGTGGTGGCATTTGATTGACTCTCTGATGCATTCTTTATAAGTCAAGTCTTCCGGTGGAATTTTATTGAATTCAAGAAGCTTCACCATATTCGTGTTTGGCGAGTGAATTCCAAAAATCCATGTGGGCGATCTGACAGCTGGAATGTTGGTGGCCAAATAACGGAAGACTTCAATCGAGCCAAAGAAAGCCGTGTATTCAATCAATGTCGGAGTTTTCTTAATCAAAAGTGAGTTCGTCTCGTAGATGGAAGTAGGAATGAGTGACTCGAGGGGCATTTTGTATATGCTTAATTGTGTGGTGAATTCATTGGCCTTGTCTAATCGAATTAACTCACAAATTAAATTGTCGTTTTCACCTATTTTTCGATTCAATTCATATTTGGCCGGATCACGAATTTCAGCAAGAAATTGGTTGCTTTGTTCTGGAGTAAAAAATGGCTTCAGCTCTTTGTAAAAATATTGCGGATATTTGGCTTGTAAATATTTGTCGGTTAACATTATTTGTGCGATATCGGAATTAATAATTAATAGTTTGGCTTCAATTAGATAAAGTAAAAGTCGTTTGTTGCTCTTGAAAAGCTGGAAAATTTGGTAATTCGTAAAATATTTTTTAATCTCATTTTGAAAAATTTCAAGAATCTTTTCAATATGAGCGAAAAATGTGGTTGGACGGTAGTGATTGTTCGAGATTTTTACTATCAAACGAAAAAGCAATTTGAGATCGTTTTTGTTGCTAGAGATTTTCATATTTCGAAATATATTGGTAAGACTCAAAAAATTTGGTTCAGAGTTTGGTTCATCTTCTATATATTCTAAAATAGCTTTTTGCATCATTTTGATGTTATCTAGGTATGCTTTAACCGTCATTGGAAGAAAAAAAGAGGATAGAAAGACCGTTAATTCAATTTTTTTTCAAATAATTGATAATTTATTCAAAAAAATTATTAAATAAACAATTTTTTCTATCGTATATTCAATTTTGTTTTGAGTAATTTGACTTTTTGATGAACACTATAAATACTAAAAATCATAAATTGATCTATATAAAGCACTTATGAAAGCATATAGAGGCATGAACAAAAGTGGCATAATGAACATTACATAAAATAACGGCACCATATTGATTGATTCTATGATTTATATCTTTATTTCATGGGAATTTGTTTTATCATTCATTATAAAATCGATTTTTGCAATCATTTCCAAAAAATAAATGAAAAACAAAATAATATCTTTTTGATTCATTGATAATTTTTTGATGAGCTACCAAAATCAAGGCATCATTTTGTTATATAACCAAAAGGATTGATTAAAGATAAACTCTTTTTTTTCATTATTTTTTCGAATAAATATTTTTTTTTTTTTACATATTCGAATTTTAACTTTTTATTCAATTTTGCATTTTTAAAATAGTATTTCTCTTTATATATTGCTAATAATTTAAATAATAATATAATTTTTTTTTTATAATATTTTCTTTTTTTTTCATTATTAAGAAGAGCAGATAAAGGTTAAACTTTCAATTATTTAAAGTAATTGATAGATGATAGTAATGATGAATAAAGATGAGGATATAACGAAAATTATCCAAAATTGATAAAATTCATTTGAAAATATTCTGAAAAAATGACTGGACGGTTATATCGAGAAAAGATTGAAAACAACTGTCTAAATAGTTTTTAATTCTATTTCAGAAGTTTTATAAAGCATATCTGTCTGATTATATTCAAACATTTTTAACACTTAAGAAATCCGAAAAAAAAAAAAGATATTATTATTATATTTCAAAAATGTTTTCAAAAAATATAAAATTGTTAGAACAATTTCTCAATATATATGTCATATCATTAAATTTATGGCAATATCTCCTCTGTTGAGAAAATGTAACCATATTTTATCTCTAAACTTTAAGCCTTATTTTTTTTACATCACAAATACTACAAACGTCTTTTTAACGTCTTTTTTCATAAAATAACGATTTTTTGATTTGTAGTATTAATGAAACTTTTTGAATGCGAATAAATTTTTTTTATTTTATGAAGAATCACTCAAAAATGTATGAACACAAAATCATATAAAAAAAAATTGGGTTTGAAAATGATCGTCCAAACACAAACAAACCTTCTCAAAAAAAAATTGAACCCAAACAAACTTTATTAAATTTTGAGATAAACCCAAACAAACTTAATTTTTTTTGAGTGAAACCCATCATACAGAAAAAGTTCAATTAGAATTTTTTTATAATTATAAATAGATGCATTATGACTATTCAAAGCTGTTATTTTTTGTTTAATTGTGATAATTATATAAATATATATTATATAAATTACAATACATATTTTAAGTAATTCTATATCATTTATTATCAAGATAAAATGCATTTATTGATATATTCACAATTATCTATTTTTTATTTAATTTTTAAAATTAAAGCTCATCGATTCAAATAAAAAATTAAATTAACAAAATATAAAACTAAAATATCTTAACTATTTATGAATTTTATCCATGATATTTTATTTATTTATATTTATAAATATATCTATAATATAATATTTATATTATTAATTATGTAAAAGTGGCAGCATAGCTCTTACAGATTATTACCAATATTTCAATTATTTTGAATAAAAAAGATCTTTTATGTAAAATCCAATCTTAATAGAATATTATTTATTTTAAGTGCGAAAAGTAAATTTTATAAAAAATATGATAAATTAAGAAAAATTAAATGGTTGTTTTATTTTTCATATACAGAATATTTGAAATATAACGAATACTTTCTTTGAATTTCTTTCATAATATTCAATTTTTCTTTGAATGAAAAATATAAATCATTTTATCTTTTTTATCAAACAATTTAATTGCATTATTCTTCTGTAATAATATATTATATAATTAGCATATTATTAATTAAATTATAAAAGAGTAATTCATATTTAAAATATAAAGATATGATTATTTTAAATTGAGAGGGAGGTAATGTTTTTTGAACAAGGTTTATTTCAAATTTTATTCATTGATCAAATTACTCATTTGCTAATCGATATATAAAATAGTAAATGTTTTATTTGTAATAATATATATTAATTTAATAAAATATAATTATTTTATATATGATTATAAAATTATTAAATGGGATAAATAATGATTAAATATAAAACACGAAAAAGTATTTGAATTTAATTCAATTTATTATTTATATTTATTAAAATATTTATATTTCAATAAATTTATTATTTAGAAGACAACAAAACAGAAAAATAATATATTGAATAATTAAACAATAAAAAGACAAAGCAAACACATTTTTTATAAGTTGTACAATACCAAACCCAAAAAAACAAGAAAAGCAATAATTAAAACAAAAAATTATTGGGTTTTGTGAAAACTAGTTAGTTAAATATTAAAAAAACTATTAATATATTATTAATATATAATTTTCTATTTAGTAAACATAAAATATCTAAAAAATAACAATTTTTTTTAGCTAATATTATTCTCTAAATTTGAAAAATGTACTTAATGTTTTTTTGTATTTGTTGTTGTGCCAAGACGGCACAAAAGTGAAGATCACAAATATACCTCAAACACATAAAAAAAACAAAGAAACACCATTTTGGGTTTTGGGTTCAGACATTTTTGAGTGAATCAAAAATAATATTATTTAATTTGAAAAACATTTTACTATTTTATCTTTTTATTTTTAAATTATTTAAAACATTTTTAATATAAAAAAATAATTGTAGATCAAGATAAAAATAAAAAACTAATATCGAGAAAATAACGTATTTACAATTGTAATTACAATTGTAATTTTTAAACGGACAAGTTGTATACAATTGTAAATACAAAAACAAAGGCTTACTAAACTTTTTACTTTCAACTTCATAAAATCAACTCAGACAGTCATTTTTTTTTTTTTTTTTTTTTTGAAGATCATATCTTTTTATTTATATATGTGCATTATAAAGAAAAGTAAATCTAATTTCAATGAATAAAAAGTAAAAATGAATGCTTTTAATAGGGGGTTTTCGAACAAAATTTTTTTTCTGAAAAAAATAAAGTTTATAAGGGTGAGGGCAAAAAAAGCTTTCTGTTGCATTAAACTTCACAATATATAGATTCAAAATCATATAGGTTTTATATGTTAATTTTGCTTCTACACAGAGTTGTGCTTCATTTAAAATCCACTTTTTCAATACTTTTTAAAACTTTTTCAATGTTTTTAAAAATGAAGTTAATCTAGATCAATATAAGATATCTCGTTGTATTTTATGTATAATTATTTTTGGAAGTAATTGAAAAAGATAATAACAGAAGGATTTTTTGAATTTTTTTCTTTGCAGCAAATATCTTTTTTATTTTTGAAGTATAATTTTCATAATTTTGAATTTAAGCATATGCATTGTTTTAATTATTTTAAATATTGCTATATTTTATAAAATAGATTCCAAAAAAATAAGTAGATATTGAAAAACAAATTCTTTATTGTAAGCGTTTTTTTGGGGAATCGTACTTTTCTATGCCACTTTTTGAAAACTTTTAAACTTTTTGAATACTTTTTTATACATTTTTTATTCAATTTTTGCTAAATAATTCATAATTATATAGTTCAAATGGCTTCCCGATTCATCCAGCAATTCAAGGAACCTGATTCGGCTTCGCGCAGCCCCGTGGTGATCTCTGGTGCGTATATTCCTGAAAAATTATGTAAAAATAAAAAAAAAAATTATATCAAAAAAAGAAAAAAGTTAAAATTTTAAGGAAAAATTTAAATTTACGATTTTTTTGGTTAATTTTCTTAACAGAGTAGTCAAATTTCACCATAAAATGGTGGTTTTTTACTTTCCATGAGTAGCTACGTTATTTTCATTAACACACTTTGACATGCTAATATTTCCATCATCTGTAAATAAGATTCTTGATATATCTTTATAGTCACCGTTTAAACCCAGGCCCGTTTGTTAAAACCCAGGACCACTTTTTATTGAATATTTCAATAGTTTACGTAAGAAAAAAAAATTTTCAAAGAAATTTTTTTTTTTTTATAAAAACTAAAAAATCTTCTTTTTTCAGAAATAAAACATGAGTAAAAACATTTTATTTATGATATTTATTTGTCTCTAAAAATTATATACCACTTTTATTAGTTTATACAAATTCTTAATAATTAATCAAATAAAAAACTAAAATATTTAAAATTACATGATTATTGTAAAACTCTTTAAGTAAAACCAGATCTTAAAAGAATGAGTAATTAGTTCATACTGGGCAGAAATTAATAATCTATCCATTTTAATGTGAAAAGAAAGTAAATGTCATAAAAATAGTCATAAGACTCCAATATACTTAATAAATACAAGCAACTAATGTTAATTTATATTACAATATTTATGTTTTTATTATTATTTGTTTAATTAAATATTCAATTTGTTTGATTTGGGCAGAGATTAATATTTTTTAAATTCAAAATTAAAAGTAAATAAATGCCATCAATATGTTTTCACAATTTGTATGATGCAAACAAACATGTATATGATGAAAGAGAAAAAAAAAATCAAGTATCCAAATTGTTTTAACAATTTGGGCAGAAATTAAAATTCTTTTCAAATATTTCAAAGTAGCGTAAAATATAAACTAATAATTTTACATTAATTACCTGAAATAATTTGCATTAATTACCTGAAATGCTTTTCGATTATTTTTTTTTTTTTTTTTTTTTTTTTTGACCTTAATTTTCACCTTATATTAATTCAGTTTTTTAATGAATTCTCCTTTGAGTTGCAAAACAATTGTAAAATATCCGGCAGATGAAATGGAAAAATATGCTGTTTCTTCAATAGTTATGTCGCCCGAATACCAAAACGCACCAAACTTTCGCACTCAGTGTTTTATACTAAAAGAACAATCAAAAAAATTTTCGGATAAGAAATATAATTTAACATATGATAAAATAGGCGATTTATTTGATATGACTGGAAACGCTATTAAAAAACATTATTTAAAAGCAGTAGATGGAGAATTACATTCAAATAGTCGACCTTTTTCATTAAATAATAATCAATTAGGACAATTAAGAGAGTTTATTGAAACAGCACCATTTCCTCCGCCAAAAGATGTCGTCAAAAATTTCATTGAAGGAACATTTCACAAAATATTAGATCCACATTCTTTAAAGTTGGCCTTTACAAAAGCTCAGTTGTTCGTTGAAACTGCATCACCAATGGATGAGAAAAGATATTACGCGGACCAAAAAAAAATCGATTACTTCTATTCTACTTTAGGTTCATTTTGCAATTCCAATTCTATCCCTTCTCATTTTGTGCTAAATCTTGATGAGGAGGGGCATGAAGAATATAGTGATTCCAAAAAAATAAAAGTGGTAGTAACAGAAAAAAATAAAGGTAAAGATCTCAGCTATCCCGTTACGAGAAAAAATGATCACACCACTTTTCTGGCCTGCATAACTGCAGGAGGGAAATACTTGAATCCGCTAATGGTGGTTAAAAGAAAAACAATTGATGCTCGTTTTTTTAGAACGCCTATTATTGATCAAGCTATGATTGGATATAGTGAAAGTGGCTTTATCAATAGTGAACTTTTTAACGACTGGCTAGAAAAAGTACTTGTACCTTATATGGTTGAGTCTCGCAAAAAATATCAATATTCGGGTCCTGCAGTTCTTCTATTGGACGGTTGCTCATCGCATATTACTACAAAATTTTTTGAAGTTTGTGAAGAAAACATGATAAAAGTTTTCTTTCTACCAGCCCACTCTAGCAACCAAACTCAGCCCCTTGATTTAGGGATTTTCCATCTCCACAAGGAAAAAATAAGATGTCTTACTCTGAATGACAATGATACTGATAAAGTCATTAAAGCTAAGCTGAGATCACTTTATTCTTCTTTTCAAAGTATCGCTACATTGGAACATATTCAAGGTGCTTTTGAAGCAGCAGGAGCTGTCTATGAATTATCAAATAAGACTATTTATTCAATCATTCATTGGTCCAAAGATTTTGCTACAAAACTATTAGATTCTCCTCTAAATAGAGTGCAAAAAAAGGAATTGAAAGAAAAGAGAGATGCTTGGGATGACGAAAAACACGAAATACGAGTTAAGTTTGAAGATATAAATGGTAAAAACCCGAACTCATTAGAGAAAATTCTCAAATGCTTTGAGAAAGTTCCTCAAATAATTGACCCAACAAAAAATAATAACCCAAGATTAATGGAACTGCTATTAATGGCAATCGTCCCAGAAGAGAAGATAATTAATTTCCCATCAGAGGCTTCTAAAAAAGGGCGTCCAAAAAAAGATGAAGGAGAAACAGTTGACTTCGATTATTATCATTTATCTTTCTTTAGAAAGCTGAACCTTGAACTGGAGTCACTTTTGTTTTTTAAAATGTATTTATTTGGTTCATTTATTTGGTTCAGATATCTCTTCATAAGCTTCCTCGTCAACTGCATCACATGGGAGGAAGCTGGCTCTGGTCTTTCGTCAACTGCATCACATTGGAGGAAGCTGGCTCTGGTCTTTCGTCAACTGCATCACATTGGAGGAAGCTGGCTCTGGTCTCGCGTCAATTGTATTGTTGGAGGAAGCTGGCTCTGGTCTCTCATTAAACTGCATCACATTGGAGGAAGCTGGCTCTGGTCTCTCGTCAATGGTATCGTTGGAGGAAGCTGGCTCTGATCTCTCGTCAACTGCATCACATTGGAGGAAGCTGGCTCTGGTCTCTCGTCAACTGCATCACATTTGGAGGAAGCTGGCTCTGATCTCTCGTCAACTGCATCACATTGGAGGAAGCTGGCTCTGATCTCTCGTCAACTGCATCACATTGGAGGAAGCTGGCTCTGGCCTTTCATCAACTGCATCACATTGGAGGAAGCTGGCTCTGGTCTCTCGTCAACTGCATCACATTTGGAGGAAGCTGGCTCTGATCTCTCGTCAACTGCATCACATTGGAGGAAGCTGGCTCTGGCCTTTCATCAACTGCATCACATTGGAGGAAGCTGGCTCTGGTCTCTCGTCAATTGTATCGTTGGAGGAAGCTGGCTCTGATCTCTCATTAAACTGCATCACATTGGTGGAAGCTGGCTCTGGTCTCTCGTCAATTGTATCGTTGGAGGAAGCTGGCTCTGATCTCTCATTAAACTGCATCACATTGGAGGAAGCTGGCTCTGGTCTCTCATTAAACTGCATCACATTGGAGGAAGCTGGCTCTGATCTCTCGTCAATGGTATCGTTGGAGGAAACTGGCTCTGATATCTCTTTAACTAGGGAAACGGATGAAACAAGAGGCGGAATTCAAGTTCTCCAAATATGTATATTCTGAACTCGCCCTTCCTTTAGAGACCTTATCATCGGAGGTCAATAGAATTGTTAACCTGTTATTGTTCCTTGGTTTCCGTGGCTTTAGATTGGCAGTATTTGAAATCAATCGTAAAATGGATACGTGGCTACCACTTGCGGCAGGTTTGCTATTTGTCGTTTGAGTACCAGGATCAATGAATGGCTTTTTGAGATTATTCAATAAATAACATTGTAGATTTGCTGTTCTTTATAAAAGTAAACAGCCTTTAAAAAAATGACTATGATCCATAAATAAAGTACTCAAAATGATATTTTTTGTTAAAAAAAAAAATCATATATATCTTTAAATACATAAATGTTTCTAGCAATATTATATTATATACAATATTGAAAATTAATATTAAAATTATTTTTTTTTGTTTTCTTTTGGAAATGCATTGCTTTAATAACTTTTTCATATATCGTTGAAAGGTAGGCACTCTTTATATAAATTTTCTATTAAATTATTCAAAACTGATCGTAGAGGTCAAATATTGAATAAAAAACCGGGGGCCTAGGTTTTAACAAACGGGCCTAGGTTTCGACAGTGACTATAAAAGTATTTCCAGCTCGGTATGCTATTTTCATGTATTCTTTATCTGTTTCAAATTGTAAGTTTTTTTCGGTTGTCAAGTTTAAATATTTATTTATTTATATATTATTTATATATGATATTAGTTACATATAAAAATTAATTTTAAATTCTGAAAGTAACTTTTTCAATTGGGATTCCAATGGGAGGGATAAAAATATACCAATCCAAGCATTTTTGGGATTTTCGTGCATGATTATTATCTTCTCTTACTAAATCATTCTTATCATCATAATTATTATTTTCTACTTCCTCATTAACCTCATTTATTTTATCAGCTGATAGCCTAAATGCAGGTTTTAATGATTCTCTGAAGTGGTTGCATAAATAGCATCTCGATATGTTGTTATCATCTTTGAAATGTCTTCAGTTTCATCAGTATATTCAACTGCTACCTTTTCTGCATCAAACCAATCAATAATAAGTGTTAAATCGGTTGTAGTTGACCTTCCTATTTTTAATGGAGGTAGGTTGCTTCCATCACCTAGATGAAACAAAGCATGTTCACCTTGTGATACACCTTCAATAGCAGAATACACACCAGCCTTTGTAAATGTGAACCCTGTTTGAAACAATGTATAACCAACATTAGCTATACTACCTGCAGTTCCAATAACTCCAAATGCTAATGCTACATTAGATACTATTCTAACCTGATCTATGTCTTCTTGTAAATGTTTAGTAATCCTTTTAGTCTCTCCCATTTCTGCATTTAATACCTCTACTTTCGATGTTATGTCCTTAACATCATAACTAACTACATCAAAATTATTGGTTAACACATTTAAATCACTCCTCATGGTAGTAATATTATCAGCTGTTATAATCTTTGAACTAGTAATATTGTAGTCTGTGTATAAGGTAGTAGCTGCATTAGGATTTGGTGTTATTTCATAAAACTGCTGGTCTATTATGTACTTAAATGCATTAGTTGATGAATCCCAATTAATTTCATCAATGGGGTCTGTATAATCCTTCCTCAAATATAATTTTATGTCTCTGGTTTCACCAACATCTAAGCAAAAGCCCCAATCATAGCTAATTGTCTCAATAGTATCAAGAACAGGTATAACATCAACAAATACCTCTCCATTCTTTTGTTCATTGAACCCATCAGTTTTGAATGATAACCTTGTTGCTGTAGAAGACTCACCTACATATATATCTAAATATATCTTTTCAACCAAATCAGTTCTAATTCCTTCAGTACTATCCATTGATATGTATAGAAGAACTGTGTCATAATAACCAGGATGTAATGAGTTTGATAAGCCATCAGTTAGGTGGTTTATCTGTTGTTAGCATTGATGTTTATCTGTTGTTAGCATCGATGCTTGTCTGTTGTAAGCATCAAAATTTGTCAATATTTAAGATAATATTATCTGGCGATAGGATTATCTGGCTGTGGAATTTATCTAGCTATGAGATTAAACTATTTTATTTCTTTTTGATTAATTAATTAAAAAAGGGGGATTACCTTATCAATTTTTAACGTATTAATTTCAAGTAAAAAATTGTTTTATATCAAAATTTAAGATATTTTCACAATTAAATTATACATAAAAGTTTTATATAAAAATAAATTGTTTATGATATATGTTAATTGTTAATAGTCTAATTGAAAATATGGATTTTGATATATTTTTCAATATTTCCCATATATGATTAAGTTATGTTTTCATATTATATATTTAATAAATATTCAATAATATTTAATTTCGTTTAAGAGTGCGGCATCATTTTAAAACTTTTCAGAAAATTTTCGATTTTTTTATGGAAAAAAATTATATTGTTTTTCAACCAATGAAATAGATACAAATATGATTAATACATTTTTATATTTTTCTTTATTGGAAGAATAAATATTTCAAGAAATATCTTAATTATGATATTTTTTTTAACATTTTTTTTTTTTTTAAACATTTTATAATTCAAAAATTAAACAAATATCGTTCTCATTCTAAAAATGCGAGCTCTAAATTTGGCATTGAACAAGGCTGAATCTACAATTACGGAATTAGAACAAGAAATTAGAGGTCGAAAGTTTAAATATGCTCAAATAAAAGAAGAAAATGCCTCTCTTAAAATGATAATTGAATTTTCTAATCAATTGACATCTTTAATTGAACTTTTATAAAAGTCATATTGAATAGAAAAAAATTTGTTTATTGAATCTTGACAAGGTAATACTAAGGCCTTTCTTATAATATCGTAACATTTTAGCGATATATTGTCAAGCAATTATGAAAATTGATATACTTCTGTGGAAAAGCGGTGACCATGAGGTTCTAGATTATAATTGTCGAAAAAATTTGAAATCAACTCTTTTTGTATATTTTTTGAAGGATCTTCTGTTTCTTCATCTAAAAATCCTGCTATTTTTTCATATTTTCCATTTTTTTTTTTTTTTTTTTTTTTTTTTTTTTTTTTGCAAATCTTCAACTATCAATGCCAATACAATTCCTTGCATTCTAGCTGTAGATGCTGCAAGTTTAGACGGACCTAATGAATATTCCTACACTTTTGTATTTACATCATACTTACAACCACTAAATGAAAATTATAAATGCTTACCAATAAACATTTACTCAAAATCAAACGGCAAAGCAAACCAAGATATTGTAAAATTGATTTTTAATATAATAGATAATTTAAAAAAAATGGATATTTTTATTATAGCCGTCGCAACGGATAATGATAGTGGTTATAATAAAGAAGACAACGATACATTTTTGGAATATTTTCATGAATTTTTAGAAAAAGGTTTTGACGCAGCTGTTCTTAAAATTATTCAATTTGATAAAGTTTATTGGATTAGCGATTTTTTGCATATTATAAAACTCGCGCGAAAATATTTGATTAAAGGTAATATAACAATAAGATCAACAACCGATAAAGTTTTTAACCCGATCACACTAGAAAATTTGCTCAAAATAGGATTGCCATTAAATGACAAATCTGATATTTGTTTTATGAAAGATTTCTATCCGCTTAAAATATTTGGCATAACAAATGCATTACACTTATTAAAAGGAGAAAATTATGACGAGTTTATATATTTTTTACCATATACTTTATGGATAGAATCATTAATGAACCCTACACTCACAAAAAGTTCGCGTTTGTTTTTGATAAAAACCGCTTTTTACATTTTGTACTATTTTTATTATCAAACTAATCACCTCACTGTAGGTGTTTCATTTTATGCCATGAAAGATGCTGAATGTCAATTTCTAAACCAAACTTTTGTCATGCATGCGATGAATACATTAATTATTACTTATTGTTTGATTAACACATTTGATGATTTGTGTCTAAATCGTATCAGTAGTCACCCACTTGAGAATTTCTTTGGCCAAATGCGCATCTTATGTCGTGATTTCGATCAGTTTTTATTAAATACATATAAGATATGATTAATATTTAGTTTTTGAAATATTTTTAATAAAACCAGAATTTATGAATAGTATAGTAAGTAATAGACTTGTTATTTTGAGAATCGATATCAAAACGTCACTTTTTTGCATCTGATACTCGATTATCAGTTTAAAAATCTGATATCGAGATTATCGATTGCCGAGATATCAGATATGAAATGTGATATAAAAATAATTGTAAACTTGATATCAATTACCGAGATCTGGAGATCTCAAACAGATTTTTCTTTTTTTATAATTGGTATTTGTGATTTTATTATATCTAAAAATAAATAATAGAATGTATTGATGTTTATTTTAAGATTAAAATCAAAAAAAATACATTCTTTTTATGAAATATTTGAGAATGAATTACGATCATATATTTATCAAAAAGTTTGATTGAAAATTCTGATATCAAAAGCTGAGAAAAAAAATTCTCGATCTCTGAAATCGATCTCGAGAATCTGTATATATATATTATACAGGGTGTTCGATAATGACCTGGAATCTCAATATGTAAAATAGATAATAGAAAACAAATAGTTTTAGTTTATTGATTATTCGACGTATTCTCCTCCAATATCAATGCATCGCTGAAGACGTTTAATCCAGTTCTCAAAAAGTGAAATATAAAACTCTTTTGGTTTTTCTCTCAAAAATTTCTGTAATTCAGAAAGAAGTTCTTCTTCTGTATCAAACCGTTTTCCTTGGAAACTTGTTTCTGCTGTACCAAAAATGCCAAAATCACAAATTGCAAGATCTGGGCTGTATGGAGGGTGTGGCACTTTTCTAAATGTAGTTTTCATCAAATAATTTGTAACCATATTTGCATTATGTGATGGTGCGTTATCATAGTGAAGTAACATTTTTTGTTTTTGCTGTTTAGCAGCTTTAGTAATTTCCAAATTTTCTAATTTTTGTTTGATATTATAAAGGAAATATTCAGCATTTATTTTGATACCTTGAGGTTTCACGTCGATGAATTGCCGGCCTTGACCATTCACAAAAATAGTAACCATTGTTTTTTTCTGAATATCAGTAGGGGCTGCCAAATCTGCTTGTCTATCTCCTTGCACTATCCACATTCTTTGAAAAACGTATGTATATTCGAACCAGCTTTCGTCCCCAGTTAAAATAAATTTAAAACCGTTTTTTCTTGCATCTTCTAATTGTTTCAAAATTTCGATTGAAAGTTCAACTCTAATTTTCTTTTGCTGTTCCGTTAGTATATGCGGGACCCACCTAAAAAAGATGTTTTTCATTTTCAAGGAATTGTGTAAATGATTAGTTACTGTGGAAACGGCAACCCGAATCCTTTTAGCAATCATTCTTGCGCTGACAAAAGGATCGATTTCAAGCTCCTTTAAAATTAAAAGGTCAGTTTGGTCGTCTATTGGCCTTCCTGAGCTTTGTTGATTCAAAAGGTCTGTTCGCCCCCTCCTGATCTCACTTATCCAAAAGTATATGCTTGATTGAGAATACGCATCATCACCATATACTGTTTGCAATTCTGTGATGATTTCTTCATTTTTAAAGTTTTTACTTCGTAAAAACTTTATAACAAATCTTTGCTCAATATCCATTTTTTTAAAAATTATAAACGTACGTATAAAAAAAATACAAGATAAATTTATTTAAACATTTATTTTAATTTTACTTATAAAAATAAATTAATATAATGTTCATAGATTATATATATATAAATAGTAACAAAAAATTTGCTTCAGGTTTAGAGATTCCAGGTCATTATCGAACACCCTGTATATATAGACATGATTTGAAAAAAGTGCATTTTTTTAAATTGCCTTTTTTTCATCATTCCGCTTTAAAAAAAACTTTTCAAAATATGAAAATTATGATACATATATAATTAAGAATACACCCCGAGCTAAAGTCTATTTTAAACGGCTCTTATTACATCAAAATATCATTTATTCAAAAAGCCAAAAAAGAGCATATTTCATGAAAATAAAAACTTTTTTTTTTTTTAGTTTTTTGGTTAACAAATTTATCTTTATATTTATATATATATATTAAAATTTGGTTAACAAAATTAATAAAAAAAACTTAACGTTTTCCAAAAATAACGAGCTGTAATAAGGACCTTTCAATTTGTTTTATATGGCTGAAATTTCAATAGTCTCTTGTAATAAGAATTCAATACTCCAAATGTATGGAATGTTTTTTGAAATATTTTTATCTTTTTATATAGTAAATATTGATCGGTAACATTGATTATTCATATCATACTTATGATGAATTATATATATTTAACTTTATAGACCAATTAATTTTTTCTCATCAAAATGGAATATCTGCATGATACCATATTATATGTGCATTTGTATTTGCTTAACATATGTTTTATTGTTTTTGAATGCTAGTTTGTATTTTATATCACTTATTATTTCACTAATTATGAAGATATTATAAAAAAAATTTTAGACTAAAAAAAATGTGATTTTTCTGGAGAGATTGGCTTAACCGTTTAATATAATTTTCGGATATGTTATTATATAATAAAATTAATGGTTTTTTATCGAGGCAAAGAAACTTGATATAGCCATTAAAAAAAGATAAAAATGTTTGAAAACCAAATCTTCTCAAATAAACGTCTATTTTATTTTAATATTCATTTTTTTGAATAAGCACGTTTTTTGGTTCTCACAAAAAATCTTGAATTTTCTGGAAAGACTGGAATAATATTACAAGCTCTAAACAATATATATCTTATATTATAAAATATAATGAGGTTTTACCGAGCCAATTAGGTTAAATATGTTTCTATTTTAGGATATTTATGTTTGCATAAATTTTTACATAAAAGCTCTTCAAATATTTTGTGAGTATAAAATTTGGATTATTTATTTATATCTTATTAAAACAATTTCTTAAATAGAATTTATGTTAAATATATGATATAAATATGATAAAATAAATATAAAATGAAACACAAAAATTATTTACAAATAAATACATATATAATTATAAATCTCTAAATGCATTCAAAATTAAAAACTCATCCATAATTCAAAGGTATAAAAATATTTTGATAAAGCATTCATAAATAATTGTATGAGCTATTTTAATTTCTCATTATTAATGAAAATAATGATAGATTTTTATTTTCTCAAATTATTGTATGTAATCATTCAATAAAATTAATAACATTTTATTGAAATTAAAATCATAGTTTAAATTTCCAATATCTTATTTAATTTTTCAAAACCTAAATTATAATTAATAATTATATATGTAACATTTTATATTCATTCATATTTCCAATGTATAATAAATTTTTATTGATTTTCATAATGGATTACTTGAATCGTATTTTTGAATACTTAATAGTTTTTATTTATTCAATTTATATATTTTGCATATATCTCACAATAAAATTTAAATATAATATTTTATGGCTATTATAATAATATAAAATTCAATATAAAAACATATTATAAAATATGATGATTTAAAAACCACTAGTTATTTCTATTTCGTTTTTTTCGAGTTTCCATACATTTAATACTCCTGCTTTAAGGAGTATTGAAATTATTTTATTTGTCAAATAATTGAATACTTTTTGCTTTAAGGTTTGAGTACTTTGCTTTAAGGATTCAATACTTTAAATATATTTTCAGAGTATTTTATATAGTATTTTTTACAAAAATATTGGATATATTGCATTATCTTTTTGTCCTCACGACAATTAAATTGCACAATATACTTATATATTTAAGATTATATATAAAAACATTTATTATTAATATCAAGATACAAAATAAGACAAATTTCGTTTTAATTCAACCGAACATCAAGATACAAAATAAGACAAATTTGAGAAATACTGTAATAAGGAAAAAATCTTTGATTTTTCGAACAAAAATTATAAATATATGATAAGTATAAGATTATAAATTTAAATAATTTTTTTATTTATATATATATTTGTAATTAAACAAGATACTCTTATTTATAATTTTTTTAATTAGGGTCATAAGTTCGTTTGGCAGCTCGTCTTTTTTTTTTTAAAAAAAATTCTTATTACATTTTTATTTTTGAAAATGTAATAAGCTCGGGGTGTAATTAAGAACCAAATTAATCTATTAAAATAATAATATCTTTTAAATATAAAATACTTTTCTATCATTTTCACTTATCAAATAATTATTTTCTGCCAATAGACAAGTTGTTATCTTTTGACAACTAGCTTTTCGTTTTTTAATATGTAAAATGTAAGTATAAAAAAATTAATTTTTCATATATATTAAATATTTAATTATATATTACATATTTTTTTTTTCAATGACAATTCAAAAATTAAATGAGTAGATAAAATTTTTGAATTCTTAATCGTAATTGAATTTGTATTTTTTTAAAAAATCATAGTTTATAAACGGCATCGCAAGTTTCTTGTATTTATGTATCGATATCAAAAAGTCAATCAATTATCGATCTCGAGAATCGGAGAATAACAAGTCTAGTTAGTAATTATTTATTATTATTCTTGATATCTTTTCTATTAATTAGTATTGATTTTTATATATATATATTAAGATATCGATTTTATATATATATATATATATTAAGATAATCGATCGATTATTCATTATTAATTATTGATATCAGAGATAAAATTTTTGATTTGATATTGATATCAGAAAAATGGATCAATTATCGATATCGAAAATCGAGACTTAACAAGCCTAATAACGAGATATGCATATAATAAAATACAATATTTTGAATAGTTTACAAATAAAAAATTGAAATAATAAAAACACTAATACCTTGTTAAAAATTCATTATTTTTCTATAATAAAAATATTTTTCAATTGATTGTTTATATCAGAGAAAAAAATTGATTGTAAAATTTTTAATAAGTACAATTAAAAAAGAATGACTTTCGGTCATTTATAAAAAAGACAAAGCTAATACATATTAGCTTGGCTTTTTAAAAGGCTTATACTGGCAATTCATCTTATTAACACTTGGAAACAATCTATTTGTATTGAATGAAAGAATACTTTCTTTATTAGTACTGCCTTCTTGAGTAGAACTTAAATGCAGAGCTTTGTCTGAAGATGATACATTAGTTATAAATTGTGGAGGTTTTTCTAGAGTACTATAAGTATTAACTAAAGATTGATTCCTTAATAATGGTAGCTGTGCTTGATTAGTTGAATAGCCTGTACAATAATAAGGCATTTTAATGTTCTTTTTACAGTTCAATGAGCAATTTGAACGAGCTAATCTCCCATTTTTTAAAGAATTATAAATTGGATATTGGAGTAGCTGTTCTGCAGTTGGTCGCATTTTTCTATTAATTGTTGTCATTTTACTAATTAAAAAACGAATTTGAGGATCAATTTCCTTATTAGGAAAAGTAATTTCACCAAATTGGATTGCATTCTTAAGTTCATCAATTGTTTTGTTAGGAAATGGCTTTTTACCTGTAATCAAATAATAAAATGTTATTCCTAATGCCCATATATCTGCTTTAAATGGACAAATTTGTTGTGGTTGCTTTAAGAATTCTGGTGCAAAATACATTAGAGTTCCGCATTTCTCTTCTGTCGTTTGGTTTGAATCGAATTGACGAGCGAGGCCAAAATCAGCTAGTTTGGGATGATCGTATTGATCAAGAAAGATATTAGCTGGCTTTATATCTCGATGCGCAATATTCTTTGAATGGCAGTAATTTAATGCTTCCAGAATTTGTTTGGAATAAGAAATAAATTTTTCTGAATTTAAGCATCCTTGATCACATAATGATCCATTCGGACAATATTCCATTACTAGATATTGCGAATCTTCGTCTTCAAAGGTCACGTAAAGCTTAATAATATTTGGATGATCGAGTGAAATCAATGCATTATATTCATTTGGCGATATTTTATTTTTTGAAACTTTTTTAATAGCAAATTGATGAAGATATTTTGTTGCCTGGCATAAATGAACGCTTGAAAAAGCGCCGCTCCCAATTGGCCGTATGTATTCATAGCCATGTTTTTTTAGTGTGTTTTTCATCTTCTCAAATTCGTCCTCATTCATTTTTTGTAATAAAATTTTGTTATAATTTTTGTTAAAAAAAAAAAAAATATCTTGAATGTACACTTTTTGAGAGAGAAAACTCAAAAAGTTGTTGCGAGAAGTACGTAAAATAAAAAATTCAATAGGCAGGTAATTCAAAAAGTTGAAATTTGGCCATTATTTCAAATATAAAATTTGTGAAATTTAAAAAATGAATTTATTTTATAATTACAGTATATTTATATTTATAATTTCATTAATTATCTATTTATATTAGTCATAAGTTTAAATACTCTTTTAAAATATATTAAGCTCTTAATTTTTGAAGATAAAATGAAAGAAATTAAATATCTTTTTGTATTGTAAATATATGTAAAGCTCTGAAAAATTAATGTAATTAAACATGAAAATTTTTGAAGATATCTAATGTCTTTTCTTAAATTTACCTTTTTAAAAAATAATTAAAAATTACAAAAAAAAATTGTTGATTTCTATAGATGAAGATTATCACATTTGTAACATAAAAACTCATTATATAATTCATTTAGATGATACTATATATTTATTTATATATTTAAAAAATGTAATATAGTTATTTTATTTAAAATATCTTTAAAATTTATTTAAAATAATTAGATAAAAATGTTTATTCGATAAATCTCAGATTTGAATATGTATTCAAATTATTTCTCTCAATTTTTAATTTTCAAATTTTAGTATTCTCTTTTACAAATTTTTCTTAATTGGATATCAATATATTTTTAATTAGCTGACACATTTAATCATTAATAAGAATATAAAAAATAATTATTCATATAATATTCAAAATCAATTGATACTTAACCTTTCTAGAAATCAAAATATATAAAAATAAATGAAATAATCAAATCTACATATATAAATGTAAACATATAAATTCTACACACTAATATATCTTTTAAGAATGCTTTGGTGTGTTGAATTTGGTAAAATATTTGATTTAATTGCATTAATAATTGTTCAAAAAACAGATTTCATCTCAGATTTTTGTATATATTACTAAATATGACTGATTTATTTTTATTTTATTAGTTTATGCTTTAAAACCATCTTTTAATCTAAATCTTCTTTTTCATCGATTGTCCTTAATCAAATCATTAAAGCAATGGTCTCAGAAGATTTTGTCAAAGAAAAGTCTTTTCAGAGGTATTCATCTTAAGTGACTTAACGGTCATTTGTAACGTAACTATTTTTAATTGCATATTCCTGATTAATCTGTTGAATTCATTCAATAAAAAAAATGAAATATTTTTATATTCAGCCTATTAATTTAAATATAACATAGATTATGGTAAAAAATTACTTCATATATTTCAATAATTCTTATTTCACTAAATTTATTCAATATTTTTACATATAAATAACATACCAAACCATAAAAACCAATTTAATGCTATAGTGATGACCAAAAGTCTTTCCTTTTTTAAAAAAGAGTAAGTTTTTTATTAACAAAGAAATGGCAAGAGAAAATAATGTATTTCTCAAGATCCACATGGTTTTTTTCTTTTTTGATTTGATTATATTATACATCAGCATATAATTAAACATATTACCAGAAAAAAAAATTTGATATTTTATTAATTTTTATCGCCCAAATCAATTTATGTATCTTTTAGAATTCCAATAATCAAAAAAACTAGCTATAAATCTGAAATTTTTATTCAAAATAATATATTTTTTCAAATTTTTTTCAAAAAAAAAAAAGAGTGAAAAAGCTAGTTATTTACAAAATAAACTCTCTTATAAAAATTACACCCCGAGCTAAAGTCTATTTTAAACGGCTCTTATTACATCAAAATATCATTTATTCAAAAAGCCAAAAAAGAGCATATTTCATGAAAATAAAAACGTTTTTTTTTTTAGTTTTTTGGTTAACAAGTTTATCTTTATATTTATATATATATATTAAAATTTGGTTAACAAAATTAATAAAAAAAACTTAACGTTTTCCAAAAATAACGAGCTGTAATAAGGACCTTTCAATTTGTTTTATATGGCTGAAATTTCAATAGTCTCTTGTAATAAGAATTCAATACTCCTGCTTTAAGGAGTATTGAAATTATTTTATTTGTCAAATAATTGAATACTTTTTGCTTTAAGGTTTGAGTACTTTGCTTTAAGGATTCAATACTTTAAATACATTTTCAGAGTATTTTATAGAGTATTTTTTACAAAAATATTGGATATATTGCATTATCTTTTTGTCCTCACGACAATTAAATTGCACAATATACTTATATATTTAAGATTATATATAAAAACATTTATTATTAATATCAAGATACAAAATAAGACAAATTTCGTTTTAATTCAACCGAACATTTTGCTTTAGATAATCATAATATCTATAATTATAATACAATATTATTATTAATTTCATAAAAAAAATCTTATATATCTATAAATAACCAAAATATTTATATATTTATAATAATAAATTTCTTTCAATTTTTAAAGAAATAAAAAAGTCCATTTATTCCTATCATAAAATGGTTTAATATAATATTTTATATTTATTTTGATATATATAAATGTTTGAATATTCTAAATAATAAATATATTATTTTTAATCGTTTAAAAACCAAAAAATTAATGTTCTTACATTTTGGGCTTTTTCAATTTATGTAATAAGATTTGAGAAATACTGTAATAAGGAAAAAATCTTTGATTTTTCGAACAAAAATTATAAATATATGATAAGTATAAGATTATAAATTTAAATAATTTTTTTATTTATATATATATTTGTAATTAAACAAGATACTCTTATTTATAATTTTTTTAATTAAGGTCATAAGTTCGTTTGGCAGCTCGTCTTTTTTTTTTTTTAAAAAAATTCTTATTACATTTTTATTTTTGAAAATGTAATAAGCTCGGGGTGTATATAAAAATATATATTTTTTTCTGTTTTTTTTTTTTTTTTTTAGATAAAAAAAGACGATAGAAAATCAATAAGTGACATGTTACATAAAAATAAAATCGATTATTTTAAATTGTGAATTCTTTGACCAAATAATATCAGAAAATAATAAAATAGAGTTTCTCGAAAACTAGCGCATGAAATTATTAATCATTAATATATTATTACATTTATATAATATAGTTAAAAAATATGTTAATTAATTTAAAAATAACGTGAATATTTTATATAAATGTTAATTGCAATTCTGTCTTTTGTAAATGTTAATCGCAATTCTTAGTTCTTGTTTTCAATTAAGGAGAAAGAGTTTTTAAAGAATGCATAATGAAAAATATTAAATCGGAAAATTTTGGAAAAAAATTATAATTCACAAATTGAATGTTTTCTAATAATTATTTTTATATCAAACTCATCTCACATTAATTGATATTTATATAAGCATGAGCAAATTTATTTAAATTTTACTTCAATATAAAAAAAAGAATTTCAAGATTAAAATGATGAATTAAATATATTAGATGTTTTTAAAATAAGTCAATCATAATGATAAGCAAATATATTCTTTTATTGGATTAAAACTATAGAAGAGTGCTTCAATTACCGATATGCGGACATATGATATGAAAAATATTGATATATAAGCTGGTATATTTCGATAATTTTTTTTTTATCATTTTAACAAAATTATATGCTTTAATATAATATATAATCATTTTTTTTGATTAACATTGAGTTATTTAGAAATTATTTCAAAAAGTTTGATTTCTATCAATTTATTAGAATTTTGAATTTGTTGTTTTTTTATTCGACTCAATTTTTTTATTATTTCATCCACAATATAATTCATTTATCGATTTTTATTTTCTTTATATTGTAAACTATTTATTTTGTTAGACATTATTTTTCTGTTGAATGGTAATTTTTCTTAAAATATATTTAGATCTTTGAATTCAATATTGAATATTTAATCGTTTTGATTTAACTAAAATTGAGATAAGATAAAAATAATTATATTTTGTAGAATGTATTCTACATCAAACAAAAAGATCCAAATATATGTTTATAGGCCTTCAAAATATGCAATCAAAATATCGGTCCCACCAACAAAGCGTCTAGGAGACCTATTTAATCATATTCCATCAAAAAATTTATTTTATGTTTACAAGGGAAGAGTATTATCTAATGATCAAACTTTGACTAATCTTGGAATAAGAGATGGTGATTCTATTGTATTATTTTTCAAAAAAAATTGCCGTAGAACCAACTTTTTCCAATTCAATCAAAATAAAAATCTTAATTCCTTTGATATCAATAATAAGCACATATGCAAAGGAAATAAATGCTTTGAGTTTGATGAAGGCGAAGATGATGATGAAATACAAAAATGGATACAATGTACAAAAGATACTATGGCCTTTAATGAATCCTTAAAAATGATTATAAACAAGGATAATGCACATGAATCAGCTAGAATCAAAGATTTGCGTTTTGCTAAATTAGAATTAAAAAAGAGATGTTTTAGAAATTTATGCTATGATTACTCAAGAAGTGAAAATCAACATAAATCAAATGAAAATATGCAAAATTCTTCTCTCATAATTGATTATTCTGTTAATAACGAACCGTCTACCGAGCCTTTACCAATATTTTTTTCGCAAATACAATAAATAAACGATGTTTTTATTTCTATAAAATTGTATTTGAATTTAACTTTTTCAATATATTATTTTATTTTATCTTATCAAAATTATATTGAAAATGAAGATAAGACTTTTTGAAAGCTATAACCTTCCTATTCCATTGTTGTAAAAAAACTTTTCCATGAAAATTCATGCTTTATCATATTAAATATTAAAGCATTAACAATTTTTTTTATAATTCAAAATCACTTCCATTATTTTCAATTGCAACCACATGGGTATTGAAATTTGGATAAAGGAATTGCGACTTTTTCTAATAACATAAATTTTTATTAAAACTAATATATATTTTAACAGCAATTAATCTGATCTAAACGATGTCTTTTAATTTAATTTATATTCTAATATAATCCAAATGATTGAGATTTGCACATATTTCGGATCTTTATTTGATTAAAAGAATTATATTTAAAAGTTTGATCAACGCATAGGTATCAATTATTTTGTAACAATCATCCAAAAAAATAGCCTAATTATTAGCGTTATGGAAATATACTAGGTAATTTATATTTTAAAAAAATTATTAATGCTTTATTAATTAATGTGTTGATCTTAATTCATATTAATGATTATTAATAGATTTTTATTTAAGATTTGTAAAAAAAAAAGGTGTATGACATATTTTTATTTGATAATAACAATGGTTGCTTTTCTTAATGTAATATAATTATTTTTTTGAATAATATCAATATTTTGATATCATTTTAATGATGTTATTAAATTACATTACTATTGATCACAATTGTGATTGATTTTTGAAATATTTTTGGACTTATTCTTTATAAAATTAAATCATTATCTAACATTTAAAATAAAATTCAAAATAAATCCATATTTAATAGGTTCATCATAAGGAAATAAAACTAATGAAGTTTAATTTTTTGTTTTTTTTATAAGTATTTGGCCTTATTAGAACAGATAATTATGTATAAATAATAAATTGAAAAAATATATAGAAAATTACTTATGAACTCTTCTGAAATGCAATATTGAAGATTTTTCATATGAATAATTAGACGATCACTTTTCTCACAATATTAAAATCTTGAATTCAAATTTTTTTCGAAAAAGCTTCATTACCTTTTAAGACCAACGTTATCTAAAAAATCGCAAAGTAGCTTTATGATCATAATGAAAACGTTTATAATTATCGTAACAATTATTGTATGAATATAAAAACTGATTTTTATTTTGAATATTTTGATTGGAGAAATTCAAAGAAAAAAGCTTGAGTTTTTTCATAAAAAGTCAAAATAAAAAAATTAAAAAATATTGAATTTTGAAATTGCATTGAAAATATTGACAATTTTTTAAATATCGTTTACTTTTATGATTTCTCTCAAAAAATCAAAAAGAAAAAAAAAAGTTAATAGCAAATCATTTTATAAAAAGAATAAATGAGTTACGTTGATTCGCCACAAAAGAAGCAAAAGCATCCACATTATGAACATCGAACAAACAAACTTGATAGAAAAGATAATGAATTCACAAGTAAAAAATTCCATCATGTCAGGAATGTCTCAACACATAAAAAATTGATTAAATCCTTTGGTAGAATAGGAATGCGCTTAAATGACAAACCAATTAGAATTATTCCTGTTGGAGATTTAGATAAAGTTTGCTTTATATTGATAAATGACTATGAAGAAGAGAGCCTTATTGACAAAGAAAGAGATCTTGGAGTTGGACCATTAAATGATGGCTATCTTGTTGGATTAAAGCATCATAGACTTGGATTTAAAGTTTTTTATCTTTATAATGCAGGAAGTGCCGAATTTTCAAGCTATCTCGCATTTTTCTTGAAGAGTGCAACAAAAGCACTCACAGTGTATTATAGTGGAAGAGGAAACAAGTGCGGAATTGAATTTGTTAATAATGAAGTGATGACAAAAAGTTCAATCAAAGAAATTATTTCCAAGAATTGCAATAATGAGGCACATGTCATTTTCATATCAGAAACACTACATGGAGGATCAGTTTTTGATGTTGAAGGAAGCAAGAATTTGATTTCTTTGTCTGTTGAGAAAAATAAAAATGAAAACGAAAAGGAAAATAAAAGATCACAAGGAATATTTACGTACTACTTATGTAAAATGATTGGTGAATGTCCAAATATCACACCAACACGACTTATTGAAAGAATGAAGCCATCACTTGCACGATTTGAAGAATCTTTCAATTGTGAATATTCTAACAAAGAGCTAAGCGGAATTCCAATGTATTCAACAAATTAGTTTAATTAATTGTTTTCTTATAATTTTGTTAATAAATTATTATTAAAAATTTTTATTATTAGATTTATATTGTACAAGATTATCATGTAAATATTTAAGTTTAAACTATTGTGTTAAATAATTCAGTTTTTGATTCTTAGTTTCTCAAGGTAAGTGAGCAGAAAGTATGAATCATTTTTAAGATTAAAAATTTGAATATGTATTTGGTCGTTTAAAAACGATAATTGAATGATTGCTTTAATCTTATTACTCCAAATTCAAGTTTTTCCAAAAGTTCAGCATTCTATCCTTAAAACTAAACTTCCTGTAGAAAACTTTCGAAAATCCAATTTTGACCAAATTTTTGATAATTCAAATTATATCCTCGATCCTCTAACAGTAGAAGTTGCCAAAGCAATGAAAGAAACAGAAATAATTATCAAATTTAATAGGCCAGTTATCCTTAAAGATTCAAATTTCACAATTGCAAATGTTTCGATAAAAAATTCTTCACTTTTGAGCGATCAAAGAACAGTCAAGCTTTTTACAACTCCTATGAAAAATAAAGAGATTTACAATTTATTAGTTGAATGTGTCAAAGACAATTACGATAACGAAATTACAACAACCGTTTCTTTTCAATATTTTTCACACAACATCATTTCATATTATCGAGGTGAATTTACAGAATCATCCAGAACATTTTCAGAAGAGCCAATAACGACAGATTCTTTTACAATTCGAATGAAAGTTAGAAAATTCAATGGAGTCAAAAATTCAATTCTTTTTCAATCAGAAGACGATACAATTTCAATTAAAATTACCGATAATAATCACATCACATTCAAGGTTCATTCAATGACGGTCACTTCACAAACCGAATTGAATGAAAGCATTCATTTTGTCACTTTTGTACGTGAATCGAATTCTTACTTAAAAATTTATTTTGAAAGGGAATTGAATGCAGCTGAATGGGACAAAAACATGGAGACGACGATCACTCTTCATAATTTAATTCTTAATAAAAATGATGTTGTTTACAACTACGTGAAAATATTTAATTATGGACTAAAAATGACTGAAATTTCAGCAGAAGAAATTTCAATAAAAAATCAATTCATTGAACGTGTTTTTTCTATATCAAACGATCATGTTAGAACGATAGAAATAAATAATTTTAGAACAGATGAATTAACAACAATTTTCCCTGAAGAAGGAAGTGAAGAATTCTTCTTTTCAATTCCTGAAAAAATTGAAAATAATGAAAAAATGCCAATTCCAATTGATCGAACAAATTGGACCGTCACTTCAAACAGCGAAGAAAGTGTCACTTTGGGAGCCAAAGAAGGACCTGCTGGAAATCTGATTGATGGAAATATTGGCACAATTTGGCATTCTAAATACAACAATAAGGAAGGTGGACATGATGATCGTGCCGATAAAAAAGACCCTTTTCAAGTTACTTTTGATTTTGGCAAAGACATCTTTTTCAAGTCTTTTTCTTACACGCCGAGGCAAGAAGGCGTCAATGGAAGAATCAATCATTATGAAGTCTATGTTGCACGAACCATTGAAGAACTAAATGAATCTATTTTACTTCACAAATATGATGTTAAAGGTGACTTTAGTTACCCAACATTGGCACCGATTTTTGTCAATTTTTCATGTCAGCAATTTGCACGTTTTGTCGCACTTCTTTCTGTTGATCATGACGGTTACGGATCAGGAGCGGATTTCAATTTATATGATCATTATGCTCCAGTTCAATCTGTTGAAATTCGTTCATCAGAAATCGAACTTGATCGTTATGAAATAAGCCAAACAGAGCATGGTCAATTTTTGACCTTTTATTACAAACCATTCTTATTTAGGTTCGTTCAATTCAACATAACAGTCGAGTATGAACTGCAAAATGAGAAGCACTACATAGAGAAAGAAATAAAGATTCAAATACCTCAAGAAAAAGTGAATGACATTCAAATTGAGTATCTTGATCTCGATAGAATTGTCATTTCAAATGACGATAAAGAAAAATCATGGAGTCATCCTTTTGTTGATTCGACACGTAGTGATTTGCTCTCAAAGTACATCATAACACTTGGCCAGCCAGTTTACATAAGCTCATTCTTCACCGGTTGTCGTTTTCCATTCTCTGACAGTCAAATTGTGGATAATCTTGTTTTCCATCGTTATCAAAGTGGCAAAAAATTTTCTCAATTAAAACTCGAAGAGAATTCAACCTATCGTTGTTGGAAAACGGTTATTGGAACGTCACGAAGCCAGAGCATTGAAGTAATTCGGAGTGATTTCTTTTCATACATCACTGACATTTCAGTCGAGAACAAGTTTAGAAAGCAATACAATTCGTGGTATGACTGGATGCTGACCATTACTGAATCCAACATACTAACGTCATTTAAAGAGATAGAAAAAGGATGCACTCAGCATGGAGTGAAGCCGCTTGATTCTTATGTAATTGATGATGGTTGGAACAACTATAATTATTGGTCGTTATTGTATTTCGTCTACGATATAAGTCGTTCTGGGACTTCTTTTAATAATGTCGGCTTTTGGAGCATTAATAACAAGTTCCCTGATAATTTTGACAAGCCTTCAAAATTTGCACAAAGTGTCTCATCAAACTTTGGTGTCTGGCTTGGTCCCCGTGGAGGCTACAACTTTAATTATCAATTTGCACATATGATTGAATCGTATGGCTTTGGTTATTACAACTCTGAAAGTGGGGACGTTGATGTAGCATCGACCAAATATACGAACAAATTGAAAGATTTCTTAATTGATTGGATTAAGCAATATAAGGTCAATTATTTCAAGCTCGATGGCTGGCTCTTGAAGCCATGCAAGAACAAAGATCATGATCATGTTGTTGGCGGTTATGACGGCGTTTATCAGTACACAGATTACTGGGAAAGATACATTGAAGTCTTCGAAGAAATGAGAAAGGCAGCGGATGAACATGATGTTAAAAATCTTTGGATTTCACTCACATGTTACATCAATCCTTCCCCTTTTCATCTTCAGTGGGCAAATTCAATATGGCTCCAGATATCCGGAGATATCGGTTACACAAAGTTAACTAAAGATGATACTTATGCTGATCAAATGTTGAATTATCGTGATAATGTTTATTACGAGTTTTATAACATTTATCAGTTCCAACTGCCTCAACAGTCAATCTATAATCATGACCCAATCTACGGAAAGACAAACACGCCACTTGCCAAGTCGCTCGATGACGAAGAGTTCAGAAAATTCCTTCTGATGTGCGGAATGAGAGGAACTTCATTTTTCGAGCTTTACTACACGTATTCAATGATCGACGAAGGTGACAAATGGTATGTGAATTCAGAGGTTCTCAATTACATTGAAAAAAGACATCATGTTTTGAAAAATTCACAAATTTTCGGAGGCAGGCCTGCAGAGGGAGACGTTTACGGTTATTCAGCATGGAGTGAAAACTGTGGAACTATTGCAATTCGAAATCCATCAGGTGAAGTGAAGGAATACACAATAAAATTGAATAGAGAAATCGGTGTCCCTGAAAAAGTTCCAACCACGTATAGAAAAATTGTTTTTAGAATCAACACAATTGAAGACTTAAATGAAGGAAAGCCTCAGAATTATAACGATGAAATTAAAGTAACTCTCCAGCCTAGAGAAGTCAGAATAATCGACTTCGAACCAACTCCTGACACTGAATGTGCGGAAGTTGAAGTTATTAGAGCCATTGACCAAAAAGAGATTCAAATTAGATTTAATAAAAAAATCAAATTTGATGTGGCCAATTATGAATTCAATAATGACATCAAAATTGAGAGTGGAAAAAGACGTGGTGATTTGAGAACGGTTTCACTTTATCTCCAGCAAAATCTTGTAAATAACACTGAATATGTTATCACATTGAAAAACGTTAGTGATTCAATTGGTAACGTGCTTAACACAAATTTAAATTATATTTACATGTCTGAAAACTTGATCGTTTCAATTCAAAATGAAATCGGTCCCTTTGAAAGCGATTCATGTCTTTCATCGACTGAGTTCAAAGTAGACAGCTTCACTGTTCATCTCAACATCAAAAAGAGAAATGATGAAAATGAAATTCTTTTGAATGATGCTGAAAATGAAGTGACCATTGAAATTATTGATAGAAAAGTGAAGTTCACTGTCAAATCTGTATCTGTAGAATCTAAAGAAGAGATACATGGAGATGAAAGCGTTAAAATTACTTGTGTCCGTGAAAGAAATACAATGATTAAAATTTACATTAATGGAGAACTTTCCAATTCAAATTTCAATGAAAATCAAAGGGAAGTCACTTTTCTTAGAAAAATTCAAATTTGTCGTTCGAGTGCCGTTTATGGTTCACTCTTTGTTGCATCTTATGGATACTCTTATAATGAAGTTATGAGTTTAAATGATGAGAAAGAATGATTAAAAAATTTTAATATTTTTAATTATAAATAATACCCAAAAAAAAATAGCATCACTATTAAAAAATGTTTTTTATCATTCATTATTGACTTTTTATACAATTTATTTTGTTTAGATATGACATTAAATTAAATAATAATTTATAAATAATAATAAATGCATTAATTAATACTTATATTGTGTATTTTCATTCTTGATTTAGTGTGTATAAAATATATATTGGCTGATATTTCAATAATTTCTGAATAAGCCATTTGAATAAGGAATAAATGGGGATATTATCTTTAATAATTTCAAAATAGCATCATGTATTTTTATTATAATGTTTTATACCTAAAAGTTATAATTTCAGCTTTTTCTTTAAAAAATTTGAGTGATAGGATTCATAAAATATTTTTTTTTCTTCATCAAATATAAAATAAAGAAACTTTTAAAGGATAAAAATCTAGTGATATAGGTTTGAATCAATATGAATGCTCATGGAAGTAAATATGACCGATATAATTTGAGAAGATGAAAATACGATTATTTTCATTCAATTTTGTGAAATTTATCACATCATTAAAATATTTTAATAACAATAATAATAAAACATATATTATGGCATAATATTAAAAAATGATACGATATGGTGAAAAAAAAACTCAACAATAGTCATTTCAAAAAGTGGGAAAGAAAAAATGATAAAAATAATATTCTCAATTTTTCTGTAATAATTTGAGTACAAATAAAACTAAATGTCTACTAATAATTCAAAAAGAACTGTAAAAGAGTTTATAGCCCCCTATGAAATTGTGAAAGAACTTGGCAGAGGAGGATTTTCTATAGTTTACCTTGCTAAAGAGCGATCTACAGGAAAGCTTGTTGCTATTAAAGTAATTGACAAAGGAGATGAAAACGAAGACGCGCTTAAAAAAGAATTATCTATTCAAAGGCAGTTTGAATCACCCTATATTGTCAATATCTATTCATATTTTGAAGATTCCGAACATTTTATACTTATTATTGAATACATCAATGGTGGCGAACTATTTGACTCAATAATTCAAAAGGGAGTATTCGCTGAACATGATGCAGCAAACGTAATTCAGCAAACATTGGTGGGATTGAAAATTTTGCATGATAACCACGTAATTCATCGCGATTTAAAGCCAGAAAACCTATTATTATCTATAGATGAATCTACAGGGGAAACTACCGTTAAAATTTCCGATTTTGGACTTGCCGATCTCTTTTCCGATTCAAAATTAGTACAGTATTGTGGAACTGAAGGATATGCTGCTCCAGAAATCATGTTACATACACCATATGATACGTCAGTTGACATTTGGAGCCTTGGTGTCATTCTATATGTACTTCTCAGCGGTACCCTTCCATTTGACGCTGAAGATACGTTCGAACTAACAAAGCAAATATGCAGATGCCAACTTGATTTTACAAAGCCAGAATGGAGCAATATAAGCAAGAGTGCTATCGACCTTATCCAACAAATGTTACAATTTGAACCTGGACAAAGAATTACTGTTGAAAATGCTCTCAAGCACGATTGGATTACTGGAAATGCACCGAAGGTAGAGTTAGGTGATTTAAGAGAGCATCTTAAGAAATTCAATCTTCAAAGAAAGCTCAAAAGAGTTGCAAATGCAGCAAAAGCTGGAATCAGGTTCCAAAAACTCTCTCTTCTCGATAAACAATAAAAACTAAATTTTATATATACTTGAAATATTTATAATTATTATTTTATTTTATTACTATTATTATTATTATTTGGAAAATAAGAACAATGAATCATTTTCTTGTGAGTTAATAAAATCAATATAGAAGAACCTTGTTATTTGTCAATTTAAAATTCAGATTAAAATTGTGAAAATTTTATTATGAAATTTGAATAAAAAATGATAAAATTATATCAAAAAGTCAAAAACTTGCTATTGAAATCTGTTTATAAATATATATTAGTTCAAAATGGCCTAGAGAAGCAAAACTTTATAGAAACCAATGGAAAAACGAGAGACTGGTTTAAGCTTTAAAGGAATTTCCAGAAAATCATATGGATCTGGAAAGAATTTGGTTTCAGAAAATCCAAAAAGGAGAGATTGCTTTGTGATGAACAAATTATATTTTAGAAATCTTATAATAAATGGTAGAATGTCTATAATTCATTGCATTATAAACAGAATATCACAGAAAATTGCTCAAATGACTCTCAATATTAGGAGAAACGGGCACCGGGCGGGCAATGGGCCCGAAATAAACGTATTGCCCGGGCATGCCCTGGCAAATTTACGGGCAAAATGGGCTGCCCGGGCAAAACGGTTATTTACGTTTTTTCGGGCGAAGCAGTGGATCAACTAAAGTATAGTACGGCTTTTCTGAAGAACCTTCAAAAAGTGGAAATCATTCAGAAAAAATAATCTAAATAAAATAATTGAAAAAACAAATCTTTTTATATTTTTACATAATTTTTACCGAGACTACATACCGCCTAGCGGGCGTCGAGCGAGGCTGAGCGAAGCGAAGCCGAGTCGAGACCCTGCGGCTGGCGGTAAGAATCGGTAATCTGCATTAGGATGATGGTTGGAATGAACTCCCTCAAAGATGATCCAATTACTTTTAACAGTTATGCACAGGATAGAAAAGATTTTGTTTTAATAGGTAATCAAGATGATCCATTATTATCCTCTGAAATTATGCAAAAAATAAAAAATAAATTCATTCAACAAACAGGAATTCAACCAGAAATTATAAGATATGAAAGTATTTCACAAATGCAAAAATCATTTTATGATTTACAATCTCAAAAAAAGTTAAAATATTTGATTCCATTTGGACTTGATTTTACAAGTCTAACTAAGTAGTTAATTTTTATCAGATTTCTTAACTAAATATTGGCCTATTTATTAATTCAATAATTATTTTTATCTTAATATTCTTGTATGAGATGTTATTTGATTCAAAGATAAATGTTAATTTGATATTATTGAATGAACCTGCTTTAGCAGATGTTTCTAAGTGATTCTTTTTTTTTAATTTTAAATCTATGAAATATGGCAAAAATCAGTAAACCATAAAATTTTCCAAAATTTTCAATAACGATATTTTTTTTTTTGGAAATTTTCAAAAAATAATACCCAATCAAAGATATGATCACAAGCATATTGGATTTTCATGAACTATTAGCAAATGGTACAATAAAATTTGCAAATTATCGATTTAATCAAGTTATAATGAATTATGATTTTACAATTATAGAAAAAGATTTCCCTCCTGAATTTGAACAAAAACAAAAGATAGATGTTAACTTGAAAAATTCAAAAATACTAATAATTAATTATAATGTAACATTTAATAAAATTGCTGGTGAAGAATATCTGATCATTTGCTTTGAAAAAACGTTGATTATTCTAAAGCAAACCTTAATATCATTTGTTTATACCTTATTATCTAATAATCCAGGAATGTATGTTTGTTTTTTAAACAATTCACAAACTTTTTTTAAAAAACCATTAATCAATCAGATAATTAAAGATGATTCAATATTTGAAGAAGAAATTCAAGCTCTTACAGACAATTTTAATTTAAAAAAGACAAACAATTTTATTTTTCGTCTTTGGCCTTTTATTTCTCCTTGTATATCAGGTTATTTAATCAAGAAAAGCTATTTCAAAAAAAGTTATGACAGAATTCAATATTTTTTCACTTCACAAAATGCAATTTCTCCTAATAATAATATAACTGAAGATGATTATGTTGAGCTACGAATTCTTGGAATTGGGACATTCGTAGTTAAATTAGTTTATTATATAGAAAAAGGTGAACTTTTTGCTGTTAAAATGCCTGTTAATATTAATAAAGAAACAACAAAATTAATGGAGAGAGAAAAAAATAATTATATTAAAGTTAATTATCCTTTATTACCAATATATTATGGTTCTGTTAAAGACAAAGGTTATCATGTTATAGAATTTATTAATGGTTTAACATTGGTTGACATAAAAAAAAGAAAAAAGTTCAGCAAAAAAGATATTTTTTCAATTGTTTTTGAATTAATGCTAATTGTTGAATATTTTCATCTAAATAATTTAATAATTCGAGATATAAAACCAAATAATATTATGATTGATGAAAATAATGCGATTGTTATGATTGACTTTGATCGAGTAGTTGAAAATATAAATAGAACTCATACGCATGATATTTCAAATATTTATGAAGCTCCTGAAGTCAAAGAAAATGAATTATATTCATATAAAAGTGATATATTTTCAATGGTAATGACTATTAAAGATATAATGAATGAAAAAGAATATAACGAAGTTGATGAAATTTTTAAAGATTGTATCAACGAAAATCCAGATAAAAGACCTTTTGTCACAGAAATTGTTGAAAAATTGTATGAAAAATTTAAATTTGTTTTCACAAATGAATCATTATGTTACTTACATGATAATCCAGAGGTTCAATTTTCCCGTGGGTGTCTTTATGGCAAAGGAGAATATGTCCCCCAAAATTTTAAAAAAGCTATTCATTATTTCACCCTTGCTGCAGAACAAAATCATATTGATGCACAATATAATCTTGGAGTGATATTTTCTGAAGGAAAGATTGTACAACAAGATATAAATAAGGCAATATATTATTTAACTTTGGCAGCAGATCAAAATCAAGTTGATGCACAATTACTTCTTGGAAGGATTTTTTATGAAGGAGTGATTGTACAACAAGATATACATAAAGCAATATATTATTTAACCCTTGCAGCAAATCAAGATCATCCAATTGCACAAAACAATCTAGCTTCTATTTATTTTGATAATAGATTTGTTCCAAGGAATATAGAAAAAGCAATTCATTATTATTCACTGGCTGTTAAACAAAATAGTCAAGAAGCACAATATAATTTAGCATTGATTTATGAAAGTGGTCAATATGTTTCAAGAGATATTAAAAAAGCAATTTATTATTTTTCATTAGCTGCAAGTCAAAACGATCCTGATTCACAATATGCTCTGGCATCTATTTATGAAAGGGGTGAATATGTTCCAAGAGATATTAAAAAAGCAATTCATTATTTATCTCTTGCTGCTAAAAATAATCATCCAAAAGCTCAATTTTTGCTTGCTTCTCGATATTTAAAAGGTGAAAATGTTCCACAGGATAACAAAAAAGCAATTCAATATTACATTCTTTCTGCAAATCAAAATTATCATGAAGCTCAGTATAATCTTGGTGTTCTTTATGAAAGAGGTGAAATTGTTACAAAAAACATCAACAAAGCAATTCAATATTACATTCTTGCTGCTAATCAAAATTTAGCACAAGCACAATACAACCTTGGTGTTATATACACTGAAGGTAAACATGTTGCAAAAGATATAAATAAGGCTATTTATTATTATTCACTTTCAGCAAATCAAAATTATAGAGATGCACAATTTAATCTTGGATTAGTTTTTATTTTAGAAAAATCAATTCAAAGAAATATAAATAAAGCAATATATTATCTTACATTAGCAGCTGATCAAAATTGTGTCAAATCTCAGTTTATTCTTGGCAGAATTTATATCTTAGGTGATCATTCTATACGTAATGTTAAAAAAGGAATTCATTATTTAATGTTAGCTGCTAATCAAAACCATATAGAGTCTCAATTTAATCTTGGTGTAATTTTTGAAAGTGCTAAATTTGTTTTAAGAGATATTAATAAAGCAATTCATTATTATACCCTTGCAGCAAACCAAAATTTTAAAAATGCACAATTTAATCTTGGCATTATATATGAAAAAGGTGAATATGTTGCAAGAGATATCAACAAAGCAATTTATTATTTTACTCAAGCAGCAAATCAAAATCATTCTGGTGCACAAAATAGCCTTGGAACAATTTTTATCTCTGGAGAATTTGTTCCAAAAGATTTTAAAAAAGCGATTCATTATTATTCGTTAGCAGAAGAACAAAATAATAAAGATGCACAATACAATCTTGGCTTGATTTACCTATTAGGTGAAGATATTCCATATGATATTGATAAAGCAATTTATTATATTTCACTTGCAGCAAAGCAAAATCATTTAAGAGCTCTGTATAATCTGGGAGCATTATATATAAATGGCAAATATGTTAAGCCTGATGTTGATAAAGCAATTCACTACTTTTTACTTGCATCAAAGCAAAATGATCAAGAAGCTCTATATAATCTTGGAGAAATATATGAAAATGGAAAATATATTAAAAGAGATATCAATAAAGCAATTAATTATTACACTCTTGCTGCTGATCAAAATTGTTCTATTGCACAGCTTAAATTAGGCTATATAAATTTGTTAGGTAAATATGTTGGTCAAGATATTGCCAAAGCAATTCATTATTTGTCACTTGCATCTATGCAAAATAATCCAGATGCTGAGTATATTCTTGGTGAAATTTATAAAACTGATCATTATGTTTATAGAAATATCAATAAAGCAATTTTTTATTATTCTCTTGCTTCAAATAATAATCATTCAGGTGCTCAATATATTCTTGGAATAATTTATTATTCAGGTTATTATGTTGATAAAGATACTAAAAAAGGAACATATTATTTAATTTTATCCTCTAAAAATGGAAATAGACAAGCAAATTTTGCACATGGTTTTTTACTTCATGAAGGACGAAATATTAAAAAAAATATTAATGAAGCTATTCATTATTATAAAGAAGCTTCATCGTTTAATAATCAATATGCCAAAAACAATCTTGGAATTATTTTCAAAAACGGTTTTGGCAATGAAATTAACCAAAATATTGGATTATCTATTGAATATTTTAAAGAATCAATCAAACAAAATAAAGATTGTTTATCGATGTATAATTTAGCTCACATTTATATATATAACGATACAATTAAAGATAAAGATAATGAAGCCGTTGATTTATTAATAGAATCGTCAGAGAACTTTTATTATTCACAAATATTATTAAGTTTATTCTTAATTAAAAAATTTGGCTTCGATATGAAAATAATAAAAAGCGAATTTGAAAACAAATTCAAAATATCAAAACATTTATGTTGCAAACTATTATCAATAATTAATAATATAATTAATGGAGGAAAAATATTGTATAATTATTTATTTGATTCATATCGGAAGATAGATTTTTTATATAATGTTGAATTAATTGACATACAAACTTCTGATCTTGATAGGATTGATTTAAATCAAAATAATCGATCAAAATCATATATAAAAGATATTACATCTGAGTTTTATAATGGATTTGGTCATGATTTATGTTGAATTTTTTTTTCCCCTTTTTAAAATTTCACTCATAATTAATAAAGAATCATATCTTTATTTGCATTAATTTTATTATTATTATTCTTAAATAAACATTGTTCATACATATGATAATATGGAATTGGTGATTAGATGAAGTTTTTATAGTTATATTACAAATAATTGAAAATAATTAATTATAATGTTGAATTATATTCGTTTTATATGTATATATATAATCAATAATTTTCAAAAATTAAATGTAATTTATTCAAAATCATAAAAATTAAATATCCTCAAATTTTTCAGTAAGAATTTTTCCAGTGATAACGCACACTGGATTTTTGTTAGATTCAACAAACCTTTTAAGTTCATCTTTATCATAATAAACTCCAGTAGAAGCCATGAATAGGTTTTCTTTTTTAATTACTTTTCCAGAAATTTGGGAGAACAAATGTTGTGGAACATATTTTTCTTCTGGAAGAGTGAAATCAGAAGGAATTTCATTAACAATATTGTTAACGTAATCATTAAAGTCATTCTTTGCATTCAATTGAGCAGATTTTCTAACCAATTCTTCGAATTTATCATAATCATTTTTAAGCAAGTCGTAGCATTCGACATGAATTGGTGTCTCAAATGTCTGAAAATAGAAAAGATTCTTTATTTCATGAATAATATCGATCACGTGTTTGGACGACATATAACCTTTTTCGAGAGAATGGATGCAAATTTTCCCATCTGATGAAACATTCAAATGATAAGGAACAGTTATTAATCTGAACGATGGATGTTGTCTTGGATAAAGTTCAGAAAAATGGACAAGTAAATACTACCATTTTTTTTCATATGGAGTTCCATCTGGTTCTTTCAATAAAACTTTCCAATAATTAAAGGCGGCATTATTAATATAGATTTTAACGTCTGGATCATAAATGTCACTATATGGATTAATCATTTTTGCAGCTAGAACGATTTCTTTTAATATTCTTCTCTTTCTATTATTTGGATTTATTTCTTGATTCTTTGCACATGCAGAAGAAGGCGTTGCAAATCGAACATGTTCATTAGTTGCAACTAATAAAACTCTGTTTAAACAGAGTTATTATTTTCTGATTTATAAATTGATTGATTTGTTGATTTCTTTATCAAAAATCAAAGAAGAAAAAGATGAAAAAAGAAGAAAAAGAAGAAGATAAAAAGCATTCATTGTTAAATAAACCAGTTGTTTCTAGATTAATGAAACCACTTTTATCATGTTTCACATGTAATTATGAATTGAATTCAATTGCTCCACGAATTTGTTTCACTGAAAAGAAGCCTGATTTTGTCAATGTTGAAAATGTGAATGGCCAATACAATGGACAAAATCTGCAATTTTATAAGAAGAGATGTTCATATGTACCTTTGAATTTATCGACATATTCGAATAATCATTTCATCATAGCAATTGGAAAGACACTTTATTCATTCGATGAAGAAACATATGAAATTCATCAAACACTTCAATTGAATGAAGAATTATTATCAGTAAAGCAAGCTAAGTCAACCAAAGATTTTCTAATTTTGACGTCTTTGAAATCCGTTGTTGTTGTCAATGCGAACAACTTCACTAAAAATGCGACAATTTCACCAAAGAATCTTAATGAAAACAACTTGATCATTCAAAAAGTTGATTTAAGCAAAATGTGAAAAGATCATGCCGTTTACTTTTAAGAATTCCATTTTTAAATTAAATAAACGATCATAATTCACTAAATAAATCCCAAAAAAGGTCAATATAAATCAACTTTTTTACAAAATCTACAACCAAAAAATGCTCATAAATTTAATATATTATTAATTGATGTTTAATTTATCTATATGCAAAATATAAGAATATTTTAAAAGAGATTTTTTTGTCGCTATATCTAAATGTAATCAAATAAGATTTTATTTTTTCAATTTTTTTTTTATACAATCATATTCATTATATATACAGCTGTTTCGGAAATAGATTAGAATTTTTTGGGAATAAAATAGTAACCGTTTTATTTTTTTGGAAATTAAATATTTTTTTTTGGAAATAAAATAGGAACGATCATTTTATATTCAATTTTATCATACTTAAAAACCGAATTAAAAGATAGATTAAAGAAATTTTATGGCGTTTTACACATTATTATGTTAATATATACGCGAGTTTTGTTTTTAACTGTTCAATATGAAACATAGAGTATGTTATAGTGTTTTTAATAAGATATTACAAAAATATTGTTTTCATCCCAAATTACTCAATAAAATCTTCAATTTATTGACAATTATGCATTTTTTATGATTTTTAATATGAAAATTGATGATAATGTATATTTTGAAAAAACTCTTTCATTAATGAAAAAATCACTTTATTTATGATTATTAGTGATTATTATATCGAATTTGAAAAGAAATTTCCTTTTTGTTTTATCCAGGATATAATTTAAAAAAGATATTATGTAATCGGTGAAATATCAATTATAAAGTATCTTTTTAATAACATCTGTCAAAATATATTAAATTGGCAAAAGATTGTTTAGATGTAATTAATATTTGCTTCTGATTTAAATGTTTTTCATCAACAAAAAAACTAGAAATTGAATGCAAAATAATCGTTCACTATTTTATTTCCAAAAAAAAATATTTTATTTCCAAAAATATTTTAGCGGTTTTATAAACCATTCAAATCATGCTATTTTATTTCCAAAAAATTCTAATCTATTTCCGAAACAGCTGTACTTCTAATGCTTTCTTGAACGATTCAAGGTCTGACCCTGGAATTTCGGAAATAGATTAGAATTTTTTATAAGATAGAACCTTCTGCTTCGGATATATACATAAATTGCTTTATAACTAACTAAATGTATATACGAATTCTTTAGTACTAAATCTGCTTCGGATATATACAGCAGTATATACCATAAATTGCTTTATAACTAACTAAATGAATTTAATACCAGACATAAATGCCTTATCACCAATTCTAGTTACAGAAGAAGGAATCGATATTTCTTTCAATGACGAACATCCAATAAAAGCACAATCTTCAATTGAAGTAACTGAAGAAGGAATTGTTATTTCCTTCAAAGCAGAACATTTTTCAAAAGTTCCTTCTTTTATTGATGAAACAGAAGATGGAATTGCTATCTGCCTTAGCGAAGTACATTTGCTGAAGGCATGATGCCCAATTTCAGTAACAGAAAGAGGCAATGTTATTTCATCCAACGAGGAACATTTGTAAAAAGCATAAAAACCGATATTTTTAACTGAATTTGGAATTGTCACTTTTTTCAATGAACAGCAGCTTTCAAAGCAATTACATCCAATATGCGTTGTTGAGAAAGGTATTGTTACTTCGGTCAATGAATTAAGACCTGCAAAAGCATGATGTCCAATTATGAGAGGAGAAAGAGAAGTTGGAACATCAGCTAATGAATCAAAAGTGGATGAAACGGTTATTTGTGAAAGTGATGAACAGTAATCGAATGCAGATTCTTCAATTGAAATGGCAGAAGGAGGAAATTTAATTCGTTTCAATGATCGACAACGATTGAATGCCATTTTACTAATTGAAATTTTTGATGATTGTGAAGTGTCACTTTTATCAGCTGAAAAAATTATTTCATCAAATGCACAACTCTCAAAAGCATTTTCACCAATTGTTAATTCTGAAGAATTAATCAATAATTCTTTTAACGAATAACACCAAGCGAAAGCATTATCGCCAATTGTAACCTGAGAAGAAAGTATTGTTAATTCCTTCAGTGCCGAACATTTGAAGAAAGCATTGCTACCAATTGTGATTTGTGAAGATGTTATTTTTATCTTTTTTAATTTACGACAACAGTTGAAAGCAAATTTCCCAATGGATTCAATGGAAGGAGGAATGTTCACATGAACCAAATTTGAAAACTTATCGAATGCTAAATTATTAATTGAACAAATTGAACGTGAAAAAGTGAGATGTGTCAATGAATCATCATAAAACATCGAGTTTCCAAATATTCCCATAGCTGGATAAATTACAATCTTTTTAATTTTTTTATGGTCATCTTCAGAAAAGAAAACATCAGCAAACTCAATTCTCTGACGTAATGCAAAATCACAATATATAGACTTGCAAATATCTGAACGTTTCTGTTCTTCTCTATATGAACTATTCATATTAGAAGCATCTCCGTCATTTGATAACAATCTTTTCCTCAATCTTATCTTATTCATTACCATTACAAGCTTGAAAAGCTCGCTGTAACCATATTCGTACAAATAGAAAGAATCGTTTAAATGAAATTTTGAAGGTAAAAAAGAATAATTGTGATATAACAAAATCCTTGATAAAACTCTTTCTTTCTTCCTGATATTGCTATCTTGCTCAAAAAAGTTGTCTTCGAAATAACTAGCAATGCTATTATGATGGCATTTAATAGATTCAATGAAGCAGTTTTTATATTTATATTTGTTTTTTGAATGCTTTTTCTTCTTACTTCTTTTATGTGGCGGTTTTACTCCAGATGATTCAAGAAGATGAATAAGTTCAGCATTTTGTGAATGAATTGAATAACGCCACAATGAACGTTTTAATTCAACACCATTCAATTTTAAATATTGAAAAATTTGAATAGATCCAAAAAATGCTGAGTATTCAATTAATGTCGTATTTTTTTGCTCAATTAAGAAAGAATTTGTCTCAAAAATAGATGGTTCAACTATGCTATTCAATGGATAATTTGTTCGTGTTACATATGAAATAAATTCTTCAATCATGTCCTGTCGAATTAAAGAACAAATGTGCGAGTCATTCTCTCCTTCATGACGCTTCTCTTCAAAACGATCAAAAATGTTCGAATTTATTGATAAAAGCTCATTTTTGATTACTTCGGTTTGCTGTTCTCCATTGAATCCTTTGATTTCAGGATAGAAAAAGTGGCGATAATGGTTATCGTTTGCCTCAATTATAGAAATTTTTTTATTGATGTTATTATCAAAAGTTAATATTTTGTTTTCAAAAAGAAAAAGAAGAATTATCTTGTTGCTTTCGAATATATCATAAATTTCGCTATTTAAGAAGGTTTTCCAAATTTGGTCTTTTAAATTTCGAATTATGATGAAAATTTTTTTGAAAAAGTGTTCATTCCGGTGATGATTATTTGCTATACTCGCTATTAATTGGAGTATTTCCACTAATTTTTCTCGATCATTTTCATAATGGTTTGTTTTAATAATATCTAAAATATTTTCTTCGTTTTCATCAACATTTTCTAGAAAAATTATAAGATTGTCATAAAATTCTTTCTTTTGGTTAATATATTCTGCAATTTCTTGTTTAATTACAGTTTGATCTAATGCCCCAAAGTCATTTTGACGCCGATATCCATCTACAGAGATTCTTGTTCTATCTATTTCACTTCCATTTGATAAAACTCGTTGTGGTGTTGAATAATAATTACTCATTAAAATTAATATACCAAAATTTTATACAAAAAAAAAAAAAAAGATCAATATCTTTACATTTAATATGACATTATGAATATAAATAGTTTAATAAAATTTTAACTGTAATTATATTATTAATATTTGGTTTGTACTTCATTTAAATTAAGATATTACCGAGATTTTTCTCCAAAAAATATTTTTATTAAAATTACAGCATATTAGGAAAACTATTAGTTAGAGACTCTCAACATCCATATTATAAAATTCATATTCAACTTATTAGATTATACACTGCAGGATTTTTCCTATTTGATCATTAATTAACTTTTATTATAACATTATAGACATATTATATCCTTAATATCTCTGCAATCAGTTTATTATAATGAAATATAAAAATACTCTAATTTATCATTTGACTCGTGAGAACTCAAACTTGAACAATAAGATCACAACAATGACAGCCGTTATCAATGAAACATCTAACAAGAGCCAAACAGAATCAAATAACATGAGAAATGAAATCAAAAACTTAAACAACACAATCCAAATCACCCAATGTAAGGCTAAACAGGATTACCACAACTTAATTCGTGAAATCCAGAACTTAAACTCAAAGATCAACAACATGACAAAAGAGGACACAAACATCCTGAAAGAACTTGCTGACACACAACGTAAGGCAAGAGAAGATCAAGATAAATTGTGTGCTGAAAACCAGAAATTGAACAGCTAAATCATAAACTTGAAAAACTATTCATGATAGATGGATCGACATCATTCAAAAAGCTAAATACCATCTTTGAATGGTTTTCCCATTCTTTAAAAACCGAGTCTAGTATTAAATTATTACTAATATAATTCAAAAAATTAAGAAGTTAGTTGCACATTTATTATTTAACTATTTGAAAGAAGAAAAAATATTTTATTTGTGTTCGAATAAATATGTTTTATTTTCTTTTAACTATAATTGTTTTGTCATCGAGATATAAATCTTTTATATTTTTCGGAATATTGATTTTTTTTAATGATGCACATTGAATAAATGCATCTGTTCCAATTTGCTGAACAGATTTTGGGATCTCAATTATTTCTAATGAATTGCAGCCAACAAATGCCCTTTCTTCTATTTTTAATAAATTATTTGGAAGATTTAAATTTTTTAATCCAAAACAAAGGCAGAATGATTCAATGCCAATTTCTGTTACAGAATCTGGAATATCAATTTCTGTCAATGATATGCATCCTTTAAATAATTTATGATTGATTTTCGTGATTCTTGCTTTCATTTCTATTTCCTTTATTTTTATACATCCTTCTAAGGCACTTTCACCAATTTCTTCAACTGACGAAGGAATTATAATTTTTTCTAATGAAAGGCAACTTTTAAACGCATTTGGACCAATTTTTTTCATTGAAGAAGGAATTGTTACTTCAATTAATGATGTGCATCTTTGGAATGATGACTTATTGATAGAAATTACTGAATTTGGAATATGTACTTTCTTTAATGAGGAACATTTGTTAAATGCGAAACTTTCAATTGAACTAGTTGGATATGGAATCATTATATTTTCTAATAATGCACACCCATCAAATGTACTCTCTTCAATCAAAGTTAAATACGAAGCTGTCATTTTCTTTAATTTTATGCATCCAAAGAAACATGACTTACCAATACTCCTTACGGTGTAAGGAATTGAGATTTCTTCTAATTCAGTACATACACTGAATGATCGATCTTTAATAGAAATTAATGATGATGGATTCTCAAATATGATTTTATTCAAACTTTTGCAAAGATGAAATGAATTGGATTCAATGGTAGTTACTGATTTAGGAATTGTAATTTCATTCAATTTTGAACATCCAATGAAAACTCCTTCGTTGACACTTGTAATTTTAGATGAAATTATAATTCGTTTTAATGATTCACATCCTTCAAATGCATGTTCTCCAATATATTCAATTTTTCCTAGAAATTCATCATCAAGTTCTTCAAGAGATATGCATCCCTCAAATGCATGCTTTCCTATTTTAACAACAGAATCTGGCATGATAATTTTACTTAATGATTGACATCGTTTGAATGTATTTTCTTTGATTTCATCTATCTTTGATTGAATTTCAACATATGATAAAGAATTACATCCTTCAAATAATCCTTTTCCAATTTCAATGACATTTGATGGAATAATTATTTTCTTTAATGAACTGCATTTATAAAAGGCATTGTCTCCTATGAATGTCACAGATGATGGAATATTTATTTGATAAATAGATCTGCACTTATAAAATGCATTTGGCGGAATTGATTTCACTGATTCATCGATATTTATTGAAATATATAAGTTTACATCAGGATTGATTCCTTTTAAATTTTTCAAATTGGATATTTCATCATAAAAATTATCAATTACATAAGGATAATCTATTTCAAAATATACTGTACCAAAGTGATTAAGAATTTTAATGAAATCATTCAAATTAAACCAATTTTTTGCAGATAGAATGATACAATATTCATTTGAAAATACAATTTTATTATTTCTAGGATCAATATTGTTGATTATACTTTTTAAAATGTCTTTTAATTCTTCATCAAAATTTAAAAATCCTTCAATATTTGCTCTAAGATCTCTGTAAATTGATCTATATTCTCTTTTAACTTTTTTGGACGAAGAAAAAAAACCTTTTGGACAAATATCAAACCATTCCAAAGGATCAATAATATTTCCAGCATTTTCAATCAACTTAACATAGCTATGAAACTCATTTTGATCGATATCATTTGTAACAAAACTTGGATTATTTTTAATTTCATTGACAATTTGCTCAAAACTTGGTCTTTCTGAAGGATTTGTTGACCAACATGCATAGATAATATTTTTGTAACATTCAGGAACTGATTCATCAATCTGAGGATGTTTATATTTCTTGATATATTGAACAATTTGAAAATATTGTTCACCCAAATTTGTTTGCTTTCGTGTGAACATTTCATACATAATGAAACCAAATGAATAAACGTCACATGCAGTTGAATATTGTGGATCTTCATCATCAAATAATATTTCAGGAGCTAAATATGTAGCTGTGCCTTTTATGCCTTTAAGAGATTCTAATAAACCCGAATGCATTATCTTTGCTAATCCAAAATCTGCTAATTTTGGGAATAAAAATTCATCTAAAAGAATATTGGAGAGTTTTAAATCTCTATGAATAATGTTGTTTTTATGTAAGTATGACATTATTGAAGCAATTCCAAAAATATTAATTAATCTTTTTGTTGGTGTAAATAAATCATACGGAAAATGATTTTTGTGTATAACAATGTCATATAATGATCCGTTTGGTAAATATTCTGTGATAATAACTGGAAACTCTTCTTCATGAAAATCGATTGGACTATATCCTATAAATTTTACAATGTTAGGATGATTTATTTGCGCAAGGAGATTTACTTCACGTTTTAATGATAGTTTAAATTCTTCATTTTCCTCAGTCAATGGAATTTTAGAGATTTTTGCAACATATTTTGTTTCGAGATCTTTATTAATTATAAGAAAAACTTCTCCAAATCCTCCTTCACCAATTTTATTTAATAAAATGAAATTTTCGAGATTAAGAAATGGATTATCTTGATTCATTTTGTACAAAATATTATTATAAAGAAAACTGTTCTTGGATAAAACACTAATATATCAAAATTGCTAATTTATTTCATTAAAATACTAATAAATAAGTAAATTTAATTAGTTTAATAATTTTATTTTATATAATTTCAAATAAATATTAAGTGAAAAGTAAGATATAAAAAAATATTGTTCACCCTAAATTTTATAGTATATTTGTGAAATTTATGAACATATTTATTTCATAATAAAATAAATATTCCATAATTATATTATATATTTACATATAATATTAAAATTGTTTATTAATAAAACTATTAAATAATAAATATATATATATATATTTTAAAGAAATATATTACAATTTTATTTTTTTCAATATTGACACCTTTTTATATAGAATAATTTTTTAATAAAATGAATCAGGATAAGTCATATCTTAATCTTGAAAATTTTATTATATTAAATAAAATTGGTGAAGGAGGATTTGGAGAAGTTTTTGTTGTACTTAATAAAGATCTCGGTATAAAATATGTGGCGAAAATTTCTAAAACCCCATTAACAGAGCATGATGAAGAATTTAAACTATCATTAAAGCGAGAAATCAATCTTCTTGCCCAAATAAATCATCCTTACGTTTTAAAATTCATAGGATACAGTCCAATTGATTTTTTACATCGCAATAGACCTGTTATTATCACAGAATATTTAAAGAATGGCTCATTATATGACATTGTTATGCGTGAAAAGAACGATTGTATTCTTGAATCTTGGACTCCAACAAAAAAATTAATTAATATTTTTGGTATTGCATCAATAATGTATTATTTGCATGAAAACAATATCATTCATAGAGACTTAAAACTTGACAATGTTCTTTTCGATGAATACTTATTTCCCAAAATTGCAGATTTCGGATTATCGAAAATAATCCACAAACATAAAAAATCCATGACAATACAGTCTAATCAAGGCATTAAAGGTACAATTATATACACAGCACCCGAAATATTAAAAGATACAAAAAACCCTATATATACATTAGCGTGTGATGTATATTCATTTGCTTTTATTGTCTATGAAATCATCAATCCAACTTTTCCCTATCAAAAAATGAAACAATATGAAGTTATTGATGATGTTGTAAATGGAAAACGTCCAAAAATTGATGAAAGTGTTCCCAAATGTTACAAAAAACTTATTGAAGATTGTTGGAAACAAAAACCGAAAAAAAGACCAAGTTTTAAAGACATTGTTAAGAAATTGAAGACAGAAAAAGATTTTAGAGTAGGAATTGATTCAAAAGAATTTGAAGATTATATAAATTTAATTGAAAAATGTTCCAATGAAAATCCTGATTTATCAAAGTTCACCAAAATCAAGATTTGTTCAGATAGTTTTTCATTTGTTCAAGCATCTGATGATTTGTTTAACAAGCTTCAGCAAGATACAAAAGAAATTGTATTTAAAGCAAAATCAAGCGTTGATCAATCTTACACTTTTTCTGATGATGAATCCCTTAAACTTTTTGCAACAAAGACATTTGATTCACTTTTCTTTCAGAAGGTTTTAAAAAACTTTTCAAATGTTACATTTGAATTAAATAACTCTAATAATATTAATGTTTTATCTCCTATTCTACAAAAACTTTCTACTTTGTATGATAATGAATTATCAATGTTGAGAGTAAATTTGTCAGTCTCCAATATTTCACATTTGTCAAATATTGTTGAAAATAAAAGTATTCCTATTTCAATAAAAATAGACGAATCAGTGAAATCAATTCCTCCAAAAGCTTTTTATAAGTGCAAATCTATTTATAAAATAGATATTCCATCTTCAATAACAAGCATAGGAGACAATGCCTTTTCTGAATGTAGTTTACTTGAACAAATTATAATTGGATCAAATGTCAATGAAATTGGAAAAGGATTATTTGAAGAATGCACTTTACTTGAATTTGTTGAAATTCAATCAAAGATAGATGAAATCAAAGAAAATACATTCAAACGATGTCAATCATTAAGTAAAATTATCATGCCAGATTCTGTTGTTAAAATAGGAAAGCATGCATTTGAGGGATGCATATCTCTTGAAGAAGTTGATGATGAATTTCTAGAACAAATTGAATATATTGGAGAACATGCATTTGAAGGATGTGAATCATTAAAACGAATTATAATTTCATCTAAAATTACAAGTGTCAACGAAGGAGTTTTCATTGGATGTTCAAAATTGAATGAAATTACAATTCCTAAATCAGTAACTACCATTGAATCCAATTCATTTTATCTGTGCAAAAGTTTGAATAAAATCATATTTGAATATCCATCATCATTAATTTCTATTAAAGATCGATCATTTAAAAAATGCAAATCGTTAACTGAAATAACAATTCCTCATTCAGTGACAGTAATTGGTTCAAAAGTATTCAAAAATTGTAAATCTTTAGAAAAAGTAAAAATTCCTTCTTCAGTTGACGAAATTGGAGCAAGCACATTTGAAGGATGTAAAAAGTTGATTGAAATAGAAATGAAAGCTCCAATTTCAAAAATCAATGATAAATTATTTAAAGGTTGCACCTCATTGACAGAAATTTCAATTCCGGACACAGTGTCGGAAATTGGTAAAAAATCATTCTACCAATGCGGTGGATTGAAAAAGATTATTCTTCCAAGATATTTGACCAAAATAGAAACAAAAGCATTTTTTGGTTGCGAACAATTAGAAAAGGTAAGTATTCCAAAATCAGTCCAGTATATTGGTGCAGATGCTTTCGGTCAATGTTCGGCATTAGATTTTAATTTCAATTGAAATAAAAGCAATTAAATTGATATATAATTCTTTTTTAAAAATTTTTTTAGAAATGTAAATTTTATTTGAATTTGATACTCCAATTTCAGATACTTTTTGATAATATTTAGAAGCTTTCGTTTAATCCTGCTGTTAACTTTTCAGGTAAGCAAGATCTTATTGCCAACATAAATTAAATCGTTCGGTTCTGCTTTAGATAGCACTAGATTGTTTTAATTAAAAAGTTATTTTTTAGATTTTTGCCAGAAAAAGTGTTTTTTTTTTTTCTCTGGTTGCTCATTTTTTTCTTCTTTTGGATGTATAACAAATCTCATTGCTGACTCACAAACTTTATCAACCTTCTTCTAAGCTTGATGGTATTTGTAATTTTCTGAATCTAGTGCTATCTAAAGCAGAATCCAGATTTTTTCAACATTTTCCAATGGAGGATTATAAACAGCTCGAGGCTGTGTTGAATATTGGATAGCTAACGAATTTGTATCCTCATTAGAATCACCTGCAACGACGCATTTCATATCTGAAAATTAGAAATAGAAAAAATACGCTTTATTCAGTATAAAAAACGTTTTTTTCCTGAGAAACCGCCGTTTTATATAAAACCTAAGGTTCCCAGATCTATCTATGTATCTTGTTATAAGTTTCAACCACCTATGTTACCATAATGAATTTTTGATTTATATCGAATTGGTGGTTATTTCCCTCTTTCTTCTTCTTTATTGATAAATTCAAAATCTCGTTTTTATGATTTACCTCAAAACAATTTTCAAATACTTGGAAAAAATCCAACGAGGTATTGGTAAAAAGAAAGATTATACATTATTAAAGAATTCTAATAATAAAGCTTATTATCAAATTAAATTTATTCCAAATCCTTCATAAAACATTTCGTTTAAGTCATTTTTTTGTATGCTTTTCAACAATTTTTCATTTTGATTTAACACCCTCGATGTTTCAATTGCTTGACAATTATGATTATATAAAAAATCTTTCTTTTTATATAATCCACAATATTCGTTAAAATTTTCTATTTGATCCAGTTTTTGAATATTGATTGCTTCACAAATTATATCATGCATTTCACTTTGATTACCAGAATATTTGATGATTTCATCCTTGATATTTTGCAAGTCACTTCCAAATTCCTTAATCAAAGCAATAAATAAGAGTTCTTTAGATGGAGTGAATCCTTTTTTCAGAGATTTAATTAATAACTCAATTACTAAATGAAAATTTTCAACAGACTCATTGAATATATAAATACTGGAAAGATTATACATTGCAACTTCATCATTTTTTTGTTTAATTGCTTCATTAAAGTATTCCATTGCTTGGCCAACATTTTTTGTAATCTCATCACCAAAACCGTTTTTATAAATCACACCAAGATTGTTTTTGGCGTATTGATGATCAAATGACGATGCTTCTTTATAATAATGAATTGCTTTTCGAATGTCTCTATTAACATTCTTTCCTTCATGGTAAATAAAACCAACAATGAAATTTGCATCAACGTTTCCATTATTTGATGATTTAAGAAGCCAAAATAGTCCTTTTTCAATATTGGATAAAATAAAAGGACAATCATAAAAAATAGTACCTAATATAAGTTGTGATTTTGATTCATTTTTATAAGCAGCAAGTGTTAAATAAAATATTGCTTTATTCATATCTCTTGGTACATCAGTTCCTTGATAATATATATGACCTAAATTATGCAATGCTTGCATAAAGTTTTGATTAGCAGCTAATGTATAATAATAAATAGCCTTTTTAATATCTCGAGGAACATTTTGGCCTTTGTGATAAATACTACCAAGGTTAAATTGCGCTTGTGGCGTTCCTTGATCAGCTGAAAGTGAATAATAATAAATTGCTTTTTTTGTATCTTGATTAACACCGTCACCTTTGTTGTAAATTGCTCCAAGATTGAGTTGTGCAATTGGATTATTATTTGCTGCTGCTAATGAGTAATAATAAATTGCTCTTGCAATATCTCGAGGAATATGTATTCCTTCATCATAAATAAATGCAAGATTGACTTGTGCTCTTGTGTAATTATTATTTGCAGAAAGTGTATAGTAATAAATTGCTTTGTTTATATCTCGAGGAATTAATTTTCCATTTTCAAAAATTTGGCCGAGATTATATTGTGCAATTGGATTATTTTGATCAGAAGCCATCAACCAATATTGAATAGCTTTATCAATATCTTTTTGTTCATAATATAATACTGCAAGATCGATCTGTGCATCTTCATTTCCATTATTTGCGGACAAAGTAAAATAATAAATTGCTTTTTGTAGATTATAAGGAACATATTGGCCATCTGAATAAAAGCTTGCTATTTTGTATTGACTTTTAGGATGATTCTGACTTGCAGCTAATGAATAATAATAAATAGCTTTATTTATATCAATTGGAGTGAAATCTCTGTTTTCATAGATAACACCAAGATTATATTGCGCTTCAACATTTCCTTGATTTGCTGCTAGCGTGTAATAATGAATTGCCTTTTCACGGTCTCTTGTAATGGAAGATGATTTGTCATATATTAAACCAAGACAATATTGTGAATCAGGATCATCTAAATCTGATGCAAATGAGAAGAAATAAATTGCTTTCTTAATGTCTCTTTCAATTTTCTCTCCTTGATAATAAATATTACCAAGTGAAAATAAAGCTTTACTATATTTTTGATTTGCTGATAAAGTTAAATAATGAATTGCTTTATTTATATCGTGTTCTTCATTATCTTCACTATAGATTGTACCCAATACGTATTGAGAATCTGGATCATTCTGATTTGCTGCAAGTGATAAACACGAAATTGCTTTTTTTATATTATTCGAAATTGAATGGTCACTATAGTAAATTAAACCAAGTCTTAACTCAGCTTTTAAAACATTGTGATTCACTGCTTGTGAATAATAAAAAATTGCTTTTTGAATATCTTTTTCAATATATTTCCCTTCTTCATAAATTATTCCAAGAATCAATTGAGCATTCTCATCATCTTGATTTGCTGCAAGCGAGTAATAATAAATTGCTTTATTAATATTTCTATCAACATATTTATTTTGATAATAAATGTCGCCTAAAATAAGCTGAGCTTTTAAAAAGCCTTGATCTGATGCTTGTGAATAATACATAATTGCTTTTTTTATATCTCTTGGGACCAATTCATTTTGATAATAAATTGATCCGAGATTGAACTGAGCATTTGGATCATTTTGATCGGCTGCTAGTTGAAAATAATGGATTGACTTATTTATGTCATGATCAATAACTTTGCTAACGTTAAAAAGAACACCTAAATTATTTAATGTTTCAGTATTATTTCCGTTTTTTTTGACTTTTTTAAGAATATTGAAAGTGATATCATCCATCATTTGTCGGAAATCATTTTCAAATCGTTCAAATAAATTCTTAATATGAATATTTGAATAATATTCAATATAAAACTCAACAATTAATTGTGGAAGAGATGGCCTTTCATTTGGATCTTTTAAAACACATTTTTTATAAATTTTTAATATTTCATTATATTCACCAAAATCAACATTTTGATTTGAATTCTCATCATTGACAGATATTTCTTTTTTCATTATACAATAAATCATTTTACCAAGTGAATAAACATCGCATTTATATGTGATATCGTTCGATTGAATTTCAGGGGCAACAAAACGAGATCCAAGATCAGCAGTAAAATCTGCATTATCATTTGAGTATTGGAAATCAACCATCCTATCAAAATCAATCAAAACAATATCTTTGTTTCCATCAACAATTACATTATTAGGCTTTAAATCGCGATAAATAAAATGATTTCTGTGGAGATATTCTAAAACTAACATCAACTCAAATATAATTGTTATTTGGTCATTAATTGAAAGATCTATTTGATGAATATTTGATAATGTTTGGCCATAAATATATTCAATAACAAAAAAATCAGGATTTGTAGAACAAACTCCATAAAATTTGGGCAGAAAAGGATGGCAGATTTTTGAATAATTGTCAATTTCACGTCGAACCAATTTTTGTTTTTCATTTGGATTTAAACATGGCTTTTTGATTATCAATAATTCTTCTTTAATAATATGATATATTAAACATGCTGTGAATGAAGAACCACAACTATTATAATCTAATTCAATATATTCATTTTGGTTAATTGGTTCTCTGATATTTGAGTTTGATTCATAATTGCTGATTCGGCTTTTATTTAATTTATGAAAACTTTGCTTTATTAAAAACGCTGCTATGCATGACTTGATAATTTCCCATATTTTTTTCAATGATGGCTTTGGAAATCTACGAATTATAAACTTTTTTGAAAGGTTGAAATATGTGAATTCAGAAAATTACTGCTAAAGGATTCTTTATATTGAATTGTGATATTATCATCAAATAATTTTTTTGAATCTGATAAAAAGTGAATTATTAGATCTTGCTTATTCGATAAAAAATTTTGAAGATAGCTTTTATAAGAATGTTCAAAAATGATTATTGTTTCTTTAAAACAAATGACAAAATATGTTTGCTTTTCATGCTGATTTTCATCTTTGAATTCATCAATTATTATTTCTTTCGATTCTTTCAAGTATTGATAAATATCTCTCATATTAGATATATCAAAATTTTCAGAAAATTGAAGAAGAGTATACTTTTTTAGAACCTGATCAAGAATTATATTTGCAACTTTGATATTGTTGTTTTCTAAACAACTTTTAAACACCAAAAAATCATTTATCATTAATAAAGAAGATAAATGGTCAATTATATTCAAATTTTTTTTCAATAAAAATTTTAGAAACATTTGAAATTTTTGAGAAGAATTTTATAAATACAAATATTAATGGAAGAAAAGACATTAATTCAAAATATTATCAATAATATGAAGGAAATTCAACAAAAAATCATAGGTTTCCTCGAAAAAGATAATCCTTCTGAAAACGATTTCATAGATTTAAAAAGTTTCCTAATTAATCAACAAATATCAGAAAACAAATATAAATTAAGATCATTATTCCATTTAATTGCAAAAATATCTAACAATTATCATCATTCTTCACATTTTTACAGTCAAATTGATCAAATAATTCAATTATATAAAAATGAAATTCAACAAAATTTTTCAAATCAAGAAATTTTCAACACTTTTAAAGGCAGCAAAAGAATTCTTCTTTTTTTATTTGAAGAAAATATTTTAGAACCAAATACCACAATTGCATCCATAATAACAAGTCCAAAATACCAAAAAAGATATTATCCACAATATTTCATTCCCGAATTCAAATCGATTTTTGATGAGTCACAATTGAAGCAAATCATTGATGATTATGAAAGAAGTTTTAGAAATCGAGAAGTCATTAAATATGACTCAGAATCATTTAAGCAATTGAGAAAGATTGGTGAAAATGATGACTACATAAGCAGACTAATACGTGATGACTCAATTGTTGAATTTGTAACATATGTTAATCAAACAAATTATCAACTTTCACAAACAATAAAAAAATCAATTTTTGAGACGAACACATTTTTAATTAAGAACAATCCATCATTAATTGAATATGCAGCATTTTTTGGGTCAATTCAAATATTTCAATATTTGTTTAATAATAAAATTAGATTATCTTCGTTTTTGTGGCCTTTTGCAATTCATGGCAACAATCCTGATTTAATTCATTTTCTTGAAGAGAATCAAATTAAACTTTCTAGTCAAGATATCAAAAAATGCTTGGTTGAATCAATTAAATGTCACCATAATGAAATTGCAAATTATATCATGTCTAATTACTTACAAGATATTGAAAATAAACAATGCAATATTAATTTTTTCTCACAAAGTTTGAAAAATCACAATTACATTCTTTTTGATATCGAATTTGATGAGAAAATGAATAATTTTTGTAAATTTATCACAGAAAATGATGAAAATATGGATTATAATCTGTTATTTGACCTATGCCAGCATGATTATCTATCTTTTGTTGAAATATTTTTGAACATAAAAAATTTGAATATAAATATGAAGACAATTTAAAATTAAATATTTTTTATCAAATTTGAATAATTGTTTTTTTTTTAATTATATTACAAAATAATTTAGTAAACAAAATTTGTTTTTCTATTCAAATAAAATTTACAAATCATAAAATTTATTGCTGTTTTATATGAAATCTATTAAATGACATTTTTTATTATATTTTTCAATGAAATTGAATCCAAAATTTTCAAAAAATTGACATTTAATTTTCTAATGGAATTCAAATAAATGTTTTAAATGAAATTTCTGAGCAAATTGATGTCACTGCATTATATATTGCTGCAGAAAAAGGAAATTTGGATTTGGTTAAATTGTTATTAAAACATCCAAATGTTGACATTAATATGATATCAATTTTAAATTCAATTTATCTTATTCAATTTCTAATAAATTTAATACAATTCATAAATCTTATTTTTCTCATATAGTTTTATTTAAATATTTAAATAAAGTTTGCTTTTTAATGATTTTTATGTAGTTTTTAATTACAATCTTTTTATAAAATTTCGAAATATTGTTTTACATCAAATTTAAAATCAATATTTTCAAATGAAATTCTAAAATTTTAATTAATATAATTAACATTATGAATTAATTCAATTTCATATAATTAATTGTAATGAAATTTTTAAATAATATATTTTGATGAAATTCAAATATATTTTTATTAACACAATTTGTAATTCGTTATTTTAATTTAATTTTACACATTATTTTTTAAATCGAATTAATAATTAATATTATAATGAAATTCTATTTTTAAATTTTCAAATGAAATTTTTTTTTATATTCATAAAACAGCATTACATATTGCAATTGAGAAAGAAAATAATGAAATTGTCCAACTCTTATTAGCTCATCCCAAAATTGATATTAATATAAAACTAATTATATATAATTGCTTTTATCACATTTCAAGCCATTCGTTTTAATTCAATTCCAAATTAAATAAATTAATAACATTAGAAAATATTTTTTTTAACTTTATTCCACTCATATCTTATTTATAAAATCAAAACTTATTTTTTTCATTACATTAAAAACTCATTTTTTAATCACATATCAAATTATATACTTTAATTACATTTTTAAATCATAATTTTTATTATGTATAAATTTATTATTTTTTCGATATTTCAATAATTTTTATATATATAATTTCAAAAATAAAGATTTTTTGAATGAAGTTATAAACATTTTTTAATGAAGTTTTCAAATGCATTTTAATATAATTAGAATTTTTTTTTGAATATCATTTTTTTTAAATATTTAAATGAAATTTTAATTAGGAGTTTAATTCAATTTTTATTCTATTTTTAATATAATTCAAAAATTTCTAATTTTATATAATTTAATAATCAATTTTTTGAATGAAATTTATTTTAATTTTTGCAATGAAATTTTTGTTTTAAATTTAATGATATTTCACAATAAAGTATTTTAACGAAATAACAAAAATATATTTCAATAAAGTTTTCTTTAAATAATTTTTAAAATCCAAAATATTATATTTTATGACATTTTCACTTTCTATTTAAAATGAAATTAAAAAAAAAATATTTGTGAAATTTCTTTTATATTTGACAAATCAGCCTTGCATATTGCAGTTGAAAAAGGAAATATGGAAATAATTCAATTTTTGCTATTAAATAATGAATTAGACATCAATAATAAATCAATTTATTATCTTTATTTCAACATAATTTCATATAAAAATTGTATAAAATTAAAAGTTACTTTTATCAATAAAATTTTTTTATATATATTTTAATAGAATATCAACAAATATTTGATGAAATTCATTATCTTTCAAAAATAAAATTCAAATTATACTATTTAAATACAATTACTATTCAAGTATTTCAATTATGTTTAAATAATTCTAATTTGAATGATATTTTTATCGATATTTCATCAATGAAATTCAACTATTAAATTTTTAATATGATTTTAAAAATTGACTTTTATTCAATTTTAATTAACAAATTAAATGCAATTAAAATTTCATTTAATTTATTACATTCAGAAAAATCATATTAATTCAATTTTTCCTGCGTTTTTGATGCAATTAAATGATTATTTTTAATTATATTTGAAAATAAATCATTATAATACAGTTTTATTCAAAAATGTTTTAATGCAATTTAATAATATTTTTTTATAACATTTTAAAATTAAATATTTTAATGTTGTTTAAAATCGGTTAATTTAAATAAAATTCATAAATCATATTTTAATGAAATTTTATTTATAAAATAAAAATAACATTTATTATTAATTGTTTTAATGACATTTTAGATTTAATTTAAATTTTGTTTTGATTTAAAAATTCAAATGAAATTAAACTTCTAAATTTTTATGAAATTTATTAAAAAATTACAAAACTGCTTTGCATATTGCTGTGGAAAAAGGAAGCTTGGAAATTGTCCAAATTTTAATCGATAATCCTAAAATCGATGTGAATATCAAATCAATTGACAACTAAAATTTCTTTTAAAATTTCTACATGCTTATTTAATGTAATTATATTTTTAATAATTTTAGAATATTTTTTCTAAACTTAATTAAATAAAGTTTTCAAATAAAATTTTTCATTGCATTAACAAATATTACATTATAAATAAAATTTCAAACCATTTTATTTTAATTTCATTTTAGATTGATATTTGAATCAGATTGCAAATATTATATTTTCATCACATTTTATCAATATTTTTTTTTCATGCAATTAACCATAATTTTTTTTTTCAAATGAAATTTATATCCAACTATTTGTAATTCAATTTCCAATAAAATTTTCACAAAGTTATAAAAATATAATATTCAATTATATTTCAAATAAAATTTTAATAACATTCAAATCAGCTCATTTAATGGAATTAACATTTTGATTATAAATAACATTTTTATTTTTATTTATTTATATAATTGACTATCCATTTTAAATAAAGTTAAAAAATAATATTTCAATATAATTTTATGTTGAATGTTTTAATGATATTAGTTACAATATTTTAATGAAATTAATCATATCATGTTCGTATAAAATTTCATATTATTTTGAATGAAATTTTAATTTCAATATTTAAATGATATTTCTATTAAAATGAATAAAATTTTTATATTATATTAAATGTAATTTAACCTATTAATTGAATGATATTTGTTCATTTTTTAAATGAAATTACATTATTATTTTTAAATGAAATTTCCTAATGATTTTTTTATAACACATCACTTCATATTGCAGTTCAAAAAGAATATATCAAAATTATTGAAGTTTTATTAAAATGCAATAGAATAGATACTAAAATCAAAAATAAAATATTTTTTTGTTTCAATGATGTTTTGATTTGTATTAAATGATTTTAAAACAAACTATTTGAATGTAAATCACCATTTGAAATTACATCAAATCAAACAATAAAAGCATTATTGACTTAATTTCAAAGATATTACTAATAAAAATCCATACTGTTAACTCAAAATTTTATATTTTTTTTTCAGAATGGAAAAAAAATGATATTTAATTTTTCAATGTTTTGAATTCTATGAGATCATTGAATTATATTTAAGAAGTATTTTTTTCTTTTTTTTCCATCCTATTTTTTTTTATGCAGTCCAGCAATTTTGATTTTGCCAACATTTTTGTTTCTTTATTAAGCAACAATCTAAAAGACATACCTTTCCATAAGTATGAAAAGAATTTCACTTTCGTTGTAAATGGTAAACGATATGAAACCAACCGTGTTGTTGCAGATATTTTATCCCCAATTATAAGGAACTATCATTACCAAGATGAAAGCATTGATGAGTTTGAAATCAATACAAATATACCAAATCAAACAAATTTTGAAAAAACAGGAAATGAGCCAGATTATTTTCTTGATTTCCTTAATCTTGGCAATTTGGATAGCACTGAAATAGATTTAGCTCATAAAGAATATTATTTACAATATTTACGCCAACTTGGTTGCAGGTTTGATTTCATCAATATTAATCCTACATTTTCCGATGAATTAACAACAGAAAACTCAGTAGAGCGTTTAAAAACAATTCTTTTATTATTCCCTGAATATCCACAAGATGAAAAAAGCATTTATTTTCAAATTATTCAATTCATTGCAATCAACTTCGATGAAATCTCGAAAGAGGAGCTCAAAACACTTGATATGAGAACAATTGAAGACATTCTCAGAAATGATCACATTTGTCTTCAAAATGAAGACGGACTCCTTGAATTTGTCCTTGAATTATACAAAAAAGATCGTTCAAACTCTCCACTTTTTGAGTACATTCAATTCAATTACGCCAGCGATGAAATTCGCAAAGAATTTCTTCAAACTTTTTCAATTGATGACATTGATAGCTGCCTCCTACGATCCATCTTTCGCTGCTTTTGCACTGAGAATGAGAATGAGAATGAGAATGAGAAAGAAAGAAACAAAAGATACTTCACAAAGAATATCAGGTGTTTGATGCTCGGAATCAACAATGTGGGCAAAACAAAAATTCTATATAAAATGAAGTTAGGTGAAGAATGCAAAACTATTCCAACAATTGGCTTTAATTGTGAAACAGTCAATCATTGTGAATTTGAATGCTCTATATGGGATGTCGGCGGACAAGAAAGAATTCGAGTCTTATGGAAACATTACTACAATAACAATGATGCACTCATTTATGTTGTCGATTCAAGCGATAACAATAGAATGAACGAGGCCAGTGATGAATTGAGAAAATTGCTAAATGTTGATGAATTAAAAGGACTGCCTCTCCTCGTCTTTGCTAACAAGTGCGATTTGCCAAACGCAATGGGAGCAGACGATATAGCCAATAGATTGCGCCTGAATGATGTCTCTGATAGAGCCTGGTTTGTACAACCGTCAAGTGCACTAACTGGCCATGGTCTTAATGAAGGACTTGACTTCATTTGTAAGCAAGTTAAAATAAAACATAAGAAAAACAAATCTATTGTTTAAACTAAAGAAAATGATTTGGCTTTTATAAAAGATTATAATAATAAATATTTTTTTTTTTTTTTTTAAAGAATGTAGGAAAAAAATTAAATAAGGAAGTGGGTCAGATCAGAGTTGTTTATGTATAAGATCTGATGAAAGTTTTGTTTGTTATGATAATTTCGATATTTTATATGATAATGAAAGATGTCTTACATAAAAAAATTTAGGTAAATATTTTCCAAAAAAAAAACAAATACTACTTATTTTCCTTTTATCAGCTTTAAGTAAGGCTGGATATGTTAACATTATAATACTGATGATTGTGGAATTGTTAAAAGGAAAATAAGTAGTATTAAGTTAGTATAAAGCAGCGATTATTGAAAGCTTAATAATATCAAATCAATTGACAACTAAAATTTCTTTTAAAATTTCTACATGCTTATTTAATGTAATTATATTTTTAATAATTTTAGAATATTTTTTCTAAACTTAATTAAATAAAGTTTTCAAATAAAATTTTTCATTGCATTAACAAATATTACATTATAAATAAAATTTCAAACCATTTTATTTTAATTTCATTTTAGATTGATATTTGAATCAGATTGCAAATATTATATTTTCATCACATTTTATCAATATTTTTTTTTCATGCAATTAACCATAATTTTTTTTTTCAAATGAAATTTATATCCAACTATTTGTAATTCAATTTCCAATAAAATTTTCACAAAGTTATAAAAATATAATATTCAATTATATTTCAAATAAAATTTTAATAACATTCAAATCAGCTCATTTAATGGAATTAACATTTTGATTATAAATAACATTTTTATTTTTATTTATTTATATAATTGACTATCCATTTTAAATAAAGTTAAAAAATAATATTTCAATATAATTTTATGTTGAATGTTTTAATGATATTAGTTACAATATTTTAATGAAATTAATCATATCATGTTCGTATAAAATTTCATATTATTTTGAATGAAATTTTAATTTCAATATTTAAATGATATTTCTATTAAAATGAATAAAATTTTTATATTATATTAAATGTAATTTAACCTATTAATTGAATGATATTTGTTCATTTTTTAAATGAAATTACATTATTATTTTTAAATGAAATTTCCTAATGATTTTTTTATAACACATCACTTCATATTGCAGTTCAAAAAGAATATATCAAAATTATTGAAGTTTTATTAAAATGCAATAGAATAGATACTAAAATCAAAAATAAAATATTTTTTTGTTTCAATGATGTTTTGATTTGTATTAAATGATTTTAAAACAAACTATTTGAATGTAAATCACCATTTGAAATTACATCAAATCAAACAATAAAAGCATTATTGACTTAATTTCAAAGATATTACTAATAAAAATCCATACTGTTAACTCAAAATTTTATATTTTTTTTTTCAGAATGGAAAAAAAATGATATTTAATTTTTCAATGTTTTGAATTCTATGAGATCATTGAATTATATTTAAGAAGTATTTTTTTCTTTTTTTTCCATCCTAATTTTTTTTATGCAGTCCAGCAATTTTGATTTTGCCAACATTTTTGTTTCTTTATTAAGCAACAATCTAAAAGACATACCTTTCCATAAGTATGAAAAGAATTTCACTTTCGTTGTAAATGGTAAACGATATGAAACCAACCGTGTTGTTGCAGATATTTTATCCCCAATTATAAGGAACTATCATTACCAAGATGAAAGCATTGATGAGTTTGAAATCAATACAAATATACCAAATCAAACAAATTTTGAAAAAACAGGAAATGAGCCAGATTATTTTCTTGATTTCCTTAATCTTGGCAATTTGGATAGCACTGAAATAGATTTAGCTCATAAAGAATATTATTTACAATATTTACGCCAACTTGGTTGCAGGTTTGATTTCATCAATATTAATCCTACATTTTCCGATGAATTAACAACAGAAAACTCAGTAGAGCGTTTAAAAACAATTCTTTTATTATTCCCTGAATATCCACAAGATGAAAAAAGCATTTATTTTCAAATTATTCAATTCATTGCAATCAACTTCGATGAAATCTCGAAAGAGGAGCTCAAAACACTTGATATGAGAACAATTGAAGACATTCTCAGAAATGATCACATTTGTCTTCAAAATGAAGACGGACTCCTTGAATTTGTCCTTGAATTATACAAAAAAGATCGTTCAAACTCTCCACTTTTTGAGTACATTCAATTCAATTACGCCAGCGATGAAATTCGCAAAGAATTTCTTCAAACTTTTTCAATTGATGACATTGATAGCTGCCTCCTACGATCCATCTTTCGCTGCTTTTGCACTGAGAATGAGAATGAGAATGAGAATGAGAAAGAAAGAAACAAAAGATACTTCACAAAGAATATCAGGTGTTTGATGCTCGGAATCAACAATGTGGGCAAAACAAAAATTCTATATAAAATGAAGTTAGGTGAAGAATGCAAAACTATTCCAACAATTGGCTTTAATTGTGAAACAGTCAATCATTGTGAATTTGAATGCTCTATATGGGATGTCGGCGGACAAGAAAGAATTCGAGTCTTATGGAAACATTACTACAATAACAATGATGCACTCATTTATGTTGTCGATTCAAGCGATAACAATAGAATGAACGAGGCCAGTGATGAATTGAGAAAATTGCTAAATGTTGATGAATTAAAAGGACTGCCTCTCCTCGTCTTTGCTAACAAGTGCGATTTGCCAAACGCAATGGGAGCAGACGATATAGCCAATAGATTGCGCCTGAATGATGTCTCTGATAGAGCCTGGTTTGTACAACCGTCAAGTGCACTAACTGGCCATGGTCTTAATGAAGGACTTGACTTCATTTGTAAGCAAGTTAAAATAAAACATAAGAAAAACAAATCTATTGTTTAAACTAAAGAAAATGATTTGGCTTTTATAAAAGATTATAATAATAAATATTTTTTTTTTTTTTTTTAAAGAATGTAGGAAAAAAATTAAATAAGGAAGTGGGTCAGATCAGAGTTGTTTATGTATAAGATCTGATGAAAGTTTTGTTTGTTATGATAATTTCGATATTTTATATGATAATGAAAGATGTCTTACATAAAAAAATTTAGGTAAATATTTTCCAAAAAAAAAACAAATACTACTTATTTTCCTTTTATCAGCTTTAAGTAAGGCTGGATATGTTAACATTATAATACTGATGATTGTGGAATTGTTAAAAGGAAAATAAGTAGTATTAAGTTAGTATAAAGCAGCGATTATTGAAAGCTTAATAATATCAAATCAATTGACAACTAAAATTTCTTTTAAAATTTCTACATGCTTATTTAATGTAATTATATTTTTAATAATTTTAGAATATTTTTTCTAAACTTAATTAAATAAAGTTTTCAAATAAAATTTTTCATTGCATTAACAAATATTACATTATAAATAAAATTTCAAACCATTTTATTTTAATTTCATTTTAGATTGATATTTGAATCAGATTGCAAATATTATATTTTCATCACATTTTATCAATATTTTTTTTTCATGCAATTAACCATAATTTTTTTTTTCAAATGAAATTTATATCCAACTATTTGTAATTCAATTTCCAATAAAATTTTCACAAAGTTATAAAAATATAATATTCAATTATATTTCAAATAAAATTTTAATAACATTCAAATCAGCTCATTTAATGGAATTAACATTTTGATTATAAATAACATTTTTATTTTTATTTATTTATATAATTGACTATCCATTTTAAATAAAGTTAAAAAATAATATTTCAATATAATTTTATGTTGAATGTTTTAATGATATTAGTTACAATATTTTAATGAAATTAATCATATCATGTTCGTATAAAATTTCATATTATTTTGAATGAAATTTTAATTTCAATATTTAAATGATATTTCTATTAAAATGAATAAAATTTTTATATTATATTAAATGTAATTTAACCTATTAATTGAATGATATTTGTTCATTTTTTAAATGAAATTACATTATTATTTTTAAATGAAATTTCCTAATGATTTTTTTATAACACATCACTTCATATTGCAGTTCAAAAAGAATATATCAAAATTATTGAAGTTTTATTAAAATGCAATAGAATAGATACTAAAATCAAAAATAAAATATTTTTTTGTTTCAATGATGTTTTGATTTGTATTAAATGATTTTAAAACAAACTATTTGAATGTAAATCACCATTTGAAATTACATCAAATCAAACAATAAAAGCATTATTGACTTAATTTCAAAGATATTACTAATAAAAATCCATACTGTTAACTCAAAATTTTATATTTTTTTTTTCAGAATGGAAAAAAAATGATATTTAATTTTTCAATGTTTTGAATTCTATGAGATCATTGAATTATATTTAAGAAGTATTTTTTTCTTTTTTTTCCATCCTAATTTTTTTTATGCAGTCCAGCAATTTTGATTTTGCCAACATTTTTGTTTCTTTATTAAGCAACAATCTAAAAGACATACCTTTCCATAAGTATGAAAAGAATTTCACTTTCGTTGTAAATGGTAAACGATATGAAACCAACCGTGTTGTTGCAGATATTTTATCCCCAATTATAAGGAACTATCATTACCAAGATGAAAGCATTGATGAGTTTGAAATCAATACAAATATACCAAATCAAACAAATTTTGAAAAAACAGGAAATGAGCCAGATTATTTTCTTGATTTCCTTAATCTTGGCAATTTGGATAGCACTGAAATAGATTTAGCTCATAAAGAATATTATTTACAATATTTACGCCAACTTGGTTGCAGGTTTGATTTCATCAATATTAATCCTACATTTTCCGATGAATTAACAACAGAAAACTCAGTAGAGCGTTTAAAAACAATTCTTTTATTATTCCCTGAATATCCACAAGATGAAAAAAGCATTTATTTTCAAATTATTCAATTCATTGCAATCAACTTCGATGAAATCTCGAAAGAGGAGCTCAAAACACTTGATATGAGAACAATTGAAGACATTCTCAGAAATGATCACATTTGTCTTCAAAATGAAGACGGACTCCTTGAATTTGTCCTTGAATTATACAAAAAAGATCGTTCAAACTCTCCACTTTTTGAGTACATTCAATTCAATTACGCCAGCGATGAAATTCGCAAAGAATTTCTTCAAACTTTTTCAATTGATGACATTGATAGCTGCCTCCTACGATCCATCTTTCGCTGCTTTTGCACTGAGAATGAGAATGAGAATGAGAATGAGAAAGAAAGAAACAAAAGATACTTCACAAAGAATATCAGGTGTTTGATGCTCGGAATCAACAATGTGGGCAAAACAAAAATTCTATATAAAATGAAGTTAGGTGAAGAATGCAAAACTATTCCAACAATTGGCTTTAATTGTGAAACAGTCAATCATTGTGAATTTGAATGCTCTATATGGGATGTCGGCGGACAAGAAAGAATTCGAGTCTTATGGAAACATTACTACAATAACAATGATGCACTCATTTATGTTGTCGATTCAAGCGATAACAATAGAATGAACGAGGCCAGTGATGAATTGAGAAAATTGCTAAATGTTGATGAATTAAAAGGACTGCCTCTCCTCGTCTTTGCTAACAAGTGCGATTTGCCAAACGCAATGGGAGCAGACGATATAGCCAATAGATTGCGCCTGAATGATGTCTCTGATAGAGCCTGGTTTGTACAACCGTCAAGTGCACTAACTGGCCATGGTCTTAATGAAGGACTTGACTTCATTTGTAAGCAAGTTAAAATAAAACATAAGAAAAACAAATCTATTGTTTAAACTAAAGAAAATGATTTGGCTTTTATAAAAGATTATAATAATAAATATTTTTTTTTTTTTTTTTAAAGAATGTAGGAAAAAAATTAAATAAGGAAGTGGGTCAGATCAGAGTTGTTTATGTATAAGATCTGATGAAAGTTTTGTTTGTTATGATAATTTCGATATTTTATATGATAATGAAAGATGTCTTACATAAAAAAATTTAGGTAAATATTTTCCAAAAAAAAAACAAATACTACTTATTTTCCTTTTATCAGCTTTAAGTAAGGCTGGATATGTTAACATTATAATACTGATGATTGTGGAATTGTTAAAAGGAAAATAAGTAGTATTAAGTTAGTATAAAGCAGCGATTATTGAAAGCTTAATAATATCAAATCAATTGACAACTAAAATTTCTTTTAAAATTTCTACATGCTTATTTAATGTAATTATATTTTTAATAATTTTAGAATATTTTTTCTAAACTTAATTAAATAAAGTTTTCAAATAAAATTTTTCATTGCATTAACAAATATTACATTATAAATAAAATTTCAAACCATTTTATTTTAATTTCATTTTAGATTGATATTTGAATCAGATTGCAAATATTATATTTTCATCACATTTTATCAATATTTTTTTTTCATGCAATTAACCATAATTTTTTTTTTCAAATGAAATTTATATCCAACTATTTGTAATTCAATTTCCAATAAAATTTTCACAAAGTTATAAAAATATAATATTCAATTATATTTCAAATAAAATTTTAATATAGTTGGTGGACATAATTATGTTTTTGGGACATAATCATGTTTGCTCAACTTTTTGAATGGTACACAAAAATAAAACACATTTTTCTCAATACTTTTTAAAGATAATTTGATAATATTATATACTATATTAATGTATTTTATGTACATCATTATTTAATTAAATGAGCTATTATATTTGTGATTTATATGAAATTTTGCCATTTATGTAAAAAAAAGTCAAAATGCTTATTTTATTCTCAATAATTGAAACTTGGGATTTAATAATAATATCATTAATTCATAATCAGTAATGATATAATTTTGTCAGATATTTGATATCTAAAAACTTTCATATAAGAAAATTTTGATGCACAAAATAAAGTTAAAAATCATATCACTTTTTTGTTTTTTTCCAATAAAAAATAAAAACTTTTAAATTTTTATTTAAATATTATATATAATGCATATAGTATAATGATATCGAAAGAATAAAATTGGTGGTTCTACTCAAGATCTATTACCTTAATGAAAAAGAGTAACTTCTGAAATAACTTAAAAAGACTTTCAATTTTAGACATTGAGAAATTATTTTCATTATTTTAATAGTTCTTCTATACTTACCTAATATTTATTGATTAATTGCTATTTTTAATGCTATTATAATAGAAAAAATAAAAAAGTGAAATTTGTATATTTCTTAGAAAAACCTGAAATCTTGATGGGCAACAATGATTTTTAGAGGATTAAAAATATATTTCATTGTATGTGTTATCAAATAATGTAATTCTGAAATCATATCAATTATGCATGAGTGATTTATGAATGATTTTGAATGAAAAAAAGAAAAATGAAATTTTTCCAAGATTGATTCTTTTTCAACCATATTATTATATTTAATATATTATATGCATCATATAGATGATTAATACTGCATCTAATTTGAAATAAAATAAACTCATTTTTCAAAATTAGTAATTTTGTATGAATGATTTTTGTCATATTTTGAAAACACTTTTTCTTTTTATATAATTATTATTTCAATAAATTTTTTTTCTAAAATATAATATATACATTATATTCTAAAATAATAACTATGTTAGAGCAAATTAAAGCAACCTTTTTTTTATGGTAAAAGTATGAAATGTGATATGAAATGAGTTTTTTGAGTAGTGAAATGAAAATGAAACCATTTTTTCTAATTATCTATTTTATTTCAATAAATAATAATGATACATTTTAATTATAGATAAAAAGTAAATTCTATTTTTTTTCAAATAATAAAAAAATATTCAGAAATTAAAAATTCGATATCATATTTATGATCAAATTTAGTTTGATAAAAGTGAATGAAAATCGGGGAATAGAATGTATCCAATATGATATTAATTGTTCTACAATTGTTTTTTTAAAAGTCCAATTTGAATATATAGAAATGATGTGAAAACATAATTATGTCTCCAAAACAGAATTATGTCCACCAACTATAACATTCAAATCAGCTCATTTAATGGAATTAACATTTTGATTATAAATAACATTTTTATTTTTATTTATTTATATAATTGACTATCCATTTTAAATAAAGTTAAAAAATAATATTTCAATATAATTTTATGTTGAATGTTTTAATGATATTAGTTACAATATTTTAATGAAATTAATCATATCATGTTCGTATAAAATTTCATATTATTTTGAATGAAATTTTAATTTCAATATTTAAATGATATTTCTATTAAAATGAATAAAATTTTTATATTATATTAAATGTAATTTAACCTATTAATTGAATGATATTTGTTCATTTTTTAAATGAAATTACATTATTATTTTTAAATGAAATTTCCTAATGATTTTTTTATAACACATCACTTCATATTGCAGTTCAAAAAGAATATATCAAAATTATTGAAGTTTTATTAAAATGCAATAGAATAGATACTAAAATCAAAAATAAAATATTTTTTTGTTTCAATGATGTTTTGATTTGTATTAAATGATTTTAAAACAAACTATTTGAATGTAAATCACCATTTGAAATTACATCAAATCAAACAATAAAAGCATTATTGACTTAATTTCAAAGATATTACTAATAAAAATCCATACTGTTAACTCAAAATTTTATATTTTTTTTTCAGAATGGAAAAAAAAATGATATTTAATTTTTCAATGTTTTGAATTCTATGAGATCATTGAATTATATTTAAGAAGTATTTTTTTCTTTTTTTTCCATCCTATTTTTTTTTATGCAGTCCAGCAATTTTGATTTTGCCAACATTTTTGTTTCTTTATTAAGCAACAATCTAAAAGACATACCTTTCCATAAGTATGAAAAGAATTTCACTTTCGTTGTAAATGGTAAACGATATGAAACCAACCGTGTTGTTGCAGATATTTTATCCCCAATTATAAGGAACTATCATTACCAAGATGAAAGCATTGATGAGTTTGAAATCAATACAAATATACCAAATCAAACAAATTTTGAAAAAACAGGAAATGAGCCAGATTATTTTCTTGATTTCCTTAATCTTGGCAATTTGGATAGCACTGAAATAGATTTAGCTCATAAAGAATATTATTTACAATATTTACGCCAACTTGGTTGCAGGTTTGATTTCATCAATATTAATCCTACATTTTCCGATGAATTAACAACAGAAAACTCAGTAGAGCGTTTAAAAACAATTCTTTTATTATTCCCTGAATATCCACAAGATGAAAAAAGCATTTATTTTCAAATTATTCAATTCATTGCAATCAACTTCGATGAAATCTCGAAAGAGGAGCTCAAAACACTTGATATGAGAACAATTGAAGACATTCTCAGAAATGATCACATTTGTCTTCAAAATGAGGACGGACTCCTTGAATTTGTCCTTGAATTATACAAAAAAGATCGTTCAAACTCTCCACTTTTTGAGTACATTCAATTCAATTACGCCAGCGATGAAATTCGCAAAGAATTTCTTCAAACTTTTTCAATTGATGACATTGATAGCTGCCTCCTACGATCCATCTTTCGCTGCTTTTGCACTGAGAATGAGAATGAGAATGAGAATGAGAAAGAAAGAAACAAAAGATACTTCACAAAGAATATCAGGTGTTTGATGCTCGGAATCAACAATGTGGGCAAAACAAAAATTCTATATAAAATGAAGTTAGGTGAAGAATGCAAAACTATTCCAACAATTGGCTTTAATTGTGAAACAGTCAATCATTGTGAATTTGAATGCTCTATATGGGATGTCGGCGGACAAGAAAGAATTCGAGTCTTATGGAAGCATTACTACAATAACAATGATGCACTCATTTATGTTGTCGATTCAAGCGATAACAATAGAATGAACGAGGCCAGTGATGAATTGAGAAAATTGCTAAATGTTGATGAATTAAAAGGACTGCCTCTCCTCGTCTTTGCTAACAAGTGCGATTTGCCAAACGCAATGGGAGCAGACGATATAGCCAATAGATTGCGCCTGAATGATGTCACTGATAGAGCCTGGTTTGTACAACCGTCAAGTGCACTAACTGGCCAAGGTCTTAATGAAGGACTTGACTTCATTTGTAAGCAAGTTAAAATAAAACATAAGAAAAACAAATCTATTGTTTAAACTAAAGAAAATGATTTTGCTTTTATAAAAGATTATAATAATAAATATTTTTTTTTTTTTTTTTAAAAGAATGTAGGAAAAAAATTAAATAAGGAAGTGGGTCAGATCAAAGTTGTTTATGTATAAGATCTGATGAAAGTTTTGTTTGTTATGATAATTTCGATATTTTATATGATAATGAAAGATGTCTTACATAAAAAAATTTAGGGTAAATATTTTCCAAAAAATCAAAATGTCATCTGGGATGTAATCAAATTTTTTTTTGTATGTTTTTGATATTGGATTGATTGAGCTTTAAGTAAGGCTGGATATGTTAACATTATAATACTGATGATTGTGGAATTGTTAAAAGGAAAATAAGTAGTATTAAGTTAGTATAAAGCAGCGATTATTGAAAGCTTAATAATAAGACAAATTTGAATATTATTTTTTTTTTCCATATATTCAAAAAGTTAAAATTTTCGTTGCAAATTTTACCACACTTTTGGAAATTTGGACATTTGAAAATTTTATGATTACGGATAACAAATCATTAGTCAATCTTCTTTATGATCAAACAAATCTCCTCGAGAAGATTAATCACGATTTCGAAATCTTTTATATCTCTAATATTTTCAAAGAAATATTTCAATCAAATAATTTCAAAAAATGGGTTTATAAAGATATAGATACGATTATTAATGAAATTGATTCAGTTGATAGAAATACCGGGATTATGATTGCTGGAATCCCAATAATAGAAATTAACTTATTTTATTTATTTATATTTGATAAGAAAATATTTCTTTTTGATCTTACTCAAATCCATCAGTTTCAACAAATTATTTCCAAATTAAACGAACCACAATTGTTTTATATAGATTCGAAATCTCATGATGAAATCCAAAATAATGAAAATAACATCGAATACCAAAAGGGCAACTTTATAAAGCAGACTCAAAATAAATCAAATATTCATATCAAAATAGAAGATATTAAGAAAGGTTCAATTATAATTGATATTGATGGCATTCAAATCGACAACATTAAAATTCAAGAAATGAACATCAAAATTATCCAAGAAAAAGGAAATAAAGCGAGTTTACAAATCCTCACAGGCAGCATTGCAAATAAAATTTTAGAGCAAATTTGTAAAAGCTTTATAAAAAAATGCCAAATTCGAACTCAAATTCGTTATTTAAAATCAAAAACTGATTTTTCAGAAAATAATATTTCTACTGTTTTAGCAGACTATGAATCAATTTTTGATTCTCCTTTCATATATTATAATAAGAAAGACCAATACATTTATTTTTTAAAGAGTTTTTGTAAGAAAGAAGTAGATTCTGTAAAAAGGTTCAATCATGAAGATATGTTTTATAAGAATAATATTAACACGAACCCATACATTTGCAAATGTTTTGGACAAATAGAAAAAGATGATTATAAATATATCATTAATGAATTCATTGATGGAATAACATTGGATTCATTCATTAATAAAAAAGGAGATCAGCTAAACTTTTTTGATAAAATGCGATTTATTCTGCAAATCACAAGTGCTATTCAAACTATTCATTTGAATAACTTTTTTCACAGAGATTTAAAGCCTAATAATATAATGATTGATTGCAACAATGATGCAATTTTAATTGATTTTGATCGATCAAAATATTATAATAAAGATGATAAAATATTTACAATGGACTTTGGTAATGACTTGTATTCATCTCCGGAGCAAATAAATAAACCAGGTATGATTTCTTTTTCAACTGATATTTATTCATTAGGAAAAATCATCCATTTCATCCTCTGCAAAGAAGAAACAAAGGAAAAATCAGTTAATTGTCCTCCTGGATATGAAGATTTATATAAAATATATAGCAAGTGTTTAGAGGAATCTCCAAATTTAAGACCAAATATAAGACAAATTTACAATGAAATTTGTCAATACATTTTAAGAACTTATTCTTTATTTGATTCTTATTATCAAGAGACAAGAGATGCTTCATATATAATTGGAAGAATTTATTATGAGGTTAAAGAACTAATTGATAAGTCTATTGATTATTTAACTCTCTCTGCAAATCAAAATAATTCTGAAGCTCATTATCTTCTTAGTAGTATTTATCATGGTAAACAAGATAATGAAAAGTATATAATACATTTAACAAGTTCAGCAAATTTAGGTAATTCAAAAGCACAATGCACTCTTGGTAAGATTTATCTCAGCGATTCACATGGTACTGTTGATCTTCCAAGGTCTAAACATTACTTAACTTTATCAGCACAACAAAACAATTCAGAAGCTCAATATATCTTAGGCATGATATATTATGATGATAAATATTTTGACATTTCAAAATCAATTGAATATTTTGAACTTGCTGCTAATCAAAACAATTCAAAAGCTCAATATTTTCTAGGTGAATTTAATTATTATATTAACAAAAATTATGAAAAATCTATTTCATATTTGCAAAAATCTGCTAATCAATGTAACAAAGATGCATTACATTTATTAGGATATATATATATTACATTCGGTAATATTGCTAAAGCAGTGAATTATTTTAAACTTGCATCTAAATTAAACCATTCACAATCTCAATATTATCTTGGCAAATATTATTATAATGGCTTATTTAAGTACTTAGAATTTGATATAAAAAAGGCAATATTTTATTTCAGTCTGGCAGCAAATCAAAATCATTCAATGGCATTGAATTTTCTTGGTAGCATATATTATGATGGAAAATATGTTCAACGCTATATGGAAAAAGCAATATCTTATTTTAAAAACTCTTCAAATTTAAATAATCAATATGCGCAAAACAATCTTGGTGTTATTTACATGAATGGTGATAATGTTACCACAAGTATTTCAGATGCAATTCATTATTTTGAAATGGCAATAAAACACAAATTTGATACGTTTTCAATTTTAAATATTGCTAGAATATATTATTTTGGAAAAAATATAGAAATAAATGTTGAAAAATCCATTAAATATCTTGAATCCTTATCATTGAAAGATAATATATTTGCTCATCTTTTTTTATATTTCATATACACATATGGTAATGGCACTTTCGACTATAAAAAGTCATCCATATATCTAAACAAAAAGAATGTTAGAAATATCGTTATAAATTTGAAAAATATAATAAAAAGAAAATCATATTCTTCAAATTCAGAACAGATTTTTAGACAAAGATTAGAAACATTTTTCAGAGAATTTGATTTTGTTTATTCAATGAAATTTCATAATTTTAATGTTTTCAGAAATTTCATGATTTCTGGATCAGAACTTTACATCAAACCGATGAATTATGTGAATGACAATCCTCAAAAAGAATCGAAATTAAAAGAACTGAAAGAAGAATTTTATAATGGATTTGAATTTGAAAAATTTTTTCAAGATAATATACATGCTTAAATTTAATTATTTTGGAAAGTAAAAAAAAAAAAAAAAATGAAAATTTGGTTTAGTTTAGAAAATTAATCAGTACCAATTCTAATTTTAAATAAAAGAGTAATCTTTTTAAATCTTTTAATAATCTTAAAAATCTTTTTCAATGCGTAAAAGGCCATAAAATTACTTTAATTTATCTTTTAATTCGGTTTTTAAGCATGATAAAATTGAATGAAAAACGATCGTTCCTATTATATTATTTCCAAAAAAATAAAGCGGTTACTATTTTATTTCCAAAAAATTCTAATCTATTTCGGAAGCAGCTGTATTTATTTGTTAAAGAATCATTCTCTTTAAAATGAATCGGTCAATATGCATTTAAATACTACAGTTCGTTAAATCAGATCTCTATCCCTCCATCTGCTGAAATACAATCTGGTGCTATCACGTACGAAATATAGAAAAAATAAGCTTGAACTTTAAAACTTTTTTGAAAAATTGAATGACGTTTCAAAAAGTTATATTCAATTTTTAAACTTTTTAAAACAAATTTCTTTTAAATTCAATAGAATTTTGACCATTTCAATATAATTGTATTTACATAAATAATCAAAAATAAAAGGATTTTTGAAATCATCAGGGAAGAATTCGTAATTGTAATAATGAAAAATATTTTCAATGTAATTTTGGTCATAATTATATTTGTTTTGTTTATCAAATCCATAGTCGTTGATGAAATTATCCTTGAAATAATGAGCGATATCATTGTGATGAGATTTGATTGATTCATTAAAACAATGTATATATGATATACTGGATTCCTGGTCTTCTTCAAGAAGATGAATTATGTCTGCTTTTTTGCAATGAATCGCATGATTCCACAAAGAAAAAGTTATTGGTGAATTGTATAATCGCAAGTATTGAAAAATATGAATGGCACCAAAAAATGCTGCATATTCAATATGAGTATATCTTTATTTACCTCAAATCACAATTTTTACGAGATTTATACTCATCTTATTATTTGATTAATCCAAAAATTATTTTAAATGATGTATTTAAAAACTTTCAATATAATTATCTGCTTTTATGACAATATGATAAATTATATTAGTTTTCTTCATCATTTTTGATGAGATTTATAATTGAATGGTTTATTTTTTAACGTACGAAAAAACAATTCAAATAAAAAGAGTGAATCCTAGCTGAATTGGTGGAGCACTTTTTTGATTTTTTTTTTGAAATATTATCAAGCATCAAATGATACAATAAATGAACATGTTTTTGAAAATCAAACATTAATATGTATTAAATTATTGGTGATATAGATTTTTTTCTGTTATTTTTCATTAATCATTTGAGTTATGGCTTATGAAATGCAATTAAATATAAACAACTAATAATAATAAATATGAATTGATACTCCATTCCTACATAATACAAATAGGATATGAATTATGATCATTTTAAAATATAATATCATATCCTTCATATCAGTTGAAAATTCCAATTGGTTGGCATAAATATAATGATATACACTGCTATAACAATAATCAGTAATATGAAATGAAAAATCAAGTTTGAGTATTCAAAAAGTTTGATGTGAAGTGAGCACCCGTACCTCTGGTTTTTAGGAATTCGCCAAAAATATAGAAAAAAAATCATAAAAAAATACAAATATCTCATAAAAAAAAAAAAAAAAAAAAAAAAAAAAATTATAAGATCCTGTTCTGTAAAAAGTTTTATTTTTTTTATAAAAAATATATATTTCTAATATTATAAATCAAATTCACTTAGAAAGTTAAATTTATCCAATCATACAGAGTTATGATTGTTTGGCCTACAACGTACAAAACCGCTGATAAAATATTGCATTATTTCACACTCTATATTTTATTATATTATTATATAATAATATCTATATATAGTATTATAAATAGTTAATATTAATTTTGAAGAGATAAATGTGAATAAAAATTGAATAGGAGGCCAAACTTAGAAAATTAAGATATATACACAAATAAACTTTAATTATAAACTTTTTGAATACCTTTCAGAAATACCTAACTAAACATATTATTAAATCTTTTTTTTTGCTACGATTTTTTGGAAAACAAAAAAGATTATATATAAGTGGAGTGGAAAAAATTATATTTAAAAATATTTTACAAATTCAAAAAACGTGCCCATTTTCATCATTTTTTTTCAGTAATATTTTATGCAAGATCAAATAACTCAAATTAGGCTTCGTAATATTTATAAAGTTTGCTTGAACAATTATCAAAAAATTAGAGAAATTAGTAAAGGAGGCTTTGGCTGTGTTTATTTAATTAGAAAGAAAAATACAAACGAGTATTATGCAGCCAAAATCATTAAATATTTTAATGAAGAAACAACCTATAAACTAATGATTAATCGAGAAATCAGCATTATGATGAGAATAACGCATTCAACATTAATTCGATTTATTGGATATTCACTAGAAGACTTTGAAGGAAATAACAATGTCACTATTATCATGGAATATCATGAAAAAGGATCATTATCAAAATATCTGCAAGATTCACGAACAGGTAATGCAGACATTGAATTTGACAATACAAAACGGCAAATTATTTTAATTGGAATTGCATACGGCATGTCATTTCTTCATAAGAATCACATTATTCACAGAGACTTGAAACCGAGCAATATCTTACTTGATAATGAATTAAAGCCTCATATTATTGATTTTGGACTTTCAAAATTCTATGAAGAAGGAAAACCACAAAGCTCAATTCAGCAGGTTGGCACTAAAATATATATGTCACCAGAAACCATTGAAGAAAACGTATATAATGAAAAAACAGATGTTTATTCATTTGGTATTTTAATGTTTGAAGTTATTACAAATCAAATTCCTTATCCAGATTTTCAAAATGGAAAAATAACTGAATACAAATTCAATAATCAAGTTGTTCAAGAAAATTTTCGTCCTATTTTTGATTTTCCAGTTAAAGATTCCATTAAAAATTTGATAAAACGTTGTTGGTCAAAAAATAGTAATGAAAGACCAACATTTGAAGAACTTTTTAATAAATTAGCATTCAATGATGAAAATTGGATTATTGATGTATATGATGGAAATGAAAATGAAAATGAATATGATATCAGTAAGTATTTTCTTGATGGAGTAAACTCAGAAGAAATTTTGGAATATGTCGAATATATTCAAGATACAACACCGTTTGAAGAACTCAAGAAAGAGAATGAGCATATGAAGACTCAAATTCAGGAAGAGAATATTAAATCTACTGATCAAATCAAAAAACTCAATAATATCATATTAGAGCAAAAAGATCAAATCAAAGAAATTCAAAATGAAAATAAAATTCATTATAAACAAATATTAAATCTTGAAAAAGTTGTGAGTGTTTCTGGATTTAACAATCTTCAATTAATCTCCCAAATGTCATTAATTTCACATTTTATTGAAAAAAACAACCAACAAGATAAAAATTCAAATAGTTACTTTGACTTTTATTGTTTACTTAAATATTTCATGAGCACCAATTTAGATAAAAATGGTCATTATTTAGAGGTTTTGGGCTTTAATGATAAGGATTTTATTGTTAAAATAGAAAAAATTGACGAGATTCATATATTGAAAGATGCTACAAGTGTTTTATTTCAAGATTTCGTATCAGAATTAGAGAAATTTATCGATATAATTAAACCATTCAAAAGAATTTGTGTTGATATTCAATATCCATCTAAATCATTTGATAATGTTTATTCAAATTTAGTAAAATTGAAAGAAACATGTGAAAATGGGCCAAATATTGAAATCTGTATCTTTATTTCAGGAATTATTGAAACAGATGAAAAATTTATTAAAAACAAAATTATTAAAAGCATCATTTTGGATAAACCAATCAAAACCATAAAATACTATAACATTCAAGGATCTTTTCAAGGTTGTTCATCTTTGGAACAAATAAAAATATCACCATCATGTACGTCAATTGAAACGAATGCATTCAGTGAATGCAAGTCATTAAAGCAAATATCGATTCCTTCTTCTGTAACACAAATCGGATATGCTTCATTTTATAATTGTTCTTTATTAGAACAAGTTTCAATTCCTTCTTCTATCATATTAATTAAAAAATATACTTTTAGAGCCTGCTCATCATTAACACAAATAACAATTCCTTCATCTGTTACCAAAATTGAAGATTTTGCTTTTGCTAATTGCTCATCATTAACTAAAATATCATTTCAAATTCCATCAAATGTAACTTTAATTGGATCTGCCGTTTTTAGTTTTTGTCCATCATTGACAAAAATAAAAATCCCTTCCTCAGTGACTTCATTTGGTGATTATGTTTTTTATAATTGTTCTTCGTTAAAGAAAATTTCAATTCCATCGTCTATTGATATCATTAGAGCTTGCTTTTTTTATGGATGCTCATCATTAAACATAATATCAATTCCATCGTCAGTACATAAAATTGAGGAGCAATCTTTTATCGGGGTAAAATCATTAACAATAATCGGAGACATTAAGATCATTGTTGAGTGTATGTTCGCATATTGTGAATCATTAACACAAATCGCAATTCCATCATCTGTAACTTCAATTGGAGATTCTGCTTTCGCTGGATGTTCATCATTAACACAAATCACAATTCCATCATCTGTAACTTCAATTGGAGATTCTGCTTTCGCTGGATGTTCATCATTAACACAAATCACAATTCCATCATCTGTAACTTCAATTGGAAATTCTGCTTTCTCTGAATGTTCATCATTAACACAAATCACAATTCCTTCTTCTGTAACTTCAATTGGAAATTCTGCTTTCGCTGGATGTTCATCATTAACACAAATCACAATTCCTTCTTCTGTAACTTCAATTGGAAATTCTGCTTTCTCTGAATGTTCATCATTAACACAAATCACAATTCCTTCTTCTGTAACTTCAATTGGAACTGATGCATTTTCAAAAAGAATTAATATAATAAGAGTTGAATAAATATTATTTATTCTTATTTTGGAAATTGGAAATTCAATATGATTCTCTTCCAAAAGGTTAATTATTTCAGCATTTTTACCATGAATTGCAAAATACCACAACTGTGGTGTCAATTCAACTCCATTAATTTGTAAATATTTGAAAATTTGAATTGGTCAAAAAAATGCAGCATATTTAATCAGTATCAATTTATCATCTTTATCTTTTTTATCTTTATTTAATGAATTAAGAGAACCAAGTCCAAAAGCAGGTTTATCATTAGCGATACTTCTATCTGATTCGATTTGTTTCTTTATCAAAAAAGAACTTGTTTCAAAAATTGATGATTTAATTATTTTAATAGATGCAATGAATTCTTCAACCGAATCATTTCGAATTTATTTAATCGTCAGGTAACTCTTTCTCAAGTTGTTTAACCCATTCAAATCTTGGAAGCCACCTTTCATTTACAAATGGCTTAATTTCAATGTCATTTTTATTGAAATAATTTAACCATAATCAAAATGAAATTTTAACTGTATTCCAAATTAAATATTCCAATGAAATTCACTGTATTCCAAATTGAAGAGAATTAGATTTCAAATCTTGTATCGTTATCATACTCTTCAATTGAAAACTGATCCATCTATTTTGGAGCCTCATCTTAAAGCCTTAACTTTGTGGCTCATAACTTCTGTTCATACGTACTTCTCTATTGATCCGCCTCAATCTCGTCTTTGCAAATATATTGCACTATGTTTGCTGACTCGTTTTAGCGAAACATCTTTGAAAGAGGTTATTTCTAACGAGTTCGTCCATCAACTTATTTACGAAATTTAGACTCATTGAATCGGGTTTTGAACGCTTTGATTATAAAATTAATCGACGATTGTAAAATGTTCGCGTTTGTAGGATTGTTCACTGCTTTGAATGAGTTCAATGATAAAGAAAATTATACTGAAAAATGGAAAGTTGATGAGAGTAATGAATATACACAAACAATTTAAATTCTATCACATTGAATGTTTTGGTCATTTAATCCAAACATCTTAGTTTTTATGCCAGTTTTGCAAATTTATGCATATTATCAATTTTTGTAGAATGAAGAGGTTAATTTAATAAATATGATTAATCAAATTATCTTTTTTTTTTTTTTTTTTTTTTTTAATTTGTTGCAATTCTCTCCATTTGCAATCAAAACTCCATTTACATTTAGGATAATAATTTCAAATGATATTTGCATTGATTAAAAAGCAGAATCTTCTATTTTTGTTAATCATGTGTAATTTGAAAATATGTGATGTCATAACTTTTATTAGTTGATGAATTGTTGGACTTTTAAATATGAACAGATAATGAAGGTTGACTCTCCAATTAAAGATACAGATGGAGATTGCTAATTTTTTACTCTATTGAGAAAAAAAAAATTGACCTATATTTCACCTTTGTCAAAATATAAATTTTATCATATTATATTAATAATAAAATGAATTTTGATGAATACATAAACAAGATGCAAAATGTACAAAATATTCTATTACAATTTATTGAAGGAGAAGATGATAAAGATGATAAATTTCAAGAATTAATTCAATTATTAGATGATTCAAAAATTCGAGAAAACTGCTACGAATTCAGATCATTTCTTCATTTACTCATAAAAGTATCAAAGAATCATCATCGTCACCCCGGGTTTTTCAAAGATTTTGAACGCATTATCAATTTTTTGAAGGATGACATTCAAAAGCAATTTTCGAACAACGAAATCTTCACAATTTTCAAAGGCAATCTCAAAATATTGTTATTTTTAATTCAATCACAAATAGTAACACCAAACAGATACATTTCTCTCAACACGAATGCCAACTATTTCTATCCAGAAGTCAAAGATTTTATTCAACAAATTCCAGAAAAATTTGAAGGGAAAAAAATCATCGATGAAATACCAGAAAAATTTGAGGAAAACCGACAAAAAGGTGAAAACGAGTCACACATCTGTGAATTGATTCGTAATAATTCAATTACTGAATTTGTTACATATACTAATCAGATCAATTTTAATCTTTCACTTCCAATTGAAAAATCACTTTTTGAAACAAATTCATTTTTGAAGGACAAAGAAGTGTCTTTAATTGAATACGCAGCATTTTATGGATCAATCAATATTTTCCAATATTTGAAAATGAAAGGTGCAAAATTGACACCATCTTTGTGGCTTTATGCAATTCATTCAAACAATCCTGAAATGATTCATCTTCTTGAGTCTTTAGAAATTGAACCTGAAGACAAATCTTATCAAGAATGCTTCATTGAATCAATCAAATGCCATCACAATAGAATAGCAACTTATATTCAAAACAGTCACTTGCAAAATGAAAAAGAAAATTCAAAAGAAGTGGCAATTCAATGCCTCAAATATTACAATTTCCAGTTTTTGCAAAATGATCAAATTGATAAATCATTGCTATTCAAATTAATCCAATATGATTACTGTCAAATCGTTGATGTACTTTTAAGAGAAAAGGATATCGATGTCAATGAATTTTTTGTGACAAAAGAAGAAATTAAAAATTTTATTTTAATCATGAAAAAATTTCAAATTATACATTTCAATCAAATTTTAAAAAATATAATATTTTAATAATAATATTTGTATTTTAATATTTTTTTGGAATTTAAAGACAAAAATTTAAATAAAATTCTAAACAAGATTTTTTAATTCAATTCAAATAAAAAAAAATTTTTTTAATGAAGTTTTTAATGAAATATTTAAATAAAATTTAAATAAATAGTATTTTTTTAAATACAGTCCTAATTTCTATTATTTGATATGATTCATAAGTAACTTTTTAAATGAAATTATGAAAATTATTATTGAATAGGACAGCACTTTGTTTGGCAATTGCAGAAGGAAATATTGAAATTATTAAAATTCTATTATCAAATGAAAATCTTGATATAAATATCTTTAATATTTTTATAATGATTTATTTAATAAAATTTATAAATGTTTTTTAATATGATTTTTAAAATCAAATATTTCAATAAAATCACAAATTTAATATTTTAAAATAGTTTCAATTTTCATGTTTTAATAAAATTAAAATTCGAATGTTTTAATGAAATTCTTTTTAAAATATTGTAATACAATCTTAAATCATAATTTAGAATACAATTCCAAATTTTCAATTTTCAATATAATTCAAAAACTGGAAATTTCAATACAATTCAAAATTTGTTATTTCAATCAAATTAAAAAATAAATATTTTAATAGAATTTTTAAAGCAAAAATTTCAATGGAATTCATGATTATTTATTTGAATTGGATTTAAATAGTTTATTATATCAATGCAATTCAAAATTCGATATTTTAATTACATTTAGAAATTAAATATTTCAATAGAATTGTAAATCAAAATTTTAAATTATATTTTAAATTCAACATTTTCAATAACATTCCTAATCTATCAAATTTATCTCATTTAAGATAAAACAGTTTTAATACAATTCAAAAACTTCGATATTAACGAAATTTGATATCAAATCATTAAATATAATTCAAACTTAAATATTTCAATACAATTTCAAAATAAATATTTTTATTTTATTTCAAAATAAAAAATTCAATGAAATTCTTTTCTAAAATTTCATAGAACAGCACTTTGTGCCGCAGTAGAAAGTGAAAACATCGATGCTATTAAACTTTTGTTGGCAAATGATAAACTTAACGTCAATTTACTCAACATTATTATCCTATATTTAAGTAAAATTTTTCAATTTATTTTATACAATTTATAAATGTATTTTTCAATCAAATTTAATGTTATTTAGTTTAATGTGGTTCAAAAAAATAAATTTTAAATATTGTTTCTATTCAAATATTTCAATGAAATTATCATTCAAAATTTTCAATGGAATTCAACAAACTTTTTCAATGGAATATAAATCAAATATTTTCATACTATTTTAAGCTTATCACTTTTAATTTCATTCGAAACATATATTTTCATAACATTTTGAATTTTATAATTTTACCAAATTCATTAAATTGATTTTTCATGAAATCCATTATATATAATTCATGATACAGCATTGCATTTTGCAGTCCGTGATAGAAACATAGATATTATAAAACTTTTGCTAACGCGTGATGACATTGATATTAATGTTAATGATGGAATTTAAAAAAATTAATTAATGAAATTAAAAAATAATATTTAATGATTATTAATTTACCTTATGGAGAAAGCCAATAGAGTTGACTGAATCTCAAGATATTAAAAAATTATTCGAATCCTATAATCCCAAAAAATCTTTAAAAGTTATCTCAAATTTATTATATATTCATAAATGAATCATTTTAATGACTAAACAATAATTTAACCACTAATCATTGTATCGGATTTTTTCATATTCAAGAAAATTGTTAGCAAAGCATAATGCTTATTTTTTTTTTTTTTAAAAAAAAAAAAAACTTATTTTTCAATAATTTTTTGCTACAATCGTTTTTTTCTTACCCACTTTTTGAATAGCGATCATAAGGCGAAATTTGACTTACTCTGTTAAGGAAATTAACTAAAAAACCACAAATTTAAATTTTACCTAAAAATTATAGCTATTTGTTTATTTTGATCTACAATTTACTAACAATTTTCTTGTGTATGAAATAATAAGATACAATGATTAGTGGTTAAATAATTATTTAGTTATTAAAATGATTCATTTATGAATTCCTTTTTTTGGCAATGATATTTTTGATTGTAGAGTTTACAGTTAGTCCATCAGCAAATCATTAAGTTAAAAAAATTTTTTTGTGTCAAAATATTGAAAATTTTTTAAAAATTTTTCTCAAATTTTCTTTAAAAATTTTGATATTTATTTTCGCCCAATTATTTTGACTTCATTTTTTATTTCTAATGAAATTATTTGTTCAATCACCAACATCTCTTCCAAACCCACACAAAGAAGAGTTCAATGTTGACCTTACTACACCAATCAAAAACCTTGCCGAAATTGCAGCAGAAAAGTTCGGTGTTGACTCAAAGAAACTTAAGTTATGCTTGGGTGAAACTCGTCTTAATGAAGAAGGTACAGTTGCAAGCTGCAATTTGGTTGAAGGATGCACACTAGACTCAGTTATTGAAAAATACATTGTCATTCATTATCCATCAGGCCGTAATGTTGAATATCCAGTCGAACCTAACACACAAATCAAAGAATTGACTGATATTGCATCACACGAAATCAATATTCCATTCGCTGACCAAATCAAGTTACTTTATGAAGGTCAACTTCTTGAAGACGGCAACACAATTGAATCTTGCAAATTACCTGATGGAGCTGATATTTCAGCCACAATTGTTTTGACTGCTGGTAAATAAAGAATAGATTTTTTTTTACATTTCTTTATCTGATCTTTCTTTTTTGTTAATTTTTTGAAGATTTATTTTTCATACTTTATATTGTTTTATCAATGTGATTTATATTTTGTTATATGAAAAATAAAAGTCAATTATGATTGATAACAAGTGAAAATTAAACTTGTGTCAGTGTAAATCATCATTTGAAAGTATTTCTTCAATTTGAAATTACAGATGATTGAATTTATACCAAATTACTTTTTCTAAGAAAAAATATGTAAAAAATGCTTCCGACGGGAGTTGAACCCGCGACCCTCGGATTAAAAGTCCGATGCATCTAACCAACTGAGCTACGAAAGCTTCTTGTTGATTTATAAATAAATTTTCATTTCATATAAAAAATTTTCATTGAAAGACCAGATATATTATTATTCAGAAGGTGAAGGCATTGAATATTTTGAAAAAATTATTCTGTATCAGTTAATTGAGCAGCCATAAATTGAAATAGTTGGTATGGTTATTTGGTTGTTTGGTCGCTTTTAATTCGAATATTACTTTTCAATAACTTCTATTTTATTAGATGTTTAGAAAGAAACAGTGGGGAAATGATACCAAATTATTTTCATATTTTGACAGAAGAAGAAAGAGATTAATATTTGAAACTTCGCCAAATACTTTCATTGTCGTGCTGCAAGAATCGAAGAAATAGAAGTAAAGAAACATTTAATGAAATTTTCGGCACAATTAAAAAGTGTGTAACAGGAAATCCTGATAGAGAAATCGAAAGATATCTTGTTTGTGGAATTGTATGGCTTGATAACGGAATTGCCATAAATACTCATCAACCTCATTTACTTATTAACAAGTGTAAATCAACAATAAACGGATCTTTTCAAGCTCTTTGGTATGAAACTGCCTCAACTGGTTTAGATTCATCTATTGAACTTGTTAACAATTTCTCTTTTATGAAAAGTAATTTTAGTGAACTAAGACAATGGACTGTGAGACAAAAAATGCAAATGATTTATGTTGATCATATTAAAAAAAAAGTTGAAAAACCAAAAAAAAGCGAATTTAAACTTGTTGATTGTGTTCAAGATTTTATGAATAAAAAAGTAGTCAAACACATCAAGTAAAAATATAAAATCACCTAATGAATCTCATTTTCCTTTTAATGATGCATTTATCCAAAATCTCTGATTTAAATTCCATCTTCAATGGATATTTATAAGTATTCAAGAAATGGAATAAAAATTTTTGATTTTTCTCTAAATAATCTATAGCAATCTTTTTTAAAAAAAATAATTACATTATATTGTTATTTGAATTGGTAATATTTACTATTTTTATATGTATCAAAACGTATAATAATATATTAAGTCAAGAAATTATCTGTAAAACTTTTGATTATGTCAGAATATAGATTCAAAAATTTTAATCAAAAAGTTTAAAATTTTACGCGGCCATCAGAATTTGATTATTATCAAACTTTTTGAATATGCTGAAAGTTTTTTACAATTTATTGTAACTCATGGGTGTTCCAGGCTTCTACAAATGGCTTGTTCAACGATATCCTCTAATAAGACGACGATTGAGTGATATACCTTGTCCCAAGATTGACAACTTATATATAGACTTTAATTGCATAATTTATAATTCTCTTCAGAATGTAACATCTACCGAACCACCGTACACAATTTTATTCCAAGAAGTATGTCGTTTCCTTGATGTTCTTATTCAGTCTATTCGTCCCCAATGTTTAATATTTATTGCTGTTGATGGCCCAGCGCCATTTGCAAAATGTACTCAACAACGATCCCGCCGATTTGTTTCTGCACGCGATTATGTGCCAGGTGGCTTTGATACCACCCAAATATCTGTTGGTACAGAATTCATGGAATTATTACACGATTTTTTAACCCAATTTCTCCAAGAAAAGACCAAAACCGACAAAATATGGGGCACCCCAGATGTCATTTACAGTTCCCATCGATCGCCAGGTGAAGGTGAGCACAAATTTTTCAATTTTATTCGCTCAAACATTCAAAGCAAAAACATTACAGAAAACACGTCGCATTGCATCTACTCGCCAGACGCAGACCTCCTCTTTCTCGGCCTCCAGACACGGCAGCCGTACTTCTACATACTCAGGGAGTGGGACGGCTGGATCGGCCCCAACGAGCGCGTCGGAAACGGCAAACTAGACAAGCTCAAATTTTCAGATGTCCAATTCGAGCTCATCAACTTGATGATCGCCCGAGAGTGCCTCCAACTGGACTACCCGAAGATTACTGACATCAACCGCATCATTGATGATTTTGCCGCCTTCTCCTTCCTGATTGGAAACGACTTCATTCCGCACTTCCCGGACGTTGTCATTCAGTCCGGCCAGTTCACGAGCGTTGTGCAGACGTACCAGAACACGATCATGGGGAAGGGGTACCTGATCAACGACGAAGGGAAGATTGACAAAAAAGTGCTGAAAGAGTTGCTCACAAATTACGTGCTCGAATTCCACAACAACGACAGAAGCGGAACCATCAAGTCCGACGGTGAGGCGCGAAAGTACCTCATGTCAAAGTACCCCGAGGAGTTCAAAATGGACCCCGACAATTTCGAAAGGGACCTCGCAAACGCAGTACTCGACAGCTTCGACTGGGTCTTCGACTACTACACAAAAGGGTGCCAGTCGTGGAACTGGTGCTTCCCGTTCCCTTACCCGCCGCCATTGATAACCGTCGCAAAGTATTGTGAGGGCCACCGATCAACTTTTGAATTGGACAGACCACCTCTTCCTTTTGAGCAGCTCCTCAGCATCGAACCGCCGCAGAGCGCCGATCATCTGCCAGCCGGGGTTCGCCAGCTGATGTTCCCTCCGTCGCCGATAGCGCACTTCTATCCGAAAACGTTTGAAATTGACCTCAACGGTCGTCGATTTGAGCATGAGGGAGTTGTCCTCATTCCGATGATAAAGATCGACGATATCCGCGAAGAGTTTCAAAAAGTGGCAAAGGATCTGACACCAGAAGAGGTCAAAAGAAACACCTTGATGAACGACTTGATCGTTAAGGACGGCCAGGTTTCTGACTATGATGAAAGCAAGCTTCTCCTGCTGAAGAAAAGAGCAGAAGACGATAGCAAACCGCCATTCTGGCCTTCTCTTTATGACGCTAACATTCAGTTCACTTACTCGAAGGCCAATTGCAAGATCAATTTGTTCGGAATGGCATCATTCTCAGCGTCAATCTTCATCCACTTCGCCGAAAAGGCATACGATATAAAACCGCCAAAAAAGGTCAACGAATTGAAGAACATCCTCAACAAGCCAATCCTCATCAACTGGCCTTACTTGAAGCCGGCCCTTGTCTCAGCAGTCATCGACAGAGGCGGATTCGTCCTCCCTGAGGAAATCAAGGTGAACAAGAAGGAAGTCGAAAACATTTTCAGCAACACAGAGAAGCTCTACAAACAGACCTATGCAATTGACTGCTCAGATGAAAATGTCATTCTTGCTGTTCATCCTGTATTGAAGACCTCAATTGAGCAAAACCGTTTTCGGTTTGATTCAAACACGATTTTTGTCCCTTATCAATTCACAACATCAGTGCATAGTTCACCTTCATTTTTGACCTATTTTGATCGTAAACAACCTCCTGAACTAACCGCTGGAATGACGGTTGTGGTCAAATCAGGTCAAAATCAAGGTCGAGTTGGAAAAGTTGTTTCTGTTGGGAACGATAAGAATGTAACAATTGAAATACTGAATGCTAAGAAATTTGACGGTTTTGACAAACTTTTCAATGACGAACAAGAACAGTGGGAGTCAATAAACGCCATTTCTGATGAGAACCAAATACCCATTGAAAAAGTTCAAAAATTGCTCTCATCAGTTGTCATACAGATCGGTGAAAGTAAGACATTCGATGTCGCTTTCACAGCCTACTCGAAAGGCAAAGTTCTCGACGGTTTCTGCCGCTCTTACAAGGAGAAGGACGGTGACGAAGAGAGGACGCATTATGAAGTGACCAAGGAGTTTGTCTCAAAAGTAAATGAATACATCAGTTCACCACTTCTATCGTTCCTTCTTGACTTGCTCAAGGACGACAAAGTGAAAAACATCGGATATCTTAACGCAAAGAAAATTTGGCCTGACGATGACTTCACTTCATCGAGCATGAAAACCGCCGAATTGACTCAATTCATGAAAGAGCAGCTGAACAAGAAATTCTTCCTGATAGACGACTTCATCGACTCGATCTCGCAGACAACTCTCTCAAAAATCGAAGAAAAACTGATTCACTGCAGTGATGGTGAAATTGAAGGTCAAAAGGATGTCGTTGAAAATATCGATAACTTGATCTGGGCAGGAAAGCCAAAGGAGATCGAGCAGAAATGTGGAATCGGATCGAGAGTGATCAATCTGACAACAAGCGGACCGATTCCGTTTGGAGCGGTTGGAACGGTTGTTCAATTTGACAGAAAGAACTTGATGTTCTCGGTTGTGCTCGATGACGAGTTCAAATATGGAAACAACCTCAGAAAGAGACTTAGAACAAACCGTGGCTACATCGCTCGGATTGATGACTTATTCTTTATTCAATGAATACAAATAAAGCTATAAAATTTTTTTATATATAAAGAAATTTTATTTTATCTTTGATTTTTTCTTTTTTAATTTTTTATGCTTTTTTGTAATGTAATTCCAGAGCATTTTTTTTTTTTTTTTTTTTTTTTTTTTTTTTTTTTGAATACTTTTAATTTATTCTCTTTGCTGTTTGAATGAATTATATGATCATTGAATTTTTTTCTTTTCAAATTCAATCATTAGTTTAGATACTTGGAAATATAGACACTTGAATATATTCATTTATAAAAACTGTTTCTCTAATGTCATAATTTTGACATTTCAATTATACAATTAGATATAGAATCTTACAAAACATATGTAAAAATAATTTATAAATTTAATCACATGAGGAATGCTCATCACCATCGATATTTTTTTAACATGAAAACAATGAATTTGATTGTGAAAAAATAAAGTTACATATTTTTGCTATTTTTTCAATTAAAATTTTGTGAGAATTTTAACAACATCCTCTGAATTTAAACTTTTTGAATAAAATAAAGTGTATTTATATGAAAAATTTGTGTATATTTTCTTTAACATCCTTTGATTTCTTTTTAGAAATAAAACTGTTCATCTTTCATCCTTTTTTGAATGTCTCTCTTTTTAAAAGATCTTCAATATTAATGTTTAAACTTTTTGAAATAAACAATATATAATAACGATTTTATTGTTGATTATTTTTAATTCAAATTCTAGCCTTTTCCGATTTTTCTTCATTGTCTTTAAAATATTATATATATATACATTTTTTTAATTATGAGATTTATAAATAAATTTATTTTGTAGATTAAATAACTTAATAATATAAAAATAAATAAATAAATATTATTATAAATGATTAAAATTAAAAGATATTTCTATATTAAAATATTGAATTAAACTTTTTGAAAATAAAACAATAACAGAATAATTATTCTATTTAAAAATTGAAAGTAATTTTTCAATATTTATATATCAATCAAAATCTAAATGTTTTGGCTATTACTTTTATTCTCAAAATGCAAACTTAATGCATCGGATTCTTTTTCTTTTATGTCTCAATTAAAAAAAGGGGTTCAACTTATTAAACCTGAAAAATATTTAAATAATAATAATATATATTCGACATCAAATAGCAATTCCTTTAAAAACAAAAAAGAAGAAGATTCACAAAAAGAATGGTACTATGTTCATTTATTAACTCAAAACATTTCTAGTGTATTTAATCTAATAAAGGTAGAGAGAAAAAAAGAAATCATTAAAAACACTTTCTCTCTATTCTTATCCACAAAACAGCTTGAACAAATATCTAATATAGCACTTGTTAAGAAGATTAATCCTGAAGATAAATATCATGAAGAGAATAAGTCATTTAAAGAAACTAGTCATTTTGTTATTACCGCAGTACCTCATTTTCAACTACCATCAACAGAATATTATAAAATAGAAAAAAGATATAATATTGATTCTTATCAAATTCGAATTGATGAGAAAGACTTAACAAAGAAAAAGAAGATTATCGACGAACTTTCATTAATTCCAGAAATTAAGTCAATCATTGCCCATGAGAAGCCCACAATTCAGAATTCATTTGCGACCGGATTTACTCAGAAAAACAACTTCAATTTTTCAGTGCAAGGTCAAAATATTTTGACCATAGACCGTTATCTTAACAACAATGGTCTTAATGGCGAAGAGCAAATTGTCACAGTCATGGACACTCCTCTTGATTATTACCATTCAATGTTTCGCGATGATAACACTCAATTTGAATTGAACAAGTTCATGCCAAACCACCGCAAGATTGTCTATTATGGCTTTGACGGCAGTTTAGATGATCTTAAGTTGAGAATGTCTGACAGTGAGCACGGCACGCATGTCTGTGGAACTGTTGCTGGTAAAAATGATTGTCCGAATGACAAATTTGGACTCAATCATTATAACGGCCAAGCTCCTGAAGCTAAAATTTTATATGCTGGCCATTTCAACCAAGTTGATTCTGATTTTCTTGCAGAACTGATGAAAAAGCATGGTTCTACTATATCGTCGAACAGTTGGGGCTCGACTGGCTTTGATATCAATATGCATTACTATTACGGCGAACTTGCATACAAGAATCCCGAGGCTGTTTTTATTTTCGCTGCTTGTAACGACTACGACAAATTGGGAGGCAACTTTAGTGTCGGTGATCCTTCTGGCTCAAAGAACGTATTGTGTGTTGGCGCAATCAGTGATTTTTATGTTTACAAACCGAGAAGATTCATGATGAAAAGTCTGAATAATCCCGATTATTCTGTCATTTTCGAAGACGCATCATCGCGTAATGACGACCTCTTTTTTGCTGGCAATGCTAGTTCTGAGAATTTCGGTGTCATTGACATGTCGAAAGGAAATCAATGCAAGGAAATATACAAATACAAAATCACTCTTTTGTATGGAGAATATTCTAATTGGGTCACTAATTGTCTTATGTTTTCTGGCTCCCATATGTTGTATTTAAATGACGAACAAAAAGTTAAAGAGATCATCAAAATGGGAGGTCCTGTCTACTTCCAACGCATCTTTGATATTGATGAAAATAAGACAATTGAACGTGCTACTTATTCATCAACTGGACCAACAAATAACGGCTTATTGAAACCAGATGTAATGGCTCCAGGAACGAGTATTGGTAGTGCAAAATCTAAATTAAATAGTGACCATTCACACGGTTGTCTTGAAAATCTTTCTGATGATTACGTTATGATGGATGGAACTTCAATGGCAACACCAAATATTGCTGGTGGAATGGCTCTTGTTCATCAATACTTTTCTTCTGGAAGATGGATTGAAAAAGTTGATTTGAATGGTGCAACTTCTCGTGCACTTATGATCAATTCGTGCACACATCCATTTAAATCAAAGATACCAGATATTACATTTGGTCATGGCGTTGTTGATCTTTCAACAATTCTTCCAATTGAGAAAGATTTTGGTGTTCGAATCACTCATCAAAAAGCAAACCAAAAAAATACTGTTTCTAATAATGGACATGTAACAGCGACTCTTAAAGTCAACAAAGCTTTAAGTAAGAATAAACTTCAAATTACTCTTTCTTATCTTGATCCTTTACTTGATATCGAGTCGTTGATTCCAATCACTCGTGATCTTGACATGATTATCGTTTCGCCGAGTAAAAAAGTTTACATCGGTGACCATCTCGACTCAAAAGACACTCAGCACGCTTCAACAAACGAAAAAGTAATCATTGATGAGAGTGATGTTGAAGAAGGTGAATATATAATTCACATTTACGGTGGTGCTTTTGTTGATGGCGAAAGTGATACAAGACAAGAATTCTCAGTTGTTGCCACTGGTCCTATTGAAAACGGTTATTTAGAATTTGATGATTCTAATAAGTGTCCTTGTGACAAATGTGATCCAAAACGTCCAGGTTTCTGTCTTTGTGATGGAAACCAAAATATTGGTCAAACTTGTCAAGTGAAAATTGAGACAATTAAGAAAATTAATAAAGGATCATTCACCGTTGGACCGTTAGAAATTAAAAGAGTTCGTTTTGCTAGTAAGAAAAAGGTTTTGTCTCTTAAATCACAATCAGTGAAGCCAGGAAGAGGTGCTACGATTTGGGTGAGCGAAAAGTGCCACATGTCACTTGGTGAATATGAAATAAATGGCGAAACTGGAGTCCAATCAAAATTGGAGAAAATTACTAACATTAGCTTCAATTCAAAAGAAATTTGTGTAGCCATTTTCAACATTAATGATCGAGCAACAACTTACGATATTGAAGTGTTCCAGGACGAAAATGATACCGAAGATGGTGACGATGATGATGATGACAATACCAAAGATAAAAAAGAAAAAGAAGATAAGACAGTAAGAATAGTTTTGTTACTTGTTATCGGCGTTGTAGTTGCTGCTTTAATAACATTAGCAATTCTTATTACAATTTGCTGTATACAAGGTGGTTTGTGCGGTTGCTGCATAAGAAATAATTATGACAGAAGCCTTCTGAATTCAGACCTTGCGGCAAGCATAACTGAGTAAACACTTTAAAAAAAAAAAATTCTATTAAAATATTTATCTTTAATATAGACTTATCAAAATTATTTTTAATTTTAAAATTCAAACGATATTTTGCATTAAATGTATTTATTAAAAAAAAAAAATACGAATAATTTAATTATATCGAGTTTTTTGAGATAATAGCTTTTTGGCCAAAAAGAATTACATTTGCAAAAAAGTTGTCATCTTTTGAAAAATTACGAGTTTTCGGAAAAACTCGAATTCCTTTCAATTAACACTTTTTGAATAACTTTTTTCTCATAAAAAGTTATTGACATTATTTTGCTAGTCATTTTTATTCAAAAAGTGGTTTCATTGAAAGAAATTAAATTTTTTCACAAAAAAATTTATTTTGTTTCAATTGGCAATTTTTTTGAAATATTTTTTTTATTGATTACAAAAAGTATTTGTCATTTAAATAAAGACCCCTGATATTTTGGTTTTTGTGATAAAATGAATTTTTTTTTTATGTATTTGTTTACTAAACAAAAGTTAATTTAACCATATTGTCAATAAATGCATTGTTAAAGAGATATTTAAATGATTATTTAAAAAGTATTTTGTTTCCTCATATTTCCTATATTATCATACTTATATAAGATATTAGCACTGTTATAAATAATACTTGTTTATTTATTTTTAATATATTAGGAATTTAAAAATGAAAATAACTAAAAATTTGATGTATATTAATTAAAAATATAATAGATTTATATAAAATTATATATTAAAAAAAGCTATACATATTTACTAATTATGATATATTTATTAATATAAAAATATTTCAAATCTAAAAAATCACCATATACAAAACAACTCGTTTTTCTAACCAGAAATGCTCAAATATTCAATTAAATTTCTGATTATTATTTTATAAAAATTAATAAAAAAAAATGTTAGTTATCAATTTTAAATTAACCAATTTTCAACATAAAATTTAATTGAATCTATATTATCATGACATATTAATGATTTTATATTTATTTGCTTTTTTATTAAACATTATAAAAAGATATTGCATTAAATAAAACAAAATTTATTTTATTATTTTAGAAAAGATCATAATTTAAGATAATATTGGAAGAACTAAAATCATTTAATTTGCCAAAATAATTAAAATTCTTTTATTTATTGAATTCATATTTATTCCATTTATTTTGAAATAATAAATCAGAACTCTAGATGTGTTAATTTATCAGGTCAAAAAAAATGAGCTTAATACAGGGGGAGCGATGGATATTGAAATTCGCTAAAACAATTACGTAACTTTATATGGTTTTACTGGGTCCGAACAACGTTCAACAGTTCAGAACCAATTCGAAACATATCGCCGGTATATTGAACCCCACTAACTGAAAACCACTATGAAAATAATTGGAAACGTTAGAGATACCCATATAAGTCCGATAGTTCGATAAAATCGTTAACCACGTCTGGAAAGTCCATCACAAACGATAATCATATACTAAAAATAATAGAGAGATCACATTAATAGCCATCGCTCCCCTTAACTATACTACTTTGATTTTGCCACCCTATAGAAATTATTATTATAGTTCAACCGATATTGATATGCAACTGAAAACCCTATTAACTAACTCGCTAACGAATTAATCTGTAAACGATATCACTAACGAAATACATTAAATGAACTCATTATGGAATTATCTGTAAACGAACTCACTAACGAGTCATTGAATACGAATCAATAACGATAATATGTATGAACCATCTATAATCAATCAGAATCACTCGTGAATCACTTCAAAAGTTAGGAGGGGAGTTCTAACACGATATGTACCACTTTTAGTAACCAAGCGTTTTTATGGTCGATGATGATGACTTTGCTGACGATGAAGAGTAAATGATGTTTATTTTTGGTTTCACTTAAATGAATTATAGAAGGGATAACACAGATGATGAACACATTCCGTTACCAATCGAAACGGTTTATAACTCTAATGTTGATGCATTAAGAACTACTAAGAAATACGAGAATGGAACTAAAATAGATCATCGCGGTAATGAACACTTTAATCGTCTTTACTTTAAATATCCGCCTGAATGGAAAACATCAAATGTTGGAGAGAAAATTAATGGTGTCCGTAAGATGTCGATTCATTGGAGAGATGGTATGTTAAATCTTATGTTATACATTGATCAAATGATGTCGAAATTATCAAAGAAATTAAAAAGAATAATAGTTATTTAAAATTCGTTTCACCGCAGAATGAGACATACAATAAACGATATTATATTGACTTCATGATTACATCTCTTGATGACATTACTGGTGATATTCACTCGATTTATAAGAAATTATATCAATACGAGAATATTGAAAATTGAATTGAATTGAGTGGAAAAACAAGTGAAGATCCAGAACCATTGGATCGTGGTGATTGGTTCGATTTGTATACAGCTAATTTCTTTAACATTGGTCTCAGTGTTTACAAAAATGATTTGAATTACGTGAATAAATTTCATAGAAGACTCGAACTCAAGAATATTATGACAGATTTACAATGCGAAGTGGATGCGTCATTTGCGACACAATCGAATCATAATATCATAGGTAAGACAAATGTAATATTCTGTCCAATTAAGTACTATAAACTGAATGACAATGATGAAACGTTTTGGATCGAATTCTACGATAGAGATGATTTAAATGTTCCGGTATCATTTAACGATAATGTCACATTCGTGATGGACATGGTGTTCTTACAAAACCGTAAACTGTTATACTCTTAATCCGCTATAAATGAGTTTCGTAGAAACCTTTGCAAAGCAAAGTCGAATCAAGTTCAAGACCATTGATGAAGTTTATTCTAAGTATCCGACCAATACATTATCGAAATTCAAGAGAATCGCTAATAGATATGGTTTCATGGATGATGAAGCTAAAGACTATTATCAAAACAAAGTCGTTCACGATCAACATATTCCGCCACCAAAGTTCATGCATATCTATTCGAAGATTCAACATGCGTTTCAAATGGATACGTTAATTGGTGACCCAGACTACTTGATTTACCATAAGATAACGTTGCATAATCTTTCATACTACCAAAATTAATTTCTACATTACCAGTTATAGTGTAAACATTAATACAGTCATTTCTACCATAAATATTATTAATACATTCATTAACTTCCATCCCGTGTTTCGAAACTTTGAAATTAATAAACTTTGTTTTTTAATTTTCGCGTGTAAACTCACGGTTTATAAGAATTTATTTCAAATATTGAATGATTTATTTTTGACACGAAAAAATTAAAATACAAAGTTTAATGATTCTGACATTTTATATGATTGTCATAGAGGTTTTAATGCGTTTGTTATCGAATTCATTAGGCTTGAACAAGATTGCGTTGGTCTCGAAAAAAGTGTATGATTGATTATTTTTGCTTTTACAAATAATAAATTCACAGATATTTGGAGATAATATGATTGAAAATAAAAATCAAAACTCTTCCGACAGTACTTCTTTATCTTGTCTTTGATACATAAGAGAAATATTTTTATTTCAATAAGTATGCTAGATCAAAAAAATTGTGATGATCATTTGGCTTTAAAAATCACTTTTATCAACTATTAAATGTATATCCATTAGAAATATCAATTTTTTTGTTTAATTATTCTTTAAAAAATATTTTTAAATTAAAATCTATTAGTTTTTTTTTTATTTTTTCATTTTTCATATTTATACATATCAAATAATATTAATAAGAAATATTTAAAACAATTGCTTATTACTTTATTAAGATATTGTAATTTTATTTCATTTATAAAATAGTATAATGTATTGAAAAATAATTATATTCTCAGAATTTTTATGAGAATTGCTCAAAAAAACGTGTTAATATTTGTATATTATACCACAAATAATTGTGTGAGTTTCATTGAAAAACGATTAATCCTTCAGAAATATATTCTTTTTTTATATAAACAAATATGTAATATATTTCATATTTTTTATTTTATATATGTACCAAATATATTACCCAATTTATTTTAATTGCATGATCAAATGAATAAATATTGAAAAATAATAACTTTTTTTAAAATAGAATTTGTTGAGTCTATTATTTTTATTATTTTACAAGAAATTATGAATCACCCTGATCTCGCTTAAAATGGTAATTTTTAAAAAATTTACGGTTAACTTTAATTTTTCATTTTTGTTAACCAATTTTATAATTATATTTGGTTAAGTTTTTTAATTAGGTTAACCAATTATACGGTTTTTGTAATGGCCAAAAAAAATTATTAATCTATCTATATTAGCTTTGGCTTCTTGCAAATTCTTGATGCTCGAATCTCCAGAAATCAATTTTTCGCAGGTATTTGAATCTCAAAACTATTGAATTCTCATTGATGTTCAAATCTCTATTATCCTCAATTCTCAAAGTTGATATCTCTTATATTCAGATCTCTCTTATATACAGATTTTTCTTTTAATCAAATCTCACATTATACTCATATTTCTCAAATTCTCAAATTTCTCTTATTCTGCAATCAATTTCATACTCGAATTTTTTCTCTACTCAAACATCTTTGATTCTCTAAATAATTTAATACCCAAGTATCTCTTATACTCAATTCTCTCCTATTTTCTGGTCAATATCTTACTCAAATCTCTATCATTATCAGATCTCTCTTTTGCTCAATTCTCTTTTATTCTCAAAAGTTAGATATGTTAAGGAGGGCTCACCAAAGTTCGCCCATCCTTAACTTTTGAAGAAATGAACCCTCTCCAACCCCCTTCCAGCAAATTTCAAACTCCATTAAAATAGTCCCAAAAATAGAATGTAAACAAGCCCTCTATCATAATTAATTTAATATTTTTATTTCTAGCATCTTCTAAAACTCTTATATATACTGGACACAGTCTCGTTACCTGCTAATACTCCCCAAAGTCGACTATAATAATATGTATTATTAGGGCTAATTGTGTCCAGGGTCTAAAGATATATGTTTACTTATGTCTACAATCTATTAATATATGGCAATTCAATAACGATAACCTAAAATAAATGCTATAATAAACTATATTAATAGGCGAAATCGGCTATTTTAATATGAAATCGTTTCCAAAGAATTCCTTAGTGAAGTCCGTGTATGACATTAGCATGATTGTACCTAATAAGGAAGCACTATATGTGTCCAATAATGAATCACTATTGTGTCCAATAAATGAGAGCTACTAGTGTCCAAAAATAAAGGAGACATATAAAATTAAAAATTATATTAAGAATGTAAACGATGTAATTAACATGTAAAGCAAATGATCTTTTTCTGCAAATGAAACAATGACGCTGAGCACGATGTTGTACAATTATGCAGCCAATGAAGATGAAGACGCCGATACATACATGAGTGTGAATGACTTTAGAAAGATGTGTGAATCGAATGAATTAGAATTAGAACATCCAGAACCAGATTGTATTCCCGAAGGGAAATTTGCAAAGCAAAAGGCAAACATTATAGAGCAAACTGTTAAAGAGCAAATAGACCCAGTTTGTATTCCCGAAGGGAAATTTGCAAAGCAAAAAGCAAACATTATAGAGCAAACTGTTAAAGAACATCCAGAGCAAATAGATCCAACATATATTCGATGGCAGATGTTTGATGAGATCCCTGAGCGATTTTATACTATACAATGTGATGGATATGTTGACATGAATGGGAAACCACTAACTAATGAAGCATCGATTAAGCATCTCACTAGCGGAGAACATGTTGATATAATTGCTGAGTTAGAGATATATGATAAGTATGGCAATGTAATCGATTATATGGATTATGATGATTATTATAGTATGGACCATAGTAAGTATGATTTAAGCAAAACCACTAAGCAAATTAGAACGAAGAAGTTCATCTGTGAAGCGCCAATTGGTTCTGGTAAATCGACAGCAATCCGCAAATGGATATCATCACATGCAACAGAGAGGTTTATGATTATAGTTCCTACAGTGATTATTGCTGAAGAGTTCTATAACAAATTGGGACATATGAATAGAGAACTTAGCATGCGATTATGTGTTAACGACAATGCATTTAGAGAGTTTCATAAAGCTGTACATGCTGGAGTTAATGTGATTATTACAACATACAACACTGCATCCAAATGCTTAGGTGATCTAATTGAAGAGTACTATATGAGTAAGCAACGACTCGATTGCTTCCTTGTTATAGATGAAGCACACATGTTATTACAACATATTGGATTAATTGAGATAACCAAAGAGTTCGATAAGGTAGCATTGATAAGTGCAACAGCTAATGATATTAAACACTTCGCGTGTTTCAGAGATTACATAATCGTTAATCCGCATATTGATGAGAGATATAATAGAAACATCTATGTTAATAAATTGATATTGGATGCTGATGGAATACGTGCTGCCATAGTTGATTTGATTGATAAAAATAGAATGAATTATGATGAGGTATTAGTTAAGATCGAGGATAAGAAAGAATGAAAGAGATTGAAGAATTGCTTGAAAGATCGATATAAGGTTGCATTATATACAGGCGATTCCAAAGAAGTTAAGTTGAATGAAGATGGAATATTTGAAGAAGATGTTGACGTTGTTATATCTACTTCATCTATCCAGAATGGACAATCCATTAAAGAGAATGTCCTATCTATATTCGTACAAACATACATCGATACAACATCCAGTGTTGAACAGTTTCTAGGTCGAAATCGAAATAGAGATTCGGATGTATACGTGTATGTGAGATATGGAAAGCATATGAATAAAAGAAAGTATGCTACACCTAACAATAGATATGAACGACGTTTGAATCTATTACGTGATAGTGCATGGAATGAAATGAGTAAAACAAATTGGGATGATTTATTAAGTAGATTCGGTCGTGTACGATTTAGTAAATCCAATGATACTACCTCCACCGAAACAAATGATCATGTTTGCGATTCGGGAACCAAAGATTGCACAGCAATAACAAATGAGACCTCTGTGAATGAGCAACCTTGTCCAAGACAAGTGAATGAATCTGTTAACGAAGCCTCGGAATCCAAATTTGAAGAACCTAACATAAATATAGAGTTTCCTACTAAAAGATATCTGTATGATTATTATGGAATCGATATTAATACAATACCAGATGGATACGAAATTAAGATGAGATATGTTAAGAATAAAGGTAAGATGGGTCGATTGTATAAATTAGTGAAGAAGTGAAACAATTAAGTGTTTCCTTTGTATTTTTGTTGTAAAGAAATGACCGCATTAACAGAACTGTTTGCTACAGACGATATGAACAAGTTGAAACGTGAGCTAGCTCGACTAGTCGGATCCAAAGATTATAAAGCAATTAATGTACTACTTCGTCGTAATTCGAATATATGGAAGTTCGATACGAGAGAGCTTAATGAAGAGATCCCATGTGATGTGAAACACTTCACTAAAAGAAAGGGTGTAATGAAATTCGAATATCGACCTGGATGCAAAGCTACCAAGTAATACAACGTTATTTTTGGATCAAAAATGCGTACCTCGGAATTCCGAGGTTCGAGCTCAACTATATTGCCGAGGAATGAGACATTATATAAAGAAAGCATCGTAAAACATCAAAAAAGATGTCTGCCTTCGAACAAAAACCAACCCCATGATGGAACTTGGGCTGAATGATGAGATGAGTAACTGTCAACTATTAAATGTATAGTTTTTTGTATTGGATAACGACTTCTGAGAAATCTAAATATTTTACAAAACATTGAGTTGTCATAAATGATTTTGCTGAATGAGTTGCTTCATTTTCTTATCCTATATCTCCTAATTGTGAGTGTTCTGATCTTTCTGTCTTCCCTTTTGCAATGAAAAATAAAGGTAGTTTTTCAAAATCTGAAGTAATTGAACACATAACTGAAATATGAACTTTTTCACGGTCATCAACGTTTATTTGAACACTTTTTGAGCCAGTTAAAGCCCAAGTTATCAATTTTGAAGGTAAAATATACCAAGCGGTTTCATCGGCATTTATAACGGGTTCATCATGAATTTTGGCATATTCAATTAATGAATTAATTTGTACTGTAAAAGTTTCAATTGTATCAATTTTTATTTCTGGATAAATATCTATATTTTTTCTTCTTTTATAGTGTGCTAATCTTGATGAAATTTGATGTCTTTTTTTGAAGTATGATATAAAATGTGAACTACATTCAAATACTTTTTCTCCATCGGGATAGAATTCAAAAAATTTATCGTATGCTATAGAAATAAATTGCTTATCTGAAAAAAAAATATTCTTGGAAATGTATTCATTATATATAACATCATATATTTCTTTTTCTTGTTCTTCAGTAAAAACTTTATGGAAATCTCCATGTATAGAAGTATCTGAAGGGTCATAGAATTCATTTTTTTTCCATCTATTTGTCCAATCAACTAATGTATTCCTTGGCATTTTGTACATTTTGGATATATCTGTTATTATGTGACATTTTTTAATATTTTCATCTTCAAGGTATTCAAAATAGGTTTCACGAACTTTTTCACATAATTCTGGTTGCTTCCAATATTTAATGTAAGGTCTAATAAAATGGTTTGTTGCTTTCTTTTTCTTTCTTCTTCCCATATAGTTTGTAAATCGTGAAGTGACTTGAACCCTGAAATTGACCTGTGTAAGGCCAATAATTTCACAAGTTTACGTCAAAACTATAAAAATTCAAAAGAACCAAATGAAGTGATGTTTTGCTCTCAATTTTACGATTAAGAACTCAAAATATAAACAGATTCCGAAAAATTCAAAAGATCAACATTCAGTTTTTGAATACATAAGATAAGAATTGACTGGTGTATAATATTTTAAGGAAAAATGATATTAAATTACTAAAAACTTTAATATAATACAACAAAACATTCAACCAATTGAATTGATCTCTCACTTTTTCAGATTTTTCTTAATCAAAAAAAAAAAAAAAAAAAAAAAAAAAAAAGTTTTATAACTTTTTATTATTAAATTATTTATTTATTTATAAAATGGTCAATCATTTCACCTTTGCAAAAAATGATTTTTAAAAATTGCATTTTACTTTTACAAAAATGGTTTTATTAAATAATTTAATTGATATTTTATTTATTCACAAAAAATTATTTAGTATATTATCTTTTTTCAGAGATATGATTATTTTATGAATTCAATATTTTCAATAAAAAATACATTGTACAAACCTTGTATTTTTTCTATCGTTCTTTGTAGAACAAGGTTGGTACAAAAAGTGAAGTCTAATAATCATAATGCTAAATTGTTTGTTTTTTAACGATATATAATAAAAATATAAAAACAAAAAATACGTTATTTTGAAGCTACGTTACCCATAGAAAAACTGGATTGATTCTATGAGATGCATGAAAAGATAAAACGATAAAAATATTATTGGAAGTATATCTTCAAAAACAAATCAAAAAAAGATTTACAATTATAATTCTAATTAGAAAAACTAATATTATTAAAGATAATATATACCAAAATATATCAATTCAAATATTTGGTTGGATAGGCGAGTGACGAAAATCAGGTTTTTTTTATGATAAAATTTGTATAAGCTCATAGAATATGGGGAAAAAAAAAATGAGCATTCAAGAAGTTTGTTCTACAATGAAAACCATTTAGGATTTCATTATTGAGTTCATTGAAGGCGAAGAGGAATATGATGATGAAAACTTCGACAGGTTAACTGATTATATCAAGAATCAAAATATTTTTGATAATTCTGATGATTTCCATGAATTTATGGTGATTATCAATAAAATATCAAAATATCATAATCGCCAACATAATTTAATCCAGAAAATGGAAAGAATTATTATTAAATATCAAGATCAAATCAAGCAAACCTTTTCAAATAATCAAATTTTTGATTTTTTCAAAAATAACAAGAGGATCCTCCTTTTTTTAATTCGCCAAAAGATCGTCAACGTTGATTCCGACATCCTCCACGACTACATATTGAATATAAATTACATTGATTACAAGTTCTACTTTTTCAATGAGATCAAAGAAATAATTTCAAATGAATTGAAAAATACAATTTGCGAAGAAATGAAATTAATAAAAATAACAGAAATTGATGACAAAAAATTAACAATTGGAGAGAATGATAATTATTTTTGTACGTTAATTCGAAATGATTCAATTAATGACTTCATTATTTACGTTAACAAAACAAACACATTGTTACTTAAACAAATCCCACCATCAATTTATGAGACGAACAACTTTTTGAAAGGCAAAAAAATTTCAATGATTGAATATGCAGCTTTTTTTGGATCAATGCAAATCATCCGTTATTTATTTATGAATAAAGTTGGATTAAAACCATCGTTATGGTTGTATGCAATTCATTCAAATAATCCAGAATTGATTCATTTTTTGGAAGAAAATCATGTAGATCCTGACGATAAAACATATGGAGAATGTTATAAAGAATCAATAAAATGTCATCATAATGATTTTGCTCGATTTATATTCGATAATTTATTAACGGTTAACTTTGAAAACGAAAAGAAAAAAGAAGAATCAACTGGCTTTTTCAAAACAAATCTAAACATGTTTTTAAAAGATAAATCAAACAATGATAATAATAATCACCAATTAGAAATTATTAGAACTATTTATCGTTATCATAATTACAATAGAATTCAAACTATTTTCAATGATATAAATAACGATAATTTATGCTTCTTTTATTTTTGTGAATATGATTACATTAAAATGGCTAAATTCTACATAAATATTAAGAAGATCAATATTAATCAGAAGCTAGAATATTATAAGCAAAATGATATAACAGCATTATTTTTAGCAGGGAAAAAGAACAATAACGAAATTATTAAAGTTTTGTTGGAACAAAAAGGCATTGAAATTAATGAAAAAGCTTTTTATTTTTACAAAAAAATAAAAGAAATAAAGCTCCCTTCGAATTTAACAACGATTAAAGAGTGTACATTTTATTTTTGTAAATCACTTAAAGAAATAACTCTTCCAATATCATTAAAATCGATCGATGCGAATGCATTTCGTGCATGTTCATCGATAGAGCAAATAAACATCCCATCTTCATTGATTTCAATAGGTGATTATGCGTTTAATGAATGCAGTAAATTAAAACGAGTTACATTTGAAGACTTAAGAAAATTGAAATCAATTGGATCTCATGCATTTGGAGAATGTTCATCATTGATTGAAATCGCAATTCCTTCTTCTGTAATTTCGATTGGAGATCATTGTTTTGATGGATGTTCATCAATAAAACTAATTACAATTCCTTCGTTAATTAAATCGCTTGGAAATGCATGGTTTGCAATGTGTTCATCCTTAAAACAAATTAATATTTCTTCATCGTCATTGATAAATTCAATATGCACTGGCTGTTTCTCTTGTTGTAAATCATTGGTCGAAATTGTGATTCCATCATCAGTTAAAATAATTCAAGATAATGCTTTCTATGAATGTATTTCATTGTCTAAAGTAACATTGCCTGATTCTATTACATATATAGGCAATAAAGCATTTTCAAGATGTAAAGAACTGATTGAAATCAACCTAAATACTTCATCTTTAAAATCGATTGGCCAGTCTGCTTTTTCTAAATGTATTAAATTAGAACATTTTACAATTCCTTCATCTTTAAATGTAATTGAATCTTTTTTATTTGCTTCATGTGAATCGCTTAAAGAAATAAAAATTCTTTCTTCATTAAGTTCAATTGGAGATTATAGTTTTTCTGGTTGTTCTTCACTTGCTAATATTGAAATTCCGTCTTCACTAATATCAATTGGATGTCATGCATTTTCTGATTGTTCTTCGCTTATCAATATTAATATTCCCTCTTCTGTCAAATCGATTGGAAATAATTGTTTTATGTTTTGTTCCAATTTAGTTCGCTTTGAAATTCCTTCTTTGATAACATCGATCGGTGATAGTCTTTTTGAATATTGTAAATCGTTGAATGAGGTTGTAATTCCTTCTTCTATAAATAGAATTGGATATAATGCATTTAAAAACTGTAAATCGCTTAAAGAATTAAAAATTCCATCTTCAGTAACTGTAATTGGAAAAAATTGTTTTTATTCTTGTTCAAGTTTATTTCAAATTGATATTAATTGTCCATTAGATGAAATTGTTGAAGGAACTTTCGAAAATTGTGAATCATTGCATGAAATTATAATTCCATTTGGTGTAAAATCAATTGAACAAAAAGCATTTAAAAAATGTCGAAAATTAAATAAAATAGTTCTTCCATCTTCATTGAAGTTAATTGGTGAATTTGCATTTGATGATACTTCAATTGTTGAAATAACTATTCCTTCTTCTGTTGAATTAATTGAAAATTATGCTTTGGCAAATTGTTCATCTTTAACAAAAGTTGAAATTAATTCTTCATCAATAACTAGAATTTGCCCAAACACTTTTCTAAATTGCACAAAATTGAGTGTAATTTCAATTCCTTCTTCTGTTAAATCAATTGAAAGTGGTGCATTTAAAAATTGTAGTTCATTAACTGAATTTGAATTTCCTTCTGATTTAGAAATAATTGGACAAGATTCATTCAAAAATTGTTGTTCCCTAAAACAAATCAGTCTTCCTTCTTCAGTTAATTATATTGGTAGATTTGCTTTCAAAAAATGTACATCTTTAACACAAGTGTCAATCCTGTCACATGAAATGAAAATAAATAAAGGTGTTTTTGATGATTGTCAATCGTTGGAACAAGCAACAGTTGCAGATGATAATATTCAAATTAGTAGATTTAATTTTACTGAGAAAGTTAAAATCATCAAATTAAAATCTTAAATAAATAATTCATTACTTATTTTTATTTATTTTTTTATAAATATGTAAACATATTTAGTTTATTTTTAAAAATAGCAACAATAAAAGCATGGTTTATTAATTTAATTTATATTTGCAAGATTTTTAACTTTAACTAATGATTTGCAATTATTATAAACACTAGCTCTGATATAATTAACTGTTTCTGGAATAGTTATTTCTTTTTTTTTAACTCATCAATTTCCATTAAAAGCTGATCAGTTTTATTTTGGTAATGCCTTTCTTTAAATTGAAGCTTTTTTATTTTGTCCTTAAACTGGCCAATTTCCACTTGTTTAGAATCAATCAATCTTAATTTTAAAGGCTCAATTGTACATTCATTATTATCAACATCATCAATATTTTCTAAGATGTATGTTGTCTTTTTATTTGGACAATGTTTAGGAGAACAATCTCCTATGAAAATGATGATTGATGCCAAATCAGCGACACAAAAAGTTATATTTTTAAATTCAATTTTAGTAGGTTTATAAGATTTTATGATATAAGAATCATTTAGCATTAATTGGTTTGCATTTGTTTCAACAACATAAACAAAATTCTGGTTAGATAGAAAAATAGAATGTTGACTTCCTGCAAATGCAGCTTTTACTTAACGAAATCTTTAATAAAATCCCTAACACATCCACTAATTTGTTTATTTGCTTTGTAGCTATCAATACCAAGTTGGCATTGACAATAATAGCCACAGCCATAAACTGTTCCATTATGTGAATATGAAAATCAAATTCTTTATGAAATAAAAAAAATATTTGTTTATATATTTCTCATAATTTTTTTTTTTAGATTGGGATATAATTCTTTTTTATTATGATTCTTAATGATTACGGTTTTGGACCATTATTCAGCCATTGGCCAAAAAAAATTCGAGGGATTCTCCCCATTAATGACCTTATAATGGTAAATATATCGAAAGAAATATGAACAAAACAATTTATTATTTTACTCTCGCTGCAAATCATAAATTTCTATCTGTACAAGCTAATCTTGGAAGTATTTATTATGAAAGTGAATATATTGAACAAGATATGTGCAAAGCAATTCATTTTTTGACACTCGCTGTAAATCAAAATGAACTAATAACAAAATATACAGTAAGGTTGTAAAATTCAAAAACGTCTCAAAAGAGGAAAATCTACTTTTTCATAGAAAACGATTAAAATGAATTTAAAATAAAAGTCAAAACAACGAATTTAATTCAAATTTGGATTTTCCTTTATAGCGTTGCAAAAATGGAAAATCCACTTTTTGAATGATGCTCATTTTTTCAAATAGAGATAGGAAAGCACTATTTTATGAATATAATGTCGCAAACAGTTGTGTGATAAACTTAATCATGGAAATATTATTTCTTAAAATGGTAGGTTTAAACAAGATTTTCTCTCTATTTCTTTATTTTTTTCATTTTTATTAATGAAAATTTTTTTCTCAAAAAGTCGATTTTCCTATTTTGAAACGTTTTCCAATTTTGAAACCTTACTGTATTCTTGGAATTAATGACTTCATAATGAAAAATATATCGAACGAGATATGAACAAAGCAATTTATTATTAATTTACCAATTCTTACCGCCAGCCGCGGGTTCTCGACTCAGCTTTGCTTCGCTCAGCCTCGCTCGACACCCGCTAGGCGGTATGTAGTCTCGGTAAAAAATATGTAAAAATGTAAGAAGATTGAGATTATTTTTTCTGAATGATTTCCACTTTTTGAATATTATTCTAAACTCTGAAAAATGTTCGACTTAACGTACATAAAAACCGCATTTTCCACTGAAAATTGACTAAAAAAAACGATAAAGTGTCGAAAATATCTTTTTTCTCTCAAAGTAATGTATTCAATTTTTCAGAAGTTTATTTTTATAATTATCCTTTCAGTAAGCTATTTTTATACAAGGAGCCCTGGTTTTCGAAAGAAATAGCCAGGCCCTTAAGAGGAATTACAACTTTCTTTGGGACATGTGCTACTCTCAGAAAAAAGAGCTTTGGAAAAAACCTTCGAATCACCTAAAGGTGCATGAGAAAAAAATAATGATAACTTGAATACTCTCTGAAAATTCAATTGTCGAACACTTTTGGACAGAGTTTATAATATTAGTTACTTGAATTCCAAAAGATGCTTTTCAATAATTGATTTGACATTAAAAATTAAAAAAAAAAAAAAAAAAAGACACTAAAAAATTAATGAAAACCTGTATTTTTTATGTAAAGAAAAAACATCCCACAAAGAAAATTTCATATCTTAAACATAAACTTATTATAATTATTATAATCTTTATTTGTAAACATAAACTTATTATAATTATTCTTTATTCTGATTTGTCATCATTGTCATTCGTAATTTCTTGTTCTTCTTTTTGTTTTGTTGGTTTTTCACTATTTTCATTATTATTATTGATTTTTTGTTCTTCTTTTTGCTTTATCAAATCTTCTTGATCTGATTTATCATTTGTGATTTCTTGTTCATTTTTTATCAACTCCTCTTTTGAGTCATTATTTGTTTTGGCTTGATCAAATTGATACTCGACCTTACTATTTTGATCAACAATTGGGGAACGATACTGGTCAAATAATGAACTATGATATTCAACTTTATTTTCTTGATCAATCAACAAGTAAAGATTTTTTGGTTCGCTTTCTTGATTGATTGATGAGCTGTGATATTCAACTGCGTTTTCTTTATCAATTATTAAACGATGACATTGTGTTTCAACTTCTCTTTTTGGACTTCTTTTTTGTTGTAAAAAACGTTTATTTTTTCTTTGGCAAATAAATTTTGATTGCTTTTGTTCTTTTTCGCTTGAACCTTGAGTTTTTTTTTGGAAGAAAATGTCATCGTCAAAAATAAATTCAACTCTATTTTTTATTTTCTTATTCACATCAGCATCTTTATTAACATTCGTTTTATCTTCTTTTTTTACTGTTGATGATAATGAGTCTGATTCATTATTCTTAATTTTTTGTTGCGTCTTGCTTCTTATTGGTTTCGCTTTGCTTGGGCTTTCGCTATTTGAATTCATTTTTGAAATTCTTCTGATCGATTGACTTTCGCTTGATTGAGAAAGAAGCGATGTTGAATCTGAATCTTCATCTTTGAGTGATGACACTGAATTCAATGATTTGTTGTCAAAAACAACATGTGAACCGTTTCTTTTGACTTTTTCAGACTGTTTTGAGAGAATTGAACCATCCGTTTGAAAACATTCGGATTCAAATTTAGAATTGTCATTTTTGTTTTGATTTGGGCTTGTCTTTCTTTCGTTTTCACTTGAATATTCACTATTTCTTTTTCTTCTTTGAATTTGCGGTTTATTATTTGATCGTTGAGGTGAATTTTTTCTTGTATTTTCAATACTACTGCTTCGATGGGATCTTTCACTTTTTCTGGACCTTTCTGAATGACTACGATGGCTTCTTCCATGTGCAGTTGAGGTGCTTCGGAGGCTGCTTTCAGTTGCAAAGGATTCTTCTGTATATTTATCACTTTGAAGAGAACTACTTTTTACGGAATGCGTTCTACTGCTGTGCCTTTTTCTTGCTTTGTTTCTTTCATTCCAACTGTCTGATGTAAGAATTTCTGGATAAATATGCTTGATATGTTTAATATGAGTCATCTCTTCAACTTCATCCTCTTTAATTCCATATCTGCTGAGATAATACGGATCAGTATATCTTGTATAGTATTTTTGCCTTTTATTTGGTTGATTTTGCATTTAATAGTTTTAAAACATTATGCTCTCATATTATATATTTAAATATCTTAATTTTTATATTATTTATATAATATTAAATGCTTTAAATACAATATTTATAAAATATTAATATATATTAAATTAATTTAACTCTGAATTTTTTTATTACAAAAAGAGATAACAAGATTTTTTTATTTTTGAATAATTATTCAAAAAGTTTAAAAAACGTATATATAAACGTAATCATTTAATATAAAAAAAAGATAACAAGAAAATGAAACAAACCGATGTATTAATTCAGATTGCAATATAAATAAAGAAAAGTATTGATGCAAATACTTGAAATAAATTCGATTTAAATCAAGTTGATTGCAAACCAAGGACTCGGCATGTATCAATATTAATAATAAACAAATTTTCAAATTAATTGGATGTAGTTTCTTCATTTATATCTGCTATTCCATTTAACTCATCTTTGTTTTTATTACATATAGTCAATATCAAAGAATTGATGATCAATATGATAAATAATAATGGAATGTATATAAAACCAATACTTGTGAAAACAAATTTTGAACCAGTTGTTTGATGAATTATTCTAATAAGCACAATAGAATCACCAAATATTGATATCCAAAAAAAGATGATATCAACGATTTGATATTTTGAAAAAGTTTTAATCCCAAAACTGCTGCAAATCAAAATCATTGGTGTACAAACAATTCCCAAATAGAAATAAGAATAAAAAATTCCATAATCAGAATTAATTGACTGATTATCAATGAAATACCCGTATGTCCAGACGAATCCTACAAGATCTTCAGTTTTAAAAAAGAACATTGGACCAAAAAAACAATATATGACGGAAATGAAAACAAATAATCTGATAATTATATTATTCCTTTGAAATCTTGTTCGAATTAATAAAATTCCACAAAATATAACATATAACCAATTGTAAATGATTTTTTCTTCATTTAAATTTGATGTTTCTATCCATTCTTCAACATGATTTAATCTTGATTGAAAAGAATTACAAATTTTACAATTGAATGGAATTATAATGATTAATAATATTATTGCTATGATTGGAAACGTCATTTTTAACATATTTATTATTCTTGGACATTCTGTTAGTATTTCACCACCTGCATTAATGCTATCATCAATAATAAATTCAACATGACCATCAAAATCTCCTGAAAATGTAATATTATATGAACCTTTATTCGTAATACATTTATTTAATGGAAATGTATATAATGAATGATTATTTTGTAATTTTCTTGAATAATTTAAATTTCCAGAATATATTAATTTCGAATTCGTATTTTCAGAGATATTGAATTTAATTGATAGATTTTCTCGATTTGAGAACACAACAACTCTGATTTCTGAATTTTCAATATCATTGAATATTGAATTTGATGATAATTGCTCCTTTGGGATTGGATAAGTTATAACACCTTTTGGTTGATTCATTGAATTGATTAAAGTACATGATATTCCTCCATTGTCAATAGAAACAAGTCCAAATTTAGATTGTTGCAAACTTGAAACTCCAAGTATTTCTACAATTCTTTTATCATGATGATAAATTTTACTATTTTGTGGATGAGAATGGCCTGATAAAAAAAGGTGAACTGATTTTGTAGAACTAATTAAATCTATAAATTTCAAACCTTTTGACGATTTTGATGAATGAATTGAGCCAATCGGATAATGGCAAATAACAATGCTTTTATTTGGACTTTTTGAAATTTCATTATTAAGAAGATCAAGGAGCTTTGTTGAAAATTCTTTGTATAATAATAATGGTGGATGAGGAGTTGGGAAATGGAAAGGATTAATTGTAATTATATTTGTATTTGATTTTCCAACTTTAAATGAATGAATCATAAAATCATCTATAGATTTTATATTGTCTCTATTAAAAGACTGTGATGAATCTAAAAAATAATTTTTTGAACTCAGAACACTTTTGATTCCAAACATATCATGGTTACCTGCAACTTCAATAACTGGGATATCTTTGAAATTATTTAATTCTTTTTTGTATATTTTCCAACTTTCTTCATTTTGTTCTCCATATCTTGGAATTTTTAATGAATCATAATTATCAACAATATCTCCAGTTAAAACAACAAACTCAGGAGATATGTTTTTGATGACGTTAAATGTTTTCTTAAATGAATTTATTGAATTTAAATGTAGAGAATTAATGTGAACATCAGAGACATGAGCGAAAATAATAGGATCGATAGAATTATTCATTAAAGATCTTGAAGAATCGATCTTTATTTCTTTAGTTTTTTTAGGAAATAAGACTGAAAACATAAATGGAAACAAAATAAATAATATCCAACTATATTGACTAATGTAATACGGTATTACATTAAATTTTGCTTTCACTTTATCTTGTAACATTAATAAAAAAATGATATGAATAATGTTTTTATTACTTTTATTTTAAATTCACCGAAATTTTAAATTTGAGATCATTATATTATATTTTCAAAAACATATTAAATATTTGATAGATCATAAATCATTTGATGCTATTAATTTTGAATGACAATTCAAAAAGCCAAATATAATTTTTTCAAAAAGTTAATCGGATTTTAAAATTCTTCTTTTTCAGAATTGTTTTGAAGAATCTTAAAATCAAATAAACAAACACTGATGCAATTATTCATTAATAATTGTAAAGCAAAGTTACTTTCAAATTGAATATATTTAAATGTTTTTTTTCACCGGTCATATTATAATTGTATAAATTTTGAATCATTAACAAATATGAAATTTTATAAGATACCATTATAATAAATATTTATAAATTTCTATGATTTTTTCATGTGAAAATCATTGAAATTTGAAATAATCTTTTGATAATAATATTGAAAAAATTCTGAATTTTATTTCACCGAAACTCTCAATATTTCAATAGAATAAAAAGTACTTTTTTCAACGTAAATGATTTTCAAAATTAATTATCACCGGAATATTCAGCTTAGATGATTCTCAAAACAGATATGTTTTTGCTAATATCAACATTTTAACCAAAAAATAATGGCCTCTTTATTAGATTTTTTCGGAAAAAAAATTTATGAAATATATAAGTTGGAAATGCTTTTATAGCATTGTATTAAAACAAAAACCAATGAATTTGAATAATATTATTATGTAGTTTTTTTAAATATTATTCTCATTAATTAAATATTTTTTTTTTTAATTCATTTGTGACATTGTAATATCCTGGGATTCTCATTTTTTGATTTTTCATTTAGAATTCTTTTATAAAAGAATAAGAACAAGATATAATATAATTCTTCAAAAAAATGGATGATGATAGGTTTAGTGGAAAGCAGTCATCCACCTTTTTTTATAACTTATACACTAAAAAAATCCTCTAATTTTGAAACATAAAACGACAATTTTGATTGAAAAAAGAATCAAGTTTTGAAACACAAATATTAATTTATTATCATAATTTTCTCACATTAATAATGATAAATATTCAATTGAATAAACATCATCGATTTGAATCTACAGAACTAAATAGTAACTATTATTGAAAAATCAGATACTTTCATGGAAATAGTTAGAATAATAATAATTATTAACATAAATATTGCCTTTATTTGGTATGCGTTGAATTCTTTTTATCAATTACTACTTCAAATTAATAATTAATTTTATAAAAATTCATTATTCATTTATAACAACAAGAAGGTTGTTGTCGTCAATTCTAGTTTTTGCTTCCATAATATTCTTTATTCTTTTCATCACTAAAATGAACAATGATTGCCCAAACTCTTTGAATCTAACTAAATTTTTAATTTTTAGTTTTATTTAATAAAAAAATCAAAAAAAAGCGAAGCCCAGGATTCGAACCCAGTAATGCACATTTGTATTAAATATGTATTCATGATATATCCTAGAGGTATTTTGGGACTTATCTCTAATCGGCTTCTTTATGGATTTATCATTCCAAATATGGGGCTTTTGCCAAAAAATTATCGAATGTTTTACTAATCATATCAATGTTTTCAATTTCAATTGCAATATTTAAAATTGATTTGCATTCACTTTCATCACCATAATTCTCATAACCATTTTTCCTCCTTGCTTTATATTGTAACGATATCTTGATCCAAAATTATAAGGCTTTTCGAACACGCAATTACTTTTTCAATTAATTATTTAGCAATTTCAAGATTATTCTTTTCAATCACAGATTCGTCTCATATATCGATCCTTTAAAATTAGTCCAAATTGTAAAATTAGCCAAAACTACCAGTTGTGCGTTATATATCTGTAAAAGATGTTGATAAAGGCAAAATCTTTAAATATTGATGCTACAGATTATCTCTATTAAATTTGAATTCATCCAAATTCAATGATTATATAATGATTTTCATTATGTTAATGGAAAAACCTAATGGAATTGACAAATTTAGATGAAATCGAACTCTTATTCAATTAAAATACTTAATAAAATTTTTTTTTCTGTTCAAATTTTGTTATTTTATTACACTTGTTTCACTTTTGTAACGGAAAATTCCACTTTCGTGACGGAAATTTTCACTTTTGATACGGAAAATATGAAATTTTTCATGAATATATGATCTTTGTTATAAAAATTTGTGATTTTAAAGTTAACATCTTTTATTTAATAAAAAATGATTATATGTAATCATAAAAATAAAGCTAACAAATTTTTAAAATTAAAGTTTATTTATTAACCAAAAATGCAAATTGAATTTTTATTTTATTCAAGCCCATCGTAAAAATTTTCATTGATATCTGATAAAGGAGAGGAATTTCTATTAACTTCTTTTTTCTTTTTTTCAAGAGAAATTCGACCAAAAAGAATTAGATAAGATTTTTCATCATACAAAATTGAATGAATCAGATCAATTATTTCCTGAATTTCTTTCAAAAATAAGTGTTTTAAGTTATTTTCATTAACAACAAAATCAAATAATTCATCAGGATCATCAAAAATCCTCACACATTCATCATTATTTTCAGAATTATTTGATATCAATATTTCTTTAATAAACAGGCAATTGTTTTCACTTTCATTTTCACATTTTTTATAAAAATATTGTTCATTATTATTGATATTAAGATTATTGCTATTATCGTATTTGTTATTATTGTATTTGTTATTATCGTATTTGTTATTATCGTATTTGTTATTATCGTATTTGTTATTATCGTATTTGTTATTATCGTATTTGTTATTATCGTATTTGTTATTATCGTATTTGTTATTATCGTATTTGTTATTATCGTATTTGTTATTATCGTATTTGTTATTATCATTATTGTTATTATCATTATTGTTATTATCATTATTGTTATTATCATTATTGTTATTATCATTATTGTTATTATCATTATTGTTACTATCTATATTTAAAAGATTAATAACATTTGTATTTGCTTGATTGTCTAAATTAAACAACGGATTATGCAATATAAGCTTTTTCATATATGAAAAATAGTTTTTATCAACTCTATGAGGAACATTGAATTGAAATTTACCCAGCTTAGCGAAAACTTTAACAAAATATTTTTTAGCTTCTTCATAATTTAATTTAGAAAAGAAATAGTTGGTCAATTTTAAATTAGTGAAGCAAATGATAAATGTTTTTGATATTTCAAGTCTTTTATCATTATACGTATTTCCACGGAATAGTAAAGGAGAATCTTCATTCTCTGAAGCCTTAATATAATTTTCAATTGATAAATCAATATTATTATCATATTCTTCATAAAGATGAGCAAGATTGTAGAATGCTAGTGCGAAATTATTTCTTGAAGATCTCTGATAAAAATATTCAGCATCTTGCCTATTGTCTAAGTAATATTGATTGGACAATCCATAGTTATTTTGTGCAAATGGATATTCAGCAAAAGCTGCTTGTTTCAAATAATCAATATAATCTTTTGCTTTTTTAGGATCTTGTTCAATGTAAATCAAACCAATATTATTTAATGAAGGATAACGATATATATTTGTTTTGTTTATAATTGATAAAGAATGATAAACAGAAGGAAAGAAAACACTTTTTTCACTTTCAATTTCTGCACATTTTAAATACATAGAAACTGCCTTTTTCAAGTCAATTTCAACTTCATCTCCTGTTGAATATAAATATGCAATATAAAAGAGAGCTGATGCATAATTTTTCTCTGCAGAAATTCCATAAAAATATAATGATTTTGAAAAATTTTTTTCAACACCTTTTCCTTCTTTATGCAGCCTGCCCAAATTATAATATGCTTCAGGATGTTTTAATTGTGCAGCCAATGTATAATAATCTTTTGCCTTCAAATAATCTTTGTTTACACCATATCCATTTTCATAAAATAAACCAAGATAATTATATGCATCAGAATTTTTTAAATTGGCTGATAATTCAAAATATTCTTTAGCTTTAATATAATCAGGCGGATTTGTAAATTCAGTATCATAATAAAGAAGTCCTAAAAATAAAGGAGCAAAAGAATTATTTTTCTTCTTTAATGCTTGCTGGAAATTAAATTTTGCTAATTCTATATTATGAGGAATACTCATATTATAAATTTGAGCCAATCCTAAATTAATTAATGCATATAAATTACCACATTTTGATGATTCTACATAATATGAATTAGCTTTGTTATAATCTCTTTCAACACCAAAACCATTTTCATAAAGAACACCTAAATTATTCAAAGCATCAGGATTATGTTTTTTGGCTGCTATTTCAAAATAATGTTTGGCTTTTGAATAACTTTGTTCAACTCCATGTCCATTTTGATATAACATTCCAATTCTACAAATTGCATCATCATCACCTTGAAAAGCTGCTACTTGGTAATTCTCAATTGCTTTGGAAAAGCTTTGATTATAAGTATCACCATAATAATATTCATCTCCCAAGTTATCAAAGCATGAAGAATAATCGTCATTTCGACACTTACATAAGATTCGAATGCGATATTTATTTTCAGATGTTTTCGGAATAATTGAAATAATATCGTTAAAGTAATCATGACTACTATAAAATAATATTTCGTGCCTATGATTACGTAATCTTTCTTTTGCATCCAAATATCCTTCTTTTGCAGCTAATTCATAATATTTTTTAGCTGTATTAACATTTCTTTTAACACCTTTGCCAAACATATATATATCACCTAAACCGACATATGAATCTGAATTGCCTAATTCAAGAGATGTTTCAAAACATTTTTTGGCATATCTATAATCTTCTCTAACTTCAATACCGTATAAATAAATATGACCAAGTCTGTCCAAAGCTTGTGGATTATCAAAATTAGCTGCCATTTTAAAATATTTTATAGCTTCCTTAACATCTTCTTCAACACCATTTCCATCATAGTAAATATCACCTAAATTAAAAAGTGCATCAGGATTATGAAAAGCTGCTGAAACTTCAAAATAGTCTTTGGCTCTTGTGAATTACCAAATAAATTGAAGCTGTTTCCTTTGCAACAATTGTTCTTAATAATATAAAATCACTCTTTTTGAATTCAGTTGTTTGATTTGTTTGGTTTTTCTTATTTGTTTTGATTTCAAGCTGAAAATCGTCATAATCTGACATGCTTTCAGAAAATAAAAAGCCATCAATGCTTATTTTCGCATTTTTTTCTTCTAAATTTGTTTGATTGTTAAAATTAAAAAAAGATGGATTTGAGAAATAATTGGTTGGATAAAAATATCGTCTAATTAAAAAGCCAGCGATTGGATTAATCGTGTTTTTAACAAATAAGTTTTGTTTGATTTCATTTGTAAAATTGTCATAAAAACAAAATGAAGAAATTTCTTCTTTTACTTGCATTTCTTCAGCATTATTTGGTAAAATATTAATATTGGTGCTGACATTAATCATCGATATCTCGTCTGTCTTGTTAACGTCGTTAATTATTTCACATATTATTTTTTTGTCGATTTGCTCAATAATAATACAGCTATTTTCAACACAAAAAATAATATCTATCGAATTAGACGCTTGATTGTAATTAGCTGTTAAATTTTCCATAATATTAGATATATTGGAAAATATATATGTAATAAAATGATATTTTTTTAGAAAGTTTGTTAAAAATAACTTGAGAGAATTATGATTTTCATCTCCAATCTGGTCATTATTATTTAACGATAAATATTTAAAATCAATTTCTGATTTATATAACTTTTGAAGTGTATGGTCATGGATGTTGTCTAACATTTCTTGGTAATTTCTGGGGATTTTTTGAAAAGATAGATCCATCTATACTATAGTATGGTCTTTAATATATTTGAATTAATTACGAACATTTTTTTCAATAAAAATTAATCATATCGCAAAAAATAACAATATTACTAAATCTAAACTTTAAAATAATATTTACTTCTGTAATTCAATTACATATATATTATAAATAGTAAATTTAATTATAGATTTCTGAAATGATATATAATTTTAAAGATATACATTTTTATTGAATTATTATTATTTTTATCAAAATTTGAGGATAAACTAAACTTTTTCCACACAAAAAATAAAAATCATTGAAATTCATAAAATATTTGTAAAGTTCACAAAATTAAATAATAATATATATATATTTATATTTATAAATTTTCAAGATATTCAATAAAAAAGAAGCCATATCTAGATATAAGAGGAAAATATAATTTATACAATTATATAAAAGTAAACGATTACTCCCATTTATAAATCTACTTTTTATCGTTTATTTTAAAAAGAAATGCAATTTAAAGCCAATATTCCGATTTACTTTAGTACAAAATTCTAAAGATAAGAAATTAAATTTCATTCATTTTTTTATTTTATTTTTTCCAATTGATCAATTGTAATCATATCTATAAATCAGCGTTGTTTATCGATACGACTAAATACCGGTTACCGAAGAAGTATCGGTATTCGGTAAATATCGATACTTTTTTGCTCGGTATTTTTTAGTATCGATACAAAAGTGCTTCGGTATTTTTAGAGTATCAGCGGTTATTAAAAAAGTACTTTATAATACTTTTTATCAGTATCGATACGGTATTTTAATATATAAATTTTATTAATAAATAATGAATAAAAATATTTCAACATTTGATTATTTAATTACTAATAAAAATTTTAATTATAAATATAATTACTAGCCTATAAAAAGTATATTATTGTCTTTCTTCTTCAGAAATCTCGTCATATTCATTTTCATTAAACAATCCAAATTTTCGATATCATTATTATCATTAAAAACAATAAAATTTATATATATTATGTACTTTCTCATATTAATAGTTAATTCAATAGTTCTGGAATGTTATATTTATCTACAAATAGAAATTGACATAAAGATGATAAAATCTACGATATTTCAGAAACCATTGATTATTCAATTATTATTATTATTATTTGTTGTAAAATATGTAATTAAAGAGAATTAGCAATATTCATTAGAACCTTATAAATTTTTTTAATCATCTTTAAATGAATCCGATACATTTTTTGTTAAAAAAATACCGACAAAAAACCTGATTTTCGATATAAATTTTCCACTTTTGTATCAATACTTCGGTTTTTTATCGATAAATACCGTTACCGGCAGTTAGAGCCGGTAATATCGATATTTTCCCGTGAAAATAACCGCTACGGGAGAGGATCGATACACAACCCTGCTATAAATATTAAAAAAAAAAGTGATTTCATTGAAGTAAAAAATATAAATAAAAATCAGTCATTTTATAAATAAAAAAAATCAGTCATTTTGTTTAATGAAGGACATGTGATATAAAAAACACAAAATAAAATGACTGATTTTTTATCATTTTTAGACGATTCAGATTATATTGTTGATGATGAAGGGGAAATAATAATCACCATACCTGTAATTGAAATTGAAGGCGAATTTCAAATTGATTTACCAATTAAAATATCATCAAATTGCAATACAGTTATTAAATGTGGACTTTTTCGAGTTTCTTCAGAAGTTCTTTCATTTTCGTCCATATCTTTTGAAACAACTCTTCTGGTTGCAAAATGTTCACATCTTTCAATATCAAATTGTACGATAAAGCAAGCCAAAATGCACAATTCTGCCCTTATATTATCTGAATGTGAAAACGTTTCACTTAGTCACATTACAATATCCGATTGTAAACAAAATGGAATATTAATTACAAATAGTATTGTTTCCGCCGATAATTTAGTAGTTTCCAACTTTGATAGTAGTTTCATTTTATGCCAATCAGGCTCCTATGTAACAATTTCCGATTCACAATTTCATCACTCTGGAAAAGACGGAATTAAAGCATCCGACCAAACATACATTGAAATCAAAAATTGTACTTTTTCAGATATAGAAACATGTGGAATTATTTCAGATGGATCCAATACCAGTGTTAAAAGCTGCAACTTTCAAAACATGACTTGTGCAATTGAGATCATTAAGACCACCGACTTTTTGATAGAAAACTGTCACATCACCAACACAAGGCAAACGACACTTTTCATCACAAATGACTCACAAGGCACAATCACAGATAACACAATTTCTGACACTAAAGGGAACGGCATTAATGCTTATAACTCAGACATTCTGGTTAAAAACAACGTCATTGAAAATACATTTTATCCTTGCATTTGCATTGCCGAATACTCATCAGCAACGATCACTGGCAACAAACTAATGAATTCAAAACGACATGGAATTTGTGTCCGTGGAGCTCATCATGCTGAGATAGAAAGAAATGAAATAGAAAATGTTGAATATTGTGCAATTTCGATTTCTGACGCTGATTTGTGTTTGATTCATGACAACAAAATGAAAAATTGTAAAATGTCATCAATTGAAGTTTTTAATTTTTCAAAAACAATCGTAAAAAATAATGTAATTTCTGATATATGTAAAAATGCTTTTCATGCCTACTTAAAAGGTTCAATAATGGCTGAAAACAATGAAATTAATAACGTTAATGAAGCTTTTGTAAAGTTGTCGTATAAAGGTTGTGGCGACTTCATTAATAATCGTGTTTTAAATTGTTCAAAACAACTTGAAGGAAGAACTACTTCTTTTTATTTCTTCTCTGGAAATGGAAATTTTGAAGGGGTGACAAATGACAAGTCAAGAATTAATGATGAAGTTCATCTCGATGAGATTTTGAATGTGGATGAAAGTGAAAATAAATTGTGCTTGAGATGTAATAAAAATAAACGTGATTGCTTTTCGTTCAATTGTACTCATAAGGCTTTCTGTAAGGAATGTGCTGAGAAAGCTTTAAAAAATAAAGAAAGATGCCCAGTTTGCAATTTGGACGTACTTGACATCCAACAGGCAATTAACACTGATGATGACGATAACGTGTGCATTATTTGTTATGAGAAAAAAGCTGATTGTGTTATTTCTCCTTGTGGACATGTTATCGCTTGCTACTCATGCATGGAAAATTGGATTAAAACAAATAAAATTTGTCCCGTTTGCAGAAAAGAAGTATCAAAATATAGAAAGATATATAACGAGTATTAAAGATTTTATTCACCTTTTTATTTTTAAAACATATTTTTATTAACACAAGAATTAAGCTGAGAATAAGCATTATAGATAAAGCTAATTCAACGATAAGAAAGCTTGCAATTGATTAATTCATTAAATTTTTTTTTTAGCAACATGTAAAAATACACTCAATAAAAAAAAAAAAATTTACTGATATAATATTATAGATTCATTCATGAATAGTATTTCAGATAAAAACAAGCGCAAAACACTCATCATTTTTAATTTTGTGTTTTTATCATTGTTTGAATTTTTAATATTTTGAATGAAAAATTTGGCATTAAGAATTTCATTTGTTGTTTCAGCATTGCCATATTTTGCTGCCAAAATGTAGAATTTACAGATCATCATACGCATAAATGTTAATATAATACAACAAATTTAAAAGTTTTTTTTTTTGATTTGTTCAAATGATTTATTTATTATAGATGTGTGATTTGATTCTTTATAACTTGATCGATCTTTATCAACTGTTGGATGATGAATTAATATGCCTACTTTATAATACCATTATTTAGGGCAGCATTCATTAATGTTGTTTCATAAACTAAAATTTTCTTGTCTTTTGCTTTTGAAAAATCACTATACAAGTACTTGAATTTGACCTCATCAAGATATCTTACATTGAAAAATATCCGCAAAATTTGAGACTCAGCCAGATAGAAAGGTAAATTAAGAATACTTTCTTCAAGATCAAATCTAATATAATTTATTAAAAGATTTATTATTTTAACTTGCTTCATTCTGACATCAAAACTGAGTGCTGCTTCATTTTTATAAATTTCTAAAAAATATTTTGAAGTAAGTGATTCAGCTGTCTCACTTTAAAAACAATTTTGTCGCCATAAAAATCGAAGACAATGTTTGTCATTTCAATTTTTTGAATACTAACATTTATTAATATTGAATTTCTTTTTTAATTTAACAAATCTGGATTTATTTCTGGATGAGAGAGAAGGAGATGAAAATAGATAAATTCGGTGATTTGGAACAGATGACGTTTTTCATTTCCATTAATATTTATTAACTTTTTGAAAAAAATTGGACTAGAAAATATATAATAATATATATATATAAATTATCTCTAATTGTTCTATTTGCCAAATACTTAATCTATTGAGATTTTGATTGTTCAATCTCAAAAAGAGGTAATGTTCAAATTGCAAAATTAAAGTTTGATTGAAATCTATATTTTCTTAAAATTAAGTTTCAACTTTAAAATATTTTTAAAAAATGAAATAGAAAAGACAAATTATTTTACTAGAATAGTAAAAAGATCATATTATATTTAATTTATGTGTGAGAAAATCAATTTAATCATACAATATTATAAAATGAATGAAAGATAATTATTGGTTTACATTTCTAACAAATAATCATAGGCATCACCCTTGGATATGAATAATTTTTTAAATAATCTTAAAAACACCTAAAAAGCATAAAAATAGTTGTATCTCGGGATATAATGGTTATTAGGCGATTTTTTTGCTTTTTTATTTTTATTTAACATATGGAAATTATATTTATATGGTTTATTATTACATATATCAATTTTTAACAGATATATATATATATTAAAAATGATAAAAATAATAAAAAATTTTAATATGTTATCAAAAAAATTGAATAAAATCATAGTTAGTAATGAAAATTGAGAATTATTATTATAGAATATTTAATATATGAAATAACATTTATAATAAGTTAAAAAAAACAATAAAATAAAAATAAAAAGATAAATAAAAAAATCAATAAATAATAATAATAATAATAACCCGAGAACCGCCTTTTATTGCAACACGAACAAAGTTAATGAATGAAAGAATATCTTTCCGAGTTCAACACTTCTAACATAAGTTCCATTGGTGTCACAGCTTTTGTGTTCAACGCATATTTCAAGATACTTGGAGAGCATCCAGATACTAAGAAAGTTCCATTATCGTCCTTTGTAACAGGTGAGTCACTACGTGCATTGACATTCCAGAAGACTAATGTTGGTCTTGTGTAACCTGCTTTCTGATACATTCGATCGATTTTTTCGAAATTTGTTCTACTATTGTCACGGCATGCTTGATCGAATTGCATATCAGAAATGATGAAAAGCTTACTAGGCATTTCTTCTTGAGGAACATGATTTTTAATTGCTGCATCCAAAATTGTTTTGAATGCTGCGATTAGATTAGTACTTCCTGCCCAATCTGCATTTTGAACATTTCTGACTTTTTCTTGAATATTTGAACCTTCTATTTTGACCAAATCTGGGACTGATGTGAATGTCATGAAATATCCATTGAATGCGCCTTTCATTCTTTCTGCGAAATAAATCGCGAGTGAGATTGATACATAAATTGGTAAGACACCTCCTACAAAACTACATGTCATTGAACCTGAAACATCTGCCAAAACCATGCATCTTGTATCATTGCATTCTTCAATATAATTTGGGAGATTATTCCATTGCAAATCCAATGTCTTCAAATCTTCTGATTCGATTGTTTGCTTTGAAAAAATCTCTCGAACGATATCATATGGATACAATGTTGATGCATTGATCTTCTTTTCACCACTTGCAACATCTGAAAGATATTGTTGGAATCGATCGGAATCATGTTTTCCAAACGCTTTACGATACATTTTCATCGCGTATGAAGGAACATGTGCGTATTCGATTTGATCCCACTTTTTCTGTGACATCAACGATTCAACAATTTGGATCTGTTTACGAAGTAGCGATAATGATTTACGATATTGAACACTCGTTAATCCAAAGAATTCTCGTGTCATTATTGCAAATCCTTTCGTTTCTTTAGATGATGCATTTTCTGATTTCAACCATTTACCAAGTAATGATACATTCTTTCCTTTACTTGCTGTTTCAATGTCTTTATCGAATTGTTCTTTCATTATGTTCAATGCGATGTTCTTCGTTTGTTCATTCGTAACAAATGCATAGAAATCATCCCATCGTCCAAAGATTGGAATGTGAATCATGTTACGAATGATTGATTCTGGCGAATGTGTTGATAACCATTGACAGATGATTCTGAAATTGTTTCTTTCTCCTTGACCTCCTTTGATATCTCTCATATAAAATAGTGCACGTAATGCTAATTCTTCATTACAATGAAATGCTTTTTCGAAATATTGGATGACTTCTTCTTTTTGACCACGAAGTGCGCCTGATTTAGAGAAGAAATCTAAAACTGGATTTAATGAAGAAGCATTTGATAATGCACCATTCTCTGTTGTTGCTGTCTGATTCAATTTCTTTTCGACTGCGTTAATAAATTGAGATTCTTGATTGTTAGACATTTGTAATTTATAAAAAAAAAATGAAGTTAAATAAAATATTTTTTTATTTCTCTAAATATAAAATTTTGAAAATTTTTGTTATTAAATTATTTATGAAAACTTTTTGATTGTCAATAAAATTTTGAAACAAAAATTTTTACAAAGTCAAATAATTTTTCTTTTTCACAAATTGATTTTTTATGTCTTTTGATATTTTTCTTATATTTTTGGAAATTAAAATATTGAAATGTTTTCAAATGGTATTTAACAAATTGATTTTGAAATTAATGAATCAAGGTCAAATAAGATCTTTTAATAATTGATAAAAAGTTTATATTTTGATTTTTATTGAATCTGTCGATTTATCATTGTAATATAATCAATTAATGTAAAGTAGCATTTGATGTTAAAAAAAAAAAAAAAAAAAAAGAATTCACTTTTTATTGCATTCTCAACATGTTTTCTTTTTTTATCATAAATAATTTAAAATATAAATGAAAAAAAAATTTGATAATCTTCTAAAGACATCATTCATAATCATTTTTGTATGATCGAAATATTTAATGATTTTTTTATTTTTTTAATGAGCTCAATAAGATTGATTATAAAAATCTCAATCAAGTAAAACTAAAACTAAAAAAAAATCATCAATGAATATGAAAAGAAAGAAAGAAAAAAAAGATTCAAAATTAATTAAAAATTAATTTTTAATTAAAAAATTAATAGCTGTAAAGTGCCTTATACAAGGCACCATTTTATCTCCTAAAAAATGGAGATTGACCATTCTTCCTCAACTCGATTTTCTGGTCTGTGTCGCTGTGTATTGCTAGTTTAAATATAATAATTCAAAGTAGCTGTAAAGTGCCTTATACAAGGCACCATTTTATCTCCTAAAAAATGGAGATTGACCATTCTTCCTCAACTCGATTTCTGGTCTGTGTCGCTGTGATGAAAGTTTATTTGATGATAAAAATAGAGTAGCTGTTAGTGCCTTATACAAGACACATTTTTTTTTTTTCCCCTTGATGATTTTAAATCTTTCTCTTCTTCTTCAATTTATGAAAATGAAGTGTTTTTTTGTTATCTATTTTTTTATTTTCAAATTTTGAAAAATTTTATATAATTTCATAAGTCAAGATTATATAAACCATTCAATCGATTCAAATAAAATTTTAACTTCAAAATTTTTGACGATAAATGTCAAATATTTTAAGGTATTGATTATCAATACTTTTTTAAACTAAACATAATTAAATGATATCTTTGTTGTTTTGTATATATATGTATATGCATATATGTAGTATAAGTCAATGTTGTAGTGTTAAATTTAAACTAGAAAAATATAGATGAAGGAAAAAAAAAAAGCGATATTCAAAATAATTCTTTGATCTTCTTTTTTTTTTTTTTTAAATAATAATAATAATAATAATAATAATAATAAAGATTCATATCAACTTTTGTTAAAATAAAATTAAATATTTTGAGTTGAATTTGATGACATCTTTTTTCTATATGATTAAAACTTGTGAATTTTATTTTTTCCAAAATAAAATAAAAATAAAAAGATAAATAAAAAAATCAATAAATAATAATAATAATAATAACCCGAGAACCGCCTTTTATTGCAACACGAACAAAGTTAATGAATGAAAGAATATCTTTCCGAGTTCAACACTTCTAACATAAGTTCCATTGGTGTCACAGCTTTTGTGTTCAACGCATATTTCAAGATACTTGGAGAGCATCCAGATACTAAGAAAGTTCCATTATCGTCCTTTGTAACAGGTGAGTCACTACGTGCATTGACATTCCAGAAGACTAATGTTGGTCTTGTGTAACCTGCTTTCTGATACATTCGATCGATTTTTTCGAAATTTGTTCTACTATTGTCACGGCATGCTTGATCGAATTGCATATCAGAAATGATGAAAAGCTTACTAGGCATTTCTTCTTGAGGAACATGATTTTTAATTGCTGCATCCAAAATTGTTTTGAATGCTGCGATTAGATTAGTACTTCCTGCCCAATCTGCATTTTGAACATTTCTGACTTTTTCTTGAATATTTGAACCTTCTATTTTGACCAAATCTGGGACTGATGTGAATGTCATGAAATATCCATTGAATGCGCCTTTCATTCTTTCTGCGAAATAAATCGCGAGTGAGATTGATACATAAATTGGTAAGACACCTCCTACAAAACTACATGTCATTGAACCTGAAACATCTGCCAAAACCATGCATCTTGTATCATTGCATTCTTCAATATAATTTGGGAGATTATTCCATTGCAAATCCAATGTCTTCAAATCTTCTGATTCGATTGTTTGCTTTGAAAAAATCTCTCGAACGATATCATATGGATACAATGTTGATGCATTGATCTTCTTTTCACCACTTGCAACATCTGAAAGATATTGTTGGAATCGATCGGAATCATGTTTTCCAAACGCTTTACGATACATTTTCATCGCGTATGAAGGAACATGTGCGTATTCGATTTGATCCCACTTTTTCTGTGACATCAACGATTCAACAATTTGGATCTGTTTACGAAGTAGCGATAATGATTTACGATATTGAACACTCGTTAATCCAAAGAATTCTCGTGTCATTATTGCAAATCCTTTCGTTTCTTTAGATGATGCATTTTCTGATTTCAACCATTTACCAAGTAATGATACATTCTTTCCTTTACTTGCTGTTTCAATGTCTTTATCGAATTGTTCTTTCATTATGTTCAATGCGATGTTCTTCGTTTGTTCATTCGTAACAAATGCATAGAAATCATCCCATCGTCCAAAGATTGGAATGTGAATCATGTTACGAATGATTGATTCTGGCGAATGTGTTGATAACCATTGACAGATGATTCTGAAATTGTTTCTTTCTCCTTGACCTCCTTTGATATCTCTCATATAAAATAGTGCACGTAATGCTAATTCTTCATTACAATGAAATGCTTTTTCGAAATATTGGATGACTTCTTCTTTTTGACCACGAAGTGCGCCTGATTTAGAGAAGAAATCTAAAACTGGATTTAATGAAGAAGCATTTGATAATGCACCATTCTCTGTTGTTGCTGTCTGATTCAATTTCTTTTCGACTGCGTTAATAAATTGAGATTCTTGATTGTTAGACATTTGTAATTTATAAAAAAAAAATGAAGTTAAATAAAATATTTTTTTATTTCTCTAAATATAAAATTTTGAAAATTTTTGTTATTAAATTATTTATGAAAACTTTTTGATTGTCAATAAAATTTTGAAACAAAAATTTTTACAAAGTCAAATAATTTTTCTTTTTCACAAATTGATTTTTTATGTCTTTTGATATTTTTCTTATATTTTTGGAAATTAAAATATTGAAATGTTTTCAAATGGTATTTAACAAATTGATTTTGAAATTAATGAATCAAGGTCAAATAAGATCTTTTAATAATTGATAAAAAGTTTATATTTTGATTTTTATTGAATCTGTCGATTTATCATTGTAATATAATCAATTAATGTAAAGTAGCATTTGATGTTAAAAAAAAAAAAAAAAAAAAAGAATTCACTTTTTATTGCATTCTCAACATGTTTTCTTTTTTTATCATAAATAATTTAAAATATAAATGAAAAAAAAATTTGATAATCTTCTAAAGACATCATTCATAATCATTTTTGTATGATCGAAATATTTAATGATTTTTTTATTTTTTTAATGAGCTCAATAAGATTGATTATAAAAATCTCAATCAAGTAAAACTAAAACTAAAAAAAAATCATCAATGAATATGAAAAGAAAGAAAGAAAAAAAAGATTCAAAATTAATTAAAAATTAATTTTTAATTAAAAAATTAATAGCTGTAAAGTGCCTTATACAAGGCACCATTTTATCTCCTAAAAAATGGAGATTGACCATTCTTCCTCAACTCGATTTTCTGGTCTGTGTCGCTGTGTATTGCTAGTTTAAATATAATAATTCAAAGTAGCTGTAAAGTGCCTTATACAAGGCACCATTTTATCTCCTAAAAAATGGAGATTGACCATTCTTCCTCAACTCGATTTCTGGTCTGTGTCGCTGTGATGAAAGTTTATTTGATGATAAAAATAGAGTAGCTGTTAGTGCCTTATACAAGACACATTTTTTTTTTTTCCCCTTGATGATTTTAAATCTTTCTCTTCTTCTTCAATTTATGAAAATGAAGTGTTTTTTTGTTATCTATTTTTTTATTTTCAAATTTTGAAAAATTTTATATAATTTCATAAGTCAAGATTATATAAACCATTCAATCGATTCAAATAAAATTTTAACTTCAAAATTTTTGACGATAAATGTCAAATATTTTAAGGTATTGATTATCAATACTTTTTTAAACTAAACATAATTAAATGATATCTTTGTTGTTTTGTATATATATGTATATGCATATATGTAGTATAAGTCAATGTTGTAGTGTTAAATTTAAACTAGAAAAATATAGATGAAGGAAAAAAAAAAGCGATATTCAAAATAATTCTTTGATCTTCTTTTTTTTTTTTTTTAAATAATAATAATAATAATAATAATAATAATAAAGATTCATATCAACTTTTGTTAAAATAAAATTAAATATTTTGAGTTGAATTTGATGACATCTTTTTTCTATATGATTAAAACTTGTGAATTTTATTTTTTCCAAAATAAAATAAAAATAAAAAGATAAATAAAAAAATCAATAAATAATAATAATAATAATAACCCGAGAACCGCCTTTTATTGCAACACGAACAAAGTTAATGAATGAAAGAATATCTTTCCGAGTTCAACACTTCTAACATAAGTTCCATTGGTGTCACAGCTTTTGTGTTCAACGCATATTTCAAGATACTTGGAGAGCATCCAGATACTAAGAAAGTTCCATTATCGTCCTTTGTAACAGGTGAGTCACTACGTGCATTGACATTCCAGAAGACTAATGTTGGTCTTGTGTAACCTGCTTTCTGATACATTCGATCGATTTTTTCGAAATTTGTTCTACTATTGTCACGGCATGCTTGATCGAATTGCATATCAGAAATGATGAAAAGCTTACTAGGCATTTCTTCTTGAGGAACATGATTTTTAATTGCTGCATCCAAAATTGTTTTGAATGCTGCGATTAGATTAGTACTTCCTGCCCAATCTGCATTTTGAACATTTCTGACTTTTTCTTGAATATTTGAACCTTCTATTTTGACCAAATCTGGGACTGATGTGAATGTCATGAAATATCCATTGAATGCGCCTTTCATTCTTTCTGCGAAATAAATCGCGAGTGAGATTGATACATAAATTGGTAAGACACCTCCTACAAAACTACATGTCATTGAACCTGAAACATCTGCCAAAACCATGCATCTTGTATCATTGCATTCTTCAATATAATTTGGGAGATTATTCCATTGCAAATCCAATGTCTTCAAATCTTCTGATTCGATTGTTTGCTTTGAAAAAATCTCTCGAACGATATCATATGGATACAATGTTGATGCATTGATCTTCTTTTCACCACTTGCAACATCTGAAAGATATTGTTGGAATCGATCGGAATCATGTTTTCCAAACGCTTTACGATACATTTTCATCGCGTATGAAGGAACATGTGCGTATTCGATTTGATCCCACTTTTTCTGTGACATCAACGATTCAACAATTTGGATCTGTTTACGAAGTAGCGATAATGATTTACGATATTGAACACTCGTTAATCCAAAGAATTCTCGTGTCATTATTGCAAATCCTTTCGTTTCTTTAGATGATGCATTTTCTGATTTCAACCATTTACCAAGTAATGATACATTCTTTCCTTTACTTGCTGTTTCAATGTCTTTATCGAATTGTTCTTTCATTATGTTCAATGCGATGTTCTTCGTTTGTTCATTCGTAACAAATGCATAGAAATCATCCCATCGTCCAAAGATTGGAATGTGAATCATGTTACGAATGATTGATTCTGGCGAATGTGTTGATAACCATTGACAGATGATTCTGAAATTGTTTCTTTCTCCTTGACCTCCTTTGATATCTCTCATATAAAATAGTGCACGTAATGCTAATTCTTCATTACAATGAAATGCTTTTTCGAAATATTGGATGACTTCTTCTTTTTGACCACGAAGTGCGCCTGATTTAGAGAAGAAATCTAAAACTGGATTTAATGAAGAAGCATTTGATAATGCACCATTCTCTGTTGTTGCTGTCTGATTCAATTTCTTTTCGACTGCGTTAATAAATTGAGATTCTTGATTGTTAGACATTTGTAATTTATAAAAAAAAAATGAAGTTAAATAAAATATTTTTTTATTTCTCTAAATATAAAATTTTGAAAATTTTTGTTATTAAATTATTTATGAAAACTTTTTGATTGTCAATAAAATTTTGAAACAAAAATTTTTACAAAGTCAAATAATTTTTCTTTTTCACAAATTGATTTTTTATGTCTTTTGATATTTTTCTTATATTTTTGGAAATTAAAATATTGAAATGTTTTCAAATGGTATTTAACAAATTGATTTTGAAATTAATGAATCAAGGTCAAATAAGATCTTTTAATAATTGATAAAAAGTTTATATTTTGATTTTTATTGAATCTGTCGATTTATCATTGTAATATAATCAATTAATGTAAAGTAGCATTTGATGTTAAAAAAAAAAAAAAAAAAAAAGAATTCACTTTTTATTGCATTCTCAACATGTTTTCTTTTTTTATCATAAATAATTTAAAATATAAATGAAAAAAAAATTTGATAATCTTCTAAAGACATCATTCATAATCATTTTTGTATGATCGAAATATTTAATGATTTTTTTATTTTTTTAATGAGCTCAATAAGATTGATTATAAAAATCTCAATCAAGTAAAACTAAAACTAAAAAAAAATCATCAATGAATATGAAAAGAAAGAAAGAAAAAAAAGATTCAAAATTAATTAAAAATTAATTTTTAATTAAAAAATTAATAGCTGTAAAGTGCCTTATACAAGGCACCATTTTATCTCCTAAAAAATGGAGATTGACCATTCTTCCTCAACTCGATTTTCTGGTCTGTGTCGCTGTGTATTGCTAGTTTAAATATAATAATTCAAAGTAGCTGTAAAGTGCCTTATACAAGGCACCATTTTATCTCCTAAAAAATGGAGATTGACCATTCTTCCTCAACTCGATTTCTGGTCTGTGTCGCTGTGATGAAAGTTTATTTGATGATAAAAATAGAGTAGCTGTTAGTGCCTTATACAAGACACATTTTTTTTTTTTCCCCTTGATGATTTTAAATCTTTCTCTTCTTCTTCAATTTATGAAAATGAAGTGTTTTTTTGTTATCTATTTTTTTATTTTCAAATTTTGAAAAATTTTATATAATTTCATAAGTCAAGATTATATAAACCATTCAATCGATTCAAATAAAATTTTAACTTCAAAATTTTTGACGATAAATGTCAAATATTTTAAGGTATTGATTATCAATACTTTTTTAAACTAAACATAATTAAATGATATCTTTGTTGTTTTGTATATATATGTATATGCATATATGTAGTATAAGTCAATGTTGTAGTGTTAAATTTAAACTAGAAAAATATAGATGAAGGAAAAAAAAAAGCGATATTCAAAATAATTCTTTGATCTTCTTTTTTTTTTTTTTTAAATAATAATAATAATAATAATAATAATAATAAAGATTCATATCAACTTTTGTTAAAATAAAATTAAATATTTTGAGTTGAATTTGATGACATCTTTTTTCTATATGATTAAAACTTGTGAATTTTATTTTTTCCAAAATAAAATAAAAATAAAAAGATAAATAAAAAAATCAATAAATAATAATAATAATAATAACCCGAGAACCGCCTTTTATTGCAACACGAACAAAGTTAATGAATGAAAGAATATCTTTCCGAGTTCAACACTTCTAACATAAGTTCCATTGGTGTCACAGCTTTTGTGTTCAACGCATATTTCAAGATACTTGGAGAGCATCCAGATACTAAGAAAGTTCCATTATCGTCCTTTGTAACAGGTGAGTCACTACGTGCATTGACATTCCAGAAGACTAATGTTGGTCTTGTGTAACCTGCTTTCTGATACATTCGATCGATTTTTTCGAAATTTGTTCTACTATTGTCACGGCATGCTTGATCGAATTGCATATCAGAAATGATGAAAAGCTTACTAGGCATTTCTTCTTGAGGAACATGATTTTTAATTGCTGCATCCAAAATTGTTTTGAATGCTGCGATTAGATTAGTACTTCCTGCCCAATCTGCATTTTGAACATTTCTGACTTTTTCTTGAATATTTGAACCTTCTATTTTGACCAAATCTGGGACTGATGTGAATGTCATGAAATATCCATTGAATGCGCCTTTCATTCTTTCTGCGAAATAAATCGCGAGTGAGATTGATACATAAATTGGTAAGACACCTCCTACAAAACTACATGTCATTGAACCTGAAACATCTGCCAAAACCATGCATCTTGTATCATTGCATTCTTCAATATAATTTGGGAGATTATTCCATTGCAAATCCAATGTCTTCAAATCTTCTGATTCGATTGTTTGCTTTGAAAAAATCTCTCGAACGATATCATATGGATACAATGTTGATGCATTGATCTTCTTTTCACCACTTGCAACATCTGAAAGATATTGTTGGAATCGATCGGAATCATGTTTTCCAAACGCTTTACGATACATTTTCATCGCGTATGAAGGAACATGTGCGTATTCGATTTGATCCCACTTTTTCTGTGACATCAACGATTCAACAATTTGGATCTGTTTACGAAGTAGCGATAATGATTTACGATATTGAACACTCGTTAATCCAAAGAATTCTCGTGTCATTATTGCAAATCCTTTCGTTTCTTTAGATGATGCATTTTCTGATTTCAACCATTTACCAAGTAATGATACATTCTTTCCTTTACTTGCTGTTTCAATGTCTTTATCGAATTGTTCTTTCATTATGTTCAATGCGATGTTCTTCGTTTGTTCATTCGTAACAAATGCATAGAAATCATCCCATCGTCCAAAGATTGGAATGTGAATCATGTTACGAATGATTGATTCTGGCGAATGTGTTGATAACCATTGACAGATGATTCTGAAATTGTTTCTTTCTCCTTGACCTCCTTTGATATCTCTCATATAAAATAGTGCACGTAATGCTAATTCTTCATTACAATGAAATGCTTTTTCGAAATATTGGATGACTTCTTCTTTTTGACCACGAAGTGCGCCTGATTTAGAGAAGAAATCTAAAACTGGATTTAATGAAGAAGCATTTGATAATGCACCATTCTCTGTTGTTGCTGTCTGATTCAATTTCTTTTCGACTGCGTTAATAAATTGAGATTCTTGATTGTTAGACATTTGTAATTTATAAAAAAAAAATGAAGTTAAATAAAATATTTTTTTATTTCTCTAAATATAAAATTTTGAAAATTTTTGTTATTAAATTATTTATGAAAACTTTTTGATTGTCAATAAAATTTTGAAACAAAAATTTTTACAAAGTCAAATAATTTTTCTTTTTCACAAATTGATTTTTTATGTCTTTTGATATTTTTCTTATATTTTTGGAAATTAAAATATTGAAATGTTTTCAAATGGTATTTAACAAATTGATTTTGAAATTAATGAATCAAGGTCAAATAAGATCTTTTAATAATTGATAAAAAGTTTATATTTTGATTTTTATTGAATCTGTCGATTTATCATTGTAATATAATCAATTAATGTAAAGTAGCATTTGATGTTAAAAAAAAAAAAAAAAAAAAAGAATTCACTTTTTATTGCATTCTCAACATGTTTTCTTTTTTTATCATAAATAATTTAAAATATAAATGAAAAAAAAATTTGATAATCTTCTAAAGACATCATTCATAATCATTTTTGTATGATCGAAATATTTAATGATTTTTTTATTTTTTTAATGAGCTCAATAAGATTGATTATAAAAATCTCAATCAAGTAAAACTAAAACTAAAAAAAAATCATCAATGAATATGAAAAGAAAGAAAGAAAAAAAAGATTCAAAATTAATTAAAAATTAATTTTTAATTAAAAAATTAATAGCTGTAAAGTGCCTTATACAAGGCACCATTTTATCTCCTAAAAAATGGAGATTGACCATTCTTCCTCAACTCGATTTTCTGGTCTGTGTCGCTGTGTATTGCTAGTTTAAATATAATAATTCAAAGTAGCTGTAAAGTGCCTTATACAAGGCACCATTTTATCTCCTAAAAAATGGAGATTGACCATTCTTCCTCAACTCGATTTCTGGTCTGTGTCGCTGTGATGAAAGTTTATTTGATGATAAAAATAGAGTAGCTGTTAGTGCCTTATACAAGACACATTTTTTTTTTTTCCCCTTGATGATTTTAAATCTTTCTCTTCTTCTTCAATTTATGAAAATGAAGTGTTTTTTTGTTATCTATTTTTTTATTTTCAAATTTTGAAAAATTTTATATAATTTCATAAGTCAAGATTATATAAACCATTCAATCGATTCAAATAAAATTTTAACTTCAAAATTTTTGACGATAAATGTCAAATATTTTAAGGTATTGATTATCAATACTTTTTTAAACTAAACATAATTAAATGATATCTTTGTTGTTTTGTATATATATGTATATGCATATATGTAGTATAAGTCAATGTTGTAGTGTTAAATTTAAACTAGAAAAATATAGATGAAGGAAAAAAAAAAGCGATATTCAAAATAATTCTTTGATCTTCTTTTTTTTTTTTTTTAAATAATAATAATAATAATAATAATAATAATAAAGATTCATATCAACTTTTGTTAAAATAAAATTAAATATTTTGAGTTGAATTTGATGACATCTTTTTTCTATATGATTAAAACTTGTGAATTTTATTTTTTCCAAAATAAAATAAAAATAAAAAGATAAATAAAAAAATCAATAAATAATAATAATAATAATAACCCGAGAACCGCCTTTTATTGCAACACGAACAAAGTTAATGAATGAAAGAATATCTTTCCGAGTTCAACACTTCTAACATAAGTTCCATTGGTGTCACAGCTTTTGTGTTCAACGCATATTTCAAGATACTTGGAGAGCATCCAGATACTAAGAAAGTTCCATTATCGTCCTTTGTAACAGGTGAGTCACTACGTGCATTGACATTCCAGAAGACTAATGTTGGTCTTGTGTAACCTGCTTTCTGATACATTCGATCGATTTTTTCGAAATTTGTTCTACTATTGTCACGGCATGCTTGATCGAATTGCATATCAGAAATGATGAAAAGCTTACTAGGCATTTCTTCTTGAGGAACATGATTTTTAATTGCTGCATCCAAAATTGTTTTGAATGCTGCGATTAGATTAGTACTTCCTGCCCAATCTGCATTTTGAACATTTCTGACTTTTTCTTGAATATTTGAACCTTCTATTTTGACCAAATCTGGGACTGATGTGAATGTCATGAAATATCCATTGAATGCGCCTTTCATTCTTTCTGCGAAATAAATCGCGAGTGAGATTGATACATAAATTGGTAAGACACCTCCTACAAAACTACATGTCATTGAACCTGAAACATCTGCCAAAACCATGCATCTTGTATCATTGCATTCTTCAATATAATTTGGGAGATTATTCCATTGCAAATCCAATGTCTTCAAATCTTCTGATTCGATTGTTTGCTTTGAAAAAATCTCTCGAACGATATCATATGGATACAATGTTGATGCATTGATCTTCTTTTCACCACTTGCAACATCTGAAAGATATTGTTGGAATCGATCGGAATCATGTTTTCCAAACGCTTTACGATACATTTTCATCGCGTATGAAGGAACATGTGCGTATTCGATTTGATCCCACTTTTTCTGTGACATCAACGATTCAACAATTTGGATCTGTTTACGAAGTAGCGATAATGATTTACGATATTGAACACTCGTTAATCCAAAGAATTCTCGTGTCATTATTGCAAATCCTTTCGTTTCTTTAGATGATGCATTTTCTGATTTCAACCATTTACCAAGTAATGATACATTCTTTCCTTTACTTGCTGTTTCAATGTCTTTATCGAATTGTTCTTTCATTATGTTCAATGCGATGTTCTTCGTTTGTTCATTCGTAACAAATGCATAGAAATCATCCCATCGTCCAAAGATTGGAATGTGAATCATGTTACGAATGATTGATTCTGGCGAATGTGTTGATAACCATTGACAGATGATTCTGAAATTGTTTCTTTCTCCTTGACCTCCTTTGATATCTCTCATATAAAATAGTGCACGTAATGCTAATTCTTCATTACAATGAAATGCTTTTTCGAAATATTGGATGACTTCTTCTTTTTGACCACGAAGTGCGCCTGATTTAGAGAAGAAATCTAAAACTGGATTTAATGAAGAAGCATTTGATAATGCACCATTCTCTGTTGTTGCTGTCTGATTCAATTTCTTTTCGACTGCGTTAATAAATTGAGATTCTTGATTGTTAGACATTTGTAATTTATAAAAAAAAAATGAAGTTAAATAAAATATTTTTTTATTTCTCTAAATATAAAATTTTGAAAATTTTTGTTATTAAATTATTTATGAAAACTTTTTGATTGTCAATAAAATTTTGAAACAAAAATTTTTACAAAGTCAAATAATTTTTCTTTTTCACAAATTGATTTTTTATGTCTTTTGATATTTTTCTTATATTTTTGGAAATTAAAATATTGAAATGTTTTCAAATGGTATTTAACAAATTGATTTTGAAATTAATGAATCAAGGTCAAATAAGATCTTTTAATAATTGATAAAAAGTTTATATTTTGATTTTTATTGAATCTGTCGATTTATCATTGTAATATAATCAATTAATGTAAAGTAGCATTTGATGTTAAAAAAAAAAAAAAAAAAAAAGAATTCACTTTTTATTGCATTCTCAACATGTTTTCTTTTTTTATCATAAATAATTTAAAATATAAATGAAAAAAAAATTTGATAATCTTCTAAAGACATCATTCATAATCATTTTTGTATGATCGAAATATTTAATGATTTTTTTATTTTTTTAATGAGCTCAATAAGATTGATTATAAAAATCTCAATCAAGTAAAACTAAAACTAAAAAAAAATCATCAATGAATATGAAAAGAAAGAAAGAAAAAAAAGATTCAAAATTAATTAAAAATTAATTTTTAATTAAAAAATTAATAGCTGTAAAGTGCCTTATACAAGGCACCATTTTATCTCCTAAAAAATGGAGATTGACCATTCTTCCTCAACTCGATTTTCTGGTCTGTGTCGCTGTGTATTGCTAGTTTAAATATAATAATTCAAAGTAGCTGTAAAGTGCCTTATACAAGGCACCATTTTATCTCCTAAAAAATGGAGATTGACCATTCTTCCTCAACTCGATTTCTGGTCTGTGTCGCTGTGATGAAAGTTTATTTGATGATAAAAATAGAGTAGCTGTTAGTGCCTTATACAAGACACATTTTTTTTTTTTCCCCTTGATGATTTTAAATCTTTCTCTTCTTCTTCAATTTATGAAAATGAAGTGTTTTTTTGTTATCTATTTTTTTATTTTCAAATTTTGAAAAATTTTATATAATTTCATAAGTCAAGATTATATAAACCATTCAATCGATTCAAATAAAATTTTAACTTCAAAATTTTTGACGATAAATGTCAAATATTTTAAGGTATTGATTATCAATACTTTTTTAAACTAAACATAATTAAATGATATCTTTGTTGTTTTGTATATATATGTATATGCATATATGTAGTATAAGTCAATGTTGTAGTGTTAAATTTAAACTAGAAAAATATAGATGAAGGAAAAAAAAAAGCGATATTCAAAATAATTCTTTGATCTTCTTTTTTTTTTTTTTTAAATAATAATAATAATAATAATAATAATAATAAAGATTCATATCAACTTTTGTTAAAATAAAATTAAATATTTTGAGTTGAATTTGATGACATCTTTTTTCTATATGATTAAAACTTGTGAATTTTATTTTTTCCAAAATAAAATAAAAATAAAAAGATAAATAAAAAAATCAATAAATAATAATAATAATAATAACCCGAGAACCGCCTTTTATTGCAACACGAACAAAGTTAATGAATGAAAGAATATCTTTCCGAGTTCAACACTTCTAACATAAGTTCCATTGGTGTCACAGCTTTTGTGTTCAACGCATATTTCAAGATACTTGGAGAGCATCCAGATACTAAGAAAGTTCCATTATCGTCCTTTGTAACAGGTGAGTCACTACGTGCATTGACATTCCAGAAGACTAATGTTGGTCTTGTGTAACCTGCTTTCTGATACATTCGATCGATTTTTTCGAAATTTGTTCTACTATTGTCACGGCATGCTTGATCGAATTGCATATCAGAAATGATGAAAAGCTTACTAGGCATTTCTTCTTGAGGAACATGATTTTTAATTGCTGCATCCAAAATTGTTTTGAATGCTGCGATTAGATTAGTACTTCCTGCCCAATCTGCATTTTGAACATTTCTGACTTTTTCTTGAATATTTGAACCTTCTATTTTGACCAAATCTGGGACTGATGTGAATGTCATGAAATATCCATTGAATGCGCCTTTCATTCTTTCTGCGAAATAAATCGCGAGTGAGATTGATACATAAATTGGTAAGACACCTCCTACAAAACTACATGTCATTGAACCTGAAACATCTGCCAAAACCATGCATCTTGTATCATTGCATTCTTCAATATAATTTGGGAGATTATTCCATTGCAAATCCAATGTCTTCAAATCTTCTGATTCGATTGTTTGCTTTGAAAAAATCTCTCGAACGATATCATATGGATACAATGTTGATGCATTGATCTTCTTTTCACCACTTGCAACATCTGAAAGATATTGTTGGAATCGATCGGAATCATGTTTTCCAAACGCTTTACGATACATTTTCATCGCGTATGAAGGAACATGTGCGTATTCGATTTGATCCCACTTTTTCTGTGACATCAACGATTCAACAATTTGGATCTGTTTACGAAGTAGCGATAATGATTTACGATATTGAACACTCGTTAATCCAAAGAATTCTCGTGTCATTATTGCAAATCCTTTCGTTTCTTTAGATGATGCATTTTCTGATTTCAACCATTTACCAAGTAATGATACATTCTTTCCTTTACTTGCTGTTTCAATGTCTTTATCGAATTGTTCTTTCATTATGTTCAATGCGATGTTCTTCGTTTGTTCATTCGTAACAAATGCATAGAAATCATCCCATCGTCCAAAGATTGGAATGTGAATCATGTTACGAATGATTGATTCTGGCGAATGTGTTGATAACCATTGACAGATGATTCTGAAATTGTTTCTTTCTCCTTGACCTCCTTTGATATCTCTCATATAAAATAGTGCACGTAATGCTAATTCTTCATTACAATGAAATGCTTTTTCGAAATATTGGATGACTTCTTCTTTTTGACCACGAAGTGCGCCTGATTTAGAGAAGAAATCTAAAACTGGATTTAATGAAGAAGCATTTGATAATGCACCATTCTCTGTTGTTGCTGTCTGATTCAATTTCTTTTCGACTGCGTTAATAAATTGAGATTCTTGATTGTTAGACATTTGTAATTTATAAAAAAAAAATGAAGTTAAATAAAATATTTTTTTATTTCTCTAAATATAAAATTTTGAAAATTTTTGTTATTAAATTATTTATGAAAACTTTTTGATTGTCAATAAAATTTTGAAACAAAAATTTTTACAAAGTCAAATAATTTTTCTTTTTCACAAATTGATTTTTTATGTCTTTTGATATTTTTCTTATATTTTTGGAAATTAAAATATTGAAATGTTTTCAAATGGTATTTAACAAATTGATTTTGAAATTAATGAATCAAGGTCAAATAAGATCTTTTAATAATTGATAAAAAGTTTATATTTTGATTTTTATTGAATCTGTCGATTTATCATTGTAATATAATCAATTAATGTAAAGTAGCATTTGATGTTAAAAAAAAAAAAAAAAAAAAAGAATTCACTTTTTATTGCATTCTCAACATGTTTTCTTTTTTTATCATAAATAATTTAAAATATAAATGAAAAAAAAATTTGATAATCTTCTAAAGACATCATTCATAATCATTTTTGTATGATCGAAATATTTAATGATTTTTTTATTTTTTTAATGAGCTCAATAAGATTGATTATAAAAATCTCAATCAAGTAAAACTAAAACTAAAAAAAAATCATCAATGAATATGAAAAGAAAGAAAGAAAAAAAAGATTCAAAATTAATTAAAAATTAATTTTTAATTAAAAAATTAATAGCTGTAAAGTGCCTTATACAAGGCACCATTTTATCTCCTAAAAAATGGAGATTGACCATTCTTCCTCAACTCGATTTTCTGGTCTGTGTCGCTGTGTATTGCTAGTTTAAATATAATAATTCAAAGTAGCTGTAAAGTGCCTTATACAAGGCACCATTTTATCTCCTAAAAAATGGAGATTGACCATTCTTCCTCAACTCGATTTCTGGTCTGTGTCGCTGTGATGAAAGTTTATTTGATGATAAAAATAGAGTAGCTGTTAGTGCCTTATACAAGACACATTTTTTTTTTTTCCCCTTGATGATTTTAAATCTTTCTCTTCTTCTTCAATTTATGAAAATGAAGTGTTTTTTTGTTATCTATTTTTTTATTTTCAAATTTTGAAAAATTTTATATAATTTCATAAGTCAAGATTATATAAACCATTCAATCGATTCAAATAAAATTTTAACTTCAAAATTTTTGACGATAAATGTCAAATATTTTAAGGTATTGATTATCAATACTTTTTTAAACTAAACATAATTAAATGATATCTTTGTTGTTTTGTATATATATGTATATGCATATATGTAGTATAAGTCAATGTTGTAGTGTTAAATTTAAACTAGAAAAATATAGATGAAGGAAAAAAAAAAGCGATATTCAAAATAATTCTTTGATCTTCTTTTTTTTTTTTTTTAAATAATAATAATAATAATAATAATAATAATAAAGATTCATATCAACTTTTGTTAAAATAAAATTAAATATTTTGAGTTGAATTTGATGACATCTTTTTTCTATATGATTAAAACTTGTGAATTTTATTTTTTCCAAAATAAAATAAAAATAAAAAGATAAATAAAAAAATCAATAAATAATAATAATAATAATAACCCGAGAACCGCCTTTTATTGCAACACGAACAAAGTTAATGAATGAAAGAATATCTTTCCGAGTTCAACACTTCTAACATAAGTTCCATTGGTGTCACAGCTTTTGTGTTCAACGCATATTTCAAGATACTTGGAGAGCATCCAGATACTAAGAAAGTTCCATTATCGTCCTTTGTAACAGGTGAGTCACTACGTGCATTGACATTCCAGAAGACTAATGTTGGTCTTGTGTAACCTGCTTTCTGATACATTCGATCGATTTTTTCGAAATTTGTTCTACTATTGTCACGGCATGCTTGATCGAATTGCATATCAGAAATGATGAAAAGCTTACTAGGCATTTCTTCTTGAGGAACATGATTTTTAATTGCTGCATCCAAAATTGTTTTGAATGCTGCGATTAGATTAGTACTTCCTGCCCAATCTGCATTTTGAACATTTCTGACTTTTTCTTGAATATTTGAACCTTCTATTTTGACCAAATCTGGGACTGATGTGAATGTCATGAAATATCCATTGAATGCGCCTTTCATTCTTTCTGCGAAATAAATCGCGAGTGAGATTGATACATAAATTGGTAAGACACCTCCTACAAAACTACATGTCATTGAACCTGAAACATCTGCCAAAACCATGCATCTTGTATCATTGCATTCTTCAATATAATTTGGGAGATTATTCCATTGCAAATCCAATGTCTTCAAATCTTCTGATTCGATTGTTTGCTTTGAAAAAATCTCTCGAACGATATCATATGGATACAATGTTGATGCATTGATCTTCTTTTCACCACTTGCAACATCTGAAAGATATTGTTGGAATCGATCGGAATCATGTTTTCCAAACGCTTTACGATACATTTTCATCGCGTATGAAGGAACATGTGCGTATTCGATTTGATCCCACTTTTTCTGTGACATCAACGATTCAACAATTTGGATCTGTTTACGAAGTAGCGATAATGATTTACGATATTGAACACTCGTTAATCCAAAGAATTCTCGTGTCATTATTGCAAATCCTTTCGTTTCTTTAGATGATGCATTTTCTGATTTCAACCATTTACCAAGTAATGATACATTCTTTCCTTTACTTGCTGTTTCAATGTCTTTATCGAATTGTTCTTTCATTATGTTCAATGCGATGTTCTTCGTTTGTTCATTCGTAACAAATGCATAGAAATCATCCCATCGTCCAAAGATTGGAATGTGAATCATGTTACGAATGATTGATTCTGGCGAATGTGTTGATAACCATTGACAGATGATTCTGAAATTGTTTCTTTCTCCTTGACCTCCTTTGATATCTCTCATATAAAATAGTGCACGTAATGCTAATTCTTCATTACAATGAAATGCTTTTTCGAAATATTGGATGACTTCTTCTTTTTGACCACGAAGTGCGCCTGATTTAGAGAAGAAATCTAAAACTGGATTTAATGAAGAAGCATTTGATAATGCACCATTCTCTGTTGTTGCTGTCTGATTCAATTTCTTTTCGACTGCGTTAATAAATTGAGATTCTTGATTGTTAGACATTTGTAATTTATAAAAAAAAAATGAAGTTAAATAAAATATTTTTTTATTTCTCTAAATATAAAATTTTGAAAATTTTTGTTATTAAATTATTTATGAAAACTTTTTGATTGTCAATAAAATTTTGAAACAAAAATTTTTACAAAGTCAAATAATTTTTCTTTTTCACAAATTGATTTTTTATGTCTTTTGATATTTTTCTTATATTTTTGGAAATTAAAATATTGAAATGTTTTCAAATGGTATTTAACAAATTGATTTTGAAATTAATGAATCAAGGTCAAATAAGATCTTTTAATAATTGATAAAAAGTTTATATTTTGATTTTTATTGAATCTGTCGATTTATCATTGTAATATAATCAATTAATGTAAAGTAGCATTTGATGTTAAAAAAAAAAAAAAAAAAAAAGAATTCACTTTTTATTGCATTCTCAACATGTTTTCTTTTTTTATCATAAATAATTTAAAATATAAATGAAAAAAAAATTTGATAATCTTCTAAAGACATCATTCATAATCATTTTTGTATGATCGAAATATTTAATGATTTTTTTATTTTTTTAATGAGCTCAATAAGATTGATTATAAAAATCTCAATCAAGTAAAACTAAAACTAAAAAAAAATCATCAATGAATATGAAAAGAAAGAAAGAAAAAAAAGATTCAAAATTAATTAAAAATTAATTTTTAATTAAAAAATTAATAGCTGTAAAGTGCCTTATACAAGGCACCATTTTATCTCCTAAAAAATGGAGATTGACCATTCTTCCTCAACTCGATTTTCTGGTCTGTGTCGCTGTGTATTGCTAGTTTAAATATAATAATTCAAAGTAGCTGTAAAGTGCCTTATACAAGGCACCATTTTATCTCCTAAAAAATGGAGATTGACCATTCTTCCTCAACTCGATTTCTGGTCTGTGTCGCTGTGATGAAAGTTTATTTGATGATAAAAATAGAGTAGCTGTTAGTGCCTTATACAAGACACATTTTTTTTTTTTCCCCTTGATGATTTTAAATCTTTCTCTTCTTCTTCAATTTATGAAAATGAAGTGTTTTTTTGTTATCTATTTTTTTATTTTCAAATTTTGAAAAATTTTATATAATTTCATAAGTCAAGATTATATAAACCATTCAATCGATTCAAATAAAATTTTAACTTCAAAATTTTTGACGATAAATGTCAAATATTTTAAGGTATTGATTATCAATACTTTTTTAAACTAAACATAATTAAATGATATCTTTGTTGTTTTGTATATATATGTATATGCATATATGTAGTATAAGTCAATGTTGTAGTGTTAAATTTAAACTAGAAAAATATAGATGAAGGAAAAAAAAAAGCGATATTCAAAATAATTCTTTGATCTTCTTTTTTTTTTTTTTTAAATAATAATAATAATAATAATAATAATAATAAAGATTCATATCAACTTTTGTTAAAATAAAATTAAATATTTTGAGTTGAATTTGATGACATCTTTTTTCTATATGATTAAAACTTGTGAATTTTATTTTTTCCAAAATAAAATAAAAATAAAAAGATAAATAAAAAAATCAATAAATAATAATAATAATAATAACCCGAGAACCGCCTTTTATTGCAACACGAACAAAGTTAATGAATGAAAGAATATCTTTCCGAGTTCAACACTTCTAACATAAGTTCCATTGGTGTCACAGCTTTTGTGTTCAACGCATATTTCAAGATACTTGGAGAGCATCCAGATACTAAGAAAGTTCCATTATCGTCCTTTGTAACAGGTGAGTCACTACGTGCATTGACATTCCAGAAGACTAATGTTGGTCTTGTGTAACCTGCTTTCTGATACATTCGATCGATTTTTTCGAAATTTGTTCTACTATTGTCACGGCATGCTTGATCGAATTGCATATCAGAAATGATGAAAAGCTTACTAGGCATTTCTTCTTGAGGAACATGATTTTTAATTGCTGCATCCAAAATTGTTTTGAATGCTGCGATTAGATTAGTACTTCCTGCCCAATCTGCATTTTGAACATTTCTGACTTTTTCTTGAATATTTGAACCTTCTATTTTGACCAAATCTGGGACTGATGTGAATGTCATGAAATATCCATTGAATGCGCCTTTCATTCTTTCTGCGAAATAAATCGCGAGTGAGATTGATACATAAATTGGTAAGACACCTCCTACAAAACTACATGTCATTGAACCTGAAACATCTGCCAAAACCATGCATCTTGTATCATTGCATTCTTCAATATAATTTGGGAGATTATTCCATTGCAAATCCAATGTCTTCAAATCTTCTGATTCGATTGTTTGCTTTGAAAAAATCTCTCGAACGATATCATATGGATACAATGTTGATGCATTGATCTTCTTTTCACCACTTGCAACATCTGAAAGATATTGTTGGAATCGATCGGAATCATGTTTTCCAAACGCTTTACGATACATTTTCATCGCGTATGAAGGAACATGTGCGTATTCGATTTGATCCCACTTTTTCTGTGACATCAACGATTCAACAATTTGGATCTGTTTACGAAGTAGCGATAATGATTTACGATATTGAACACTCGTTAATCCAAAGAATTCTCGTGTCATTATTGCAAATCCTTTCGTTTCTTTAGATGATGCATTTTCTGATTTCAACCATTTACCAAGTAATGATACATTCTTTCCTTTACTTGCTGTTTCAATGTCTTTATCGAATTGTTCTTTCATTATGTTCAATGCGATGTTCTTCGTTTGTTCATTCGTAACAAATGCATAGAAATCATCCCATCGTCCAAAGATTGGAATGTGAATCATGTTACGAATGATTGATTCTGGCGAATGTGTTGATAACCATTGACAGATGATTCTGAAATTGTTTCTTTCTCCTTGACCTCCTTTGATATCTCTCATATAAAATAGTGCACGTAATGCTAATTCTTCATTACAATGAAATGCTTTTTCGAAATATTGGATGACTTCTTCTTTTTGACCACGAAGTGCGCCTGATTTAGAGAAGAAATCTAAAACTGGATTTAATGAAGAAGCATTTGATAATGCACCATTCTCTGTTGTTGCTGTCTGATTCAATTTCTTTTCGACTGCGTTAATAAATTGAGATTCTTGATTGTTAGACATTTGTAATTTATAAAAAAAAAATGAAGTTAAATAAAATATTTTTTTATTTCTCTAAATATAAAATTTTGAAAATTTTTGTTATTAAATTATTTATGAAAACTTTTTGATTGTCAATAAAATTTTGAAACAAAAATTTTTACAAAGTCAAATAATTTTTCTTTTTCACAAATTGATTTTTTATGTCTTTTGATATTTTTCTTATATTTTTGGAAATTAAAATATTGAAATGTTTTCAAATGGTATTTAACAAATTGATTTTGAAATTAATGAATCAAGGTCAAATAAGATCTTTTAATAATTGATAAAAAGTTTATATTTTGATTTTTATTGAATCTGTCGATTTATCATTGTAATATAATCAATTAATGTAAAGTAGCATTTGATGTTAAAAAAAAAAAAAAAAAAAAAGAATTCACTTTTTATTGCATTCTCAACATGTTTTCTTTTTTTATCATAAATAATTTAAAATATAAATGAAAAAAAAATTTGATAATCTTCTAAAGACATCATTCATAATCATTTTTGTATGATCGAAATATTTAATGATTTTTTTATTTTTTTAATGAGCTCAATAAGATTGATTATAAAAATCTCAATCAAGTAAAACTAAAACTAAAAAAAAATCATCAATGAATATGAAAAGAAAGAAAGAAAAAAAAGATTCAAAATTAATTAAAAATTAATTTTTAATTAAAAAATTAATAGCTGTAAAGTGCCTTATACAAGGCACCATTTTATCTCCTAAAAAATGGAGATTGACCATTCTTCCTCAACTCGATTTTCTGGTCTGTGTCGCTGTGTATTGCTAGTTTAAATATAATAATTCAAAGTAGCTGTAAAGTGCCTTATACAAGGCACCATTTTATCTCCTAAAAAATGGAGATTGACCATTCTTCCTCAACTCGATTTCTGGTCTGTGTCGCTGTGATGAAAGTTTATTTGATGATAAAAATAGAGTAGCTGTTAGTGCCTTATACAAGACACATTTTTTTTTTTTCCCCTTGATGATTTTAAATCTTTCTCTTCTTCTTCAATTTATGAAAATGAAGTGTTTTTTTGTTATCTATTTTTTTATTTTCAAATTTTGAAAAATTTTATATAATTTCATAAGTCAAGATTATATAAACCATTCAATCGATTCAAATAAAATTTTAACTTCAAAATTTTTGACGATAAATGTCAAATATTTTAAGGTATTGATTATCAATACTTTTTTAAACTAAACATAATTAAATGATATCTTTGTTGTTTTGTATATATATGTATATGCATATATGTAGTATAAGTCAATGTTGTAGTGTTAAATTTAAACTAGAAAAATATAGATGAAGGAAAAAAAAAAGCGATATTCAAAATAATTCTTTGATCTTCTTTTTTTTTTTTTTTAAATAATAATAATAATAATAATAATAATAATAAAGATTCATATCAACTTTTGTTAAAATAAAATTAAATATTTTGAGTTGAATTTGATGACATCTTTTTTCTATATGATTAAAACTTGTGAATTTTTTTTTTTTTTTTTCCAAAATAAATAAAAATAAAAAGATAAATAAAAAAATCAATAAATAATAATAATAACCCGAGAACCGCCTTTTATTGCAACACGAACAAAGTTAATGAATGAAAGAATATCTTTCCGAGTTCAACACTTCTAACATAAGTTCCATTGGTGTCACAGCTTTTGTGTTCAACGCATATTTCAAGATACTTGGAGAGCATCCAGATACTAAGAAAGTTCCATTATCGTCCTTTGTAACAGGTGAGTCACTACGTGCATTGACATTCCAGAAGACTAATGTTGGTCTTGTGTAACCTGCTTTCTGATACATTCGATCGATTTTTTCGAAATTTGTTCTACTATTGTCACGGCATGCTTGATCGAATTGCATATCAGAAATGATGAAAAGCTTACTAGGCATTTCTTCTTGAGGAACATGATTTTTAATTGCTGCATCCAAAATTGTTTTGAATGCTGCGATTAGATTAGTACTTCCTGCCCAATCTGCATTTTGAACATTTCTGACTTTTTCTTGAATATTTGAACCTTCTATTTTGACCAAATCTGGGACTGATGTGAATGTCATGAAATATCCATTGAATGCGCCTTTCATTCTTTCTGCGAAATAAATCGCGAGTGAGATTGATACATAAATTGGTAAGACACCTCCTACAAAACTACATGTCATTGAACCTGAAACATCTGCCAAAACCATGCATCTTGTATCATTGCATTCTTCAATATAATTTGGGAGATTATTCCATTGCAAATCCAATGTCTTCAAATCTTCTGATTCGATTGTTTGCTTTGAAAAAATCTCTCGAACGATATCATATGGATACAATGTTGATGCATTGATCTTCTTTTCACCACTTGCAACATCTGAAAGATATTGTTGGAATCGATCGGAATCATGTTTTCCAAACGCTTTACGATACATTTTCATCGCGTATGAAGGAACATGTGCGTATTCGATTTGATCCCACTTTTTCTGTGACATCAACGATTCAACAATTTGGATCTGTTTACGAAGTAGCGATAATGATTTACGATATTGAACACTCGTTAATCCAAAGAATTCTCGTGTCATTATTGCAAATCCTTTCGTTTCTTTAGATGATGCATTTTCTGATTTCAACCATTTACCAAGTAATGATACATTCTTTCCTTTACTTGCTGTTTCAATGTCTTTATCGAATTGTTCTTTCATTATGTTCAATGCGATGTTCTTCGTTTGTTCATTCGTAACAAATGCATAGAAATCATCCCATCGTCCAAAGATTGGAATGTGAATCATGTTACGAATGATTGATTCTGGCGAATGTGTTGATAACCATTGACAGATGATTCTGAAATTGTTTCTTTCTCCTTGACCTCCTTTGATATCTCTCATATAAAATAGTGCACGTAATGCTAATTCTTCATTACAATGAAATGCTTTTTCGAAATATTGGATGACTTCTTCTTTTTGACCACGAAGTGCGCCTGATTTAGAGAAGAAATCTAAAACTGGATTTAATGAAGAAGCATTTGATAATGCACCATTCTCTGTTGTTGCTGTCTGATTCAATTTCTTTTCGACTGCGTTAATAAATTGAGATTCTTGATTGTTAGACATTTGTAATTTATAAAAAAAAAATGAAGTTAAATAAAATATTTTTTTATTTCTCTAAATATAAAATTTTGAAAATTTTTGTTATTAAATTATTTATGAAAACTTTTTGATTGTCAATAAAATTTTGAAACAAAAATTTTTACAAAGTCAAATAATTTTTCTTTTTCACAAATTGATTTTTTATGTCTTTTGATATTTTTCTTATATTTTTGGAAATTAAAATATTGAAATGTTTTCAAATGGTATTTAACAAATTGATTTTGAAATTAATGAATCAAGGTCAAATAAGATCTTTTAATAATTGATAAAAAGTTTATATTTTGATTTTTATTGAATCTGTCGATTTATCATTGTAATATAATCAATTAATGTAAAGTAGCATTTGATGTTAAAAAAAAAAAAAAAAAAAAAGAATTCACTTTTTATTGCATTCTCAACATGTTTTCTTTTTTTATCATAAATAATTTAAAATATAAATGAAAAAAAAAAATTGATAATCTTCTAAAGACATCATTCATAATCATTTTTGTATGATCGAAATATTTAATGATTTTTTTATTTTTTTTAATGAGCTCAATAAGATTGATTATAAAAATCTCAATCAAGTAAAACTAAAACTAAAAAAAAATCATCAATGAATATGAAAAGAAAGAAAGAAAAAAAAGATTCAAAATTAATTAAAAATTAATTTTTAATTAAAAAATTAATAGCTGTAAAGTGCCTTATACAAGGCACCATTTTATCTCCTAAAAAATGGAGATTGACCATTCTTCCTCAACTCGATTTTTTGGTCTGTGTCGCTGTGTATTGCTAGTTTAAATATAATAATTCAAAGTAGCTGTAAAGTGCCTTATACAAGGCACCATTTTATCTCCTAAAAAATGGAGATTGACCATTCTTCCTCAACTCGATTTTCTGGTCTGTGTCGCTGTGATGAAAGTTTATTTGATGATAAAAATAGAGTAGCTGTTAGTGCCTTATACAAGACACATTTTTTTTTTTTCCCCTTGATGATTTTAAATCTTTCTCTTCTTCTTCAATTTATGAAAATGAAGTGTTTTTTTGTTATCTATTATTTTATTTTCAAATTTTGAAAAATTTTATATAATTTCATAAGTCAAGATTATATAAACCATTCAATCGATTCAAATAAAATTTTAACTTCAAAATTTTTGACGATAAATGTCAAATATTTGAAGGTATTGATTATCAATACTTTTTTAAACTAAACATAATTAAATGATATCTTTGTTGTTTTGTATATATATGTATATGCATATATGTAGTATAAGTCAATGTTGTAGTGTTAAATTTAAACTAGAAAAATATAGATGAAGGAAAAAAAAAGCGATATTCAAAATAATTCTTTGATCTTCTTTTTTTTTTTTTTTTTTAAATAATAATAATAATAGAGATTCATATCAACTTTTGTTAAAATAAAATTAAATATTTTGAGTTGAATTTGATGACATCTTTTTTCTATATGATTAAAACTTGTGAATTTTTTTTTTTTTTTTTCCAAAATAAATAAAAATAAAAAGATAAATAAAAAAATCAATAAATAATAATAATAACCCGAGAACCGCCTTTTATTGCAACACGAACAAAGTTAATGAATGAAAGAATATCTTTCCGAGTTCAACACTTCTAACATAAGTTCCATTGGTGTCACAGCTTTTGTGTTCAACGCATATTTCAAGATACTTGGAGAGCATCCAGATACTAAGAAAGTTCCATTATCGTCCTTTGTAACAGGTGAGTCACTACGTGCATTGACATTCCAGAAGACTAATGTTGGTCTTGTGTAACCTGCTTTCTGATACATTCGATCGATTTTTTCGAAATTTGTTCTACTATTGTCACGGCATGCTTGATCGAATTGCATATCAGAAATGATGAAAAGCTTACTAGGCATTTCTTCTTGAGGAACATGATTTTTAATTGCTGCATCCAAAATTGTTTTGAATGCTGCGATTAAATTAGTACTTCCTGCCCAATCTGCATTTTGAACATTTCTAACTTTTTCTTGAATATTTGAACCTTCTATTTTGACCAAATCTGGGACTGATGTGAATGTCATGAAATATCCATTGAATGCGCCTTTCATTCTTTCTGCGAAATAAATCGCGAGTGAGATTGATACATAAATTGGTAAGACACCTCCTACAAAACTACATGTCATTGAACCTGAAACATCTGCCAAAACCATGCATCTTGTATCATTGCATTCTTCAATATAATTTGGGAGATTATTCCATTGCAAATCCAATGTCTTCAAATCTTCTGATTCGATTGTTTGCTTTGAAAAAATCTCTCGAACGATATCATATGGATACAATGTTGATGCATTGATCTTCTTTTCACCACTTGCAACATCTGAAAGATATTGTTGGAATCGATCGGAATCATGTTTTCCAAACGCTTTACGATACATTTTCATCGCGTATGAAGGAACATGTGCGTATTCGATTTGATCCCACTTTTTCTGTGACATCAACGATTCAACAATTTGGATCTGTTTACGAAGCAGCGATAATGATTTACGATATTGAACACTCGTTAATCCAAAGAATTCTCGTGTCATTATTGCAAATCCTTTCGTTTCTTTAGATGATGCATTTTCTGATTTCAACCATTTACCAAGTAATGATACATTCTTTCCTTTACTTGCTGTTTCAATGTCTTTATCGAATTGTTCTTTCATTATGTTCAATGCGATGTTCTTCGTTTGTTCATTCGTAACAAATGCATAGAAATCATCCCATCGTCCAAAGATTGGAATGTGAATCATGTTACGAATGATTGATTCTGGCGAATGTGTTGATAACCATTGACAGATGATTCTGAAATTGTTTCTTTCTCCTTGACCTCCTTTGATATCTCTCATATAAAATAGTGCACGTAATGCTAATTCTTCATTACAATGAAATGCTTTTTCGAAATATTGGATGACTTCTTCTTTTTGACCACGAAGTGCGCCTGATTTAGAGAAGAAATCTAAAACTGGATTTAATGAAGAAGCATTTGATAATGCACCATTCTCTGTTGTTGCTGTCTGATTCAATTTCTTTTCGACTGCGTTAATAAATTGAGATTCTTGATTGTTAGACATTTGTAATTTATAAAAAAAAAATGAAGTTAAATAAAATATTTTTTTATTTCTCTAAATATAAAATTTTGAAAATTTTTGTTATTAAATTATTTATGAAAACTTTTTGATTGTCAATAAAATTTTGAAACAAAAATTTTTACAAAGTCAAATAATTTTTCTTTTTCACAAATTGATTTTTTATGTCTTTTGATATTTTTCTTATATTTTTGGAAATTAAAATATTGAAATGTTTTCAAATGGTATTTAACAAATTGATTTTGAAATTAATGAATCAAGGTCAAATAAGATCTTTTAATAATTGATAAAAAGTTTATATTTTGATTTTTATTGAATCTGTCGATTTATCATTGTAATATAATCAATTAATGTAAAGTAGCATTTGATGTTAAAAAAAAAAAAAAAAAAAAAGAATTCACTTTTTATTTCATTCTCAACATGTTTTCTTTTTTTATCATAAATAATTTAAAATATAAATGAAAAAAAAAAATTGATAATCTTCTAAAGACATCATTCATAATCATTTTTGTATGATCGAAATATTTAATGATTTTTTTATTTTTTTTAATGAGCTCAATAAGATTGATTATAAAAATCTCAATCAAGTAAAACTAAAACTAAAAAAAAATCATCAATGAATATGAAAAGAAAGAAAGAAAAAAAAGATTCAAAATTAATTAAAAATTAATTTTTAATTAAAAAATTAATAGCTGTAAAGTGCCTTATACAAGGCACCATTTTATCTCCTAAAAAATGGAGATTGACCATTCTTCCTCAACTCGATTTTTTGGTCTGTGTCGCTGTGTATTGCTAGTTTAAATATAATAATTCAAAGTAGCTGTAAAGTGCCTTATACAAGGCACCATTTTATCTCCTAAAAAATGGAGATTGACCATTCTTCCTCAACTCGATTTTCTGGTCTGTGTCGCTGTGATGAAAGTTTATTTGATGATAAAAATAGAGTAGCTGTTAGTGCCTTATACAAGACACATTTTTTTTTTCCCCTTGATGATTTTAAATCTTTCTCTTCTTCTTCAATTTATGAAAATGAAGTGTTTTTTTGTTATCTATTATTTTATTTTCAAATTTTGAAAAATTTTATATAATTTCATAAGTCAAGATTATATAAACCATTCAATCGATTCAAATAAAATTTTAACTTCAAAATTTTTGACGATAAATGTCAAATATTTGAAGGTATTGATTATCAATACTTTTTTAAACTAAACATAATTAAATGATATCTTTGTTGTTTTGTATATATATGTATATGCATATATGTAGTATAAGTCAATGTTGTAGTGTTAAATTTAAACTAGAAAAATATAGATGAAGGAAAAAAAAAGCGATATTCAAAATAATTCTTTGATCTTCTTTTTTTTTTTTTTTTTTAAATAATAATAATAATAGAGATTCATATCAACTTTTGTTAAAATAAAATTAAATATTTTGAGTTGAATTTGATGACATCTTTTTTCTATATGATTAAAACTTGTGAATTTTTTTTTTTTTTTTTCCAAAATAAATAAAAATAAAAAGATAAATAAAAAAATCAATAAATAATAATAATAACCCGAGAACCGCCTTTTATTGCAACACGAACAAAGTTAATGAATGAAAGAATATCTTTCCGAGTTCAACACTTCTAACATAAGTTCCATTGGTGTCACAGCTTTTGTGTTCAACGCATATTTCAAGATACTTGGAGAGCATCCAGATACTAAGAAAGTTCCATTATCGTCCTTTGTAACAGGTGAGTCACTACGTGCATTGACATTCCAGAAGACTAATGTTGGTCTTGTGTAACCTGCTTTCTGATACATTCGATCGATTTTTTCGAAATTTGTTCTACTATTGTCACGGCATGCTTGATCGAATTGCATATCAGAAATGATGAAAAGCTTACTAGGCATTTCTTCTTGAGGAACATGATTTTTAATTGCTGCATCCAAAATTGTTTTGAATGCTGCGATTAAATTAGTACTTCCTGCCCAATCTGCATTTTGAACATTTCTAACTTTTTCTTGAATATTTGAACCTTCTATTTTGACCAAATCTGGGACTGATGTGAATGTCATGAAATATCCATTGAATGCGCCTTTCATTCTTTCTGCGAAATAAATCGCGAGTGAGATTGATACATAAATTGGTAAGACACCTCCTACAAAACTACATGTCATTGAACCTGAAACATCTGCCAAAACCATGCATCTTGTATCATTGCATTCTTCAATATAATTTGGGAGATTATTCCATTGCAAATCCAATGTCTTCAAATCTTCTGATTCGATTGTTTGCTTTGAAAAAATCTCTCGAACGATATCATATGGATACAATGTTGATGCATTGATCTTCTTTTCACCACTTGCAACATCTGAAAGATATTGTTGGAATCGATCGGAATCATGTTTTCCAAACGCTTTACGATACATTTTCATCGCGTATGAAGGAACATGTGCGTATTCGATTTGATCCCACTTTTTCTGTGACATCAACGATTCAACAATTTGGATCTGTTTACGAAGCAGCGATAATGATTTACGATATTGAACACTCGTTAATCCAAAGAATTCTCGTGTCATTATTGCAAATCCTTTCGTTTCTTTAGATGATGCATTTTCTGATTTCAACCATTTACCAAGTAATGATACATTCTTTCCTTTACTTGCTGTTTCAATGTCTTTATCGAATTGTTCTTTCATTATGTTCAATGCGATGTTCTTCGTTTGTTCATTCGTAACAAATGCATAGAAATCATCCCATCGTCCAAAGATTGGAATGTGAATCATGTTACGAATGATTGATTCTGGCGAATGTGTTGATAACCATTGACAGATGATTCTGAAATTGTTTCTTTCTCCTTGACCTCCTTTGATATCTCTCATATAAAATAGTGCACGTAATGCTAATTCTTCATTACAATGAAATGCTTTTTCGAAATATTGGATGACTTCTTCTTTTTGACCACGAAGTGCGCCTGATTTAGAGAAGAAATCTAAAACTGGATTTAATGAAGAAGCATTTGATAATGCACCATTCTCTGTTGTTGCTGTCTGATTCAATTTCTTTTCGACTGCGTTAATAAATTGAGATTCTTGATTGTTAGACATTTGTAATTTATAAAAAAAAAATGAAGTTAAATAAAATATTTTTTTATTTCTCTAAATATAAAATTTTGAAAATTTTTGTTATTAAATTATTTATGAAAACTTTTTGATTGTCAATAAAATTTTGAAACAAAAATTTTTACAAAGTCAAATAATTTTTCTTTTTCACGAATTGATTTTTTATGTCTTTTGATATTTTTCTTATATTTTTGGAAATTAAAATATTGAAATGTTTTCAAATGGTATTTAACAAATTGATTTTGAAATTAATGAATCAAGGTCAAATAAGATCTTTTAATAATTGATAAAAAGTTTATATTTTGATTTTTATTGAATCTGTCGATTTATCATTGTAATATAATCAATTAATGTAAAGTAGCATTTGATGTGAAAAAAAAAAAGAATTCACTTTTTATTTCATTCTCAACATGTTTTCTTTTTTTATCATAAATAATTTAAAATATAAATGAAAAAAAAAAATTGATAATCTTCTAAAGACATCATTCATAATCATTTTTGTATGATCGAAATATTTAATGATTTTTTTATTTTTTTTAATGAGCTCAATAAGATTGATTATAAAAATCTCAATCAAGTAAAACTAAAACTAAAAAAAAATCATCAATGAATATGAAAAGAAAGAAAGAAAAAAAAGATTCAAAATTAATTAAAAATTAATTTTTAATTAAAAAATTAATAGCTGTAAAGTGCCTTATACAAGGCACCATTTTATCTCCTAAAAAATGGAGATTGACCATTCTTCCTCAACTCGATTTTTTGGTCTGTGTCGCTGTGTATTGCTAGTTTAAATATAATAATTCAAAGTAGCTGTAAAGTGCCTTATACAAGGCACCATTTTATCTCCTAAAAAATGGAGATTGACCATTCTTCCTCAACTCGATTTTCTGGTCTGTGTCGCTGTGATGAAAGTTTATTTGATGATAAAAATAGAGTAGCTGTTAGTGCCTTATACAAGACACATTTTTTTTTTCCCCTTGATGATTTTAAATCTTTCTCTTCTTCTTCAATTTATGAAAATGAAGTGTTTTTTTGTTATCTATTATTTTATTTTCAAATTTTGAAAAATTTTATATAATTTCATAAGTCAAGATTATATAAACCATTCAATCGATTCAAATAAAATTTTAACTTCAAAATTTTTGACGATAAATGTCAAATATTTGAAGGTATTGATTATCAATACTTTTTTAAACTAAACATAATTAAATGATATCTTTGTTGTTTTGTATATATATGTATATGCATATATGTAGTATAAGTCAATGTTGTAGTGTTAAATTTAAACTAGAAAAATATAGATGAAGGAAAAAAAAAGCGATATTCAAAATAATTCTTTGATCTTCTTTTTTTTTTTTTTTTTTAAATAATAATAATAATAGAGATTCATATCAACTTTTGTTAAAATAAAATTAAATATTTTGAGTTGAATTTGATGACATCTTTTTTCTATATGATTAAAACTTGTGAATTTTTTTTTTTTTTTTTCCAAAATAAATAAAAATAAAAAGATAAATAAAAAAATCAATAAATAATAATAATAACCCGAGAACCGCCTTTTATTGCAACACGAACAAAGTTAATGAATGAAAGAATATCTTTCCGAGTTCAACACTTCTAACATAAGTTCCATTGGTGTCACAGCTTTTGTGTTCAACGCATATTTCAAGATACTTGGAGAGCATCCAGATACTAAGAAAGTTCCATTATCGTCCTTTGTAACAGGTGAGTCACTACGTGCATTGACATTCCAGAAGACTAATGTTGGTCTTGTGTAACCTGCTTTCTGATACATTCGATCGATTTTTTCGAAATTTGTTCTACTATTGTCACGGCATGCTTGATCGAATTGCATATCAGAAATGATGAAAAGCTTACTAGGCATTTCTTCTTGAGGAACATGATTTTTAATTGCTGCATCCAAAATTGTTTTGAATGCTGCGATTAAATTAGTACTTCCTGCCCAATCTGCATTTTGAACATTTCTAACTTTTTCTTGAATATTTGAACCTTCTATTTTGACCAAATCTGGGACTGATGTGAATGTCATGAAATATCCATTGAATGCGCCTTTCATTCTTTCTGCGAAATAAATCGCGAGTGAGATTGATACATAAATTGGTAAGACACCTCCTACAAAACTACATGTCATTGAACCTGAAACATCTGCCAAAACCATGCATCTTGTATCATTGCATTCTTCAATATAATTTGGGAGATTATTCCATTGCAAATCCAATGTCTTCAAATCTTCTGATTCGATTGTTTGCTTTGAAAAAATCTCTCGAACGATATCATATGGATACAATGTTGATGCATTGATCTTCTTTTCACCACTTGCAACATCTGAAAGATATTGTTGGAATCGATCGGAATCATGTTTTCCAAACGCTTTACGATACATTTTCATCGCGTATGAAGGAACATGTGCGTATTCGATTTGATCCCACTTTTTCTGTGACATCAACGATTCAACAATTTGGATCTGTTTACGAAGCAGCGATAATGATTTACGATATTGAACACTCGTTAATCCAAAGAATTCTCGTGTCATTATTGCAAATCCTTTCGTTTCTTTAGATGATGCATTTTCTGATTTCAACCATTTACCAAGTAATGATACATTCTTTCCTTTACTTGCTGTTTCAATGTCTTTATCGAATTGTTCTTTCATTATGTTCAATGCGATGTTCTTCGTTTGTTCATTCGTAACAAATGCATAGAAATCATCCCATCGTCCAAAGATTGGAATGTGAATCATGTTACGAATGATTGATTCTGGCGAATGTGTTGATAACCATTGACAGATGATTCTGAAATTGTTTCTTTCTCCTTGACCTCCTTTGATATCTCTCATATAAAATAGTGCACGTAATGCTAATTCTTCATTACAATGAAATGCTTTTTCGAAATATTGGATGACTTCTTCTTTTTGACCACGAAGTGCGCCTGATTTAGAGAAGAAATCTAAAACTGGATTTAATGAAGAAGCATTTGATAATGCACCATTCTCTGTTGTTGCTGTCTGATTCAATTTCTTTTCGACTGCGTTAATAAATTGAGATTCTTGATTGTTAGACATTTGTAATTTATAAAAAAAAAATGAAGTTAAATAAAATATTTTTTTATTTCTCTAAATATAAAATTTTGAAAATTTTTGTTATTAAATTATTTATGAAAACTTTTTGATTGTCAATAAAATTTTGAAACAAAAATTTTTACAAAGTCAAATAATTTTTCTTTTTCACAAATTGATTTTTTATGTCTTTTGATATTTTTCTTATATTTTTGGAAATTAAAATATTGAAATGTTTTCAAATGGTATTTAACAAATTGATTTTGAAATTAATGAATCAAGGTCAAATAAGATCTTTTAATAATTGATAAAAAGTTTATATTTTGATTTTTATTGAATCTGTCGATTTATCATTGTAATATAATCAATTAATGTAAAGTAGCATTTGATGTTAAAAAAAAAAAAAAAAAAAAAGAATTCACTTTTTATTTCATTCTCAACATGTTTTCTTTTTTTATCATAAATAATTTAAAATATAAATGAAAAAAAAAAATTGATAATCTTCTAAAGACATCATTCATAATCATTTTTGTATGATCGAAATATTTAATGATTTTTTTATTTTTTTTAATGAGCTCAATAAGATTGATTATAAAAATCTCAATCAAGTAAAACTAAAACTAAAAAAAAATCATCAATGAATATGAAAAGAAAGAAAGAAAAAAAAGATTCAAAATTAATTAAAAATTAATTTTTAATTAAAAAATTAATAGCTGTAAAGTGCCTTATACAAGGCACCATTTTATCTCCTAAAAAATGGAGATTGACCATTCTTCCTCAACTCGATTTTTTGGTCTGTGTCGCTGTGTATTGCTAGTTTAAATATAATAATTCAAAGTAGCTGTAAAGTGCCTTATACAAGGCACCATTTTATCTCCTAAAAAATGGAGATTGACCATTCTTCCTCAACTCGATTTTCTGGTCTGTGTCGCTGTGATGAAAGTTTATTTGATGATAAAAATAGAGTAGCTGTTAGTGCCTTATACAAGACACATTTTTTTTTTCCCCTTGATGATTTTAAATCTTTCTCTTCTTCTTCAATTTATGAAAATGAAGTGTTTTTTTGTTATCTATTATTTTATTTTCAAATTTTGAAAAATTTTATATAATTTCATAAGTCAAGATTATATAAACCATTCAATCGATTCAAATAAAATTTTAACTTCAAAATTTTTGACGATAAATGTCAAATATTTGAAGGTATTGATTATCAATACTTTTTTAAACTAAACATAATTAAATGATATCTTTGTTGTTTTGTATATATATGTATATGCATATATGTAGTATAAGTCAATGTTGTAGTGTTAAATTTAAACTAGAAAAATATAGATGAAGGAAAAAAAAAGCGATATTCAAAATAATTCTTTGATCTTCTTTTTTTTTTTTTTTTTTAAATAATAATAATAATAGAGATTCATATCAACTTTTGTTAAAATAAAATTAAATATTTTGAGTTGAATTTGATGACATCTTTTTTCTATATGATTAAAACTTGTGAATTTTTTTTTTTTTTTTTCCAAAATAAATAAAAATAAAAAGATAAATAAAAAAATCAATAAATAATAATAATAACCCGAGAACCGCCTTTTATTGCAACACGAACAAAGTTAATGAATGAAAGAATATCTTTCCGAGTTCAACACTTCTAACATAAGTTCCATTGGTGTCACAGCTTTTGTGTTCAACGCATATTTCAAGATACTTGGAGAGCATCCAGATACTAAGAAAGTTCCATTATCGTCCTTTGTAACAGGTGAGTCACTACGTGCATTGACATTCCAGAAGACTAATGTTGGTCTTGTGTAACCTGCTTTCTGATACATTCGATCGATTTTTTCGAAATTTGTTCTACTATTGTCACGGCATGCTTGATCGAATTGCATATCAGAAATGATGAAAAGCTTACTAGGCATTTCTTCTTGAGGAACATGATTTTTAATTGCTGCATCCAAAATTGTTTTGAATGCTGCGATTAAATTAGTACTTCCTGCCCAATCTGCATTTTGAACATTTCTAACTTTTTCTTGAATATTTGAACCTTCTATTTTGACCAAATCTGGGACTGATGTGAATGTCATGAAATATCCATTGAATGCGCCTTTCATTCTTTCTGCGAAATAAATCGCGAGTGAGATTGATACATAAATTGGTAAGACACCTCCTACAAAACTACATGTCATTGAACCTGAAACATCTGCCAAAACCATGCATCTTGTATCATTGCATTCTTCAATATAATTTGGGAGATTATTCCATTGCAAATCCAATGTCTTCAAATCTTCTGATTCGATTGTTTGCTTTGAAAAAATCTCTCGAACGATATCATATGGATACAATGTTGATGCATTGATCTTCTTTTCACCACTTGCAACATCTGAAAGATATTGTTGGAATCGATCGGAATCATGTTTTCCAAACGCTTTACGATACATTTTCATCGCGTATGAAGGAACATGTGCGTATTCGATTTGATCCCACTTTTTCTGTGACATCAACGATTCAACAATTTGGATCTGTTTACGAAGCAGCGATAATGATTTACGATATTGAACACTCGTTAATCCAAAGAATTCTCGTGTCATTATTGCAAATCCTTTCGTTTCTTTAGATGATGCATTTTCTGATTTCAACCATTTACCAAGTAGTGATACATTCTTTCCTTTACTTGCTGTTTCAATGTCTTTATCGAATTGTTCTTTCATTATGTTCAATGCGATGTTCTTCGTTTGTTCATTCGTAACAAATGCATAGAAATCATCCCATCGTCCAAAGATTGGAATGTGAATCATGTTACGAATGATTGATTCTGGCGAATGTGTTGATAACCATTGACAGATGATTCTGAAATTGTTTCTTTCTCCTTGACCTCCTTTGATATCTCTCATATAAAATAGTGCACGTAATGCTAATTCTTCATTACAATGAAATGCTTTTTCGAAATATTGGATGACTTCTTCTTTTTGACCACGAAGTGCGCCTGATTTAGAGAAGAAATCTAAAACTGGATTTAATGAAGAAGCATTTGATAATGCACCATTCTCTGTTGTTGCTGTCTGATTCAATTTCTTTTCGACTGCGTTAATAAATTGAGATTCTTGATTGTTAGACATTTGTAATTTATAAAAAAAAATGAAGTTAAATAAAATATTTTTTTATTTCTCTAAATATAAAATTTTGAAAATTTTTGTTATTAAATTATTTATGAAAACTTTTTGATTGTCAATAAAATTTTGAAACAAAAATTTTTACAAAGTCAAATAATTTTTCTTTTTCACGAATTGATTTTTTATGTCTTTTGATATTTTTCTTATATTTTTGGAAATTAAAATATTGAAATGTTTTCAAATGGTATTTAACAAATTGATTTTGAAATTAATGAATCAAGGTCAAATAAGATCTTTTAATAATTGATAAAAAGTTTATATTTTGATTTTTATTGAATCTGTCGATTTATCATTGTAATATAATCAATTAATGTAAAGTAGCATTTGATGTGAAAAAAAAAAAAAGAATTCACTTTTTATTTCATTCTCAACATGTTTTCTTTTTTTATCATAAATAATTTAAAATATAAATGAAAAAAAAAATTTGATAATCTTCTAAAGACATCATTCATAATCATTTTTGTATGATCGAAATATTTAATGATTTTTTTATTTTTTTTAATGAGCTCAATAAGATTGATTATAAAAATCTCAATCAAGTAAAACTAAAACTAAAAAAAAATCATCAATGAATATGAAAAGAAAGAAAGAAAAAAAAGATTCAAAATTAATTAAAAATTAATTTTTAATTAAAAAATTAATAGCTGTAAAGTGCCTTATACAAGGCACCATTTTATCTCCTAAAAAATGGAGATTGACCATTCTTCCTCAACTCGATTTTTTGGTCTGTGTCGCTGTGTATTGCTAGTTTAAATATAATAATTCAAAGTAGCTGTAAAGTGCCTTATACAAGGCACCATTTTATCTCCTAAAAAATGGAGATTGACCATTCTTCCTCAACTCGATTTTCTGGTCTGTGTCGCTGTGTATTGCTAGTTTAAATATAATAATTCAAAGTAGCTGTAAAGTGTCTTATACAAGGCACCATTTTATCTCCTAAAAAATGGAGATTGACCATTCTTCCTCAACTCGATTTTCTGGTCTGTGTCGCTGTGATGAAAGTTTATTTGATGATAAAAATAGAGTAGCTGTTAGTGCCTTATACAAGACACATTTTTTTTTTTTCCCCCTTGATGATTTTAAATCTTTCTCTTCTTCTTCAATTTATGAAAATGAAGTGTTTTTTTGTTATCTATTATTTTATTTTCAAATTTTGAAAAATTTTATATAATTTCATAAGTCAAGATTATATAAACCATTCAATCGATTCAAATAAAATTTTAACTTCAAAATTTTTGACGATAAATGTCAAATATTTGAAGGTATTGATTATCAATACTTTTTTAAACTAAACATAATTAAATGATATCTTTGTTGTTTTGTATATATATGTATATGCATATATGTAGTATATGCATATATGTAGTATATGCATATATGTAGTATAAGTCAATGTTGTAGTGTTAAATTTAAACTAGAAAAATATTATCTTAATGAACTACAAAAATCTAGATGAAGGAAAAAAAGCGAAATTCAAAATAATTCTTTATAATCAAAATGAGTAGAAATCAGAGATTCTTATTTTATTAAAGAGAGCAGTGGATAAGAATTGTTTTTTTTTTTTAAAAAAAAAAAAAAAAAAAAAAAAAAAAAACTTTTTTAGAGCGAAAAAAGTAACTCAATGATTGAACAATTCCTTAATTTTATCATTTGTTGCATAATCAATTGCTTTTTTCCCGGTATCATCTTTTATTTCAACATCAATATTTTTATGCTGCAGTAAATAACTAATCATTTTCGCATTTCCATTTTTAACAGCAAAATGCAAAGGCGTTGAATTTTCTTCACTATGGCTATTTTTATATGTTTCCCTTATTGTTCCTGGCTCTACAGTTAAGATTTTTTTATCATGATATATATTAACTATGAAATTTACATCAATATCATTGCGTAGCAATAATAATCTAACAATTTCAGCATTTCCGACTTTAATAGCTGTTGTCAATGGTGTACTTTCTCTTTCATTCAATCTCTCCTCTGTTTTGTATGGAAACGTTTTAGTTTTATTAATTATTTCTACGCTTAAAGTATTTACATCGCATCTTTCAGAGTCCAAGAAAAGTCTTACAATTCTAATATTATTTCTTTCAATTGCATAAGTTAAAGGTGTTCTATTGCATTCAAGTGATTCTGTTGAATTTACTTGATTATCACTTTGTCTTTCATTAAATGTTTTAGATAAGAAGTTAATATCGATTCTTTCACACGATATCAATCGTTTAATAATTTCCAAATTTTTCTTTTCAATGGCTAAATCCAAAATTGACAATTCTTGTAGTAATCTTTGAGAATTATATCGTCTAATTGGCATGTTAACGTTATATCTTTTGCAAGACAATAAAATATCAATGATTTCTAAATTATTCCTTAAAATTGCAAGAAATAATGCTGTTTCTTCAGTCATTAGCTTTTTCTTGAATAGATTCCATTTATGGGATATTTTGGTTGCATTTACATTAATTTTTTTACATGATACTAATTCTTTTACAATTTCAGCATTTTCATTATTAACAGCATATAACACTGAATTCTCACTTTCAAAGTATGGATCAACTTTATCACTTTCTAGTAAAAGTTTTACCATTCCCAAATTATTATTCTTAACAGCCGACACCAATGGAGTATCTTCATATGTCAGTTTCATATCAAGTTTATTAGTATCGATATTTTTGTGGGATAATAAAAGCTTAGCTATTTCTAATTCACCATAATTAACAGCACAATGAAGTGCTGTAGCATTTATGTACTCTTCATTACTTTCAAGATCAATCGCGAAGTCTTTAGAATATCGATTTACATCGATGTTTGGAAATGACAATAATAGCTTTACAATTTCGATATATCCTTTTTCAGTGGCAACATATAGCAATGTTTTCTTTAGTTCATGTTGAATTGAGTATGCACGGAATTTTATATATAACACTTTGGTAACATATGATTCATTAATATCGATTTTTCCTTTTTTAAGAAAATATTCCACAAGAGAAATATAATCGTAATAAACGTAAAAATAGAAAAATGAATTATCAATTTGCTTTTCATGTACAAACTCGAAATTGTAATATTTAAGACATTTTTTTTGAATTTTTCTAACATAAGCATCTGGATTTGGCCAATAATTCGCTAAAATATAATCACAAAAGTTATTATGATGACATTTTATCGATTCTTTCACTAAATAAAAATACTTTTCATCTTCATTTTCACTTTGAAAATCAACTTTGTTGTCTTCAAAAGCATGAAGCAAGCGCGGATTCAGACTGTGAATCATACAAGTCCACAAAGATGAGTCTAGTTTAACACGAGACATCTTCAAAAAGTTGAAAATTTTTACAGAACCATAAAAAGTGACATATTTAATTAACGATAAATTTTTCTTTTTGAGAAAAAATGGATTCGTCTCATAAATCGACATTTTTATTTGTCCTTTAAGTGGAAAATTTGTCATATTAACATATTTGATAAAATCTGTAACAGAATCATTCCGAATCAGTTCGCAAATGTATTCGTCATTTTCGCCGATTCTTCGTTTTTCTTCATAGTTTTCAGGCAATTTTTGTGTCATTTCATCAACCCAGGGAAAGACAATTTGCGTTTTTTTTTTTTGGTATCTTGGATTTTCTTGTTCTGGAAGACATTCGGGTTTCCCTTTTTTAAATGATTGAATAAAGTCTCGCAGTTCTGTAAAAAAATATTGCGGATATTTGGCATTCCTATATTTTTTGTTCTTCAATTTGTATGCAATAGCTTCATCCATCGTCATCAGTTTTTCGTCAAGTAAAAATAAAAGAAGTCGTTTGTTGCTCTCAAAAATCATGAAAATCTCGGTGTTTGAAAAGTATCGCGTGATCTCGGAATGAAAATATCGCAAAATTTGGAAAATTTGATCAAAAAAGTTGGGCCCGCGATGATGATTATTTGATATGTTTATAATTAAATGAAGCAATGATTTGAAATAATTTTGATTTTCTGGAATTTTGTAATCTTTTATTATTTTAATTAATTCTTGAAAATAATTATCACCATTGTCATTATTTTCGATAAAATGGAGAAGTTTTCTATAAACTTCTTTCATATGGGCTAAGTATTCTTGAATAATCATTCTTGCAAATTGTCAAAATATTTTAATCGTTATTTTTTTTGAGTTTATTTTAATCGTTTAATGCTCAATAAGTTTTATTTATAAAAAACTTAAATATCTTTGCATAAAATATGAATTCATGATTTACTAACTAAATTTTTGGAATATATCAATCATTTCTTTTTTATATTGTCAAATATATGGTTTTAATGCTCAATAATTGTTTAAATATCACCAAGATTGCTCAATTTCATATATTGAATAACATTATAGGTAAATATAAGGCAATAACTTTACAAAAATCAATTTAAATAATACAAAAAAAAAAATTAATGATTGTAATATATTAAATTTTATTTTGACCAACAAGCTGCTTAATTCTTGGAGCGCACATCGGAAAATGCAAAGAAGGGAATTCATAATTATTATCACCATTGGAAGCCTTTATTGCGTCCAATATTGCAAACAGAACAGGCAAAACAAAATTGACTGTTGATTCTTTGCAGGGCTTTGAACCAAGAATTCCAGCAAGCTGCACTTTTTTCTCCAACAAGCTGATATTTAGATAATGGGGGGACGTCTCCGATTGAAGGTATCTTATAAAAAGACGGGCCGTTAGTTAACATTTTTCCAGGCTGCAACCATTCATTCAAATCAAAAGTGCCATCTTTTTGAGTGACATCAGAATTGAGAGGTTTACGGCCAATGATTGGATTTTCAATTGTAAGATAATGAATGGTTTTGTTTAGGTCTGGCAAAATATGTCTACCTTCATAATAAATAAAACCAAGATTATACTGGGCATCAGGAAAGTTTTGATCTGCTGCAAATTTAAAATAATGAATCACTTTGTTAATATTTCGTGATTTATATTTACCATCATAATAAATAACACCAAGATTAAATTGCATTACTTGGTGATTTTGATTTGTTCTCGGTAATGAATTGATTCGTTGATATCTCGTGAAATATATTTGCTTTCATAATAAATAAAACCGAGAACAAATTGTGCTTGTGAATGATTTTGATTTGAAGCAATCGAATAATAATGAAACGCTTTATCTAAGTCTCGTGAAATATATTTGCCTTCAAAATAAATAAAACCAAGATTAAATTGTGCTTCTGAAGATATAAGATATTTTGCAAATTTTTCATTTTATTAATGTAATTAATTTTCCGTTATACTAAAGTTCCTTATTGTTTTACTGTGTGTTTTCTTTATATAGATTTGGAATTTAAAACAATAGGAAGAGTATTTAAAAAGTTAATTATGATTGAATGACTAGGCTTTTGTGTCCGAAATTTTTTTTCTCAAAAAGTTTCGAAAAATGTCCGAAAAGTATCCAAATTGGATATTTTTGGATACTTTTTTTAACTTTTTGAATATAAAAAATTTCGGACACAAAAGCCTAGTTGAATGAATTTTTTTTATCTCCACTTTTTGAAAAGGGTTCATTATGATCTTATCCTTTTATAATTTTCATATTTTTTCCTTTTATTAATGTCAAGGTGGTTTATTGAAGAGTACTCAGATGAAAATGAAGAAGAATCAATAGGAAGTGATGAATTTCAAATCGAAACAGAAGATACTACACCTCATGAGGTTCCAGAAGAAATTCCTCTAGATTATTTCGTTCCCAAACTAAATCCTAATAACGATAAAAAAGGTCATAATCAAGCAAATAGTAAGCAATCCAATGTCATCGAATGCCGGAACCTCTTGGACAGCATATTACAAAATATTGATAATAATCAAATTCAGAAGTCCCATACCGAATTTAACAAATTACAAGATGTCTACAAACAAGTTCAAAAAGATTTCAAGAAGAACTATATTCCTAATTTCATCATTAAAAAATTATTTGAAATTAATCAAAAAATTACTGAACAATCCAAATCGAACAAGCAAGCCCGCCAGTTCCAAAAAGACTTAAAGAAATTCAACAGAAATTTTGAAAAGGAACTCTCAGAATTCGAGCAGCATCCAGAAAACTTCCAAAATGAAGATGAAATCGAATTCAAAGACGAAATTGTCCAAAAGTCTGACGATGACTTCTATTTGTCATCATCAGACGAAGAAGAAACTTCTCGACAAAGCGCGAATAATGCGAATAAAAGAAAGGGAAAAATTTGTCAAAGCACAAATAACAAAAATGAAGTAAAAAGAGCGAATCTGACTGCAAATGCAAACGCCAAAAATGGGAAAAAAGAAGAAGAAAGTACTTCTAATAATGCAAATGAAGGAAAACAAGAAAAAAATGCTGACAATTCAAACAGTAAAAATGACGAAAAAGAAGGAGAAAGTTCTGTTAATAATGCAGATAATAAAAAAGAAGAAGAAAGCTCTCTTCAAAAAGCTAATAAATGCGAAGATAATTCTTCTGAAATTGAAAATGATAACGAGTCAATTAGAGAAGTACTAAGGAAATATGTCGCCTTTAAAACAAACATTGTTATGAAGACAGACATCGACTATCTTTTCACTTACTACCAAAATGTCAAAGACCCGAAGCTTGCGCGCAGTTTCCAGCTCGAAATATGCTATGCAGCTTCTCAAATTCCAAACTGGCAAAAAGTTTCTTACAGAAACATCCCAAAAATACTTGATTTTTTGCCAGATTTGGTCGGCTATGCGAAATCTCTTATTCTACTTTTTGGCAAGTTCAACGACAATCTGACATTTTATTCGACAAAGCTTTCCACTCCCTCCAGAAGATATCATTTTTACAGAATGATTCACAAGTTCGTGAATGCAATAAACAGCTTCAAGCAAAAGCTTCTCGAAATCAATGAATACAAGCTCTATGCAAGGCTCAATGCAATGTTCATTGGATACATGTACTCTAATGAAAAATACGACATAAGTCCGCATGCGTTGAGTATGTTCGAAGTCCTTCAAAAGAACATATTTAGCAAGGCTGTAACAGAGAATTACATGTCCCAGAACTCACTTTTTTATGCATTCAACCTTGCATTAAGAAAGAACATCGACGAAGCAGTTGAAGCATTAAATAAAATACAAGATTTCAATTCTCATTTTTTCTCTGATTCGCAAAATGTATACTTGCTGACTCGCGCATTGATACAAGTTGGCTTTTCTGCTTTCGACGAGTGTAGATTTCGACATGCGTATGAATGTTTCAGCAAGTTGATAACTTTGAAGTTACTTAATGAAAATAACTTGGTTGAAAAGCTCACTTATCCGCAATTTCCGTCGATTGAATGCAACAGCGTCATTGTAAGATACATCTTGTCTGCCATCGTATTCAATTTTCCATATATTGTAGCTGGAATTAATGATGAGCCTGATGATGATTTGAGCAAAAACAAAAACAAAATTGCTGAAGATAAAATAACTGCATTTTTCGAAAGTTTGAATCCAGAAGAAAAGCAAGTCTTGGTCACAAAATACTTCATTTTGCTGAATATGGTTAATTACTCAAAGACAGGCGATTGGAAAAACGCATATACACTATTGCTGTCTAATTTTGGAAATATATTGAGTAACAGAGATGAATTCCTTGTTGTTGTGAAAAAGTTGCTCCTTTGCTCATTTGTATTATCATATAAGAGCACTACAATAAAAGTTAATTCATTGGAAACAAAATTTAAAATGGATAAAGAATCAATTTTTGAAATTGTAATTAATATGATCGCCGGATTTGGTCCAATCGGAAACAGTCCAATACTGTTTAGTGGTCAAATTTCAGAGGACAAAAAGACTATCCAAATTAATGAACAAAAAACATCAAATGATGAATATATTTTTTGAATTTTTTTCTCTCTGTCTCTTCTTTGTATAATTTGTAAAATATATAATTTCTCAGAAAAAAAAGTTCAACCTACAAATATCCCACATCGAAGGCTATTCAAATCAAGAAATGATTTGGAATTATCTCTATAACATTTAAAAGACCGTGATAAGTTGTACCTAGGAATGATATTTTTTCCTCTTTCGAAATGTAAGAACTTGTAAATAATTGACAAATCATTATTATCTGGCTTATTGTGCTTTACAAACTTATCTTTCGTCAGATAATTTTTATTATAAATTTGTCTTCCAAAAGGAAACTCTGGCTTCAATTTTTTCATTCCAAATAAGTCCAAAACTATTGGCGCAAAGTCATAAAAAGTAATGTCATCAACGACTTTAGAATTATTATCAACTTTTTCCATTCCTGGGAAAAAGAAGAACAAATTCTTTTGGTTCAATTGAAAACATTTGTCTTGAGAACGGAACATGATCAGGGAAAATTGCCATAAGAGTGTGTTCATACATTTTCAACTCCAAAAACTTACAGATGAATTTTCCAACAAGTGAGTCGATGCAATAGAAACATTTTTGTCTCTGTTCAATGTTAGGAAAATCATAATTACACCATTTTAGTTTTTTATAATTAGAATGAGTTTCTTCGTTTACAATAAACAACAAATAATGATTTTCGAAATTACTGTTCCTTATATCTTGATCCCTTTTATACAGATAATCATTAGTTAAAAAGCATTACAAATAATTGTCATTTTTACCAGTGAATATTTTTGTATAATTTCGTGATATCCCCAATCACTGAAACCCATGATTTCAGCATCTCCTCTTGATGCAAATTGTAATTTATATCTATAAGATTGGAGAATATCTGGAATTCCTTTGATTTTTGATACATATTCAATTTTGTCTCTTTCTCGAATGTTCCAACTTGTTTCTGGAATGATTTGTGGTATTCTAACTTGCAATGTAATTGTAGATGATGTCGACCATGTTGTATATGGCTCTGAATAAATAGGGGCCAAATATTCATACAATTTTGAATAGTTATTCAAATTTGGTACGTGAGATACTTTCAAATGAGTGGATCCATTTGAATATGATTCAAGTTCCAATAAAATTAAACTTTTGGCACGTCACAAGTTGATTTGTCATCAGACTGATTTTGTATTCATCTGTCACAAGTTGATTTGTTTCAAAAAATTATTTTTTAATTTCACTGTCAAGTGGCATATTTGATTGCTCAACAAATATGATAAATTCTTTAATTTTGCTATTTCGAATCAGTTCGCATAAATAATCATCGTTTTGTCCTTCTCGTCTTTTTTCATAGAAATCGGATTCAGCATCTTTGTTGATTTTTTCAATGAAATTATCATCTGTTAATGAATTATTATTGTTCTGGTATTTGTCAATGTTTTCTTGTGTGAATAACGGTTTGATTTCTGGCTGAAAATACTCACAATAGTTGTTTGTGACATAAAATTTACGAGTAATTATTGAAAAAATGTATTCATCAAAAGTCATCATCTTTTCTTCAATAAGAATCAGAAGGATTCTCTTGTTATCTTAGAAAATGTCGAATATTTCTGAATTTGAAAAATATTTTTGGATTTCTTGTTTGAATTGTCTTAAAACTCGCTCAACTTTAGAAATAAAATTTGGAGTACGATGATGATTGTTTCCAATGCTGTTCATTAATTGTCGTAATGCTTTGAATTCATATCAATCATTAATTATTTTATGAGTAAAGACAAGATTAATGAAATTTTCATATTTGTCTTCTGTATCTGATTCATCATTAAGAAATTCCAGAAAGGAATTTTGAATACTTTTCATTTTATCAACAAATGCATAAGAACTCATTTTTCTAAACTAAATCTTTGTCAAAATTTAGCCAAAATTAAGTTTTTATGATTTTTACTTGTAAAATACTTATAAAATTTCATCGTTATTTCATGTTTTTTGGAATAAAAATATGTTATAAATAATTTTTTTAAGGGTTTATTGATCAGTTTTCATGTAAACCTTTCAATATTGAAAAAACTCATAGAATATTATAATTCTGAGAGCACTCCCAATGAAAAAATTATTGTCAAAAGAGTATATCATATTATTTGGAAATTTATCAAGCAAGGTTTTTATCCAATTAAATAAAAGAGTTTGCAAAAATACAAGGGCTTAAGGTACAAATCCAGTACGTTTAGTAACCGCAATTTTTTTTGACATTCTCAAAGAATAAGATGAAATGTTAAATAAAAAACGATTATTTTCATCCATTTCATATAACATGTCATAATGTTTATTTAAATTGTAAAATAAGTGTCAAAAACAAACCTAGTCAATTTAAACTTTTTCAGAGGCATGCAACTATTCAAATAATAAACGTTCTCCTATTCAAAAAATAACGTACTGGATTTGTACCTTAAAATTGAAAAATGAGATATTCAATATTTAAATCCAAGAGTTTTGAAAAAAGATCATATCTATTTCCCCGAACAAGGTCGAACTAGTGATTTTGCTATTTTTACAATGGAATTTGCCCGTTGTCTTATGCATGAAGGAGATATTAATGATATTAATCTAATGAATATTCAAGTTTGCAGAGAGAGACAGCGACAAGAATTAGAAAATTACAAGCTTGTTAAAAATATAAATATCCTCAACCTGACCGTTACAAAATAAAAAGTAACTTTTCGTTCCATCCTCATTCTCAAAAAATTTCCAAGACAACAATGAAACAAAAAACTCGTTCAATTAAAACATCAAGTTTAACTGATAGGGGAAAAGATAAATTAACTGCAATTATTCTCGATCCTGCAATGAATGAGATGTTACAGGATAATGTTCTCAATAATTATATCTTTCACATTGATAATAAAAGAATTCAAATATGCATTTCATCATTAATGATTATGGCATAGGTGAAAAAGTTAGTCGGACCACCCTTTTTGAATCTGCACCCGAATTTCAAAAAGATATTTTCATCAAACATTATCAATATGATATGTTTCCCATCAATACAATTAATCCATATGCCGAATACCATTCACAAGGTAACGGAACGCATTGGATTCTTGTTATTATTCATTTGACAAAGTCAAAAATTACAGTTACCATTAATGATCCTACAGGACAAGATCGAGAAAATTATTTCATAATTATGAAGCAATTCTTAACAGATCAAGGATTATTAAAGAAAGGAGTTAAATATGAGATGAAACTTGTTGATAAACCTCTTCAAGGATATAATAATGAATGTGGTCTCTTTGTTGCTGAATATGCCGAAAGATTTTTGATGAAAAGACAAATCACGTTCTCACAAAAAGACATTCAAAAAATAAGACAAAAATTACAAAAACAATTTATCAAATTATTCAACCTCCTTCACCTAAACATTCACCTAAACCTACACCTTCTCCACATCCTAAACCAAAACCAAAGGTAATTCATAGTAATTCACAACCAAAAAAGGGACAAAAAAAAATAAAAAATAGTTTAATAATCCATCTCTAATGCTGCCAAAAACAGGTCTTCATTATTTTTATTCAAAAAAATATTTCTCTTTTCCTTTATCTTGGATCTCATAGCCAACTATTCGTTCTTTTGTGTTTGAACTTCTCACATCATCATCCAATTGATTTAAATTCGATGATCCATTTGAATGAGGTAACGTCTTCTTAGAAACTTTTGAATTCTTCTTTATATAATCCATTGCAACTTAATTTGTATTTAACATGAATTTTCTTTTTTTGGTTCATAAATTATGCATTTTTTATATAAAATTTCATACCAACTTTCTTTTATTCCCTTCCATGACCATATAGATATTTTTTTATTATAAGATATATTTTAGAATTAATAAATAATGGATATATTATTTTAATAATAAAATAAACAAAATAATTAATTTTTAATTTTTATTCAATTTTAGGACACTTTACAAACGGTTGAATCCCCTATGATATATGTCATTTGTTTAAAATTTTTTTGGAAAATCCAAATTCAACTTTTCTGATACTTCAAAACTCTACACATGATTCATTTATATTCTGGAACAATATTATTAATGGAGGAAATTTCTGGCAAAACTAGCCCCAATTTATTTCAAGCCATAAAGAATTTAATATGATTGCAAAAATTTTTGCTCAGTTTGCTATAGAAATATTGTCAATACCATGTAGTGAGACTGCATGCGAAAGAGTTTTTTCTTAACTAGAAGATTTGCTCATGAATAATAAGCGTAATCTATGCTCGGACTTCGTAAATACATTACTAATAATCAGAATGAATAGTTTATTTCTTAAACAATATGGAAAAAATACTCACGACTTTATTAATGATGATCTATTGAAATTATTTAAAGAAGATATAAAAGAAGAAGATCTTAATTTTAGGTCAGATCCTCTACTTTTTAATAAATTATTATTTGCTTTTTTTAATCAAATATTGCTTTTTTATTATGAATTTTATTTAATTCTGAAACAATGATATATAAACAAAAAAAAAAAGAATATTTGAATGCTTAATCTACTTAAAATATTATATAGCAGGCAATGAATGAAAAAATAAGCCGATTGCTTGATATTCTCATAGATTATTAATTATTCTTTAAATAGTCTATTTTATAATTTAAAATGCCTTAGTTTTTTTTGTTAGATTGATATGTATTAGATTGTATTTTAAGTTGATATTATTTGAAAATCCAATTGTTCAATTATTATAATAAAAACTAAGCTCGAAATATCTTGGAAAACTGAGATTGTATGAGTTGCCTCAATCTATAGAAATATTTGAAATAAATTGAGATCTCAAAATCGTACTCGCCACTTTTTGAATGCTTTTTTCAAATAGCCTTCAATATTTGATACAGATATATCAAAAAATAATTATCTATTAGTCAACTTCGTGGATTAAGGTGGCCGTTAATTAAGTTATCAGAAACTTCCTTGATTCCTCATAAACTTTATTATCTTCAGTATTTATGAGATGATGAATTCTCCCGGAAGATACTTTGACATTGAGTTTTGGGCCTGATTTTCAATACGAGGTTACGCCTGTCTTCTAGCATTCATTTAGGGGGTCAAGTTTCAATACTTGGAGCTCAAACTTGAAAACAGTATATTTTAAGAAAAAGTGCCCAAAAATGGTTGTTTTGAAGGGGTTTGGAGTCAAAAATAATGTCCGAATTTACGTCATTTTTGATGACTAAAGAGAATGTAATAGAGGGGTTTTCATGAAAAATGGTGTACAGGAAGATATCAATCTTTTTGTAAGGGATAATTTATTAAATTAGTTTTAGAAAAACCTTGAAATTATCTAACTTAATTTCGTTTCCAAGGGGATCTGTAAACCTAATTATGAAGTCTCTTTTGTTTCCAACATACTCATATTTTCTGTTATCATCTAGTGACATTACGTTAGCATACCATACAAAACTATCTTCATATTTGTCACGTTGAATGAAATCGCTGTGGCATTCGGTTTCATCATCAAGATATCCTTTGCAAGTTGCTCTACAGTATTGGAATACGATGTATTTTGGATTCTTTGAGTAGACAAAATCGATGGGAAATTGATTCTCATAAGTGCTTTGTAATGTAATATGCCTTAATATTTTTCATTTGGATTCACGCAAAAATAAAGCCATCTACATATTCTTTCATTTAGTAGTATCCATCTGAAACACCATTCCCAAAGTATTTAACGGAACCTCTTGCCCATGTAAAGTATGTATCAGTGAATATCCACATTTCTGGTGGAGGTGGATGGACATTATTATTCGAAACATCAAAGTTATAATATGTATTGTTAGCACCTCTGAATAATGTTTGACCTTTGAATTTGATTGTAACTGTGTTTCCACCTGTATCAACACCATCGAATACATATCCGGAATTAGTACGTTCAAGTTGGAAGTTGATACAAAAGCTGGTGGCATCAGAGATAGTATTCTTATAACGTTTTCCGTCAGGTGCATTCAAAGACATTGTCCAAGAATCTTCAAGTTCATGGGATGGTCTGAGAGAGCTATCTAATTCATTTCATTAGTTCTTTTTGGGAACATGACTGTGATGTTGGTAGCATTTGAAAGAGCAATTGATTTTGAAACATCTAGACCTGCATCAGTTGCAAGACCTTGGAAACCTTAACGTACGAGTTGCTGAGATGGAATTAGAAGAGGGGTGTTGAGTTCACAAATGAGTCCATTGAGGCAGGTTTGATTCCAAAGCCAGCAAGATCTGATTTCATGGTTACAATGGTTCCACCGCGACAGTAAAGAATTACTTCTTCAGTCTTGTATGCAATGACTTTAGTAGAATCACCAAGGACTGGAAGTGTTTGGAAACCATCATTTTGCAAATCATTTGAACCATCATTTGGAGCATCTACAAGCTTGTATTCAGTTACAATTGTTGCTGGAGAACCAATTTGAGAGAACTTGTTTGAGATTGTCATGTTGGCTGGAACGTCTTGCTCTATGGTAGAACAGTTAAGGAGTTCTTCAATTTCTTTAACAACAGATGGTTGGATTTGATGCCAAACTAATACTTCAGTTGATGATTTAATTTCTTCTTCAATCTCTCCACCATAGACTAATCGATATTTGTGAATGGTAAGAGTGTAAATACTATGGTAATATTAACTGAGCTTAAGTAGAGGACTGAGTTAAAAAAAAATGCAGGGCCACAACAATTAAGAATCATTGAAAAAAATCCAAAAAATGCCTCCGATGGGGATCGAACCCACGACCCTCGGATTAAGAGTCCGATGCATCTAACCAACTGAGCTACAAAGGCTTATATAATTATATTCATCAAAATTGCCTCATCATCAATCTAAATTTAGATTTTGCTATTTTTATTTGGCCAGGTTTTCGGAAAATAATTCACTTATAATTGGAATTCGATTATCCCAACATATACATTAATCTTGAATATTCAAGATTAACAAAGATTCTGGTAAAGTAAAATTGCTTTTATTGAATAGATTGTTGGATCTGCTGGATGTATCTTTGATATTCTCGGAGTTTTAAAGTAAGAATAAAAATTGTTTCATTTTAACTTCTGATTTCCCAAAATGAAAAGAAAATTCTGCATTACTATCATTATTAATAAAGATATTTTTTTAATCAAGAAGAGGTAATTTGTTATTGTTTTTTCGTCAATTTCAAAATAACGAACAATTTTTTTATATCATATGTCGTTTGAACTCTTGGCTACTTAGATGAAACAATAAAAATAAATTCATTAATGATTTCAAATCTAATTAATTAATATTATGTTAAAAAATGTGGATTCTTTTTTATGTGAAAATTTGAAATACGTTAACTAATTTAATTCAAACGCATCAAATGTCCTCCTACTCGCGTAAATCATCAGTTAGTCGCTTTTCATTGAGCAATGCAAATAGGCCGCTTCGCTTGTCGTCTTCTATTCGTTCAGCGTCCATATCGAATGCCAAAAAAACAACTCAAGAGGCGAGATCAAAAAAAAGAATAGATCCAAAAGTTACGATTTCAAGTGATATTATACATACGCATCAAGGTCTTGAATCATTTAATGATTTAAGCATACCTAATAGCGCAAAGACGTTGACAGTCCAATATAATAAACTCACAAATTTTAAAGGATTTCCGTCTTTATTAAAACTTGAAAAACTTGATGTATCTCATAATCCAATTGAATCTCTTTTAGAAATCCCAAACCTTCCATCAATTAAAACAATTAATGTTTCATACACGCCTTTTAGTAATACAGAATTTGCAAGAATATCGCTGTTATTGCTTTTTGGAAGTACACTTCGAACGATCAATGGAGAAGGAATTCAATCAACTGAAGTAAGAATTGCGAAAGAATATCCACCAGATTGTGTTCATCTTGTACGAGCAGGATGGATAGTAACATACCCTCCTCCTAATCCTCAAGAAATTTTGAGAATTAAAAAGAAATTATCAAAGAATTTTTCAGCAAGATTCAAGAGGAGAAACGAAATTAAGCCCGTAATTGCCCCAAGAATAACAGAACACCAATCATCAAGATATAAAAAGAAACTTGATGATCAAGAAAGAGAAATGGCAAGGCTCACAGAAGAAATTAAGAAATTAGAGGCTCAAAGTGTTGCTTGAAAAAAAAAAACTTATAAATTATAATTATTGTATGGAGGATTGTTGTGCTCATTTGTTTCATTTATAAAATATTGACTAATATTGTTAGTTTTTTCTTTTTTTTTTTTTTTTTTTAATAAACGGTCGATGTAAACTTTCGTCAGTTTAGACTTTCATAAAAATTTTATTGAAAGTTTATTACTCTCACAAGTTTTTACTTGAAAAATAAGATATTATTTTACTCTCACAAGTTCTTTTAATTTGATCTCCGATGATTTTTAAAATTTTCAAAGTTTTATAAAAACGTTAAATGAATTTTTATGATAACGTATTATCAGAATTTATTGAAATAAAATAATGTACGTTGAATTCAGAAAATTAATATTTTCTGAAATTTTTAACAAATTTTTCTTTTGAATCATTCAATTTTTAACAAATTTTTCAATAAAAGTAATTTTTAAATACATTAAAAAAAAAACAATAAATGAAACGATTGCGCCCCACTTTGGTCCATCTTCCTAAAATAGGAATTGCTAATCCATATCAACATATTCAGCATTTTCATCAGCAACAAATTCAGCGTGCTGAGAACGTTAACAATCCGATAAAGAAAACATTTAATGTCCCACTCCCCCCTCTTCACTTAAATTCTCCGCCAAATACATGCCGTGCCAGACGAAATCAATTTGCAAAGTCTTCAAGTATCGCAGCACAATTTAGTCAAGAAATTATTGAACAAAAAAAAAACGAAAAGAAAGTTGAGAAAGAAAACGAAAATATTGTAGTCAATATTGAAAGCAATGCTGTTAATGAAAAGCAAAAAAAGCAGCAACCAGTTACTGCAGAATATGTTTTAAGTAATTACTCAAATTTATTATTTGAATTTGAAAAAAAAGAAGTTGAAAATTATCAAGAAATTTATTATATAAGACAAGAATCTCCAAAAAAGAGGACTTATCCACAAAAAATTCCTAATTTCTTCCCCTTTGTCCAAAATGATCATATTGCTTACAGATATCAGCAACTTGAATTGATGGGGAAAGGAGCTTTTGGATCAGTAATTAAATGTTTTGATCATAAAAATGGAAGAAGAGTTGCGGTTAAAATGATTAGAGATCAATTAAAATATCATGATCAAACAAGACTTGAACGTGATATCTTGAAAATAATGCAAGGTTCCAATAGGGTTGTTAGATTTTTGAAATCTTTCACTTTCAGAGGTTTCTTTTGTATTGTTACTGAATTATTGTATAAGGACTGTTATACAGTATTAAGAAGTCAAAGATTCTACGGTTTTAGTTTATCGATGATGCAAACAATTGCAAAACAAGTTGCTGAAGCAATTTCTTTTGCACATAAAAATAACATTATCCATTGCGATATTAAACCTGAAAATGTAATGTTTACAAATAAAAGAAAACTGAGTGTTAAATTGGTAGATTACGGATGCTCATGTTATCGAGATAAAATATTGTTTTCGTATATTCAATCAAGATACTTCAGAGCGCCAGAAGTTGCTTTAGGTATTCACTACGGACCTGAAATTGATGTTTGGAGCTATGCATGCGTTCTTGTTGAGCTTTTTACTGGAAAGCCTTTGTTCCCTGCTAATACTGAACAAGAATTGCTCGGAATGTTTGTTTCATATTTCGGAAATCCTCCCCCAGAGTTAATTACTGGAAAGCGAGCAGAGAAGTTATTCGATAGCGAAGGGAATATGAAAGAAACTATTTCCGAATATACAACACATCAAGGCCAAAAAAATGCAAAAATTGTTCCGTCTTCTCATTCAATTGACGATTTATTCAATATTAATAATCAATGCCAAGAACAAGAGGTCAATGAAGGAGTAAAGCAGCTATGTGATCTCATTAAGAAATGCTTATGTTGGTTACCAAAGGATAGAATTACGATGGAAGAAATTCTTAATCACCCTTTCATTACAAATCCGGATATTAAAAACTCCGAAACGGCGCTACCTACACTTTCTGCAAGATGAAATAAGGAAATTTATTATTTTTGTTTGTAAAATTATCTTACCTTTTTATTAAATCATGCTATAGTGAATCAACTTATATTTTTATATCAAAAGATGTATTAAAGGAACGAAAGAAATTTATATATATTTTCTTTCGAAACTTTTTGATAGAATAAACGTATTTTTGTAACAAAGAAATAAACTTATTTTTTTAAAGAATTTTGAGAAAATTCACTTATTGTTCTATTTTTTATTAGCTCACTTTACCAAAAAGGTAAAAATCTAACCTGTTCAGATCTGGTGAAAATGCAGAATGGGGACAAAAAGAGAGACCATTTTTTGACGCAAAATTCTGAGAGTTTTTTGATTATTTTGACAATTTGATCGGTGTGGACGAGTATTGTTTATATGAAGAGTCTTAGTATTTGATCGTTTTTTATTGATTTTTTTTGGTAATTTTTGAAAGGATAACATTAATAAAAAATTCTGAATTAAATTTTGAACCATGTGGGAGCATTTCAATAATTTGAAAACCTCTCTGTGACCAAAAAAATGGATATCATCCTGTTTGGAGAAGAAATAATCTTCTTTGATCTTGTTGATGGTTTTCCATCTGAATGTAACCACTGAATTTTAAAATCTTCAATAAAAAAAAAAAACTTTCTTCACCTGTGAGGAAAAACATCTAATTCTTCTTTTCTTGCTTGTTTGATAACAATAAGAAGTTGTTTTGATAGTTCTACTCTATCAGATTTTTGTATAGCTGAAAGCCAATGCAGAACAAAGCGTAAATGTTTAACAACAAATCCCATTCTACTGAGATGATCACACATTGTTCTTCTTGGGATTTTGATTAAGTGTCAGATATTATTTTTATCAAAACCAATTGAATAGGTGGTAAGTGTATCGTTTTTATAAAATCTTTGTTTTATTCTTTTACTGTTTCAAGTTCTTTCTCATTTAGAAAAATTGGTTTTCCAACAACTTTTTTTTTTTTTTTTCAATCATCTTGGGTTTATAATGTCACTATGAAACTGCATACAAATTCATTTGCAGTTGGACATGATTTATAGAATCAACAGTTGAAACTGTAACATAAGGTCCTGCTTTTGGACTGCCCCATCTTCCATTGATACCATCTTTACCTGAAAATTGGGAAAGAGCATTTTTTGAAAGTAGCACAACTTTGAGGTTTTCTTTATATCATATTGATAATTGAATTCATATCATTGATTATACATCTGTATCCAACACCTGTATGATACAATGGAGCAACCATTTCTCAGCATGCATAAATTATGATTGCTTTTTGACGAGGCACGCCTTGCAACTGTTGCCGTATGAGTTCTTTGTCAAGACATCGAATAAAAGGAGAAGTATCAATTGATAGAAAGTTCAATCAATCAAAAAAGGCCGTTTTTCCTTTTCTTTTCTAACAAATTTGGCAGTTTTTTAAAACACATTTCTAAAAATAATACAAATTATGCACATTCTATAAATTCATGCGAAAGAAGGAGAAATTTCACCTTAATGAAGACATCCAGATCATAAAAAATTTAGGGATGATAAAACAATATAGCAAGCTCTCGATCTTTTATCGCAAAATCCAACTCTCACTCTAGATTAGATAATTACAAAACTCCAAAAATTTGGATTTGATAAGGTATAAAAATATTCAATATCATCCAACGGCACGCAACTCTCAAAGAGATGCACAAGTCAATGAAGCAGGTATACACACCTAATAATTGCAAATCTGCATTTCGCGCATGAGGTATTGTAACTGAAGTCGTTAAATGTGGGCAATTGTATAAAAAATTATGCGATAGCCTATCATACCGTATATTACTAATGAGTCTAGTGAACCAACAATTCTTATCATTCATCTCTCACAAATATTGACTGTGTAGATGCCCTTCTTGATGATCATATTAAAAATGCACAAAACAACCGACTCATTTATAAAATTAGGATCACTTCAAATGAATTAGGATTAGATCCATGTAAAATAGCTAGAACTTTGAATGGTTCAAAAGATGATAATAAGATTAGATCAATGAAAATAATAAAAGATGAATTGTCAAAAAAAGAAACAGAATTACGTGAAAATTATGGAATTTATCCCAACAAACGAGCTCACTCAAGTTAAACAATTAAATTTTATTGACATATATTTGATAAAAAATAAAATAAAATTTGACTAAAGAAGTGTACAAATGATCTACTAGGGGAAAAAAATAAAAATGCATGATGAAGAATAAAAAAAGTAAGATGTATTATTAATTGAAAATAACAATTTTGAGGATATAAGATTTTTTCACCTGCAGGCAAAAAATTCAGATTCTGATGATCAAATGTTTGTTTCGTCATTATTACGCATGATGTCAGATTGAATTCAATTGTGGTTCACAAGAGTTCATCATCAGATGGCCATGGCCATGATTTATTTTCCAAACTTGGAAAATAACAATCTTTCCAATTTTCTCCTAGCTTCATTAAGACAGATGGAAAAACAGGTTTAACAAGTTATCATTCAGGATATTTCAAAAAGTATATAGAACCAATTATAGATTGTAATTTTAATAAGTGAAATACAGTTGAAGATTTAATTCATTTAATTTTCATTAAATTACCTGACGATCCACCAGTGCCTTTATTAGACGTGCTCCATACTTGCAAAACAGCTAAAACCCGATTCATCAAAAGCCAGAACAAGATTTATTATTTAAATAATAATTATTTGATTCTTATTTTAGATTTGGCAATGCCATTGTAATGATTATTTCTTGCATGAATATAAAAAATAAAAAACATTTTTTACCTTGTTCGTCTTGTCTTTTTAGATTATTTTTTGTATTTTCTTTTATCATTTTTACATATAAATGAATCTTAAAATAGTAAACACAAAATTCAATGTATATATGGTCATGGCCTCTTAAACTTTGCATGAACCAGCCCCTTGCGCCCAAAGAATTCGCCCATTTACCTGAAAATGCAGATAAAAGACAATTGATCGAGCTTATCAGTAATTCAGAAGAATATAAAAACGTTAAAAATTTTCGCAATCAATTAGATATTCTTGTGGAGTTTTCAAAATCCACTGGAAACACTAAAGATAAAATATCACAAAAAGAATTAGGAGAGTTATTCAATGTTTCGGTAGATACCTTTAAATACCAGCTTAAAAAAGCAAAAGATGAAAAAAATGGTTTAATTGGTAGAAACGGTCACCCTTATTTGACCAAAGACCAAGATTTGGAGTTAATTAAAAAATGGATCGAAATACATCCTCATCCCCCAAAATTAGCAGCAGTAAAACAATTTATTCTGGAAACTTTTGGATTGCCATTATGTTATCGTTCCCTTCTCAAAATATTTGATCGTATTGGCTTCAAAATCGCAAAAGGTGAAGCGTTAGAGGCAGATCGTTATTGTGCAGATACCAAAAATATTGACTTCTTTTATGAAAATTTATTTGCATTTTTCCAAACATATCAAATACCCTCGCAAATCGTGTTTAATTTTGACGAAGAAGGTCATGAAGCATATACCGATGCAGTTAAAGAATTTGTGGTTGTGCCTAAAACCCATGAAGGAAAAGTGACATTTCCGGTCTCAAGAAAAAACGACCATACGACTTTCATAGCCTGCATTAGCGCAAGTGGCGAATACATGAAACCACTAATAATAATTAAGAGAAAAACCGTCGACTCACAATATTTATTTGTTCCTTTGCAAGATAAAGTTCTGATTGATTCTTCAGAAAGTGGTTATATTAATGCCGAAATTTATGACAAATGGATCAATACTGAATTTTTCCCTACTTTAAAAGAAAAAAGAAATCTTTTTGCTTATGATGGGCCAGCTGTTCTTTTGCTGGACGGCTGGTCATCTCACATTACAGCTGATTTAATTAAAAAATGTTATGAAAATAATGTGAAAATGTTCTTCCTCCCTCCACATTCTTCACATGAAACTCAGCCTCTGGACTTGCTAATATTTCACCTTCACAAGGACAAAATTCGGAAATTATGTGATGATACTGATGGAGAAGTTATCACAGACAAAATTTTAGATTTGTATTCAACTTTTCAGAGTGTCGCGAATGTTAAAAATATAAAATCGTCATTCGAAGCTTCTGGTGCTGTTTATGATATTTCAAATTCACTTTTCCCAATCAAACATTACTCAAAAGATTTTGCAACAAGACTTTCGTGCAATAATTATAATAAACAGCAAAAGAAAGACTTAAAAGTCAAAAGAGAAGGCTATAAAGAAAAAAGAATCAATATCGAAGAATTATGGAAAATTCACCTACAAAAACAAGTCCTAAAATAACAAAAATTAGTCAAGGAATTCCAAGTATAGTTAAAAATGATTTTGAAGCACTCCATTCAAGATTATTAAGTGCATTTGTTCCATTGGATGGTTCAGTTAAAAACGACGATATTGATATTGAACAGAAAAAAGGAAGACCTAAAAAAGATGAAAGATTAGAAGAGTTTTTAAAAGAAAATCAGGAAATAATTAAACAATATCAAATGATTAGTTTTGAAGACAAATTAATTATTGAATTAGCAAATATTGGTATAAATGTACCAAACATGGCTAATACAGATTAAAACTAAATATCAAATGAATTATTTTTATTATTTGTTATTTATTTTTTTTATTTTTATTTAATTTTTCTAAAAATTTTCTAAAATTTTAGAAATGTAAAGTATTCAAATTTTGATTGAAAAAAGAGTGGGGTAGATGTAAAAGTGAGGTGGTTGTGCACTATACTATATTATTACTTTTTATATTATATAAAATAAAAAAATATGTTCTCATATTTTTTTTTTCAAAAGATATTTATATAATAATATTAAACTTTTTCAATATTTTGTTTTCAATAAGCTTATTGAATAAATTGAATTCGTTACTAAATTTCCGATACTCAATTTTTTTTGGAAATTTTTGTATTAAGCGTTTGCTATTTTCCACACTCTTTATGCTCGTTATCGTATTCAAACAAATAAAGATCAGAAAAATCTTTTATTTAACATTTTTCGAGAATTTTAAATTTTGATTATATAAAGTAAGTGAATGCATTCAAAAAAACATTATTGCTAATAAAATATAATCTCATATGTCAAAAATTGTTAATTATTTTTAAAGCTTTATTTCTTTATTATTCAATATTCATTATTTTCATACCAGACCAAATGTGCAACAAATAGTTTTCAAATGAAATATTACCTTATAAGAACAATTAATGAGGATTATTGCAAATTGGGAAATGGTTCCTTCTTGATTTTTACTATCCTTTCTATTGATAGAAAGAAAAGAAATAATTTTCAGACATCCATGATCTTTCATTTTTCTTAAAAAAAGATAATTTCTCATTTAATATAACATTTTTATTTGATTATTTAATAAAATATTAATTTTTACTAATGTTTTTAATAAAATTTATGATAATTCAATTTCATATAATTAAAATGCTGATATGTATGATTTATATGTAAAATTGAATCAATTTGATGAATATATTTCATAAATCTGAACTTCTTTTTTATTTGAAGATAAATCTCAATTTTCAATATAAATAAAAATAATTGAAAGAATTGAATTAAATAATTCAAATAATTTATCAAAATATTGAATTGAGCAAATAAACAACTGAAAACAATTCAAATCTTTTTTAAAAAATATATTTTAAAAAAATGCGACTAATCCATATCATTTTTTTTTAAAACAAATAACAAAATACAAATGAGTCTTACTAAAGTTAATAACGATTGGGTTCCTCTCCAAAAGAAAGTTTTCACCCGATGGGTCAATGCTCATCTTAACAATGCAGCCCCTGAAGTTGGAGACATTACAAAGGACTTATCAAACGGTGTTGCTCTTGTCGAACTTGCAAAGGTTCTCACCAAGAAAGACACTCCAAGACCATGGAAGAAAGAACCAAAGAGAAATGTTGATCAAGTTATGAATTGCGATCTTTCCGTTGATATGTTTACAAAAGACGGCGTCAAACTCATCGGAATCTCCGGAAAAGACGTCAACGACAACAACGAGAAACTCATTCTTGGATACGTCTGGTCGCTGATTTTACATTATTCAATTGGCAACGCCGTTACAGACGACAAGGACAACAACAGCACAGCCAAGAAGCCCGCCAAGAACGCGCTCCTCGAGTGGGCGATCGGACGCACGTCAAACTATCCAAACATCACCAAATTCCAGCCATACGGACTGTCAATGTGCGCACTGCTGGATTCCTACGTTCCAGACAGAATCAACTACTACAAGCTCAATCCACAGGACACACAGCGCAACGCACAACTCGCTGCTGATGTCATGAAAGAGCTCGGAATCACAGTTTTTGTTTATCCAGACGATCTTGCAGCGAACAACGGAAACGTTGACGAGAAGACACTCCTCACGCAGCTCGCAGCTGCCAAGGTTGTTCTCGACAACTTAAAAGCTGCACCAGCACCAGCACCAGTGGCCAAAGAGACAAAGACAGTCGTCGAAGACAATCATGCAAAAGAAGAAGCTGAAAGACTTGCAAAAGAGAAAGCTGAAGCAGAAAGAATTGCACGCGAAAAGGCAGAAGCTGAGAGACTCGCAAAGGAGAAAGCTGAAGCTGAGAGACTCGCCAAGCAAAAAGCTGATGCAGAACAACTTGCCAAACAAAAAGCTGAAGCTGACAAAATTGCCAAGCAAAAGGCTGATGCAGAACAACTTGCTAAGCAAAAGGCAGAGGCAGAAAGACTTGCCAAGCAAAAAGCTGAACAAGACAGAATTGCGCGTGAAAAGGCAGAAGCTGACAGAATTGCGAAGCAGAAGGCAGAACAGCAACGCATAATTCACCAACAAGAAGAGACACAGAGAATCCAGCGCCAAAAGATCGAACAAGAAAGAATTCAGCGTGAACGCGCAGAGCAAGAAAGAATTGCCAAAGAGCGAGCGGAAGCACAAGCAAGAGAAGAGAAAGAACGAATTGCTCGTCAAAAGGCCGAACAAGAGCGTCAGGCAATTGAACGCGCAGAGCAACAACGCTTAGCACGCCAAAAAGAAGAAGCCCAGCGTCTCGCCAAGGAAAAGGCCGCTGCTGACGCAAAAGCCGAGGAAAGAAGAGTTCTTCAGCGCAGACTTGAACAAGAAAAACTCGCTCGCGAAAAGGCCGATCAAGAACGCCTCGCCAAAGAAAAAGTTGAAGCAGAAAGACTTGCAGAAGCGGAAAGAGTCGCCAAGCAAAAGGCAGAGCAGGAAGCACGCGAAAAGGCAGACCAGCTTGAACGCGAGAAAGACCAAGCCGAGAGAATTGCTCGCGAGAAGTCAGACATTGAATCACGCTACCAACGCGAAGTTGCATCACGAGAACATCTCGAAAGCGAAATCCAGCGCTTAAAGCAACAATTGGATGAGACACAGCACAACGCAGAAAAGGACCATGACAGCCTTGTTACTGAGAACGATCGCCTCAAGCGCTCCTTGCTTGAAGCACAGGAAAACGCCAGAAATGATCACGAAAATCTTTCACAGACAATCGAGCGTCTGACAAGAGACGCCAAATTCGAGCACGACAATTTCGCCTCTGAAGTTGAACGTTTGAAGAAAGACTTACACGACTCGGAAGCACGCGCAAACGACTTGTACAACAAGATGCAACAAGAAGAACAAAACGCGAGAGCTGATCACGACAAGCTCTCGCAAACAATCGACCAAATGAAATTTGACGCACAGAAAGATCACGACAACTTGTCATCTGAAATCGAACGCTTAAAGCGCGAATTGGCAGACACAGTCTCACAGAAGAACGACCTCTCTGCCCAGCTTGCCGATGCATTGAAGCAAGCACAGCAAGAACGCGACAGCCTCAACGCTGAAATCGATCGTGCCAGGAAAGAATCACAGTCACAAGCTGACCACCTCAATGGCGAAATCGAGCACCTCAAGAAACAGTTGTCTGATTCTGAATCCCGCTGCAACGAGTTAAGAAGCACAATCGCAGCAACACAGCAGCAAGCCAAAGCAGACCACGACGGACTTTGCGCACAAATCGAGAAACTCAAGAAGGATGCCGCAGCTGATCACGCAAACATGCTCAAAGAAAACGACGGACTTAAGAAGCAAGTTGCCGATGCAGTTGCACAAAAGAACGCCGTTTCTGCTACATTGGCAGACACACAAAAGAAGGCCCAAGCAGACCACGACAAACTCACAGCAACAATTGAGCAATTGAAGAAGGATGCAGCCGCAGATCACGCCAAACTTTCAGCTGAAATCGAGAAAATCAAGAAAGACGCAGCTGCAGATCACGCAAACTTAACAAACGAAATTGCTCACATGAAGAAAGAATTGGCTGACTCAGAAGCTCGCTGCAACGAACTAAGAAAGACAATCGCAGACAACCAAAACCTCGCCAAAGCAGATCACGGCAAACTTTGCCAACAAATCGAAGCACTCAAGAAACAGTTGGCAGACGCTGTTGCACAAAAGAATGCAGTCTCAGCCACATTGGCTGACACACAAAAGAAGGCCCAAGATGACCACAACAAACTCACAGCAACAATCGAGCAATTGAAGAAGGATGCGGTAGCTGAAAAAGCCAAACTTTCAGGTGAAATCGAGAAGCTCAAGAAGGATGCAGCTGCAGATCATGCAGCTTTAACAGCCGAAATTGCACGCATCAACAAGGAAGCTCAGGCAGACCACGCCAACCTTTGCGGCGAAATCGATCATGCAAAGAAGGCAGTTGCTGACTCAGAAGCACGCTGCAATGAATTGAGAAAGACGCTCGACAATGCACAAAAGGCAGCGAAAGCTGACCACGACAAATTAGTCAGTGACATTGAAAGTGCCAAGAACGCAGCCAAAGCCGACCACGACAAGATGGCCTCTGAAATCACCAGCACCAAGAACGCAGCCAAAACCGACCACGACAAACTTTCAGGCGACATTGCAAAGCTCAACAAGTCATTGGCGGACGCACAGGCCAAGAATGCAGAGCTCACTAAGACACTGGCTGCTGAACAGCAAAAGGCACAGCAGGACCACGCTGCTCTTGCACAACAAATCGACCAATTGAAGAGAGATGCAGAAACACAAAAAGCAAACTTCAACACAGAAATGGCACGCGTCAAGAATGCAGCACGATCCGATCACGACAACCTTTCAAACGAAATCAATCACCAGAAACAATTGCTGGCTGACTCAGAGTCACACTGCAACGAATTGAGATCATCACTTTCAGAACAACAACAGCGTGCCAAAGCAGACCACGACAGCCTCAATGCACAAATTGAAAGCGCCAGGAGGGATGCACAGGCAGATCACACCAAACTTTGCTCTGAAATCGACAGAGTCAAGAATGATGCACAGAACGAGCGCAACCGCCTCAACGGTGAATTTGACAAATTAAGAAGCGCATTGTCAACATCCGAATCACAGAAGAACGATCTTTCTAACAAACTTGCTTCAGCACAGCAGCAAGTGCAATCAGAGCACGATAGACTCACCTCTGAAATTGAGAACACAAAGAATGCCGCAGCAGCAGATCACGCCAACCTTTCATCAGAAATCCAGCACTTGAAGCAATCACTGTCTGAGTCCGAGAAGCACAGCGACGAACTAAGAAACACGGTCCAGGAAACAGAGAGGCGCGCACAAGCCGACCACGACAAACTTGTCGGCGAAATGGACAAAGCAAGAAGTGACGCACAGAGCCAAATCAGCAACCTCAACAGCCAGATCGACAACCTCAAAGGCCAGTTGGCTGACGCAGTTGCACAGAAGAACCAACTCACGAGCAGATTAGAAGCAGCCGAGAAGCAGGCGCAGGCCGACCAAGCCAGATTCAATGCAGAAGTTGAGAAGATGAGGAAGGACGCACAAGCTGACCACGACAACCTCGCACACGAAATCGAACGTGTTAGAAATGAATCGCAAACAAAAATCAGCAACCTCACTGGCGAAATCGACCACCTCAGGAAGGCCCTTGCTGACTCAGAATCCCGCTGCAACGAAGTCAAGAAGTCACTCGCTGACGCACAAAAGGCCGCCAAAGCAGATCACGACTCGCTTTGCGCACAAATCGAGAAACTCAAGAAGGACGCAGCAGCCGACCACGCCAAACTCGCAGCTGAAATCGCAAATCTCAAGAAGTCGTTGGCCGATGCAACCGCCAAGAATTCACAGCTCACAACAACATTGGCAACAACACAACAACGCGCCAAAGAAGACCACGATAAACTCACTGCCGAAATCGACCATCTCAAGAAGGACGCTGCTGCTGATCGTGCCAAACTCACAGCCGAAATTGAACGCTTAAAGAAGGCACTGGCCGAAGCCGAAACTAGAGCCAAAGCTGACCACGACAAACTTGTTGCCCAAGTCGAACAAACTAAGAAAGATGCAGCCGCAGATCACGCTAAACTCTGCCAACAAATGGACAAGGCCAAGGCCGATGCTAAGGCTGACCACGACAAACTTTCTGCAGAAATCGAGCGCTTGAAGAAGCAGTTGGCTGACGCACTCAGAAAGGCGCAAGAAGACAGCAACAAGAACTTGGCTGAAATCGAACGTCTTAAGAAATTGCTCGCTGAGACACAACAGAAAGCCAAGAAGGATCATGACGACCTCTCAGCAGAAATCGAAAGACTCAATAAGTTGCTCGCTGACACACAAAAGAAGGCCAAAGAAGACCACGACAAACTTCAAGCAGAAATCGATCGCTTGAGGAAACAATTGGGCGACACAATCCTCAAGGCAAAGAAGGATCACGATGACTTAATGAACTTGATCGAACGTTATAAGAAGGGACTAGTCGATATCGACGGCGTTGTTGATGATACGCTCACCGATCCAAAGGGAGGAGTTCGCCAAAGCAAATCCAACTTTGTTTAAATAGATTATAAAACATAGAAATAAACAGATAGAATTATTAATAAATAGAAGATAAAATTTTAATTCAAATAATATTTTTTTTTAAGGTTGTACTCTACTGATTTTAGAAGTTTAAATAATCATATCATAATAAATGCCAATCTATAAATTTCATTTTGTAAATCAAAGGTAGCCCTTATTACATTTATTTTTTCAGGTTTAAACAAACAAATGCTAAAATATGAATAGATAATGATTGTGCAAATTGCATAATTGTTTCCAAAATTTGTGTTAATATACTTTATCATCATATGTCCAATCAGAGCGACATATTTTTAGCTTTTTTTGGATATTTCTTATAATAATATGAGACATTTGATCTTTATGCCATAATCTTCTTGGTATATCATTAGATACTATAGAGCTTCCATTTTGCGATTTAACTTGAGTTGGACGATATGGTATATCAACAAAATCATCAATATTATATGAGTAATATGAATCATATTCACATTCAAAAATTCTTTCTACCTTCCGCTCATTGTCTTTCTTTGTATTTTTTTTTAATATGATCTACTTTTGTTCTTGTCCTCATTTCATCTTTTGGTGTGTAAATAAAAATATTGGTACTTAGTAATCCCATAAGTTCTTTTATATTTTGCTTTTTCATTGTCATTTCTTGAATTGCTATTAGCAATCTTTTCATTCATTTCGTTTTGATTGAAGCACTCATGCGCAAAGCAAAGTCTATTTGAATTAGCAACTCATGTAATTGTTATATGCTGACCTTCAATAGATATGAATTTGTCTCAAAAATTGACGGTTCAATGTATGAATTCAAAGATATGTTAGTCTTTGTGATATGTGATATGAAATCTTCAACTAAGTCATTCTGAATGAGGAGAGCCAAGTAGCTATCGTTGGCGCCAATTCGCCTTTTTTCGTCAAAAATTTTGATCTTATTTCAAACAAAGAAAAAATATAATCAAACATATCTTTTACTTACGTTACACGATACTGAAAAATATTGATAGAATGGTATTCCTATTTAATTATTTATTGTTTTATATATTTTAGTTTTATTTATAATATGATCAAATAATTATTTAATCTTCCTTGTTTGATCCTCATTGAAAAACTATATTCATGATATATATCAAATTTAACTTTTATTGATAATATATTAATATCAATAAAATCCCAAAATCAAAAAAAATAAAACATTATATTTTTGTCAATATTTTATTATTATTATTATTAAGTAATTATTTAAAATTAATTCATAATTAAGATTAAAAAAATTAGAATTTCCAGTTTGTTCTTATTGAAAAGTTTGATATCTGATTTAACATAAACGATTTAACATTACATGGAATATCAACATCATCATTTATGATTGTTTTCCATTCATTAAGAAATTTGGTGATCTTTTTGAAGTTATTATCAACAATTTTATTATAGATACTTTCATATTTATCAAAATGTATCTTAAACATAAAAGGTGTAGTTTTCAACAACACAGGATCATCAATTGTGAACAAATGTTTGTTACAGTATATAATATTTCTCACACAAGTATCATTTGTCCCAATAATTTTCCTAAAAGCAAGAATTTTCAACAATTCAATCAATTCGTTATCATCCAAAGAATTAACCAATTCATGAGAATAAAAATACTTGTTACCATCATAAACAGTAACATTTTCTTCGAGTTTAGAACTCTTTAGAACTACTTTATTTTGATCAATTTCAATCAAATTTTTCGAAAGAATATAAACTCCATTTTCATAACAAACTTTTTTTGAAGAATAAGAATCATTTGAAGACAAAAGTTTCCTCTTAATGACATCTGATAGTAACTGACAATTCATTTCATCTTCTTTAATAAAAGGTCCTTTAAGAATAAAATTATAATTCTTTCCATCATCTAATGAACAATAGTAAACTCTAACTTTATGTCTTCCTGTAATCAATTGTGTTTGAATTAATTTAATTTCGTCATTAATTTTCTCAATAACTTCTTCCTCTTCTTTTTTTACACTCTTAACTTTTTTCGTTTTCTTTCTTTCAGTTTCTCCTCTCATTTCTTTTACAATTTGACCAACCCCTTTATTCGTTTCAATGTACAGTTTCTTACCTTCTCGTTCAATATAACTTTCTTCTTTCCTTGGAAACAAGATCAAATTATTTATAAAGAATTCATAATTTTTTCTTTCTTTTGGACAACTTCTGACATGTTTATCATATATATAATCAGGTAACTTTAATGTCATATCAAATTTTTTATCTTCTTCAAAATTAAATTGTTCGTAATTATATTTCTCATGAACATAATCAGTAGTCTCCCAAACACATAGCATATATAGAAATGTTAGATGACCACCAATGTATTTAAATATTTTTTCCAAGATAATAGTTGGATATCTTTTTTGGAAATATGATATAAATTCAATTTGTTTATTCTTACTAACATAAGCAAAGCATTTTCGAAGAAGGGTCATGAGATCATCATGATTATTTCCGAGAATTGGAGCTTCGTCAATTAACTTCATTTCACTCGCAAGTCTTATACCATAACAGCCATCGTGACACTTCATGTGATTGCATATGACAGGAATAAATGGCATTAATTGACTAAGATCGGCTTCTGTATTGAAGATATCATTAATCAAATATAAATCTGGACAATCTTCAGAACAATTTTGAATTAATCGTTTCTTCAATGCATTTGGAAATTCTCGAAATTCATAACCCATCTCGATTGCCAATTCTACATTTCCTCTTCTAAGAGATTTTTGTAACGCAGAATAAATTACATCAAAAGTAAATCTTCTACTATATCCTTGCCTCCTTAAAAACATTTAAGAACTAATACTTAAACTTCCTTAAATAAAAATGATCTCATCTGACTATCTCTTTAAGTGAAGTTCCTTTTTTTACATAAAGGAATTCACTTTAAAATTTATACTCAATTTTTTCTGAGACTTAATTATTCTCTCAAAAAGTTTTAAAGAAAAGTATACAAAATTTTATGCAAAAGACTATTTTGGATAAGAAATCGTTCATATTATCATCAGCAGGATTAAAAAAACTTAGTCCAAAATCAAAGTTATGGAGATGACTTTAAATTTATTTTTGGAGAGCATGAGGTCGCAAATGAAAAATCTTTTTGCAGAATTTATTTCTCCATTTGTTTCCCAAATTCATCAATCAGATCCAACAAATTACTTTTGTTCAGTTTTCTAACAAGGCTTCCATCAACAAGGAAGCCCGGGCAGACCACGCCAACCTTTGCGGCGAAATCGACCATGCAAAGAAGGCCGTTGCTGACTCAGAAGCACGCTGCAATGAATTGAGAAAGACACTCGACAATGCACGAAAGGCAGCGAAAGCTGACCACGACAAATTAGTCAGTGACATTGAAAGTGCCAAGAACGCAGCCAAAACCGACCACGACAAACTTTCAGGCGACATTGCAAAGCTCAACAAGTCATTGGCGGACGCACAGGCCAAGAATGCCGAGCTCACTAAGACACTGGCTGCTGAACAGCAAAAGGCACAGCAGGACCACGCTGCTCTTGCACAACAAATCGACCAATTGAAGAGAGATGCAGAAACACAAAAAGCAAACTTCAACACAGAAATGGCACGCGTCAAGAATGCAGCACGATCCGATCACGACAACCTTTCAAACGAAATCAATCACCAGAAACAATTGCTGGCTGACTCAGAGTCACACTGCAACGAATTGAGATCATCACTTTCAGAACAACAACAGCGTGCCAAAGCAGACCACGACAGCCTCAATGCACAAATTGAAAGCGCCAGGAGGGATGCACAGGCAGATCACACCAAACTTTGCTCTGAAATCGACAGAGTCAAGAATGATGCACAGAACGAGCGCAACCGCCTCAACGGTGAATTTGACAAATTAAGAAGCGCATTGTCAACATCCGAATCACAGAAGAACGATCTTTCTAACAAACTTGCTTCAGCACAGCAGCAAGTGCAATCAGAGCACGATAGACTCACCTCTGAAATTGAGAACACAAAGAATGCCGCAGCAGCAGATCACGCCAACCTTTCATCAGAAATCCAGCACTTGAAGCAATCACTGTCTGAGTCCGAGAAGCACAGCGACGAACTAAGAAACACGGTCCAGGAAACAGAGAGGCGCGCACAAGCCGACCACGACAAACTTGTCGGCGAAATGGACAAAGCAAGAAGTGACGCACAGAGCCAAATCAGCAACCTCAACAGCCAGATCGACAACCTCAAAGGCCAGTTGGCTGACGCAGTTGCACAGAAGAACCAACTCACGAGCAGATTAGAAGCAGCCGAGAAGCAGGCGCAGGCCGACCAAGCCAGATTCAATGCAGAAGTTGAGAAGATGAGGAAGGACGCACAAGCTGACCACGACAACCTCGCACACGAAATCGAACGTGTCAGAAATGAATCGCAAACAAAAATCAGCAACCTCACTGGCGAAATCGACCACCTCAGGAAGGCCCTGGCTGACTCAGAATCCCGCAGCAACGAAGTCAAGAAGTCACTCGCTGACGCACAAAAGGCCGCCAAAGCAGATCACGACTCGCTTTGCGCACAAATCGAGAAACTCAAGAAGGACGCAGCAGCCGACCACGCCAAACTCGCAGCTGAAATCGCCAATCTCAAGAAGTCATTGGCCGATGCAACCGCCAAGAATTCACAGCTCACAACAACATTGGCAACAACACAACAACGCGCCAAAGAAGACCACGATAAACTCACTGCCGAAATCGACCATCTCAAGAAGGACGCTGCTGCTGATCGTGCCAAACTCACAGCCGAAATTGAACGCTTGAAGAAGGCACTGGCCGAAGCCGAAACTAGAGCCAAAGCTGACCACGACAAACTTGTTGCTCAAGTCGAACAAACTAAGAAAGATGCAGCCGCAGATCACGCTAAACTCTGCCAACAAATGGACAAGGCCAAGGCCGATGCTAAGGCTGACCACGACAAACTTTCTGCAGAAATCGAGCGCTTGAAGAAGCAGTTGGCTGACGCACTCAGAAAGGCGCAAGAAGACAGCAACAAGAACTTGGCTGAAATCGAACGTCTTAAGAAATTGCTCGCTGAGACACAACAGAAAGCCAAGAAGGATCATGACGACCTCTCAGCAGAAATCGAAAGACTCAATAAGTTGCTCGCTGACACACAAAAGAAGGCCAAAGAAGACCACGACAAACTTCAAGCAGAAATCGATCGCTTGAGGAAACAATTGGGCGACACAATCCTCAAGGCAAAGAAGGATCACGATGACTTAATGAACTTGATCGAACGTTATAAGAAGGGACTAGTCGATATCGACGGTGTTGTTGATGATACACTCACCGATCCAAAGGGAGGAGTTCGCCAAAGCAAATCCAACTTTGTTTAAATAGATTATAGAATATAGAAATAAACAGATAGAATTATTAATAAATAGAAGATAAAATTTTAATTCAAATAATATTTTTTTTTAAGGTTGTACTCTACTGATTTTAGAAGTTTAAATAATCATATCATAATAAATGCCAATCTATAAATTTCATTTTGTAAATCAAAGGTAGCCCTTATTACATTAATTTTTTTCAGGTTTAAACAAACAAATGCTAAAATATGAATAGATAATGATTGTGCAAATTGCATAATTGTTTCCAAAATTTGTGTTAATATACTTTATCATCATATGTCCAATCAGAGCGACATATTTTTAGCTTTTTTGGATATTTCTTATAATAATTTGAGACATTTGATCTTTATGCCATAATCTTCTTGGTATATCATTAGATACTATAGAGCTTCCATTTTGCGATTTAACTTGAGTTGGACGATATGGTATATCAACAAAATCATCAATATTATATGAATAATATGAATCATATTCACATTCAAAAAATCTTTCTACCTTCCACTCATTGTCTTTCTTTGTATTTTTTTTTAATATGATCTACTTTTGTTCTTGTCCTCATTTCATCTTTTGGTGTGTAAATAAAAATATTTGTACTTAGTAATCCCATAAGTTCTTTTATATTTTGCTTTTTCATTTTCATTTCTTGAATTGCTATTAACAATCTTTTCATTCATTTTGTTTTGATTGAAGCACTCATGCGCAAAGCAAAGTCTATTTGAATTAGCAACACATGCAATTGTTATATGCTGACCTTCAATAAATATGAATTTGTCTCAAAAATTGACGGTTCAATGTATGAATTCAAAGATATGTTAGTCTTTGTGATATGTGATATGAAATCTGAATGAGGAGAGCCAAGTAGCTATCGTTGGCGCCAATTCGCCTTTTTTCGTCAAAAATTTTGATCTTATTTCAAACAAAGAAAAAATATAATCAAACATATCTTTTACTTACGTTACACGATACTGAAAAATATTGATAGAATGGTATTCCTATTTAATTATTTATTGTTTTATATATTTTAGTTTTATTTATAATATGATCAAATAATTATTTAATCTTCCTTGTTTGATCCTCATTGAAAAACTATATTCATGATATATATCAAATTTAACTTTTATTGATAATATATTAATATCAATAAAATCCCAAAATCAAAAAAAATAAAACATTATATTTTTGTCAATATTTTATTATTATTATTATTAAGTAATTATTTAAAATTAATTCATAATTAAGATTAAAAAAATTAGAATTTCCAGTTTGTTCTTATTGAAAAGTTTGATATCTGATTTAACATAAACGATTTAACATTACATGGAATATCAACATCATCATTTATGATTGTTTTCCATTCATTAAGAAATTTGGTGATCTTTTTGAAGTTATTATCAACAATTTTATTATAGATACTTTCATATTTATCAAAATGTATCTTAAACATAAAAGGTGTAGTTTTCAACAACACAGGATCATCAATTGTGAACAAATGTTTGTTACAGTATATAATATTTCTCACACAAGTATCATTTGTCCCAATAATTTTCCTAAAAGCAAGAATTTTCAACAATTCAATCAATTCGTTATCATCCAAAGAATTAACCAATTCATGAGAATAAAAATACTTGTTACCATCATAAACAGTAACATTTTCTTCGAGTTTAGAACTCTTTAGAACTACTTTATTTTGATCAATTTCAATCAAATTTTTCGAAAGAATATAAACTCCATTTTCATAACAAACTTTTTTTGAAGAATAAGAATCATTTGAAGACAAAAGTTTCCTCTTAATGACATCTGATAGTAACTGACAATTCATTTCATCTTCTTTAATAAAAGGTCCTTTAAGAATAAAATTATAATTCTTTCCATCATCTAATGAACAATAGTAAACTCTAACTTTATGTCTTCCTGTAATCAATTGTGTTTGAATTAATTTAATTTCGTCATTAATTTTCTCAATAACTTCTTCCTCTTCTTTTTTTACACTCTTAACTTTTTTCGTTTTCTTTCTTTCAGTTTCTCCTCTCATTTCTTTTACAATTTGACCAACCCCTTTATTCGTTTCAATGTACAGTTTCTTACCTTCTCGTTCAATATAACTTTCTTCTTTCCTTGGAAACAAGATCAAATTATTTATAAAGAATTCATAATTTTTTCTTTCTTTTGGACAACTTCTGACATGTTTATCATATATATAATCAGGTAACTTTAATGTCATATCAAATTTTTTATCTTCTTCAAAATTAAATTTTTCAAGTTTATATTTCTCATGAACATAATCAGTAGTCTCCCAAACACATAGCATATATAGAAATGTTAGATGACCACCAATGTATTTAAATATTTTTTCCAAGTTGATAGTCGGATATCTTTTTTGGAAATATGATATAAACTCAATTTGTTTATTCTTACTAACATAAGCAAAGCATTTTCGAAGAAGGGTCATGAGATCATCATGATTATTTCCGAGAATTGGAGCTTCGTCAATTAACTTCATTTCACTCGCAAGTCTTATACCATAACAGCCATCGTGACACTTCATGTGATTGCATATGACAGGAATAAATGGCATTAATTGACTAAGATCGGCTTCTGTATTGAAGATATCATTAATCAAATATAAATCTGGACAATCTTCAGAACAATTTTGAATTAATCGTTTCTTCAATGCATTTGGAAATTCTCGAAATTCATAACCCATCTCGATTGCCAATTCTACATTTCCTCTTCTAAGAGATTTTTGTAACGCAGAATAAATTACATCAAAAGTAAATCTTCTACTATATCCTTGCCTCCTTAAAAACATTTAAGAACTAATACTTAAACTTCCTTAAATAAAAATGATCTCATCTGACTATCTCTTTAAGTGAAGTTCCTTTTTTTACATAAAGGAATTCACTTTAAAATTTATACTCAATTTTTTCTGAGACTTAATTATTCTCTCAAAAAGTTTTAAAGAAAAGTATACAAAATTTTATGCAAAAGACTATTTTGGATAAGAAATCGTTCATATTATCATCAGCAGGATTAAAAAAACTTAGTCCAAAATCAAAGTTATGGAGATGACTTTAAATTTATTTTTGGAGAGCATGAGGTCGCAAATGAAAAATCTTTTTGCAGAATTTATTTCTCCATTTGTTTCCCAAATTCATCAATCAGATCCAACAAATTACTTTTGTTCAGTTTTCTAACAAGGCTTCCATCAACAAGGAAGCCCGGGCAGACCACGCCAACCTTTGCGGCGAAATCGACCATGCAAAGAAGGCCGTTGCTGACTCAGAAGCACGCTGCAATGAATTGAGAAAGACACTCGACAATGCACGAAAGGCAGCGAAAGCTGACCACGACAAATTAGTCAGTGACATTGAAAGTGCCAAGAACGCAGCCAAAACCGACCACGACAAACTTTCAGGCGACATTGCAAAGCTCAACAAGTCATTGGCGGACGCACAGGCCAAGAATGCCGAGCTCACTAAGACACTGGCTGCTGAACAGCAAAAGGCACAGCAGGACCACGCTGCTCTTGCACAACAAATCGACCAATTGAAGAGAGATGCAGAAACACAAAAAGCAAACTTCAACACAGAAATGGCACGCGTCAAGAATGCAGCACGATCCGATCACGACAACCTTTCAAACGAAATCAATCACCAGAAACAATTGCTGGCTGACTCAGAGTCACACTGCAACGAATTGAGATCATCACTTTCAGAACAACAACAGCGTGCCAAAGCAGACCACGACAGCCTCAATGCACAAATTGAAAGCGCCAGGAGGGATGCACAGGCAGATCACACCAAACTTTGCTCTGAAATCGACAGAGTCAAGAATGATGCACAGAACGAGCGCAACCGCCTCAACGGTGAATTTGACAAATTAAGAAGCGCATTGTCAACATCCGAATCACAGAAGAACGATCTTTCTAACAAACTTGCTTCAGCACAGCAGCAAGCGCAATCAGAGCACGATAGACTCACCTCTGAAATTGAGAACACAAAGAATGCCGCAGCAGCAGATCACGCCAACCTTTCATCAGAAATCCAGCACTTGAAGCAATCACTGTCTGAGTCCGAGAAGCACAGCGACGAACTAAGAAACACGGTCCAGGAAACAGAGAGGCGCGCACAAGCCGACCACGACAAACTTGTCGGCGAAATGGACAAAGCAAGAAGTGACGCACAGAGCCAAATCAGCAACCTCAACAGCCAGATCGACAACCTCAAAGGCCAGTTGGCTGACGCAGTTGCACAGAAGAACCAACTCACGAGCAGATTAGAAGCAGCCGAGAAGCAGGCGCAGGCCGACCAAGCCAGATTCAATGCAGAAGTTGAGAAGATGAGGAAGGACGCACAAGCTGACCACGACAACCTCGCACACGAAATCGAACGTGTCAGAAATGAATCGCAAACAAAAATCAGCAACCTCACTGGCGAAATCGACCACCTCAGGAAGGCCCTGGCTGACTCAGAATCCCGCAGCAACGAAGTCAAGAAGTCACTCGCTGACGCACAAAAGGCCGCCAAAGCAGATCACGACTCGCTTTGCGCACAAATCGAGAAACTCAAGAAGGACGCAGCAGCCGACCACGCCAAACTCGCAGCTGAAATCGCCAATCTCAAGAAGTCATTGGCCGATGCAACCGCCAAGAATTCACAGCTCACAACAACATTGGCAACAACACAACAACGCGCCAAAGAAGACCACGATAAACTCACTGCCGAAATCGACCATCTCAAGAAGGACGCTGCTGCTGATCGTGCCAAACTCACAGCCGAAATTGAACGCTTGAAGAAGGCACTGGCCGAAGCCGAAACTAGAGCCAAAGCTGACCACGACAAACTTGTTGCTCAAGTCGAACAAACTAAGAAAGATGCAGCCGCAGATCACGCTAAACTCTGCCAACAAATGGACAAGGCCAAGGCCGATGCTAAGGCTGACCACGACAAACTTTCTGCAGAAATCGAGCGCTTGAAGAAGCAGTTGGCTGACGCACTCAGAAAGGCGCAAGAAGACAGCAACAAGAACTTGGCTGAAATCGAACGTCTTAAGAAATTGCTCGCTGAGACACAACAGAAAGCCAAGAAGGATCATGACGACCTCTCAGCAGAAATCGAAAGACTCAATAAGTTGCTCGCTGACACACAAAAGAAGGCCAAAGAAGACCACGACAAACTTCAAGCAGAAATCGATCGCTTGAGGAAACAATTGGGCGACACAATCCTCAAGGCAAAGAAGGATCACGATGACTTAATGAACTTGATCGAACGTTATAAGAAGGGACTAGTCGATATCGACGGTGTTGTTGATGATACACTCACCGATCCAAAGGGAGGAGTTCGCCAAAGCAAATCCAACTTTGTTTAAATAGATTATAGAATATAGAAATAAACAGATAGAATTATTAATAAATAGAAGATAAAATTTTAATTCAAATAATATTTTTTTTTAAGGTTGTACTCTACTGATTTTAGAAGTTTAAATAATCATATCATAATAAATGCCAATCTATAAATTTCATTTTGTAAATCAAAGGTAGCCCTTATTACATTAATTTTTTTCAGGTTTAAACAAACAAATGCTAAAATATGAATAGATAATGATTGTGCAAATTGCATAATTGTTTCCAAAATTTGTGTTAATATACTTTATCATCATATGTACAATCAGAGCGACATATTTTTAGCTTTTTTGGATATTTCTTATAATAATTTGAGACATTTGATCTTTATGCCATAATCTTCTTGGTATATCATTAGATACTATAGAGCTTCCATTTTGCGATTTAACTTGAGTTGGACGATATGGTATATCAACAAAATCATCAATATTATATGAATAATATGAATCATATTCACATTCAAAAAATCTTTCTACCTTCCACTCATTGTCTTTCTTTGTATTTTTTTTTAATATGATCTACTTTTGTTCTTGTCCTCATTTCATCTTTTGGTGTGTAAATAAAAATATTTGTACTTAGTAATCCCATAAGTTCTTTTATATTTTGCTTTTTCATTTTCATTTCTTGAATTGCTATTAACAATCTTTTCATTCATTTTGTTTTGATTGAAGCACTCATGCGCAAAGCAAAGTCTATTTGAATTAGCAACACATGCAATTGTTATATGCTGACCTTCAATAAATATGAATTTGTCTCAAAAATTGACGGTTCAATGTATGAATTCAAAGATATGTTAGTCTTTGTGATATGTGATATGAAATCTGAATGAGGAGAGCCAAGTAGCTATCGTTGGCGCCAATTCGCCTTTTTTCGTCAAAAATTTTGATCTTATTTCAAACAAAGAAAAAATATAATCAAACATATCTTTTACTTACGTTACACGATACTGAAAAATATTGATAGAATGGTATTCCTATTTAATTATTTATTGTTTTATATATTTTAGTTTTATTTATAATATGATCAAATAATTATTTAATCTTCCTTGTTTGATCCTCATTGAAAAACTATATTCATGATATATATCAAATTTAACTTTTATTGATAATATATTAATATCAATAAAATCCCAAAATCAAAAAAAATAAAACATTATATTTTTGTCAATATTTTATTATTATTATTATTAAGTAATTATTTAAAATTAATTCATAATTAAGATTAAAAAAATTAGAATTTCCAGTTTGTTCTTATTGAAAAGTTTGATATCTGATTTAACATAAACGATTTAACATTACATGGAATATCAACATCATCATTTATGATTGTTTTCCATTCATTAAGAAATTTGGTGATCTTTTTGAAGTTATTATCAACAATTTTATTATAGATACTTTCATATTTATCAAAATGTATCTTAAACATAAAAGGTGTAGTTTTCAACAACACAGGATCATCAATTGTGAACAAATGTTTGTTACAGTATATAATATTTCTCACACAAGTATCATTTGTCCCAATAATTTTCCTAAAAGCAAGAATTTTCAACAATTCAATCAATTCGTTATCATCCAAAGAATTAACCAATTCATGAGAATAAAAATACTTGTTACCATCATAAACAGTAACATTTTCTTCGAGTTTAGAACTCTTTAGAACTACTTTATTTTGATCAATTTCAATCAAATTTTTCGAAAGAATATAAACTCCATTTTCATAACAAACTTTTTTTGAAGAATAAGAATCATTTGAAGACAAAAGTTTCCTCTTAATGACATCTGATAGTAACTGACAATTCATTTCATCTTCTTTAATAAAAGGTCCTTTAAGAATAAAATTATAATTCTTTCCATCATCTAATGAACAATAGTAAACTCTAACTTTATGTCTTCCTGTAATCAATTGTGTTTGAATTAATTTAATTTCGTCATTAATTTTCTCAATAACTTCTTCCTCTTCTTTTTTTACACTCTTAACTTTTTTCGTTTTCTTTCTTTCAGTTTCTCCTCTCATTTCTTTTACAATTTGACCAACCCCTTTATTCGTTTCAATGTACAGTTTCTTACCTTCTCGTTCAATATAACTTTCTTCTTTCCTTGGAAACAAGATCAAATTATTTATAAAGAATTCATAATTTTTTCTTTCTTTTGGACAACTTCTGACATGTTTATCATATATATAATCAGGTAACTTTAATGTCATATCAAATTTTTTATCTTCTTCAAAATTAAATTTTTCAAGTTTATATTTCTCATGAACATAATCAGTAGTCTCCCAAACACATAGCATATATAGAAATGTTAGATGACCACCAATGTATTTAAATATTTTTTCCAAGTTGATAGTCGGATATCTTTTTTGGAAATATGATATAAACTCAATTTGTTTATTCTTACTAACATAAGCAAAGCATTTTCGAAGAAGGGTCATGAGATCATCATGATTATTTCCGAGAATTGGAGCTTCGTCAATTAACTTCATTTCACTCGCAAGTCTTATACCATAACAGCCATCGTGACACTTCATGTGATTGCATATGACAGGAATAAATGGCATTAATTGACTAAGATCGGCTTCTGTATTGAAGATATCATTAATCAAATATAAATCTGGACAATCTTCAGAACAATTTTGAATTAATCGTTTCTTCAATGCATTTGGAAATTCTCGAAATTCATAACCCATCTCGATTGCCAATTCTACATTTCCTCTTCTAAGAGATTTTTGTAACGCAGAATAAATTACATCAAAAGTAAATCTTCTACTATATCCTTGCCTCCTTAAAAACATTTAAGAACTAATACTTAAACTTCCTTAAATAAAAATGATCTCATCTGACTATCTCTTTAAGTGAAGTTCCTTTTTTTACATAAAGGAATTCACTTTAAAATTTATACTCAATTTTTTCTGAGACTTAATTATTCTCTCAAAAAGTTTTAAAGAAAAGTATACAAAATTTTATGCAAAAGACTATTTTGGATAAGAAATCGTTCATATTATCATCAGCAGGATTAAAAAAACTTAGTCCAAAATCAAAGTTATGGAGATGACTTTAAATTTATTTTTGGAGAGCATGAGGTCGCAAATGAAAAATCTTTTTGCAGAATTTATTTCTCCATTTGTTTCCCAAATTCATCAATCAGATCCAACAAATTACTTTTGTTCAGTTTTCTAACAAGGCTTCCATCAACAAGGAAGCCCGGGCAGACCACGCCAACCTTTGCGGCGAAATCGACCATGCAAAGAAGGCCGTTGCTGACTCAGAAGCACGCTGCAATGAATTGAGAAAGACACTCGACAATGCACGAAAGGCAGCGAAAGCTGACCACGACAAATTAGTCAGTGACATTGAAAGTGCCAAGAACGCAGCCAAAACCGACCACGACAAACTTTCAGGCGACATTGCAAAGCTCAACAAGTCATTGGCGGACGCACAGGCCAAGAATGCCGAGCTCACTAAGACACTGGCTGCTGAACAGCAAAAGGCACAGCAGGACCACGCTGCTCTTGCACAACAAATCGACCAATTGAAGAGAGATGCAGAAACACAAAAAGCAAACTTCAACACAGAAATGGCACGCGTCAAGAATGCAGCACGATCCGATCACGACAACCTTTCAAACGAAATCAATCACCAGAAACAATTGCTGGCTGACTCAGAGTCACACTGCAACGAATTGAGATCATCACTTTCAGAACAACAACAGCGTGCCAAAGCAGACCACGACAGCCTCAATGCACAAATTGAAAGCGCCAGGAGGGATGCACAGGCAGATCACACCAAACTTTGCTCTGAAATCGACAGAGTCAAGAATGATGCACAGAACGAGCGCAACCGCCTCAACGGTGAATTTGACAAATTAAGAAGCGCATTGTCAACATCCGAATCACAGAAGAACGATCTTTCTAACAAACTTGCTTCAGCACAGCAGCAAGCGCAATCAGAGCACGATAGACTCACCTCTGAAATTGAGAACACAAAGAATGCCGCAGCAGCAGATCACGCCAACCTTTCATCAGAAATCCAGCACTTGAAGCAATCACTGTCTGAGTCCGAGAAGCACAGCGACGAACTAAGAAACACGGTCCAGGAAACAGAGAGGCGCGCACAAGCCGACCACGACAAACTTGTCGGCGAAATGGACAAAGCAAGAAGTGACGCACAGAGCCAAATCAGCAACCTCAACAGCCAGATCGACAACCTCAAAGGCCAGTTGGCTGACGCAGTTGCACAGAAGAACCAACTCACGAGCAGATTAGAAGCAGCCGAGAAGCAGGCGCAGGCCGACCAAGCCAGATTCAATGCAGAAGTTGAGAAGATGAGGAAGGACGCACAAGCTGACCACGACAACCTCGCACACGAAATCGAACGTGTCAGAAATGAATCGCAAACAAAAATCAGCAACCTCACTGGCGAAATCGACCACCTCAGGAAGGCCCTGGCTGACTCAGAATCCCGCAGCAACGAAGTCAAGAAGTCACTCGCTGACGCACAAAAGGCCGCCAAAGCAGATCACGACTCGCTTTGCGCACAAATCGAGAAACTCAAGAAGGACGCAGCAGCCGACCACGCCAAACTCGCAGCTGAAATCGCCAATCTCAAGAAGTCATTGGCCGATGCAACCGCCAAGAATTCACAGCTCACAACAACATTGGCAACAACACAACAACGCGCCAAAGAAGACCACGATAAACTCACTGCCGAAATCGACCATCTCAAGAAGGACGCTGCTGCTGATCGTGCCAAACTCACAGCCGAAATTGAACGCTTGAAGAAGGCACTGGCCGAAGCCGAAACTAGAGCCAAAGCTGACCACGACAAACTTGTTGCTCAAGTCGAACAAACTAAGAAAGATGCAGCCGCAGATCACGCTAAACTCTGCCAACAAATGGACAAGGCCAAGGCCGATGCTAAGGCTGACCACGACAAACTTTCTGCAGAAATCGAGCGCTTGAAGAAGCAGTTGGCTGACGCACTCAGAAAGGCGCAAGAAGACAGCAACAAGAACTTGGCTGAAATCGAACGTCTTAAGAAATTGCTCGCTGAGACACAACAGAAAGCCAAGAAGGATCATGACGACCTCTCAGCAGAAATCGAAAGACTCAATAAGTTGCTCGCTGACACACAAAAGAAGGCCAAAGAAGACCACGACAAACTTCAAGCAGAAATCGATCGCTTGAGGAAACAATTGGGCGACACAATCCTCAAGGCAAAGAAGGATCACGATGACTTAATGAACTTGATCGAACGTTATAAGAAGGGACTAGTCGATATCGACGGTGTTGTTGATGATACACTCACCGATCCAAAGGGAGGAGTTCGCCAAAGCAAATCCAACTTTGTTTAAATAGATTATAGAATATAGAAATAAACAGATAGAATTATTAATAAATAGAAGATAAAATTTTAATTCAAATAATATTTTTTTTTAAGGTTGTACTCTACTGATTTTAGAAGTTTAAATAATCATATCATAATAAATGCCAATCTATAAATTTCATTTTGTAAATCAAAGGTAGCCCTTATTACATTAATTTTTTTCAGGTTTAAACAAACAAATGCTAAAATATGAATAGATAATGATTGTGCAAATTGCATAATTGTTTCCAAAATTTGTGTTAATATACTTTATCATCATATGTACAATCAGAGCGACATATTTTTAGCTTTTTTGGATATTTCTTATAATAATTTGAGACATTTGATCTTTATGCCATAATCTTCTTGGTATATCATTAGATACTATAGAGCTTCCATTTTGCGATTTAACTTGAGTTGGACGATATGGTATATCAACAAAATCATCAATATTATATGAATAATATGAATCATATTCACATTCAAAAAATCTTTCTACCTTCCACTCATTGTCTTTCTTTGTATTTTTTTTTAATATGATCTACTTTTGTTCTTGTCCTCATTTCATCTTTTGGTGTGTAAATAAAAATATTTGTACTTAGTAATCCCATAAGTTCTTTTATATTTTGCTTTTTCATTTTCATTTCTTGAATTGCTATTAACAATCTTTTCATTCATTTTGTTTTGATTGAAGCACTCATGCGCAAAGCAAAGTCTATTTGAATTAGCAACACATGCAATTGTTATATGCTGACCTTCAATAAATATGAATTTGTCTCAAAAATTGACGGTTCAATGTATGAATTCAAAGATATGTTAGTCTTTGTGATATGTGATATGAAATCTGAATGAGGAGAGCCAAGTAGCTATCGTTGGCGCCAATTCGCCTTTTTTCGTCAAAAATTTTGATCTTATTTCAAACAAAGAAAAAATATAATCAAACATATCTTTTACTTACGTTACACGATACTGAAAAATATTGATAGAATGGTATTCCTATTTAATTATTTATTGTTTTATATATTTTAGTTTTATTTATAATATGATCAAATAATTATTTAATCTTCCTTGTTTGATCCTCATTGAAAAACTATATTCATGATATATATCAAATTTAACTTTTATTGATAATATATTAATATCAATAAAATCCCAAAATCAAAAAAAATAAAACATTATATTTTTGTCAATATTTTATTATTATTATTATTAAGTAATTATTTAAAATTAATTCATAATTAAGATTAAAAAAATTAGAATTTCCAGTTTGTTCTTATTGAAAAGTTTGATATCTGATTTAACATAAACGATTTAACATTACATGGAATATCAACATCATCATTTATGATTGTTTTCCATTCATTAAGAAATTTGGTGATCTTTTTGAAGTTATTATCAACAATTTTATTATAGATACTTTCATATTTATCAAAATGTATCTTAAACATAAAAGGTGTAGTTTTCAACAACACAGGATCATCAATTGTGAACAAATGTTTGTTACAGTATATAATATTTCTCACACAAGTATCATTTGTCCCAATAATTTTCCTAAAAGCAAGAATTTTCAACAATTCAATCAATTCGTTATCATCCAAAGAATTAACCAATTCATGAGAATAAAAATACTTGTTACCATCATAAACAGTAACATTTTCTTCGAGTTTAGAACTCTTTAGAACTACTTTATTTTGATCAATTTCAATCAAATTTTTCGAAAGAATATAAACTCCATTTTCATAACAAACTTTTTTTGAAGAATAAGAATCATTTGAAGACAAAAGTTTCCTCTTAATGACATCTGATAGTAACTGACAATTCATTTCATCTTCTTTAATAAAAGGTCCTTTAAGAATAAAATTATAATTCTTTCCATCATCTAATGAACAATAGTAAACTCTAACTTTATGTCTTCCTGTAATCAATTGTGTTTGAATTAATTTAATTTCGTCATTAATTTTCTCAATAACTTCTTCCTCTTCTTTTTTTACACTCTTAACTTTTTTCGTTTTCTTTCTTTCAGTTTCTCCTCTCATTTCTTTTACAATTTGACCAACCCCTTTATTCGTTTCAATGTACAGTTTCTTACCTTCTCGTTCAATATAACTTTCTTCTTTCCTTGGAAACAAGATCAAATTATTTATAAAGAATTCATAATTTTTTCTTTCTTTTGGACAACTTCTGACATGTTTATCATATATATAATCAGGTAACTTTAATGTCATATCAAATTTTTTATCTTCTTCAAAATTAAATTTTTCAAGTTTATATTTCTCATGAACATAATCAGTAGTCTCCCAAACACATAGCATATATAGAAATGTTAGATGACCACCAATGTATTTAAATATTTTTTCCAAGTTGATAGTCGGATATCTTTTTTGGAAATATGATATAAACTCAATTTGTTTATTCTTACTAACATAAGCAAAGCATTTTCGAAGAAGGGTCATGAGATCATCATGATTATTTCCGAGAATTGGAGCTTCGTCAATTAACTTCATTTCACTCGCAAGTCTTATACCATAACAGCCATCGTGACACTTCATGTGATTGCATATGACAGGAATAAATGGCATTAATTGACTAAGATCGGCTTCTGTATTGAAGATATCATTAATCAAATATAAATCTGGACAATCTTCAGAACAATTTTGAATTAATCGTTTCTTCAATGCATTTGGAAATTCTCGAAATTCATAACCCATCTCGATTGCCAATTCTACATTTCCTCTTCTAAGAGATTTTTGTAACGCAGAATAAATTACATCAAAAGTAAATCTTCTACTATATCCTTGCCTCCTTAAAAACATTTAAGAACTAATACTTAAACTTCCTTAAATAAAAATGATCTCATCTGACTATCTCTTTAAGTGAAGTTCCTTTTTTTACATAAAGGAATTCACTTTAAAATTTATACTCAATTTTTTCTGAGACTTAATTATTCTCTCAAAAAGTTTTAAAGAAAAGTATACAAAATTTTATGCAAAAGACTATTTTGGATAAGAAATCGTTCATATTATCATCAGCAGGATTAAAAAAACTTAGTCCAAAATCAAAGTTATGGAGATGACTTTAAATTTATTTTTGGAGAGCATGAGGTCGCAAATGAAAAATCTTTTTGCAGAATTTATTTCTCCATTTGTTTCCCAAATTCATCAATCAGATCCAACAAATTACTTTTGTTCAGTTTTCTAACAAGGCTTCCATCAACAAGGAAGCCCGGGCAGACCACGCCAACCTTTGCGGCGAAATCGACCATGCAAAGAAGGCCGTTGCTGACTCAGAAGCACGCTGCAATGAATTGAGAAAGACACTCGACAATGCACGAAAGGCAGCGAAAGCTGACCACGACAAATTAGTCAGTGACATTGAAAGTGCCAAGAACGCAGCCAAAACCGACCACGACAAACTTTCAGGCGACATTGCAAAGCTCAACAAGTCATTGGCGGACGCACAGGCCAAGAATGCCGAGCTCACTAAGACACTGGCTGCTGAACAGCAAAAGGCACAGCAGGACCACGCTGCTCTTGCACAACAAATCGACCAATTGAAGAGAGATGCAGAAACACAAAAAGCAAACTTCAACACAGAAATGGCACGCGTCAAGAATGCAGCACGATCCGATCACGACAACCTTTCAAACGAAATCAATCACCAGAAACAATTGCTGGCTGACTCAGAGTCACACTGCAACGAATTGAGATCATCACTTTCAGAACAACAACAGCGTGCCAAAGCAGACCACGACAGCCTCAATGCACAAATTGAAAGCGCCAGGAGGGATGCACAGGCAGATCACACCAAACTTTGCTCTGAAATCGACAGAGTCAAGAATGATGCACAGAACGAGCGCAACCGCCTCAACGGTGAATTTGACAAATTAAGAAGCGCATTGTCAACATCCGAATCACAGAAGAACGATCTTTCTAACAAACTTGCTTCAGCACAGCAGCAAGCGCAATCAGAGCACGATAGACTCACCTCTGAAATTGAGAACACAAAGAATGCCGCAGCAGCAGATCACGCCAACCTTTCATCAGAAATCCAGCACTTGAAGCAATCACTGTCTGAGTCCGAGAAGCACAGCGACGAACTAAGAAACACGGTCCAGGAAACAGAGAGGCGCGCACAAGCCGACCACGACAAACTTGTCGGCGAAATGGACAAAGCAAGAAGTGACGCACAGAGCCAAATCAGCAACCTCAACAGCCAGATCGACAACCTCAAAGGCCAGTTGGCTGACGCAGTTGCACAGAAGAACCAACTCACGAGCAGATTAGAAGCAGCCGAGAAGCAGGCGCAGGCCGACCAAGCCAGATTCAATGCAGAAGTTGAGAAGATGAGGAAGGACGCACAAGCTGACCACGACAACCTCGCACACGAAATCGAACGTGTCAGAAATGAATCGCAAACAAAAATCAGCAACCTCACTGGCGAAATCGACCACCTCAGGAAGGCCCTGGCTGACTCAGAATCCCGCAGCAACGAAGTCAAGAAGTCACTCGCTGACGCACAAAAGGCCGCCAAAGCAGATCACGACTCGCTTTGCGCACAAATCGAGAAACTCAAGAAGGACGCAGCAGCCGACCACGCCAAACTCGCAGCTGAAATCGCCAATCTCAAGAAGTCATTGGCCGATGCAACCGCCAAGAATTCACAGCTCACAACAACATTGGCAACAACACAACAACGCGCCAAAGAAGACCACGATAAACTCACTGCCGAAATCGACCATCTCAAGAAGGACGCTGCTGCTGATCGTGCCAAACTCACAGCCGAAATTGAACGCTTGAAGAAGGCACTGGCCGAAGCCGAAACTAGAGCCAAAGCTGACCACGACAAACTTGTTGCTCAAGTCGAACAAACTAAGAAAGATGCAGCCGCAGATCACGCTAAACTCTGCCAACAAATGGACAAGGCCAAGGCCGATGCTAAGGCTGACCACGACAAACTTTCTGCAGAAATCGAGCGCTTGAAGAAGCAGTTGGCTGACGCACTCAGAAAGGCGCAAGAAGACAGCAACAAGAACTTGGCTGAAATCGAACGTCTTAAGAAATTGCTCGCTGAGACACAACAGAAAGCCAAGAAGGATCATGACGACCTCTCAGCAGAAATCGAAAGACTCAATAAGTTGCTCGCTGACACACAAAAGAAGGCCAAAGAAGACCACGACAAACTTCAAGCAGAAATCGATCGCTTGAGGAAACAATTGGGCGACACAATCCTCAAGGCAAAGAAGGATCACGATGACTTAATGAACTTGATCGAACGTTATAAGAAGGGACTAGTCGATATCGACGGTGTTGTTGATGATACACTCACCGATCCAAAGGGAGGAGTTCGCCAAAGCAAATCCAACTTTGTTTAAATAGATTATAGAATATAGAAATAAACAGATAGAATTATTAATAAATAGAAGATAAAATTTTAATTCAAATAATATTTTTTTTTAAGGTTGTACTCTACTGATTTTAGAAGTTTAAATAATCATATCATAATAAATGCCAATCTATAAATTTCATTTTGTAAATCAAAGGTAGCCCTTATTACATTAATTTTTTTCAGGTTTAAACAAACAAATGCTAAAATATGAATAGATAATGATTGTGCAAATTGCATAATTGTTTCCAAAATTTGTGTTAATATACTTTATCATCATATGTACAATCAGAGCGACATATTTTTAGCTTTTTTGGATATTTCTTATAATAATTTGAGACATTTGATCTTTATGCCATAATCTTCTTGGTATATCATTAGATACTATAGAGCTTCCATTTTGCGATTTAACTTGAGTTGGACGATATGGTATATCAACAAAATCATCAATATTATATGAATAATATGAATCATATTCACATTCAAAAAATCTTTCTACCTTCCACTCATTGTCTTTCTTTGTATTTTTTTTTAATATGATCTACTTTTGTTCTTGTCCTCATTTCATCTTTTGGTGTGTAAATAAAAATATTTGTACTTAGTAATCCCATAAGTTCTTTTATATTTTGCTTTTTCATTTTCATTTCTTGAATTGCTATTAACAATCTTTTCATTCATTTTGTTTTGATTGAAGCACTCATGCGCAAAGCAAAGTCTATTTGAATTAGCAACACATGCAATTGTTATATGCTGACCTTCAATAAATATGAATTTGTCTCAAAAATTGACGGTTCAATGTATGAATTCAAAGATATGTTAGTCTTTGTGATATGTGATATGAAATCTGAATGAGGAGAGCCAAGTAGCTATCGTTGGCGCCAATTCGCCTTTTTTCGTCAAAAATTTTGATCTTATTTCAAACAAAGAAAAAATATAATCAAACATATCTTTTACTTACGTTACACGATACTGAAAAATATTGATAGAATGGTATTCCTATTTAATTATTTATTGTTTTATATATTTTAGTTTTATTTATAATATGATCAAATAATTATTTAATCTTCCTTGTTTGATCCTCATTGAAAAACTATATTCATGATATATATCAAATTTAACTTTTATTGATAATATATTAATATCAATAAAATCCCAAAATCAAAAAAAATAAAACATTATATTTTTGTCAATATTTTATTATTATTATTATTAAGTAATTATTTAAAATTAATTCATAATTAAGATTAAAAAAATTAGAATTTCCAGTTTGTTCTTATTGAAAAGTTTGATATCTGATTTAACATAAACGATTTAACATTACATGGAATATCAACATCATCATTTATGATTGTTTTCCATTCATTAAGAAATTTGGTGATCTTTTTGAAGTTATTATCAACAATTTTATTATAGATACTTTCATATTTATCAAAATGTATCTTAAACATAAAAGGTGTAGTTTTCAACAACACAGGATCATCAATTGTGAACAAATGTTTGTTACAGTATATAATATTTCTCACACAAGTATCATTTGTCCCAATAATTTTCCTAAAAGCAAGAATTTTCAACAATTCAATCAATTCGTTATCATCCAAAGAATTAACCAATTCATGAGAATAAAAATACTTGTTACCATCATAAACAGTAACATTTTCTTCGAGTTTAGAACTCTTTAGAACTACTTTATTTTGATCAATTTCAATCAAATTTTTCGAAAGAATATAAACTCCATTTTCATAACAAACTTTTTTTGAAGAATAAGAATCATTTGAAGACAAAAGTTTCCTCTTAATGACATCTGATAGTAACTGACAATTCATTTCATCTTCTTTAATAAAAGGTCCTTTAAGAATAAAATTATAATTCTTTCCATCATCTAATGAACAATAGTAAACTCTAACTTTATGTCTTCCTGTAATCAATTGTGTTTGAATTAATTTAATTTCGTCATTAATTTTCTCAATAACTTCTTCCTCTTCTTTTTTTACACTCTTAACTTTTTTCGTTTTCTTTCTTTCAGTTTCTCCTCTCATTTCTTTTACAATTTGACCAACCCCTTTATTCGTTTCAATGTACAGTTTCTTACCTTCTCGTTCAATATAACTTTCTTCTTTCCTTGGAAACAAGATCAAATTATTTATAAAGAATTCATAATTTTTTCTTTCTTTTGGACAACTTCTGACATGTTTATCATATATATAATCAGGTAACTTTAATGTCATATCAAATTTTTTATCTTCTTCAAAATTAAATTTTTCAAGTTTATATTTCTCATGAACATAATCAGTAGTCTCCCAAACACATAGCATATATAGAAATGTTAGATGACCACCAATGTATTTAAATATTTTTTCCAAGTTGATAGTCGGATATCTTTTTTGGAAATATGATATAAACTCAATTTGTTTATTCTTACTAACATAAGCAAAGCATTTTCGAAGAAGGGTCATGAGATCATCATGATTATTTCCGAGAATTGGAGCTTCGTCAATTAACTTCATTTCACTCGCAAGTCTTATACCATAACAGCCATCGTGACACTTCATGTGATTGCATATGACAGGAATAAATGGCATTAATTGACTAAGATCGGCTTCTGTATTGAAGATATCATTAATCAAATATAAATCTGGACAATCTTCAGAACAATTTTGAATTAATCGTTTCTTCAATGCATTTGGAAATTCTCGAAATTCATAACCCATCTCGATTGCCAATTCTACATTTCCTCTTCTAAGAGATTTTTGTAACGCAGAATAAATTACATCAAAAGTAAATCTTCTACTATATCCTTGCCTCCTTAAAAACATTTAAGAACTAATACTTAAACTTCCTTAAATAAAAATGATCTCATCTGACTATCTCTTTAAGTGAAGTTCCTTTTTTTACATAAAGGAATTCACTTTAAAATTTATACTCAATTTTTTCTGAGACTTAATTATTCTCTCAAAAAGTTTTAAAGAAAAGTATACAAAATTTTATGCAAAAGACTATTTTGGATAAGAAATCGTTCATATTATCATCAGCAGGATTAAAAAAACTTAGTCCAAAATCAAAGTTATGGAGATGACTTTAAATTTATTTTTGGAGAGCATGAGGTCGCAAATGAAAAATCTTTTTGCAGAATTTATTTCTCCATTTGTTTCCCAAATTCATCAATCAGATCCAACAAATTACTTTTGTTCAGTTTTCTAACAAGGCTTCCATCAACAAGGAAGCCCGGGCAGACCACGCCAACCTTTGCGGCGAAATCGACCATGCAAAGAAGGCCGTTGCTGACTCAGAAGCACGCTGCAATGAATTGAGAAAGACACTCGACAATGCACGAAAGGCAGCGAAAGCTGACCACGACAAATTAGTCAGTGACATTGAAAGTGCCAAGAACGCAGCCAAAACCGACCACGACAAACTTTCAGGCGACATTGCAAAGCTCAACAAGTCATTGGCGGACGCACAGGCCAAGAATGCCGAGCTCACTAAGACACTGGCTGCTGAACAGCAAAAGGCACAGCAGGACCACGCTGCTCTTGCACAACAAATCGACCAATTGAAGAGAGATGCAGAAACACAAAAAGCAAACTTCAACACAGAAATGGCACGCGTCAAGAATGCAGCACGATCCGATCACGACAACCTTTCAAACGAAATCAATCACCAGAAACAATTGCTGGCTGACTCAGAGTCACACTGCAACGAATTGAGATCATCACTTTCAGAACAACAACAGCGTGCCAAAGCAGACCACGACAGCCTCAATGCACAAATTGAAAGCGCCAGGAGGGATGCACAGGCAGATCACACCAAACTTTGCTCTGAAATCGACAGAGTCAAGAATGATGCACAGAACGAGCGCAACCGCCTCAACGGTGAATTTGACAAATTAAGAAGCGCATTGTCAACATCCGAATCACAGAAGAACGATCTTTCTAACAAACTTGCTTCAGCACAGCAGCAAGCGCAATCAGAGCACGATAGACTCACCTCTGAAATTGAGAACACAAAGAATGCCGCAGCAGCAGATCACGCCAACCTTTCATCAGAAATCCAGCACTTGAAGCAATCACTGTCTGAGTCCGAGAAGCACAGCGACGAACTAAGAAACACGGTCCAGGAAACAGAGAGGCGCGCACAAGCCGACCACGACAAACTTGTCGGCGAAATGGACAAAGCAAGAAGTGACGCACAGAGCCAAATCAGCAACCTCAACAGCCAGATCGACAACCTCAAAGGCCAGTTGGCTGACGCAGTTGCACAGAAGAACCAACTCACGAGCAGATTAGAAGCAGCCGAGAAGCAGGCGCAGGCCGACCAAGCCAGATTCAATGCAGAAGTTGAGAAGATGAGGAAGGACGCACAAGCTGACCACGACAACCTCGCACACGAAATCGAACGTGTCAGAAATGAATCGCAAACAAAAATCAGCAACCTCACTGGCGAAATCGACCACCTCAGGAAGGCCCTGGCTGACTCAGAATCCCGCAGCAACGAAGTCAAGAAGTCACTCGCTGACGCACAAAAGGCCGCCAAAGCAGATCACGACTCGCTTTGCGCACAAATCGAGAAACTCAAGAAGGACGCAGCAGCCGACCACGCCAAACTCGCAGCTGAAATCGCCAATCTCAAGAAGTCATTGGCCGATGCAACCGCCAAGAATTCACAGCTCACAACAACATTGGCAACAACACAACAACGCGCCAAAGAAGACCACGATAAACTCACTGCCGAAATCGACCATCTCAAGAAGGACGCTGCTGCTGATCGTGCCAAACTCACAGCCGAAATTGAACGCTTGAAGAAGGCACTGGCCGAAGCCGAAACTAGAGCCAAAGCTGACCACGACAAACTTGTTGCTCAAGTCGAACAAACTAAGAAAGATGCAGCCGCAGATCACGCTAAACTCTGCCAACAAATGGACAAGGCCAAGGCCGATGCTAAGGCTGACCACGACAAACTTTCTGCAGAAATCGAGCGCTTGAAGAAGCAGTTGGCTGACGCACTCAGAAAGGCGCAAGAAGACAGCAACAAGAACTTGGCTGAAATCGAACGTCTTAAGAAATTGCTCGCTGAGACACAACAGAAAGCCAAGAAGGATCATGACGACCTCTCAGCAGAAATCGAAAGACTCAATAAGTTGCTCGCTGACACACAAAAGAAGGCCAAAGAAGACCACGACAAACTTCAAGCAGAAATCGATCGCTTGAGGAAACAATTGGGCGACACAATCCTCAAGGCAAAGAAGGATCACGATGACTTAATGAACTTGATCGAACGTTATAAGAAGGGACTAGTCGATATCGACGGTGTTGTTGATGATACACTCACCGATCCAAAGGGAGGAGTTCGCCAAAGCAAATCCAACTTTGTTTAAATAGATTATAGAATATAGAAATAAACAGATAGAATTATTAATAAATAGAAGATAAAATTTTAATTCAAATAATATTTTTTTTTAAGGTTGTACTCTACTGATTTTAGAAGTTTAAATAATCATATCATAATAAATGCCAATCTATAAATTTCATTTTGTAAATCAAAGGTAGCCCTTATTACATTAATTTTTTTCAGGTTTAAACAAACAAATGCTAAAATATGAATAGATAATGATTGTGCAAATTGCATAATTGTTTCCAAAATTTGTGTTAATATACTTTATCATCATATGTACAATCAGAGCGACATATTTTTAGCTTTTTTGGATATTTCTTATAATAATTTGAGACATTTGATCTTTATGCCATAATCTTCTTGGTATATCATTAGATTCCACTCATTGTCTTTCTTTGTATTTTTTTTTAATATGATCTACTTTTGTTCTTGTCCTCATTTCATCTTTTGGTGTGTAAATAAAAATATTTGTACTTAGTAATCCCATAAGTTCTTTTATATTTTGCTTTTTCATTTTCATTTCTTGAATTGCTATTAACAATCTTTTCATTCATTTTGTTTTGATTGAAGCACTCATGCGCAAAGCAAAGTCTATTTGAATTAGCAA